>OU612087.1:1469532-2939065 GCA_914767735.1 Anoplius nigerrimus
TTCGCAACAAATAGGAGAACATTTCCTTCGAACAGAGGCGAGTGGAACTTTTCAGCGAAAGAGAATAATCCGTTACCGATTACCATTGCGTTCTTTGGCAACAAAATTGCGAATATCGCCGGTCGGGCCCGAATAAATGCCTTTTAAACGGCCGGCTGTCATTAGAGTTGCGTGACCGACTACTGACCGACACGCCGCGAGAACTCACGCGATTGGCCTGACGGCGGATTAACGAGTCGGGTACACACGCAGACACCGGCACGCAGGTATGTACGGACCGGGTCCTTTCCGCCTCCTTTTGCCAGCGAATCACTCCACTTCCGCCCCATCGACCTTCCGGCATTCCATCTTGCAATACGTCCCAACTTCGAACGCTGGTTACCTTAAACCCATCATCCGCCAATGTCCCATTTTTGGGACACATTTTCAAATTGTTTCCTTTTAATGACTGCAACTTCTAAATGTACAATTAATTTCATTTTTTATTTTTGTATTTCCAATATATATTTTATGTCATTATTTGACAGATTTTTGACTTATTCTTTCAAACTATCGGAGTTAGGACAGACTGATTGCGATTTTTATCAGTGTTTCTTACCCTTCGATTATGCCTTAATTTTTTATTTTTGTATTTTTGTATTACGGCGGGTAATGGGTTAATCGACAGTTAAGGAATGGTAGAGAAAGGGAGGGAGAAATTCTTGATCCAAGAAGTGATCGATGATCCTAGGATGAGCGGAAAGAAACGGGAGAATTTTCGTCCGCGGTGGGATTAACGAGATTAACGAGATTAACTGGATTAACGAGATTAACGAGTAGATACGAGCAACTGCGCGCTCTACGATTCGTTCACTTCGGCTTTGTCGTTTTAATTGCGGGCTTGCGTCATTGTCCCGCCGAGCTGCATGACTTTTTTACAATGATTTGTGGTTCTTAAAGTGTCTCGAGCGTTGAGAGTGCGTCGAAGCTGGCTGCTGAGGAATTTTAGAGTGTGGTGATTGATACTTTTCTATTTTTTCATTGTTTAGTTACTGGGAGTGGATAGTATCTTTAGCTAGCTTTTGCTAAGATTTGTTTCTAGAGCGTACAGATAATGTTTCTGCAAATATGTGCATATCACAAGCGTCTGAATAATTAGTTTCATACATTAAACTTTAGGATATTTTCACGTAATAATTTTTATATGAATCATTGACAATTCCATCGTTAACATAAACAAATATTGTTTGGACTGGAGTGCTAGTATTCTGCCGTTTCTTTTGCTACGCTCTCCACTCGACGCAAACTCGTTCGACTGTTGCATCAACCGTTCTTAAGTTCTCTACTGGAGTTCTAAGTCAATCTTAAATCGGTCGGAAACGATGCGCGTGCCGTGCCTTTGCCTCAGCTATCGCGACTTCCAACGCGAATGTGAGAAAACTGCCTACCCGCCAATCGGCTGCCTTCGGCTTCCTGTTGACGGCGAATATAAAATGGGCGGGAGGTGGACTTATCTTTCGGCAGTCGGAACTCCGATACGAACCACGTCGCGATATTACAGGTGCTCACGAGTGCGAACGAGTTCGAACCGAATTCCACCTTCGGCGAATCATAGTTTCGCTGATAGTTGGTCAAAGTGCTTGCTTTTCCGTCAGAATCGAAAATTTCCCCGAGTTTACTCGAGAAATATTTCAATGCCTTGGAATTTTCCGTTATAGATATTTAATGCCATTTTTGGGCCGATTTTTTACTCGTTCTTCGAAACTATTGGAGTTAAGACAGTCTGGTTACAGACTGGACTGACTTAACTCCGATAGTTTGACTTCTGAAAGACAGTAATGTAACTGGAAAGATCGAAATTTGCCCTCAAAGTCGCGTCCTGGCCCCCACTAATGGTAAATCAGGCATATAATGCAAAATAATGTGATATATTAACTCAAACTAACATAAAATTACCCCAAATACTGTCCTAGTTACCTACTAATGCTAAATCAGGCATATCATTCAAAATAATACAATAAAGTGACTCAACATAACATAACATAGTGCAAAATATTGCCTTAGTATTACGTTCATGCCTCCCATTACGACAGAGGAGTCATAAATCAGTCAGAGGACGTTCAAGTTTATCATTAAAACACCGCTCATGTGTCTGTTAATGCTAATTTCAATCACCTAGTGTAAATGATCGCCGCAGGCTAACGTAAAGTATTACGAGGTAGTGTAAAATTATATAACACTACACGACAAGCATCGCTGAGTAAGAATAAGTTGGCCAATAATCGTCTATATCTGCAGAAAGCTTCGTTAACCTGATTATCAGAAATTCTTTAGCAATTTGCAAAGCATACAGCTTTCTTATTGTAAACGAAATCGGTTAACTCCACCGTATATAATATTGATTCAGTAACCTGATAGAAATAACTAACAAATCTTCCGTCCGATAAATTGCGAATTTTTTAACAAATCTGACTTATTGGAAATTGAATCAATAATTGCAACGTATCTGCAACTCTGTTCATCCGATCCAGTTGGCCGATATTAATCAAATTGACGCGAGCGATATATCACAAGTAGGACGTTTTGTAATTTCCATGGTGGAAGGCGCGCTCATTCGCCGATTTTTAAAATGATTGCGGTACAGCGCGTACAAAAAGCCTCCTTGCGCTCGAACGTTTGCACTACATGCAGCCAACCCCCTTTTTTTCGCCTCCTTTTTTTTAAGGTAACTGTGGTCCATATTACACGAAAACGTTTAACGTTCCAACGGTTAAACTACCGGAATGCGGGTTACTTAAATGCCAGGCCTTCGCAGTCATTCGGAGCACAAAGTATTCAAAGCTCGAACGAGCATGCATGATTTTCATTGAAACTTTTAGCACAGAACGAGTACGTTTGACAATTTACTCTGAGACGGATTAATAATTTCTATAAAATTGAATACTTATTTTCTGAGCGGGAAAAAGTTAATTAGAAAACTGATGCACAGGAATAATCGGATAAAGTAGTAAATATATTATGATAAGATAATGGTAATATAATAAGGCAGACATTCTAACTTTGTATAACAAAATTTGCAATAAGATGCATAACGAGATTTTTAATTCTTATCGATTCATTCCTGCATTCGGTATCAAACAAATATTTAATCTTTGTCGAATTATTTAAATTCGAGTGCCTCTTGAAATTCAGTATTAAATAAGAAAATGCAATACTGTTCGATTAAATTCATTTGACTCTCTAATATCAGTACCCAGAAAAACACTCAGAACGATTGCTCCAAAATGCGTAACAAACCCAATGATTGCAATTCTTCCGACGAACTAATAAACCACCTCCCACTCCTTCCAACGAAGAGCAACGCTTCCCGCGAGTATCAATAAAAATCTCGCGTTCCGCAAGCAGCATCGCGGTGCGCATTTTTCACGCGAAGCGGTCGAGATAAGATCAGCAGCATCATCATCATCCTCGCCGTTCGAGAATGGCACATTGATCTACTTTTCCTCCGAACTGACGTAACACGATGACGCGCCTCGAATGCTTTCGTTCGAAATTTTCCCCGCGTCATCGATCCTCGTCGTTCGACAAGAGAAGAAGTAACAAGAGAGCGAGAGAGAGAAAGAGACAGTGAGAGAGAACGGAAGGTGAAGAGAGAGACAGGAAAGAGAGGGAAAAAACGTGTGATCATTCGCTTATCGTTTCGCGTCAGGCGGACAATTGCCGATTCACTTTGGTTCGGCAAAAATTGGCGCGAATTTACGGTGCACTCGAATGATCCGCGGGTCGGCCACTCGTAAATCAATTGCATTCAACCATTCCGGACGCCGACTTGTCTGGCTCGAACGGGAGAAAGATGAGGGAAATGAGCGGCATCGGGATTGAGAGGACTCGCGATGGGAGTGGATGGAATGCGATGTAAAGTAGGAGAGGCGGCTGGACGAAAATTGGGAGAAATTAGGTGGGGCGTGCTGGAGATCGCGGATAGAACTAGCGTGTGCAACGAGAGTAAAACAGAATTTCTATATACTTGAAATTAAATTGATATAATTATGAACATTCAGAGAGAAATGAAGAGCGTGAATTGAAAAAATAAGTAAATGTAGCAAATAATGGGATTTCTATATACTAGAAACTAAATTGATATACGAACATTCAGAGAAAAATGAAGAGCGTAACTTGAAAAAATAAGTAAATGTAGCAAATAATGGGAGAGTTTTTGATTGTGATGGAAAGAATGGGAATGGATGGAATGCGATGTGAAGTAGGGGAGAGGGCTGGGCGAAAATTGCGAGAGATTAGTGAGAGAACACGCTGGAAAGATTGCTGAGATATGCATAGTAGAGTCTGCTGAGTAATGGAGTAGAGGAATAAATATAGCAAACGACAAGAGTGAGAATATACGTAAAGAAACGACGATGTAACTGCACAACGTAAGATGTTAAATCCAAAATTAAATTGTAATAGACTACAAACTGAAACTGAAATTCAATACAGCCTGCAGTAAGCGAACATACAGTAAGAACGAAAAAATACGGAAAATGATTGACGCAAATTTTTGAGGAGATAGAGAGAGATTGAGATGAAAAAGGGTGATGGACGGAATGAGACGGGGAAAGCGCAGAGGCCTTAAGGATCTATTTAGTTCCACGAAGCGCAAATCTGTTGTGTCGGGGACGAGTTTATGAACGCGAGCTCGTTAAGACAATCGCGAAAGTGCCGACTTCTCGGCCGGGAAAGTGCCTTCGAGAGGAACTACCGCTTTAAACCTTCACACTAAGGTCCTAAGTAAGAGGTCTCAATGCGACATTCTCGACTGTTGCGTTCAACGCCAGCCGACTGGCCGCCAATTATTTTCCAGCTTCCTCGCACGCATCGTTTCTCTCGAGAATCAAGTCCTCAAAGCCAGAACTTTACTCTGAGAGACTGCTAACTTATCAGATTTTTCATGCAGTGCCTATTAAAATAATCATTACGTACAATAGCGTGCACCTTATTTTGAAATTGGGAGTTATCATGATTTTGTAAAGCAGGTAATATGCGGTATGAAACTTGCATTTCTTTAAATATCAAAAAGATATTATGAAAATTTAATATTACATTACGATGCTATTCTACGCTTTGTTACTAAATCACGGCAGAACTTGAATATTGAGGAAAAATCTTTTCCTGCACTGTCTCCTGTCACTAACTGTTCCATCCTCAATCATCCGTTCACCGCATCGATTATATCCTTGATCCCCAGGTCTCACAATAATAATCGAAATTACAGATCGATTCAACTCTATTAAAAGCTTTCAACGAAAAAGTATCCGCCTTAGAAATTTCCACGAAGCAAGTAAATGATCTTGAGTAGGAAACGATCGGGATGATAGCCGCCTAAGATTGCGCAATCGACAATGCGACCCATATCCGGCTCGTCGATCGTGGATCGTCGATCGTAGAAGGTTTACGATCCCATCTCTTCCCACCTCCTCTTCTTCTTTTTTTTGCTACGCGAGCACGGAATTTTTTGCCGCCGAAAGCGGTGGAACAATTCCGTTGCATAACGAACTACTTCCTCCTCGCCATCTTGTCGGCACGAGAGTGCCGAGGAGAGTTTCCAGATGATGATTCACGTCACCTCAGGCACGTAATCCCGGAGCAGGAATCAATTAAGTCTAATTAGCCGATAAATACTCGGTACGGGCACGAGTCGCTTACGTTTTTAGCTTGTGCCAGTGGAAAACTGAATGAAACCTAAAGTCGTTAGATTGAAATGTGACCGAATGATGATATCAAAGTTCAATGAGGAATTGGCAATGAATACAAGCGAACTGACTTGGATGTGAAGGATAATGAATTTACGTGAACGCATTTAGTTGAGAAATATGGGCTAATTAAGTGTGATTGGATGACGGTTGGGAAGTGTGTCAGATTGGATTGATGTGTGGCGGATGATAGAGTCAACAAGTGTAAAAAGTATTAAGTAGAAATCGAAGATGAAGAAGTGTGTACATTTGATAAAGATGCAGAAATAATTTACAAGTAATTAGGAAATGCTTTTGAAGATATATTTGAAATCAATATTTTTTTATACAGTTCGGTAGTGTAATACAATTCCGAATGCTTAGGAAACAGAATGAATGGAAACGTGAGTGAAACATCACGAGTCTAGAAACATGTTTCGTTCATGAGTTCAGATTGAGAAGTCGTGACGGAAGCATAGTATTAACAAGTGCAAAAAGTGTCATGAATATAATTGTACCTGAATGTTTCCACATATAGCAGGGAAGTAGGAAACAATTAAGTCCAATTAAGTCATACATGCTAGCAGAACTCGATTATCCCACGTTTCCCGTGGAGGAAAATGAATGAAAACCGATACCTGTCGGGCAGCACATTGCGTTTCAGAGTTAAGAGTAAGAATTTCTGACGGGAGCGCCGACTGTTGCTGAGAATTAAAGTTAAAAACAGGCAAAAAAACAATAATTATCGAAAATCAAAGACAAAGCGATGAAATAGGAAGCCAATAGAAATATCCACACTTGTTCACGTTTATCAATCACCGCACAGAGTGTGCTGCCAGCCGACAACCTTCGGCGCTCGCATCGCACACATGCTGTGCGCCGGCCGTCAAAGTGTTAACCCAGAGAGCGGTAGACACTATCCGGAGTTTATTCTCGCCGACAAGGCTGGAAAGTAGGCGGAGATCAATTGCGGATCGTGTCCTTCGTCCGATATATCTCCGGCCGGATCGGCGTCGCATAATGTCGCTATTAATTAGCTTTATATGGCCGGGCAAGGGACGCGAGGAATTCGCGGGCGCATGATCGATCGATCGCGATCGCGGATCGCCGGGGGTGGGGAGAAGAGTTCGGCGGAAACGTGCCGGATTTCGATCGCGTCAATGTTGGAAGTCGCGATCCATGGATCCTGGATGATGTAGTGTACTGCACGATTGCGCGATATTCGATCAGGATATCGAAATGTCCTTCGTTGCGCTCGGCGTGTCGATGGAAAATGGGGAGAATAACGGTGGCCGTGGGTGTGTGGAGTAGAGGTTTTATGTCTTTTGTTTTGATGGAACGATGGGCTTGTAGGATAGAGTGTAGAAAGTTGTGGAAATGGTAATGCATAATACGGAAAGTGGTGACTGTACGGCGAAAATAAAGTAAGTTATGTTAAAAGTAGTTAAACTTGAAGACTAGAATTTGGAGGTATCCAAAATTAAAATTGAAGGAAGCGTGTAAGGTATTGAAGATTATATTTCAACTCACGCGTGATAAAGGAGGATTTATAATTTTATTTCTAATAACAGATCTGAGTGGATATAAAATTACAAAACCCAAGTTATACAAAATAAAAAAACCTATGGCACCGCTAAATCAACTAGTGCAGAATCTAGGAAAACCAACCGACAATGGCCAAGAATGATCAGGACCCCCATAGTTCACTTTCAACATTGCTGGTCGATCGCGGGCGTCCTTGAAATTCGGCGAAAAAAGGGATCGTTCGAGCTCTCGAAGGATTTGAAAGTGAGAAAAATGGCGTGTAATTAAGTCGCCTTGACCGAATGTCCGCGGTATCGATCGTGATCTATGGATATCAGCTGACGTCGTTACCGCTCAGAGTTGCACGATGCTCTAAATTTTTTTTTATCCTCTCTCTCTCCCTTTCTCTGCCCCGTGCAGGCGCACACGTGTACGCAATTATGATGCGAAATCGGCCGGAATGATCGGGAATTTGAAAGTGAAACGTTTGTCCTGTTGCCCGCTTTTAAGATCAAGATCGATCGGCGCACCGTAAAATTCCGCGACCTTAATCCCGATTTACGCTCCCTGCGACGTCCTTTCGATTCTGTCGCGAATCAAATTTGGAATTCGAACAATCGCACGTTGAAATACTTTATATATAGCCGACAAATGTCGATCGTGTCAACGATCAAAATTTGTTTGCCTCGAATCCGTTCGAGTTCATCGACCAAATCCATTATCGCTAATATATTTATCGTTCCTTCGCATATATATCAGACACAAGTTTATCCGATTGCAATTCGGATTTGAGCGTCTCGACAGAAGTAGATACGAAGTACTGATTTTCATCTCTGTTAACTCTGAGCATCATCTTATCCGATTCCTATTAACATTAAATCCATCTAGCATGATCTCGATTCAACTCTCGTTCGCAATCGAAGGTACTCAAAGTACCGTAATTATGTCATTCTGCTTAGATGACGGACTCAAAATAAAGTTCATCGACCAAGTATTCTCAAGGAGACGGATCCGAAATTCGTGGTCGGCAACGGTTCTCCTTGTGTGACTTTCCTTCCGCGAAGTGATCCTCGGCACCGGCCGAGATAGACAGAGATCGGACGATTTAGATTGACCATGGCCCCGTACGTGGTCCCCCGGTTAAAACATCCTTATCCCCAATAGACGAGCGAGTGTCAAGTTGCGCTCGCAATAATTCCATCGGGCAGATTCTTAACTCCGTCGATCACCCGGCCCTGCCTTTTCGGATTAATAGACCGACCTTTGCGGCTGATACAATTTTCCATCTCGTTTCTTCATCTTTCCTTTAACCCATTATTTACTGAATTAAATGAAGAGTTAAGTCATTACTAATATTGAAATGATTTTTAGAATTTTAATTTTGTCATCGTCAAATAAATATCGAATAAGTCTCCAAACGATGTCAATACAGCGAAACAGAAATCTTTACAGACAACCTATTAATTATCGTAGTAGTAAATAAAAATTAAAAAAAATTGCCAGCAAAACACAAGAAAGAGTTGCTCTATCCAATCCTCGCCGATAACCACCCAAAAGTAGAAATGTGCTCCGTCCCATTACCGAACCAAGTACAATGGACCCGACGCTTTCCGGGCAGCGTGACCGTAGCTCCGATTTCCGTGCAAACTAATTTTCCCACGAGCAGCCGTGAATGCCGACATTCATGAGCCGTTCACGTAACGAAACTCCGCAAACGGACCCCGGCCGTATTTTCTTTTTCGCTGGTACAAAAATAACCGCGCATCGTTAACCGCGATACCGTCTCCAACCCTTCCTTTTACTTCTCCCCGCCTCGTTTTAGAGGCCTCTTCCTTCTTCCCTCCCCCTCCCCCTTCCCTTCTCTACCGTCAACTCTGCCCTCCCTCTACCGTCGACCGCCTCGTTTGACTTTTGCCGTAACCGTGAGCAAGAACGTTGCCGATGGCGTACGTGCAAAATCGCGGCGAGAGTTTAACGAAACTGTTACATGCTCACCTTGCATCTTGAAATCTCACGCTATATAGTCGAGTGAAATGTATGCGGTGCGTCACGCTCGGCGCGGAGCTTTGAGGCACTTTCGCATCGGTTAAGTTCGTCGGGGGTAGCGGATCTTTATCTTCCGAGATATGGGCTGGCAATCTGTGACGTTGACTGTGAGTTGACGATTGGTGATTGAACGGGGGTTGGTTTCGATTTTTGGTACTTTTTGAGGTGAGGTGAACGATTTCGTTTTCGGATTTTGTTTAAGTAAGGGAAAAGAGAGAGGGAACTGTGGGGATGAAAGGTAAGGGAAGAAATAAGAATTTTGAAGAAAAAGTTACAATACTACCAGATTTGAGAGAGGAAAAGAAGTATGAGAATATGAAATGTGTATGCAACCCGAAAGGGAGTCAGTACATTTGCAGATTTAATTAGGTAACTAGATATCTGTATCGAAAAATTTTGACGTTCGTTCGCCGACTAGGAAAAAATCAGTCTCCCCATTTTCCGATCCGCAAGCACTCGTGACATAATCCGTTCAGCACCCCATCTGGGAAAGGGCTGTCCGGCCAACGCTCGGAATAGTCGCAAATTCGAGATTAAGCGGCATTAAGCCCCGGGGGAAGTAAATAATTTCGGGCAGAGGCTGGATCCTGGCCAAGTTGGGTTACGGTCCCACTCTGGTCTCTCTTACGCGCTCGGAATACAGAAGAGACGCTCGCATATCTCAGTGTGCGCATCCTGTATAATATAGAAAATTTATCGCGACCATACGTTTCGCCGCCTGAAACTCTCTATCTCTCTCTCTGTCTCTTCCTCTTACTCTTTCTCTCAACAGAGCGCGCGGATCTCACGTTGGCTTCGGCTTCCCATCGTTTTCGCGATGGTACGGGGCCTCGACACCATCGGGGCACAACATTGTACACAAAAGCCGTCCACATAAGTTCACATAAGCGGGCGCGCACGCAGGAGCGTAAAACGCGGCCCACCGGAGTCGACAGATTTTAAGCGCGACGGAGAGAGAAAGTTCGGCTGGGAAAGGAAAAGGGATGAGCGGGGAGGGGGAAGAATGGGAAAGATCGAGTCGAATTCTCGTTCTCACGGACCTCCTCTCTCTCTCTCTCTCTCTCTCTCTCTCTCTCTCTCCCTCTCTGTCTTTCCTGGACATCCGTCGGGCCACCTTCAGGATGGTACGCTCGACTTTGCGATCGCCTCTCCATTATAGACTGCGCGCTGATTGTCATCGCGATCAATGTCAGAATTATACAAATTTATCGTTTTGATCCTGACTGTGCTTGCTTGTATGTTCTCAACATGGTTCCATGTAGAGTTACTGGGAAATTTGTTTAATTATGTTTTGGACTACCTAGATTGTGTCAATATTTTCTATTGTACGTTTGAGAGCGTTAACCATTTTTTAGAATTTGAGTTACTTTGGGTTCATTCATACTTACATACAACCATACTCTGCCTACTTCTCAAGTCATTCAACAGTCTTACAAATAATCCCAGATGAACTCAGGCGTTCGCCGAACACCGTACATTAGAAGATTCTTACGTACTTTCATACTATTCCAATTAGTCCCGAAGCGACACGTTGTCTCAGCCATTCTCACTCTCGAAACTGACGTAGCAGATGATGAAGTTGGTCCGACTCCTGACGACGCGTCGACGATCGTCGTAGCAGCCCTCCATAGTACTCGATCTCACCGATTCCTTTTCCCTTCCTCCAGCCGACCATTTCCTACCTACATTCACTGCCAAATCCCTCAAACGTGTCCATCCCCTCTTAATCCTCACAAAATCCGCGCAAACATTCTCCACCTCTATCTTCAAAGAAATCCAAGTAAAATGTCCGAAGAATTCTTTGATGGCGAGCACGTGATTTTTGGCCACCTGTTCGGTGCACGTGGGTGTCAGAGGGGAGAGGGTACGATTCGGGGGGGGGGGGGGGAGTGAGTGGGAGAGAGTCGAGCGTAGAGTCGTCCGTGCGAAAGAACTTTCGTATCGGGGAGCAGAGTGTCGACGAGGAGAGCTGATGGGTTTAATGTCTGTATCCGTGCCAGTCGGAGTACGGTCGAGCCAATCTTCTCACGCCTTGTATATCGCCGGCCACGGGTCGAGATTGCCGGACGAATCGGTCGACGTCTTTCGGAGGGCCGAACGGTGCCTTCGACGGCGCTCGAATTTTCGATCTAAAAGCTGCCCAATCTTCCGCTCGAATTTAGGACTCGCACAGGCTGGAGATTATTCGTACGATGCTCGAGTGGATTTTTAGCTTCTTTTCAGCATGTGGCCATATTTTGTGGGAAAGCCAAAGTTTTGATAGTAGTAAAAATATTATGCAATTTTTTGCAAATCCTTATGCGGTGGATAGAAGTGTATTTTGCAGGTGGTTCTTTTGATACTTGAATTGGAGTAAGACTTGTAATCACAAACGCTTCATAATTTTCAAATTGCAAAATATATCATGACATGGTCGTTAGATTTATTTCAACTCTTCATAGCATGAAAGACATGTTCGAATTTTCAGAGTTTTTCTCTTACACTCTTGATCTTCAGCTTAAAGCTAGGTCTTACTCTACTGAACTCCTTTAAATCCATTCTCCAATCAGCCAAACATTCGCAAGGATACCACAGCTTAAATCCACAAAACCTTCAACTTTTCAATGTACTGAACTTCGACAAAGAATTACTCAGTCCTCTCCAACATCCTACGCCAATAAAATATTCTCGACGAAACCTTCGATATTCCCTGATTCGACCTTCCGCTCGCTGAATGAGATTTGCCCGGAGAAACTTCTGGCCCTGCGCATCCGCGTGCGATTCCGCGGCCAGGCTCGTTTTGCCAGGTATCGAAGCGATTCCGCTCACATCTGGCCGCGTCAGGAGGAGCCTAAAGGCCCGAAGGAGTGAAAGTCCACGAGCGAACTTGAATGGACTCGCAAATCTCTCCACGGGAAAATGGCGAGACGGCCGATACGAGCCGAGAATAAACTTCGCTTCCCGATCGAGCCTCCGTCCTCCGAGTGTCGATCGTTTCTCTTATTTTTTTTTCCCCCCACTCTTGGCCGGGACTTCACCGGAGTCGGGCAAATCTCGAGATTCAGGATGTTGGACGGCCTGGCTTTGTGGCGTAATTGTCTCTCGCGAGCGTAACAGGATCTGAGAATATTGCCGCTGAAAGCTTTTCACGACGTCTCGCTTCTCGTACGTTTGCTTCGATAAGGAAAACTGAAAATTGTAGCTTTTCAGTGCTATGATTCCTCATATAAACGTTGGATGATCAGAGGATCGTTGTTTCACTTCTGACAGGATACTCTTTTCTTGGGAGTATTGAAAAGATGAATTTTTCAATGTCTTAATCGTGATAATCAACAATCATTCTTCTCCCACTCCTTTAACTGCAATCAACCTTTCCTGTCTTTCTCTTTATTACTCTCCCATGTAAAACTGAACGTAAGTCCAGTATTTCGACGATATTTATTTCTGCGATCTTCGCCATTTAAATTAAGATCATCCCGATGAATCTCGACCCTATTAACTATTTCTCTAAATTATTAAACCAAATAACTTGAACCCATCAAACATCCAGTACTACAGTACTAAGAAGTAACAACATCCGCGAGAAACGGTCACTTTTGCCTCACTCCGGAGTCGGACGCGATCGATCTCGATCCCCGTAGATCCCGATCTCGCGAACGGTTTCGGTTCGAACACGAGACTCGACAATCCCGCGACGTGCACTGACTGCTTTGTCTGTCGTGTAGGGCAGCGAACACGGGCTTAGATCGTCCTCCTCCCGCGTATTTGCTCGTGGGTGTACGTAAACTCGAGTGAACGAGACTGTGTGCGCGCTCGTACGTGTGGCGTGGGTGAGACTGTAGGTACGACAGGCACTTGATGCTGTTAAGAGACCCTCCCCAATGGACGCTCGACTCTATTTATTGGAGCGATGACTTTTCCACGTTGTCTGGCCTCAACTTTCGGCCAGTTTCAACGATTGCCGCAGTCGTATTCAAGAAAATTTAGTAAAAATCTTACTAAAAATCTTACTACAAATTTACTAAAAAAAAGGAGGGCTATGTCAGCGGTTCCCGCCCTAGACGATATTTCCCGAATCCGTCAGTGGATCCGGATGAAACGATAATATTTGTTAAGATTTTTTGATCTTTCAATTCCCCCTTTCAACTCTTCATTGACGGAATCGGCCTAAAGGCAAGTTTACACATTTCACTGATGGGCATCAGACAGTTTATTAACCCCACTTTAAACTAAAAATCAAGTTAATGTTCTGATTCTACAGTCATGCACTAAGCCTCCCAAAGCTCGATATTTCGATAACTGAGAAGTATTGTACGGTAAAAAGTTTAATCAATTGTCGTCAGATTAAGAGAAGGATTGTATTTCCGATGAAATGCGTTCTGCGTGCACTTTCCTGAGCGAGTGCCTCTGGCCGAAGGGTGGGATGATGCAGAACGTGGCGGAGTGTCGGAACTCGGTTGGAAATGTGTTTTGCGCATCGTCGGCGGCCGCGTCCTCGTCGCGGAACTTTTTGCGATCGAAAAGCGTAGCGACGATGCTGAACGTTACGCACATACATAGTTGGCCGAGCGAGCGGCCATGGGCTCGGGCTCCTATCGTACGTGGAAATCGACGAGGAGCCACGTAACGGTTACGGAGTAAGTCAAACGCGCGCTGTTAACGCCATAAACACTTTGCCCTCGCGCGAAAAAGCCTTTTATCTTTCGGCGAAACGGCGAGCGTGACGAAACGGTAACGTTTCTCGGGCCTTGATTCGCTCAAAATTGCGCCGTGCAGTTGCAAGCGCTCTTACGATATGGAAAATAAAGTATTATGAATACTACAGCAAAGTAATGAAATTACCCTATGATTTTCGTTCTTTCTTTACTTAAAATCGTATTCAATCCTTTAATGTAACATATGGTTCGACTACCGGTTTTTGACCGTCAGTGATAGATGTATAATATTGGGGTTTTGGCGAAGTCTTTGAATGAAACTATTATTAATTTAATTTAATACATTATAATTTGAAACATGAGAAATTAATTCTTTAGTCACTTTAAGTCATTGATTTTCAGTTAAAATCATTGAATTGTTATACGATAGTAATATCAATTTTGTAGTAATATCAAATAAAAAAAAATGCTATTCTGCGAAAGGACTGTATGACGAAATAATATTTTTGTCTTTTCTTTGTCGTTCAGAATTTCGTGTATCTATCAAATATAGTAATGATTACCAGTTCAACGTCACGATACCATACTGCAACCAATAAAATTGAAAAATCTGAATCATATGACGTAACTCGAAGATCTCATCACATTATAACCGATTACATGTATCGCGGATGGCATCTCCTTTCCGGCAAAGTCTCGACGACGAAAATGACGTACGAACTACAGTGTGCCAGACGTTACGATGGTGTGAGTAATATTAAGACGCGAGGGCAACGTGACGTATTGTTTGCCATCGTCCGATTTCAGCGTCGGGACAAAATTCATTCCCGACCGCTGTCAATATACGTACTGGCCGACCATCGGCAAATTCCCTCCGGGAATATTCGCCGGGACGATTCAGCAAATTTCTGCGAATGATTAACGAGTTGCGAGACGCGCGAGTCCGAAGACGATCGCATGATAAAATGATTCCCCGGAACCAAGCGCATCCGTGCAATTATCCGATCCGCTTATCGATTGACTTACAGAACGGCTCTCGTTAGCAGTATCCTCCGTCGACGCGTTTTTCAGCGGCAGATCATGCGGATCGACGCTTTCGGATGACGGAGGGAAACTTTCGGATGATTCGCTGGGATTGCGTACGATCCTGGAGTTTGGAGAATGATTGCGCAAACTTTCCCAGATTGGGGAATCGGAGAGTTTCAATTTTCCAAGTTGGAGCCGATGGGGGTTTTAGGAAACTTAAAGAATTAATATTCGAAACTTCACTATCTTGAGATATGATAATTGCTAGAAGTATTTATATATATAATTACGATCTACATTCGAATGTAGAAGTAACATCTCTTAGTGCCTGATATATCTAAGGAAATTACAATTAAATCTATATCACAAGCTAGTTATTCTTAACAAAAATTTGCCCATCGAAATTGCAAAAAATTAAAGTTTTCAATGCTAGTGAATTTTCCAAATCTAAATCTTTCTGAATTCCATCAAAGTATAGCTATAAACTTTCTAATCACAATATCACATAGCAATTAAAATCTTCCTCAAACCAAACTTGTATACGCAAGTTTCAGGCCAGTATAAAACTGTCAATCTAACCATCGAGAATTTCTCCCCATTCAGGAAGCCAATGGCTTCTATTCGCGGACCCCATAGACAATCCCAATCCCATGAAGCCACCGAGCCGTTTATTTCCCCGAGTGCTCGCGTCCCAAACAAATCGTTTCCACCGCATCGGGCCGTACTCTCTAAACAACATAATTCAATTGCCATAATGCCCATCGCGCCGATGCCCTCCAGACTCTTCCCGTACATTCGTTAACCTCCCGACGACGACTGGCCGCGTCCGCGCATTACATCCGCGCACATTCGACGTTACATCTCCTACGGCCGGCGACTCGCACGTACGAACCTACACTGTTGCGTCCCGAATCGACGCTCGTCGAGGATTCCGAAGGTGCAGAGAAGGAGTGAATTTCCTTTTGCAGGCTGCCGGCTATAAATAACCGGCGCAGCCTCCCTGAGAACGGAAAGTAGCTCGCCTTCGAGTTCCGTAACGAATTCCCGGGATTGCTTTCTGGATCGGTGGCCGCTCTCGGCTTCTTGGCCAATTAATGAATCGGCCGGGAGCAAGGAGAGAGGGAGAGAGGGGGGGAGAGAGAGACGATGGCTTCCGCCAAGTCGAGGCGCGAATTTTTCGAATAGCGACTGCGTCGACTTTCGAATGCACCGGCGAGAGGTGCCGGAAGGTGGCGCAAAATTTTCGTTACGCCAGAGAAAGGCCGTCCGATTTTTATCATGCATATTTTTAATTCGAATGTCATATAAGAGTGGTAAAAAAATTGTAGTACTGTAGCCAATGTTTCGTCAGGATACTTTTAATATCTTCAAGGATGCCAAGCAAGAAGCAAGAATTTGATGTGCAATTCGGTAATGCTGTAATATGATATATTTGGCATACGTCGAATGTTATTTATAGTAAGGTCCTCGCGTGAATGAGGAGGGAAAGTAGAGTGAGGAGGTCGAAGGCAGGAGAAGGAAGATAGGGACACCTGCGAACGTAGTTCCGCGGAAGTTGACGGTCCTTCGCGATCAGCAGTACTCAGAACAGATTATCTGCCGCTTGTAATTCGACGACAGTGTGAACCGCGTGATCGTCCGTTCGAGCATCGCATGATACTGTTTGAAACTGGCACCTGAACGACTCATCATAGAATAAAGCGATTCTCCGCTGTTTCCCAACCACTAACAAGACAAAAATCGTCCTCAAACAGGCACGATCACATCAATTTTTCTATTATTCTAAGATGTGCTAAGTTTCACACATTAGGCACCATCAAATATTCTCTTTTTATTTACTTGCTTGTCCATATATATTTTTTTACACCACCAACTAAAAGTTTAGTGCAATATATATAAAAAATTAGATATCATATAATTTATGATTAATGTGGTAAACGGTTTATTTATGACATTTAATTTTTTTTATGAACTTACACCACTTTCAAAATAAACGGTCCATATATCGATTTTTATTAAGTTCAATGCTAGCGAACTTCTTTCGTTCTTGACTTTTATTCCTAATTATCGTCTACGCATAACAGTGGTCGTAAAGTATAGTTATAAGACGTGACACTGAGATTTTGGTCGATTCCTACGTGAAAAGTCGTTGGGTTCGCTTTGTTTCGGTTAACCGCTCTCAAACTGCTTCCTGGCCACGTTGTGGAAAGAACGACCGCTTGGCGTATGCAGGTTATAAACGGCCGGCCGCTTATATATAGGCCGGCAGGATGCAAATATCGGGCCGCTGTTTATGTCGGGCCTCCTATTTTCACATTCGCGTCCCGTCGCCGAGACGCCGACGCTATTTTCCGACCCGAAACGACGGAAGCTGGCTACCGCGGGCTTAGGCGCCGATTTATGCGAATGGCCCCGGGAACAACAGTATGTTTGTACGCGGAGTCAAAGAAATTTCTTTCGGCCTTTGAGATTATTCCGGTTCTCAGCTGGTTCATGCAAGCAAATTGTGACAAGAGGAAGGCAATTTTTTTTTTTAGCATAAATTAGTCCGCTTCATGTATCACAAATAAATATGAAATTTTACATCGGTGAAGTGTAATGAAATGTGTAATTTTGCATAGTTTTTTTCATGTCTGATTTGCCTGTTCTAAGGAGTGATTATTTAAGAATCTATCAGATGGTAGGCGGTTCAAATGACGTGAACATAGACTTCTGCCAAATGTCACGTTGAAATAAAAATAATCAAATAAGACTGATGACGTAGCAACTTACGATCGACTCAATTTAAACGACTATGAGTAAAACCATTGATCTACTCATGTATATCACGTATCTATTAATGGACGATTGAAACTGTCTGAGAATAGCATGTCGCAGCAATAAAAGTGTCATTAAATGACGCGACCGGTCAGTCATTAGGCAGCAAAGTGCATCGCGTCCCGCCGGGATCGTTTCTCGATCATAGGATGTGACGTCATTCCGACGTTCGTCATACTCTATATCAGGATGTCACCTTACGAATTCTATGGCCTTTGCTCGACACTGTCAAACGGATCGAGTCATCGAATTACTTCGAAAGACCAGCACAATTCGTAATCTGCGTCGTTCTCCCACGGCAGACAAGATTCGAAAAACATTATTAGCAATCTGGTTGTTGATCTCATCGGCGACATTCGAGTTCGGTTTTATTAGATTTTCGTCTGGGACGATGTCATCGGCAATTTTTAAAGCGTGTCGAAAAGATGTCATCGACAAAATTTTGAAGTGTTTCCACGGCGCAGTAATTTTACTTACTCGAACATCGAATTGTGTCAACGGACTTAGAGCGCTGCAATTCGAACTGTACTTCACTGCCAAGTGTCAAGCGACAAATTTTATGGGTTTAACGCTCCTCGGCGAAGTTTATTCCGGTTTCTGTAAACATCGCGAGCCGCGCGTTCCTAATTCATAGTTCGCACTTCATCACCGAGACTTGAATCGGCTTAGAAGAGTTTGTTAATATAACTCACGGCTAATCGCACCGTTGAAATTGTAATAATTCAAACGAATCTGACAAATGTGGTTCGTGCCCGATCCTATTGCCAAGCTTCAAGAAGCAAGGTTTATGAGTTTAATGCTCCGCGAAGTTTAGTTTCTCTAAGCGTCTGCTATCGTACTCTAATCCCTGGCATTTATCTAGCTGTCATCTCAATTCCACTTAATTTACTGTTGAAACCGTCGCTGTCCCACAAACGTCGTTCAGCTATCACAACTAATCTATTAAAACCTTATAAATTGATCAACCCGCAAAATTGATATCAACTTCCACATTCATCGTTTCACTCTAACTCCAAAACATCTAAACACTATTCTTAACACTATTATTAATTCAACGAAGTTTCTCACGACTTCACTACTACCTCAACCAATTACTTAAATGTTTACTTCATCACTACAGTTTACATCCAATTACATATTCTATGAACATCTATTATCACGCATCGAACCCTTCTTCAAAAAGCGACTACTACAAGCTATCTACACCGAAAGTCATAACTTCCTGCCACCAAACCCGATTAAGACGCGTAACTAATCCTCCCTCTAATCGCCGCGGCCAAACTTTATCGCATCAGTCCGACCTTGTGCCATTTCTCCCGAGCAGAAGCCGAGAGTCCTCGATGAAAGCTCATCTGGCCTCCCGAAGCTTTTGCGCAGCATCGTTCGCGAGAATGCCGCGCGTGTTTGAACCTTCGCGAACCCCGGTAACGTTCGCCAGATGAAACCCGAGAGCTGATGGGAGTAGTCATCGTCCTCGTGGCCGTTCGTCAACGAGCGAACTCTTTCTCGCGGGGTCAAGATCACGTTCGCCATGACGTAGTCGGCCGTTTCTACGTACGTTCGTATAACGAACGCAGTTTTCCCTTTTTTCCTGCCGAGCTCCTCCGACAGCCTCCGACCGAGAGCTCTTTTTGTCCCTTTTTTACAACTTAATTGACGGACGAGTCATGCTAAACGGTTCGACGAACGGAGTTCATTGAGAGCGTGGATTTTTACGGAAATCGTAGTGGAGGATTTTTACGGGTGGAAAATGTAAAGGTGTAATATTAGGAAAAATAGATAGTGGAGGGTATTTGTTGTTTGAAATTGAAGTTTTCGTATGCGATAAGAGAAAGTGGGCAATTGCGTGTCGTACAATTGTATCAAGATTCCATCAGCGCTATACTTAATTTTCACCGTAGCTAATTAGAACCAATAAGTTCCAACAATACTTCGACGAGCCATCAATCCAACCCCCATTACTTCCCACAAACTATCGACATGTAACCACTTACTCCTAACCAGTCTAGCCAACCCTCCAACCTCCGCCAATAACATCATCCTCTCCCAATCAGCCCAGACATTAAAAAGCGATAAATCAGACGAAAGCCGTGAAAAGAAGAAATTCGGTCTGTAGCCACACCGAGTTTCCATAGAAACGAATTCCTCTCCCCCCCTCCGAGGAAGACAGCCCCCTTCCGCCCTTACATTTCATCCGACGACCGTGCCAAGAGGCAATTGAGGCGAATTAAAGTGACAATTAGCCGAGGAGCCGGGTTGCACAGACAGCTGGACGCTATGACGGCGATATCTCGGATACATTCTCCGATTATGGCGGAGTTATGGTAGAGTCACGGTGGAGTCATGGTGGAGTCACGGTGGAGAGGGAGCAGTCCTGGAGCACTGGGAGGCCGAGAGAACTCTTGGAGAAGCGAGCGAAGGAAGCTTCGCATGCCGCGATCTCGTTTCAGAAGCGAGAAGAGGGAAGAGGGGAGAGGGAACGAGAAGCGGGAGAGGGGCAAAGATCTGGAGGGGAACGAGAATGGGAATCGCGCAATTTCATTCTCCGCCTTCTCGTCATCTGACGTTCGTGCCCGCTAATAATGATGCCGACGCGGAGAAGATGACTGACGTCTTTACTCTCGCCAGAAGCGGAACGAGAGTCGGAGGACGATTGTTGGCATTTTTATTCGTATCGGCAGTCAGCAAGCTGACTAATCGGATTCTGATATCGTTGAAACAAAATTATCGGTTGGGTATTGGGGAATGTTCTGTTGAGAGAGTTCGATGATTGATTCGTCTTCGTTGATTCTTGGTTGGAGAATTATTGTTTTACTCGATCATGAGGTTTAGGGATTCTAATGATGCAGTATTACTAGAGACCGATTACAGTATTTTGAGATTGACTTCTAATTTTGTCATTCTTTTTCATATGCTCAGTCTGATATGAGAAGCTAAATGCATTTCTCAACTTGTTGTAAAGACACATTTAATGATGTTGCACAAGTAATTTTCTCTCAATTTCTAATTTCAACCCTTCGAAATATTTAGGCAATATTACGACCATCTTTTAGAAATTCATACTCAGCGACACGAAACATTTATTTTCGCACTCTATACTAAAATTAATAGCGACATTAAAAATACGATAAAAGCAACAATCGTTTTCTTCCGCTCTCCAAATTGAACTTCACATCCGCATCAAATGGTGCGTCACTCGCCGCAGACAGTGTCTGCCGATCAATTTTGTGGAAAAGTCAGCTGGATTTACCGCGAATCGCCCGGAGGACTTTCCGCGGCAAAGAGGATTAAGTAACACATCCTCCTGTAATCGCGGAACTTTTGCGGGCGACGATTATCTAACCGTCATTCGTCCTCATGCCGTCGGGTTATTGCTATCGAATCGGACCCGTCATCAATTTGCATAATGCATCTCCGTAATACCGTGTAGTCTTGTCCCCCGCCAACTTCCCGGTAAAACATAATTGGAAGACGGTGACGTACGGCGCTCATTTTTCATCGTTAATGCCCGACGCTTTATCAAGATTCGCACGAACAATTAAAATCCGCTGTCTCTATTTTTCTGCTTCGTCACGATAGAGTGTCATGGGCATCGATACGAAAGTGCAACTAGGAAATTTTAGAAAAGTGCAAGTAAGAAATTTAAATGGAAAATTAGTCTGTACGGTAATAAAGATTTTTCATAGGAATTACGTATATAAAGTTACGTCAAAGAAACTATGTATTTTATCAATAAATGTATAATCAATTCGGTCTGTTCGGTCAATGAAGACTTGAGAGGGGGGAATTTTAAGGTCGACGATTCAGAAATTACTTGTTTCGGCCCGAATCCACTAACTCGTCAATAATCAAATAATTATCAATATATTTTCGGTACATGTCAAGGAATGTTCGTATGTACCTAATAGTATAATCATTAGTTATATCATAGTAATTAATAGTATAATCAAAGGATTTTTGGAATATAGTATCTTTTCCTTTTCCCTTTCAAGTTTACAGTGACCGAATTGGCTGAAAAGGCATGCTTAACATTTCACTGACGATCACTAAACCCCTTACTTTACATAAATACGTAACAGCGTAATACAACGTAGATGGAAATTCACCTAAACGATCGTAAACGTTGAGGAATGTCTCGAGGCGAAAGATTGTAGATACTGTGAGGCAAAAAAGAATTCAATGAAACTTAGAATCACGTGACGTAACTATCTGTCGCTCTATCAGCGTAATCGTCATCGTCGCGCCCGTACTCTGCCGTTTTTGCATTCGCCGAGAGCGGAGCACACGCCTTTTCCGCGTACTGTTCTACTAGTAATGTTTTACTACGTATCATTCCCACGGGCTGACGTCAAATTCTCACTGCTCACTTCCCGGCATTCGTTTGGTACGCGTAACGATGTCACGTGCGACGATTGCGCCGCGTAAACTCATCATCGGCTTGCGCACAAATAAACAGGGTACAAATTCACGGCATCTCCATACTTTGCGAGTATTGCGTCATACAAAATTGTTTCGTCGAATGCTCTTTGTACTTTCTAGCTTTCGACGCCTAGCTCTGTACAGTTTATGTGTACAGTCTCTATTCAGAAGTGTTTAGGATTACGTATGTTATCCCAATTCTCGAGTGCGAGCAGTATTTTTCTTAACACATTTTTATGTTTGTTTATTTGAGATTTCTAAATTCAACTGGGTGTAAGGAACAGCCCAGAATTTGATCGATATATTGCGTACAAATTGTTTCGAACAATACAGTTAATTTCCCTTACACATAATTGCTGCCAATCGTATTACACTTCTTAAAGATGCTACAACTCTACAGAAATAATTATCTACAATTCCAACCCCATCTTGAAGCCTGCAGCAACATTTCTATGTGAAAATCATATTTTTCTTGAATCCAACCCTCATCCAAACAAATACCATACTACGATTCGACTATACCACCAACAAATCCCATAGAAAAATCTGCTTCCACCCCTACCGATATCAAGCAAGAAAACAGCGTATCTCCACCTACCTTGTCTTCTCGTTGGCGTCTGAGAAAGGTAATCCTTCAGCAAGCTAAGCTACCCGTGCGTGTCCTGTGTACGTCCGGCGTCCTTCTGATCGCGGCGTCGCGACGTTCCGCGTCTAATATACACCTCGCGACGGGTGTCCTCACCTACGGGCAAAAAAAGACGACCACAGTCAGTAGTGCCAGAGAGCAAAAGGGATGGCCAGCGAAAGTGGGTGAGTTCCAGAAGGTTGAAAGGAGAGGCAAGCTGAGGTGAGCGAGGGAAAACGACGAGCTGGATGAAAGGGAGGGGAAATTATGGGAGAGGGGGGGCGGGGAGGGGGTGGCAGGGGGTGAAGTGTGCTGACACCCCCTCCTGCGAGCTCTCGTGATCTGCTCAACGAACGCTCTTCCCGGGATGTCTACGCCTTCGAAGGAGCCTAATTGCGCGAGTCCAGAAACGCTCGGCATGTAATTTATCGTAGTACTATGATGACCCGAGGGTCGTGTAATAGGCTGGATATTGAGAGGATCCTGTAATGTGTCATCTGCATGTGTGGACAGAGGGCTGGGTGGCGGATTTGAGAATGGGGTGCCGGTTTCTATATCTGGATTTCGGACACTTGCCATAGACGGAGAACAATAAGTTTATTTTAATTAATTGTGTCGGATCATTACTTTGAAAATTAGAAATTATCGTTGTAGATAATAATAGTATTGTCGCAGATTTTTTGACTTAATTAATTTTTTATGTTAGGTTCAAGGAATTAATGTTTTGTCATGAATGATAATGAATGATGAAACTGTCATTCATCAAGGTTTTCTCTTTTCCTTCTGCGTCCCCTAAAAATTTCTCTTTGATTTCGGGGGGACAATGAAGAAATGAAGTTCGTTCGGCGTGGGGATGAACGAAAATTGCAGCTGCTATTTTTGGCCTCGTGATTAGGCTGCCTGGGAGTCTCGAGCATCATGGGGTTTCGTTGAGTATCTTTTATCTTGTCACTCAGGGAAGATCATTCACAGTTTTGGTATTCGATATCCTGTCATGGGTGTAAGTAAAACTATTGTTTATTGTTACCCCAAACAACGGAAACGTTAATATAGATGTACGTTAATTTTACGGTAAAGATTACATAGCGTCTTAAAGTAAATACAATAATTACAATATTGTATTTTTCTAAATACGCGTTAAGGATCATAGAAGTTATCCATGCATTTTAATATCAGCCTCTTATTTTAATACAGTAGATACATAGATCAAAACAAAATTGAAATCAACTTTCTTTAATTCCATACTAACATTCTCTAATACATATCCACCCCACAAACCAAAGCTTTCATCCCCCCCATTCGCTAAACAAAATTAAAAAAATTTCGGCATCCTACATTAATCACTTACCATATTATTAGCTACAGCAAACGTTTGCTACCCTCAAACAAAAAATTTTGCTTTTTTTCCCATTATAGACAGCACTCATATATCGATCATTCGGTAAATATTCGATATTTAAGCGGCCTAAACAATTAGGATCGAGTACACTCGATCGGCACGTACAAGTATGTTCTTGGTCTCTCGGCTTTATCGAAAAGATGGCTGGCGAGGGGTAGGGGGGGGAAAAGTGAGGATCGTGGGCGTGTTTGCAGTGATGAGCGGTAATTTTAGGGCGCACGTGGACGATGTGAAAATTGGCCGGCACACGTGTCGACTCTCGGCAGAAAGTGAGAGAGCCCGCTTGACGAGAGCTTGCGCATAATGCGAATGTGGGTTAAAAGGGGGAAGGACGGGTTTAGAAATTTCGGCGAGTCAATGACACGTAGAAGATCGCTTATGCAATCGAACGGGGCCGATCGCTCACCGCAAATAGAAATGACTGATGAGGATGCAACAAGCTTCGGCTTTGTTTCGCTGAACTGCTAGAACAATAGATATTTTCGGAATAGCATATTAAATGCTATTATTTGGCAATTTTTTTTATGTATGATAGCTTGAGCAGCATTGATTTTCGAGGGAACACGATTTTCAATTTTTAATTTCGGTTTTGGTAAAGCTCCATTGAGCTTCAGAAATTAATACTTGCGTAATGCAAAATGTTTGGGTTGGGTTAAGTTTTAAGTCGTTATTTGATTATAATTTGATATTAATTTTACATTTAAGGGATAGTATACTGTATCTTCGCATGTTAATTTGCATTAGGAATTATATTCGTTGAAATCAGTTTGCAAACTCTTTCCAAATCAATTGCGTCAACCTTGTCAATGTCAGCCGCATTACACCTACTTCATCCGGACATATCCATATGCTAAAAATAAGGTACCAATTTCACCCGAAATCAAGGAACATGATTTGACTTTATTATTAGCTTCCGTAATCAGAAACATGAGGGATGGGCGACTTTGAAAATACTCGCAACGTTCAATTTCGGTGCAAGGCGAATTAGAATTTTCACTTCAGACGTCCGGAGTGAAATAAAAAGGTATGCCGGTCTGATTAAAGGGAAAGTACAGGGCATTATATGTGCGTAAGTAGCTGATTCTGGAAAAACATCGGTTGCACACGTGTCATTTGAAGCGCGGAGAGAACTCGACTACCAATCTGTCCAACTCATTAGACGAACAGATGAGATGAATTGACAGAATTCACGATCGAAAAAAAGTGTTGGTAGTTGACGGCATCATCAACCAAAGAATCCTGCCACACTACCTATACACGTGCAATAAAAATCAATTTCACATTTCAACGCTCTACCATTTCACATGTCTACTCTCTATTCAGATCTTGCGAGATTAACAATAATTATTTTTTTACTGTACTGTCATTAATTGCACTTGTTCACAATTCAAGATTCTATTGCCTCATTCTGTCAGTCCCTCGATCCATTTGTCTATAGGGTGCAGTGGGGTAAATCCGTACACGGGGCAAATCCGCACTAGGCTCTTTTTTATTCGAATATACGTTGCATTGTACCAACTGTAAAATAGAAATCTTCCTTTGGTTAGTATTCAATGGTTTGGACAGTATTCAACATAGGTGGCCGCCATGTATTCTGTGATTCCCTCGTTTAACTCGTTCGAGAAACTTCGTATTACTAATAATAATTCCGGTTTTGAAACACTGTTTTTAATTCATTAAGAAAATCATGAGTTTCAGAAGATATTTTTAATCCAAATTAATGCAACTTAAAGAAAATACCATGCGCTAAGATTATTAGATTTTAGTGGAATAGATAGAATACACATCAGTTTAAAGTAAACTTTCGAATTTCTGGGTCGGTTTTACCCCACTCCACCTTATCTCATTCTCTTTTAATCCATTGATCGATTTGTTCATGTCTATACGTCCTTATCCATATCATTGCCGTCCGACAAATCGGACAGTGCATATACGAGAGAAATGAAAATACGGTCATCGTTACATGTGTGTATGTGTATGTGTGTAAGGTAAGAAGGCTTGCGAACGATCGAGTTCTCGCGCGATCGCAGTAAAAGCAGCTCCTCTGCGCAATTGAACTCGTCTCTGCGTATTGCATGAATTCATCGCACGGAAAGCCTTTCCAATTCTTGGCGCGTTTCTATACGAGCGGCATGCGCCTCTCTCTTTCTCTTTCTCGATCGAGCCCAGGTACACACCCTGCAAACAGTTAGCCAACCCGGTGCCATCGCACTTGCGACCGTGCATGAGAAGCGTCCAGCGATTTTGCAATATGTCCGCAATTTTCTGCCCGCCAGCCAGCCAGCCAGCTTCTTCGTTTTCTACGCACAATTTTCAATATGAGCACAGCTGATGTTGATACAATCCTTCTTGGACGTTCGACTGAGTACTGTTTAGTGACAGTGTTTAGAATGTCTCGAAAATGTCGAATGTTTACGAATGCTTCTATGTTGGATTAGGTTCGATCTCCTTTATGGAATGGTAGTGGAATTTAAAAGAATTATATTAGAGGATGTACAATTGCTGTTCGACATTGGTTATGTATGGTATGTGGTATGTCTTGATAGTATTGTGGTTCGTATATTAGGGCAACCTAGTGAAAATCGTAATTATGTTTATTAACCTTCACTTTGAATACTGCGTGTACTAGATTTACAATATATGTAGACGAATTTGCTGCACATTAATTATGTGATGTCTATCGGTACTATTGCACGCTATCACTATATTTCATGGCATGCCAATACAGCCTCGACTCATCGTGCCTCCGCATGAAAGTAGGATCGTTCCTCGGCGTCGAACGTTAAAATTAGGTTAAGAATTTAATCGCGAGCTACGATGCCGATGTTTTTCCGTGACGTATTGAAACTGGAGTAACGGGCGGAGCGAGCCTGAAAGTCAAGAATGCGTCACTGGGCGAATATTCATTGAGTCGTCGAGCCGCGACGATTTTGAGAATGTAACGCTCGAGCCCACTCAAGTGGCTCCTTCATTTCCCTCAATTATTGCGGTGCTCCTGCACTAACCGAGATGTCCATTACGACTTTACGATCGGAGATTGTGGCGCGCTTCCATTCGCATCAACATAGAAGTCGCTCTCCGCTTGTACACCGTCCAACTTCGATGCCACGTCCGTTTGACAATTCCGTCATTTCACATGACTCGTTCGATAACTCTTTCAACAGATTGTCAGTCATTCTCTTCGCTTTTACATTTGGCTGCAAATGATTGTATGTCTGCGTTGATTCACTTTTATTTCTGGGAATAGTTGGAAAAGGGTGAGTAAAAATGTTCACTGTTTCGATTGGCATATGTATGTATAATCTCATAAACTCATACGTAAAAAAAAGGGGCTTGAATCCTGTACCGACAACTTATAAAAATTTATAATTTAGACCTGAAGCATTCTCTGGATTATATTTCATAATCTTCAAATGATTGTATGTCTTAGTTAATTCCTCTTATTTCTGGGAACAGTTGGAAAAGGGTGAGTAAATACGTTCACAATTTCGATTGGCATATATAATCTCATAAACTCATTAGTAAAGAAATGCGCTCAAACCCTGTACCGACAACTTATAAAAATTTGGTATTTAAACCTGAAGCATTCTCTGGAAGCGTCACTTCGCTTCTCGCCGACAGTCAGTCTGTTACATGACTCCTCGGCGAGCGGAAAGTCGAGCGAGTGCACGGCAGTCGTCCAATTCCCATTCATATCAGGCGTGCCACCATCCAAGTCCAGCTTCGTACGCTCGCGGTTACGTGCATGCGCGTACGCTATTCAACTCTCCTTTTATTTCGACTCTCGCGCTGCTGCCACGCTGTCTAGGCGACTAGCTCAAGCAACTGCATTCCCCTCACCCCTCACCCCTCCGCCGCCGCAGAAGAGTCCAAGAACGAAGAACCCTCCCCTCCCGCGCTCATTATCTCCTTCTCGCTCATCGTCGGCGAACCGAACGGCGATCCTTCTCTCTCTCTCTCTGTCTCTTTCTCACTCTTTCTCTCTCTTTCTCTCTTTCTCCGTCTCATTTCCTGCGTCTCTCACTCTTTCTTTCTCTGGCATGCGATTGGCCGCACGTCTCTTTTTCCTCGACTATCGCCGATCGTGTGTGACTCGGCCTCCCTTCGCTAGAAGAATCTCTCTCATGACTTTTTGTTTGGAGAAATTTTTTTGTTAGCGTCAGTGCATCCGTAGGTGATGGTGGGGGTGAAGTTAGGTTGGGATGGTGGGTTTGGTTAAGCTCGATTATTTATAAGTTTTTGGTGGGGGGTTGCAATTTTGTGATACTGATATCTGCTCTGCGAAGATTGGAATAGGAATTCGCTGTACAACTATTTTTATTGTGAGAAACGATCGTATATTTTTGTCTCATGGATTTCGTCAGTCATTTCGGCTGACTGCGTACAGATTCTATGATAATTTTTCCGTAATTCCTCCATACGTCGACCCCTGAATAATTTTATTTGTCTCCTTCCTGAACGTCCCAGCGCCTCTTATCTTTTCCGACTCAGAAAGTCGCCCCTCCGCAAAGCCTCATTTTTTCCGGAAAAATCGGCAAGCCGCACGGTCAACGATTTCCATGCAATTCTCCTGCCGCCTCCCCTTCCCTTCCTTCGCCTCTTCCGCTCCTGGAAGCAGCCACACCTCGGCCGACCGAGCAGGCTCTTCCCCCTTGGACCACCCCTTTCCACCCTCTCACTCCTCGCAACCCCCCTCGACCCTTTTTCTCTCTCTTACTCCGGATTCCTGCTCTTCGTTTTCCGTTCGTTAAGATGCCGCGGCGAGCGACGATTTCTCGGTAAGATAAGAACACTCTCTCCCTCCCCCTTTCCCCTACCCTACCTCCCCCCTTCCCCTCTCACCCCGACTGGTATCGCGCGGGCCGTCTCACACCTGCGAATCTCATTGTGGGCTGCGATAATAGGCTAGCGCGAGTGGTACATGACGAAATAGTATTTTTCAAATGTTGTACTTGGTTGTGGTACACATTCTCGTTAATGATTGGTACAGGGTCAAAGTAATATTTTTAGGTGCTATTGCAATGATAAGTAAAGTTATATTATCATTTTTTATCCAAGCAGTTCGACGTAGAATGAATAGGAAGTATCATGTTAAATAGTGGACTCAGAATTTTCTGGATGCAAGTGGCAAGAGACGTCACATCAGTCACGACGGAAAGTCAAATTTTACAAACTATAGAATTGTCGCCTATAATAATCATATGACCAACGTACAGGAGGAATAATCGCGTCACGATATGCATGCCGGCCTAATCGAATGAAATGAAAATTGGAACGGCGAGGAATGCACGCGGGCCGAACGCGTATTACGCCACATCGGGAGGTCAGATCCGAGCCAAAAAACAGGACAAAACGAGCTGCACTCATCAATCGTCCCTCATCCTCGACTCCCCCCTGACCTTTTCCAGGAATTTCATTCTGGCCGCAAGTGGCAAGAGACGTTTCGCCAGCGGGCAAAGCAGACGAAAGGAATAAAGAAATGGGAAAGGGCTCTCGGTAAAGCGGCGGGCCGAGGGAAGACAAGGGTAGGCAAGAGGAGGAAAAAGAAGGAAAGAGAAGGCAAGGGAAGACAAGAGAAGGCAATGGATGGCAAGAGACGACGAGAGAAACGGTGGCAAAAGGCGACGAAAGTCAGTCTCTCAGTCGAAACTGGCCTGTCGTGCACTTTTTGCTGCAGGCTCGCGATCGCGCGCGCCCGCGCGCGCGAAGGGGGGAAAAAAGTATTGCAGAACCTTGCTTTGACGAGGACGAATACATATGTTGACACGGGCGAAGTGTCTATAAATAGCATTGGCATCGTCGCGCCGTTCTGCGTTCCTCCTCCGTCGGGCCGACAAAGTCGTCACTGCGGACAATACTGTTATGGTGCCGTGACACTAAAGTGCCGCTAAAGTGAGGCTAAAATGGCGGTAAAGCGGTGGCGAACTGAGCCATTGTTGTCGGGGACGGCCGCAGCTTCTGCAATCGTCAGATTTTAGAGAGTGTGCCTCTCAGATTTTGCTGATCTACTGCCTTTCTATCTTCGTCAGTACTTTTTGAAAGGACGAGTAGTTTAACGGATAAGATTTTATTTTGAGTATGGGGTAAAGCAGTGGCGAACTTCTGCAATCGTCAGATTTTACAGAACATGCCTCTGAAATTTTGTTCATCTAACACTCGTTTTCCATCTTCGTCAGTAGTTTTTGAAAGGACGAGTAGTTATAATATATTGGGTATAAATAATCATTGATCATGGAAAAAGTTGGGGTGAGAATAACGTTTCAGCAGAAATTTTGGATTCACTGTTGAAGTCCGCTGTTTGAACACTTGTATAATTGATGTCGATTGAACATGTGGAATGTCAATAATTCGCATGCAAATTCGCTTTCACGTATTCTTACGACGTCGTTCGTCCAGTTTATGTCACACGCATGCCTCATTCCGATTATCGGTGTGAATAGTAATGTAATCGTTTGTTACGTATCCATCTGCTTCGCGCAACTTGCGCAGTCTGAGTTAGAAGCGCACTAAATCTCCTTCCCGTCGTCTGTGGCCAGACGTTTCTTACCACTTGCGGTTTGGACGAACTTTCTGGAAATGCATGAGGGCTTCCACGAATAATGGTGGTCTGCACGATTTTGATCATGACGTAATCCGGTGTTATAAGATGTGCATACTGTTTTTATGTAATTCTAATAGTCAGAGCACATAATTTCTTTCGTCTGCTGGTCTGTGGCCGGAAGTCTCTTGCCACTAGCAGTCTGAACGAAATTCGTAGGAAAGCCTGAATCAAGTTGAGGCTAAACCACTGTCATTCACGCACATGCATATGCGTTCAGTCCAATTTTGATGGTTGGGATGATTCATATTGTGGCATAATACACACCATTAATTATGCACGCGTTTTTTCATTCAGTTTTCACAGTCCGTGTAACGAGTTATTAAGTGCGAATTAATCATGTATTCATTTTTTCACCCGGTTTTGACAATTAGCCTAAGGTGCTGTAATAGCGTGTTAATAGCGTGTACATTTTTTTGTCTAATTTTAATAATCAGCGTGACGCGTCGTTGCAACTTTGGCGTTAACTGCAGCTTGCATTACGTCGTAATGCCGAATGACATACGCATGTTTTATTCAACTCGGAAGCTGTAACGTCACACCTCGCTGATATATTACTATAGAAGAAACAGTCGTAAAAATCTGTACGATGATCCTTACTTCAATCCACAAAACCATTAAAACTCATGGGTCCTAAAGTAATGCGATACAAAGAAGCATTTCCAAAAATTCTTTATAACTTTCATCTAATTATTTAAACAGTAACAAAATTAGCCCGACAAAGATATTATCCATCTTCTAATAACATCTACAAGCCAATATCGTGACAAAGCACACTGAACCGCACGAGACTTATTCCTTTGCACCTGTGCGCTGATTCTACCCCGTGATCAGAAGTCTTCGTACAAGTCGACCTGAAACAACGAAAGATCAGAGTATCGGTATCGAAGCGCGCTGGCGAGCAAGGTGGAACAGAGCTGGTCAGGATAGGCCAGCAGCTGTAGGATAGGATCCGTAGTACAGGATCCGTAGTACAGGATCCGTAGGATAGGTATGAGGATAACGAGGCCCGGTGCGGCCTGCAGGTATATAACGTGGCGAGGTGCCAAGCGGTCTACCGGTGCAAGACTCGAGCAAAAACTAGTCGGGCTTAGCAGTCGGTCTTAGTAGTCGGGCTTAGCAGTCCCGGACACGCCCCGGCATCGGCCGCCTTTTTCTTCGTCGCCTTCGCTTTGCCGATGCGCGCAGGCCGACATTTCCCATCCCGAACGAACCGATTTTTCGCCAAGCCGCGAAAGGAAGTCGAGCATAGATCTACCGCCGGCAGATCGCCAGATCCGCAGACCAGATCGGCGGCAGGCCGCGGCGGAAAAGAAAGATTGAGGGAAATTGTTCGACGATGCCGGAATATTTGAACTCATCTACTGGGCGACGAGATTGAAATATTGACGATTCTTGGGTTGAATCGTGCTTGTTCGGAGTTGCAAGATGGTTAATTGATTTTTGGATGTTAATATGGGTTATTGTACTAGGTTGATTTTTATCGATATTTATATATTGTATAACAAAATTAAATATCTCATAAATAAGCCATTTACTCCACATTAATCGTAAATTATATGATATATTTTTCATTTTAAATATGGACTTACACCACTTTCAAAATAAACGGTCCATTCGTTGGCTGGCTTATTGTATCATGATATATAAAATTGGTAATTGGAAATACAATTTTAATATAGACAATTTCAATTTTTATAATATGTGGATAACCGTTAGTTGCATTGGCAGGGAATCAATACATTGATTTATTAGAGAAAACTATGCAACAGTCACAATTTTTGGCCAACTTTCCGACCACCATCTTTCGCGCTCGCGATTATAAACGTCCGTCCAGCCGTCCGCGCGTCAGACGATAAGTAACACGACTCAAACCCGACGGCCATGATCGAAAGATCATAGCCACCGCGGAATCTTATTTATATCCGCACCGATACCACCGTCCTTCTCCCGACGGAGCGGGTTCGGGACAATTTTTAAGCATGCCACCAAAAAAATGCGAGTGCGTCTGAGCCGGACTCGTTTGTCATTCGGCGAAAGCCGATCGTCCGATCCTTCGATCCTTCGATCCCTCGATCCTTCCCGCACGCTGCGAATGCGAAAGAAAGGTCGCGCGCGACTCTTTCCCGCTTTTTGCGAGCCACCCGATACACTGACGCTTCGCGAAGTGAGTTGTTCGCCCGAGACATCCGTAAGAGAGACTCTGATCCACCACCCACCGTGATTCCTATCCTTTCTTCTCCTCTTCCCTCCTCTCTCATCCTCTTCCTCCAGCCAGTCCTCCCTTTCACTCCCTCCACTCTCCCGAACTCTTCTTCGTTCTCCTCCAGTTCTATCCCATTAGGAATCAGTTATCCTACGTGTTTGCGCATCAGGATATGTGAGGTTGGAAGATTCGGATTGTTGAAAATTGAACGTCGGATGCAACCCTTCAAGTTCGCGATTTAGCGCGAGAGCAACTCGCTGTCTCTCTCTTTCTTTCTTTTTCTCTCTCTCCGCCCCTCTTTTCCTTAACGATAAGCAAGCGCCTCCTCCCGTTCGTTCTCATTACGCGTACCTCGTCCTTTTGCATGTTTAGCGACAAGGGGAAAAAGTCCGGTGCCTCTTCGATAACCGACCGGTTCTCCGACCAAGTGGAAGTCGCACCGAACCGCTAGCCAATTTTCTCCCTGGGATAATATTGTTCGATGACGTTCGCTCTAACTCGGATCTACTCGCCTCCCATCCCCCTCCCATCCCCCTTCGTCCTCCTAACGTCTCATCCGCGCTCGCCGAGCGAGCTCTCTCTGTTCCGCGGAAGGTTCTCGAAGCCTCGGCCGTTTTCGCGAATGCTGGAAAAGTCTCAAAGCTATTTTAACACTTTTCTCCCATGTGCTAAGAGCCATTCTTCCCATTAGGCTATTGCTTTCTTTCCTCTAATTTATGTCTACGCGATGATAATATTGTACTATTGGAATTTTATATTTTAGTCTTTATTACGTTGATATGAATAATTTTTTAGAGACACAGAATATTTAATTGTTACTAACATACGTGGCGACTAGAAGTATTTAATAATATAATATTCCTACCCTGCACGTGCCACTAGTAAAACTATTACCTATTACCCGCCGACAAAAAAACAGTAAGACACGCTTCTCTTTTCATTTCATTACTAGACATACGCACAGACATTCATCTTCCACTCCCGGTGGGAAAAAAGTACTCCCGACATTGAATCTGCTTTTGGCAGGGTGCAAGGTGCGCCGTCCGCGTCCTTGAATCGGACAAGCCTCGACCTTGAGCATGTCTCTCCTATCAACTCGTGCCGCGCACGCGTTCCAGCGAGATCCTCAATGCGATCTCGAACGTCAGAGCTTATCGATCACGGGCAAGTATCGGCGAGGCCTCTCGATCTTCTCGATCTTCTCGATCCGAGACAAATTCGATCCTGCCTCGTCGACCCTTCCGCTTCGAGTCGCAATTCATCATCGGTGGACGTCGGCGGGGTTAGAGAGGCGATGGCCGACTATTTTTACGTCAGACAGTGCCAATTTGCATGTCGATCGACGCAATCGAAGTTGGACGCACGTCAGCGGATCAGGCTTGCTACGTTCTCGCGTTTCTCTCAAGGTCGTTTCTGTTCTTTTCCATCCGTTTCCGGAGACTGGGTGGCATTATATCAGTTGGTCACATGCATAGACTTTCTATATAACGTTTACAGTATTAATCAAATGATGCCAGATTTCGTCTCTTAGTTAAAAACGAGAATATTTGTAACGTACTTAATCGTCAACAGTACATTTAATTACTGCATCAATGTGGATATTTTTACTGTGTCAGTATTACTGTATATACACATTTAACTACTGCATCAGTTTGCACATTTTTACTATGTCAGTATTACTGTATATTTCAATTTTCCTTCAATAACTTTTGCTCTCCAATAATAGCGTCAGTTTGTTCAGGAAAACGGAGAGTTGAACGTAGCGATGACAAATGATAGAGCGGAGTTAAACGATTTGGCTAATGTTGGCTCATGTGTGGTTAAGCAAATAAGTGTTCGGAATCCAAGTTTAGCATCTGCAGCGTAACTGTTGAGTCAGAGAGACACGCGACTGATGCCTGGCGAGATCGATGATCATGATCGGGATCATCGTCCAACGGGAGAGGACGAGATATGCTGATGAGGTGTATTAATAGATCGGCTGTTTGCCGGGCAGAACTAGACATTAGGGATTGTGACGGTACGACGGTCAGATGGTAAAAAAAGGATCATTAATTTTGGTCAACGATGAAATTTAAGGCGTGTGGGCCGTTTATTTTTGGGGCGACTCGGACTCGGTATTAATGAGGCTGATAAATGAGAATATTTGGGGATATGAGAAACGAGGAGTGAGAAAAAAATGATTAGGGATTTAATCTTAAATATTCTAATAGATGAAGGTATTGTGTTAAACCGGGGAAACTGTATTTGCATTTTCTGTTTAATAGTATTGTAATTTTTATATATAATATATAAATTAAAGTATCCTTTTACAAAATTGTGTCATTTTTTGGTGGGTATGATAAAAAAATAATATTCTTTACTGTAGAGTATAGCAATCTTTAATTCTATAAAATTACTTTTATCTCGTCACATTACTTTGGAGGAAAGTAACATTTTTCCAGTTACACACATCAACGGCTCCCATATTTCACATACACGCTTGGAGTAACGAATCAGTTGCCACAAAAACCCGAAAAAATACTTGCTGTCATCTAACAACCCATTCGACTCACTGTCGAATTCAATTTAAAAAAATAATTAATTATTAATTGCTTTCATTCGAAGCGAGTCTCATCTCTTCTCAGAACATTCAAGGAAACATGTCGACAGAATCAAGACTTCATGTACACACTCCAAGAACATAAAGCATCACTTTCAACAAAGACCCCATAAATTGCTTGGTGTCATCTAACGATACATTTGACTCACTGTTCTGTCGAATGCCTGAACGACAGCATAATCGGTAAATCCCAGCTCGACATTCACGGAATTCCGCTGTTCAGCGCAAAATTTCCAGGAAGACAGGGACTCATATCCTCTCGAGAACGTTCGCGAGGGTGAGATCGAGGAAGGAAGATGACATAGGAAAAACGTTTGTTATTTGCCCACGCTCCTTTTTTTGCCGCTTTTCCGTTCGGCAATCGGCCGCTTCCGATTAACGATGTAATTGGTCGCAATCATCGGCTTCTCGGAATATTTGATATTCATTCTGGTTAGCGTTTATAGAACCGGGTCATCCTTCGCTTCACTCCAATTCTTGGCGCATACAGGGGGTCCATTCGGTAGATAAATTCGATTGAGATTGATTGCTTACTGTTCGACGTGTCTTTTATTCCGTGAGACGACAGGTGAAAGTTTAATCTGTCTGGCCGAATCGTCTGTATCGACTTTTTTACAGTTAACGTTTTGCTGATTTACACATTTTTTTTGCAGCATTGTATTTTGGTTATAGGAATTATTTTGCGTATAAAACTGTGAACGTATCTTTTGTACTTGGAGCACTGGAAATATTTAATATGCTTTGCTATATTCCTTATTTTATTTAAGTTTATTATTCTTATTAAGTTAATTTCTCTCTCACATTTTATTGAAAAATATCTATAAATATTATAATGATGAAGGTTTCAATACGTATACAATTTATTATTTTCTGATTGAAAACATTCGTAAACTACTGGTATTGCTTAGAAATGATAAAAATTGTGAAATTATCAAGTTGTCAGCCAGATCAAGAGGCCAGCAATTTTTGAAGGAATGGACCAGCCGAGCAGCGTTCTCATTTCCTACTCTCGCTCGTCCGAGGACATTTCTCTCTCTCCTCGCGGCCTCTCCGGCATTCTAATCTCCGACAAATTGATCCTAACTCACGGCACGGCTCTTCTGTCCATCATCGAGGACAACATCTACGAACTGGTCGACTACCTATCCACTCTCGAACCCGGCAAGTTGATACTCGACCCGCCGGCGACCGTAACCAACCTGTCATTCCGAATCTATCGATCCAAAGCATCAAAATGGTCACAACAAACGGACAACTACAACATAATTGAACGTCAAGGACACATAGCAGCACTCTGGGTCTGTCCGTTGCTAAAGGAGACCTTCAAGAATTCGTTCGACACCTGGCAGTTTGAGAGGTTATGCAAGTTCAACAGATTGCTGCTTCCGGTTTTCCTTGTCGTCAAGATGGCGGACGTGGGAATACCGATGATCGAAACGTTGGATGTTGTTCGAACGCTGGAGGATCTTGAGAGGAGGGCGATTGTTGGAAGTAGAGGAGAGGATGTTGAGATCGTATCGACGCCTTTCGGGAATCCGATCTTCATCGATTCCGTGGCCAGAGGTATCGTCAGTAACGTTATGGGAAAGGACGGCTGCGTCATGATGACGGATGCCAACACGCTTCCTGGATGCGAGGGCGCCCCGCTTTTCGTCCGAGCTGATTGGTAAGGATTAGGCAGAAACATTGAAGCAGGGGATGATGAATGATTGCCTCTGCAGAAGTCTCTTTCGTGCGTCTTTGCAAGCGTATACGAATCGTTATTATTTTTATCTTTCTCATACATTCATTACATTAAATATTTACTGAATATTAATTTGATATATAATTAATTCCTACCTACATTTCTTCAGAAGCAAATTGAAATTTTCTTATCATTTTATTTTTAAACATTTGCCAGTCTTTGGTAATCGTCAGATTATATATAATTTAAAATTACGTGAAGCATCACAATATTGCCACATAAAATTCTAATATATTTGACCAGTGCTGAAAGAAGAATCTGCGGCATGCTGGTCGCTTCTCTCAGCTGGTGTCGTGGCGAATGGGTCGACTACACATTTGCAGCTAACCTGAGTGCTTGCCTGCGACGAATCCTCGGCAAGCAGGATCGACTGACGTCCTTATCCGCCATAGATCATCCGGATTTCATCGGCGACGGTATTCGTCATTGCGCGCCAAGTTACGCGATAAATCGGCGGCGCCAATTTTAGATTTTTTTGCATTCGACGACCCGCAGATGCTGCTGACAATGGGACGATGGTGGTGAGGTGCGGACTCAGTTGGGGAACGGGGATTCTGGTTGATAAAGGAAGCGGAATAATTCTGACGTGCTCTCACATTATCGGAGAGGTAAATTTTTGCTTGGTTTTCGGCAGAAAAAAAAATTCGCTTCCAAAAAAGGAAATAGGTTAATATATCCTACAGTGCCATATTTTAGTGGCGCATTTTATCTATTTCGTAGGTTGATATGTAATCATTGAGGTCATTATATTATTTTTTATCTTTGAAACCTGTCCATTACATGACATTTTCAGGATAGCAAGATTACGTGTTAATAAATAATAGTTTGGTATTGTAAATTGAAGTTATGTTACAATAATGAGCAGTGCCTGTAACAATAATTTCTTTTTCAAGGCTCCAGAAAAGATCATCAAAATCGTGTGCCGCAGCCAGAAATCCACACTCGCTACGTTAATCTACAAAACACCAGCCGGAACTCCGTACGACGTCGCCATCTTGCAAGTCGATCCATCGGCTTTAGATCCTTCCATGATCTCTTTACAAATATCCGGCACCAACGCCGTCATGGGTAAGTCTCATTACGAATGTTCAAAGAATATCAAACGATAAAAAATCTGCGTCATATTTAAATGTATTTTCGAGTTGTCTGCAAAAAATGTTGAGCAACTTTTTTCGATAAAATAAGTTGAGTTGGACTCAGTGGCCGACATCCGTTATCAGCTCGTCCACCCTATGCGATTCCCAAGTAATAATGGGGCCAGAAATTAAGCTTAGAAACGTTTCATTGTCCGTCCGCCGTCGTGGCGCCCGATAAAAAGGGACAACACTGACCTTCCGTCGGTCGGCAAGAGGTAGGCGTCTAAATTGGGCCAATTGATCGTTAAAACGGAATTGCTGCTTAGCTTTCGTTTGCCGTTAGAGCAGATTCCTTATCGCGTTTAATCGCCCGACAATTTGTCGCTCGACTTCCTATTAAGAGGGCTGGGACGTTAGGTGACCGCTGGATGTAAGAAGGTTCTTAGGTGAGATTGTTGCCAAATATTTTTCGTCGGGGAAGGTTAACGATGGATTTGCGTTTCGTCGAGTCGAAATGTCAGGTTTGCGCGTCAGCAGGTTTATTCTTGATTCCGGTGGAGAAAACAAGTGATCTGTACCAGTTTCCGGTCAGACGCGTGCCAAACAATGTCGTGAGGCCTGGTGTTTCGTATTACATCCTGTTGAGTCGTGATATGGTTATTGCGCTGAGTAATTTTTCTGGATCTTCATTCTTTTATTTAGTTGATAGTTACGTTGCTGTTGAGCTGTGTTATTGTGTAATTTGTTAATCTTCTCTATTTATAAATATTGTACTATATAGGTTTTGTAACGTGCGCCAAGAATAACTATCGAACTTTTATTCTTATATTTAGATTATTTTGCTATTATTTGCTTAGTATTCCTCCTTTGCCATTACTCTCTATAATTTATTTATATATTATTTATTTATCGATTTATACAGCCACGTGTCTGATTCTACTTACCTCCAACTAATATTTCAATACTATTTTTTCAAATTCACAATAACATATCTCAAGAATATATATATTTTCATTCTATTTAATAACATTTGAACACAGATCTTTCTACGTTTAAAGCATATCACATTACACAACGTTATGTCATTTCACGATATCAGACCCATCAAATATTTGTCTAGTCCGCGCGACGGATGACGCGATGTTCGCTTGAAATGTTAATTAGGCGAGCCGGTAATTTCGGCCGGCTTCCCATTCTTTTCATCGATTCGCGCCAGCCTGAGCAGCGGGATCGTCTCGAGATCTTCGAATTGCATGCTTCAAACGACCTGTTGCGCGCAAAGCGGCGCCAGCGGCGGGCCAATTCTTCGCAAAGGGAGTAAAGAGCTGCTGGGCATGGTCGTTTCCAACGCCTGTTCGTCGGACAAAAACATTCTCTACACTAGACTCTGCATGGCAGTGCCCGGAACCGTGCTGAAGGCTCCCATCGACGAATACATTCGTACCGGAAGTACGTACCGAAGATTGATCGGACGAGGATCAATTTAGTATCCACAATTAATACCTTCATTTCAGACGCCAAGGTGTTGGAGGTGTTCACCTGCCATGACAAACTCGTGCAGGGCATTTGGGATCTTCGGGTGTTTCTTCCGTCGAGTCTTTGAGAGTACAGATTGTGTATATTCGTACTGGAAGGACGTACCGAAGATTGGTTGGATGAGGATCAATTTAGTATCCGCAATTAATACATTAATTTCAGACGCCAAGGTGTTGGAGGTGTTCACCTGCCACGACAAATTCGTGCAAAGCATTTGGGATCTTCGGGTGTTTCTTCCGTCGAGTCTTTGAGAGTACGAACTGTGTATATTCGTACTGGGAGTAGGTACTAGACGTGGAAAGATGGACAGTATAAATGGAGGCTATCTTTAATTTAGTTTACATAACTGTTATCGTAATTTCAGATGCTAAGGTGTGCAGTTAAGTTGTCTTTTTGTCTAGCAAGTAAGAGAAGGTACTATAGAAACGTAGATTGTATTTACTCCAAACATTTTACGTTTTCTAAAGAGGTACAGCAGAATTCTAAAGAATAGAATGTTGAATTAATTAATTAATAATAATATGACGGTGAGACAACTTAACATGCAGCGTTAAATGATGAATGTTTGTTGATTCTTTTTATTATAGCTAATTTTTTGTTATTGCCATATTCACTTGTTATGAAAATATACACAAACTTACAACTGTTGATAATGCTACCAACACTTTGTTTCTATAAAGCTTGAAATCAGAGCTAATAACAGAGGCCTTGATTTTTCTCGCAGCTAGCACAAAGTACGCGCAATGTAATTGTGTAATTCAGGGTATATTATGCCAACCCGATAACGGTAACGCTCAGTGACGAACGAATAAGCGTTCGCCGTTCGGCTTTAATTATCGGCGTAAAGGATCGTTACGCGAAAATATGCGGTAAGTCGAGCGGCAACCGTTGGCGAGCCCACCGAACGACTTTATTATGCGTTGTTAGACATTGCGTAGCGTTTGCTCATGAGTCAGAAGTCAACAGGACCTGCTCGCGCGATCGGGTTCCAGGCCTCGGCGGCTCGGTACACTGAACTTAATCTCGAATCGAATCTCGCTGAATAATGAACGCCATTGACCGAGTTTAACTCCTCGGCGGCGCGGGGAGAAAGTTTTCGCGACCGATTGGAACGACGAAACGTTCGATGCTTGCAGAGGGACAACGCGGGGGGTAGGGATTAATTGACAAAGGCATCGATGGAAGAATTAGTGAGGAACAGATAGTCAACGATTGAGGTGTGTTGAACGAACTTTTGAGAAAGTGTCGTGGAAATATGCCATTGGGCGGTCAATGGAGAGTACTTTGTGTTAGTATAGCCCATTTTTTTTGGTATATGTCTAATTCTGCATTGGTAGATGTCTGTAGGCCGTTTTAACGATAACTTCAGCTTTTTCTATCTGCATTACCGTCTTCGAATCGCAATAAGAGACTAATTTTCGATGCTAAAACATTACTTGGCGCTATTCTACATTACTATAATGCATTATTATTGCATTATACCCCCGAATTAACATCCATAGCCCCCTCGGGCGGGATTTGACCATCAGTTAGACTCTGTTTGACTGGGTTATCGCTTTTGTATCACATTGAGGGATCAAAATATGATATTACGGCATTACTTTATGTTGTTTTACGTTACTCTAATGCATTAATTTGGGGATTTTCGTCAATTACGCGACCGGTACCGTGTTTAGACGTTGCTTTGAGGTACTTTGACAAACGCGACACTTTACTACGGCAATAAGGGACTAAATCATGACACTACAGTGCTACTTTATGTTATTTTATGTTACTCTGGTCCGTTATTTTGGCGACTTTCATCAATTAGGCGGCTGGGGCGGCGTTTAGACCCGTTTTTTAGGCATTTTGATGATCGTGACGCTTTGCTATGGCAATGAGCGACCAATGAAGGGTACTTTGGCATCACTTGGACCTATTGAAAGACGATAGCACCGTCAAAAACGCCGAAAAACGCGAAAAAATTTTGGGTCTTAGATCGGATTTATAACTATCCTATCCCATAGATTTTTGCTCGCCCTGAAATTTGGTGCCAAGCAGAGGTCCGAAATCTTAATAGTTTCGAAGATACAGCCATTTTTCGGAGGCGATAAAAAATTTTTTTAAAGATCGACTTTCGGCGATGATCCTATCTTAAAGTACGCGTCAAAAGCTTCAAGAAAACCTACTTATATCATAGGTTTTGATCGCCTGTTCAAAAGTTACAGGCAATTTAAAAAATCGCAAATTTTCTAAGGGGTACCCCTTCTCATTTTTGCGAAAAATCGAAGGTCGGCGGATCGGATCGCCCTTTTGCTACCTGCTAGGGGGTCAAAAATAACTCGGAGTGCCGTTTCCCGTTGGTCGAAATTCACTTTAGTTTCGGAGTTACAGCCAAAAAACCATCGAAAAAATGGAGGTCGAGAAATGGGTAAAAAATAAAAGTCTTCCGATCGACTTGTGGATATGCATACTTGAAGAGAATGAAACGAGGATCACAAAAATCGCACGCGGAGCCTTCTAAGTGCAATAGTTTCGAAGATACAGCCGAAAATGTGTCAAAAAATGACAAAAATCACACTTTTCTGTATGGGGCCGGGCCATTATTGTATCCAGGAACTTCGCCTTCACATAGTATGAAGAGGGATCGGAAGCATAAAAGAAAATCGCAGCCCGAGCCCTCTAGCTGCAATAGTTTCGGAGATACGGCGCAGAGAAGGTGAGAAAATAGTGAAAAAATGACGAAATATAGTGAAAAATCGATATATCGCCACGACCCCGTGGCGTATGATGTCTGTTACCTTAAATACTCAGTTAACCTGAAAAAAAAGAAACGTGCGCACGATTATGCCCAAGAAGCGGAAACCGAAAAGGTGAAGAAAGTACTCAGAGAAATAACAACAGTTGCAGGGTGGGTTATTGAAAAGTTTCACATAGTATGACTGAAGTATATTTTTATTTTTCACGAATCAATTATGATCGTCGATTATCACGGTGACAACGTTATCCATTTTTCGTTCGCTTCTTTTTACAATACGCCGCTTAACGATTACAAAAAAATCACAATGAGTGCGCGGCACTCTGCGTTATACACGGTTGTTTTTTCGGGGAAAGGGGTAGGGGGGAGGGGGATACCAGTTTTACGAAAAATAGGGACAAAACGTGGGTCCAGGGAGATTGGGCCGGTGAGAAAAGCTTTTTACGAACAATAAATCGAGTGGACTCCGAAGAATAGGTGGGATGAACTTTCAATTGACAGATTTGCTTCTTTTTTTTTCCTCAAATCATGCACCTCTACTTCACTTTCGTCGTATATACAGGCTTCGATTAAGTCGAATAGTAGTCCGCTATAAAATATGTGGGTATATTGCTACGGTTCGCTTCTCACTTTTTTCCTCCCGAGCATTCTTCTTATTTTTTTTCTTTTTTACTTTAGTGTGAGTATCGTTCGAAGATTCAAACTTGAGCGGTCAACTTTGCCGCCATTGTTTCACTTTTCCTCAGAAATTGTTTTATTTCGACTCTCGAGATTCAAGATTTGCCAGAGTATCAAATTAAAAAAAAAAGACGGAAAAAGGAAAGAAAACGATCGAACGTTCGCCGTCCGTGGGTCGTTTTTTTCGAAATTACGGTACGAGTACAGACAGGAGTACGATTATCGATAAATGCCACCACTTTCGTCACATTGCGGCACATTCCTCTATTTTTTAATATGCAGTAATCGTACGTATATATGTATATATAAATAGTTTACGATCCTTTACACTAGAGTACACATCATGTATATACACAATGGATGGAGTCTTCGTAAATTAGTTCCCTTACCTCCTCGTGACGTCCTACTTATTGTTAGTTTTGTTCACATCTTTTTTTTTGTTTCTCCTACCCTCCCAAGCGTCGCAGAATCTCCGTACATTCTTTGCGCTCTTCCTTTTTGTTCGTCTAATAATCAGCTCTCTTTTTTATTTTCCCTTTCCATCTAACTTTCTGGCATAGCTGCTTTCAATTTTTGCTTACTTTCACAGACTGAGCGTTGACTAGTAATTTTCATATAGTTCTCATTAGCAACAATAAATACGTTAACAAACGTTGCGATCGGCAAAGGGATCATTCTATATTGCACACAAAAGGTATATTATATTAAAATGAAAGACATCGTCTTAATTCGAACAATTTGCCCAACGCTCAATTCGTTAAATTTTAATCCTTCGTAGGTGAACGACTGTTATTGTCCGTAGTCGTTTGTTTCATTACGCTTTAATCGCGGTAACGACGTTGTCGATTGCAAAAGTAGGAAAATAGCGAGGATCGAGCGGAATTCTTAATTGCTCGGCTTACTTTCTTGCCTCTCCCTTCCTCCGCATTCTCATTCTGTTTTCTTTCTTCGCGTTACAGCTGTTCCAGTCGATTCATTCAGTTTTTTTTTGCATGGGGCGTCGCTGACGAACACGCCCACCGATCAATATCATTTTCCTCTTCTTCTTATTTTTTTTTTAATAGCGAAATAGGACGGAGAAACGATAAGCATGAGTTCATTGTTAGTCGCAATCTAACTTCCATAGGAAACGGCGCTCAGTTCATTCGTTCGAAAGAGAAAGTCACAAAGGAATCGAATAAATAACGTGAATTTAATTCGCTAAAAGGAATCTTTGGATATCGCATTTAATTTGGTTCAACGGAACGCGCTGTTAAAAGTCGCCTTAAAAAATAGTCTCTTTGACTTTCTCTCGTCGGGTTTCGCAGACTTCCTTCGTAACTCGCTGCCAAGGTTTCGTCGCTTAGATTAAAGTTTAGATCTTAGGTATGATTCTGTGCCTCCCACTCCTTCTACGGCGCGACTTCGCTAGGTTCGTAATCCTAATCAAGATTCGAGGCGAGCCCGAGTTTTTGGCATCGAGAGTGGCTTCCATCTTCAGTTTCTACGCGGCGTTCGCGAGAAAACTGACAGCCGACTTCACGCCGAGAATCTGAACTACTTAAGTACAAAACTAATCCAAAATCGAGTTCGCGGGGGATAACTAAACCTTGCTCTAACCCTTTTTCCTCCCCGGAGTATCTCGAAAATGAAACTACGTCGAAGATAGGTCACTCTTCGTCGATACGAGTCAATACTTGAACTTAAAATGATTCGTGTCCTCCTGGAGGAGTCGAAAGTGAAAGATTTGGTGCGCAAATACTGATTGCAATACTTCATATAAACTTCATCTTCAGAAGACAGGAAACGATGTTAACGTCTGTCTGCTCATGAATAAATATGGTATTTGACTACAAAAAACCATAAACGCCTTCACGAGGTAAAACTGAGCAAAACTTCAAGTCCCAGTGTGGATTCAAAGACTTTACGTTAAGATCAACCCATACAAAAGTCATAAGAAAATGTTAACATTGCGTTCTTCATTGAGGGACGTCCATCTTCATTAACGAAACTCATAATTCGTCACAAGAAACTAAAATTGAGGAATATGTTGAGATAACAGACTCCTTATATTTGCTTCGCACCAATTTCACTTCCACTACAATGCAGAAACAAACGTTAACTTCCGACTCTTCGTAAACACATAAACAACTCTTTAGAAAAACGTTTCCACAAAGAAAAAGAAATCCAACATGCGTTATAATACAGACTCGTTCCAGTAACTTCACACAACTTTCGTTTCCAAAAGGCAGAAACAATCACCTCTTCATCAACAAGCATACAAATTTCTAGAAAAAGACGCCTGCGGTCGCCTCAACGAACCAATACTCAAACGTTAGAATGCAGACACACTAGCGCAGGTTCACACCAAATCTCAACCCCTCCGCGAGGCGGAAGAGGACGCCAACAGACTCGCAACTCCTCTTCCCCTTCTGAAAGAGAATCCTCTTCTCAAAAAATTGTTCCGAAGAGCGACTAGAATTCGGCGGAATCTCGTCCACTCTGATATGCGCTTTGCTTTGATTCAAATCTGTTAACGCACGCCGACTTCTGAGTCGAACAATGAGCCCACTAGCGAGTTCGAATCAGTCGGACGACCTTGAAACTCGTCTGGGTCAGCAAGCGTTCGCACTTTTCTATTTTTCCAATGATAATCCTGGTTGCCTTCTTCGTCCGCGACGAAATGACTGGCAAGTTCATTGCTGATAGCCGTTCGCCGGATTCTGAGCTTCCTGGCTGTCTATACTGTAGCCGGTGATGCTGTCGGGACTCTGAAGAGAGGCAGCGTAGAGTGGATTCACTGGGGTTGCATTCGTGTCGAACTGAGTAGAGTCGTAGACACTGTGATTCTGTGAACAATAAGAGACTCCAATTTGGATCGCGCCAAATTCTTGCCTTCAATAGATTCAGGGATTTTGTCACCCGGTATAACCACCGATGAAAACGTAATTCAAAGAAAATATATACACTCGGTAGAGTTACACGTTAAGAAAGATTAGTTTGATTAAAGAACGGAAAGATTGACTTGATTAAAATGTGTAAAGTTAACACTAGACTGACGGACACTGTCAACTGTTTCAGATTTTTTAATAATTTGATTTCGTCCAAGATTTTACTATCTGAAATTTTGTAGAGCACCTTGTGAGCATCATCAATCGCTTTCTGATTGATAGGTTTGCTCATTCTAACTTATAACATAATGGTAAATCAAATAGAAATATATACGTAATTCGTCCGTTGTTCTAGCGTTAATAATAATATATTAAAAATCATATATAAGTAAATTGACGACATTGGGCCGTCATTGAAACCTTCACCAATTTTACGATCCTATTTATCGAGAGCTTCCATTATCGTAAAATGTACCCTTGGCGAAGCAGGGTGATATTAAAAACATAATAAAAAGTCCATTCCGTCAAAGCTTTCGTAAAGTATCGTGAAAAAAGCAATGTGCGAATAACAGCGCGTCTTGCGTGTAACAGAGTAACGGAAATTCGTATGCTGAGTTCTATAGCGGGCGGTTTTTAATAAAAATAAAACGAGGAAGAAGCGTAACAAAGCCGGGCAACAACATAAAAAAAACGGTTGCTCGAAATAGTAATGGTTAACGAAAAAGAAAGAAGAAAGAAAGAAGTCACGTTATTGTTGCCTTTTACCAATAATAAGTTAGTGTAAATAAATGAAACCAAGTGCATTGGCTACATCAAACACATTTAATTAAGAGCCCTTGGGCATGCTATATATATATATGTATATATACAGACACATAGTCGATAAGAAAGCTATTCGATATCACCACAATAACATGTACGCAGGATTAATACGTTCGGCTAATTAACAAATGTCCACAACTTCCGTTCGGCCAGAACAATAATAATAATAATAATCGTAACTAATAATATTAATAATTAACGTGAATGGCATAAAATCGCTCGATTCTCTTCATCCTATGTACAGACAACTACGCGCTAAATAACTTAAGGATTAACACGCTAAACGAGTATCCTATCACCATCTGTCCCTCGCGACATCTACAGAGTACGTTAGAGTATTTACAAAGATTCAGTCTGCGTGTAGGGAGAGACCTGGCATCGGGATGGACTGGGACTCGGATTTGTTTGGGAATTATCCTTGCCGCTGGACTTCTGAAGCTTCGGGGACGTCAGGGACAACAAATAGTCGCTCAGTCCGCCGGTCGACTCTTGCTTTTTCAAATACTGTCGCTCGCTGTTCACCGACTGCCCGTACTCCTCCCTACCCAGACTGGCCGAGCGCGGAAGAAGCTTCTGCAAGGCATTGGTCTCCGACGTGGGCGAGAAGATACTCTTGTCCGACTCGATCTTAGCCGCGCCGGAACCGACCGGCGAAATTTTCGACGAAGCTACCGCGGGAGAGTACTTGGAGCTAGCCAGACTGTCAGAGCCACTGTCTAAGATGGATCGCAAGGTGTTCTCTAACGGCGGAATACCGGGCATCTCGTGAACGGACTTGGCCGGATTCGAAACCGAGGCTGAAGTCTCGTCAGAGTCTTTGTTGTCCCTGTCCAAGATCGCGAAGGCATTGATAGCGTTGCCCAGATGTTTCCGTTGCTCCAACTCGGTATCATCGGAGCTGGGCTGGTAGATCATGTTACTCGCGGTATTGGAGGACACGAAGTTCGAGGCGCCACTGGAGTCAGGGTATTTCGCGCGAGACGTCGGCCCCGGAGTCCAGGTGGGATTAACAAATCTGAGATCGGGCGAACTTTTCTGGGCCGCCGCGAAGGTGTCGGAGCGGGTCAGAGGATAGTTGGCCAGGTCTGGGGAGCTTTTGTCGGTGCTAAGGCGGCGTGCAAAGCTTTTCAACCCGGATGTCGATCTGTACAGTGTCGCTTGGGAGCCGTACACGTTCGTGCTACTACTCTTCGAGTCCTTGGTCGACGTCAGGGAATAGAGGGAGGCTCTTTGCTTCGAGGGGGACGGCTTTGACGCCTGCGAATCGTATAGGGGCATGTGTATAGATGGTGTATGGACCTGGTATATGTAATCGCTGTCCGTCTTTAGCGACGAGAAGCTTTGCTGATGAGGTAGCGAGACCGTGTCCTCGTCCATCGCGTCGTCCACTTGAGCCTTATACGAGAACATTATCGAGGGCTGCGAGACTCTGCAACGCAAGGAGTGATCTTGTGTCAAGGTTAAGCTTGTAATCAGACGCCTCAGAACGCTTCCGGAAGCGTAGGGTGAGGTACATATTTTCTGAGTGTTGATTATTTTGATGTCGGACTTTCGAGGTGAATGGTAATTTGATGCTAAGCGAGGAGATTGAACGCTTCTACGAGTAGAAGTCTTTGCTTGTTTGAAGCCTACGTTTCTGAAGGTTCGAGAGCGTGCTGAAACATTATGTAAATTTCTGCTAGTCTGAGTCATTGAATTTAGTGAAGTTACTTGCATGAAATACTGTACATCTATGCAATTAAAAATCTTTCTGGACAGATAGTATAACTGCTTATGTCACCATGACAATTGTGTCTGTACCTGTATGTGTTGTGTACCTAATGGAACTTACCCGAAAAACTCGGAAAGGAATGTATGATAGACCAAAGGCGTGAAAAGCGTCAGATAGACCGCTGCCGTGAAATCGACAATGCACAGGCCGATCGGATTCTGGGTGTAGTTTAAAAAGCCGGCTCCAATCGACTGAACTAAGTCTAGTGTTGCCAATGTGCCGGCGTAAACGTAAAAACTTTTCCGCGCTGAAATATAAGCGATCATCATGTGATTGGAACTTACATACAAATCAACTGTATCAGTAAAAATAGTTCTAATACTTACTTGGAACTGCTAAACGGTCCCTCAACCGTGTCCATGGCAGTATCAATATAAAGAGATATATCTGAGGATGTAAACCACAAATTTGTATGGGTTTAATTATCATGTTTGGCTCTATTGTTTTATATGTGTAATAGAGAACGTACCGTAGTAAAAACGAGACTGCTGCAAAACCAAAACATCATACCCCCGTGACCAAACACGTAAAAATCTCTACTGGGAATATGGAATGTGTCATCTGGTAAAATAAGCTCAAGAGTTCCTTGAGTTATTGTGAATGCCAGAGCTATGAACGATGTCGCTGATAACACTCGGCGAATACTTGACTGACTATCCAAGTGTCCTAAATATGATGTAAAGATTTAGTACTAGTTAAATAGAGGTATAAATGTACAACTTACCAAAGGCTAATCCAAATATCAGCACACTCATTTCCGTGGATAAAAGAAAGAATCTTACTGTAACCCATAGCACCTTGTCTGCCTTGCCACCAACAGTGCCGGCAGCATTAACACTCATTGACACGATACATCGTATCACCGATATCACAACGTTACAAATGACAAGTCCATAAAAGGCTAAAAATATTGGACTACTCGTTGCACGTAATTTAAGCCTGGCGCGGTTGAATCTGATTATAATGAAGAGGAGGAACAATAAATTTGGGACCAATATTAAGATATCCCATATCCGTACTCTGAAAAGAATACTTGAAGTTATTTGTGACAAAACAAAGATTTATATTAACACAGATTATGTGATAAACTGATAAGGTAATTATCAGTCCGCACCTTGAATTTTGTATTTCCTTGTATAATATGAGCTTGCAAAAATGATCATCTTCATCCGTTGACGCGCTCACATTGGGTATCATTGTACTCATATGTATACTCATACTGGTCGAGTCGTACGTAGGCCAGCCTTCTGACACCATGTGCTCAGGCTCCGCACCATACATATTTTCCACTATCTCTTGTGAATATTACATCCAAATCATTTCTACTTTCACTGTTGGCATTAAGAACAGTAGAATTCCATGTGTTATTCTTTTACTCATTTATCAGTCTCTAGGTCAAGGTCTAATGATAACTAATAATAACCAGTTATCTGAACTACATAATACTGCACTATGCCACACTGTCATTCAATTGTCTAAAACTATAAAAATTTCTAAAAAATACTGCTAGAATTCCTATTAAAAATCATATGCACACATAAAAGTGAAAGCTATTTAGAGAGTGACTTTGTAATTAGACACATTATGCTCTGACTCTCTCCTTCATTAAGGCAGGATTTTTCCATTTATTTTATACAGTAACGATTTAATGAAAAGTCGAACACTATAAGGGTAGTTTCCCGATTCAAATATAATAGCCGTTCTCTACGAACGATAAGTAGGTTATACGGGCCAAGGCCTAAATAATCAACAAAACTACGGAAGTCAGACGAGTCCAAATAAGCCCGTCAAAATTCAAGTGTACACATCGAATGCTAGTCACAGTGCGACATTGCCATCGCGAGCATCTTCTGTTTTGACAGTGCGTCGTAGACCTTATATTCGAAAACTCGAAGCAAGCAGCGTAGAGCAGAAGCCACAGCAAATTAAAGCGTACGATCCACGGCTATTACGAGTAAGTAAACTGGAACGCACTTTTACCACTAACGACTCTTACGACATAATTCTCATTGTGCAAAAGCGACCGACATTCGAACATAACCTCTCGCAGCGCTATGTTGAGTGAATTTTTTTCCTCTCTCAATTCGATCGCGAACTCCGATTCAACGTAACACACTGTTCACCCACAAAACTGACAACGACGAACGCACTTTCGATCGGGGGTAGAAAAATACGAGCACTGATCACGAAAATTTTCGACTCGACCACGCGTCAACTATATCGGAGCCGCTCACTCTCTCTCTCTCTCTTTCACGAGATCGATGAAGCTGACGACCTGCATTCGAGCGTCCACTGTCAAGTCATCTTGACGTGTCGACCACGTCCCGTATAACCGATTTAACGTTAACGCGATAGAAACGTAGAAATAGGAACAACGTTCACGGCCGTTAATCGACTTACGGACTGCGCGAGGGGAGCCTTCGTCATCCTCCCTCCACTCAGCTAAATTCTCCCACGAACTCCAGTCTACAGCGTCCGTCCACTCTCTCTCGCACCGACCTTATCTCTCTCTCTCTCTCCTCTCTCTCTCCTCTCCTCCGAGACAAATGCGTTTAAGGCCTATTCTCCCGCCGCGTCCCACCGTCTTTGTCCGCCAAAAGGCGTGTTGCACTACGATCTGCAAACTACGCGCTTCGTGACGCGTTCATTCTCTTCCTCCTTCTATCTCCCTACCACGGTCCCCTCGCTCTCTCTCTCTCTCTCTCCCTCTCACTTCCCTTCTATCTTGCTCCACTCTTACGTAGTCGTTTCACTCTCTATTTCACTCGCGCTCCCTTTCACGCTGCGGTAAGCGGTCATGTTCCTTTTATCCACCCCCTTCGGACGCGCGTATAAACCGGTGCTTTCCTTCAGCCCGTGTCCGTTCTTCCCTTCTTTTCTATGTCAGCCTTTTGTTCGCTTTGGGATGCTCGCGTCACAGTCTAGTTCGCCGTTAAACGCCTCGTGACTCATTCACTTCGGATACCGCGACGCTTTCTTTTTCCGCGGAAAAAGTGGCCTTTTCTCCTTCTTCTGCCTTCGGTCGGACTCGCTCCGCGTACGACGTCGCAAAAGAATCGAGTATTCTGTTTGCATTGAGCTTCCAGACGCGGAGACTTACGATTCGATGTTTCGTCGCGCTTACGTTCCTTAGTTCTAGATTGTTTTTATAGTATTTCTTGTGTAAGCACTTTTTGTGCTTCTTGGTTGTTTTGTAGGCGTTGCGGTAATGTTTCTTTCATGTTTCAATCGTTGACAGACATCGAAACTGCGTATTAGACTTTTCGTTAATTTATATTTTCCTGATTTGTTTGAATTTTAGGTCAATAATGTGTCTGTTTCTTTTTATTGATCTTTTTGTTGCTTTTGCGTATTAAGGCAATGATTACGTTACGCACTGACTCTCTAATGAAATCACAAAACTATCACATGTTCTAGTTCTACTTTCCCTATTCTACTTTTTCCCGCTTTTTATCAAGCCGCGGACTTCGTATTGCAGTTGTACTTTGTTTCTCCTCGCTTCGTTCTTGTTCTCTGTTTCTCCTTACCGCCCACCAATTGTTTTTAATCTTACTTATTGCAATAGGGACCTTAGTCTCCTTACATCACAAATCTATCACGTTGCTTCTATTTTTGGTATTCCTCACTTCCCCTCCCCCTTCTGAACAAGCCTCGAAACTTCGCCACTCTTCGCCGACCTCCAGCTCATCTACGCCCCATTTTCAAATTGTTCCTCGGACCTCATCCTTCCCCCGCATGAATTCGCTCCTTTCGCCGACAATCTAATCTCTCTCCTCTCCCCTCCTGCCGGAAGAATCCGCCGACTCCTCATTTACCTCCCGCTCGCCATGATAGCGCCAGAGCTGGTAGCCGTAGAAGGTGTACTTGACAGTGACGAAGAACAGTCCGAGGCAAATTACACGCGACAGCATGCCACGCTCGCCGAAATTCGACGCAGAACCTCTTATCGTCCGACCTCCTCCTGCCCTCGCGAAAGGTCTGACAGGTGACGCCACGATTCCACTTTCCATCAGGAACTCACACTTCTTGACCCGGCACTCGAATCATCGTACGAGAATTTTTCGCGAATTTCGATTTTGGAGTAGAATTTTTGAGTATCACATGACGGTAGGTCGAGGTTGGAATTTTTAGGTGGGACAGTAGTGACGTCGCGTGTTCAGACACGTTAGTTGGTTAGGTTCGCCGGAGTTGGCAAGCTGGGTGCAAACTGTCGATATGTCGTTCGTGACGCGCGCAGGCGGGAAAAACGAATGCGTTTCGCAACGAGATAAGATGTATTTGCGCAGGTGATTAGCGGGAGTATCTCGAGAAGGAGTCGATGATCCAGCGGGAATTCCTCAATCGGGTGTTTTCGTGCCTCTCTGTTGATGTTTGGTAAGAAAATGTTCCAGATCGTTTTAAATCATAACTCATTCAGATTATTTTACTACATTACTGAACGCTGTACTCTTTTCGTATTTTGATTCCTTTATATTTATGCTGATATTACATTCTGATTTTTTCTTAATGGTTGTAAGTTTCATGTTAAAATTACTGTTGTTTCCACTTTCGTAGTCAGCCGTGTAACTATCTCGAAGTAAAATTCATCAAGATAATGTTTGAACTTTCTTTATCTGCCCACGATTCGTACAATGGTTGATAAGCAACCATTTATATTTTCCTTATTAATTTTCTGATTTTTATTTCGTGAACTTGTCGAATTTGACAGTAGATAGTGTCGTGAGTCGTCGGCATATATTGTTTTTTTTCAACGGTTCAGAAAGCAGGAGGATTAAATTTGATCGATGGACAGTTCATCGAACATGATCATCGATTATTCTGCAAATTTATTGAGAAACGTTCACGAAGGATTAGCCTCGCCTGCCGAAAGCGAGACAGTTTTAGTAAAAGGCATTTACGAGTACTGGCATTACGGCTGTGACGGATTCAATGACAAGGTTCGTTTACGATAAATGCGTGACCTACAATCGTAAATGGAGACTAGGTTGGTTTATGAAATTTATTCTCAGGGCTGGGGCTGTGGATACAGGACGTTGCAAACGATTTGCTCGTGGATTAAGTTAAACAATAATGTCGACAAGGATGTGCCGAGCATCAGAACTATTCAGGAAACACTCGTTAGGTTGGAGGATAAGGAAAGGTCCTTTCTGGGATCTCGCGATTGGATTGGAAGCGTTGAAGTAAGGCAAAGTCGTAACGTTTAAAAACTGTTTCTTTACACACTGATTTAAATTCGTATTATCATTACTATAACACTGCAGTCAAAACACTAACTTTGCAAGTGCTTTATTTAACATTTAATATATTAGATCTACGGTCTATAAGTATTAAATCTGTCATTCAATATTTAAATTCTTTCCTAATATGTAGTTCATTATTATTCTAAATGGTGACAAAATTAGGAACAAGTTCTAGTTTCACTTATATCGATAATAACTTTTCTCACAGTTTTGTCGACATTCTACATACAATCAAACCACATTTCCAGTTGCTTAATACACAATAACAATTCCAGGCGTGGCATAAAGTTAGGGCGTTAGAAAAACAGTTGGCTCTTTCAGGTTTGCCTGATCATCGACGAACTTTTCGGCGTTCCCAGCAAAATAGTTCACATCCCTACCGGCAAGGACCTGCCGAGACACATTGAGGCGATAAAAACTCACTTCGACCAATTGGGAAGTCCGATAATGATGGGCGGCGACCAAGATTGCTCCAGCAAGTGCATCGTGGGCGTCGGCGTCGGTCGGAAAGGCAAACATTTGCTAATCGTCGATCCGCATTTTGTCGGTAGAGCGAAAAGTTCGGAGCAGTTGCAGAATTATCACTGGGTCAAGTGGCAGAACGTCGAGGACTTCGTCGACAGTTCCTTCTACAATCTCTGCCTGCCGCAGGTCAAATGCTCGTCAAGGTCAATTGCGGGGGTAGACGATAAATGAGCCATTCGTTAAAATTGATTAATTCCAGAAAAGTGACATTATAAAGGAAATCGAGTAAATATACAATGTATTAGTCACTGGATTTTGAGCCAATTTTCTGACAATCTCCTGGTTGTTATTTTATCAAAGTCAAACATATTTTTGTTCATTTTTGATATTACATAATAAGGAAATTCGGTGGAATTGATCGATTTGACGAATGATGTTTTAAGAATGGAAACCTTACGCAGGATAATAGATTGTTTCAGTCTGTATTTAATATGAGGCAGACTCCATACAGAACCCAGTGGGAAATGTGTTCGGTTGTTGCCAGGTCTGCTTCGAAAACTAGGCCAACTCCCATTGCGTTTCGTCTATTCGATGTGGTGTAAACTGGCGTTTTCAGAGTATTCTGACATAATAATTTAAATAGGAGAATTATAAGAAATAATAATTCTTATACGTAGCTTGTATCCGAGTAAAGCTGTTTATATTTTACCTGAAGTTTTAGTCTATGGGCTTCTATAGGAATGATGGTGAGGATTGGTAATTCTTCGACGAGAACTTTTGGATAAGATTTTCTGAGACAGTGTTCGTCGAAATCCCATCGGGCTCCTTCCAAATATAAACCGTGTACATAACAGCCCTGTTGAAACATTTACATAATAGCAATAAAATGTTTATGTAAGAAATTATTTTTATCAAGCATTTTTTATACACACGCTGTACATTGTACAACTATAAACCGTGAAGAGAAATAAAAAATATGAAACAAACCGTATACACTGACCCCGCTTAAACATTTAATATGACGTCTATAAAACACGCCTTTTGTTACGACTTTTATTAGACGGTCGCAGACGCAAGGGAAGAGAAGTAAAAAATAGTATAAAGTATAAACGTAGAAATTGCGTTACATGATATTTGTATGAAGCAGATATTACTTTCGTTCCCTGCGTATTTATTTCTTTACCTGATCAGGCCTTTCTTCTATGTCGTCAGGGGACGAATACTTGGACACAGATGTGTAGGTAACCGAGCGATCTAGGGGCCAATTATTTCTGCGGCAGGCCATTTGCACCAAAGCGGCTAGGTAAGTCTCTGGTATATGTAATCCCGACAGCCACATTACAACTGGCTCGCCAGACGCGGACTGACAATGAAAATAATTCCACAGGTCATTAACCTTCTTAACATCAAAGTATCTGTACAACGATAAAATAACAGAGACCAAAGAAAATCTATTCTGTAGTTAAAAATTAATTAGGCGTGACTTAAAGATAGGAAACATCTAACACAGAATAGAAAGATGAGACATAGATTCATGACACAACTAATGTATTCTATTAATTCAAATTATGTGCTGCATAAATTAAAGCGACTAAAGCAGGTGGTAACAATACTGGGATGATGTAATGTAATATAGTGTTGATAATATTCACTCACCCAGCTGGTGTACTGCTCTATTCTCTTTCCAAAATGCTCCATCCATCCAGCCAGATTCTTTCTCGTATCAGGAGCAAATCTGGCCCATTCTTTCGGCAGAGTGCCGTTGAACAAAGCGAACGACACACTTTCCAGCACGGAATCCATTCCGATCTCGCCTGCGATTGCCTGGAATAACGAATAGCGCGATCAGATTAGACTCGTTCCCTCCCCCACAGTGAGAAATCGAGAGTACTTTGCAAAGCTGATTCAGAGTCTTGGTTATGATCGCGATCAACTTGTTGAATCTGTCCAACTCTTGAAAGAGAACGATCGCGGTCGACGTCAGGCTCATGCCGAAACTTTTCTTTATTCTGTTTATGTCGTATTGTGCTGGGATCTTAGTCAAAATCTCTCTGGCCACGTTGTCGATGAACTGGTCCTTGCTAATTCCTGAACTGCTGGTAGCTGTCAGGTAAAAATCAATTTTGGTTATTTCGGTTGACTGTGACTTTCTTCGGCAAACATTTTGTTAAGTCTTGGTTAAGCACCCAATTAGACTGATGATTAGTTCATTGTGAGAGCGACATAACTTACTTTTTTAGAAACAAAATATTTAAGAGAGCTTTAACATAAAATTTCAAATACTAGAAAGGTTCGACCTAGTTTGTTAGAAAAGCAATCGTTTTCAAAATGCAGGGCGTAAATTCAAATAAAAATCCCTACACAGATTATTGATAGTTGCAGTGTTCGAATTAAAATTCGGTATAATTTACTTGTTTGAGGCTGAAGTTCGATCAAATTGTTCCACATTCCTTTCACTGCCTGTGTAAAATATCCAATTTCCGCGTTCGGGTGCAAGCCAAAGACGTCGGGCGTGTTTACTAGCGGAAGTTCATTGATGAAATGCAAATAATCCTCCCGATTTCCTTCCGGAGGAATAACATAGTCGACATGTTCATCTTGATAAAAGTGGAATGGCTGGAATGTGTCGAACAAAAAGTCTCCGAAGTATTCGTCCATGTAAATTTTTGATACTCGACGATCGTAACTATCGATTACTCTTCCACCGTACATCACCTTGAAAGTTAACAATAATTAAGCCATTTAATTGTAACAATGTGTAGTACTTTCTTTTAACGCCAAGATGATATTTATGATTGAATTATGATTGTCGTAGATTTGAAATAGAATATGTGTTGACATACTTACTTCACCAATCAGATATTTTAAACTGTTCCATGGTATTCTAGTCTCCTTGTTTTGCAAGGCTTTCGTTAGATATGTGTCCAGAATTGTGGTACACACATTGAAATCTGATTCGTTGAAATCGTAGTTGATATTCCAGCCTATTTTGTCATACTTTCTTCTTTCCTATACATTAAATCAAATATCTCCAATTTCTTTTGCATATAATATTATGTTATATGTTTACGTACCTGCACGACAGCATGATAAAATGCCAGAACGTAAATTAAATGTTTGTAAATCGGGTGTTCACAACTATCCAAGACATGAGGCCTCATTTTAAAGTATGTACTATCCAAGTTGAGTTTTAATCCGTTCGGAGGTTCAGTCACAACTGTAAAAGTATCATTATTATTAATACAGGTTCTTGTAGAAGTTCGGAATAATATTAGGAACAGTCCACGAACGTACCCTTTAGAGATTGTTGAAGAATTCCAATCGGAAATTTAGGTGTAGGGTCCGTCGTTAGCCACAATCGAAAATCAGGATGCGGTTTCCCAATATTTTCCAGATGCTTCTCCATTTCCTTTATAAATTTCAATAACAAATGACAGTTCTGAAGCATCAGCCATTGGCCCCTTGTGACAGCGTTTTCTAACAAATCTATAGCAATCTGCAACCATGTACCTTTCGTTATCATTCGATCATTACAGAAACAAATCTGTTTTCTCTTCACATCTCAGATTTCAACAAATTATATTAATAATAGTTTTGCATACCAATTCATTATACATTTCCAATTCTGGAGAATACGTTACCTTCTCTTGGCCCTGTCCCAAAGACAGATATCTGAATTTTCCTCCGCCACATCCGTATCTATCAGCCAATTTCATCAGTTCCGCTGACGGATCCGATCCCGGACTCAGGACAAATACGACTGGAATAGTCGGACTACTCTGGTCGAAAATCATGTCGAAGCTCACGTGGGGCGGTGTTATATATTGCTCGCCCATAATTTCGCTGATATAATTGATCACTCCGCGATAAACTCGGTCGACGCGGAAGCAGCGGATCAACATTAACTTCTCGAATGGTTTTAGACGGTCGGAGTAGTTGCCGGGAAACTTTTCTGATTCGGGAGCGTCACTGTCGTACCACTGACGAAAGGCATGATTATTGCATGTCAACATTGAGTAATCCGAATATTTCATTATTGCGATACATTATTATATAATGATATTAAGTAATAAACGGCCCAAGTTATGATAATGGTATTTTTACACCATTTTATTTAAATGTACCTGTTTCCATTCTTCATCGTTATCCTCTAACTCGTCCAAGAGGCTGCCAAAAGTTTCTGGGAAATCCTTCGTCAGCTTCAAAAGATCACCCCATCCGCTCTGCGACAGCCATCTTGTCATTTTAGCTCTTCCGGTCTTCTCCAATGCCACGTTTCCTTTCACAAAAAAGTCCAACTCTTCCTGCGTCACGTTACCCACACTTTCCTCGATTCTCACGCAAATTTGAAAGGAAAACAATAACTTGTGCCTTTCGAAAATTCCGGTACATCCGTAATCGTATACATTTTTGGTAACGATTGGAATTATGTTTTTCAATCGCTTGGCCAAAGTCGGATCAGGTAAAGCTTTCTTCAACGAAGAAATGAATACTTCGACGTAGCTTATCAGAGAATATTGATACATGGCATTGACGACCGCCATATCGGCCAGAACGAAGAACAATATGGCGCCCCTGTTTGCAACCGGACGATAGCCGTCTCGCAATTTGTTAACGTCGGCCGCCGTCACTTCGGCCAAATAAAGTTTCGTCATCACTTCGTTAGCGCTCGACTTTGTGTTTTCCAAAGTTTCGATCAGGTCAATGTTGTCTAACATGTTTCCTTTGTTAGTGGCGATCTCTCGAAGGAGACTGTCTTCGAGCTGCTTGAGCAGACTTTTGTTTTCACTCGTTTCGGAAATCAGGCTCTCACGTTGTTCCTCGATGTCGGGACGTTCTGTTCGAACCACGACTGAAAGAAGCTGATCTTCCAATCCCTAATAGAAAATATCAAAATTTGTCATGTCTTAATGTTTCTAAATACTTTTCAATTTAATTAACCCATTATCCGCCAATGTCTCATTTTTGGGACACATTTTTAAATTGTTTTCTTTTAATAACTGTAACTTCTAAATATACAGCTAATTTTATTAATTTTTTAAAATTTTTTAATTGTGGCGGTTAATCGGTTAAACTGTCATCAACTTTCGAATATTGTATTCATTTCAAGTGTTATGTTTTAATTTACGATATAATATTCGACTCTTGCCGACTACTACTATAAGAGGGATGGAACTATGTAACTTACAGCTGCTGTTACCATATAATTAATCACTGCCGCTTTGGCATAAACGGCAGGATTGAAATTTGGGTTCGAAATTTTCGTAGTGAGATAAAGCCTGAATCTCGGATCATAATCCACTTCTTTGTCGCCCAGCATCACGAAAGCTCTGCCAGCGGCGACTGTTGTAAAAGACAATTTTAGACGTTAGCCGACTTTGAATACTTAATGATGTAATCGATACTCGCTTTGTATATTCCTGGCTAGAACATTGTCGAGAACAGGTTCAATGTCGTCGACATCCTGGAATAAAACGGGCTGTCCATACTTAATGGCCAGTTCGACTTGCTTCAGGAAATCGGAATCGCTGAACGACAATATTTTTAAATTCCTTCGCTCCTTCTTCTTTATCCAGTTCAAAGCTTGTTGCTGAGGATCGATGCACAGTGGGAATCTCGAGGCACGAATTGTCAGAATTCCATTTTGGACCGACAGCTCGTCCGGAGGTAGACCTTCCGAATTCCATCTTAAAAATCACAATTTATGTACAATGAATATTCATATATGCATATCGATGAAATTTACGAGTACCGATTCTTCGATGTAATTCGTCTGAACCAAATTCAAGTTTAAAAGCGGTCAATTATGTAACGGTCAGTAAAACTGTCAATGTTTGTATATTACGGACACATAGTTACATAAAGTGAGTATATATGCATAATTCATACCCGCTAATTTCGACGTCTGACGTCAGCTGCGACTCGATCCTGAACGGTTGCGTAAGCGGTATGTCCCTCTCCAAAATACTGTTCTGCCAATCGTCGTACAGCATCTGATTTCGAAATTCGTAGGAAAACGGACCGCAATAAGCCAAAAATGCAGCGGACAATAAACAATTGCCGGTGACTTTCTCCATTTCTTCGTGCAAATCTTCCAGGTCCTTCTGCCATCTTTCGTTTTCGGACGAGAGTCCGCTTATCAGTTTGTCGGCGGCTATCAATCTTCTTTGGAGGATATCAGTCTCTTCTTGCAGTCTTTGCCTCTCGGCCATCGCTTTCTCGTATTTTTGGTTCAGCTCGCCAATCATTTTTTCTAGACGTTTTAGTTCACGTTCTTCCTTTTCCAAAGCTTTCTTTGCTCTTGCCGATTCTTCGGCTATAGCTTTCACTCTTTCGATTTTAGGTCTCACCTGGCAAAATATAAAATTTATGCAATCGAAATAACGATGGTATGGAATAATAATTATAATAAAATATAAGATCTGTGTTAATTTCGATTTTCATCCATTCGTTAATTGCATACGCACAATATTCTTACCATTAAAATGCTTAGGTGCCATTACAACAGTAAGATAGTACAATGAATAATGGCATGTCATTGAAATTTTTTTATCGTGCTACTCACTTCCCGAAAAACTGTACAATAATCCAGAACGGCGAGGACAAATTTGTAAAGTCCATATCCAGCCTTGCTAATTTGCTGCATCTGTTCCATCTTATTTGACTTCTTCAAATGAGCTCTAACCGCTTGCTGCTGTCTGGTCGTTATTTGGTCGCAGTTCATTTCCTGCAAGGTCCTTAGGAAGCTCGGGTCGCTCATCATTCCTTTCGCACCTTTCCAGGATATATCCTTGATCCCTCTTAAAATCGCGACGCACTCTGACACAACTTGAACAGGTTCCGGTGGAGTTGCGAAAGACCTAAAATTTTCTATTCTCTTAGTTTGGAAGCTGACAAGTGTCTTTTTGAAAAAGGTTAGTTCAAATTTTGATAAGTTTGATTTTTGAAACCAGCCATTTGTGCCACTATGAAAATTATCAAGATAAGGCAAGAAGAATTGAAGGACCTTATTTCTGTAATGTCAGATTTGTCAAGTTCTCCAAGTGCTGCCCTGGCAGCTTCCAAAGCAGGTTCGGCTTCCTTCAGAGCTTCCTTCGCCTCCTTCTCCTCCTTCGCAATTATCCTCTTCTGATCCTCGATCTCCTTTCGTTTCTCCGTACTTAATTCTTTCTTTTCCATCGCAATGTCGGTACTCTCACCAATGGAAGCCAACAATTGTTCACAGTTCTTCGTTTGATCAGCAACCTTCACTCGTTGAACTGCCAGAATTTCGTTTAATTCTGCCAAAGTTACGGAAGCCTCGGCGATTTTCTTCAATCCTGACATTTTTACCGAAAAAGATTTAGCATCGATAAAGTGTCAGATGTGTCGCTTTGATTACGTTAAAAGTAATTAATTTAATTTACCCCCGGACAAACGATCGCATTGCGAGTTAATGTATTCCTTTTTCTCGATTAACAATTGCAAGTACGTGTGAATAAGGTCTAGATAGTGTTTGGGCGTGACATAATTTTTTCGTCGCAGCTTCGTTTGAAACTCGACCGTGTATCGACAAACTGACGAATGAACGTAGACCATGTGATCCACTATGGCTTCCCTGTGCTGCTGTGATATGTTAGGATTCTGAAAATTCAATCGTTTTCAAAATAAAACATCGTCTATACAACTCATTTTACTTTATAATTAAAAGCACCAATACTAAATATATGTGGCATAAACAAATTCATAATAAAATTATTAAATTACGATATTAGATTGAGTGGTATTAAGATAATGCAGGTAGACTGTAGATTTTTGTGGAATAGATGAAAATTATATTTGTCTTCGACTTACATCTCTTAAGGTAACGTTTGCAACAGCCAAAAGAGCTTGCTCAGGCCACGCAAACATCCAGTCAATCGTCGTACTGTTCACTAGCCCAGGATAATTTCTGCACCTCGTCCTTAGAATATCACCGGCAGGACTCATCGACAGTGCAATTCTCAGATTCGCTATGCTCGTCTTCGCGAAGTACGACCAAACATTTTCCCTATCATAGAGATGTAAAATAAGCGTGCAAAATCCGGTTATTGACCGTCAGTGGTAAATGTATAATAATGGGTTTTTGGTGAATTCAGTGTTTTACACATATCTACTACAATTCAACGATTTTAACTGAAAATCAACGACTTAAAGTCATTGAAGCTATTAATAATTTAACATATTATAATTTGAAAGAATAAGAAAAGAAATTTATAAGAAATTCCATATATACAGATTAATTTTCTTTTTGTAATTTATCATGTAGATCAACGAATTTATTTTATGATTCAACTAAAAATAATAGTGTCAAGCTTACCTCGTAACTCCGAATCCAGCTTTGACAGCGGAATCTCTGCAGGACGAAACGATGTTATCCTTCTCTTCATCGGAGAACAAGGATGGGACGATTCCAGTCATCAGCATGTTGTTGACGAGTTCTAGAAAGCTTTCGTCGACGATATTCGAGGCGGTGAATAGGAAGACGATTCTTTTGTTGTCCACGCCGACCATGTTGTACAGATTTTTCATGTCCTCGCGGAAGGACGATTCGTTGTAGCCGCGACTCAACGAAATTTCGAAGATTTCGCAGTCTGCGGCGAAGGATGCCAGTCGAATGACGGATTGTTTTCCGCTTCCGCCGATTCCGACGACCAAAACGTGGCCACGATGTAATCTTAGGGCACGATGAACTCTTGTTAAGTGCTCGAGTGCGTCGTTGAAGAGGACCATGTGGATCTTCGTTGAATTTCTTTCGTTGTACTCTTCGAGTATCTGAAAGAATTATTTTTCGTATTTCTACAGGAATTCCACTCTATTTTATTTGCAACGTTTCTTTGTCAGTTTTGGTTTTTTGGCCTTTTTTCGTTAGGTAGATTTTTATTTGATATGAGTTTTGGAATCGATTTTCTGAGAATTTTTATTAATTTATGTTTTCGTACGAGAACGAATAGTGAATCATTATTTATTTTATTTAATATATTACAGAATCTATTAAAGTCAAATTTTGGAATAGTATTAGGTTCTACGACTTGTTAAAATATAGATTGATCCGAATGTATTATCTTACTTCGAGGAAGAGATTGTAAACAGCTTCGTAGTCCAACAAATCCTCGTAGAATCTTGGTTCGTCCTCATTGCAAGCGTTTCTAAAATCGCCGAACAACAATGGATCCCTTAAACTGTACTCATGAACTTCACGTTCCAGTTCCCAAGTTGTTTCGATGTTCTCTTTCAATCTTTCGATGATAAAGTTTTCATCCTGTATTGGGAAATTCGTTAGACTCAGTAATGATGAGAGGTACCACTGAAAAAGTAGCTATAGTAATTACTTCTTCGCTGATGAGACGATCGCAAATGACTCTCATGAATTCGTTTCGCCAAAGTCTGACGAACTGTTTCACTTCCGGGAAGAATGTTGGATGACTCTGAAGCATTCCGGCCATTATTCGCGAAAGATCGCGCATGTTGAAAATGTAATGAAACTTTGATGGGGTGGGCAGCAATTCTTTCGTCACAATCTTAATAAATTGAACAGAATATTATATTTGTAAAAAGTACAAAAAATAATTGCTTTCGTAATATTCAAGGAATACTTTGTTAAGAATACTTTTTTGTATTCTGTTATAATTTACCTGGTACAGAAGTAAAGTTGAATTGACGATGATATCAGCGACCATTTGAACTTCCTGGGGGAATAATTCCAAGTGACCTTGCAGTATACGCGTATAAATGTATTCCAAGGTTTCGTCAGTTGGAAATGTGACGTTGCAGACGGAGAACATTGAAACAAATCTTGGATCAACTTCGTTTCTACCTCCGCCAGCTTCTCCCATAGCAGCCAGATAACCTTAACGTTTAGTCAAAAATTATAAACATTGCTTTCTTTTATTAAACAAGATGTTCCGAACTTACAAATGTCTTTCATGTACTTCCAACTCAAATCTCGGCCTCTGTCGTACATTCCGCCTCTTTCGAACAACAATTTCAAAAGAGCGATGGGCTGTTGGGTCCCATAGGTGTCGACCAATGGCATGTTCATGTCGTCTATGAAAATCATTAACTTTTTCCCTGGCGGAGGGCCAAACACTTCTCTCGTTCGTCTTTCAACGGTAGATTCGATATTCATTTGAACGTCCATCGAAGTTGTTCGCGACGAAAAGTTAATTAAAAGTTGATTCTAAATACATGAAATAATTTTATATTTGTGTAAGTTTAATTTTATACGAACAGGTTTAAATGTTCATTTATATTCTACTCGATAAGAAGTCGATAATTGATTCCGAGTATAAAAATTTCGGTATATTTTGGCATTTGACTTACGTATTTGTCGGGTTTGAGCTTTCTCAGAAATTCTTGAATAATAGCAGTTTTCGAAGTGCCTGTCTCACCGACAAGCAAAGCTGGCCGTTCAAGTTCGTTCATCAGATTGACAAACCAGGTCGTGCGCATCGTATCGATAGTCGGCACCAAAATTTCCGAAAAATTCTTCTCTCTCACGTGAACGTACGCGGGAACCAACATTTTCCATGGCACCCATATTTTCTTCTCGGTATCCAGTACGTACTCGTACAAAGTTTCTTGCACGATAGGTATATATCCTGACATGTTTAATAATAAATTAATAATAATAAAGGTGATGATAAATTCTATTGTTTCTTGATGAAATTTCCCAGCGAACTTAATAGGAAATTAATTAATGGTTTGTACTTACGTACAGTAGCCGGTTTTTCTACAGTATCTTCGACCAGCATGAAGCCACACGTTTTCTTCATAAATTCGTCAAACTGCTTTCTGTCACTGGCAACCAGGCAAGCGCCGAAGGACCAATAGCACGCTTGAAGGCATATCGCTTCTAGAAGTTCCTGATCCGAGGAAGTTTGATCAGCTTTTTGTTCTTCGACTTCTTCTTGAGCCACATAACTTTTCCGAGGTTCCTCTTCCACGAAAGCGTGTTTGTAAAGTCCGTCGAAAACAAAGCAAAATTGAGTAACCTAAAATGCAGAATGCAAAAGATTCCTTTTTCATTAAACAGGAAATATCTTTCCTGTTTGGTTTTGACTTTGGTTTTAAGATCGTTACCATGTTTAGCGCTGTTTGGGGAATGATCATTTTCAAAGGTGCGACAGATTGCAATCCCATCATTCCTTCGATGATCAGACTGATTATGTTAGGCATATATTTCTCGACGAGTCCTGTCAAAAATTCTTGCTCCTCTTCCTTCTTGTTCAAGACCCATCGATCCACGTAAGGTTGATAGCCCAAATTTTTTGGATCCACGTAAACCATGCCCGCCCTTGAAACTGTTGCTGGTGATGCATATTGCAGATCACCGACCTACATTTTTTTTTTTTCATAGATACAATCAACGATACGTGTACATATATGCTTTGATATATAATACCTCGAACAACAGACTGCAATGGTTCTGCATTTTTATTCTCTCTTGATTCGCCAGTGTCAATAACTTATTGTCGTCCATGACAGAGTTCATATTTTCGATCCATAACGCATCCACGTCTCCGTCGAATAAAATGTACTTTCTTTCGTCTTTCCCAGATTCAAGCGGTTTGTTAATTTCACGGAAAATGTTGCTTAACAATCCGTCGGTCCATTCTCTCGTCAATGGATCCAAGACACCATAAAGTTCGACTACTGTACAAGCCTGTTCAAATTAGATTTCTTTAAAGATGACACTAACTGTTTAGAAGCATTTTTTCATTTTGATAGATGATTTCATTATTGTTCTGAACTGAGGCTACCTTTGGGTTTAAGATATGAAGTTTGGTGGGTTTGTTCAGATGAGTTTGAGCTCTGCAAAGAGTTTCGATCACGACAGTTTTTCCACCTCCAGTTGGTCCAACGATCATCGTCGAATGTCTTGTCATCATTACTTCGTACAGTTGAACAACTTTGTCAACCTGCATATCGCAGAAATATATTAACGTTGAAAATTATAAAAATAGCATGAATCATAATTTAAATAATTAAAATTATATGTCATTGTGATGTGAGCCAGACAAAAGAATACAAAATAGTCTGAATGCTTTACTCTATTACTTGTCAAACTATTCAGTTAACTATTAAAAATCCTCAAACTATTAGCTTAGATCAATTTTATAGTTTTTGCCACATCTTACCTGCTCTGGTAAAACGATATAGCCGTGTTCCTCCAATACAGCAACGACAGCTTCATTAAATTCGGGATATCCGACTCTAGGGCAATCCAAGTCAGGAAAAAGGTCCCTGATCAGTCCCAAAAACAGAGGAACGTCGTCAAAAATGAATTTCGGCAAATTCATGTCTCTCAGCGCTCTCATCAGAACAACATTTTCCGGCAGATCGCCGGAAGTCTTCTTCAGCTGGCCGGCCATATTCAACACAGACTTCAAAGCTCGCAATCCAAAATCGTAATGAGTCTGCTTGCTTAATTGCTCTTCTGCCAGTGTATACAGAACTGTCATCTTCTTGGCAAGAACTTTGGCCGTTAGGAAGCCGGCGCTGAATAATTTTATCTGACAAATGAGCTCGTTGTCGGGCACTATGCAAACTACTGGACGGAAGAGAGCTTTCACGGATTCCGGAAGTTCGGTCCTCCCTGCGTAGCCGGGATTCATAGTGATGAATATGCCCACTTTCGGGTCCAGTACTATGTCCTGGTTTTCGAACTGTCGAGAAGGATGACGTTGTTATCGTTTCCATTAACATTCGTAATTACTCAACATTTTAATATCAACCTCAATATTTTATTAATGTTTTATTTTTGTCTTTACTGATTTTAGTGGTTCACTTTATGGTCTTATTCATTTTGAATGGTATATCATGTGGATTATTAACTTATTTCTTATCAGTTAACATCTCCTGCAGATTTAGGTAATTTTTAAGAAACTTATTCTTGCTGTAGGATGCTTGTTACACAATTTTACGCCAGTGAACAATACTTTACGTTAATTTACGCTACTTGGCGCTAGTTTAGGTGACTATAATGCATTATTCTTGTATTATGAGCTTGTTTTACCGCCAGTAGGCGTTTCACGCGGGGTTTGACTACCAATTAGACCATGTTTGGCTGGGTTATCGCTTTTGTATCGCAATGGGGGATCAAAATATGATACTACAGCATTACTTTATGTTATTTTACGTTACTCTAGTGCATTAATTCCGCGATTTTCATCAATTTGGCGGCTGGGGCGGCGTTTAGACCCGTTTTTTAGGCATTTTGATGATCGTGACGCTTTGCTATGGCAAGGAGCGACCAATGAAGGGTACTTTGGCATCACTTGGACCTATTGAAAGACGATAGCACCGTCAAAAACGCCGAAAAACGCGAAAAAATTTTGGGTCTTAGATCGGATTTATAACTATCCTATCCCATAGATTTTTGCTCGCCCTGAAAGTTGGTGCCAAGCAGAGGTCCGAAATCTTAATAGTTTCGAAGATACAGCCATTTTTCGGAGGCGATAAAAAATTTTTTTAAAGATCGACTTTCGGCGATGATCCTATCTTAAAGTACGCGTCAAAAGCTTCAAAAAAGTGTATAAATGTCATAGGTTTTGATCGCTGGTTCAAAAGTTACAGGCGATTTAAAAAATCGCGAATTTTCTAAGGGGTACCCCTTCTCATTTTTGCGAAAAATCGAAGGTCGGCGGATCGGATCGCCCTTTTGCTACCTGCTAGGGGGTCAAAAATAACTCAGAGGGCCGTTTCCCGTTGGTCGAAATTCACTTTAGTTTGGGAGTTACAGCCAAAAAACCATCGAAAAAATGGAGGTCGAGAAATGGGTAAAAAATAAAAGTCTTCCGATCGAGTTGTGGATATGCATACTTGAAGAGAATGAAACGAGGATCACAAAAATCGCACGCGGAACCTTCTAAGTGCAATAGTTTCGAAGATACAGCCGAAAATGTGTCAAAAAATGACAAAAATCACACTTTTCTGTATGGGGCCGGGCCATTATTGTATCCAGGGACTTCGCCTTCACATAGTATGAAGAGGGATCGGAAGCATAAAAGAAAATCGCAGCCCGAGCCCTTTAGCTGCAATAGTTTCGGAGATACGGCGCAGAGAAGGTGAGAAAATAGTGAAAAAATGACGAAATATAGTGAAAAATCGATATATCGCCACGACCCCGTGGCGTATGATGTCTGTTACCTTAAATATTCAGTTAACCTGAAAAAAAAGAAACGTGCGCACGATTATGCCCAAGAAGCGGAAACTGAAAAGGTGAAGAGAGTAGAGACATGCTAAAGTGTCGTGGAAATATGCCATTGGGCGGTCAATGGAGAGTACTTTGTGTTAGTATAGCGCATTTTTTTTGGTATATGTCTAATTCTGCATTGGTAGATGTCTGTAGGCCGTTTTAACGATAACTTCAGCTTTTTCTATCTGCATTACCGTCTTCGAATCGCAATAAGAGACTAATTTTCGATGCTAAAACATTACTTGGCGCTATTCTACATTACTATAATGCATTATTATTGCATTATACCCCCGAATTAGCATCCATAGCCCCCTCGGGCGGGATTTGACCATCAGTTAGACTCTGTTTGACTGGGTTATCGCTTTTGTATCACATTGAGGGATCAAAATATGATACTACGGCATTACTTTATGTTGTTTTACGTTACTATAATGCATTAATTTGGGGATTTTCGTCAATTACGCGACCGGTACCGTGTTTAGACGTTGCTTTGAGGTACTTTGACAAACGCGACACTTTACTACGGCAATAAGGGACTAAATCATGACACTACAGTGCTACTTTATGTTATTTTATGTTACTCTGGTCCGTTATTTTGGCGACTTTCATCAATTAGGCGGCTGGGGCGGCGTTTAGACCCGTTTTTTAGGCATTTTGATGATCGTGACGCTTTGCTATGGCAATGAGCGACCAATGAAGGGTACTTTGGCATCACTTGGACCTATTGAAAGACGATAGCACCGTCAAAAACGCCGAAAAACGCGAAAAAATTTTGGATCTTAGATCGGATTTATAACTATCCTATCCCATAGATTTTTGCTCGCCCTGAAAGTTGGTGCCAAGCAGAGGTCCGAAATCTTAATAGTTTCGAAGATACAGCCATTTTTCGGAGGCGATAAAAAATTTTTTTAAAGATCGACTTTCGGCGATGATCCTATCTTAAAGTACGCGTCAAAAGCTTCAAGAAAACCTACTTATATCATAGGTTTTGATCGCCTGTTCAAAAGTTACAGGCAATTTAAAAAATCGCAAATTTTCTAAGGGGTACCCCTTCTCATTTTTGCGAAAAATCGAAGGTCGGCGGATCGGATCGCCCTTTTGCTACCTGCTAGGGGGTCAAAAATAACTCAGAGAGCCGTTTCCCGTTGGTCGAAATTCACTTTAGTTTCGGAGTTACAGCCAAAAAACCATCGAAAAAATGGAGGTCGAGAAATCGGTAAAAAATAAAAGTCTTCCGATCGACTTGTGGTTATGCATACCGAAAGAGAATGAAACAAGGATCACAAAAATCACACGCGGAGCCTTCTAAGTGCAATAGTTTCGAAGATGCAGCCAAAAATGTGTCAAAAAATGACAAAAATCACACTTTTCTGCATGGGGCCGGCCCGTTATTGTATTGAGGAACCTTGCCTTCATACAGCATGAAGAGGGACCGCAAACATAAAAGAAAATCGCAACCGGAGTCTTCTAAGTCCAATAGTTTCGGAGAACGAGCCAAAAATGTGCCGAGAAAACACGAAAACTGGTCTTTTCAGCATGGTGCGGATAAAAATGTGTCCAAAAGTGGGATAAATTGGACTTTTCTGGACAGTGAAATAGTGTAATTGTATCCAGAAGCCTCGCCTTTATATAGCATGTATCTGGGTCTTTGCTAGTAATACAATTTCAGTAATGTACTGATTTAAAATTTCTCCACAATCTCGTTAATGAAGATTTTGCTTCGGAGCTCTTCAGTAATAGCAGAAATTCTGTATAGTAAATAGCAAGTGTTGAACATACCATAAATCGTTTGACTTTCGCCATCAGTGCGGATCGTATAGTCTGGAGTTGGGTCGAAATGACAGACAGGACCGATATATCGATTCGATTGAATTCGTCGAAACAGCCCCAAGCACCACATTGTGCCAATCCTCCCAAAGTTTTGCCGATTGCCACGTAATCCATGCCTTCGCCACAATTGGTAACTACGCACAGCAGCCCGAAAGCCTTTGCCAAATCCTTCGTCGTCTCTGTCTTTCCAGTTCCTGCGGGACCTGCGGGCGCTCCGCCCAAATGCATTGACAGCGCTTGCGTGATCGTCAAATATATCCTGTCAGTCAGAGGTGTCACTACTAATCTTCCATTTAATCCCATGTACTCGTAACCGTATTCAAAAGTTCCTGTACATTGATTGACCCACAGGTTGTCCAAGTCGTGAACCCAGTAAAACCTAGGAAGAAATTTCAGTTCACAAGTTAGATTTATAATTTATATTGAGACATATGAACGTTATAATATTGTTACTTTCGTATAATTTCGAGTAATTTATGAATGTAACATATTATGTAATAATTGAGCAATTATAACAGTTATTGTAGAATTAAGAGCAGTACATTAGGTGATGTGAGATGATGTTTAAAAACTTCTGTACCTCAATGCACTTTCCCATTCGAATTCCAAAGCGTCCATTATGCTGTCTCTGACAAATTCGTCAACTATGTCGCGAATGTGTACGTCGATTGTTAAAATCGTGTCCAGCTTCTTTCGATCGTTGTTTGATAATTCATTACCTCCCATGAGAGTCACGACTTCGTCCAGTTGATTGTTTAATTGATTCAGATACTACAATTAGGAAATAGTCAATTTCCAAGTATGTCTACTTAAGGATGTGGAAAGAATTTGATTCGTACTTCCTTCATCGCACGTTTTTGCCCAGAAGCAATTTTGTTGAAGACATTTTCCACTTCGGCTGTCCACCAAACTTGATCGGCAGCTAGGATCATCATTCCTTGAAAATCCAACATCCATTCTGGCCTGGGCCTCCGCACCTAATCGAATTAATCCCACATGTCATTAAGGACATCAATTAGAAATTAATACTTCGTTTCCCATTGAAAGGTACCTTTCCATAATTATAAATCGCTTTCTTCGTCAAGTATCGATTGGATCTCTTCATTTCCGCCAAGGCCACTACCAACCATTCCTCAATCTTCCCTTCAGTAGGAACCGCATTTCGAAATTCCATAATTTCTCCCTCCGACGAAATGAGTGCAGTTGCCATCAACCTATCGGTGGTGTCCTTGACCATTCGAAAGTGATCCAGGTTGTCGAACATCTTGCCAACATGCTGCTGAATGACTCTCGGATCCGAACTTCCCAAAATGCTGAGCAATTCATCATCACTGATGAAATTGAACCGTGGGAAAACGGCTCGTTTCGAGGTCAAATAATCTGTCAAGGACTTTTGGCATCTTTCGAGGCCATCGATCATGGCCTCGAATTCTTCCTGTCGTCCTTTGATGGTGCAACACTCCAGGACGTTCAGTCGCCTGGAAGTGTCCAGCATGATCTTCTTGAAGGCTTTGTCAATGTCGTCGAATTTTCTGGCTTCATCAGGCAATTGCAATCGAATGTCGCCACCCACGAAAATTCCTTCTAGGTAGAGCCATTTCCTTTGGAAGTCCATCCAGACTTCCAGGACCTCCGAGATTGTGTGCAAGTTGATTTCCCACTTTTGGATCGTGTTTAGGAATGGTCCGATGAACTGGGACGCTGCCATGCTGTTTACGTTTAGCAGGTTGTCTTCAAGAACTTGGTTTAGTTCGTCGATTGGGCCTAGAATGAAGCCACGGTCCTCCAAGCCTAAGAAAATTATACTTTCATTATTAATCAAAATTGTAATTATATTTATTATAGTTATAAAAGTCAAGTACTTTCTCTTACGAATTTTATATGTAGTTGTTATGTTGATAGAAAGTTACGAAAGGACTTTATTATAGATAATGGGATTTATGATTTCAATGAACAAATGATTTTAGTTGAACGACATTTCGAGTTGGATTGTTTTAAGATCTCTGCACTGATTTACCTTTAAAGTGTTTTATAACAGTGAACTCCATGGATTTCCAAACTTCAGCGATTTCTTTCACTCCTCTTTCAATTGCCAATTCTTTTACGGCGTTTATTACAATGTCTTGGGCGATGTCCTGATACTTGCCCAGCTCCATGGCGAACATATTTTCCAACGTAAATCTTGAAAATTTGACAGCCGTTATTCAAGATAATGATACAGAATTTTCTCTGACTTTTATAACTCACCCCTCCATTTTGATCGCGTAATGGTAAGCAAACTTTTATATATGATCACTTGGAATTTAGAAAAAATCATTTATAGTGTTCACGTGAAATACTCTGTAAAAGAATGACGTAGTAAAAATAATAGAACAAAAATATGACAATACGCAACATTGTTCCGAAATGTTCCACCTTCGCATATAATAAATTAAATTACAAAAAAAGTAATACAGTTCCGTAAGAATTATAAAACAAATAATCACGTATACATATTAATACTAATACAATACTTATCCTACAATTAAATATACAAATTGAGTAAATAAATCTTAACAATTATCTTAAATTAAAACACGGAATTTTTCACTTGCGTCTCTTTTCAAGTTTCTCCAAAAATCGCGCAAAATATTGTCAATCTGTTTCACTGCTCTTTGAAGCCTCGCACCTGTCAGGATCCATGTCAAAATGCTGTCCAGTCTTGTCCATCAGTTCCTGCCAATGTCTCTCTCTCATAGCTTCGTTCTTCAGTTCGACGAAGAGCGGCACAGAATTCTTGAAGCTCTTCATGTTCGCATCCAAAGCTTTTCCCACTTCCATGTTCCTGACAACTCTCGGCAGCTTTCTGAACTCGCGAATGAACTGTTCCATTCCGTCGATCAGCTGCTGAGGATTCAAGTTGATCCAAAGGGTCTTTGCCCAGGACTCTCTCGCATTCTTTTGCTGCCTGTAGAGTTTGTAGATCGAATCCATGCCTTCCATCTCTTTCCTTATTCTGAGAAAGTCGGAATAGTCGGCTGGCGGAAGATTGAAGAGAATTTCGGCGTTGACGAGATTCAGACGTTTGTCTTCCAGCTCTTCGATCAAATCTCCGTATTCCTGAAAAGGTTTCAGTGAAGTAACAAAGAATAGCTGCTATTAGAATAGTGAAGTAATTTTTAGTTGCAGAATTTTCTTGTCATTACAGTAAATGGTGTACATAAAAATGAACGGCTAATTAAAATTCTTTAATTGACCTAGTCAGATGGTACTCGTTGGTATAAACTTACGTGCATCTTTTTTAATCCCGAGTCAAGGTCATCGCCGACACTACCAGGACCGTTCGCATCAAAGTCTTCGGCAAACTCAGCGATTTGCTTCGCAAATTCTTCGATCTGCTCCTCCGTCATTTCCGAAAATCTGTCGCAAGTGCTTTCCAGAGTGGAAGCTCTGTAAAGCGCGCCCAAATACAAGGATTCCCAGTCTTGTTGCAGGGTGTAGGCCATTTCTTCGTCGGCTGGGTCGTATTCTATGTCATGCGAGCGGACCGTTTGATAGGTTTCCTGAAAATTCAAATGTTTATCGTACATAAAGTACTATCAAGTTGTACTAACAATTCTTTGAACTGACATTTAAAAGATTAATTACAGACAAGAGATCGAAGTAGAATAATATAAATTCGAATTATAGATTTAACTTCAGCATTAATCTAATGGACTGATATAGACATTTATTTGTTCACAAAATGTCATAGACCTGATAGCACATGTATTGAACTTCCGCCTGAATGGCCATCTTTTTGACATCGGAGATAGCTTGCATGATGAGAGTGAATCTGTCAAGGCCTGTGATGACCAATTCAACTTCCACTCTGTAACGTTCGATCTTCTCCTTCAGTTCCTTCATCGATTGTACAGTATCAGCCAATAAAAAGTTTCCTAGAACTTGTTTCCACTCCTTTGCGTGCTCTTCGATTCCTTTCAGCAGTGGAATCAAATTGATCCTGAATCGATAGCAATAAATATTACCGGCATATCTTCTATGTTCATTATTTTTTCTTATAATTACCGTACGCATATTATATCGTAATAGTCCGCCATGTCTTTCAACTCTTCAAGGATTCCGTCGTAGTACGTGAACTTTTCGTCGTACTGCAAAAGCGTAGGCTTCGTGGCGGCAAACTTTTCGCAGGCCGTGTTCTTATCAAAGGACCAGAGGTTGTAGAATTTTTTCCACCTGCGAAGGTAGCCTCCGCAGTCTACCGAAATTTTCTGCGCTGTCTCTTGAACAGTGAGTATAGCTTCGTTGACAATCTACAACATGTGAGTTGAAAATAGTATTCTGTGCGATCCTATGCAATTATGCAACAATTTTCTGCTGCTATTTGTGGGCAGTCAGTAATTTTCCTCGAAATTAATGTTTATTATATGCAACATTTCTTTAATTTTCCTTTGAAGCACTTAGGATAATAATCTGAGAATAGAAAAATGTTTTACCTGGACACTCATTACGTCCTCGAAGAAGCTGAATATGAGGTAATCTTCGGACTGTTCTTTTTTAATAGGTTTACATTCCATGCAGGTTCCTTGCATCCATCGCGGGAAAGCTTTTAAATTCTCGACTAAATCCTTCACGTTGTGAAGAATTATGCTGTAAATTTCGCTCGGCGACGGTCTCAGAACTACTTCCGACGCTAACAAAAGTGCATCCACCAAAAATAGAGGCTCGTTGTCGTTTAACATTTTGTTCAAATATTCCAGATTGCCGACTATACACCTAAAATAACAACACATATAATATAAGCAATAATCTAGTAATTATAAATCCGATGTAAGTGAAAATAGTCAAAATAATCTTCTATCCTACACTTCGTTATAGCAACCAATGCAGGTAAAAATAAAAAATTACTTCTCGTTCATCAAATCAATGAAACGTAAATTGTTGGCAAAACAAAAATTGTACTGTTGTTCCCTCGAATTTTTTACTTAGATTACGTATACGGTAATTACAGTATTAAAGCGACCAATATCTTCCTCGCATATTTTTCATATAGCAACTGCATGTATGGACTAGATCCTGTAGATGTTCCTTCGACTAAACTCTCCAGTTTTATCAACATCGGACTGGTAGCTTGATATAATTTTGTCATGGCGAATATTGATTCGGTTCTTTGTTTCTCCACTTCCACAAAGTACGTCTATGATAAACAAATATTAATGAGAAATATGGGACACCCTCAGCAAATTAATTTATTATATAACGAACCTTGCATTGTAGCAACTCCAACGTAGTTTCCGGACTTGGACAGACCAAATTAAATCTTTGCAATTCACCCGTGATTCGGGAATCGAGTTCTTTTTTCATTTGAAATACTTGGGTGACGATGGATTTCAGAGTTTTCAGCAGTTTGCTGCAGGAGGCACTGTATTCCTCTATGTTGAGCGAACTCCAATTTAATCGAGTCACCCCTGGCTGTATTCTTTTCTCAATTGTCAGCAGCGTGTTACGCAGCAGCTGAATCTGTCATCAAACGTACAGAGAATGTCCTATATTTTTATTTAATTTTTGTGCCACTTGCCAAGCTACAGTAGCAACTATCCTTAATATGAAATAACGAATAAAATTTGATTGGTTGTAAATTTTAATCGAATATAGTGATTGTAAATTACGATCCGGAAAGCTACGGTAAACATTCAAATAATGTCTAGTTTGTCAACGCCGTCTGGTTAAATCAGAATAAATGTTCGACTTACATCTGGCCTTTCGAGACTGTCAATAATCGCATTATATTCATGAATAACTTTTTCTGTGGATGCTATGTCTGCTCTCAGTCGATCTCTCTGAATTCCTACGTCTCTTACAACAGTTGGTAGTTCAAATCCAAGTTGTTCCAATAATTCTGCCTAATTAAATTATTTAATTCACCATACGCATGCATGCTCATTATTAAATACAGTAATATATAGCGATTCGTTTAGCTATTTGCTGCACCAATATTTCTGCTTTGTTATATCGTAAGGCAACTCGTTATTAAATTTGAAAAAATATTTATGCGTAAACACACCTCGTGAATAATGTCAAAAACGTGCCAATCGAAGTTGACGTGAAATCTTAATTGACACTCGAGCGAAATTGACTTCCGCATGAATTCTGTCCACGTCACTCTGGCCGGATGTGTGCTTTGTTTATCGGTAAGAGAGAGTTCTGATGTAATTTTAACATCTTTCTGCGATTGTGCAGAAGGCACGGAAGTTTTCATGTCCGTTTTCAAATCTGAACGCGTCTGTCCTCGGATTAAATTCATTTTCGAAACCATCAGTCCCGAACTTCCTGCAGTGTCTGTTCAATAAAGTTACATATACGAATATATGAATTTGTTAACTATACGTATCAGAAATCTATAACTAAAACAGGATAAAATGTGAATTATTTCTGTAATTTATTTTTAATCAACTCACCCACACTCTGTTTCGATATTACACCCTCTGCCTTCTGTGCAGATCCTTGTGGCAACATTATAAAGTGTCCTTGCGACTCTGACTGAACCTTCGACCTTTTCGAATTCTGACTCATCTGCAAGCTTTTCGACTGAGACCACTTGTCGTCGAATGGAAAGCTCAAAGCTCCTAATAGTTTGACAGTGAACTAAAATTATCATTTGCCTTAACTCTAACTTTGGTTACATATTGAATTCAGAAAATAACCTTTCTCTGGCTCGGATCGAACCAGTTTCAGGATATTTTTCTTCAACGTACGCAATGCCTTGGCCTTTGCATTGTCTACCCACTCGTTAAATTTTGCCTCCTCGAAGTTCTTCATTCTCTTGGCAATGTCGACGTACTGGGCGAAAGCCATCAGCTTGACATCGTTGTGCTTTAATTCCGGGATTTTTTGGAAGATCAGCACCGGTTGCTTCAATCGGTGAAACAATTGTCGAACCCAATAAATCGCACCAGCGGTCGGGGGATGATACCTTAACAAAGGTGGCTGTCTTTTTCCTAAAATATATTTGTTGCTCGACTTAAACTGTGTGATATAATAAATTGACGTTGTCATACTTCTGAACTTATCATAGCTATAAGTTATATCTATTTATCCCATTACCCGCCAATGTCCCATTTTTGGGACACAGTTTCAAATTTTTTTCTTTTAATGACTCCAACTTCTAAATGTAGAGTTAATTTCATATTTCATTTTTGTGTTTTTGTATTACGGCGAGTAATGGGTTAGGAATACCTGATTACGTTTATATGGAAAAATATGGAAAAATTCAATTGTTATACATTGAAAGTTAAATTTTACATGTAATTCTCATAGTTTAACAATGTTTACTTGCCTCTGTTATAAATATTCTCCACCATACCGATCTCCTTACTAAACTGCTGCATGATAACATCGAACTTGTTGTTCAGCTGGTCCTTGATACTTTCCCTCGTCTTAATGTTCTTCAACTTCATCAGCACCTCCAACGCACTCTCCGCATTGATCAGCGACATGAAGCATTCATCAATGTAGAACTTAGCTTCATTCTCCAAGAACTTGACTTCTTCATTAAAGGCCGCCATCAAGGCAATCCAATTCTCGCGATTGAATTCGTTGAATAAATCGAAGTCAGCTTCTTCGAACGGATTGATCAGAGTGGCCACTCTTTTGACGATGGCGTCGATCTGCGCAGGGTCGTTGATGATGGACTTGAGGTCGTCGCCGAAGATGTTGTAGAAGTCTTCCAGGACGTTGGCAACCTTGTGCAGGTCGTTGCACACGTAGGCTATGTATTCCGTTGCGCTGAACAAACGTTTCTGATCGAATTCCCAGCGGGCACCTTTGCCAGATTGTTCAATTTCTTCACGGGTCTTCATGTACGATGCTTTCCAGTTCTTCATCATGAGGTGAGCGTCTTGCGTTTTGCGTAAAACAATCTCCAATGGTTGTCTGTAGAATTTTTTGTTAGGGGTGAGTGAGTTGTTGGCCTAATTGGTTAACTTCACTTTCACTTCACTTAACTTCGAGACTCTGACTCATATATGTTGATGACAAATTTTATTATTGAGTTTAATATGGAGAAGTGAAAAACATTTATTGGTTTTGAACTAGACATTTTGTTTGCAAGCATACTAGAAAATTCTATTATTGACATGGCAGTGGCAAGTACTGCGTGTACAAATAAATAAATTAAACGCCCAACTATGAATTACTTTCTTGCTATCAATTTCAAATTGTTCTTACTTAAACAACTGTGTCACATTGAGATGGTGAGAGATATTTTGGCAGAGTTGCAAAGAGATTCGCTCGAACAGTGACGTCATCTTTTCTTCGTTGGAGTAATAAGACGATAGTACCCATATCATTCTCAATCCGTTAGTCAGAGTTTGCAAACAGTCAGCAATTGACTTGAATGAATCTGATTCGGTGATAAGCTGTTAGAGTAAAGTAAAATCGACATGGGACGTAATTCAATTTTTTTATACGACTGAATTCATCAATTATGTACCATACCTTAAAAAATCTGGCCACCGTGAAGAGAAATTTGTTATTTTCTCGCGCTTCGGAGTAAGCTTTCCACAGATCCGTTTGAAAAAGTTCGAAGGCAGAAGCAATCGGTGACAAAACGTTATTTAAGATAGCCAAAATTCTGCGAATTATTGGCATTTTTAATTGCTCGACGAGCATCGACAGGGAGGATTCCTTCTCGTTCCAAAATTCGTACTCTGCCATTGGTCCAGTGCCAAGTATAACTTTATTTTTGTACAATTCAAGAACCTGATAACGAATTTATTTTTTTCTTTATCCTGTCAACATTGTATATCGACGGAATGTAAAATACTACTTTTGATATGTGTTGACCCCAAGACATTACAACTTCCTCTATCTTCTCTATCATCTCTTTATTTTGCGCTAACATTTCGTCAGTGATTTTCGTACTGTACAATTCCGGAATATCTGGCATTGTCAGCAGAATGTCTCCTTCAACGTGTTCCAAAGTCCTGTTCCAATTTTAACTTTCTAGGTAAATCTGTCTTTTGCACTAGTGAAAGAGTAACTCAGATTTGAATAATTTACCACTCGGTGCATGTTATTAATTTGTCCAAATACTGCAAGATGTCAGCTTTGCATTGTTCAGTGTGTCTGTCTGACTGCACTTCAGCTTCGCTTATCTTCTTACTGTCAATTTTTGAGGCAGTCGTTGTCAGTGACTTTTGGGATGTGACCATCGAGATAGCAGACTTTATCCTCTTTGTGCTTCTCTGCTTCGAAATGCTCTTTCTTCTGTCGATCGACGAAGTTCTAATATCTAAACCTGTGTGACTGGAAGCATTTTCTTCCTCCTTGTGACTCTCTCTTCTCGAAATTGTTATTGACATTCGACGAAAATCCGACGGTCTTCTCAACGCTGCACTCTGTCAATTATAATGGGTAATATTGATTTCGTCCAATTATTGTATTTATTATCAAGTGTGGAGCGAAATAGAGTTGTCATATGGATATAATTATAAATGCCTTCTATTAACTAGACAGCTCTAATAAACTATCTAAGCCAAATAAAAATATGCAACCAGACTTATTGTACTCCTTTATAAACTTTTAACTTATACACAATATTAAAGTGTATAAATTAAATAGAAATCTGAAGAATAATATAAAAATTAATACCAAATGAATAATTGTACTGGATAAACTCATACTTTATAAAGTTATTGGTGGGTTAATTGTGAGAGTTTACCAGAGTATCGGTTACTCGTTCGACGCTTGGGACTGACTCGGCTTTGACCTCTTCCACTTTTTCATCGTCAACGATAGTCGGCCCTCTAAACTGTTTCTCCACCAGAGGTTTAAATACCTAAGAAGCGATCAAAATTACTCTGCATTCAGCTATCGTACGAAAAACTAAAATTTGATATCTGTTAATTCATTGACTCAGTACGTGAACGAGTATAGAGGTCATGGCGGCCAAAAATTTTCCATTTAGGGATCCGACTATCAAGTAGCCAGTGATAAGATCCCAGCATTCGTCGTAGGAATCGAAAGCTGGTACTCCTTCTTCCGTAGTTCTCATGAAATAGAATAAATTCATGTCTTGATGGTCTTGTCTGGCGTCGATGTGGCCAAAAATTAAATGCAAAACTGGGACTTTCTTGACTCGCTCAACAATTTTCTGAAATTCGCCACCGTATAGAAAAGATAGTGTACATCTGTGTACAGTATTACAGAGTCGTGTGATATTTGGTATATTCTTACCTTTGTAAGTACATATTTGTCTTCTTCTCCGGGCGGCGGTGCAAAACTAGAACTGTCTATTAAATAATAAATTAAAAATTCGAGGGATTATACCGATTATATAATATTATTTCTGTTCTACGTAGTACTAACGAATATTAATCAATACAAACATAATAAAATATGAGATATGTTAGGAAGTTATATAATACTTAGTTGCGGTAATTAGCATTTTTGGGAATGTTTTACCTGACGGTGCACTTTTGGAATGAGCTTTCTTTCTCGGCAGCCTCTTACCATCGCCGGACTCATCTTCCAACTTCTGTTCATCAGTAGCTTCCTCCCCTTCCTCTTCAGCACCTGCTTCACTTATTGTTTCCGAAACACGAATAGTTTGCAAAGTCGATGTCGAGAAGTCGATACTGCTCCCAATCGGAGTCGAATCGCTTTTCGACGTTTTGGCCTTCGACCTCCTTGCCACCTTCTTCCCCTTTTTGCCCTTTTTATCGTCATCATCAAATTTTCCTATTTCACGTATATACAACTAAACATTTTTGCGGTTTGTACACAAATAGAAGTACGAAAGTAGAAGCGTGTAAAAGTGCAGTGCAAAATTTATATTAATTGGTGCTAATAATGAAAATCTTTTTATTCATCTTTTACCAGGAGCACTTTTTGTGAGTCTGGCTCTGCCTTTTGTTGTAAAAACGGACAAGGCCGTTATTTTTGCTCGCTGAGCTGCGGTAGCTTGTAACAAAATCCAGGAATAAGGATGACACGAGTTATTAACATTAAAGAATTGTCAGTTACTTACTTTCTTCCCACACGGACACTTCTTCCTGCACAGTCTCCGTTTTGTAAGTTTTGTAAAAGTAAATGATCTTCTTGTCGAGATTCAATATCCCGTACAAGTCTTGAGTCAAAAACATCATCAGCTTGTCTTCGAACTTTCGGTTATTCGCCTTGTAAGGACAATATTAATTTAACGCGTGACTCAAAGTTGAAAATTGTTAGGAAAATGTAGAAAAATGTTCAAATTACGTTTATGAGATCGTAGAAAAGTCGATCGTAGCTAGTTAATCCTAGAAATTTCAGGACCCTGTCTCTAATCCATAATATCCTTTGAACGCGTAGATATTAAATTAAAAAGAACGAATTTTTGTATAATTTCAATATTGTCTGAATTAATTGAATTTGACAGTTAACGGTACCTATAATCTAATTGCAAATTGTCCGCCCTATCCTCATCCCTCACAATTTCTTCGTACTCTCCCTCCTCCTCATCCCCAAAATCGTCATCGAGGGAATCGAAACTTCCTGATTCCGAAACGTCCATCGTTCCTCAAATTATCGTCGAACACTTAACATAACTTGAAACTCCTAGGTTAGAAAATTCACTTCGCATTTTCCACTTTATCTCAGAAAACTATCACGTCGTCAAAAAAGTAACTACGATTCATCGAAGACAATCCGTATCTTACAATTATATACAATACCGACTGGATTCTTTTTATGAACTACTTGACCTAACGAACCAGCAAACTTGGTTCAAGGAACTTGAATCTATAGCTTGAGAGACTTCCAACGTTGTCATGACGAATCAACAAGGGACTTTGGGCAGAAAGGTGGGCGGGTAGCAATCAATAAAGTTTACAGATTCACGTTTTGGTACAACGAGTAAAATATATTTAAAAAAAGGGGGGAGTATGCAAAATCTTGGGTTACACAAGGTACAAAATATCATTAGGATTCGCTTTATACGCTTTCTGTCTACTTTACTATCACGCTTTCGACGCATACACGGTGTTCGTTACATACTTTTCAACCGTGTTTGCTGTAAGTATGCGTCTGGAGTACAATTAGGATCGTTTCTCGATTACAATTCCATTACATCCAATTACGATAAGTCATTCACGCATGCCGACATACATTAATCGAAGGAGCTTATGAATTAAGTCTTTAACTTTATTCTTATCTCTAGGAATACATTCGATATAAAAAAAAAATTCGTCTACATGTACAATATTTCACAATATCATCGCTGGTCGGTATTTTTATCATTCGTTTAACACTGGAGTTATCGAGATTTTTAATTTGTATAATGTAATTTGTACTGATCTGATTAACTCTCCATATTTGTATCTGAAAAATATCGCCCGAACAAGGAAGCACTACCAAATTTGTTTTTCGTTACTTGTAAAATATCAAAAAATGAATTATTTAAGAATTCATTATCGTAATAAAATTAAAATGATCGCAAAAAAACGTTCGCTGAGAATAAAACTATAGATCCAGAATTATGAATCTATTAATTATATAAAAATCGATAGGATCCAGTGTTAAAATCGAAAACAGAATTTCAGACTCGTTTCGTGTCGTTCTTAGCTGCCAGTTCCTGACCCTGACCATCACTCTCTTTCCTGGGGCCGTGAATCAAGCCGCCCAAAACAGCTTCGACATATTCCTCTCTACCTTCATCGGTATCAAATGAAAATCCAATAGACGGTACAAATTCAGTTTCGACAATCGTTTTTGTAGATTCTGTCGTCGTACTCGTCGTTGTTAATCTTGGACTTTCTGTCGTAACACGAGGCGTGACCTTGAGAAACTCTTCGAACTCACCGTCCTTGGACTTCAGCTTCGATTTTTCGGCAGAATCGAAATTTGTCACCGAAAAGTCGGAGTTTGAGTCGGTGAACTGGCGAACTGGATTCGGACTCGTTATTTGGAAAGTGGAAGCGATTGTTGAGTGCCGGAAATCCGAAGGACTCGTGCCCTTGAAGTTGAAGTCGATGGCCTTCGACGGTGTGACTTTGAAGTCTGACTCAAAATTCTCGCCGAAGCTTGGAATTCTTCCAATGTTCGCGCTTTTAGAATTTGAATTTAGCGGTTGGATTCTCAGACTGTCTTCGAATTTTGAAAATTTGAGTCTCTCGTCCGCGGTCAAACTTTCGTCACTGTCATCTGTAGGATCTGAATTCAGTGGCCTGATTCTTAAGCTTTCGTCGAATTTGCCAAGATTGACATTTTCTTGATTGATTGGAAGTCCAGTTCTGAAATCCACGTCACGATTTACATTGGGTAGATCAAAAATTGGTCGGCGATCGATTTTGTAAATGGGTTCCCCAAAATGTTCGGCCAGCTGTTCGAGGATTTGTTCCTTTTTGAGTGGCCTCACATTTCTGCTTGCTGAAGTTTCGAGAGATTCCTTTAATTTCGAATCATTTTTGTTCGATTGATCTGTGTGGGATGAAGTCAAAATTGACTTGTGTGTCGTTGTGGGCACGTCGTTGAAATTTGAATTTCCTCTGCTGCGAACCTCAACCGCTTCCAAGTTGGATCTTAAGTGCAAATTTTGATTTTGACTCAGTATGGAATCCGGTACTGTACTTTGAGTCGATCTTGGTCTTAGTTCCGCATTTTCCAAATTTGAAGATGATCGACTGGCAAGATCGAATCCGGACAGCAAATCCAAGCTTTCCAAATTTTTTGTTAGAGGCCTCTGCGACGAGGCCAGACTTTCAGAACTGAGAAACAGTTTTGTTCTCACATCGATTTCAGAACCGGATTCCGATTTTGGTTTTAAATTGAATTCTGGTTTTGACTCCTGTCTTGGCCTCAAATTGAATTCTGGTTTTAACTCTTGTCTTGTTCTCAAGTGGAATTCTGGTTTTGAATCAGTCGTCGTTCGCAAATTTGATTCGGGAATTGATTCCAGTCTCGTTCTCAAATTTGTTTCTGGAGTTGACTCCAATCTTGGCCTGAAATCAGCTTCTGGAATTGACTCTAGTTTTGTTTTGAAATTAGATTCTGGAATTGACTCCAATCTTGTCCTGAAACTAGATTCTGGAATGGACTCTAATCTTGTTCTCAAATTAGACTCTGGAACCGTTTCTAACCTTGTTCTAAAATTACTTTCTGTGTTTGGTTCCAGTCTCGTTCGGAAATTAATTTCTGGATTCGATACGAATCCCGTTTTAAAATCACTATTTTCTGGACCCGATATCGATTTCGTCCTGAGATCAATGATTTCCGGATTGGATTCCGATCTAGGTTTAATATCGATCGTAGCTGGATCCTGTAATGCAAACGGCCTTGGCAGTCTATCGATCTTCAACAACTCCGCCATTAGTTGCAAAAGACTCAAAGAACTCAATTTCGAGTCTCTCTTAAATTCCAATGGATGATTTCCGATTTTTACACTCGTCGAGTTCGTTACGGAAACTGTATAATTATATTCTCGGCCGTGATCGCTTAATCGAGCATGATAGTTCGTGCCAGAATTATTATTATTATAATTACGATAGTTACTGCTGCCATTATTCAAATTGCTCTTCGCGCGTTCGCCAAAATTAACATCAAAATCACTCTCACGCTGATTATTCAATATACTACCATTTCTTAAATCGTAATTTTCTGCGCTTGAATTAAAATTACGCCTGTCAATAATTATATGATCATTAACATTGCTTCTATTATAATTATTATTATGACCAAAATTGTTCTGTCGATTCAAATCGAAATTATTATTGCTGTCGTGATTGTGATTATGATCTCCGGGATTTTCGCTTAGAACGTCAGGATCGACAGATCGAATGATCTCGAAATCATCGATTCGATCGTTCGAAAAATTTCTATTTGCATGCTGAGCGATTAATCGAGCGATAAAATCGTCGCCGGGATCTTCGTCCTTGTTGACAGTCAAGGACACTTGATAAGGGGACTTGCTTTGCTCGATCGTGTCTTCGATGTCCTTCAAGGATTCCAGACGGAACGATCGGAATAAATTATTTGGCGTTGAAGATTCGGTTTCGAAATTGTTCTCCTTTTTCGACTGATCGACGCTCCTTTGAGTTACGGAAGATTTTCGGGAATTTTCTGTCGCCGTATTTCGATCCTTAATGTCGCTGGCAAGTGTCCTTGCGGTCGGATAATTTTCGGCCGCGTTTCGGAAATTGTCGAAGGTTTTTAATGTTGTTGGAATTGTTGATCCGATGAATTCTCGATTAAAGTTGCTGAGATCTGAAATCGTCCTTGCTGTCGTGGAAAATCCAATGTCCTGATTGTAACTGTTGAAATTTTGGGTTTTAGTTGATTGAGAAGAATTATTTCGATTATTGAGATTTTGTAGATGCCCTTGATTATTTTCATTAATTGGACTGAATCGGTCATTGATAAATTGAACAGGATTTATTGTAGTTTCGACCTGATCCTGATTCGAAGGATTCTGTGAGAGAGTTGAGGTGGCAAATATATTTTTATCGGAACCAGAATTTGAGAATCCCTTTCGAACGTCTGTTTTTTCAAACGGATTTCGTGTAGTAAAATCAGAGTCTTTGAAGAATCCTGTGGATCCTTGAGGATTAAATTGACGAAGAGTGCTTGGATTCCGCGTAGTAGATTCAGAATCCTTGAACAATCCTACAGTTCCACGAGAACTGAATGGATGGAAAGTGACAGGATTTTTCGAATTAAATTCAGAATTTTGAACAGGACCTGTCACATCTTGCACGTTAAATTGTCGCAGAGTAGTGGGATTTTGAGTAGTAAAAGAATCTTTAACTGATGTTGAAGATCCTTGAGAATTAAATTGACGGGACGTTACAGGATTTCGTGAATACTCAAAATCCAGAAACGATCTCACATCATCCTGTGACTTAAACGGACGCGAACTAGCAGGACCTTGCGTCTTTACTTCATCCTTCGCGTTAAAAGACGTGCTTATAGATCGAACAAAATCGACAGGATTAATTGTACTCGGTACATTTGAATTCGATCTAGACGTATCAAAACTTCGTCTGCTTAAAAGTTCATCTTCGAAAATATCGCTAGGTGGAGTCGTTCCAAAATTTTCGCCGAAAGGACTCGAATTCAAAATTCCACTTTGAGTCGACTCGGATATGTCGCTTGCAGGAGTAGAACTGAAAATATCAGAATTTGGCGAAATAAATTTCTGAATCGCTTCCCGAAGCGGAATAATCTTTCCGCCGTGAGCTTTTTCAGTTTCTTCGAATCTTCTGGTCGAAATTTGAGGTTTCGGAGTGGTCGTCAAAGTTCCAAATTCTCTTCCTTCGTTTCTTTCATTATCAACTGCTGCTCCTCTAATCGTAAACTGCAAATCTGGATTGTACTTGGACAAAAGTTGAACCTCGCTGCTATTCGTGACTTCTTTCCTTTCTTCAACTTGCGGAATTTCTTCGTTCGGAGCCAAAAAATCATCGTAACCATCATTATAATCAATAATTGGTGGAACAATGTCACTAACTGGAAGGTCAACAATAAAATCTCGAGAGAGAGCAGCTTCCCTATTACTCACAATTTTTTCATTTTCACTTTTCTCTTTCGAAGGTTCCTTTTTAGGTCCGTAATTGTAATGCAAGCTTCCAATTGGCGAAAATTCTTTCGAATTCCTGTGCGAATCCGCCTGATGCACTCCGATTCGAATCGTCGAATGAAATCGAGGTCCTTTTATCGAAATCGTCGGATTCGGCTGTTCAGAATTTTCTCTATTTTCCGAATTCGAGCTTTTCCTCGAATTTTCATCGATTTTCAAATCGCTCGATTTGATCGTCGTCAAATTTGGAATTTCTGTAGTTTCTGCTGTCGGATAAGAATCGGTAGGCGAAAATCTGTTTGGATTTGGAGTTTGAGGTGAGGCTCTCTCTGGAATGTTGATTCTGAACCTAGTTTGAGCCTCCTTCAAAAATTCCACAGGATGGGAATCGATTCTAGGCGAAATTTCTTTCTTTTCGTCGGTCGATTGTCTACTTTCGACTTCGGCAAGTTCTTCCCTCGGACTTTGATAATGTATCGTTGCGCTTTCTTCCAAAATTTCGGTATCATTCTCATGGAAGTAATTTTCTTGAACAGATTTGTGAATCGTCGTCGGTCTCAGAGTAGTTTCTTCAGTTTCGAATTTCTGCGCTTGCGTGCTTGCAATTTCTTGACTTTCGTAGCTTGCAGTTGTCGTCCCGCCAATGTCAGGATCGTAAAAATCGGAAGATTCTTCAGATCCGCTTTTGTCATTCGAAGTTCTTGTGCTGTTGTGAACGCTTTCTTTCTCTGGCGATTTTGTGCTTTCCTCCGAATTCACCGAACTGTCGGAATTTGTCAAGATCGGTACCCCTGTCCAAGCGCTGACGAGAGTTCTCGGTTTTTCCGTGCCACTTCTTTCGAGTAATTTGTTTTTTTGAGAGCCTCCCAGCGCTCGGGCCAATCCGATGCTTTCTCGAGTTTCAAAATCTTCCGTCTCGAAAGAAGAATCTTCCTTCGTCGAGTTTGACCTGCAAAAGATAAAAATTTCTCAAACAAAAATACCATATTTTAACCCAGTTTGTTAATAAAATATTTGTTATTCAAATCGCACTACAACAAAATCTCCAAGACAGAATTTCATTACGCACAAAAAACTCTTAAAATAATGACGCGTATGCCAATCAAAACTATCTCATAGCTACACGAAACTCCATTTTTCAAAGGCAACGAATAGGTAAATAAAATAAAAATATTTAATAATAATCGATGCAACGTAAACCCGTTAATTGAAATAAAATAAAATAAGAATGTATAATTGTTGTGAGGCGCGTGCGCGGTGTCACCACGCCGCCCGACCGATCCCGAACTCTGAGACGGAAGCGCGTGTGTTTATGTTTGGGCTTTAGGCCGAGAGACCCTTTCTTCTGCGGCGCGGCCGAGGACCGCTCGGTCACCTCACTCGAGGTATAACCATCGCCAAATCTAGACGTGTATCTGTATCCAAGGACTAATAAAGCATATTCTAACAATAATATATAAAGTAACAAATATAAATTGACTCACAGCACGTAGGTGTATGTGAATGTATAATAATAGTATGTATGTGAATATATAATGTATAATGTAATAAATATAAATGGACTCACAGCACATAGGTCTGCCTTTCAACAGATTCGGCCGCCTTCTCGTCCTCGTCGTAAAAATCTTCCTCTCTCATCGCTTGCCTGCTCCTTTCATCGTCTCTCCCGCTCTTGAAAGCGAACGTCGGTGGCGTAACGTGATCTCTATCCTCCTTGCTATGAGAGTACAGATGATCGGAGCTGTCGAAAGTCAGGTCCAATTTGTTGTAGGACACCGTGGACGGCCTGAAGGTTGTCGGCACTGTCGGCGAATAAAATCTTCTGGTGGTAGTGGTCACGGTGGGCACGGTGGGCGCGTAGGAGGGCTGGAATCGATTAAAGGATGTCCTTGGAACATCCTTCGTCCTAGGCTCCTCGTACTTCTGAATGCGAATTATCTCGGAGTCCTGATAACGGGAACTGCCGCGTAGATGATTCTGAGGGCGCGGAGAGTGCAAATTGTTTTGGTAGCTGGGGCTGGTCTTCGTTTTGTACCTGTTTCTGAAACGGTATTTCGTTGCTTTGCTCAATTTGTCAATTATTTGCTAATCTTAAAAGTATATCTATTGCTAGTCAAAATTATTGGCGTGGTTCGTCAGAATTAAAATGTGACCATATGATATCAATATCAAGTGGAATTTTGGTTTCCTAGCTTACTGTTTTTTATTCACCAGCTAATATACTGTTCATAAATAATTGGAACTACTGTAAAGTTTAATACGTACATCTGACAAAAAATTATAATCAGGAGAAAATAAAAAAATTAATTTAGTAAAATCCAATAGCCAGCTAGAGTGACTTACTTATAGTCATCATAATTTGTGGAATAATGCTGCACGCCATTGTAATCATCGTATTCGTTCGGCACGTCGTTTCCGGTCGTGTCAATCGGCACAAAATCGAAAACTCTGCCACTTCTGTCAGGATCCACCAATCCATCCCTCGTCAAGTCCTTTCCGGATTGCAAAGTTATCATCGCGTAGGCGTTCCTTATCATTTCGTCGTCGTCGACTTGATAACTGTTGCGATTGACTTCGATGAATTTTCTCGTTGCCGAACAGTCCACCTTCGTCCACCAGTCGCAGGTTAGAAGTTTTTGGCTGAAGGTCGAGCCGATTGGACAAAGAAACGAGGATACCAGGACGTCGTGGCAGACGTGGAACACTTGACATCCTGCGTCTTCGTCCGCGTAGTATCCTTGGAGCAAAGAAATTTTTATGTCGTTCGACAGTAAAAATTATTAGCAAATTTCTACGTCATTGACATTATATTCGGTTGTACGATCGTTATACGAAAATTTTGGCCAATTAAAATATGTATAATAGTAGAAAAGTAAAATGACTGCTGCATGAATATTTATTATTATCATGCCATTTTTCTCTAACACTATTTTCCTAGGTGTGGAAATTTTTGGAATTTCAAAGTGACGATGTTACTATCTATAATAATAAAGTAGAACAAAAGACATAAATATCCAGAATGTAATGTAATGTCAAAGATAATTTCAACTGCATGCAAGCACTCATACAAATTGTTGCCAACTTAACACGTCAAATAAAAATGCTTATTTGCATTAACAATTAACCGAAACGTAATTTCTAAGAACAACCTACTTCTACTACGCTCTTTACCGTTAAATTACATAACGTCCACTATTCTCCCCATTCCTCAAACTAAAAGCGGTCTCAAAAGCGAACCATCAGTTCCACGTCCAATTACTTTTTTATTGTTACCCGTAAACGTCCAGCAGCGAACACAAAGGCAAGGTTCAGTCTTTTAACCCGCTGCCTTCCGGCGCACGTTGCGTAACAAAATTAGAATATTCAAACGACGCCGGGACTCCTATCACAATAATTGAAATAAAACGGTGGAAGTGGTCTTGCGGATTCTTCGGCTTTGTCACCTTTGCCGTATCGATGTCAAGGATGGTGCCACTTTGTAGGAGCCGAAGGCGTTTAATATCGTCGCCGTGTGTGCCGTTAGGAGCAGAAAACGATGAGAACGACGCGAGGCTAACATTTTCTCGACTTTCGCAATAGGTCAGAATCCCGGAGAGTCTGCATGATCGTGCGAAGCCGTTCGCGAAATTTCTTTGCTTTCTTCGCGACCATTTTCGCGCCTTTCGGTGCCAGAGCAATTTCATTTAACTGAGTGGATAGTGGTAATTTCCGGTTAGTGCAGATGAAGATTGTTCAATTTGTACGTAGGCCACGAATTTGGTGGAAGACAAAGGATTTGGCTGAGAAAGATTTAGGTACTTGGAATGATATGTAGCTTTTTGTAAAATACTTTTTTATCACTTGAGAATTGGATAAGTATAGTGTAAGAAAATGGATTTTTGGCAGGGTAATTTAATTAGACTACTTTTTCAGTTTTGAAACTATGTTTAAAGTTTGATGCAATCGTAAAAATTTAATGGTACGGTTACAAGAAAGATTGTATAGGGAATTAGTGATTAATTAACAGAAGTTACTGAACGAAGTAAGTGCCTTGTAAATTTTATGATCATTAAAATATTGCATGGGTGAAAGTAATCCGTTGCTCGTACTATCACAAAAGTTGAATGTGAGAAAAATTATCGGATAACCGTACACTTCCTGATTCTAAAGTTACCAGGAATTTAGGGCAGGATGTATATTATTGACAAGTAAAACGATCGCAGACAGTTAACGTAGAAAGTTGTTAGGAAACAGGATGCTAACAATAAATCACTCTACAATATAAATATATATTTGAAAAAAGGTCTATTGCAAGAAAGTTAAATACGCCCAATTATCCAAATATTTATGCATTTACCACGCCAGCAATTCTCTGTATAAAATATACATACCTAATTTTACACCAATAAAATCTTAATACAGTTATAAAGACATATATAAATTATCCATTTCAAAGTTTGCACAATAATCGATAATCCACAGCTACTACACATACAATAAAATCCTTTCCAAATACCTCACAAATCTCACGATCTTTAAATCTCAGTATTGCCAACAATTATAGTCATAAACCATGCCATTATAAAAAATGGAATATACACAATAAATTATCGACTACCCTGACTTCCTGCATTCTCAAGAAGACGATCTACAAGGTTGCCACCTGGCAAGATAAATTCGTCAGTAGAAAAAGTCCGCCTCTCGTTATCCGCTCTTCTCTTGCAAACGATTTTGCACGCCGGACCCGTTATAGTCTTCCGACTTGGAAGGCCATTACTCGCAAAACGATCGTTTAAGATCATATTCTCTAGCGAATAGGCAAGCTTGCTCCACCCTTCGACTTTCGAATTATTTTCCTTTTATTCATTTTTCGCCGACCATTCTTCCATCCTAATTCGCGCAACGAACTACGGTGCGCGACTATTTTGCCATTCTCCGGGCTGGGGAAAGTAAAAATGATGGGAAAGAGGCGACGGGAATGCACGGTTTAATGCAGCAGTGAGAGTTAAAGTGTCTTTAGCACATCCAGCCTCGCGAGGATCAATCTGACACGAGACCGTTTGCTTTCCCCAATCCTGGCCAGGTGCGAAAATCTTTTCCGTTCTTTATGGATCCAGGAAAATTGTCGATTGCGAGGAGAGTATGCAAGTTTTTGTTGTTGTCTTTCTATTGTATTGTAGGCGGTCGTGTTATGTAATCGGTGAGAAATTGAATTTGGGATGGGATTGGGATTTTATCATTTTAAGGGTTCAGTATTAATTCTGCGTTTGCCATGTTTTTTGGTCGGACGAATTTTTGAAAGATTTGTAACTGTATTTGGATTGTGGTCGTCCGTGAGCTTGGAATCTAGAATTCTTTAATACGTAGAATTGAATAATTTTTGAAATGGCCGGTACTCTCTTTTCGCTAATTGTCAAATTTCTCCTATTTTCATATCGAAAAATTCGCAGAGATTTCTGCACAGAACTCGCATTAATATTGCAAGCGATTCGCGGATGTCTGGAAAAACTGAGATTTTACGGACAATTCAAAGCAGACATCCTGGAATCTAAAGTGTTAGACAAGCTGTAAAGAATACACCTCTACCATTTCCGCCTTTACCTTACTTTCCTACAAATCCTTACGTAACCCACCACTGCAAAAATTCGCAAAAATGCAATCTTCACAAATTTATCCACCTATCGAAAAAACCTACATTATTCTCTTCTGGTGAAAGTGAAAAGTCGTAAAAATCGAAGGAATCCAAGAATAGCACCGAATTGCTCGCTCGACGTAAGAAGTCGGAATGGAGTCACCGGGTAGAATCTGTTCAACGCACTCAATTCCGCAGACAATAGACACAATTTGTACGTTCGCCGCTCGTTATTTCAGGCAAAGCGAATTGTTCGCGTACGTATTACGCAATCCGTAAAAGTGCATCTTACCTCTGGAACGACCTTCACACGTGAATCCTGTCTGCGGGAGCGTGGTGTACGCAGGATAATCGAGCCCAGGCTCGCCCGGCACATTTCTCCTGATGTCGGAAAGGTCTGCAACAAAGGATCGTACGTGAGAGGCACTCGCACTCTGCCATTTCTCGCCGTTTTCTATCTTACTCCTACTCCTGCCTGTTACTTTACTGTATCATCACCTGCACGGATTCATATTCTGATTTTCAATATATTGATTTTCTGATTCTCAACATATTGTAACTTCTTCCCTTTTAGCCTTTATGCCAGGTTCTAATTAATTTTGCACGGATTCATATTTTACCCCCTGCTCGGCCCGTCTCTAATTTTGCGCTTTCTGATTCTCCATATATTGTAACTTCATCCCTTTCAGCCTTTTTGTCAGGTTGTAATTAATGTTGCCTACTGTCTTTTGAGTAACTTCTCTTAGCTATTATGTCCTTCTTTCCTGATTTCTACCGTTTTCCAGCGGTTTCCATCGTTTTCTGCTGCCGCCTCTGCCATTTCTGACATCTTTACACGTTCGCACCGTTCTCTATCGAGCTGCTATCCGATTCCATTAAAGTATTAAAGCATTAAAGTTATTACCGGCCGACGAGCGGCGTAAGTGCCTGATTGAATCCCGATTAACTTTTCTATTGCCAGTCTGTTGGGAAGGATACCTCTTACGGGGGATTTATTGATGGGAATCCGACGAGTTGGGAAGTTAGGTTATATAGAGTTTCGGTGTGGAGAGTTCAATGACGCCGGAAGCTGATCGGTTTTAATTGAGTTTAGGGAAAAAATCGAGGAGTGGATGGAATTAAGTTTCGAGGAAGTGTTCGTTGGGTGGATAAATGATGGTTGAGGTTGATGTTGGAGAATTATATTTTTCAGCGATGGCGTTCACAAAACATTTTTGATTTTGCGGGCCATTTCCTAAGTATGTAATGAAATTATTATTCAGTTCAGAAATATATTCAGTACCGCAGTCTCAAAATGGGATATTGTTCTTTTATCAATGACCATGATGACATCTATGACAAGTTTTATATATTTTTACACTATTACTTGTTAGTATTTTGATTCAATTCTACATATATAAAAGTTCATCTATCTAGTTTAACATTAACTAAATCCATTCAATGATTTATCCGTAATTACATTTATTCTATTCAGCCATTCAGCATCAAATTTTCCGCAAACTGATTTAATCAATGATAACAATACAGTAAATTAAATTCAAATATCTATTTCTACATTAACTTCATTCTCCTTTGCTGGATGCACATCAAAAAATGAATAACTCCGCGAAGGAGCGGGTTGATGAGAAACTCTTAAATGTCAGCCGAACGCACACTGTATTTAGTTTGATATCCTATTTATACACTCTATCGGTCAACCTCCCGCAACGCGTACTGACATTTAAGGCAACGCCGTGCGTCTGTTATTGGCCAGGATCGGGCAGGATCGGGTCAGGATTGGCCAGGATTGGCCAGGATCTGCCGGCAGGTTCAGACCATCTCTCCGCCTTTTCTGACTGAAAAGTGTCTGCCGAGACCCGGCACAGGCTTTGCATGACCTATGTACATTTTTCTCGATTACGCATCGTCCCGTGCCTTTCACGAGACTTGATAATCTTGCCGGACGCCTGGCTGACCTAACCTTACCGCCGCACGTGATGTCATATTATGCAAAGTGCGGTGGAGAGTCCTTGCACGCTGGAAATGTGTGGGTGATGGAAGCTGAAGGATTGTGCGGATGGAAGATTGCGATAAGAGGGCCTTTTTTTTCGAGGTGTTGGCAGCATTGTCGTTAGACTGAAGAATGTCGTTCGATTAGCGGGGTTATTAGGTGGAAGCGAGTGAAAGTCAAAGAACGATGGCAGGAGAATGAAAAGTCTCGTTAGCCAATATTGTTAGTAGGAAGATGGTGCATACGGGAAATGTTGGCTTGCAAGAATTATACTGAGTGTTTAGCGTTGGTAATTGCTGATTTTTCCTTGGTGGTAGTATGAATTACTACGCTTATTAGACAGAAATGAGTGAAATCCGGGAAATTAAGATAGGAAATTAGAATCTTTAACTTGTACATTTCGTAAGAATTGAAAAGTAAAACTGATCAGCGGGTCAAAATGTTTATTGCTTACTAAACATATTACGTGAACGTCTAAGTCTAAAGAATATAATTAGAATCGTAAATCAAAAAAGATTCTTATTATGAAGATGCCAACACTATTGAATAATTTTGGAAACTAGGATGTAATTCTCAACGAAAATGTAGACGGAAAAATGAAATTGACATGAAGAAGCAGTTTCGGCATCACTTGATTACCAAACTGGTAGGAACATCGTACGGTCGTTGTTGATAGAAACGTGATGCAGTAAAAATAAGAGAAATGGGCACGCAGAGATGAAAAACGACGGTAAGACACCGCATTCTAAATATTTGCGGCTGTCGCGGCCACGGTGTTGTTCGATGCATAATACGTAATGGGGGACAAAAATGCAAAGTGAAAACGTACGAGCGACAACAAGAGAAAACGTTCGAAAGATTTGTTCGCAAGAGCTTATTACAATAACCACTAATGCAATCACTGTTTATACGTCATAATAATGCAATATTTTGAATAATTTACATTGGATATAAATGTCAAATTTATTATGAAAATGTAATATAATTCAGCGACTAAGTGTGAAAGTGATGGGATTTGATAATGATTGTCTAAGAATAGTCATCGAACGTGTGAGGAAAAAGTGAAGGCTGCAAAGAATTAATGCTACTGAATTTTCCTTTCATCGCGGGTCATTAGGATCAACGTGAAAATTGCGAAGGATAAAAAAGGTCACATTGACAGCGAGGCTCGTTAAAATAATTACTAAATATGCATATTATTAAAAAATGAGCACACAGTCATGAATGATAAATTTATTACGAAGATGACAGGAATGTTGTTAGGTAACTAACAGAAAATAAAATGAAAATGAGAAATGATGAAGATGCTCCGTCATTTAAATTATGAAGAGTATAAAGACTGGAAAGTATTAGAATTCTTAATGTTTCGTCTCATTTAAGAATATTATAAAGAATAAAAAATAGTGACAGCATTCCGTTATCCTATTCAATAAATTACGTGCAAAAATATGAAGTAGGGACATTCCAGGATTCATCAGTAAACGGATGAAAGAATATACGCGAACAAGGATGAAGACACCTTCCCTTTCTTTCAGCGCGTCAGGATCGACGCAAAGATCGCAAAGGATAAAAATAAAAATGAAAATGGACGGCATTCCATTGCATCCTCGTACAAGCCGACTGATGCGATGACCCATTTACGGCTGATCGACGGTCAACAATGAAAAGGTCAAAGGCACCACTTTCCGCTCGAATGACAAGCCATTCGACTGATTTTTATCTGAGCGCACCGAAGTCATTCCGCTGGAATGGCACTCCAGCGAAAATGATTTAGAGATTATGAGTTGGTAGGCAGATTCAATTAAGCGATCGGGGGTGCAACGAAAAATATTCGTGCCAAGGTTGTAATGAAGTTACAACGTACGTCGGGTACGAGACGAATTTGGCCTTCCTCGGGATCAGTTTCGTACTCTTGGCTTAGGAACGGATTGAGTGTGAACGACGATGAAAAGTGCAGGCGCGTGTAATTCGATGATTTCACGGATGTTAGGACGTGAACGGATCCAATTAAGCATTTGTATGGGAATTAAGTCTTGAATTATGACGGTGATTAGCGGTAGATGGAACGATTATTTAAATTATGACTTTTGAGACAGGTGCGAGTGATTAGCTAAATTCATTTTCGGAGTTAGGAAAAATTAATATGATAGGATTAAGGGCTGGTTAGTTAAATGGGAATATAGATGTTGAAATGTTTAAGATAATGTAATAAATGTTTTGATGCAAATACTTTTACTCTGTCATCGTTAAATTACTAACAGATTTCAATATTCTAATATAAATAACTATACACAACTCACATCGAACATAAAACAAGCATTTATTTGATCTTAATAAGAATACTATTTCAATATCTCCCTGCAAATAACTGTACTCTACTCTCATCAAACAATCAAAAAACCATCTATTTTGCCCCCATAAGGATAATACATCAATATCTGCATACACCACATTCCACTGTCATCCAACAATCATGTGAGACTCACCCGTCTTTCCCTCATACTACTTCGCCATCTTCCACATATGACCACACTCTACTATAATGGAGCAATCATAAAACTCACCCGTTTTTTCCTCATACGGATCATACCGTCCACCTGCGGATCCATAACTGTCAAAGGCCCCTTCAGAGTCCTCCGGATCAAAGTACGTTCTGGAAAAGCATAAGAAGAGAGAGAGAAGAAGACGAAGAAGAAGAGGAAGAAGGAACTGTCTCAGGTTTAATGGTCCGACCCGATGTCGTTCGTTCCTCGGCTCTGATTCACGTAATCGTTTGGAAAGCTTCCATTATTCGTACCTTCCGCGCGTACCGTCGATCGCCCTGCGTGACAGGAAGCTCCTCCTTGGAATTTCATGTTCAAGACTGCCGTGCCGGTTGCACAAGACCTGCGCCGTCACGAGATCTGCCGGCAGAAGGGAACGAAATTGCGAGTGAGAGATTTGCCTTCGGGCCGAAAGCTTGATGGCAACATGGATTCTTGGCGAGAGAATCGTTTCGGAACATCTCTCTTCCATGTTTCAGAAACGTGTCATTTTTTCGTATCATACACGAACGATGATTACGTGTTTCACAGACAATGGCGGAGAACACTTTTTATATAAGAAGAATTGATTGTAATTTTTTGAAAATGTTCATTTTTTGTGCGTCTAGACTGTGGGCCTTACTGTAGGTTTAATGTTTCTTTCATAAAGAATTTAAATAATTTTTCACTACGTATGTACTGTAGAAGATACATTCAGTAGGCAAGAAAGTATTTTCAGTTTTCAAACGTAGATATCATTCCGTTGTTTGCTGATAAGGACGATAAGCTTTTTGAGCTTCGGAATTAGGAAGCTGTCAGAAATATGTCAGATCATCGAACAAAATGAAAAATACATTGTTCATTAAATTTCATTCTTTGCGTAAATAAATAAATAAATTTAATTTCCATTTAAATTCTATTTTAAAAAATATCTATTCACCTCCTCGAGCATACAATCAACTAATTGCAAATCCAGTATTTAAACTCTGCATCTACCAAGGCAATTCCGAGTGTCGGCAGACTAGAAACAAGCCCACTCACTCCAGCGCATTGCATTGTAATCTCTCGGATCGAGAGGGTGAGACAGAAAAAAGTGAATCGGTGCAGCTCTCGTTAAGAATGAACGAAGGAAGGTGTGGAGCCCGAGTGTTGGCAGGCAGAGCGATAAATAATCTCGTAGGAGTTCCTGCTTCGTCGTTGGCAATAGAGTAGGTGACAGTCAATGAATAGAAAATACGCGTCGATTTGCGGACACAAGTTGCTGAACGATTATGGCCGCGGAATATCGACAATGGAGAATCGTAAACGATTCTGTCGTAATTAACGTCGCCATTGTCAATGAGGTTGGTAACAGTTGGTGGTACACAGTCGGTGGGTGTCTTCGTGAACTTTGCGCGAAAGGATTGGCATGGTGGCATTAGTGCACGCACAGTTTCCTTCATTAATTCAAAGAGGCCTGTGCGTGGACTGGCGGCAGAGTTAAAAAGGTCAAATTTTGCGTCAGTTGCCATTGATGAGTCACATTGTTGGCTTGCTCGATAGTGAAGCTTCCCTAACTATTCAAAGTATGAACGATCAGAATATGGCATTTATATTTTGAACTAGAAATTAATTTATGTTTATTTAATGGTGACTGAGTTATGAGAGAATAAATAGACTGTCTTTAAGTAATTATATGAAGGACTTATTTTAATTAAGAGATATGTAAATGTGGCATCGATATTTTCCATCAGTTTTCCATCTGTGTTCTTTCTACAGTACTACTCTGTTCCCAATGCGAAGCAAATGCAAATCGGCAGTAACAATCATAGTCCACGCACTCGGAAGTTACATCAATGACGTAAACACGAAAGTCGGTAAAGAGCGGTCACTGCCAAAACAGGAAAAAGAATTCTCCCTTGTCCGCAAAATGAAATAACGCTAAGCTTGTCGAGTGGAAAGAGCTGTAAGATGCCGATTGTTCCGCAAAAAAGGTGGGCAAGTCAGACGTCCTAGGTGGCACTTTCGCTCGGCGAGAATTAATGGCGCTAATCTCTGAGCATCTCTCGCCAGTCGTGACGCCAGCTAACCGCAGGAGTGGAGATTAGAAGAAGACGAAGAAGCATAGAAGAGGAAAAAGAAGCGTGGAAGAACGCGGATCGCGTCATTCGATAAGGATAACGGTTGCCAGGCCTGGCGAGCCGACTTGTAATTTCTTTAATAGTCCCCGAGCGACGACTTGCTTTCAATTTTTTAATTTTGTGTGTCGGTCAGATCCGTATGTGAAACCTACTGTTAGGATCAGACCAGGTGGATATTTGAGGCTGAGCAGGCTCAGTTATTTGCGTTTGAAACGAAGGCTGTGAAGGTGTGTAGGTTGTTGAGGGCAAGTAATTGTGGTACGGTAAGTAAATTGTGGAAGTGTAATGAAAGAGTTGGAGAAGGTGTAAAGTGGAAGTTATGAGGATGTCGAGTAACGTCTTTAGAAATATACAAAGTGTAATACCATTGTATATATGGTATGTAATGTATCGTGATACGATTATTATGTATTGGATTAATCCTTATAATAATCTCTATTTTTCACGCATATTCGTAAATGTAATATCATATACATTACTTAGTGCGATGTAAATTCCTATACACAAAAATAAAAATTTAGGCCAGTTATAGTTAAGATGCGAACTCTGTATTTACTACATCGATATTTTTATTTTGATTCCTGCTTCACTTAGCTTGAAATCTCGTACGCGCCCACCCGTAACATTTAGATCTGATCTTTCAAAAGAATACAAAGGACAATTCCGAGCACATCACACTCGAGCATCTTCTGTCCTATCACGACCACCGGCATCTTTACTTTTATTATACGTTCTATTCGCAGCCAATCCTAGTGACACTCCAACTATTCAAACCTGGCAATCTCGTCGGAATGAGAAGGACAATTCCAAGCTGATCGTCAACAATATCTGTCGCGAAGCTGAAGATTTACGTGGCGAGGAGTCACCGACTGTTCTATCACGATCCTGAGGATCGCGATAGGTCGAACCGTCGAATCGTCCTAACCTTTTAAAGTCAACCAGCCATTTAATGCCAACCTGGGCGACAGTGAAAAGCTACGAACGTAGATCGAGATATTCGCGAAAGGAATGGGCCTGGGAGGCCTGACTCTCTGATCCCTGATGCTCAGGTTGCCACCGTATCGTTTGTCAAGTCTAACCTGTTTGCTCGTGCATCAAACCAGCCAAATCAGTCGTGAATCTTCAGTGAGTTAATCCGCGACCTTGAGCCAGTGTCTATTCATCGAAATTTTTTGTCTGGATCAAATCTGAATGAATTGGCTAACTGCTGAATTTAGGCAGTAGGTGAACATTCAAACTGTTAGTTGATAAGGGTATATGATATGAACTGTTTAATTTTAGTCAGTTGAATAATTTTTCATTATTATAAAATTGCTTAAATGACCCTTGTAGAAATAAGAAATTGTTTCTTGGCTCTTAATGGTGTATATTGTTGGGATTGTATTGTTACATTTTTTACGTGATTCATAAAGGCTATCATTACATCGTTCGTCACGTCTCACTGTCTGGTTGTACATCAAACCAGACAGTCAACGATCTTCAGTCGATTAATCTGCGACCTTGGACCAGTCTCTAAATCTTCTGACTCAGTCCATTCGGAATTGAGTAGTTAATTCTAGTAATTCAGGTAGTGAATAAGCGGATTAACTTCTCTTGTAAATCATATATAACTGTTTGAAGGGTTCACTTCTCGATTTTAATCGAAATTTATAGCAAATTATTGTCATGCCGCCTTTTAATCATGAGACCTAACTCTTTCTTCTTATTAATTATATTATAATTGCGTAACTAATAACAACGATATTTAATTCTTCCACGTTCAATTTCATCTTGTTCCTCGTGGCCGTTTTTCGACCAATTGTCGATCTTCACCGGATTAATCCGCGACCTTGGACCAATCCTCCTCTAAATCTTCACTGGCGAAGATGTGAATCCGACTAATCGTCGCGGTCATTAACGAGCTAACCGAATTAATTGTCCCACAAACTGATGTATTGCCTTTTTCAATTTTTTCTCTCGCCTCTTTCACTTCTCATTTTTTGCCGAACGTGACGCAACGAAAACGGTCGTCCCGACGGAATTCGGGGTGAAAAGAAGGATGCATCGCTGTTAAGTAACAAGACGTACGGTTTTTTTTCTACGTTACGCAATCGGCAGGCCTCATAATCGGCCGGGCAATTATTTCTCTGTCAAAACTCTCGCAGATCAGCTGGCTGAAGAAGCACTTTTGACGACACAGACTCATCTTTCGTCAGTTTCGTCTCATTTCTTTTTCTAGATCGGGTCGCGCAATTCTTTCCCCTCAGATTGTCCTTGAGAAAACTGTCTTTACAGTCTTCGCACTTTTTTTATTTAGTAAATTTAATGATTTAAGGTAAAGATTTTTGTTGAGTTACATATTTTAAAGAACGTTATAATTCATGTGTAATATCTCGATAATTTATTTCTTTTAATCATGTAATCGCGTAAGAGGATCATTTCTACTTTTTTTTTTATTAAAATCTGTAAATGTAACAATTTGTGGACAACACTCTTGGGAGTGTATAAAAATGTACGTAAAGTAAAATCATTGCTTGTACAACTCGAATTATTTTATTAAAGACGTGTTGTGCAAGGCTGTAAATGGACGGCGTGGCAATTACGAAAATTTTCAGGAAATTCAATGAGTCGTGCAAAAAGGTTCAGAGGCGAGAGAAAGAAGAAATTGCAGACGGGGATTCCTCACGGTTTCTCGAATGCGCGAGCCCATTGGCTGAAAATACCGGTTAAGTCGAACGTGAAATTCGAGGTTGACCGGAGAGCGTACACACCGATATACACAGTGATCTCCAAGAAACGGGAGCATTGCCGGCTTAAACAAACTGACGATTGCAAACGTACACCTTGCATCGAACGGGATTGGGGCGCGAAAAGAAAGTAATGAAATTTACGGAATACTTCATTTTTGTAACTAGAAATGAGATTATATCCAAGTAAAGTCGTAATTTTGTTAGCATGCAAAGAACTTTTATGTAGTGCTGGGATGATTCGTAATACTAATTTTAAAGTAAAGGTTGGAATTAATTTAATTATATCATTCTTGAGAATTGCTACTTGTATTTTAATTTCTGATATTAACTTGTTTATGTTAATGGCAATGACATTGACATTAAAATTCTATTACCGTACTCTGTGGATACAATTTCTGAGAATGCAATTATAATAGACTTATGTCTCAAACTGAGAGTGATTTACTCCCATCACTGATCAGACCTCAACTATTTCATCGGCCACAATCCCAAGACAGAACACTTCCGAAACCCAGAAATTCCACAGAATTCAACCCGGAAACAAACATCGTATGGAAGCAGACCGAGTCTCAAACTCGACCATCCTGGCGCCACCTTGTCCGAAATTGGTCCTGCCCATCTCATAACGGTATCTTCTCGGTCCACCCAGTGTGCATGTTTTCGTACGGCTCGTATATAGGTGTAGTAACACGCACGGTACCGTTTTACTTATCCCATAACAAGGCCACGGCCCGTGACTCACTTTCGATAGAGGCACGGTCCGCATTCCCGTTGATATTCAAATAAGTCCGCGTGGGTGACGAAGAGAGGGGAAGAGAGAGAGAAAGAGAGGAGAGTGAGAGTGTCAGGAGAAAGACGAGAGAGAAGAAAGGAAAAAGGGCCGGCCGAAGGCTGGCAACATTCCGCGCGCAATTACGAATTACGTCTGGGAGGCAGATAATTAAGGGGCGCATTCGCTGAATCTCGACGCGGAATCTTAATGAAATTTTCAGGAATCGTTTTGGCTAATTGACTCGTTCCGAGCCGATTCCCGGCGTGGCTAAGAGGGAATTCATTCTCTGCGGGCTGATGTCAATAGAAGTGCAGTGCATGGCACGTGTAGACTTTAAGTTAATTTAGTGTGTAAAAGGTGGCTGAGGTAACAGGTTCGTACTTCTCAAATTTCGGTAAGGTTTCAAATTTTTTGATAGTAAATTAGTTCACTTTCGGAAGAATGAAGTAATGTTACGATAGTGGATTTAAATACTATGTGTAAAAGATAATTAGCGTGGTCACTACGGTGTTATTTGTCGAAATTGCTAGTGGTGTTAATAAAGTTTGCAGAAATTGTTTCGGTAATTAGCTAATTTCGCGTACAAAGTTGATGAAATATCGCTGAAGGGCTAATTCATTGTATTCAGATGGGAGTAAAATTATGGTGTACAATGCGGACGAAAAGTAAAGCGACGCTTAAAAGTAGCTCATCCACAATATAATTAAAATCTGCCCTACAATATCACAAAATAATCAACTCACAAAACACAGTCCACGCACGACAATTAAAACCTGGATTCTACCAAATCCTCAAGAGACACTAGTGCAATTTCCAAACACTTCCCTAATTAATTCTAACCGAGCATTAAGTAGAAAACTCGCGAATTTAATTCACCTCATACAAAACCACCTAAATCATCAGTGTACAAACCCTATACAACCTCAGAGCAAGATTTCAGCCTAAAATACAATTGTAACAGATAATTGAAAGCTCTCCCACAATCTCACCACACAAAATACAGTTAAGCCCGAAATCCGCCGAACGCTTCCGAACTGCGCTCGAAGTCGTGCAGTTTTTGGCTAATTAACACGTTCCATCGGATTGCGGCCAGACTCGAAATCCAATTCGGCCCTGTGCCAATCTAAGCGCAACAGTGGCATCAGGCATTAGACGGAGGTGGGAAAAAGTGTTCAAATTCATTATGCCGAGCAATTCGCTCTCGAATCCGTCCCGCGCCAATCTCTAGCCGCCGAATTGCTCGCTAATTATGCAAACTCCCGTGCTTCCGCGGAGGAGAGCCCAGGTCGTTCATGAAGCGCAGTTCAGCCGCCTGAAGTTGGCAAACGACCCGCCCGACTGGATGATATTTACGAACCGTAGCCAGCTGGAGCGCGCTTGGCGCAATCCGAAAACGACGCGATTAGAAATTAGCCGCGCTTCCTTCTGGCGAAATCTAATACGCGGCGGGGCCCACCTTTTAATTATGTAAAAGGGGTGGGGAGTAAAGCGGAGCTTAATTTTGGTGGCCGTCGCAAGAATCAAGTTCGCTCTTTATGTTCTTTTCATTAGTATTCTATTTTTTTGCCGGTTGAACTAACGATTTCTGTATGTTTTCCGTTGAGTTAGAGAATGACAGAAGAGTGTAATCAATTGGTGGTAATTAATGGTTGATTAGGCTTATGGAGTGCCATAGAAAGGTTTGAGAAGTAAAGTTTGTAGATAGCTTTACTTAAGTTATGGTAAACAAGTAAAATAGAAAGGAGTTAGACATTTATTTGCATTGTTGGGAGCTAATAAAAAAGTAGTTAAATATACTGTTGATGAATGAAAAATTTGAATTAAAACAAAGCGGACCAATACTTTGGACTGTATGGGTAATTAGTGCATTAATTTTGCTTCGGATCGTATTATGAACGATGCGAATTCCAATCATGTAGTTTTTTTCGTCTCAAGTTTTGTTGGCTTTACTTACATTCGTATGATTTGTTAAGGAATTTCGTGTAACGGGCACAGGTGTCCGTACTTTATTTGGACTTGCGTAATTAATTACGAGTCAACTTGTTCCTTTTTGCCTCTTTTTTTTCATTTTGTTTTTCGTTGCGCAACCGATTATGCCGATTTAGTGTAACGGAGATGAGAACTTTTTTAATTTCGTTTGGGTGTTGCGCAATCGGTTATGCGAATTTGGTGTAATGGAGATGGGAACTTTTTTAATTTTGTTTGGAGTTGCATAATTGGTTATGCGAATCTAGCGTGACGGAGATGAGAACTTTACGGCACGCTGGCATTTGGTTTCTTTTTTAATGGCCAATCGGCACGTGGAATTCGATTTTGTTTTTTCAGTTTAACTGAGCTCGCATTTCTCACAGTAATGACCATTTTTTCGAAATAATTTTCAATATTAATGTTTCGTCATCGGTTTCATTTTCTTTGTATTTTATAATATCGGTAAGTAATACGTGAAATTCTCATAATAATCAATCACGTCGACCTTCCAAATTATCTGTCAATATTTCATGTGAAAATTGATTAATTAATTTACCATGAGTGCAGAACGTTTTCCGTTAATATTTTCTTTATATAGAATTCTAATTTGATCCTTTTCAATACCTACTCGCAATCAACACGTGTCTCCTTTCCTAACTGATCCAACAATACCCTAACCTAACATTCCCTTTCTTCCAAATAATAACTTAATTGCCATTGCAAAATGCTCTCTTTTTCCATCAACTAATCACAGAACCTCGCACCGAACCTCTCTCTTCTCATCGAACCAACAAACTCCGATCCATTTACCTTTCCCAATCTTATAATTTGCTCTTCTTTTCCCAGCGACCAATCACCTGCCCCGATCTCTACTTCCACCTTGCGAACAGCATCGGGCCATTTAACTTAATCAATCGCCTGCCGCCGATCGATTAAATCAGGACTTCCGATAGGTTATTCATTTGCGAGCGCGTGCGAAAGGATGTTGCACAACGAGCACGTGAGCGGAGAGGACTGCACTTACCCACACACACGCATAAACACACGCACGCACGCACAGACACGCTTTTCCGAGCGAAGAACCGATACGCAATTACGATATGAAAAGAAGTCGAGCTGGACGATTAGCCGCATGCGGTTGCTTTCATTTTTGATTCCGAATAAAAGGAAGCGGGATTGAAAAGGAATTGGGTGAGAAAAGGAAGCGAAAGGGAAGAAGGAAGGAAAGAAGGGGAGAAAATTTGTGTCGGGGCGCTGACTGGCTGCTTTCGTTGCCGATTCGAAATAAAAGGAATTGAAACGGGTGAGAAAAGGAAGCGAAAGGGAAGAAAGAAGGGAAGAGAATTTGTCGGGCGCTTACTGGCTGCTTTCGTTGTCGTATCGGAATAAAAGGAAGAGGAATTGAAAGGGGTGAGAAAAGGAAGCAGAAAAGGAAGCGAAAGGGAAGAAGGAAGGAAAGGAGGGGAGAGAATTTGTCTCGGACGCTGACTGGCGGAAAAAAGAAATTTGCGCCGGTCATTGTGCGCGGCCGATTGCCATCATTACCGGATCGTTTGCCGTTCCTCCTGATTATTGTGTTTAACGTCGAGCACGTGCCTCTGAATGTGGTCGACATCGATTTAACGCTTTTACGGCCGCTTTTGCCGCCGATTACGCGCGCGACTTCGTTTGCACAGTGAGTTCCGATTCACTCTACTACGTTTCCTGAGTTCAGGATGCGGAAGAAGTTTATCGCCAAGTTAAACATGTTCCCTTTTCTATTTAACTTTAAATGTCAGCTTTTTTCAGTTTGATATTGGTGCGTAAGGATAGCTTTAGTTCGGTTTGTAGTTAGTTTGTGAGAGAAAGGTTGAGTACGTATGGGTGGATGATGATTTTTGGTGGGCTTTGAATTTGTGTTGTTTGCTTGTAATGAAATTATTTTCACTTCGCATTTAGTCGTTTGGGACAAAAGTCAGACGATCTTTCGTGAAGTAAGTACTATCAATTCATAGTAAATTCAATATTGCAATTGAATTAAAATAGAAATTATCTTTGATCATGATGTGATTATTGGGATGACACGTTCTTATTTTCACTTTACGTACGTTAATAATAATCGCCCGCTACCAATCATTTTCAGTGCAAAAGATCGACACCCTCAATCACATCGATCCATCTTCACATTCTCCACAATAACGAAACGTTCCGCAAATAACAGCCCGCCACTCCCATAATCACAGTATCACGCCAATCACTGATCCTACCGATCCTCATCCTCAACGTCTTACCCTCGAAATGTCAAATTCCTTACCTTTCTTCCAACGTCATAACAAAAAAATTGAACTAATAGTAAAAGAAAATGTAGTAAAACAACCACTGTCACAAGAACAAGCACCGGTCGGCAAAAATTTCTCGTCGCACTCGATATCTGACGCCGATCGATTGACGATCGATTAACGATCGATAGAACTTACACAGAGCGAGAACGTGTGCGATCGGCATTTTGTGTGCGGTCGCATGGAGGAAAGGTCCGCCGTGTATATCAGCCGACCGCTGAAATGCACTGAACTCCCGCTCGTTCGTTCGGGCCCTCTCAGGCCGGCTCTGGCCAAAGGAGAATTCCCCGTGTCTTCCTCTCGGAGTCATGGGAGGGATCGAGAGACTTTTGCCTCCCTCTTTCTTACCTTTCTTTGCGCGGCCGACTAGCGCCTGCTTGCTGCCTTGCTGCCTTGCTGCTCGTTGCTGCTCGTTGCTGCTGCTTTCCACCTCTCACCGGACCATCCCATCCCTGGACAGAATGCCAGTATCTCGACGTTCAGCGGAGGAAAATCGAAGTGTCAGGGAAATAAGAATTTTCCGGGGCTGAGGTGGGACTGGGTTCGTTTTAGGTTCTGATTTGAGGAGGTGAGTTTATAATGAGAAATGATGAGAAATTGAAGGATTGGATTAAGATTTATTAGATGAGAGTGATAGTGTGATTGGTAGTAGGATAGTACGAATGTACTGATATGCTGTATCAGTATTGCATTTTTGTGTAGTCTAAGGATTTGATTGAGTGGCAATTTGGAGGTAGTCAAGGAAAATCGAATAAAATATACACATATTCATTAAAAATATTATATTCTGAAATACCATACAACTTTTGGCATATATTGTCATACATTATAGAAGTACATTATTTTCAGATTTCCAATGCTGCCATACACAATATCGATAATATAAATAAGCAATTAAATCGTACATTTATACAATACACTTCTTCCCTAAATGTACAAATTTCCTAACTAAAAGATAAAATCGCATCCAAAGCAGCCCACACCACTCTAGAATCTAAACAGCAACATTGCCTATTCGACCAAAAAATCTTGCCATCAGTCACGCACTCTTAACCGTAAATCAACCCTTGCCAAGTTCAGTTCCTCCCCAAAGCTTTGTTTCAACCGGCGAAACCCACGGGCAACGTCATATATGCAAACTTAAACGTTCGCGTAGTTGTATATCAACGGATCGACATGCGAGCGTGTTCTTTATGTTAACACGTCGGCGCATTATGCCACAACAATGTTTACACCCGACACCAGTCCGCATATTTAATAAGGCACGTCTGCCCGCGACCGGCCCGAAGAGCGATGCAACCGGCGATCATGAGGAAGAGAAAGTTAAAGAAAACTGCCAAAGCACACGAACTATGCATAAGGTACGCGCCGGCAAATGTTTCATTTCAGCGCGAACAGCTCATTACGCCGATTCATTTCTCGCACACACTCTCACACCGTTGCCTCATCCCGTGAGCAACACACTCGGGTGAGTGTGTTGGACAAAAATTGCACGCTGTTGTTTTAGTGCCATACTTTTTTTTTTGCTAATGCTCAGGAATATGTTTGCAGATGAAATAGGTGCGTCACAAAAATATTTTATTGGTAGAAGACGGAAAATAGTATTTCGTCATTAATCAGATATTGTGCTGAAATTGTTCTTCGGATGAGAGGTAACGTCATCAATTTTAATTTAAACACGGTAATTTTTTTTTGACATCTCTGAAAGATACATGTAATGCGTGGTTCTATTATATAGACGAAAAAATCGTAAATAATTAACGTATCTAAATTTTTTCCCAAATTTTTCCAAACTACAGTTAACGATGTTTGAATCCTCTTGAAACGAAACTTCTCACATCTTCCGTTCTCATTCTACGCAATTCTTCATTCAACTCTCCATTAACAACAGCGCCTCATTCTGCCACAAAATATAGAAGCCACTCGCGAATATGACAAATCGTCGCATCACTCCATACCAACCACATTTCAAAAACGTGAGTTACGAAACTATCCTGCAGACAATTTTTCATTAGGAAGTTTAAATAGCATGCCGTTCGAAATGTCGCTGGGGAAAGGACGACGCCGGTCTAACAATAAAATGAAGAAGGTTAAGCGTTCGGTTCGAGGATCGAGGATCGAGGATCGAGGATCGAGGGGCATAATGGAGTCCGGCAACGGGAGCTGGTTATCTTCGGCACGGCATCGATCTCCTTTCGAACCGGCGAGCCGAGAAACGTCGCCGTACTATTTCGCTGCGAGATGCTTTTTTTGCCGCTCTCCCCATCGACGGCCGTAACGTACATGCATACCTACACATACGTGCGTACATAGATAGGGGGCATACGGCGCTCGGCCGTGCGTGCAAAAAAAGGTCCTTTCTATTTCCATCGTTTGACGCCGCGGAAGATGGAATCCGCAGACGCGCGGGGCTCGATCGTCGAAAAGTTGAGCGTCAGGTGTATCGAAAGTTTACCTGCTAGAACTTAAATGTAGAAGGTTGGCGGAGATGAAGATTTGAAATGCGCGTCAGAATAGTCATTTTTATTTTTTACCGCTTGATGCGATGGACGGTATAAACTGGAATTTTCGTATCTTTTCTGCAAAAATTTGAATACGTGACGTAGGTAAGATTTGCATGGTTGGATTAAAATGTAGAAGGTTGGTGGAGATGTTGATTTGAAATGCGCGCGGGAAAGAAATTTATATTTATACCATTTGATGCGATAGATATAATGATCTGGAATTTTTGTGTCTTTCATGTAAACATTTGAGACGTGTGGTATGAAAGATTTATATGAAAGGATTAAAATGCGAATATTTCTCTGCCTTCCTCGTTTCAAATGATACAGAAATAGGAACAACGTGTCATTCACGAACTTCACACACTTTGAAATTGAAAGCGAGTAGGACGTAAAAAGTTAATTGGACCGCAAACTCGATAGTTTGATGGGACAAAGTTTTAATTGGCGACTTTTGAATCCGAAAATTCCACGCGATTGGAAAAACAAATTCTTCCCGTTTCGTTCACATGGACTATGTGGAAAATTGGAATTTAAAGGCAGCCTCGTTAACGCAAAACTTAACTAAGCCGAAGTGAGTAGGCTTCAAACTGGTCGTTAGGTAGGGATAAACTTTCAATGAAACACGCACGTGGTTCTACAGAGTGTCCTTAACGTAACCGCCTAAAAAAAACCTCCTCTCTATTTTCATCACACCCCGTTGCGGGAAAGATGGAATTTAAATCATACGGGTCTTGCACGATCTAAAAGTGAGATACGAGATCCCGGTAAAAAGATCCGGATTCGTGTCAGTCTTGTTAATCTAAAAGTGAGATACGATGTCGAGCTGAGTTAAGTCACCGGATTTCAGAATCTGCAGCTAATGGCGGCGGTAAAGTTTCAACGAATGTTGCGGCTAAATCCCATAAGCCATCATGACAATCGAAGGAAAAAGTAATCCTTTCGTTTTCTGCCGTTTCGATCTTGCTCATTTGAAAGTGAAACGTCTACGCAAGATGCAGATAGAATTTCAAAGGGTACATTTCATAGCAGCTAAAGTTTCGATGAAAGTTGAATTTTAATTGAAATATTTAAGAAATTCTTAACTACAAAGCTGTCTTTTTTTAAATTATTTTTTATATATTTATATATTATATACTATTTATAATTTTTGCATTAGTATTTTCAAAGGAATATAATCATTTAATAGAATATTCTATTTAATAGAAATTGCCTGCATAATTGCCTAACGAATTATGTTCGAATATATTTAGTGAAAAACTCGATCACTGTTGAAATGAAGAATTGAAAGCAAACCTTTTCCTTTTAACAATTCGGTGCCCTAAAAACAGATAAAATTTCATGCGCCTTCACATTACAAAATTAAAATATCCTTAAAATAACCAGCGAAAAATGTTTCCTTCTTAATAGTTCATAATCTGAATTAACTAAAATTAATCTAAACATGGAAACAGTCCATCTCTCAAAAATCGCAACTAACAGCAAAACAACCTCGTTTCCCTCTTAAAACAGCAAACCGCCAAACGCAAGATCGAGTGCATACCGCAGACGATGCACTTAATGCCAAGCCGACCGATGACCCATCCTTAAAACGAAATCCTAAAATCGTTTCCACATCGTGCTCGGCACCGGACCAATCAGCGTGGCAGTTACCGTGGCCGTATGAAAATTCCAGAGTAATCTCGTTGCACGCCATACACTCCGTGCGGTACGAATAGAAGCGAAATACGTGCAACGGCTTGACCCAGATGCGTGTGCGGCGGCATCAGTATGCGTAATTGAGGCAAGACGACATATTATGTAAGTTCGGTGACATTGCCTCGATTCTGCACGTTCTCTCGATCCTTCTCTTTCCTTCTCTTTCCCTCCCTCTCGTTTTCCACCCCCTCCTTTCTCCTCTCTTTCTCCCGTCTTCCCGCATCTTGCCCACCTTACCTACTTTACCTACCTTAGCTACCTTCTCAGCTTCTTCTCTCTCCTCACCTTCTTCTGTTACTATCCACCTTTCCCCCCCGCCAGCTTTCCGTCTCCTACCTGTTCGTCGACATACCTTTTTGAAGAACCACTTTCGTCTTACGTAACTTCTCCGTTCTTTCCTGTCCGCTGATCCTTTCTTTGTCCGGCGAGAGTGGGTATAATAGTGATCAAATGACTGTGAAGTAGGCTTTAAGGATGGGTTCGGGAGGTTGGTTCTTTTTTGGGAAGGGACTTGGTGAGTAAGAAGGTAATTTGAGGATTTGGTTAGTTTAGGGTAGTTTAGAGAAAGGGTTAATTGTAATATTTTTCTATGATTGTTGATAGGCTGGATTGTAAAGAACTGTTTCTTCGATTGGTGGAAGAACTTTTTGATTGGAATGTGGGATTACTGAATGATCGGATGGAAGGTTTATTGCGATCGGAATAGGCAGAAGTAGGGTCAGTAGTAATCATGATGTAATTCTGATCTCTGATCCTTTCTTCGACGATCGGCAAGCCCCAGTGAATGTAATAACAATGGGTAACGATGATATGGTAAAGGAATGTTTTTTGATCTTTGATCTGGGATGGGTGAGTGTTTGGTGGTCTCTTTCTGCTGGAGGCAGGAATTACTAAATGATCATAGACAACTTGCAGTCTGTTCAATTTTAACCGGCAGTAAGCAGGGGTTGTTACAATTTAAGTAGGTAAGTTGAAATTCTGCATGTTCTATATTGGAAAATAACATTTTTATTTTAGAACACTCGTCAGTGTTACTTCTAACACTTGTTAACAATTAACGAATGAGTCGAACGATTGTATACGATAAATTTTGATGCAATATGTACAAACTTCTGAGAACAATGGTACGGAATGAGTGTAGGGATTTGTTGTTAATTGTTTGCATTAAATAGCGAAGTATCACGTGAGAAAAGAAGTGTATAGATGAAGAAGGATGGTACAAAGTGGAGGATCATCTTGGGAAAAATTATATCATGCCTTATAAACAATCAATTCCAATTGTCAATAATTGGATGAACTTGTACATTGCAGTAATTACAAAGTATCCCATGAAATTTATTATTGTTTTAATACATGACTTTGTAGCGATACATATATGGCCACTGAGAACATCATTCAATAATTGGATGAGTCGGTCAATAATTACTTCTAATCACAAAGTATTCCACGGGCACCGTGCCGATTAATTGAAACTCATTTCACATAAATAAACCTCATAAAATGGATAATCATTCCAGAATCCAGAACAATGAAACAGGAAACAGCATTCTGCGCAGAACGATACAGGAAATCCTCTAATAACTGAACAATTGTGTCTAATTACAAACTACTTCGATTAATCTACCGAATGTAAGCTTCGAACAAAGCTACGTATCGAAGATTCTAAACCTTTCCAGCAAAATCTAAGCCAAACAATTACTTTGCTTAATTACGAACTATCCCATGAAGATCACTCAGGTCCTGAATGAAAACATACTTGGTGAAACAAAGCTACTACGAACGAACTATCCCACGCCGACGATCGATACCATCTGATCCTGATTCCGAACAACCCCTCTCACACTCCCCCACCCCATCATCCTTAAGCTGCCGATCGTTAACGATCTCCGGAATCGATCTTCCAACCGCTAATTGGCCTCTCTCGTATTAACTTTTACTCATCCATTTGCAAGCAGAATAAAAACGATCCCACCTGTTACGCGGACGAAAGACAAAAAAAGTTTCGCTTCGAAGGTGGATCGTTGACGCCTGTTGCGTCATCGTTATTTATAATGCTCATATCGTATTACTTAATGACTCCTCTTAATCTGAGTTCTCTAACACGGTGGGTAAACGATCCTGATTTTTAGTATCCTTGATTCATCTTCGACTCTCGAGTCCTTTTTTCAATCTTAGCGTAGGTCACTTACAGACATAGTGCTTGAATTGTTTTGATCGATGGTGCCTTTCGATTTCTAGTTTTGGTAGAGGGCAATGATTTGTATTGCTAAAAGACTATGGAGCCTAATCGACTTATTAGTATTGCTTTTTATTTCTGTTTTCTTGTTATGGGTCAATTACGATCGCGGTCGAAATCGCTTTTGTTAATGGTTCATTTTATTGGTTACTTATTTTCTGTAATCGGTATGAAGGCGCTAAGCTCTTGCTTTTCTTCCGCTTGATTTTTTTTTCATTCTTCTATCAGTTCTTTTTATCCGCTTTCTTGTCAAGGGTCACTTGCGATTGTAATCGTAACGTTCTGGTTAATGGCTACTTTTACTTGGTACATGATTCTGTAACGGGTCTGAAGGTGTAAATTGCTGAAAACATTTTTTTAATTCTTGCGTATGGTTCGTTATCCTCTTTATTCTCTTTGCTCTCTTTTCTTGTTACGGCTCCCTGGAATCTTAATGGTTTTAGTCGTTTCGGTCAAGCATTCTTTTTCCTCGTTACACGGTTCTGTAACGGGTGTGAATGATTTTCGTCACTGTAACGCATACTTGATTCATTACCCTTTTTTATCCGTAAAAGTAATTCTCAATCCAGTAATCCTTAAATCGTTTAGCTTAACGACTCTTATTTATTTCCCACTCATTCTGTTCTGTAACCGATATGAAAGTGAAATTGATTTTTGCAATTCCTTCGTATCCTTGACTCATCACTTTGTTCGGCGAGTCCTTTTATATACCAAAGCGGGACAAAGGGACAAAAGATAGTGACTATCCTGAAAAAATCTTGATTAGTCACTTTTATTCTCATTGTTTGCCCCGTCCATTTGCGAATGATACTAAGTATTACTCAACGCTTTATTCTGTCATTACTGCGTTCCGTAATAGGGGGGAAGGATAAATGATCCTTGAATCGTGACTTTTGCGCTCAATTTCATCGCTGCTTTTCCTGTCACGATCCATTAGCGATCGACGGAGGAGATTGGATCGAATGCGAATGAATCGAATAAATCGAATGAATCGAATGAATCGAACGGATCGAATGAATCGAAACTACAACACGGCCACGACCGAATCCTTTCACGCACAGCTCGCTCGTCCTTCTTGTTCTGTCGATCCCTCGATCTAAGCGACGATCTACACGCCGATCTCTTAACTCTCCCATTTATCATTCGCATTTATGAAGATGTAACGCTGATCCGATTCTTATCCCGTGACATATATACATAATTTATTGGCGGTCATAATAATGAATTTGCATAAGGAATGTTGGTACACTTTATTACATTGAACTGTGCATGTGTAGCAATAATATTTCTTGAAGTGAATGCGAAGCTAAAAATAAAAAGTTGTTTTAATTTTTTTGTTAGGATGGAAGAGGTATAAGATGATTGTTTTTGTATATTGAATGGCTTCTTTAGAATAGAATTTGGTTTAGGACTTTTAACTCACGTCTATTTTCCTTTTTATCTTTCATAATTGGCAGTAGGTGATGTAATTTGTTTTTTTTTGCTTATAAGGAGACGAAAGGTTTGAAGTACGCCTAAACAATTCTGAAAATAGGATGGTCGTAGGCGCTTGTCTCATCTTATTGTCAGTTCTTTCACTCTCCTTCTGTCTTCGTTCATCTCAGTTGCCTGAAGACGAGCACGAAAGCGGTCAGTGGGTAGGCATTACGTTCTCATGTAATTGACCAACAGTGTTCCCGGTGGTCATCCTTTGAACGTAATTACATTAACGTTTCTGCCGGGCTTCGATTAAAAACGAGGCCAGGCGCAAAACACATTAACGGACTTACTTAATATCAGAGCGTGCAAGACATTAGCAAACATTCGGAATATATTATTATGAATATGATAAGAGTAAACAATTTATTTTATTATATATATAATATTTTACAATATTCATATTTATAAAATTTTATATATATTATTATATGATTTATATAATATTTCTTTATCGTATCTGTATAAATATTGTATTAATTAAAAACAAATAATTCTTAAGACCTGTTACGTCTAGCGTCTTCTCTCTGTTACTTCTCTCTTCTTCGCACACAGCTGGAAGGCGGTCAGTGGGCAGACTTCACATTCTCACGTAATCGAACTCTCGTCCTTTCGCCAACGACTTCGCGACAACGAGGAAGCTCTCCTGCAATCACACCGATCAGCCTCACTGTCCTCTGTCTATTTCCATCCTATTCCCATCCTATTCCATCCCATGACAGTCCAGCACCAGCGTGCTTGCACGTACGAAGTGCTCGTACTTCGTATTTCCTTCCTACTCTTCCATTTACTTTCTGCTCTCTAAATGTGTATCACTCGCGCTATCGTTTAAGCCAGCACGGCGGCTTCGCTCGTCAAAGTTTACGAAGTGAAATTAGAAGAGGCCTACCGTTCGGCAAGAACTCGGCAACAGGAAACGTACACTCGGAGAACCTTAAGTGCCCTCCTCCTCTTCTTGCACGCTTTTACGCATCTGGTAATTACTTAATAAACTCGGCCGAAGCGCAGTCCTGTTCTTCGGTTACGAAACTTTGGCGAATTGTACAATCTGAGTGGTGGCCACTTTTTTGCGCGCAGTTTCCGAAATAGTTGGGCAATAAATGTGATGTTTTTAAAGTATCGAATTTTCGAGCAGTTATGGGAATTTAGATGGGAAAGTTTTGGGATTACTTATATAGTTTTAGTTTATGTCGTAGTAGATGACTGTTCTTTGAAGTTTGAGAACTTTGCGAATTTCAATGAAAAGAGGTTGGGTAAGATCGAGAGACGATCGGAATTCAGCGGGAAAAGTCAATTAGAGCAGCTCATAACATCTCGACTACTCTAGCCTACTTCTTACGTATTCCAAACCTGTTCATCTTGACAGTGATTACCCAACAAATATGCGTTACGTTCGAGTCAAAGACATGCTAGCTATTCCGCTCGCAGGGATTAGACAAATTCCTCCAGTAGAATCTATCGAACCAGGAAGCAGCCCAATTATATACCTTTAAGAGTTTATTCATTAAACAATTTTATCTATAGACTAAATCTCCATTGCATCCATAATAAGTAAGTATCTTATTCTTCTGAGACTTTCGAAAAACACAATTATTAGAAATTTCGAAGTTCTACTAGAACACATGGTACTTAAAGGTATATCGATTACACATGCTTTATTTCCTGCATATAATATTTTCTCTCTATAAAATAAATCTTCATTTCACTTAACATAAGTAAATATCCTACTCTTCCAAGATCGAAAATCAAAATGATTAGAATCCCACCCGAAAAATTGCTTATCACCCAGAACGTCAAACAGGTTCATTACTACAATGATTCCTGAATCATCACGAGTCACCTGCAGCGCGCAGAAAGCAAAACGATTCCGTCTCTCATAAACAACCTGAATTCCAGCGATATTAACGTACGTGAACTGAATCAAAGGAGGAAGTTGTCCGATTATAACAGTTTATCCTACTGGAAGCCGCTTCTCGTGTCTTCCCGAATGCGTTCGCGTCGGAGCCGGTTGCGCAACTCTCTCTTAGCTGGGCAAAAGAAAAATAGTTTGCAAGTCCGAGCAGATCTCTCGACCGACTCTCATTCGACTCTCATTCGACTCTCGTTCGAGACTTGTCGGACTCTCATTCGACTCTCGGTCATCGCTTTCTTCCCAGTCATCGATCTATTCACCTGTCGGCCTAATGCCTATCCTCTGATCCCTTGATCCTCTGATCCTACGATCCTACGATCCTACGATCCTCCGATCCTCTAATCTGCCGCAGGCGATTAGGCGACCTAGGCAAAACTCCCAGACGAAAAGATAAACCTCCCTGACGTAATTGGGCCCCACGCTGAGATCATCTTCAGCCTGGACCCTGATCAACATCGGATGATACGCTCAGTTTGCCAGGCAAGCTTCGCATTAGTGGGCTGGAAGCGTAAGAGTGAAAATGAGAATGGCCATTATGGTCGTGCGCGTCGGGAAATTTTGCGGGACTGGTATTTTCATGGGTCGGGGTTAATGGCGTGTTACTGGAGGATTACTGGAGGATTACAACAAAAATTATATACAACAGAAACTTATATTGTGATATTTCTTTGAGTTGCGGTAGAGAACGTTTGGTGGATGTTATGTTTTTTGTATTGTTTAATTTATTATGGTACTGCGGTCTTCGATACTGTTAATTAATAATAGGTACGTCAAGTTTATTGTGCGCATTTATTAAATATTTTAATAATATCATAATATTAGGAAATCGTTTAAAATTATGTTATGTGCAATTCTATAAGTAATATGTATCAAATTATGATTTCAACGTAACTATTCCCTTTTATAAAAAATTCATCAATTCCACTTGTAATCTTCACAAATGCTAGTCAATCAAATTGCCTTTCCAAACCATTTAAACAATTTATTTAATATTACTTTGGCAAGAAATTATATATGGCTTTACCATTTTATCAATACAATATATTTTCCATCAGGTACCCAAAGAGAAATATTTTAACATTGACAGGAGTTCTTGAAAAAAATTGTAATCTTAACTACTTAACTACGCTTAAAAACTGAAAATACTTTCTTGCCAAACCAATGTATCACGTCCCCATATTAATGTCCTTTATCTTCTTACATTTGCAGATTGACACGATCCGTTTGAGACAGAGATCTATCGGTGGCAGCCGCGTCCGATGATCCAGCTTTCTTCCTCCCCGATCGATTCTCGCGGCAGACAATGAGCGTCAAAAAGGAAAGGAAGCAGATCGTAGCCGGCGGTGAAAGTTGATATTGTTGTTTCGGCCCGACTGCCAGCCAAGTCTTCGCCCGTAACGGATCAAATCACCAAATTGCACCGTTTGAACGTGTGAGAAAGAATGTTCCACCTTTCATCCTGTCGCACGAACCGGTGACGAATAGCGAGGACGAGTCTTCCACTTGTGAGAATGAAGAGAGGCGAGGAATTGGAACGCTGTCGTAATTTATCCTCCATTCACCAAATTATATTTATATAGTGTGATCTGTAAGAGAGATATTTACATAATGGGTGGAATATGTTGTGCTGAGTGCTGGCTTTGGTTTTATTCGAATTAAAGAGTTAGTATGTGTATGACAGTGCAAGTTGGGTGAAATAATTAAATGTTTTTGTAATTCATTTGTATTTTGGTGGAGAAATGACTTTGAAATGTGCAGGTTGAGTGGTAGTCGATTTTTAAGTGATACGTATTTAAGTAATTACTGACTTATCTTTTATTTGTACATTTAAATACTAAAATTATAACGCTATTAAGAAAATTATTGTAATTTATATAATGTATTGTTAATAATTTAGAAATAGATATTGTTTACTGTATCAACGAAAATCTCTTGTTGACAGAAAAGTGCATATAATTGCATGTAAATAGAAAGTATTTAAAAACAGGCATCGTTTACTGCCAATTTTGTTTAACGTACCAGCAAGATTTTCATTGAGTCAGCGTAGAAAGTGAAAATTGTGTCTTTGTAAATATGCATGTATGTCGATCGGTAGATATAAGGAGAAGGAATCGTTCAAAGTACTCTCCCACTCGCCCCATAAAAGGAATCATGGATTCACATAAGAGAGCAGCGTCCACTCTCTTAACTATTCTGAATTCCTCTCGATTCCAGTAAAAGCCTCACATTCGATAAACTCGGCAACTGGGTAAAAAGAATTAGCGTTACGTGTCAGAAACATGTCGACGTCCATACATGTACACATTCGCACTCAACACATTTAAAGTTCGCATCTTTGTATTGAATTAACTTGTTCATGTTTCTACAAAAATATTGAAATATCCCAATTAAGATTTTAATGAGATGGTAACATTTTTATTTTTCACTCATTTTCCTCTCTATTCTGATACTTATTTCTCGTTTATTTTGTAGTGTGAGAGTATTTATGAGAAACTTTAAATTTGCTTATTTCATGTTCTAATCGCGATTCCTTGCTGAAAAACAAAGTTTGCTTAAGAAAGTGGTATTCCGTATATTTTCTTAGGTCAACTTCCTGTCTATTCCAGTCGATATTTTTTATTCATTTTACGATATCAAACGTTTATGTATTTGAAACATTAAATTATTTTCAATAAATATATCTTGTATGCATTCACAATTACCATAGATATTTATATATGATTATTTACAAATAATTACTTTTTCCTACCTTAAATACTTCCGTAAAACCTTTCTAGTGTCTCCAATTACAAAAATCGACGATTCTCGCAAGAAGCTGACATTCACCAATTTGACCAATCTCAGCATCCGCTTCTTCCCTGAAGATTCCGTTAAACTGCAAAAATGTCACGTGACAAATCGATCCCGAGTATCCGTGACAATAATTTTCCCGTCGAGCGTCCGCGAAATCGAAATGAAAATCGTCCCAACTCAGTCCATATCAACTTCCTGCTCGACATTCATTTCTACAGCCACCTTGAAGGAGTCGAACGAATCGCTGAACGTGACCGATGCGACGCCAGCATCAATGACAGATCTTTCCGCACGTCGCATCGATAATGACAGCATGAGTTGCATCAACTTCTTTTTCGGTGCATGCGCAGATTTGCGAATAGAGACTTTCCATTCTTAGCCGATCTCCCGTTGCGAAACGACATTTTATCCGGCCGATTACCTGCAATCGAGTTGCCGAAGAGAAAGAGAAGAGAGAGAGAGAGTGGAGAAAAAAGCGTTAACCTCCGAATTGACGTAACTCCTTCCGCAGGAATGGAAAATCACCGATGCTTTGCGATTATGTCATTTGGGGGATCGATTTGACGCGTGAAAGGTTCGGGACCATTTAGGATTGTTGCCGCATATAGCGGTGGAATAGAGTTTAATAAAAGAAATGGTTCAAGCGTGCTAAAACTTATCTCTCACCTTGTTCGTGTCAATCAAACAAGGATAAAAGTATTTGTTTAATGTAAAGGTAATTATTTTCAAATTTTGTTTAACTGCATCTAAAGACTTTTTATTGTGAGAATAAAGTCTTCAAGTATAATAAAAGCAAAATACTTATTTTTATTGATTTTCGTGGTGGAATTGTACCCTTATTAATTTATTCAACAATTTTTTAAAAAAAGAAGTTTATGATTTTTTTTCTCGAAAACTATTATGTTTAGAGAAAAATGTTCTATTACAGTTTTTGTTTGAATTTTGACGTAGAATAAGGCCATAATTTTTATTTTGTCAAATTCTTAAATTTTGGATTTTTAGGCAATTTCGGTACAAGTGGCGCCATCTCTTCGTAAACTGCGGAAACTTCTCGCCGGCGCGACAATGACAGCAATAGCCCAAAACCACCGACGAGATATACTTAAAGACCGCTAGCCCTGGGTAAAATTTCGGGCACGCAAGGGGGCTCAAAGGGGCCCAAATGCTCTGTCGGCACGGAAGAATTCCGAGGTTCTAACTTTGTAGGTAACACCAAGCACCGACGAGGAATTCCTAAGAACCACTGTCGTGACGGGCGTGGTGGGGAAAAGATGTACATTGAGATGTATGTATACGTGCTCTCAGTCAGCGAGTCGTCTACTACGTACCGAACGGAGACAAGAAATAAGCTACGGCTCCGACTCCTCTCCGACACGATTGCATACAAGTGTTTCCTTTGGTATAAGCCAGCGGTATTAAAATGCTTTTTGTCCCTAACCTAACCGATAATCTGATAAAGTATCTTATTCGAAGGGTGATGATGGGGCTCAAAAGCGATCCCAAAACAATTATAAACCAAAAACGTCATTCGAAAGCTTATTAAAAAATTCCCATTTTCATCATGTGTTAACGTTGAATCTGCAAGGGCGATGGGCAGTGAAGTGTAAATTGAAAACTTCCCTTTTTGCTCATTTTTAAAAAAGGGGTGTCAGTGAAAAAGTCAAGATCATCCTTTCTAGTCGTTTACTGGCGTGTTAAACTAATTTGTAGAACGAACTTTTATACATGATCGAATCCCATCACTCCCAATTTTTGTATCGTGATAATTTTAAGTGCTAGCAGCACCGACGAGGTTGAAAATGTTACAAAAAGTACTTGTTAATTAAAGAAGTAAATGCCTTCCAATACACTTGCTCTCTTACATTGATTATTGTATTCCATTTCATACAAATGATCGGAACATGAGAAACGAAACGACCCTGTCTGTACGCAAAACTTGTTTATTTCTATCTTTGCAATTCTAAAGTTTTTCCGTTGCTCGTACATACATCCGGTGATTTGACACGAATGTCGTCTCTGCGCCACGTTGCCGGCCACGCTGGGCCACGCGCCCGTCTCTTTGTAATTTGCCGACACCGCCAAACGTAGGGACAGTTGATATAGAAAGAGGGAGTGAAGGTGAAGCCATTGTTGAATGATTGAATTCCACATGACGATGAGGCAACACTAGTGCAGCGAAGAAATTTTTACAACTTTGAATTTTTATGAATAAAAATGTCAGTACCGTATTGCTAATATTTTGCCAAGTAAAATGAGACCAAACACGAAACCAATCGGGTTATATTTTGTTACTAATTAAAACTCCTATTTACATATAAAATTGCTTGCCACTTTATTTGCGTATGAGGAGTTTAAAGCCGTCTAAACTGTAGCAGGATCCCTGTGTGAGTTTGTGAGGAGGCACCTGCCAATGGTGTCCCTACACGGTAAGAGACGCAAAAAAAATGCCGCCAAATGGGCTTATAACGAATAGGGGACATTCATTCCACTCAAGAAAACTTTGTTTCTCATCCAGCTCCACGGTAAGCGTCGTCGATTCATCCGCCAGGTACTTGATTCACATCGAATAGAAGTTCCTTCTTCACACCACATTGATCTCGCGACGTTTAGGCGACAGTGTGTTTGACAAGCCAGAATAGCGAAACCAAGTGTCGTAACCATTTCGTATTTGGTCTTATTTTTATTAGAAAAACGTCTCCAATATACCAGTAAACTTCTTTTTACCGAAAAATTGCAATTAACAATTTTTGATTTCTTAACTAGGGTTAGTGTCTCACCGATAGACCGCGTCGCTGTTCAATTGTCAGCATCAAAAAATGCCACTGCGATACAAGCGACGGGGAACCGCTCGGCCGACGACGACCCCTGTTTGTGAAAGGGGCATCCGGGGACAGATATCGTGTAGCTCAAATCGGACTCATACATATAGAAAATCTACTGTAGTCGAATTCGTTCGTTTGCTTTTTGCCGATACGGATGATCAGAAGTAGAAACGGCAGATAAGGAAAAAAGACGGACTGAAGACAAAACATATTAGTAATATTATTCCGAGTAAAATGAGACCAAACACAGTACAACTCGGTTTATATTTGTACTTATTAAAACGTTTACATATTACACGTTCGTACATATGTACATAGTCGTTGCTGTAACAAACGCAAGCCGGCGCATGTCAATGGACGCTAGAGCTGGCGGCCGCTGACGTCACCGAGCAGAATTTGCACGAGGGGAGGCGCGAAGCGCGTTTCTTTCCGGACGGCACCGGACGGACACGGACGGACAAGGGATATAGCATTTTGAGTAGTAGAGCAGAGCAGATGCAAGGAAAATCAGAGTTAAACCGAATAGTAGTTGTTTTCTCGAAAATCACCTTACATTACTTATAAAATTATCAACTTTTCACCACGTTACGTTAGTATTCAAAGGAATTACGCTGCGATATCAGGCGTGACAGTTGCCGAATGCGAGGGGGAATCCCGCCTAGTGGTGGGGTTTAAGCGTCAAAATTTATCTGGGAGATCTCAGGAAAAATTCATCGGGCCTCCACTGTATCGCCTCCGCGAACTCTTAAAACTTGGCAACTAATAAATGTTAATAACAATTTATGCAGGATCGGAAAAATTTCACACTCAGGTGAGGAGTTCTGAATCGTAACCATTGGATCCTGAAGCCGGCCAAGTACATTTACTAATAGACATTTCGCATATATATTAATGTTTTTCTTGTACAAATACATTGTAAGAAGAAAAACATAAAAATGCACGTAAAGAATACGTCGAAAATATGACAATCGTCAAGAATACGACAATCGCATGGCGGAGGGGTGTCCCTATGTCTAGTGATCTTGAGAGTATTGAATTCGTGCGCAGATACCGAAAGTGTAAATGTAAGTGGGTACGTGTTCCCGGAACGCAGCAGTGGGAAGGTTTGAATCGGTCCGGTTAACATTAAATGCGCTTGAACATTACATGAAATATAATTCGGCGCATGCACCGCATTCGTTTTATGCGGGGGGCTACAGAACATGGGTCAAAAAAAGAAGCTGGCTTTAATTTCTAATTGAATATAACTAAACCTAAATATTATGTTAACTTATATCTAGGAAAAAGAAAAATAAAGGATAAAATACAGAGAGATTATGCTGCACACAAAAAGAAGAAAAAGAAAGAAACGACAAAATAATAATAATAAACTAAAGGAAAAAATAATAAAGAGAGCAGTACTGAGAAAAAAGACGTTATGCCGTTGTGCAACCGATAATATTAGCGGAACTACAAATATTTTAGGATATAACAAGCGCCATTACTACATATTCTCCTTGTTTTAGCAGTTTTCTTAGCATCTATATTTGTTTATTGTACCCCATCTCATAGCATTGAATATTGCATAATATACTTATCTTATAAAGGATGCATGAAAATTCGTTCTACAAATTAATTTTAACACGCCAGAATCGGCCAGAATTCTTGATTTTTTAACGGACATCCCTTTTTTAGAAATGAGCAAAAACGAAAGTTTTTAATTTACAACCTACTGCCCCTTGCCCTTCTAGATTGAAAGTTAAAACGTGATGAAAATGGGTATTTTTTAATGAGCTATCAAATGACGTTTTCGATTTATAATTGTTTTGGGAACACTTTTGACCCCATCATCCAACTACACCCTTCGAATAAAATACTTTATCAGATTATCGGATAGGTTAGGAACGAAAAAGCATTTTAATACCGCTGGCTTATGTCAAAGGAAACACGCATACGATCGTGCCGGAGAAGAGTCAGAGCCATAGCTCATTCTTTGACTCCGTTCGATACATTGTAGTAGACGACTCGCTGACTGACAGCACGCATCTGAACTTTCCCCCACCACGATCGTCACGGCAGTGGTTCTTCGCAATTCTTCGTAACTTGGTGTAAAAACTGGAATCAGTGAGTTCGTTGCGTTGCCTTGAGTTTCCTGATTCGGCCGCTCTATACGCCGAGAGGGCGTCCCAGTACGGCTCAATTTTCGTGCGACACAAAGTCCCATAAGGCTAGCGGTCTTTAAGTATATCTCGTCGGTGCGAGATATACTTAAAGACCGCTAGCCTTATGGGACTTTGTGTCGCACGAAAATTGAGCCGTACTGGGACGCCCTCTCGGCGTATAGAGCGGCCGAATCAGGAAACTCAAGGCAACGCAACGAACTCACTGATTCCAGTTTTTACACCAAGTTACGAAGAATTGCGAAGAACCACTGCCGTGACGATCGTGGTGGGGGAAAGTTCAGATGCGTGCTGTCAGTCAGCGAGTCGTCTACTACAATGTATCGAACGGAGTCAAAGAATGAGCTATGGCTCTGACTCTTCTCCGGCACGATCGTATGCGTGTTTCCTTTGACATAAGCCAGCGGTATTAAAATGCTTTTTCGTTCCTAACCTATCCGATAATCTGATAAAGTATTTTATTCGAAGGGTGTAGTTGGATGATGGGGTCAAAAGTGTTCCCAAAACAATTATAAATCGAAAACGTCATTTGATAGCTCATTAAAAAATACCCATTTTCATCACGTTTTAACTTTCAATCTAGAAGGGCAAGGGGCAGTAGGTTGTAAATTAAAAACTTTCGTTTTTGCTCATTTCTAAAAAAGGGATGTCCGTTAAAAAATCAAGAATTCTGGCCGATTCTGGCGTGTTAAAATTAATTTGTAGAACGAATTTTCATGCATCCTTTATAAGATAAGTATATTATGCAATATTCAATGCTATGAGATGGGGTACAATAAACAAATATAGATGCTAAGAAAACTGCTAAAACAAGGAGAATATGTAGTAATGGCGCTTGTTATATCCTAAAATATTTGTAGTTCCGCTAATATTATCGGTTGCACAACGGCATAACGTCTTTTTTCTCAGTACTGCTCTCTTTATTATTTTTTCCTTTAGTTTATTATTATTATTTTGTCGTTTCTTTCTTTTTCTTCTTTTTGTGTGCAGCATAATCTCTCTGTATTTTATCCTTTATTTTTCTTTTTCCTAGATATAAGTTAACATAATATTTAGGTTTAGTTATATTCAATTAGAAATTAAAGCCAGCTTCTTTTTTTGACCCATGTTCTGTAGCCCCCCGCATAAAACGAATGCGGTGCATGCGCCGAATTATATTTCATGTAATGTTCAAGCGCATTTAATGTTAACCGGACCGATTCAAACCTTCCCACTGCTGCGTTCCGGGAACACGTACCCACTTACATTTACACTTTCGGTATCTGCGCACGAATTCAATACTCTCAAGATCACTAGACATAGGGACACCCCTCCGCCATGCGATTGTCGTATTCTTGACGATTGTCATATTTTCGACGTATTCTTTACGTGCATTTTTATGTTTTTCTTCTTACAATGTATTTGTACAAGAAAAACATTAATATATATGCGAAATGTCTATTAGTAAATGTACTTGGCCGGCTTCAGGATCCAATGGTTACGATTCAGAACTCCTCACCTGAGTGTGAAATTTTTCCGATCCTGCATAAATTGTTATTAACATTTATTAGTTGCCAAGTTTTAAGAGTTCGCGGAGGCGATACAGTGGAGGCCCGATGAATTTTTCCTGAGATCTCCCAGATAAATTTTGACGCTTAAACCCCACCACTAGGCGGGATTCCCCCTCGCATTCGGCAACTGTCACGCCTGATATCGCAGCGTAATTCCTTTGAATACTAACGTAACGTGGTGAAAAGTTGATAATTTTATAAGTAATGTAAGGTGATTTTCGAGAAAACAACTACTATTCGGTTTAACTCTGATTTTCCTTGCATCTGCTCTGCTCTACTACTCAAAATGCTATATCCCTTGTCCGTCCGTGTCCGTCCGGTGCCGTCCGGAAAGAAACGCGCTTCGCGCCTCCCCTCGTGCAAATTCTGCTCGGTGACGTCAGCGGCCGCCAGCTCTAGCGTCCATTGACATGCGCCGGCTTGCGTTTGTTACAGCAACGACTATGTACATATGTACGAACGTGTAATATGTAAACGTTTTAATAAGTACAAATATAAACCGAGTTGTACTGTGTTTGGTCTCATTATACTCGGAATAATATTACTAATATGTTTTGTCTTCAGTCCGTCTTTTTTCCTTATCTGCCGTTTCTACTTCTGATCATCCGTATCGGCAAAAAGCAAACGAACGAATTCGACTACAGTAGATTTTCTATATGTATGAGTCCGATTTGAGCTACACGATATCTGTCCCCGGATGCCCCTTTCACAAACAGGGGTCGTCGTCGGCCGAGCGGTTCCCCGTCGCTTGTATCGCAGTGGCATTTTTTGATGCTGACAATTGAACAGCGACGCGGTCTATCGGTGAGACACTAACCCTAGTTAAGAAATCAAAAATTGTTAATTGCAATTTTTCGGTAAAAAGAAGTTTACTGGTATATTGGAGACGTTTTTCTAATAAAAATAAGACCAAATACGAAATGGTTACGACACTTGGTTTCGCTATTCTGGCTTGTCAAACACACTGTCGCCTAAACGTCGCGAGATCAATGTGGTGTGAAGAAGGAACTTCTATTCGATGGAATCAAGTACCTGGCGAATGAATCGACGCTTACCGTGGAGCTGGATGAGAAACAAAGTTTTCTTGAGTGGAATGAATGTCCCCTATTCGTTATAAGCCCATTTGGCGGCATTTTTTTTGCGTCTCTTACCGTGTAGGGACACCATTGGCAGGTGCCTCCTCACAAACTCACACAGGGATCCTGCTACAGTTTAGACGGCTTTAAACTCCTCATACGCAAATAAAGTGGCAAGCAATTTTATATGTAAATAGGAGTTTTAATTAGTAACAAAATATAACCCGATTGGTTTCGTGTTTGGTCTCATTTTACTTGGCAAAATATTAGCAATACGGTACTGACATTTTTATTCATAAAAATTCAAAGTTGTAAAAATTTCTTCGCTGCACTAGTGTTGCCTCATCGTCATGTGGAATTCAATCATTCAACAATGGCTTCACCTTCACTCCCTCTTTCTATATCAACTGTCCCTACGTTTGGCGGTGTCGGCAAATTACAAAGAGACGGGCGCGTGGCCCAGCGTGGCCGGCAACGTGGCGCAGAGACGACATTCGTGTCAAATCACCGGATGTATGTACGAGCAACGGAAAAACTTTAGAATTGCAAAGATAGAAATAAACAAGTTTTGCGTACAGACAGGGTCGTTTCGTTTCTCATGTTCCGATCATTTGTATGAAATGGAATACAATAATCAATGTAAGAGAGCAAGTGTATTGGAAGGCATTTACTTCTTTAATTAACAAGTACTTTTTGTAACATTTTCAACCTCGTCGGTGCTGCTAGCACTTAAAATTATCACGATACAAAAATTGGGAGTGATGGGATTCGATAAAGTATAAAAGTTCGTTCTACAAATTAGTTTAACACGCCAGTAAACGACTAGAAAGGATGATCTTGACTTTTTCACTGACACCCCTTTTTTAAAAATGAGCAAAAAGGGAAGTTTTCAATTTACACTTCACTGCCCATCGCCCTTGCAGATTCAACGTTAACACATGATGAAAATGGGAATTTTTTAATAAGCTTTCGAATGACGTTTTTGGTTTATAATTGTTTTGGGATCGCTTTTGAGCCCCATCATCACCCTTCGAATAAGATACTTTATCAGATTATCGGTTAGGTTAGGGACAAAAAGCATTTTAATACCGCTGGCTTATACCAAAGGAAACACTTGTATGCAATCGTGTCGGAGAGGAGTCGGAGCCGTAGCTTATTTCTTGTCTCCGTTCGGTACGTAGTAGACGACTCGCTGACTGAGAGCACGTATACATACATCTCAATGTACATCTTTTCCCCACCACGCCCGTCACGACAGTGGTTCTTAGGAATTCCTCGTCGGTGCTTGGTGTTACCTACAAAGTTAGAACCTCGGAATTCTTCCGTGCCGACAGAGCATTTGGGCCCCTTTGAGCCCCCTTGCGTGCCCGAAATTTTACCCAGGGCTAGCGGTCTTTAAGTATATCTCGTCGGTGTATCTCGTCGGTGCCAAAACTGGCTAAAGGTACAGAAAGACGTGCTCATCACTGATTTGCATGAAACTTTGCAGAAACATCAATTTTTGCATAAAAATAAGATCTATAAAAGCCAAAAAGCGCGCTCTCGTCTAATTAAAAAGTTATTAAGCGTTAAAGTATAGTTATAAAACCTGCCTTACCGGCAGCGCGAACGACATCTGCGCATGCGGACGAATAAGTTTGCAGGTAAGGTGCGCGTATTTGAAATGAAATAATATTGTATTGGCGAAGGCTAGGTGTGGGCAAGGCTTCCCTTTTATAATGTTTAAGAGTTTTCAATCAAACAATGGTTCGAGAGCAGGTTTGGGTTAGGGAACAACACCATAGGAATAGCTAGAAGCCATAAAATATACGGTAAGTATCATTAATGGTAAATGAAAAACCCGAAAAGCAACGTAGAACACGTAGAAACTTAATGAGATCGATTTTGAGAAAGTTAGGTCAAAATACGAGTGTTAGGTCAGAAAAATGCGAGTGTTAGGTCAGTAAAATGCGGGTGTTAGGTCAAAATGCGGCTTTTGCAGACCTTATTTTTTTGCAAAAATTGATGTTTCTGCAATGTTTCATGCAAATCGGTGATGAGCACGTCTTTCTTTACCTTTACCAAGAAAGATATATTAGGGGTATCCCTTACAGTTTTCTCGATTTTAGAAAATCGCCTGTAATTTTTGAACCGCTGATCGAAACCTATGATAATCATACACTTTTTTTGCAGCTCTTGACGTGCTCTATGGGATAGGACTATCGGCGAAAGTCAATCTTAAAAAAAATTTTTTGAGGTTTTAGTCAATGTTTAGGTAGCTGTAACTCCGAAAATAAGGCAAATATTGGGGAACGGAAAACGGCTGGCTGAGTCTTTATTGACCCCCTACCACTATGCAAAAGCGCGATTCGATCCGGCGACTTTCATTTTTTGGCTCAAAAAAACGGCAAGGGGTTAGCCTTACCATTTTTTTGGGTCAAAAAATCGAAGTTTTTTTTTTTTTTGCTATCTCGTAGGGGATCAATAATAAGTCAGAGAACAGTTTGTCGTTGGTGAAAATTCGCATTAATTTCGGAGTTACAGCCAAAAACCATCGACATGTTTAAGCGCGTCGGATCAATGCTCGATCAATACTACTTAAACATTTATTTCGCCTGTAACTTTTGAACCGCTCATCAAAATTTATGATGATCATACACTTTTTTGCAGCTTTTGACGTGCTCTATCGGATAGGACTATCGGCGAAAGTCGATCTTAAAAAAACTTTTTTGATGTTTTAAGTCAATGTTTGGATAGCTGTAACTCCGAAAATAAGGCAAATATCGGGGAACGGGAAACGGCTGGCTGAGTCTTTATTGACCCCCTACCACTATGCAAAAGCGCGATTCGATCCGGCGACTTTCATTTTTTGGCTCAAAAAAACGGCAAGGGGTTAGCCTTACCATTTTTTTGGGTCAAAAAATCGAAGTTGTTTTTTTTTTGCTATCTTGTAGAGGGTAAAAAATAAGTCAGAAAGCCGTTTCTCATTGGTCAAAATTCGCCTAACTTTCGGAGTTACAGCCAAAAAACCATTGACTTAAAAAGTCGAAAAAATTTTTTTTTTAGATCGACTTTCGCCGATAGTCCTATCCGATAGAGCACGTCAAAATCTGCAAAAAAGTGTATGATCATCATAAATTTTGATGAGCGATTCAAAAGTTACAGGCGAAATAAATGTTTAAGTAGTATTGATCAAGCATTGTTCCGACGCGCTTAAACAAGTCGATGGTTTTTTGGCTGTAACTCCGAAAATAATGCGAATTTTGATCAACGAGAAACGGCTCTCTGACTTATTTTTTATTCCCTACGAGATAGCAAAAAAAAAACAACTTCGATTTTTTGACCCAAAAAAATGGTAACCCCTTGCCGTTTTTTTGAGCCAAAAAATGAAAGTCGCCGGATCGAATCGCGCTTTTGCATAGTGGTAGGGGGTCAATAAAGACTCAGCCAGCCGTTTCCCGTTCCCCGATATTTGCCTTATTTTCGGAGTTACAGCTATCCAAACATTGACTTAAAACATCAAAAAAGTTTTTTTAAGATCGACTTTCGCCGATAGTCCTATCCGATAGAGCACGTCAAAAGCTGCAAAAAAGTGTATGATCATCATAAATTTTGATGAGCGGTTCAAAAGTTACAGGCGAAATAAATGTTTAAGTAGTATTGATCGAGCATTGATCCGACGCGCTTAAACATGTCGATGGTTTTTGGCTGTAACTCCGAAATTAATGCGAATTTTCACCAACGACAAACTGTTCTCTGACTTATTATTGATCCCCTACGAGATAGCAAAAAAAAAACAACTTCGATTTTTTGACCCAAAAAAATGGTAAGGCTAACCCCTTGCCGTTTTTTTGAGCCAAAAAATGAAAGTCGCCGGATCGAATCGCGCTTTTGCATAGTGGTAGGGGGTCAATAAAGACTCAGCCAGCCGTTTTCCGTTCCCCAATATTTGCCTTATTTTCGGAGTTACAGCTACCTAAACATTGACTAAAACCTCAAAAAATTTTTTTTAAGATTGACTTTCGCCGATAGTCCTATCCCATAGAGCACGTCAAAAGCTGCAAAAAAGTGTATGATTATCATAGGTTTCGATCAGCGGTTCAAAAGTTACAGGCGAAATGCCATATTCGAATGCGAATGCGAAATTGCAATATTCATCTTACAGTGATTTTTTCCTTGATTGCATCAATATCGATGAACCATTGATAGCTGGCACGTAATATCACAGGTTTTTTAACTCGCCAATCGTAGGGATAAGAATGTTTAAAATCCTCAACGCATAAGTTGTCTGAACCGATACGTTGTAGTACGGTTTCATTCCCATCAGTTAGAACGTCCATTCCACAAAAATCATTTCCTGCTTCTTTGGTATATTTTTCGTCAGCGTCGACTAAGCATAACTAGACGAAAAATTCTCCTGATGACAAGATGAACACATTACGTATTTAAACGACTAAAATACGAGATACGTACACCTGGCATTTTATTTTTTAGTGCGATATTAAAATCATCTTGCCCATGAGCAGGTGCAGTATGAACTAATCCAGTTCCCATTGCCGTATTGACATGAGATCCCGGTAAAAACGGCAAGGTTTCTTTTGTGATAGGATGTTGGTATCTCGCTCCAATTAAAGACTCGCTTGGCATTAATATTATATATACAAATTATTTTAAAAAAATATTTATATAAAATTTAAATGTTTTATATACCCATGAAAGTTGAAACTGGTTTCAGAGATCCTATTCTCTTTTCAACATTTTGTAAAAGATCTTCTGCTAAAATATATAAATTTCCATGTTGATCTTCAGCAATGCAATAAGATAGACTGGGAGAGAATGCCAATGCTTGATTAGCAATTAATGTCCATGGTGTTGTTGTCCATGTAAGTGCATACAGTGTCTTGCTTTTGAATTCTTTTAATGACAGTGGTAAGAAATCCAGTTTAAAGCAGACTGTTGCAGCCTTACATACATGATTATTATCATATACTAACTCTGCTTCTGCTAATGCTCTACTATTTACATGAAAATACAAATTCTCAGAGAATATTGTTTCTTGCTCAAAAGAAAGAGAGGGATTGTTCATACCGTAAAAATGGTGACCAGTGTACAGCTTTATAATCTCTGAACACAAAATTCTTCTCATAGAGATTCATAAATTGCTTTAATTCATTCTGAATGTATGCTGGTGCATTTGTAGCATAACATCCATTGTTGCTCCAGTCTGCCATAATAGCCCAAGATTTGAACTGTTCTCTTTGTGCACAGAGTGTTTTTTTAGCAATTTCTCTAGCTTAAGATATACAAATTCATATTTAGTTTACAAATTGTTCACAATGAGGATAATGATACCACGTAACATACCCTTCTGCCCTATTTCTAAAGGTGACAATTTGTGCTTATCTGTGATACCATCCAGAACTTTATTTTCGGTTGGTAAGCCATGGCAATCCCATCCTGGTACGTAATGTACTCTCTGACCCCTAAAAACTTTACTTCATAAAGTGATATCTTTAAGAACCTGCAACGTTATAGGAATACTAAGAATTAAGCAATGGCTACAAGAATTTTGCACACTAACTAAATGTGTGAAGTTACTCAACCTTGTTAATTGCATGACCCATATGTGGTAGCCCATTTGCATACGGTGGACCATCATGTAAAACAAAGTCGGGACCTGAAAGGTTGTTCCTTTGCCATTCGTACAGATGATCAAATTCACATTCCTGTTGTGTATTACTCATTAATAGAAGTTATCCGAATATTACTTAAGATTTCATGAAGAAAAAGAACAACATACTTCCATCAATTCTTCATCACGGTACAACCGTTCTTTATGTGGCATATAAGGTACATATGGTGTGGATGGCAGCAAAAGTGTATCCTTATATTTATAATTATTTCTACAAGTCGTGGTAAGTGCCCTTACATCTAATCTTAGACGTTTCGAATACTGTACATTAATTTTCCTTAAAATACTCATTGCTGAATGAATAGTGCAGGGCCCCTGATTACATTTGCGCAACATTCTCATGACTCAAAGTGATTGTAATCTAGTAATAATAATACATTAAAATCATGTTATTTGATTATGAGAAAAAAAGTTATAAAATATAAACCTATTCTAGTAGCAAATGACTTGGTAGTCACTATGTCTGCGACTTAGCTAACATCAGAAACAGTTTTGAAGTACCCCTGAGAGCCTATTACGTCCCATATGCGCCAATGTACGATGTAGTGCATTGATTTGCCGCCTTTCGTTAGTTCAAGCTGCTACGCACAGATGGCGCGGCATGTATTGCCTGGGAGGTGCTGCCCCTGGCGGCAAACTCGTGAACACGGTCGAGAACTGAGTGGGTTCCGACTGTAACGTAGAGATGGCACGACGTGTACTGCCCAGGAGGTGCTGCCCCCGGTAGCGAAGTCGGTGAACTGCGTCGACAGCCGCATGAGAGTTCCGACTATGTCGGAGAGATGGCGCGACATGTACTGCCCGGGAGCTGCTGCCCTCGGTGCTCAACTCGTAAACTGCGTCGAGCATTATTCCGATACTTATTGCACCGACGAGGGTAAAGGTAAAGAAAGACGGGCTCATCACCGATTTGCATGAAACTTTGCAGAAACATCCATTTTTGCAAGAAAATAAGATCTGCAAAAGCCAAAAAGCGCGCTCTCGTCTAATTAAAAAATAAAACCTAACCCCTTGCCGTTTTTTTCAGCCAAAAAATGAAAGTCGGCGGATCGGATTCTCCTTTTGCTATCTTGTATGGGGTCAAAATTAAGTCACCGAACCGTTTGCCGTTCCTTGATAGTTGCCTTATTTTCGGAGTTAGAGCTACCAGAAGATTGACTAAAAACTCGATAAATGATGCAGCACGTAATATTGGTCTTACTTAGCCGCTTGGATAGGAAAAGTGTTAATCGTTTCAAGACAGTTTTAAGTGTGTTGCTTATATACCTTTGCGACTATATTAATATTAAATTATTAAAGATAATTATTATGTAAGAAATTGTACGTATGAATGTATGTGGTGTGAGTAGTATGTATGTAGCGTGTATGCGAAAAGTACAACAATTGTATGGGGATTAGATTATAACTATGTAAGAAACATTTTTTACTGTATACTATTTTTCCTTACAATATATGTATTAAACGAAATTCTGTGTTCTCTAATTACTTAGTTATAAGATCCCATATATCCAATATCCCTCGCCGAAACCATGCCTTTTTCCGTTGTAACAAAGTTCACCAACTTCGATGAAATCTTATGGGATCACATGGAAATGCGATGGGAGAAGAAGGCAAGCGACTCTTCTATTCATCTCGTATCGTGGAGAATTCCATTTTGATGGAAAACACTATGGGAATAGCGAGAAATCATGAAATATACGATGAGGCGAAAAATGTTAAAGTCTCGGTTAGGACTGGAATCAGTCAAGCGTTAAAATGTCGAAAATCTGACCAAGTAACAGGAACATAGAAGTGTCGAAGAGGTGGCACAGCGAAACTTGGCGTGTTCAGTCAAGCGTGACGACTAAGAATTTCAGAATTTTGCCCAAAATCAGACGAGTTAATAGGAACATAGGAGTACCGAAGAGGTGGCACAGCGAAACTCGGCGTGTTCAGTCAAGCGTGACGAGCGAACTTTGCGAAATTTTACCCAAAATCGGACGATTTAACAGGAACATAGGAGTACCGAAGAGGTGGCACAGCGAAACTCGGCGTGTTCAGTCAAGCGTGACGAGCGAACTTTGCGAAATTTTACCCAAAATCGGACGATTTAACAGGAACATAGGAGTACCGAAGAGGTGGCACAGCGAAACTCGGCGTGTTCAGTCAAGCGTGACGAGCGAACTTTGCGAAATTTTACCCAAAATCAGACGATTTAACAGGAACATAGGAGTACCGAAGAGGTGGCACTGCAAAACTCGGTGTGTTCAGTCAAGCGTGACGATTAACATTTTCAGAATCTCGCCCAATTCTCTCTACTTCTCTATGTTCCAATTTTCCTTTCTCGTTCGTTTTACGTATTCTATAGACTTCCCATAGGATATTTGTAATTCTGATTGCTTTTACTGACACTGTACGTGTAGCTTATGGTTTCCTTATGATGTACTTATGGTTTTTGCTAGTATTCTTATCTATCTAACTTAAAATTAATTCCTATCATTTTTAATGGGTTTCCTATGGCGTTTCTGCGCTTGTAGTATTCTTTAACAATACTTACCATATATTTTATGGACTTTATGGCTTCCCCTGTGTTCTGATGAGGTCTGGTTATCTTGCCATTCTCGAACTATTATTTTGTGGATCTTGAACTTCCCGAAATGAACAACGATGGACTTATAACTATTGTAAACGACGATGGGGAATAGGTGGGTTAGGAAAGTAATCGCTGAACGCTAATTTTGGTTTAATTTCTGGTATATTGTAAGACCATTGAATAATGTACATTTCATTTTCCTTAATCAAAGGTATTTAAACTAAATATAATATTCTTACGTTCTCGCACGCTTGTACGATTCAAAGTAAGTATGCAATAGTATATCTGTCGTACGCAGTACATCAGTCGTATATAATAATCGAATATAATAATATTAATTATTCTATCTTATCAATAGTATCACTGATGTACTATAATAACGCTTATATCACTTTCCACTTCGATCACTATGGTGCGGCTGATTAATCTGCAATGCATTGCTCACAATCAGTGTACACGCATACAGTCTTATTTGTGGAGTCAGAAGCTGGCAGTGTGGTTGATTGAACTCCCAAATCTATCTGTAAATTCAAAGAAGAAATCTATTAATAAGGAAAAAGACTGATTTTACAGTGAGGGTTATAAGTTGGTACCGAGAAATGGAGCGTGTGACAATTCATATGAAAATTACCAATTAATTCCATCCCGTTAGCCTTGCCGTTTTTCCCGGCCAAAAATCAAAAGTCCTGGGATCGGATTCTCCTTTTGCTATCTCGTAGAGGGTCAAAAATAAGTCAGAGAGCCGTTTGTCGTTGGTTAAAATTCGCATTAGTTTCGGAGTTGCAGCCGATTTTCTAAAATCGAGAAAAGAATTCGTCAAATGTAGAGAAGTAGGCGCTTCCTCAAACCTTTTACGTCCCCAGACAAGTTAATATAGACCACGTTTTTAAAAGTATGTATAGACTCTCAAATCTTGAACCGAACGAAGGAAAGAAGTACGTCTCGTCGATAAAAGTCGCCTGCATTTACTCGCAGCGAGGCCCACATTGTGGGAGTCACGCAATTTATTGGCCGTGGCATGCAGGGAACTCGCGTAGCAGCGGATCGTTAAAAGATAATACCGTGCCACGGGGCGATCGACTGTTAACTGTTATTCCGAGCCGATACTTGCCTCCATTAATTCGCCGGTCGAAGTCAGAATTCCGTATGGCACGTCGAGTGAGTTTATCGCCTCGTAATTCACACTGTAACGGCCATGCCGAGTATTGATTGATGGAACGATAAAGGGAGTTTGCCAGGAGAGTCGCGTGAATCGTTTCAGGGGGTGAATTACGTCGCAGGTGGATGGAGAGGGTGTTTTATTTGTACTTCCGGAACGTTTAGGCAAGAATGTAATGATGGAAAGTGAGAGAGAGTTGTCTGTTTTATTGATGTAAAGGATGCAGGTTAAAATGTATTGGATTTTCTTTTGTTAGTTTTAGTAGGGGTTGAGAATATTTTATTTGCACTTCCGGAATGGTTAGACTAGCAAGAATGTGACGACGTTACAGGAATGATTTGAAATATTACTTTGAATCATGTAGGTTCGATAAATACAATGAATCTGTGTCTGTTAATATTTTTTTTAAGCAAGCTTATATACATATAATGTGTCTACATATCGATATAATCAGCATACTGTTGTGCGTACAACTTACTTTTTTTACAAATCTATGAGAAAGATTCTCAACTCGAAGATGTCATTTGAAATATCTAAAATATTCTCTGAATTATTCAGTCACTATTAGCCTAGTTATTACCAGCCTATATTATTTTACACAATCTTGATTATCACCTACGTTATAATAGAATTAAGGAATAACGGTACTTTAAAGTTACTTTCCTTTCTTTGGTTTCAAGGTTACGAGAAAAGCAGCGCAATTCGTGTCCGTCGGCAAAATTTCGCCAAAAGCTTCTAAAAAGAGCGGTTCCTTCGTAACGGATGTTTCGTAATCGCGGAAAGATATTTTTCCATCTCGATCCACATCCAACTTCTTCAAAACCAATTCTGTGAGTTCTCTCACTCCTTCGTCCGGATCTTCCTCACCCGGTTGCTTAATCAAACAATTTCTAACAACAATAATACCAGCTCATTTAACACATTTTCAAACAAATCTCAGGAGAACGTGTCAATTAATTTTTATGAATTTCTTTAATTTAATTTGTAATGAACGCACATATTGCATTGGCAAAAAAGTGTTTCTGCTTTTCAAACATAGCATTCCAATTTTTTTTACACAACATACGACAGTGTTATGATATTAGATTTAAGTTTCGGAACAAAATGGAAAATGCATTGTTAATTAAAGTTTATTCTTTATATATAAAACTGAGTTTTATCTCATACTACAAAACCGAAATGACTTTCTTGCCAACCTGATATACTTTCATTTCGTACTGTGATGTATACAATTTTAATACTACTACATTTGATGCGTAATTGGTGGGATGGATCGTGTACGTACTTGAACAAGTGAAAAATTTCGTCCTTCGTGATGTAGCCATCGTTGTTCAAGTCGTAAACGCGGAAGCAGAATTCCATTCGATCATGCAAACTTCCTCTCAAAAATACGTCGAGCCCCAAAATCCAGGGCTCGAGTCTTATCACTCCCTCGCTCTCGCGATCCCAACAGCAAAACATTCGTTCGACCAGTGTGTCCTCAGTAATCACGTGAAACGTATTGTGAAGTAAATCGCGAAAAATTGACCGGTCAATTCCCTATAATATTTTCTTCGTTATAACAGCATCGAATTATATAGTGAAAAGGGAATAATTTATGATTTATTAGAGAAAATTGAATACTGCTTATAATTCAGATTCATTCTATCGTGCAGAATATTTGCAAATTTTTATATGGCTTATAAAATAATAAGATTTTAGTAAGAATTGTCAAATGGTTGATTTTTGTAAGAATTTGTTAAGATTGTGACTTACCTCGGCAATTCGAACAGGCTGAGACCTTCTCCCAAATCCCATTTGACCTCCCACTTGTTGCTGCACAGCATTGTTGATCACCGTTTTATAGAACTTGCACAAAGCATCGAGCTCCACCCTACTCATTCATAAAAAACTCTCATAGAAAGCTTTAACACTTCATTTCCCTTTTAATATCAACTATCAAACCAAATCCTAACATTAACACCCCTACAGAAATATTAAAGACATACATTCCATTTAAAGAATCACTAATCTTCAGCCAAGTATAATAAAATTGTCATTACTTCAATATAATTACATATTACATTAAATAAATTATTTATATTAAATATTATATAATATATTACAATTACTTTAATTTATTAAAGCTACCCAAAACAAGACTTTCATTTCAATTTCACAATCATATATGCACCATTTATATTGAAAGTGGTGTAAGTAATGGACATATACCAGTTTTCAAATAAACGGTCCATATATATCTTATTAACATAAGCAATCAACATTCTATGTCGATTCCACCGTTTTCTATATACCGAAACCAAGCTTCCCGTAAAAGTCACTGAAGATAAGATTACTATGCTATTACCTTGAGAACTTGGTCCTTCTCCTCAAGGTCTCGATGAGCTTCTTGATGTACGCCGAGTTCCTCGCGCCAGCCCCGCTTCCGGTCATCTTGACGAACTTCTTGCCGGAGTCGGACCTGCCGGTGGCGCCGGAAGTTTGCCTCTTGGCGTTCTCCGATGCCTTCCGTCCGCTGGTGAGGAATATCGAGACGCTCTTCATCAGCGTCGTGCAGGCACGGCCGGCTATGCTGGAAGCCGCTTGAAGCTCGACGCCGACGCCGACGCCGACGCCCACCGTCGAACTACCCGAACGATCATCCCCACCAGCCATCCTTTTGCCTCCTGGGAAGCTTCCTTCCGCTGACATTCGCTCGCCGAACCTCGTTCAGGAACTTCCGCCTCTGGTAGGTTCATCGTTTCCGTAAAGTCTCGTTTTGGTAGGTACAAAGATTTTATTCAGTGAGGTGTGAGTGATCAAATGTACGTTTGTGTGTGTAACTTTTTTGTCGAAATTCTTGTGGCATGTCAGCGTTCATAGAAATTATTTGTTTCTGCGTTCCGGAAGTCTACCTTTCGATGAATGTCGTTCAGGAACTTCCGCCTCTGGTAGGTTCATCGTTTCCGTAGAGTCTCGTTTTGGTAGGTACAAAGATTTTATTCAGTGAGGTGTAAGTGATCGGAGTTGAGATCGGTGCATGTGTGCGTGAGTGAGATACATTTTTGTGTAAAATATCTGATTGGATGAGGTATGAGCGATCGGTTCTGAAAATGACTAATATTTGATGAGGAAAGTAAATTTTATTCGTTCGGGATGTCGTTCAGGTCGCATTAACAAAATTTTCATTATCCATACCTACACTGTAAATTATCATTGTCCGAGGAATAATTATAATTATCAAAGATTTTTTTATTTTGATATTTTTATGGGTACCAGAATTTAGATGAGTGTGGTGCGAGTTATGACCTATAACGTATTCATAAATTCAGTTTTAATCAATTCGACACCCGTTCTGTTCTCAGTTGAGTTGAGCCAAATTTCACTTTCACGACATTCTTCTAAGGGTGCCTTTTAAGTGAAATGGGATACGTGCAATGAAACTTGAGAACAGTATAGTAAAAAGTTGGCGTAAATGGTAAATTAGGTTTTAAACTACATGGGATGTGCTATAAGATTCCATAAAAACCAGCTTTAACAATTGTACTTCCAGATGGCTAATTACAAACAAGTTAAAATACAGAGCTTAGAATAAAATGATAATTTACATGGCACAAATAGTTAAATAGAAAACATTTTAAGGAGCGAGCCTGAAAATTCCAGGTTGAAAAATGTTTAGATTAACTTTGCCAGTTTTGATATCAATGAAAAATCATAAACATATTTTCATTTATTCCATAATAATACATGTTCAAGCTACTTTCCAGCAGTTTGTTTACGTATTCTCCAATAGCTTACGATGCAAATCTCATTATATTCTTCCATTACAACCATCCTCCGCGATCGCTCAATTTTACGACTGCATTTTCTCCACTTATGCATCCAATTTCCGACTTCACGAAGACTACCCTTCGCGCATGCATAATAAATTACGTTAGCGTCCTGCTTCACATCCCGACAGACGAAATCTGCATACGACCATAATAAATCCGCCGGGACCAGCATGCGATAACCATTATCCAGTCGATAACTACCCTTTCTGTCTACCCCCTTCTCTTTACCGAAAAAAGAATGTCACAGATCATCCTCTTTTTACGCGCGTTCCATCGATTTTATGTGCATTACGAATTCTTTGCTCAGGTTGCGAAAGCGATGTAATGGCAATTTTGATGAAAATAGATATTTTGATAAATCGCTTAAAATGTAGAGCGATTTTTACGCATTTGAACCGGTTTACTATAGACGTTAAATGCACACAGTTATTTGTTATGTATTTTCCAATTTGCTAGCGATCGTGTAGACTGGACTGTGTTGTATATATGTGTTCTGAATCCTGGCAATTGGTTTCTGTCGAACAGGGAAGACTTATTGCGAATTTTTAACAATTTTGCGCCATAAAAATAATTCTTTTTCCAACGAAACCGCAATTGTCGTAAACATGAAAAATTGTCAGTGGTTATGCTTCAGTTTTTGCGCAGTTGAAATGCAAGAATTTGTCATTGTAAACGTTGAATGCAGACTTCGTTGATGTACATTTCGCATGTATGGCCATAGCCATTCTACATGTATGCATATATGTATGTATATACGTGGAATACACGTGATGAGAGGATGCAAAGCTATATAAGCTTTGAGAAATTGCGCTTTAACAACGATGTAATTCCGTGCCAGGTACACATTGAACGAAGTGAAGTTTTAAGGGCGAGTTACATTTTATGGCTGTTTTGCTATTTGCCGGGATGTAGTTCGTTTCGACTGACGAAGTCATTTGCAAAATTTTCAAACGTTAATCATATATTGTGAATGGTGAAGCAATTTATTACGTTTTAGTTCTCAAGTAGAACTAATTCTATGTTTTACTTACTTCTCATAATGCTCATTAATTGCAATGAAAATGAAATCCAGAAATCCTAAATTTCACGGACAGTGTTTTACTCAATCTACATACACACTAAACAAATGGTAGCAGTTTTTTATTATTTTTAATTAATTATTATTCAGAGTATCAAACTTTCGTAAACTGTATTAATGCTTCAAATTTGAAACGGTATTAAACAGTACACTTCCCTTAATTACTTCCCCGTTATCACGATTTCTCACTACAAGCATCCCATCAAAGATTACACGTACTTAATAACCAACACACGCGAACATAAAACAGCGCCTGAGAAGACTATTCATTCCAACGATTCCAATCGCCAAAAATCCATCATTCACCACCGACTTCATTTCCTGATATCAGACTAATAAGTCACGTCATCGTTCACGCACACGTTCGAAAACGGATTTGCTCACACATACACGTACGCTCCTCACAGACACTCTGCACGAACACGATAGCGATCTTGAGCTACCGTTCGCGAAGTTCGCGACCAATTTAGCCGGTTCGAAGTTCTCGCACGTTATCGAAGCAATGAGAACTTTGCGAGAGATATGCAAAATGTTTAGGTGAGAGTGATCGATTAAACGAGAAGCTTTGTTGCACTCCAACTCGCGAAAGTTCGCGCCATTAGAGAAGACCTTGGCATCCGGGCGAATCTTTAATCGAGAAACTTGCCCGATAAGTGTGGCGAACGAGAAAAGTTCCGCGGAAGTTTTATCGGGGGTAGTTTGTATGATTTTTACGAGTGGGATTCGGTCAGGTGTGCCAAGGAATTGATTTGAAATTCTAATATTATGCCAGTATTCTATTTTGGGAATTTTTCTATTCTTCGTGATTGACTATTTACATTTGGAAATCAATTATGCTTATTTTAAGACTGATTAAAGTGTGATTGATTTTTCAGTACTTTTACAAATGTATGCTTCAAAGAAAATTGTCACAGATCTATGTATCTGCATTTACTGTCAATATTAACAATAATTATTCAAAATACTATACCATCAAGTAATCATTATTTACTTTACACATTTATTTAGTCGACATCGAATATTCTAATATTAACAGTTTATAATTTAATATTTATGTCTTCAGCAAATTTTGTCTAGTGATTTACAAATTGCTTAAATATCTCAATTCACCAAAATCACATTAATACCAATTCTCTCGAGGACTTAGAAAATATTCAGAATAAATTCGGTTAGATTCAGAATAAATTCCTTACTTTATTCCCGGACTGTTCGTCGCATGGCGACATCTAGACAGTCAGCGACTTCGGAACAAGAGAACAATTAGCTTCGGCAAAGTGATCTCATTAACTGACTGCGGCGGAGGAAGCGGAATAATTGATGCATATCATGACGCGTCGGCAAGTTTGTTTCGCAGTGCGGTATTAGTTTAATTTGTCAGTGAAATTAACGAGATCTTACCGTCCGACGATGAAAGGCCACTTCCACTGTGACGAACTTTCTCGTCAATGTCCTCGTTGCCCGGCTACTTCGAGATATCGATCAAACTGTTGCAGTCGCGCGGCAGAAAACGAACAGGGCATTTTTTTCGCATTTTAGAATTCAATATTTTTCGCTATTTACTCACATGATATTACATAGAAATTGTTTTAGAATAGGTAAAAATATTTTAGATGTGTCTGACGAGATTCAAATACTGTATGTTTAGTATACGTATGTATAATACGACAATAGTATTTAAAGTCGCGGAGAAATATTTTAATTTTTAATTAAATATAAAATCGGGTTGCAACTGTTATTGACCGTCAGTGTTAATGTATGATATTGTGTTTTTGGCGAATTCGATCTTTCCAAAACTTTAATATGTTGAATTATATCATCTTTAGCTTCATTACTTAAAGTCAATGTTTTTCAGTTAAAAATCATTGAAGTATAGTAGTTACAAGTATAAAAACTGACCGAATTCGCCAAAACCACAATATTATACATTTTTAATTAGAGCACTATATAATACAAAATTATAAACGCATACGACATTTCATGTAAGTGAATGTTAATTTTACGGATTAAATGCGCGTATTGTAAGATTAATGATTTGCAGGTCAACGATTAACATTAGAATAGATCTCTGCTCCTCCATTCATTGCACGTTCCCAGCGATTGAAAACAAATGCATAAGTTGATTGTCGAGATCACCTTGACTGGATCGTCCGAGAAAATGTTTGCTAAATGTCATAATGACCCTGACTCCCGCGTGACTCACTTTCCCATTCATTATAAATGCATATATTATGATTGAGTGCATCGTTGATACCTCGTTTTTACCCCATCATTAAAAATGGCCTTAGCTAAGATTATTCCAAGATACCGAGAAAGCGTATTAAAAGATTGCATACTAAACGTTATGTATAACTACTATCGGCCATGAAAGATTTATTCGTCAAAACTGTTACGTCAATTTCGGGAAGTAGCATTAAATTGCGAGAAAATTCGGAGTATGTCCAACTTTATTCGAAAATAATTTATCGCATATATAATATTAAGTCTTTACTCTGATAAAAATCGATATATATTGGTTATGTAAGTGGATTTGATCGTCAAGTTTAAAAACGGCTAGAATAGATATATGGTGAAATATTTTAATCGCTGGCAAGTTGTTCGTTTGCCTTTAATTAATTTCAGCTTCCTTTGCTTGACTTACGTCCGCTGTCATCGATTGTTCTACTTTACGTTCCTCTTCCGGTTTGGTCGCGTGATGTTTCCTGAAATTTGATCGGAAATTATGTATCCAAGTGTTTTACCCCAATTTTAGAGAAAATGATATAGAGTTTAACCTGCACAGCTTGTCGAAGAATTTTCGAATTCTTCCCATCAAGCTTTGGGCTTCTGCCAATATTTCGTTTACGTATTCGGTCTCGTTTTCGATGGATTTTGAGTCTGATGGGTTTGCTGTCATGATTTCGTGAGTAAGATGAATGTTCGATGATGCTCCACCGTCAATTTCTGTAACCACTACATTGATAAATTTACGTGTGAAGAAATCAGAGCATAGGATGCTAGAAGTATTCTGTTTTAACTAAGAAATAACCTCAGTCAGTCAATTCATGTATAATTAAGCAAGTTAATAGGAGTGTATATCAAAATTCTTCTCTTTCAAATAATTTGATACAATGATCACTTATACACTGTTTGTAGAATAGAGGTGAAATATTAATTCATAGCAGATATAAATAAATCCTTGTTTCATAACTTCATGGCGAATCTAACTTTAGTCAGGATTAACTAATCATTTACTTATGACATGCAGCCAAATTATGTTAACGTACGTTACATCCAAACTCTTCTACTATAATGCAACGTGTTACATATATTCTCGTCTAACGCAAAGTCATATATTTGTTCACTTAACATTTCTCCCTATCACAGAACAAGAGTCCTGCATTAAACACTTGACAAAAATTCATACCTCGGGCCATATCAACTCATATTTCACACTTCCCATGTACTCCTCTCCTATCAAAACGAGAGTCCTGCATACTTCATACAAATTCATACCTCGAACCCTTCAGTCCATATCTCATACTTCTCACGAATTATACACTTGGTTCATCCTAACGTCCGAAATATAATTCATCCTGCGAACCCGTTTTTGGCGCGTCGTTCGATCAAAGTCGACGCGATCCGGCAAAAAAATCGACGAAAAAGGTTGAGCCCCCTCCGAAAATCACGCTCGAATTCTGACGACGGCGTACGAACCGTATAAACTGACGCTTGAGAAAACAAATGGCGGGGAATAAATCAGGGCAACTGACCGAGCTCGTTCGTCGTTTGTTTCTGGTCCTGCGCGTCCTGCGCGAGGAGGAGGTCCTTCAGAAAGGCGCCGAGAGTCCTTCCTACCGGTTTGTCCGACGATACCGAGCTGGTGACCTCGTTGACCTTGGCGGAGAGTTCCTTAGCGACGAGCATTAGCTGCCTCAGCCATTGTGTCTGGGAATTTTCAGTTTGGGATCGTTTATGGGGTCGATACTGAGTTTATGGGATGAGAATCAGATTTTTTTTGGTGCCAGTTGAAAGTAGAAACGTGCTAGGACGAGTTGGGGATAGTTAACACTTTTAAATGTTTCGATTGGAAAAGATGCCAATGCTAATTTGATAATGAGAGAGTGCTCGAATATTAATCGGGCGTAATTTGTGGATATTATTTTGAGATTATCATAGGTGTTTGATTAACCCATTAACTGCCACATTATTTTTTTTAAGTTGTTGGCTGGACAAGTTATATATTTGCACTAATGTATAACAGTATAGTTACATACAATTTCAAAATTAGATGGGAATCGTGGCAGCTAACGGGTTAAAGGCAATGTTTCAATTTTTTTGTTTTTGATCACGTACCACTTTTTGTTCGTGCTCCGTCGATTGTCCAATCCATTTGAGAAAAAGTGACAGCATTTTCTGCAACTGTTCGTTTTCAAATTCCATAAAACCCTCGGTGTCCTTTAAATCGCTGTTTACGGGGACCGGGTTCCCGAGCGAGTCGGAATTTAATATATTCAGCTGGAGGTCCATTACTTCCTTCTGTGCCGTCGATTGATCCTCGTTTGCGATTCGCTTAACGCGAACAAGCGTTTGCTCGTCGTCTTCGGTAATAAATTTGAATAAATGATTACATGTCAGGATAACGCATTAACATGCGGCACGTCGCGCATAGACATATCGACGTTACATCAGTACAAACACACTAAATTACCTTAGTACGGTACAGAAAAATTCGAGAACTTACTTGCTTCCTCCAAAATCGGTGTCAACGAACGACAGAGTACCTAATCAGAGAAAATAGATATAATGATGAAATAGAATTTTATTTTATACAATTTGATAATGATATAAATTTCTTTATAATGTATAAATAAATTCACCTAATGATATAAAATTTTAGTTTTATTTTAGAATTAAATAGAGAGTAGAATAGAAAGCACAGTACTTATCAAGTCTTGTCTTACTTACGTTCGCGACTAAGCTGATCAGTATGACAATAAAATACTTCATTTCGTCGACGATTCTAATTTCTTGACAACCTCTTGACACTCAGTTAGGACTAGACACGACGGAAACTTTGCACGACAGACTAATGGCACCCTTCAATGAGTGCTCTGTCTTTTATATCGTCCACGCTGTTGTCGATAGCGATCCTCTGACACGCTTTTATTTCCAAAACATTTCGCGAACCAGAAACATCCGCTTGAAAGACAATCGATAGAGGGAACGCGTAATATACAGAGTGTCTTGTAACCGTGTACGCGAATCGGATACCGCTCATGGAATTTTATGCGTTTAATGCGTAATCAATGTTCGCCAGGCGATATTTTGGCGCTCGCATATTCGGTAGGATTAAGTCTGACTGACATTTGGAATGTTGAAACTTAACCGGAAATATATTTTAGCAGGGGCTCCGGATTATGCAGATGGGTCAGATTTAATGTGAGACGATATTCTCGTTTTGCAAATTCGCCGGAAATATCTTGTTTCGATGCACGTGCCATCTTACCGTCTTAAACTGGATTCTCATTAAATGTTGGTAATGACGTGTATTCAGTTTTTTAATTAAACTGATACTTTGGGCGGTAAATTAATTCATATAATTCTGAAGAGCGTAGGAAACGTAATTCAGAATATAATATAGTGATAATATTACTAGGAACACGTGCTTGTTCACTTTTCGAAACCAATAATAACTTATTTCCGTGCATTTTAATATACGTTCATCTATTATATATTTTATTAATGTAAATGCGCGCAAGTTCAGGAAATGGATGACAAAATCAACTCCAATGACAATTATATTTATTAAATAATCATTTATTAAATAACTATCCTACAAACGAGTCCTCTGTCGATATAAAAGCCAATACGATATCAAATCGATATTCCATGCCACATTCATCAAATAATCCATATTCTCCGTCCAGATTCAAACTGTTCATCTTCCGTATCCATGGCTGCTAGAAAACAGGAAAGAGAGAATATCTGAATCACGAACAGAAGTCGAACCAATCCAAACCTTGCACAGTTCGCAAAGGAGACAGGCCGAAAGGTATCAATCTCACAAAGTAATACTCTTAAACATCAACACTATCATTCCTGCCATTAAAATGAATCAGCAGAAACATGCAATTAGCCTCTGTTCACACTGTCGAAACGTAGCAAGCGGCGCGTTAATTGAAATAATCAGTCGGGGAAGCCATCGAATCGGTTAGCGAAACGACCGTATACAGGGTGCGCCGAAAGTATCACTCTCCACCTCCCAACGCACTCTGCAATCGATCCATCAGGGGAAAATGAATGAAAATAACGAAATACTACCCAATTCACTCATCGTACGCTAATGCTCCTCGCACATTCCTGACGAGGAAAATGGTGCCGGACAGGATGACAGGGCAGTCGAGCTTGAATTGGCAAATCGTAAGCAGCAGAGAGGAGCAGGCTTTTTTCTCTTAAATGTCTAGTTACCCGGAGCTCGCGGACGCGAAGGACGAGCTACCGAAGGGGGTGCTAATCGATCCGGCTTTGGCGTTTGCGAAACTTCCGCTGCCGCCCTGTTCTGGGTACCTGCCGTGTCCGTGTCCTCCGTGACCGTAGCCGCCGTGTCCGTAGCCACCGTGTCCGTGTCCGTAGCCGCCGTGTCCGTAGCCACTGTGTCCGTGGTAGCCACCGTGACCGTGACCGTAGCCTCCGTGGCCACCGTGGTGACCGTGATGACCTTGGTAGTAGCCCGGATCAGCGAGTGCCACTGGGACTGGGGCTGGAGCTGGAGCTGCTGCTCTTACGACCCTGGCCAGAGCTGGAAGTGGTGAGAAGAGGTTGCAGGATTTCTTAGTTGGTGTAATTTTTTAAGTATTTTATTCTTATCTTTGTTTTACAGGGGTATTATCAAAATAGAAGTGGTATTGGCTGAGAGGATGCTGGGCAGTTTGGTTGACAGGAAGAGTTTGGCTGGAGGAAAGCTGCTAGTTCAGTAGTTGAGTTTGATGTTGGGAGTGACAACTAGAACTATGACTAGATAGTTCTTTAAATAAGTGTAAGTAGAGGGGAAGTGCTAGAGAAGTGTTTTGAGTGATATTGATTTGGTTGTGGAATTAAGTATTGTATTGTAGGAGTGTGATTCGGGATCTAAGGCTAGTGTACTTGTGAACTGTGAGAGTGATAATTTTATAATTATGGCAAGTGCTCTAAGTGGCAGTGAGTCAATGAGTTGCAGTATTGAGTTTAGTGATTATTGTGTCTAGCATTAGAAGTGTCCTAGAGACAAACGTGTTAACTGCGATATTAAATATAGTTTCAATTTTTGTATCAAGGAATTACTTTATATCCCATTAGAATACTAAACAGAATATTATTTAATTTAATTTAATTTCATTTCATTTCATTTGGTATTTAACTTAATATTAACTACTATGTTCCTCAGACACATATTTCAAGAGCAACTGACTGTTTTAAGAGAAACATTCCAAATATTTATATCTTCACTCCGTCTTCAGTTTATTAACCGACCAGCGATCAAAACAATCAAAAACCGTCTGCCCAAAAAATCACTGACTCTCAGCACGTCCATGCCAGTCCCCAAAAACGAATCTACAAATCTCTTTTCGTACGCCAATACAGTAATTATCAATTCAACTTATTCCCACTCATTCATTATGCATCGCCATGCGCGTCATATTATGACACGACAAAGTTTTGCGATATGCAAATTATTTGGAAAGAAAAAATGTCAGTAGACAAACATTGTTGGTAATGTCCTTGCGGTTGATAGAGCCGTTAGAGCGACCAGACGACTTTTTACTCATGAACGTTAGAACAAATTTGCATAATGAGTCGCGTATATTTACATTGACAAATGACGGAGACAAATCGATTTCAATCGTTCAGTTACCGATGCGTCCGGCAAATACTCGGTTCTAAGAATGTCGTTAAATACGAATTAAGCCTCTGTCACCCGATTGACAGTATTCTCATTAACGAACGGAGTGGAACGCGCGTAATGGCTTGTCGCAATGATGATTCATGATCGGTTGAGAATTCGGAGATTTAACGATCGCTTATGCATTCAGACGCTGCGGAAGCTGAACGTTTTAACTGACCGCTAAATATTAAGTACTTATCATGTGCTTACTAAAACCAGCCCGTTCAGAAGTAAATGTTTTACCGAAATGTAAATTGCGTTTGGAAATCATTTTTGTTCTAATGGCAATTGAAGGCATCTTAGGCAATTTTACTCTATAAGCTCGAAAATATTTAAGCAAAGTCGTACTAAAATCAGGACTTATGCAATGTTTAATATATGGGACCCTCTGTCTCAGTTGCTTTTAAACTAAAATATTTTTAACTTAAATGTCGCCCAATCTGAATTCCGTAATAGAATAACTTATTCGCGAAAACCAACTACAACTATCTCACAGTCCTATTCAATCTATATACCTCAAAATATTCGACTAACAAAATTCTATAAAACTCGCATAAAATATTCAAGCAGATCGTACGATTAATTTCAACACCACCGTTCAATACCTACTGCCAAATTAGACACAACCCTCTTACACCCCAATAATCACACAGCACTCCAACGTTAACCATACGAAAAATTCCAACAATAAATACCGAACATTTAAAATCGTAGTCTCACTCTCGTTCAATTACACCGATTTCACTGATCAATATTTCAATTTCCACCCCCGAATCACCCCTAAGAAAAGTTTACCTTGACTCTCGAACGGCACTGCCGGAAGTGCGACAGCGGCGGCGACGCAAACCATGAGTAGCACTGCGATCTTCGACATCTCGACAAAGTCTCTGATACACCTCGATAAACTCAGAAGTTGATATAAGTAGAATCCTAGCGCGACTCTTTCCTTCCCGAAGTCCGGCTCGAAGTGATGACGATGAGGTAGCTGGCGGCTCCTCTTTATATAGGGACACGATTCCTACGCTTCTGCGTTTCTCCGTTTCTTCGTTTCCATCGCGTTCATCCCGGGATACCCCGACCTCGCACACGAACAGGTACGAAACAGGTACCTTCCGAATAGCATCTCATTAGCGGGACATCGCTGATCGTCCCTCTTTCTCGCGCCCGCGCGCGCGCGCGAGCGCACGTTCCCTCGCTTGTTGACGAGCGGAGTCCTTCTTTTTTCCCCTCCTCGATCGCAGTCGGGATGAGTTGATAGGAGGGTATAATTGCGCAGTGAGCTCATTATTAATTTTATGTTTTATGGCGGAGCGACGATTCGAGGTTGGATGAGCTTGAAGGTGGTGGGAAATGAGTGTGATGCGTGTTGGTTGGTTGTTGTGTGTGAAAATGGGATTTGATGTGGTAGTTGAGGTTGGCGTGAGAGTCATTGAAGATTGAAGGTTTAGTTTGCAGTGTTTGATTTGGTGAGATTGCAATTATTTTCGAGGGTAATTTGGTTTGAGGTAGGTTGGAAAGTAAGGGTGGTGGATTGTATGGAGGGGTTAATTTTGTAGTGTTTTGTGAATTTGTTTTAATGCTAGTCGTTTCGGTAGGTGCTATTTAGTCAATTTAATACTGGGATGTAAATGACGGTATAACGGGTTGGGCGATAATTTCCGGTACTTATGCTATCAAGCGGTTCAACAGTAATAATCAGTAGCAATTTAAGAATCGAAACTACTAATTTTCTTTCAGGTACGGTAAAGTCTGACTGAATAAGACATATCTATCTGCGAGAATAGCAGTTTTAGAAACAGAAATTTGATACCAATCCTAATACTAATTATTTAAAAAATAGTACATTGGATGTTGACATCCAACTAAGTACATTCATCCGTTTGGTTTCAAGAAATAGAATATTCGAAGTACCACAGTGGAAGCGAGTTCGAAACTAGCGAAATATTAAGATAGTGTCAGTTTACTTCCACACTGACACACAAAGTTAACATTACACGAAACTCCTCGGTGTCAACTAGTCTGCCATCTCAAATTCGACCGTACACAAGTCGGAATACATTTTAACCGTACCAAGCCATAGACATTGAATTTAATCTGGGTTTTACCAGCGGCCTATCGGCAGAACGCACAATCATTCTAAATATTCTAATTGTCCACAGCTAATGCTTTCATCGAAATAGAACGGTGATTCAAGCGTGACGCGGGAGGAAAAAAATTTGAATAATCGCATCGTCCGTGCAATGCGAAATTGAACTCGCGCGAGAAAAAGTTCATCCGAAGGAAAAAGTCCCGACACGTTCCACCTGCAAAAATTTACTGAATTCGCCACCTATTCGCCTGGTCGGCAGCATCTAACGCAATCCGACCGCAGGGAATTCGACGAGTGCGTACCCAGGAAACCTCAAACTCCGTTAAGATGCAAATTAACCGTTCAATTAACGCTGACGCCGAGGCCCCCGACGGAAACTCAAATATTTTACCATAAGCGGAATATGAAACGGCCATTACTATCCATACGTACGAATGTCAAAACAAGTGGCGAGAATTCTGCTGCTCGTCGAGCCTTCGACCGAATTTTCCTCAAACGTAACGTTCTGGCTAAAAGAAAGGATAGTCCGATCGTTCGATTTTTTTCCGAGAAATTGGCTAAGATACGAATTCCGCGGCTAGCGCTGCTTGGGTGGAAACTTTATTTTTTATTTTTTTTTTTAAATAAATTTATTTATAGTCGCATCAACATCAGGGGTTATTAGCGACTACTCGGCGGTTCGTTTCCTGTTGGCACATTTTATATGTCGTTCCTTAGGTGCATATCATTGATAAACGAGATTACTGCTCTTGGGTGTATCTTTCCATTGAGGGCTTCGTTTATTTCTTTTGGTATCCTGTGTTTTTCCCTTTGGTCTTCAGTTGCTAGGCATTCTCGGGGAATGTGGTTGATTGGCATGATGACCTCGCATCGGTTGCACTTTCGGGGGTGTCCTTCGACATGAGATGGCCGTGTGTTAATTTGGTGTGGCCGAATCTTAAGCGCGTTAAGAGTGTTTTCCGATGGTCATTCCATTTTTCATATATTTTTTTTGTTAGGTACTTTTGAAAGTCTCTATGGGAGACTTGGCTACTTCGAAGAGGTATGTTACAGGCGGTCTTAGCCATTTTATCGGCGATTTCGTTTCCCGTAATACCTACATGAGACGGGATACATGCCAGTGCGACCTCCTTGTGGTTTTTGTTTAGTGGTGATAATCGGTTCAGGATTTCTTCTATTATCGGTTCTTTAGGTGCTGCTTGGTTTTTTAGATTTTCGATTACACTTCGGGAGTCGGTCTGGAGCCATCGGTGTATATTGGGTGGAAACTTGTTTTCGGGATTCCGCTGAATCACGCGTGCGTGTGGTAGGCGTGGTGTAACACATTTTCTTTTGGCCGATGATGTTGTGACAAAATTTGTGTTATAATTGTGACGCCGAGGTTCGTCTGGTTTTACCTGACCGTCGGTGGGACAAACGAGAATTTTTGGCGTTGAAAGTAATCGGTTGTTCGGAGATCTGTTGGTATGCAAATGTGGACAGGTCTATGAGTCATTGTGCTGAGACCCCGTAATTAACGATAATTGTTTTATGACGCTGCGAAAATGTGCTCGGAATTTCAAATAAAATGAAGGTATTACTCCGAGCAAGTTTCAATACCATGGTAAAATCCCGTAATTAAAGATAATTATTTTATGGCACGCTTATGCTGTGCCTAACAGCGAACAGTTTTAGATTAAAGAAAAATAGTATTACTCATTAATAAAAGAAAATCTATTTTGCTGAAATGAGCTTTGAATACCCCAAAATGAACATTTGCGAGTAAATACGTCTCAACGTATTTTCTTCTTAAATACGTTTCAAATACGTAATTTCAACACGTAAATTAACAGACTACACCCTCAACAGCAATCTTTGCCTGCCAAACCATAAACCAGGACAATGATCCGCAGCCTTCAACATTCCTGTACCTAATCCAAATCACTAGAATACGAAACAGAAAACTGATCTCAGCGCGCTAATTGGAAAAATCTGTCCTGCGAATAAGAATGCTCAACACCAACCTGGAATGGCAATACAAGCCTACACCATAATCCATGTACAGGATATCATAGTGTGAGTCAGCAGAACAACAGGAAACGGCCTCTCTCTCTCTTTCCCCGTAAAAAGTACGCAATCCGGAACACGCGTGACCTTGAACGATCATCGACATAGGCTCTCGAAAACGTACAAGCCGCCACTTCCAGTCGGCGAAGTTTCATTAGCGAACGGCCGGCCTTAAAAGCGAGCATCAGCACGATTCACGTGGAAGAGTCATTGAACGAGGACGCTTTTATTCCCGGGGATTCCCGAGAGTAGGATTAAAGTCCCCCTATCCCAAGCGTGGAATATGTAGAACTCCTAATGCGCAGTCGAAGAATTTCACGCCACTTTTTGTCGCCTGCCGAGAATTAATCGTAAACTTTAACGATTGCCTGCTAGTTTTCCGCCTTGCGTTTAGTGGTTCGTGTCTGCTGATCAGCGTGTAAGTGAAGGCTTGTTTTGATGGGACAGCGGTTAAGCGAGTTTTAATAGAGGAAAGCAGGGTTCCACGGTTTTACGATGCGGTTTCATTCGGTCAGCGTGGGAGGAATTTTTCGTTTTATAGGCTCAACGTGTGGACGTTATAAAGATTTTTGCGCATACTCTACATTGCGAAATTGTAAACGTGTCCTAACCCATAACGCGCCACAGTTCAAAAGATAAGAAAAATATGTAAAATTAGCTGTATATTTAGAAGTTGCAATTGTTAAAAGAGAGCAATTTGAAAATGCGTCCCAATTTAATAGAGGGAATGAGTATTCTTCTTCATTGATTAAACATGGGGTACAATTATGCAAACTGTGTTTATACCGCAAATATAAGAACGAAAATGAAAATTGCGACATGGCAACCTTGCTGTTTAACATCAGGTTGTCAATTGAGTCCCAGTGAGTAAATGATAAGAATCAGTGCTGCGTGTCAGTGTCAGAAATTCTGAAAAAAGCTTGGCGCAAGGACACGACAGTGTTTCTTTTAGCTTTGATCAAAAGCTTTCTCATTCGATCTTAGCAATCGAAATAACAAAATTCGACCAAAACTTGCGGGCGTAGTCGAGTTTCGTTATTATGCTTGCTTCGATCGCGAAAACACTTTTTGCCAGCGTTCAATAGTCTTTTTGGTCTGTTAGACGGCGATCAAGATCGATCCCCGCGGGCGATAAAAAAGCAAAAAACTCATTGCTAACGAGATGCCGGGATGACATAATAAAAAAATTGCCGCATTTAATTGTGGCGGACTGACGCGTTCGGACCGGTTGGGAAAAATGAAAAGTTGATACGAATTCCGAATTGACGCAGTGCGTGTCGTGGTAGAGTGATATAAATCGTTCAAAATTTATGTTTGTGACTTTGTATATTCTGTCACCAATTACTAGAGACAAGTCTGAAATCAGGAGAAAATATAGAGTTGTTAGTCAATATAAAATAATGTGTCAGTATAAATAGGTATTTCTGTATTGTCAGCTTAACTACTTCTTAGTGACAATTTAATTACTGTTTACTGTTCCATTAACATACACATTATTATAAACTAATGTACGTAAAGGTATTGTGTTCGTTGCGTTTAGAAATTTTATTTTTATTATTAGCGATCCTAATTATCGGTCAGACATTAGTAACTAACCGTTTGTTGTTTATATTTATAAATGAAGATGCAATCCTCTTGTTTACATTACACTTTTACTTTTTCGACAATTAGACCGTAAGTTACTTTTAAACGAGCGTACCTGCGAAAATGTCTGATTCTGAGTACTCTTACCTGACGCTTCGGAGACATACCGTAATTCCGAGAAGTGACGTAATTACTTTGCAGGTCAATAACTTCGTGTAGCTTGGCAGCCAAAATTTCGGTGTGACGATAAGCCTACCTGGAACTCTGACGTTTGACATTGCTCAACACTTGCGTACTAAAGTATTCATGGAAATCAAATGCCGGATACCATGTAAAAATATTTGGATAATGTTTCGTAGAATAATAAATTCACAGTCTACCGTTTAGCCATAAAAATCCTTATTCTCCATTACTTTGCAAATATATTTTTGGTTTTACCACTGAAGAAAAACAACGTCTATGCTCTGTCTCAGTCGTGTAATTGACGAAAATCCCCCCAAAAATGCATTAGAGCAGCGTGTAATAACATAAAGTAATGCCTTAGTATCATATTTTGATCCCCCGTTGCCGTAATAAAGTGTCACGTCCTCCAAAACATCTTTAGATCCCCACCAAACGCAAACTTGGGCTCTCTCCTAATGCTAGATTAGTCATAAAACTCGGTAACATAACCGAAACTAACATAAAAAAAGTGTGGGAGAATGTATAAAGGTCCAACATTGCATAATAAGTATCATAAAATGGGAATATCTTGACCAAATGTAACGTAAGTATGCTAAACAATCAACTAAACTGCCTATCAGAACATGAAACTCACGAAAATGTGTAATAATGCATTACACTACCCTATGATTTAGTAAGCTAACGTAATATTGTGTTAAATGATGTAAGAAGATGTAACCCTACAGAATAAGTATACCGCAGTATGACTAAGTTCATTATCATTGCCTAAATCTACAAGTCCAGTCTGTAAAACGACTGTTCAAAAACCAGACTCATACAAAAATGTCTCCAGTTCATTCCCCAGTCCGCTAACCGCAGGAAAGAAAACCAAACATCGACACAATCCATGTCCATCTCACGTCAACGCTTCGTAGTGCCGAACGCGAGCAGCATAAATCACGAACAAGCCACCTGAATCATCTAAACATTTTTTGCAAGATTCAACTGATGGCCTAAGTGCCACATGTAGATCCTGCAACACAAAATTGATCCGTATCACGTTCCGGCCCGCTGCCCATTCCCACAGAATGATCCACGTGCCCACATTCCGTATTTCAGTTATCCACAAACGACCCTGACCCAAAGAAACCTTCGACGCGGTCGTAAAGAAAAGGGTACACACAGACACTTCCTTAATTCAACAATATTTATTCGACGAGTACCAAATCCTCTCACTTTTTTTTGAAAGACGGAGGTGAGGAAGATTGGATAGAGAAGAAGAAGAAGAAGAAGAAGAGACTGGCCTCAGCCCGAATTAACGCTGGAGAGAAATGATAATCCTACATTTGACACCTCAGCGACAAGTGCGATAATACTAAAGCTTAAATCCTTAAATCCTTACGAGGATGCGAGAAAAAAACTAGACTATTGGCATGCGCGATCGGCTAAAGTCGCGCTTCTACGATTAAAATTCGTAATTAATTACTCGCTCGTTAACCATTCACATGCTGCGATCGGGTGCGGCAGTGTTTTGTTTCCTTCACGATCGATCTGCGAGCTGATCCCTTGATCGATTGAAGTTGAGATCGTCGGCCATGCGGTATTCAACTTTCGCAGCATGTAAAAGGTCAAGATTCGCGCAGATTTTTTTTCGCTTAAGTCTAGGCCCGAGTTTTATCGAGAAAACACGTGTGCGATACAAGGCTGCTGTTTACATTTTGAATAATGCTTACTATGGACTCTGTGAATGGATTTCAGATAAGGACTTTCCGGTTGATATTGTCTAGGCAGTATTTAAATTTTAAATCTTGCCTCGCAAGATTCTAGGTGCTTTCGCGAGAAAACGATCGAAGATAGTAGAATTAGTAGAAAATAGAGCGATGATTTTAGACTTCCGGTCGTGTAAAGTTGAAAGAAGATCGCTTTACTTTCTTTCTAACGATGCTTTCACTAATACTAGGTTCGGGCCGTAGGCTGTTTGGCAGCTGCCAATTGAGGATCGATCCCAATGATCACGTGGATCTATTCTTCTGTCTGGGGTGGATTGCGTCGTTTTTTCCTGGAACAGATGGACAATAATGTTATTAATGCTCGAATAGATTGATCTCGTACGTAAATGGTTTGATTAAGTAGGGAATTAGCATAGGAAGTGTATTTTTAGTACGCTAACTACTGTGTTGACTGCGTATTCTGGGCAGCGCGAGTATTTTAAAGAGGCGTAGATGATTATATGCTCGTGTGCAACGTAGTCGTAGAATAATTAGCAGGTGTCTACTTGACATATTGCGACTCATTAGAGTATTTTCCATTCATCTCCGAAAGTATGAAACTTGAAAGACTTCTAATGCAACTTTTCCAATCATTATAGCTTTGTGTTAGTGGGCAGAAAACTATCGATTATCATGAGAGATCTTATATCAACAGTGAGGAAAGATTTTTAACGTTTATGATAAATTCTCACGTTCACAAATTCTCAGTTGCAGTTATATTCATGGTAGAAATCTTTGAAATTACTCTACCAATAAACCTCCACAAAATCAGACTGTTTAATAAGAACGTTTAAGAGCGATAAATAATTGAATAAACGCACATTAAATAAACGAAAATTAAATCATTACAAAAACGTATTCATCCTATAATAACTCAAACAGATATACCATTCATAATATAAGTTCACGTCAAACCCAAACTTTGTACCGCATTACATTAATTCCTTATTAAACAAGACCGTACTGAACGAGTCGTTACATAATATTAACAGTACGAAAAGTAGCCTAGGTCAGTCATCGAGGGGAATGAATAGAATGACTAAAGTACGTGAATAACAGCTCACCCATTGGGCGATCCTCCGTAAGCAGTGGCGACCGAGCTGGCTACTCCTCCTTTTCCGGTGGAATAACTGTTGGCAATGGCGGTGACTGCACCGGGCGGCGAACCGGAAGCTGAACTTCCATCTCGCCTCGTCGCCCCTGGGAAGCTGAAGATCATCGGGAAGAAGTTGTTGAGGTTAGGGTAGTTCTGGCGACGGCGGTTGCCCTTGTTGAAGGGCACGAATGGGACAACAGGCTCGTCGTCTTCGTATTCATCTTCTTCGTCCTCCTCCTCCACCACGACTGGCCTCTTCGGCTTCTTTGCTGGGCGAACCTTCGGTCGGTTCACGGTGGCAACAGTGGTGGCGGGTTCCGGTACTTCGGCCGGAACTTCCGGTTGTGCTGGCGCGGGTTCTGGTTCCTGTTCCTGGGAAAAAGATTATTTGCACTTGCTGAAATTTTCTGCTGTCTTCTGTCATCAATGTTGCGGTTTTCTACCGATACTAAGTATGTATATATGTATAAGATATCGATGATAGATATAAGTATACATATATCCTACTGATACTAAAGTATAGGTTAGTGTAAACGTTCAGTTGAATCGTAGACTTTAGTTTGTATTGATATTATTCGGCTAATCTCAAATTATAAGAAATAATCTGTATTTTAACTTAGAAACCATAATATTTTCCTAAGTTTTTACTGCTAAATTTTTGTAAGCAGATAAGAGAATTAAACCATAGTATGTCTTTCCAGTTCATCTAAAGCAGTACTCTAAGTACCGATAGTCTTCTATTTCTACTGTTCTCAATAATTAAAAACCAAATTCCTACACACCAACATTAATCCCAAACGTTCCCTAAACCGCTTCAACCTAACACTTCATCCAAAATAATACCACATCATCCCTTCCCACCTGAGGATCCTCATGATGATTCTTATGTTCATGCTCCTCCTCCTGTTCATGATACACGTCCTCCTCATGCTGATGATGAACCTCCGGCTCCTCGTGCTGAACCTCCGGTTCCTGATGCTGATGAACTTCCGGCTCATACCTATGATCATGCTGGTCATGATCATGATGATGGTCCGGTCGTTCGACGTGCGTCTGCTCTCCACCGTTCTGTTCAGTTTCGTTCAAGGATTCGTCGTCCGGCGAAGCTTCAGCTTCGGCACTGGAGACCTCTTGCTCCTCGATCGGTTCTGGGCCTTGTCTGAACTGGGGCCCGAAGAATGCTTCGCCGCTTACAGCGTTGCCCTGCGCGAAGACGCCTGTTGCTTGGCTACCGCCGCCCGAACGGCGAACCGGTCGGTAATACCCGGTGAACATCATCGCTCGTTGGGGGTATGGGTTGACGGCCGTTCGCTTCTCGCGCAGGAAGACGATCGGGTTGCCGTACTCGTCGATCATCATTGAAACTTTAATGCGATAGATATTTTCGGTATTAAGAGGGAAAGTTCCAATTTTGTTCTATAAATTTATGAGGAGTAGAAATTGATGACGGAATGTTGAGGGTGTAATAAAAGACGTATTAGTTTATATAGAGTGATTGACAGTTTTTTGTTTCTCGCGCAGGAAGATGATCGGGTTGCCGTACTCGTCGATCATCATTGAAACTTTAATGCGATAGATATTTTCGGTATTAAGCGGGAAAGTTCCAAATTAGTTCTATAGAATTATGAGGAGTAGGAATTTTTGATGGAATGTTGAGGGTTTAGAATAAAGAACATTAACTTATGTATATAATAACTGACAACTGTTTAATTGTCATCCAGAAAGAGGATCAGATATGGACTTTAGCCATTCATTTGCTATAAAAGATGTTTGCTTATTGCCGGTTTCTATACTGGTTTAAAAATTAGATACTGCCTTATAGTTGTCAAAACTTGAACTGCGCAAATTTCTATCACTGCAGGAATTCAAAGCAGTATACTTGAAATTAGTTAAATTTACAGCACTTTTACGACAGCAATCCTACTCTTTATTTAAGTAAATACATTAATATCGTCGAACTGACAATAGAATTCACGAAAAAATTAAACGAGAAAACGGCTGAATAAGCGGCACAAATTTTCTAATACCCATTCACCTCGACGTATTATATATCCATACGAAACTTAGCAAGTCTTAAAGGATCTGCAAAACCCAGCCCAAGAATCAAACAGCAAACATCAATTCTATAATTAACTCAACCTATACACCATCTTAATAATTATCCTATATTTTCCTACATCCCTATCAAACATTGCACATATTTCCCATATTCACTGTCCATAATTTCCTTATCGAACACCAGACTCAAAATCAATCCCATGTCATAAAGTACAGAACCTCGTAAACTAAAAATCCGTGAATCCGGCACATAAAAATCGTCTCTACGATTCAACTAAAAAAATGAAAATACTCACTCGGTTCTGCCGGTATCGCTCTCGATTCCGCGACGGCAAATAGCGTCGCGGCGGCGAAAAGTGCGAAGCTGATCCACCCTGCCATGATCGTGATCGTGAACTGCGGAACGATCGTGCCTGATGATCTCCGACAGGGAAAGAGGGTCCGGGCCCTGAAGGGTTGACACTCGAATGAAGAACCGCGCGCACAAAAAATCTTTTCCTCGCGTCGACTCGCCTCTCTCTCAGCCTCGGGCGAACTTTTTGCTGTGACGACCGGCAAATGTCGCAATTGCTTTTATACGATGGGGATGGGGGAGGGCTGGCGATCGTCGCGATCGTCCCCACCATAGACACGATTCGTCAGGTGGTGCCTCTTGGCGAGGAGGAACGAGAGGGGGGAGGAGGGAAATTTAGATGAAAACGGACGAAGGCAGAATAATTGAAGAAAAGAACGGTTTTATACACTATTTCTGCATAGGTCGTTGCAAAAACTTAGTTGGTACAATAGTAAGAGCAAAAACGTAGTTGATACCATTCCCAATAGGGAATGGCATCTATGATTTGGATAGTAAATGAAATTGTGAATACAATTATATGTATCGTATGTATAATAGTTTCTCTGGAATCAATTGCAATTTGAAAATTGGGCAAAGGTAAAAGTTTCAGAATATAGTTGGCTTCTACTGCATTTTTATTATTTTCTCATTGTAAAATTATTATAACGATTAGTCATTAAAGTTGGAAATAGCAGAAGCGTATACTTATGTAGGTACATTACTCAAAACATTAAAAACGATGTTTACGAAATATATTCTATACTCCAATAGCACATGAAACATTCGGAGTAATAAACTGTGCAACAGCTGCACCTGAGAATCGTACTATCAATTTTCCTCTTATCAAACCTATATTTCCACTATAGTACAACCTACACCTAAACCATTACCAAACATTGACAAACAATTAAGTGGAAAACTTTACAATACTACCAGTCAAAGCAAGTCGATAATAGAATTAGATTGACGAAAGGAGTCGTGATAAGATAGAAAAGGAGAGGCGAATGGCGGAGGACAAAAGCAAGGGACGGGGACAAAGAGAAGAAATATGAGAGGAGGGAGGTGCGGGGAGAGAATAGGAGGACATGAGAAGTGCTTGAGAGGGAGGATTAGAGGGGCAGCGGAGAAATAGAGGAGGAAGATGGAGGACGCTGAAAGAGAGACAGCTCGTCGCGTAAGACAAACGCGCATTGGCTCGAGAAACGTGAGACTCATGCATGATCGCTGGCTGAACACTGCGATCTGATGCATTAATTGCGATCCTCGATCGCAATCTGGATTCGGAGGATCGCGCGAAAATAGTGCTCGATCGCCAGTAGGACGAGTCGATCGAACGATATTTTCGGATCGGTGAAAGAATGACAGGAATTTAAGTAATTGATTCGCGTACTTCGGTTTGTACTAATTGGTCACATTGTGCTGAGGTAAGGATCGAAGATGACAACTTATGTAAAGATTGGATTATGAAAACTATTATTTAACAATAATTATTTAATTTGTACAGCATGCAATATATTATATGATACAAACTGTTTCAGTCGAAGACTGAAATTAATATGTTTACAAAATGCATTATGTTTATAGTAAAAGAAAAGGTTTTTGTTGGCACATTTTATTTTAAAACAATTGACTGCTGTACAGTTTCGATATTCAGATTCTTAACCCCGTCGTGCAAATCAGATTCTTATCAGTGTATCGATCTTTGGAACCGCCTGCTTCGTATGCCTACCATATTTCCCTTAAATTTGGAAACCATGGCAAGTCGAATGTCGTCAGATCGACCATTAATGAATTCACATCAAGGATACGGCTCCTGAATAGGTTATCGTCCTTTGCTTCCTTCTAAATCAAGTATACAATGTTGTAAGGATTAGACGTCTGCCAGTTTATGTACAGAAACGGAAACAAATCATCCCTTTGGTTTTCACTTTTCTGGTCAAGCCGTTAATAATAGATCATTATACTATATTCAAAAATGATACAGGATAATTTGGTTCATTTCTTCGTTTCGTCCCTAATATCAAATTAGGCGCAATTATTGCACTGGTTTCAATGATCGAAAACGTGTCGTACATTTGGGAATGATTTTTCAATCACATGTTTCTTTTTTCAAATTCATACAATTCCTAATTATTTTCAATAACTCATGATCGTCCTAATGCAGATTAATTTTGCCGATGTCTTCTAATGCATCGTGCTCCAATTGAAAATAAGTAATACTGAAATTGATGAATGGTGGACGAATAAAGATGCTGTTAAATTGATCTTTTGATTAATGAATTCAAATCATAGATGATTAATTTGTTCAAAAGCATACAGTAAACAGAATAAACCTTTCAGTATCAAGAAGAAATTGGCAGGATTCGGAGTTGTTACAGAACTATGTCAGTGATCTAAAAAAATACTAAACGATGACCTATTCTACCCCGTGATACGCGAAACTGAAAGACTTGTTCCTTAGATTGGCAAACGATGTCGGATTTGAGCTTTCCGTCGAGTGACGGGAGATCGGGCATTAATGAATTCAGAGGAAGGGTACGGCTGGTGAATGGGTTATCGTTCTCGAAGACGAAGCGAAGACGAAGCGAAGACGGCGTGTCCGCCGATCCTCGAATGAGAGGCGCGAATTACTGAGTCACGGATCAGAGCTGTGATAAAGGGGAGCTTCGTCGGGCGGGGGGGAGGTTCATACATTTTCAATTGTCTCTATAAATAAATACGGCCGATGCGTGGAAAAAGGCGCGGGACGGTCGTGGGCTTCGCGGGATTTACGTTTTTCGAATTTCTAGAGTGTCGCATGTCCGATCCACCGACCACTATTGATAAGTGTGTGCGTGAAAAGTAGAGAAATTTTAAGATAGTATAGGATGACTGCGACGAAAAATATACGATGACTATAAGAAAAGTTATGATGTATTCTATACCTGTACGCTCTGTGTCTGTCTGTTAGTAATTCGAACTTGTTATTTAATTTATACAAATAAAATTGACATTTTTTTATGGCGGTGAATGTATCTGGCATTTTACAGTTGAGCTGTAATGAGCTGATGAATATTAAATCATGAACAAAATAAGCGTCGTATTTAAATCATTTCCACAACTCACCCTTCATTAAATCAGAAATGCTGATCAACATACATTTCACCCTATCCGCCTCAAACGCCACCCCCAAAAATCTATACCTCCCAACCATTTAAATGATTGAACCTTGCAATGAACCATTTAAAATATCTCTCCTTTAAATAACTATAATATGATCCAAATCACATTTAGCTCAGCGGACTAAAAATTTCCAATCCACACAACCCGCCTAAAAAAATGAATCTAATCCAAACGGGTTCTAGAATTCAGATGGGGATGAACAACTAGGCGTTCGGTGTCTTCTTTGGACACCGTCTCGCAGAAGGTACGCTGACACGCCAAGGCGGATCTGGCCGATGGCTTGGCAGTCGAATTTCGGATTCCGTCCACGAGCAATGCGGCCACCGCCATTGGACTCTTACGGACTCCTGATTCGCCCCGAAGAATTATCGTCGCCTCTGACCAGTCATACGCTCTGCGCAGGCCGCGTAGAAGTCGCGTATGACTGACATAATATTAATATTAAGAGGTCAGAAGCCCTCGGCAGCGGCCGTTACGTCAATATTGCGAACGTCATTATTTAACGGCGCGCGTGTCGATCGAATCAAAGGTGGAATGGGGTAAAATCATTCCAGATATTGTAAAGTTTACTTTAGACTGATGTATTTTCTATCTATTTCACTAAAACCTAATAATCTTAGTGTTTTTATTTAGGGCATGGTTTGTTCTTTAAGTTGCATTAATTTGGATTAAAAATATCTTCTGAAACTTATCATTTTCTTAATAAATTAAAAACAGTGCTGCTAGGACGGTCTTGCCCCGGAACTGGGGCAAAACCGAAATTATTATTAGAAATACGGAGAGGAAAAGGAAGAAAAGGAAATAAAAAAGGAAGATTTCTACCTTACAGCTGGTACAATACAACGTATATTCGAATAAATAATTGCCTAGTGCGGATTTGCCCCGTGCACGGATTTATCCCACTGCACCTTACAGAGATTTTTGCCGAACGATTATTTTTAGACAACAGCCTCGCGATTTACGACCCGATCGATTTGCATCTGTCCGCGTTTGCGTCGGACGTTCGGCGTTCGATGCGGAAGAGTCACGGTTTTATGAATGGATCATGGCAGGCAGGATGAGAGTCGGAAGATTTGTTGGCTGAGAGGAGAGTGCGGGGTAAGTTGATTTGTTGGGGGTAAGGTTTGGTTGGGGGAAATTGATGTTGATGGATTGGACGTGGTTGTCGGTTTGTTTGTGTCCCTTGGGATGCGGCTGGCCAGGATGGATCGCAGGTATTTTTAGAGGAGTGATCGAGGATCTTGTAATTGGGGTGGGGATAACATGTTTACTGTCACGTGGGACAAAAAATTGATTGCAGTTCAAAATCTCATTTTGAATACACTCTGGTAGAATAGTTAGGATTGTTGCATTTTAAAATACTGCATTATTCTATGTTGAACTGTTAGATTGAATTTTGCTAAACCTAATCATTAATACAGAAAAAATAATGTTAATATCTGGCAAGTATAGGTGGACCTTATTCTCAGATAAGAAGTTAAAAGTAAAGCAGCTACAATCGTGGATTACAGTAATACTAATCACACCGTAAAGTACTGTCATCAGTCTAATTATCTATGGTGTTCTGAAATTTTACTTTCCATTCAATTAAAACTTAACCAAAGTACTAATGATACACCAAAATTTCGGTCGTACTAATTCGATTCGAATACTAGAAGAATCACAGCTTTATCAAGATGTTTCAGAACACTAACTACATTTCGCATTGAATTTCTCTACATCCCTTCATCAATCAAGTTAGGTACCAAATTAGAATTTTACCGGATGCAGTCATAATTCTCAAATCTACATCAGTCTTGTTCGCATGCGAGGCTCGAGCTTCGCAGGGTGAAAACAAGAAGAACAGAGAAGTATTACAATTCCGCGGCTGCGTACAATACGGCCGCATGTTATTTAAATGGCAACTGCATAAACCTCGCGAAATTGTGCATATCTCGGCATGCAGGAGTTATTGCACGCTGCATACGCGCCGATTTGCATAGGAAGCGCATAAAAAGGAAATTTGACCGAGGATTTGAATGCGGGAACCCGACCATTTGCAAGCATTATTATTTGTCATTCGGCCAGGTACTTCTTTTTTGCTCTGCAGGTCGTTCGTCCGAGCGAAAAACTTACAGTTTCGCATGCTGCAACGGCGGAATATATTTCCTGCGAAGGGCCATCGATCAAACGAGATGCTTAACGAACTTCACCACCGAGAAGCGTTCAAGCCCACTTTTTCCGAATCTCTGTATTCCTCATTCCCTACGCTTATCTTACTCTTTCCGGTTCGGTCAACTTTTGCTGTGATGCATTTCATTTTGATTCTCTTCCATTCCTGCTTCTTATGCACACGGCTTTTCTATATAGTTTCCTTGCCTTTCATTCCATTTAACAGCAGATTTATATTTATTCTCACTAAGCATAATGTAATTCACTTCAGTACTTTGAAATTGATTCCTTAACTCGTCTATTAGCTTGGCAAGAAAGTAATTTCCTGTTTGCAGCGTGAAATAAAATTCATATCTTTACGCAAAGAATAAACTTTAATCAATAGCGTATTACTTTATTCCGTAATTTTGATGTGACTAATATCGAATGCAAAAAGAAAATCATTTTAACACTAACAGAAGTTGTCGAGAAAAAATTACAAATCTATGATTGAAAACCGAAAATACTTTGCTTGCCAATCCAATAATTCCAGGAACCTATTCGTCCTTTACTCAACTTCTGATTCTTGCAGGATATCTTTTTCTTTTATCCACCGTCGTCCATCATTTATCTCCACTGTCCATGGTATCCTTCGTACGTACACGTCGCCCTTCTACCCAACGAAAAGGACATCATCCGCGTCCGACTTAATGGCCGTCCTCTCCTTCCATCATCCAGCGACGATGGACAGGATCGTTTTTCGTCCTCCGGTCACGCTCGAAAATACGATTTGCGTGACTTGGAAGGCGGTGCGTTTCGGAGTTGATTCATGAAATAGCAACGAATCCATGAAAGATTCAGAGCCCGGTAGCAGGACCTACGCAGGATGAGCGACGATATCGCCAGGATCAATTGGAGAACGGGAAACTGAACGGAATCTGCACAATTTGAAAGAGGATTTATGCTACTTGTAATCGTGGGTACAAACCTGGATGTAAAGAAGCTGTGAATGGTTGTGGGTATTAAGAAATAAATTGAAACTATAATCATCGAAATTTAACATATATAATACACTAAAATGTTAGGTGTAGACTAAGTTTGACAATCTCAAATTATATGAAAAATTCCTCTGTTGAAATATGAATGAATGTATCTCTTGATTAACATCAAGAATATTAGATGTACACTAAGTTTGACAATTTTAAATAGAATTAAAAATTCCTGTATTGAAATACGAATGAATTTATGATTAATATCAACCTCCAAAAAATCACCAATAATAATTCTAAGAAACTAACGAAGCCTACAAAAATTAGATCATGGATCCGTTTCCGCACCGTCGGGAGGAAAGCTTCGATCTCGTCTGCGTCCCGATCGGTATGCCGAGTCGGAGTGGCACGTGTGGCCGTTCGTCTGGAGACCCGAAAAGATCTCGCGATAACGTGGATGAGTGGGAGTCGAGTTCAATGACCCCCCGGGACGACGGGATTTCTTTATTCCTCTCGGAATGAGCGGCCCGGGCATCGAGAGTTCGTCTATAATGCTCCGGAATAACAATTTTGCCGGCCGCCACACGCACTCGGACTCTCGGGCTAGAATTGAGAACGTTTGTGTGCCAATGGACGTCATCGAGAATCGAGCTACGTCACTTTTTCGTTCTGTTCTCGAGAATTCTAAGCGGGTAACTGGACTTTTCGGTAATTAGGCTAGGTGCGATGAGCTCAACGTTGCTACTTTTGGTCATTCAGTTGAGGTGCGATTTACGATTGTGGGATTAGTGTGAGTTGAGAGTGTATTGGTTATATTAACTGGGTGAATGGTAATTAGATTGCCGAGGTTTTTGTTCGGTGGTAGTCATGTAATTAATATCGAATTAAGAGGCAAATCACGTATGACAGAAAAAATGTTGCGTTGGTATAGTCAGTTAGCTGGACGGTTCGGTAATCAATCTATATTGCGATGAGGTCGGTTTTTATGTTAGCATTGAATTAGGAAAAGAATTATAGTGTAGAATTGAAAAGTACATCAAAATGTTGATAACTGAAACATCGTACAATCGTATAAACATTGTATTTCTATTTTAGCAGATTATTTGAAAATGTATGTCACATATTGGAATCACAGTTCATACGGTTTCATATTATAACCAACACATCTGTATATTTGCATTCAAGTTACATATTCACCTAACTGTAACACCGTTCATGCCGACATGTCCCACACCGAACCGTACAACTCCCGCTCCGCAAAACTGATTACGCTCAAAACTTCATCCCTCAAGCCCTCGGCATACCAGCCGCCCTCAAAAAAGATCCAGCCCGCAAAAAAAAACCCAATTACACGTCCCGCGCATAGCCAACCAAGCTGACAAAGCTCCATTCACTCATTACGATTTCCCTCTCAAGTCGTCCGCCGCCTGGAATATCTAACGAATGCGTGACTCACGGCGTGGAGCGTCAATCGATCCGTATCGATCGGATCGGCGATGGCCGTTTCGTAAACAACGGGGCCCCCGCGCGTCATTCGGCCGGCAGGCATAGCTCGGCAGGTCGGAACGCATGTAAACCGATGACGCAACTCCCATATTAATGAAATTCACCGGCCGTACGCGTATGTCACGGCGAGCCATTCGTCTTTCGAGCCGGCCGAGTCCCTTTGTTCGCCCGTTTTTCCACCATTTTCCCGCCTGGCCCTCCCCTGCACTCCTTCTTCCCCTCCGCTACTCCCCTCAACCCCCTTCCCGGTGTCCGTTACCCCCTCCATTCCTCCGCTGGCTAGCTGTGAAGCTCCGCTAGTCTTCTGCTGCCAAACGCTGACCCCTTCCACTCCTCTCCTGGCTGGCGTTCATCCCCTCCACTCCTCTCGTGCCTAGTGCTCATCCCCTCCACTCTTCTCGTGCCTAGCGTTCAGTCACTCCACTCCTCTTCTGCCTAGCGTTCATCCCCTCCACTCTTCTCCTGCCTAGCGTTCATCCCCTCCACTCCTCATCACTCTAGCGCTATCCCCTCCACTCCACGCCACGTTCCCCTCGGCGTATTTCGAACGCGCGAGCGCAACGCTATTCGCGGAACGACGGTCACGTGCCGGGCGAGAAGACGCGCGGAAATTCAATATGGTGCGCAACAGGTGGGTGCTTCTTCGGGAAATATCGACGCTGACGCGGCCGATCGACGATTTGTATTCACGCGGGACGCGGTGGAGACTTGCTTTTCAGGTACAATGTGTCGGTAATAAGGATCGTAAGGATGGGCTGGAGGTGGGCGCGTTTAGAATGTTAGGAGGATGGGGTTGGAGAGCGGTGATGGGCGTGTTAAGTTGTGGGGTTGATTGGGTGGGTTTTCCTCAAAACAGGAACATAAGAATAGAGAAGTGAGGGTTCAGCAAATATTTAGGTGTGTATGTATACAGATATAATCATTATTCTTATTATAGCATTGAATAACAGTATAGTGGGATGTGATTGATAGTATAACATCTTTACTTACAAGATGTGCGGTGTATTTTTTTTTATGAAAATAATGAAATTGAAATTCTGATAAATATTTCATAACAGTTCGGAGCTGATGTTTCAAAATTTGCGTGTACAAGAGTATTACTGTATTATAACAACATCATTAGTTACAAAATATCAAATGCACTTCTTTATGAAAATGATGAAATTGAAATCCTGATAATGATCGCAATACCTACTTCTAAGAATAGGAATAGCAGAATATAAGAGTAAGAAAAACCGACGAGTAACAGTATAGCTTGTGTGACGTAAGATTCATATCAATCTTCGCCTATGAAATTATGATTGCCCTCGACGCTTACGATGGATCATATTTGGGCGTAGTAAAAGTAGCAGATAAAGTCCCGTTACGTCGCTTGCGATTCTAGCGGCGCGCCAGCTTAATTGCCGGCCCGTTTGAAGCCAATTAGGGCTCCAAATTATGCATCAGATAGTTGCAATGAAAATGAATATGCGCGATGACGAAGCGGAAAGACCGCAAGAGGAGCAGGATGCGTGCGAATATTGAAATTGATCTTGTTCCTCAACTTAACGGTGCCCGATGTTAGGTTGGGATCGATAACCTTCGCAACCAAAAAGAAACGAACCTAATCGAACATCAAGAATAAGCCTGCATCCTAATTTGAGATTAAAATAAGCACGTGTCTACTTAATTATATGAACCGTTTATTTCGAAAGTGGAACAAGCCAGTTTCTAAAATGCATGTTAATAAACCATTACAATTCTATGTCAAGCCTAAATCTTTTAATATCCGGTTTTGACACCAGAGTGACTTATGCTACTTTCAAATTAAATAGCAGATTTATTACACAAAATAATGATTACGTGAAATTATCGGTTACAGTGTGATTGTGATTATTTTTAATGTTAATGTGGATAGCGATAAGTGGTCGTGAATTGTAGATGAGGATAATTATGCAGGATACGTGGCAAAAATCGTGTTCTGCGCGTCCTACATCATCTACTTCTCGTCTAACTAGTGGAATCTCGGTCGCGTGACGCGCATTGAATGGAAATTGATCGATGTCGAATTACACGTGCTGTTCGGTGGCACGTCGAATTAGACACGTCACGCCGCTCACGTGCGAGAATTGTCGAAACGTGGTACAAGTACATGTCCGTAATGTCCGTAGTGTCGGCAGCATAGAAAATCTAACACCTCCGCGAATTTCGGTGACATGCGTTACACGAATTGTATGGGAAATTTTCTTAAATTAGAAGTAACGCTGTTTTACGTTAAATATATTGACATGTTTATCATATTTGATTGATGTTACGTATCATTTATATCGTAACCATATTATTTAAATATTTGTTTAATAGTCGAAGGTCGATTTTTTAAATATATATTCCAAATATTCTAAGTATTTTTACAACGTTCCATAACCAGACAAATTAATGAACAAAATAGTTTTAGAAGAAGAATCTTTACGTTAGAATAACTAAAATAATTTTCAAAATTACACTCTTAAATTATGAAATCTAAGAAATAAGAAGTTTCAACGCAGGACAAAACCCTCTTCCAGAAAACCTTAGGTACACTCCAATCCGCCAGAAGATACATCGGCATACTTAATCCTGTAACAACACTTACGGGACACTTTATTACATTCTCCCACGTACATCAGAGCTCCCCCTCGCCACATTCTATTCGAGCATCGTACCTCGCGTACTTCACCTACCGTACGACCGTGAAAACCTCAAAGTTCCCACCGAGCGCGCACAGTTTCCCATTCTCGGGAAATTCTTGCCAATTCCCAATTCTAACAAATCTCTGCCAATTCTCATGTCCTCCGACTATGGAATCCTGCGTTCGACTTTTGAAGCGCCCTGTACAGGCCAGTGCGCGGCAAACGAGGACCATTTGGATACGAATCACGAATAGCAGTCGGGCAAGTCTCGGGTTGAAAGACCGCGTAACATCTCGCCGAAGCGGATTGCCTCCATTTTGCAAATTCGTACTCGAAAGAGAGTCCGGACAGGTGTGCCCGGCGTGGCCCGAGGCGGTCGGAGTGCTCAAAAGAAGGCGGAGGAGGGCACCGCTTGTCTGCGAGCGAGCCGTGAGTAAGTACAGGCCGATCCGATGCCAGCCGAGCGGATTTATGAGAGTTTAACGGTCGATCGAGGGAAATTTCGCGCGGCGAGCGTCAATTAAGGTTGGACGGTGGGAAAGTGTGAGAAAGTTTTTTGTATTTATTGAATATTGTGATGAGTGTGAATTAAAATGTAGGTGGGTTAATAATTGTTTATTTCTTGTGGCTGTATTATTTTCTTAGAGCAGGGATTGTTAAGGTAGATTAAGTTGGAATTATTGATATTTTATTATCGATTTTTATTAAGTACAAATGTACGTACATTATACTTTTACTTGCCACATTATTTATTTCGTACATGTTAATTTATGTAGTGAGCTTGAAGAAATTGACAATTCTCATGAAGTTGATAATAAATTATATCAAACGTAGTGATCCTAATTTTACTTCATTCTCTAAAACAAATCAAAACAAAGACCTACAAAACTTAATTTACACATTATCCCCTAAAGTTAACTAAAGTTTTCAAAGTCTTTCGATCGGATCAAACACAATTATTTCCCCAAATTCAAACCCATCTAATTCCGTCCAACGACTCCGACACAAAATCTGATGCAAAGGCCGCAGGCGCATTCCTTTCAAAACACAGCCCGCTCCCTCAATTCCGCGCATGCGCGCCCGATGCAAACGACTTCCGAGTAAAAAGTTCAGGGATGACGGTAAAAAAAAGCTGTCGAACCGACGCACCTCGGACGTCGTCGTCCGGCAAATAGTGATTGCTAGGAGTGTTGGCAGAATCCTTTATGCTGCCTGATCAGCAGTCAGTCGATCCTCTCTCTCTCTCTCACTCTCTCACACTCTCAGTCTTTCACTCTGCCACTCACTCCCTTTTCACCGTCCTAGCGCGGGAATTTAGTGTCGAGCTTTTCCAGGGAAGACATAAAATAGTCGCAGGTGCATCCGCGGCCGACATAAACGCCCGATTCCATATTCAACGCCGTCGACGGATCCTGAATCGATAAGGGATCGATGCAAAGGTGGACTACGGGCATCGATCAGCCACCTGCGATTCGAAAGAGTCGTAAAAGTGGTAAGAGCGGTACGAGCTGTACGACTAGTCAACTGTCGGCAGTGGATCCGATCAGGTGCAGGACGTCGCTGACGTACGTGGGATTTCTAATGGTGAAGCTGATTGACAGTAGGTGGAAAATATCGCATTGTAGATTTTGGCTGAGGCAGCGAAATTATTCCTCGAATAGGAGAGAAAATTTGTTGTGTGAGTTGTAGGGGGATTTTATGCTGGTGGAATGCACGTATGTACGTTGTGAACAAAGTCAATAGAAATTAATCGAAATAATTGACTGTTTTACCTCTATATCTTGCAACAGTTAAAAATGTAGATTAGAAATTGATACGGGTTTTATTATTGTGGGAATAGATAATAATGTAGTTATTATGTATGTGTTTGAATAGACGTATTGATATTTTATGATTTTCTGAATACTGAGTTGGATTATTTATTATTTTGCATAGTTCTGCATATGTAGATTCATATAGAAATGCATTCTTCTCAGGAAACATAACATTGCATCCGATCATTAATATGCGCGCATAGCCTTACATTGATTTTTTCCGTTATCTATAAATGTAAATCTAACTCCATGCATAGTCATAGGATCACCTGTCAAGACACAGATCAATGGATGCCACCGCGCATAATAGAATCATGTCCACCCACAGCATCAAATCCACCTACAACATTATCGTCGAGACAATCTATTCTTTTGTTGCTAGTCTCAAGGTAAGCCATAGAACACGGAATACGTGTCTCTAGGAGGGAGGATGAAAGGATATCAATGTTCTCTACACATGCAATATTTTTCAATCGACTGCAGATTTAGATAGACATATTCTTTTCATTCTTTACATGTACAAAATTTTAACCTACGATAAGAATGTGAACCCCTTTACAAAAAAACGTGAACCTAATTAAGTACATCCATGTATTATATACTAATTAAATTTATATTCGTTTTCGTTCTAAATTTGAAATCATTAAAACTTATTTTCATGTATATCAATTTACATATTAATCGGTAATAACTACTGTTAAATAATAGAATTATAATTTTATAATTTTTTTCAATTTCATAATTTAACGAAATTATTATTTATTTATTAGTTGTTATATGTATAGTATAATAATATATATGATACAGAGATGCAGAAAACAGTCTTCTGTCATCACCAACAATTTCCACATACCAATATATATATTTTATATATTATTTATTATATTATATATATTTTTAATATATATTTCCAAATACCAACCTTACCTTTATTTCCCCACCTAGAACACGTCCCTTATCCAATCCACCCTTCGCATCATTCGAGCCTCATTTCCTCTGAAATCATCGTTCTCCCACGACTCTCGCGTTTCCCTTCCGGATCGCTCGCGAATCCGGGCACTAAATCAGCCCGTCCCGGGGCCTGCCAAAAGTATGAGACACGATCGTTGGGCCCCCAGTCCGTCCACGGATCCGCCATAAAATATATGGCGCTAGCCAGCTGTGTGGGCCCGCGCGGAATACGGAATCCTCCTTCCCCTTTTCCCGCCGAATGCAGTCTTGCTATTCCGCGCGCGCATCTTGTCGGCTGTTTGCAAAGTAGCCCGTGTCTTCGCCCATGGATCAAAACTCAACGGCCTAGCCTCTGTCGACCTCCCCCCCCCCCCCCCCACTCTCCTCCGACGCTTTTTCCGCTTTTTCCACTCCGGGAGCGAATCTCTACTGTGGTTTGTCGTTCTGCGAGTTCTAAAGCAAGAGGTACATGCGATCGAGAGGTCTGTGGGCTTTCTTTGTCTGCCTTGGGATTGGAATTGAGAGCTTTGGGTCAGTTGATTGGTTAGTGAAGGATGGTCGAGTTTTCGTGAATGAAAGAAATGGTTTAAAGAAGGTTGTTCAATGTTGGGTTGAGATAATTCCAACTTTTATGGGGTTGTAAATGTATTTGTGGATATATTTAAGGAGGTAGTGCAGTTAGGACGCGATAGTTGTGATGTTTATTAATCAATTATGAGTTTTTAAAGGAATAACTGGTGTGGCTGAGTATCTCTCTCTCTCTCTCTCTCTCTCTCTCTCTCTCTCTCTCTCTCTCTCTCACCGTGTGGAAAAGTTTGATTTTCTCAATTGTATGATACATTTATCGCCCGTTCTCCGAAAGTATTGCACTTAGAAAGTTCCGGTTGCGATATTTTTTTTATGTTTTCGTTTCCTCTTGATGCTATATGAAGACCTAGTCCTTGGGTACAATACCAACTCCGCACCATGCAGAAAAGTGTGATTTTTTACATTTTTGGACACTTTTTTGGCCCGTTCTCGGAAACTATTGGACTTAGAGGGCTCGGATTGCGATTTTCTAATATGTTTTCGACCCCTCTATATGCTGTGTGAAAGCGAAGTCCCTGGATACAATAACGGCCCCGCACCATGCAGAAAAGTGTGATTTTTGTCATTTTTTAACACATTTTTGGCTGTATCTTCGAAACTATTGCACTTAGAAGGCTCCGGTTGCGATTAATGTGATCCTCGTTTCATTCTCTTTCAGTATGCATAACCACAAGTCGATCGGAAGACTTTTATTTTTTACCGATTTCTCGACCTCCATTTTTTTGATGGTTTTTTGGCTGTAACTCCGAAACTAAAGTGAATTTCGACCAACGGGAAACGGCACTCTGAGTTATTTTTGACCCCCTAGCAGGTAGCAAAAGGGCGATCCGATCCGCCGACCTTCGATTTTTCGCAAAAATGAGAAGGGGTACCCCTTAGAAAATTTGCGATTTTTTAAATTGCCTGTAACTTTTGAACAGGCGATCAAAACCTATGATATAAGTAGGTTTTCTTGAAGCTTTTGACGCGTACTTTAAGATAGGACTATCGACGAAAGTCGATCTTTCAAAAAATTTTTTTTTGCCCCCGAAAAATGGCTGTATCTTTGAAACGGTTAGGAATTCGGAACTTTGCTTTCAACCAACTTTCAGGGCGAGTTAAAATCTATGGGATAGGATGGTTAAAAATCCGATCCAAGACCCAAAATTTTTTCGCATTTTTCGGCGTTTTTGACGGTGCTATCGTCTTTCAATGGGTTCAAGTGATGCCAAGGTACCCTCCATTGGTCGCTCATTGCCATAGCAAACCGTCATGGTCAACAAAACGCCTCAAAAACGGGTCTAAACGCCGCCCCAGCCGCTTAATTGATGAAAATCGCCGAAATAATGTACTAGAGTAACGTAAAATAACATAAAGTAACACTCTAGTGTCATAGTTTAGTCCCTCATTGCGGTAGTAAAGTGTCGCGTCCGTCAAAGTACCTCAAAACAACGTCTAAACGCCACCCCAGTGGCCTAATTGATGAAAATGCCTTAAAAAAATGCATTAGGGTAACGTAAAATAACATAAAGTAATGCTATAATACCATCGGTTGAATCCTCATTGAGTTACAACGGCGCATATGCAGTTAGAGACCATCCAATACATCGTCAATATTCTCTTGAATCGCCTACTAAAGCCAGTTTAGTCATATAATGCAACATACTAACGTAAATTAACTTAAAACAGTATAAAATCATGTAAAAGTGTATAACATTGCATAATAAGAAACACAAAATCGAAGTACATTGGTTAAATTGGAACCTCAATCTGTCAAAGATGTAAGTAACCAGACTCTTAGAAACATGAAAAATTACAGAATCAGTTTCTTAAACCTTATCTAAATCTGTAACGTTAGTCGGTTGACCAATACATCATTAACATACAGTTCACTCCCAAAAATCCTCTCCCAACCGCCAGCGACCAGGAACCACCGACCCAAACCGTCCAAGTACGCATTCCAGATTCACGGAAAGTTCGATCGGGCAGACGCCGAATCCCAAACGAGACTTTTCGGAACTTCCCGACGCCGATCGAATGTGGAATCCCATCGAACGTGCCGATCCGCCGAAAATCCCGTGGAGTTAATAACATTCGCGCATCGCGGATGATTGGCCACCGAAAGGAATGGGGGAGAAGATTCTCGCGTTTCGGACGGCAGATGCTGACGTGCGCTGAATCGATCTGCTGAATCGATCGGCGGTGAGCCTTTTGAGCCCGGTCTGCCATATTTCAGCCAACCGATTTTTTCAGCTCGCAGACGGTCGCGGAATGCCTGACAATTGACGATCGGTAGAAGAGGGGTGGAAGGGGGGGGGGGGGGGGAGGCGGGAATTGTTGCCGATCACGATACGAAGAGCGTATTAACCCCTTGAATTAATCGTCTTCGTCATTGCTAAGATGTTCGTTTCGCTTCGGACTCGAAGCTGATGAATGTGTGAGAGACGGTGAGAGTGTGGCATGTAACATGGGTAGCGTTGGTTGTTCATTGGATGTCGATCGGGTTCAAGCTTGACATTTCTTTGTTTTGCTGGGAAAGGGCTTGGTCGACACCCATTAGCTGCTACGATTCCCATTTGGGGATTTTGGAATTTATATAATTATACTGTTACACAATAATTTATCCAGACAGAATTAAAAAATAAACACATTGGCAGTTAATGGGTTAACTACGAGTATTGACAATAAAGTTCGTTTCGGATATGAATTGTTGTATGCAAGCCTTTTTGACGAATCTGTTCATCTTACTTAATTTAGATATACAGAGGGCGAAGAGATAAGTATGTGGTTGGGATGGTTATGTAATTAAAGATGGCATTTCTATTAATGGTATATGTGCGTTGTTGGATTAGTTGGAAGGGAGAGATGTTCCAGTTCTGGATCTCTATTAGATGCTAGCAAAATTCTATTGATGGACAAAGACTAAATAGATAGTTAGACGAATTTTACTAACGATTCGAATAAAGTAATAACGATTTCCATATTGCACAAATACCAAAATTCTATCTTTAATTCCATTATTAATCCCAGAAGTTTCGCACTTGAACAGAAATGTAAAGCATTGGATTAGTCCCATCGCTAGCTCGGTGCATTTGATATGTATCGATCTAGGTGCCGAGGAGTCTGTAGGTATGTAGGTGTTTGAATGCCTAGTCGTCGAACTATCTAAGTCAGTTAGAAGCCCAGTTATCAGACTCTGTAAACGTTTCTATCTACGGCTACAAACGACATTGACATACTGCGTGCGTTCGTTGTCATGCCAAATTCACTGCTACGATATCATCGCCTACATTCAAAATAGGGAAACACCTTAATCGATCAGCTGAACTAAGTTTGCACTACTAACATGTTCCCTAAATTGCAGTATACGAACTGTAATCAAAATGCAAATATATCTATAATCCCGATTTTATCATTCAAATGTATAGGTGTAAATGTTGATATAATAAAAATAATAATTGTAATTGCTTGTTAAAATGTTGACACGCTCGGAAAGAGTTAATGAATTGAGACAGAGTGGGAATGAAGTCCTTGGGAAGCGTGAAGTGTTATGACACAGAAGAATTTTATTAATCATTTTTGTTACAAGATCCAGTGGTCCAAAAGTTTGTCGAAAGGTGTGATCACAGATGGGGGTGTGAGGATTCGTGCGGTTGTCCCCGGGTTGAAATTTTCATCGTTTCCGCGATCTCAGCAAGTATTCAGCGATTCCCATATCGGCATACCTGAAAATATACAAAACATTAGTAAAAGTTCCACGTATACACGTCTTTCTTCATTAAACCATAATTAAAGTTCAGTATGCAAAGATAATACTTTGTTTCAAGATTCCATTCAAAGTAGAATTAATCTTTACTCATAATTATGTATAAGGAAGCTGGTATATGTTTGCCTTAACAGGAAAGAAAAATATATATGTTGTTTTAGTAAACGTCAAATCGTTCCAGGTGTGTATAAATTTTCCGTAGGCAATAGATTTTAAAGCGTGCCAATAAAATTTGTTAATCATACGCTGCAATGCAATTATTCTGTTAAATGAGCGTGCGATCTGATATACCGTATATTGTTTTCAATTAAATTCAAAATTTGAATCGAACGCGAGCGGTCGGTAGATAGTTTACAAACGGTAATGTACTTTTTGATTTTCGGTTCGCCAATTTCAGTTGCCAATCATCGGCAATCCGTTTCTAAAATCTTATCGACTGTTGGTACGGAACGTCAAAGAATTGCAAAATAGCACGCTCAGTAAAACAGAATAATTATTTCAATTACTTACTGTCGAAAAAATCGAACACGTCTAATTAAAGGTATAATTTTCAATGAATCGCAAACCGATTTGTGCAAGTTAAATTAATACAAATCGTCTTTAAATTCCATGGAGTTCGTAGCAGTCTACACGCTTTGAGAGAAGCTGTACAATGCACGAAAGATTTCCAAACAAAATCTATCTTCATAATTCGACAATAATCAGTTAAAAAATACCGCCGAGCAACTTTCGTACAACCCATTTATTAAAATTATCTTTCATTCACCAAAACTGTATTGATTACCAATTAAAATCCAGAAAAATAATTTCTCTTAACTTTCTCTTCTCATCGTCAATATCACCGTTATAGCATATTCTGAATAAAAATCATTTTTCGCAAAGTGACACCAAACGACGTTAGAATAAAATGAAGTTTCTTTCTCGGCATTATTTCTTAAAAATCGTTGTACCGGTGTTGGCGATTGAAAAATTGGAAAAACGACTTAGCACTCACCTTCCTTGTTCTGTCAGTATCTCCCTCCTTTCCCTCTTCTCCGATGTTATACGGCTCCCATCGCTGGAAACTAGCCTCGATGCAATTGCTGTTGATTTTTCTGGCGGACCGGTAGTTCCTGACGGCACATTTGATAATAATTTCTTGCCTTGACGATTTTCCTTCGACTTTCGCCTGACGTTTAAGTCCGATGACACTACGATTTCGTCGAATGTTTGGCCGAATGCAGCTGTGAACCAATTTTGCACTCAGTCATTAGCAGTTCAATTAAATATTTACCGTACGATAGTATGTCGGCTGATACTGATGGTTATAAATATATTGTATACTACTAATGTATTTTGTTATTTAAAATTGAATGTTTCAGATAATTTATGCGAATGCAGGATTATTTATCGATAAATTCATCTGAATATAATGGGAACATATTATGTAAATTGATAAATAGATAAAATGTACGATTTACTATATCATCAAACAGACGATAGGTTACAAAATGCATAGCAATATTAAATGCAGTTACTGCATAACCTGATAGACAGATTTGAAAGTTTTCTTTGTTAACAAGATGCAAAACATAATTTATGTAACTTACGCTGTTGATTTGGGCTTCTTTCTTGAGCGTTTACTGTCACACACACAAAGCCGATAACCAGAAGGACCAAAAGTTTTGCCATTTTTCCGATTAAATTTTGGCACACCGCGCTTTATTCCAAAATTTTTGTAACCCTGCAAAGATCGTAACTTCGGTATTAGGTGGTAAAAAAGGTAAGAGTACAATGATCGCGAGAGGTGTCCTATCGATTCGATTTGGTTCGGAATTCTGTCGATGCAGTTCTGAAGAAAGTTCACGACTAAGGATTGTGCACGCTCAGCGAGACTTCGAATTGCAAAATTCTCTCAACCTTGACCGAACTGGGCAACCACAGAAGCGGGAACTAGACGTTCTCCAAGCGGAATCATGTTCCTTGCCATGCTCATTGTCGTAAGTATCAATCTGACGCGCGTGATAGTACATTCAACTTGATTTCTTTTGACTAGTCGTAAGGCCACCCTATAGTAACGTATAATCTAAGATTTCTTGACAAGATGAAATCTTGACGTCTGATAAACCATTTGAAAAACACAATTGATTATAGAGATAGGCAATATAAATTCTTTCAACCTTTAATTATGAAACGCACTCTTGAACGTATAAACTTTACATTACTTGAAATAAAAGGAAAGTCAACTGTAACCCCCCGAAATTCGTTCTTACATCTCAAACTTCTCTGCCACACTATGAAAAACGTATAAACTTTACATTATTTGAAATAAAAGGAAAGTGAACTGCAACCCTTCGAAATACGTTCTTACATCTCAATCTGCTTTGCCACTCTATAAACTTTGCATTACTTGAAATAAAATTAAATTCAACTGTAACCCTCCGAAATACGTTCTTACATCTCAAACTTCATTGCCACTCTATAAACAGCACATTTTCCACCCAGAAACTTGCAATACTACTCCCGGTAAAATAATACCGCTCGGAATTCTTCCGCAAATTCCCGATACTCTCGACTCCAGCCGATCTAAGCCGATTTCTCGGAAGAAATGAAGAAAACAGAAGAGTTCGCGTTCTCAGCTCGAAGTCTCAGCGAACTCTGAGTATCACCTCGAGTAGAAGTGCGATCGGCGCTGGCTCGCGTTCTCCACTTACCGACGCTAAACCTGAAGATACTTTCCGAGTCGACAACCGCACGAGAAATGCGGGCACAATGGCGCGGGAGCCTTCAAGAGACCGCCTCGGTCGAGGTTCGACTGCTATAGTAAGTGCCGAAACAGGAACCAGCCCCGCTTCTGGCCGCTTCTAGCCGCCGCCGCCGCCGCCGAGAGGATTCGAAGGAGGAGGCGCTTTAAAGCGGCGCACTGTAGACCCCAGCCGGACGGACCACTTTCTATTTCATTTTTTTCTCCGCCCATCAACCCCTGCCACCCGGCCCCGGCGAGCTGTCCTTTTTTCATCCGGACCAGTCTCGCTTCCATGCCTCCTTAGCCCTCTCCTGCCCTCTCCTGCCCGCTCCTGCCCGCTCCTGCCCGCTCCTGCCCGCTTCTGCCCGCGGGAGAGATGCGCAGGATACCTTTGCTTTCGATCATTTTTCTACTCGAACCCTCCGCGATCTGCCATTTTGCGAGGATTTTCGACGATTGTTGGCAGAATGTAAGAGTATGATTTCGGACGGCTGGAAGGGATACATGGATGATTCGTTGTTGATTTTGTGGAGGGTTATTCTTTGGATAGATGGATATTCTTGTCTTCCTGGTGGTGAGATCATTTTTAAACATTTTTTTTGGGAGCTTTCAGATGTTCATTTGTGTGGATTAAGACTTATGCTTTGGAGGAGAAGAGGATAAGATCCTATTAGAGGGTGATGAGATTAGGCTACTTGGTAGCTGAAATGATTCATCAGAATTATACACATTTTGTGTTAAAGTGCCTATTTGAAACTTAGCTTTTATATAAGTAATTTCTTAATAACGATTAGGGGATGAAGATTCAAATAATCAGCTGGGCAGCAAAAATAATCACATTCTATTCTCTTGTTTAACGTTTAATCACGCCAATAATTGAATCGAAATACCGGTCCGTAATTCATACTATGATACTGTAAATGGCTTGAAAATCTACCTTACTAAGAGTAGCAATTCACTACTCAGTAACTAGGTGAAATCTTACATTTCTTGTTCTACACCCGAACGATCATTGCTCCTCAGTACCTCTCTCGCCATTATCGATCACCGGCCTCTTATCCAGAAACGTTCTCTCGAAAGGCTACACACCTCTCACCCCCACCCCGAAATCTGAACATTCGCCGAGCACATTAAACGCTTTTACGCAACGTTTCAAAACTTTCTCCTATCCGATCGGCGGTCATTGTCTCAGCCAACTGATTTTTCATCCTCTCAGCGCTGTAAATTAATCCTCCCCCTATCTCTAAAAAAAAATTGCTCAACTCCCCCCTCTATCTCTCGTTTTCGTTGCGAAGTACAGTAGCGAAGTACAACTTTCCGTCCGTCTCTCTCGCTCTCTTTCTCGAAAACATGTTTCCCTCTCCCCCGTTCCTTCTTCTTCTTGTTTCATACCTCGCAAATTTTTCTCACTTCGCCCCTGAAGTCTGTCCTTCTTCACTCTGCGTTTTGTTCGAGTTCGCTGTCCTTCTTCGCATCCTTCGCGTCCTATCGTTCGAGTTTCGTCTTCGTCGGATGCTTTGGTTCTATATTACTCTCTCTCTCTCTCTCTCTGAATTTTCGTCTCTCTCTCTGGTGGGGCCCGACACTCTCGTCCTGCGTCTGTCCCGCTCGCGCAGGATACTGGTTTACCGGCTGGCAGGGCCGTGCGTCCTCAGGGGCGAACAAACGATGGTTAACGCTGGGTGCCTTTCATGCGGTTTGGGAGAATAGTCCTCTCTCGGCGTCTGAGGGGTGGATGCCGAGAGGGGTGGAGGTAGGGTGCTGGATAATAGACGCCTGTGTTTGCCCAGGAGATTGTTAATGTCAAGTGCTTTTTAATATGATTTCAGAAAATTGTATTGGTTTTTAATGGACGCGGAGAGGAAGTCATAAATGTCGGGAGAGGGTCGGCGAGTAATTTATTTGGGAATTTTCGGGAGGTGCCTTCGCAATGAGAATGTGTTCATGAAATGTTCATATATAAATAATATACGCTTTCAGTCTGTTTTCTTAACGAATGTCAGTTTAGATCGTTGTAATAATTTGAATATAAAAATGTATCTAAGGCATGAGTAGTTCTTGTCTTAAATGTTAAATCATAAATTTTATTTTACATTGGGGATCGTATAGATTTTTGTTTCTTTCTTACAACTTTATTACAAAATCGGACAATACAATAATTGCTGATTAGGCGTTCATACCAGCCTTACAATTTTATATTACAAAAGCCTAAGGTTATCAACCTCCTACAATAACGCCCCTACTACATTCGCATATCAATTCATTCAAAAAACGTTTCATCCCTTTCCAAACTTCATATCCCAATATTCAAGAACCAATTTTACATTACAATTTTCCGAGGCCACCCATTAAATCCACCACCACAAAAATGATCCAATGATCCTTACATCATAGACATTTCGAAAAATTAAAATCGTGCCCAATCGAACCGAATCTTTCACTCCAAAATCTACGGGGTGTCCTCTCGCTCATGATGCGGCACTGTCGAAGATCGCGTGCACAGATCGTCCGGTCATTGCACGGGGCTTTTCGGATCTCGATTTCTCGTCTTCGCTTTTTAGGAGGCCCTCCTCTTGGCTTCCCTTTGTGCTGTTAATCCCCAATCTCCCTCCCTCGGCCCACGTCCTCTCCGTCTCCTCTCCACACGACCATCCCGATTCTACTCTCCTCCCTCTTCTCTTCCTTCTCGTCTCTTACCCTCCCCCCCCCTCTTCCACTCTCTTCTCATCTCTTCTCTATCATCTCTCTCGTCTTATCGCCATCTTCTACCCTCCTCACTCTACTCTCCTCTTCTCTCTATTTCTCTCCTCCTTTACCCTCTTCCCTCCTCTTCCGACCATCTCGCTTCCCGATGAGTGTACGCAAACGTCTTGCCGGTTTTATTTCGGAGAACATCTGGTGGCTGGCATGCGGACAAAGGGAAGGCGCGCTCTCAGGAAATCTCCCGCTCCGAAAAAGGGGGTGGGCCTGGCCACGGCTTTGTTTACTTATACCCGGTGACGTCCGATGTTTGTAAACAATGTGCGCAAACGGACGATTTTCGCCAGGGCGCGCAGGAGGATGAGCTGGTGAGGATGAGGTGTGGAGGATAGGGGTTGATTGGTTTTCAGTTTTTGCAGGGTTGGTTTTACCTGGTGATGTAAACAGTGCGTCGGGGGATGATTTTGAGAATGACGGTCGAGGTGTTTCATTGGTAGGTTTCAAGTTGATTTAGGGGAGTAGTAAGGGTTGGTCGGGGTTGCGGAATGTTGGAGGATTCGTTTATGTTGGACTTTGACAAATATTGATAAATTAACGGTTCTGTGTCCGGTATACCTCAGAGCTGGTTTATTATACGCTTCAAGGAAGGATTTGAGTGAATTCGTTTTTATTAATCAGGCAATTGTGCAAAATTTTCGAAAATTTGTTTATTAGTATTTACTGACGTTCAAAATTTGATAACAATAGCGATCTGATAATTACAAATTTTTATTAAGAAAGCCTTCAAGTAGGCCTTCAACGAGCCTTGAAGGGCAAGAATTCATCAGAAGTGAAAAACTTGAAAAATTTTCTTCGGTTACATCCGGTGACGTAAAGTGTTTGTAAACAATATGCCCAGACTGACAGTTGCAGTCTGGTATGCGGCGGTGCATATTTAATGCATAGGTTCGAGGGCAGGTTTGGGGAAGGTAGGGTGGCTGGTTGAAAGTTCAGTTCGTTCATTGACCGGTCCCGGGTCAGAAAGAGACGCCTAACATACAGACTCCCTTTATCTTCGCTCCACATCAATTTAAAAAAAATACACACTACGCCAGAAATGAGTAAACAATCTTCGCACACTGTCAAAAATCCTATTTTTATCTACAACGCCTATTACATAATAAACGATTACCAATTTCTTGTTTTATCTCAACTTAAGCAATTTTCATGATTACCGACTTTGCGATTAGAAATATCGACGAAAATTCTGACGTAGTTCAATTCGGAGAATATGAACGTCTGGATCTAAGCAAATTGATCCAGCGAAGTGTGCGTTCGAGGAACTCGGAGTTCGTATGCGGTAACGTGGCGCGGCCAAACGAAGAACGTGTTTGCTTACGAGAGAGGAGTACAGTGGGATCGATTTGCGAGTACGAGATTTCAGGTTCGTAATTCGAAGGTCTCGGTTAGAAAGCAAACAGAGGATCGGGAACCAGTTTGCCCGGGATGGCATTTAATTTTTCTATTGTCGAATCGTTGCGCCTACCGTGCGGTTTCATTGATTCGCTTGCCATGCTGAAATCTTTATTATCCGTGTTTATGCCGCTCGCCGCTCCGTTGTCTCGCATATTTTATGAATTTTTATTGCATAACTCGCTTCAACGTCTGCGACCCGAGACGCACTTTAATGCCACTCTGTGCGCCGGCTAACTTGTTCGACTTGTTTAGAAGAAATCTTCAATTGGAAGTGAGCCGGAGATGTACTTCGTCCGTTTGCTTTGAGTCCATTTCACGTTAGTTTCAAACGGATTTTTCGTTCGAACCTTTAAAGCAAGTTTTAAAAGCAAAGTCGCTACTGGTAAAATAGCGTACTTGTACGATCAGAGTACAATAATGGGAATTGTTTGCCGTGTTACGGGAAAAATAAATGTTAATTGCTTTAGTTGCAAAGGAGTGAAACTAAAAATATTTGCGTTTCTTTCATATTAATTTGTTAAGTCAGGAGAGTAATTTCTACTCTAGGGGGAGAGTAAAATTAATATCAGAAGCAGTGAGTTAATATGGAATATGGCAAACTGTAGACTTTACGCTTCCAGCGTGCTAATTTGTGAAGTTTCTCTGACTAAACTGAGAGACTTCCATAATCTTTCCCAAAAGGATCATATCAAAATAGTTCATCCGGACCAGATGGCTAGAAGATAAACCGAATACCCAGATATTCTAATACATTAAACACACAGATTGTCACAGTTTACAAATATTAAAAGCGATACAAGAAATAAAAAACCATCCAATTTAAGTTTTCCCCTGACTAACATATTAAAAATTAGACAGTGTGATTCTAAACTCTGACAGTATTTGGCAACATAATCGTACCAAAACAATAGAATCGTTTCCTAAGGAAAGTACTCGAAGCACCAAATCGTACAGTTTAAGCTTTCCCTTAACTACCCAATTAAAAATCTTGAAAGAACAGTTCCGAACTCGAGCACTCCCTTGCAAAATGAGCGTACCAAAACAGTTGATCCGGAGCACATGGCCGGGCAGCAAACCGGGCGTCGCTCCGCGTTCCTCCGCTGTCCTCCTCCCTTCGGTACCGAAAGGCGCACAAGTACCTCGTAGAGAAAACAACAATATGGGTGTCTGGCGATCCCTTTAAAACGAGTTAATCCGTCTGTCTGGGCCCCCGGGACCCGGGAGCCGGGGCCCGCGGATCGCCTGAGAACCAAGAAGATTCATTTTCCCTTTGTCCATTCTTTTTCACACGTACCCAAAAGGGCCTCGCCTCAATGGCACAATGGCGCAGGGCACATTTACGACACCCTTCCTACCTCCTCGTCCTCCGCGTCGCAGGTTCATGCATATAAATAAACGGCCGGCGTGGTGTTGGTCCGCAGAAAGAGGATAGAGACGAAGAAAGAGGAGAGAGTGAGAGAGAGAGTGAATGAGAGTGAAAGAGCACAAGACAGACATAATGCAGAACGCGTACATGAAAATGAAATACGCCAGATGATTGTTGCTTTTTAACTGGCCCGACAGACAGATGTTCGTCGATTTTGGTAGGATCGTTGACACTCGGAGTTGGAAGGATCTCGAATTAATGCGCATCCTCCGTTTCTGCTCCTTCTTCTTCTCTCTCTCTCTCTCTCTCTCTCTCGCTCTATCTCTGTCGGCGAAGGTTCGTTAACCTGCGAGGGGGAACGTGAGACTTTGATTTGCCGATATCGGGAGAGGAGTCATGAACCTTTGGGGGATGAGCACATGTGCGGTACTGACTTCTTTTGTGGACCCCGGAGGGCGAGTTTGCCGGAGGATGCGGGAGGGGCGGGTTAATTGTCAAGTTGGCGGACTGCGAGCACTGTGAACACTGCCAACACTGCGAACGCTGAGCAAGGTAAGATTAATATGGCAGTTCCCTCAAGGTGGAGATACGGGAAATTAATTTGCGGCTTAGGAGGTGTAAAACTTTTAAGTGTGTTAAGAGTGTAGGGTGATTAATGTCGGAATTTTATATAAATCTCATTTAGCGGTGAGGCTGAAATTACTTTCTGAAGGACCTTACGAACTTTCGCCCCATTTTTGGTCATATCTCCGAAACTATTGCACTTAGAAGGCTCGGGTTGCGATTTTCTTGTATGTTTTCGATCCCCCTTCATACTATATGAAGGCGAAGTCCCTGGATACAATAACGGCCCCACACCATGCAGAAAAGTGTGATTTTTGTCATTTTTTGACACATTTTTGGCTGTATCTTCGAAACTATTGCACTTAGAAGGCTCCGCGTGCGATTTTTGTGATCCTCGTTTCATTCTCTTCAAGTATGCATATCCACAAGTCGATCGGAAGACTTTTATTTTTTACCCATTTCTCGACCTCCATTTTTTCGATGGTTTTTTGGCTGTAACTCCGAAACTAAAGTGAATTTCGACCAACGGGAAACGGCACTCCGAGTTATTTTTGACCCCCTAGCAGGTAGCAAAAGGGCGATCCGATCCGCCGACCTTCGATTTTTCGCAAAAATGAGAAGGGGTACCCCTTAGAAAATTCGCGATTTTTTAAATCGCCTGTAACTTTTGAACCAGCGATCAAAACCTATGACATTTATACACTTTTTTGAAGCTTTCGACGCGTACTTTAAGATAGGATCATCGCCGAAAGTCGATCTTAAAAAAAAAATTTTTTCGCCTCCGAAAAATGGCTGTATCTTCTAAACTATTAAGATTTCGGACCTCTGCTTGGCACCAACTTTCAGGGCGAGTTAAAATCTATGGGATAGGGTACTTATAAATCCATTCTGAGACTAAAAATTTTTTCGCGTTTTTCGGCGTTTTTGAAGGTTCTATCACCTTTCAATACGTCCAAATGATGCCATAGTACCCCCCATTGGTCGCTCAGTCCCATATTATAACGATACGATGGTCAAACGTCCTTAAAATAGGGGCTAACACCCTCATTTTTGGCCTGAAACCCCCGAAAAACCGATAATCACCATCAATTATGACATAAAACCATGTAAGACAATGTAAACTAACGTAAAATGGTGAAAAAGTATCAAGAAAATCAGGTTCAAGAAGGATAAGGTGGTCAAACATACTCCAAATTAAGGAAAAATTACAGCTTTGTCGGCTAAAACTCCTCAAAAACCGGGAAAATCACCGATTATTACATATACCAACGTAAAATAGTGTAAACCAACGTACAATAGTGTAAAAGTGTGAAAAAAGTCAAGACCAAGAAAGACAAAGTGGTCAAACATACTCCAAATTGGGGTAGAAATGCCGCTTTGTTAGTTAAAACACCTCAAGAAGTTCAAATAACCAGCAATTATTAGATGTAACAACGTAAAGTAGTGTAAAGTAATGTAGAACGCCCCAATATTGCATAATATTGCATAATATTAATCATATGTTGACCACAATCTAATCTGAGACCGTTCTGTTGATCAATTAAACTCGAAATTAATATTCAGAACACTTCAGAGGAAATTAATGATTTGTTAAATATTTAAACGTAGCTGTAGTTTGTGTAACTTTTATTCGTATTAATATCACAGATAATACGTTCAGTGTGGCGAACACAGACATGAACACGGATGCGGAGTATAGTTCTCACATTATATTATATGAGATGTATCTCTTAGCTTTAGACGTCGGTTAGAAGGTAAACATGGCACTTCCAGTTAAAATATTCAGGATTCCTTCTCTCGTTCCGGGGTGACGCAATTTCGTCTGCATTTTCTTGCGACATCCACATTTCCTCGCTGGCGTGGAATTCTGATGTAGAAACTTAACGTCACTATGATTCACACTTCTTCAGCATTACGATAACAGAAGAAACAGTAAAAACATTAATTTCTCAATAATTACGAAATCTTTCGTAGCACAGTTCAACAATATTAACTCATCCAAACTTTTGCATTCTTACAATACAGTTATGTGATCCACTTCTAACATAACATTAATTTTCCAGTGTCTTGTCTTTAATATTCTAATATTACGCGTCTCGACACGATTACTTTACATACTCGTAGCACCTCATTATTTCGTTCCTCATTTCTTATTCAATAGACAGAATGGCTGGTATTATGTTAATTTGAGTACTTATTGTACTTACCGGTTAAGAATTGTAAGCGTCTAGTGACCTGATGACGACTGAGCTACGCTGAATGAAGCTGAATAGGGTCCAAAACTGAACGTTGCGCTCTGTGCGTTTGCTTGACTTCCTCCGTGAAATCCTCCCTGGGATCCTGCGGTGGCAGTAGCAAAGGATCCACCATGTCCGCCACCATGTCCACCATGGTAGTCACCATAATCCGGCTGAAATCTAATCCATTTCGTTACAAGAAATATATCATTCTTTACTTAACGCATAATAGCAATATGATTCAGGATGAGGATGTTCTAAGGTGTTTTTTTTTTTTAATGGAAAACCTTACCCTCCGCATCCGTGGCCATGGCAACCATGTGGTTTATGGTGGATGTGAGGATGTTTGTGTCTACGTCCAAATTTTCCGTGACGAGGGCCCGGATAGTCGTCATACGAATAATCGTCGTAATCATTTAGTAATCCGAATCCTGGTGACCTTTGTTGCCTGACGACATCAGTACTGGTGTGTGCTGTTTGAAACAAAAAATTGTTTACAAAAAAGGTTTAATTGGTTCAAATAAGATTAATGATAAATGCAGTCAGGGTGAATTGTCCGAATTTTGTAGATAGAAGGTATTAGAACTATTAAATCTTCATAAATTACATATGACTGGTTATTACAGTTATGCTTTGGCAATTAGAGTTACTTTGTATTATCACTCTTTAATGCATAATTAACATCAATCCATAATTGGGAGAATGTATGCTGTACACAGGTGCTAAATATAAACGCGTAATATTAATTTAAATTTAATTCGAAATCATAATGAACATATCACAGATTTTACATAAAATAACACAAGCTGAACAACGGAAATTAATCCTCGTCATAACATTAAAACACATAAATAAAATTGTCCCAAAAACTTTACTTTTATATATATTTATAATACCGTCTCCAATTAATAAATATTATAAATTCATAATCGATTCCAAAGTGTACGTAGATCTAAAAAGAAACCACTGACATTTAAATATTTTTAGTGTACCAACTGCAACGAATTTCCGACTTTGCATAATTATAACGTTAACAAACCACGTGACTAAATCCGACTTTCTTTAAAATAACAATTACTCCACATTAACTCTCTTCAAATCCAAATTAGAATCAGCCCTTAGATCTACAAATAAAATCTTCAAGTCTTAAAATCAAACTAGAAATCTCCACTACACTCACGCCAATCAGAATCGCTGTACATTAAACATACGCCTGAAGCTAATTAGTTGGATAATTATCCAAACATCATCCAACCTCAACAAACGCTTATATGAACGCAATGCTCATACCATTGTTATCAGTCCCGTGCACTTCCTGGACACCGCCGACGACTAGGAGGCCCAGGTCCACCGGGTTCCCACGTGCCGGATCAAAGGAAACCGCGGCGACCGCCAATAAAGCGCATAAAGTCCCGATCATGGCAGCGTTCGCCGAAAAATACGTCTGAAAGGCGACACGCCCGGCGAAACGCTTTTATACCCCGAACCTTTCACCCGATCCTAACCTAACGAAACTTCCGGGTGCCAGACGACACTCGGCGAGGCTATTGGTCCTAACGGAGTTGACGACCTTCCGTTCCAGGGTCGCTCGGAAGTGAGAAGATTCATTTGGCACCTTCGAGCCAGTCTAGCTGACACCGACCCGAGTTCGGACGTGGGCGACGTTCCTTGAAGCTGCTTTGCGTGTGGGTGGCTTGTCTGTGTGCGGACACTGAGTCTGCATAAGGTCGATCGACGATCGAGTGGACTCTTCAGTTCTCGGCGCGAATCGTTTCATCCTCGCTTCCTGGTATGCAGATTTCGAACGCTGAAGGAGTGTGTTCGATGATTCATGTTCGGTTAATGGAGCGTGTTGTGTGGCTTGGTGATTATGAGGAAGCGGGTTTTTTCGGGAATTCGACGGTTTGGGATGTGGTAAGTCAATATGTGAAGGATGATGCTTTGGAATGATAAGGATAGTCAGTTTTTGGGTACTGCGTGCAATGGTGCGCTATGTTATACTGGAATATGACATTTGAATTCTTTAACTTTATTATGTATTATTTCAGTTTGTATCTAGATGCTTTATTATTTCTGGGCGGGTACTTCATATATTTATTTAATTTTTCGGGAGGTTGGTGCAGATTTACTGATCGGTTCGATTTGTTGTACTGACAAATTAAAATATTATGCTATGTACTCCAACTATTAATCGTATCATTCTGTAACGTAAATATAACGCAGAACAAAAATTAAAGAACAAGAAAAATTGTTGCGTTATTTGTTTTATTCGTAATTAAGACAGATTCGGATTATTTTTTATGACATGACTATGATCGTAGCAACTCGTGTATTCTCCTCCGTTCTTGGTCGGTCGCAAAATCTGGAACGATCAGCTGTTTCGGGGACATTCCAACGCTGAAGAGTCGATCGATCCTCACGCTATCGATGGCGAACATTTGCATCATGGCGATGTGCATGATCTCTCGATTGATTTGCTGAATCATCTGTTTCCGCAGCCTTTGAACTCGTTGTCGACACACCACGTTACTTCCGACAAAATAAACAGTCTTATTTCATCAAGAGGAATCATAGAACAATCAAACTTTTAAATAATTTCAATAATTATTATTGAATGGGTACTGATGTGATAAATTCTGTGAAAAAAATCCCTACTATGGCAAATTTTTGAGTCTGGTGTAACTTGGATTGATGGACACGTCGCTTCTATACAATTCTGGATAACGTCTCATGTGCTTTGTTATGTATTTCTTGCCGCTTAAGGTCGGTTTGAGTCCTGTGAGTGGGTCCTTCGAGACCGTCTTAGTTTCAGGTACATCTTCATCTTCCTCCAGTCCGCTGATGTCGATGTCAATGTCGATGTCAATGTCAAAATCCATTTTTTAGAGTGCTCCCGTTCCCTACATAATGAATATATTTTTAGTATATAGGTACGTTGCAGTTACTGATTCCATTTCATAATCAAATATATATCAATCATTTCAAATGTATGTAATATTGAAAAATTGAACTTTTAATACTGGTAGGAAAGAATTCTGCCCATCCGATTCTCCATAAATTTAAATAAAAAATAAAAGTTATTCTATCGTTTATTTTCTGGACCGATTTAATACATCCTCACACTCGCAAACGCAAACATTCTAATCAGTCATCCAAATTGTCAATCGCCCGCAAATAAATGTTAAATAAAAATAATACTTCCTTTTCCCAGCGCAACACAGTGATTCCGACACCCACAAAAATTCTACAGTTCCATCAGTCCCCGATCACAACGAAACAAATCAAAGAAAAATGTCAAGAATTCCGATCCACCGCAAAGATTCCGGAACATCTCTTTACCTGAATTTCTAATCGACCCGATGGAAGCAAGTACTTTCCGAAACCGAGGAAAATTTTTCAACGAATGCGCAGATTCCCGTCCATCCGTCCAGACACGAGAATTTCGACTGAGGCCGGAAGCGGCCGCCAGCTGATCCGCGGCAGCGGAAAGCGCTGAAAATCGCGAGGCGCGAAGAAATGGCCGACTGAACCGGCACTCGTTTCGCTATCCAATCCGTTCATCCGATGAAAGTTTGCCCCGATCTCTAACGAAGTGAGCTCACCGTGCCTCGCACGGATATCGATTCGGTTTCTAGGCGAATCAATAGAGAAAGAGATATTCGTCTCATTCTTATTTGCCGGCACGGCCCTCAGAGTCTTCGTATATACGTGTGTGTGTGTGTGTGTGTCAGCTGGTTGAAAGTAATTAGAACGAACAAAATGAAGAGAACAAGATGGTGAGTTCTGTGCTGTGCTGTGTTTTGGTAGGGGTTGTAATTTAGGTTGTGCAATTATTTGTAAGGGTCTGATTACAGTGGAGCTGATGAATTTGATTTTGTAGAACTGTTTGTATATTTTCAAAGGAAAAGTGTAAGAATGTTGTGTGTGATAATGTACGAAAATCGAGATATTTAGGGCTAATTTGATTTAATTGTATAATTTCTGATATTGTACGATATTTAACCTGCCAAAATTTCGTCTTGTCGATTCTTCCTTTTCTCTCAATTAAACGTTTTAGAGATAAAACGAATATAATTTCATCGTAACATGTATCAAGTTTGTAAGTTTACAGCATCACTGGCATTTAACTGTTTTTCACTTACCACTCACGATCCACAATTTTTCCCGATTGCGGTTACGTCAGTCGACAGACGCAGACAACGACCACATTCCACACAGTCCGTAACACGTTTCCCTCCCACTTCCATTAATTCCTCGATTTACACGGTCAATAAAGCTTCCATTCACACCCTACTTTTCCTCTAAACTCCAGCTTCAACTCCCCATCGATATTCTCAGTTAAAGCCTTCCCTTATCCCGACCAGGAATAAGAAAACTGTTCCATCTAATTCTCTTACGACCCAGGGTCGTTGACCCAGCAATTGAATTCCGGTGGGAAAAAATTGGTACGATCAATGGCATAAAATGTATGAACGTACCGTCGTTTCGTGACGCGGGTGGATTTTAAAGTTCCGTGGGGCAGACCTTAAGGGAAGAATGATGACGCAGGGTTCTCTCGAGAACTCGTGTGTGCATTCATGATATTGCACTCTCACCTAAGCGGCGCCGGAAGATTAATGACTCGACTTCCGGCGCAATAATGTCGAAGTTCCGAAAAACAATCGAGGGCGAGGTAAGGATTTATTTCATTCTGCGGCATGGACTCGGTCATTTTCTGGAAGTACGTGAAGATGTTTTGATGCGGAAATTTGGAAAAACAGTCGTAGTGAGAATATATAACCCTAAGTTATTTGTGAAATGATTTTTCTGCATAGAAACGTCATAATTGTCTGATGTTTGATTATACAAACGTGGGATTTCACGAAGACAGGAGTCATTTACAAACAATTTCTTCCTTCATGATTTAGAACTTGCTAACTTTCTAATCCTTGCAACACTTGAAGTACCGAAATTTTACGTTTGATTTTAAAAAATGATGCTTTAAAAAATTCTTTTTCTCTTTCAAGGCGGAGAGAAAATTAAATTCTGATTCTAAAAAATAAATAATTTTCATAGGCTCATCCGATTAACACTTATAATTAAATTTCAATTAAGAGTGTAACGGTTTGAGCCCGTTTCAAGGATGAGCACGCCAATTTTCTGCTCCTCGGAAATGAAAATGGAGGGAAGAGGCGCGTAGACGGTGAATTTTTTAACATGCAACCTTCCGATACAGGAAATTAATCGATGGTATCTGATGTCGACCGTAATTCGCGTTCGGAAATTGACGCAGTCCAATTAAATTGCATGTAGGTTGATCGCAGCCGAGGTTGCATTATCGGAGGGCTTGCGCTCGAGGCACGTAGGGTGTCTTCTGAAAATGCAATCACACGCGCCTAGAGTAAAGAAAATCAACCTTTCATACAACGTCTTACGTTCCACATAAACTGGAACATGTTTCAGAAAGAAAAAGATCATCAAATACACATCACATATAACAAAGGAATAATTTAAAAATATTGACGACACGATCACCTTCAAAATATGAAAATATCGACCGTTTATTACTAAAAATGGTGTAAGTCCATATTTAAAAACAATTGAGGTGTCATGTAAGTTATGATTTAATGTAGTGTGAACTTTTCATTTATGTGATATATAACTTTTTTTTTAATTTGGCCCTGCGCCACTTTCAAAATAAACGGTCTGAATATTTAAGACACTTCTCTGAAAGTGGAAGGTTGTTTAAACAAAGTATAGCAATGTCGCATTTCAATGTTCATTCACGTGTAAGTATAAAATGCTGAGACAATAACATCTCATTAGGGTAGGAAACTTTTTCCATTACGCCTGCGAACGACACGGAAAACAATAAAGTACGGCGGGGGCCATTATTATTTTCAAGTACGAGAAAGATGGAGGATGGAAAGTCCTCGCTAACAAGTTAAACTTCTGCCTGCTTCGGCAACAATAACTGCCTTTATGACAGTCACACTCGTTCAGTCGTAATACTTAACACAGCATGTCGACCATTTTTGCAAGAAAATATTCCAGTCTCCATGTTAAGTTAATAAATAATCGTTGGACGTTGTTTCAATCTGAACGCATATTAATTTTTAAATAGGCACGTAATTTTTAAATTCGTTTCAATAAATATTTTAATATTTTCAAACGAAACCCGAGTTTACGAATTTTGCTGTCAAGCTTAAAATACATAAATTTCAATTCCGTTTCACATTCGCGTGTATTTTAAATGACACTGTCGTGTTTTCGATGCTACTGTCAGCGGCTGCTGCTCTTTTTGTCAATATTAAAACAGGTCAGGGGGTAGTTATTATTTTACGTTCGTTCCGGGCGTTTATGACTGTCGAGTTTAACATTGAATATTATTCAACGAACGCTGTACAAGATTTTAAGTTTCCCCTTGCTCCACTATCACAGAAATATGTCATTTTTTCATATTGAACGTCAATCGGCAGTGTTAATATTTTATTTGTAGGATCGTATTTTCTGTCGTTCTTCTTTGCAAGTACAAAACGACTCTCTTAACATTCAGTATTCTTTAACACCGAATGTTCCGCGAGTCATTTTTACGTCGACGTAAGTACCTATAATTCTGACAAACAATAACCACTTTCACGGCACTTTCACAAGAATCCTCTCGTAACATTTCAACGACATCGTTCCGATAAAATATTGCAAACGCGTTCCCCGTTTAACATTCTCCGACATTTTATGTTCAGTAAACATCCTTCAGCTCAGACAACAATGAGCACTTTCACAACGCACAAAAACACACACACACACGGAAAATGCTCCCATAACATTTCATCGACTACTGCCGTGATAAAATTTTGTAACGTGCGCGCTGTCTGGATCGACAGAGTGACATTATCTGAGTTTAACGTTTGAGAGAACTTTATATCGCTACCAACTGTTGCAAATATTTGCAAATGTCGTTGTTAACGCAATATTCTTTTCTCTGCAACTTAAACTCTGGATATTTATTCAAATTCACGTAGTATCGACAGTAATCACTTTTACATGTTCCAAATTCTCCTGTAACCTTTCAACAGCTATAGTCGCATTCAAATATTCCGTACGCGTTACATCGACGACGCTGACACTATTCCAACAAAACTTTCGTACCTCACATCGCTTCCAATCGTTTCAAATCTTCAGGAACTCTCAACCTTCAGTACGCTCACAATACTTCAAACTCGTTCATTTAATTCCACCTTTGCGCGCGTTCGACATTATCGAGTAAACACACACATGAAATAAAACTCTTATTTAAAAAAACTGAATTTTAATCAATTTTCTATTTTGTCCATCGACCTTTTGCTGTCTGACTTCATAATTTCGCCCATATTAAAAAAATTGAACGCTTCTAAAACCGAAAATACTTTCTTGCCAGCTCTATAAGAAAATACATTCTTGTCAACTAACTTGACGTACTCGTTATGGCAGCCGTTGTCGGCCGGGAAGGCGTTTACACTATCCGATGGTTCTGGGTCTAAACCGCTGCACGTCTCCATTAGGCGAACTCATGACACGCAGCACTTGCAGTCGAGTCCCTCGGCTTATAAAAGGACATCCTCACGCGAGCCATTCCGCGAAAGACGTACGGCCGAGCCGCTCCTCCGATGTCGAACGAATTTAATTAACGTCCTTTTGTTGCCCGACGACGACCGCCACCGCTACTTTGTCGTCTAACCATTCCGCCAGCCAGTCACGAACGACCAGTTTCGAGACATCGCCATTCTCAAAGATTGCTCAACTCATTTCTTTCCCATCTCGATCGATTACGGACATGGAATTCTTTTAAGATTTCTTATAATGTACTTAACTATGTAAAATTAATTGGGTTAAAACTTTAACTTGAAAATTTGGTAACTTTAAAATGTTGTATTTAATTGTTGTTCTAATTAACTAATTAGACTGAATGTTTTTCTGTTAAGATACATTGAAATTTAATTAGCTAAAAAAAGTACAACAGTGAATACGCCGAAAATTTGATATTATACGTGCTTCGCTATGTGACGTTTTGCGTAGGTGATAAATTGTCTGATAGGAGGTTGTCGGCTTTTATTTTAATTTTGACTTTGTATCACGATGTCAGATTCACGGAATGTTTGATAAAGATTGGGAGAGGAAGGTATTTCTGGTCTGATTATTGTTCTGGAATTGATAATTCTTTTTTCGCGTTTATTTAATGGTCTCGTTTGTTGTGCTACGAGGAATTTGTTATGTGATGTTCGAGATAGATATTGTTCCTTTCTTTTTACAAAATCAATTATCTCGGCAAACATGGAGCTGCCTCGCAAACAGGAATTTGATGAGAGAGCGCAATTGTTTGCACAAGATCGGAAACACAGCATTTCTTTTTTGCAATTCCGCTCAGTCAACATTGCGGGATAGTTCATTTAATTTCTTTTCGTTTAATTGACAAATTATTTATTTCTCGACGAAGTTAAGTGGAATTTTGCGTGGGTGATTTGTCCTTATTTGACAAACATTTACAGCTATTTGTTCGCTCGAAAGGGAACAATTATCTTGGCAAATACGAAGGGTGTATCTGAAAGCAACAATTGTTTGACGAAGATTAGTCGAGTCGACATTTTGGCAATTTCCCTATAAACCTTGTGGAATCCTCGATTATTCCCTTTTCATTGTCCTGTCTTACTCGGCATTGTGACAGAAATTTAATATGTATTTCGTGTAAGCCGTGACAGCCTCTGATCGAGTGGAATAATCTTGCTAATTCCTTTCTCATACAAATTGCTTTCTCAACCACGAAAAGCGAGTATGACTATAGCAGAATGATTGTGTATGAAAGATCTGCGTTGACAATTTTATTGTCTCGGTTTTGAGACTTTGACATCTGGAATTTAATGCTTCATTTCTCGAGAGAACGAAGGTTACACTTGCCAAAAATGAGCGATATCCATTTTCACGGTCATAGTATTATCTGTACCTAAAATCAATGACGGGCGGGGGAGTTATTATTAGCTACGAAATCTGTGACCTTCGACAAATATTTGGAACCACGAAAATTTTCCTACCGTCTCCGCAGAATCTACTTTGTGCTACCGAAATTACCGAGACGTGAAACCGCTTTCTCTTTTATAGTTTATGTATTGGAACAATTTTTCTATCAAAAATTGTAGTCATATCTTATATGATTTATAATTATTTTATATTTATCATTATAAATAAGGATTATATTAATTAGTTAGATATTCAGATCTAGTCAAACTTGACAAAAAACAACCAAACGTTTGACTTACGATGACCTAAAAAACACGTCTTATTTTTTGCAGACATTTATAAACTATCTACGATTGTTAAAATGATCTTACGTTTAGTTTAACCATACCAATTTATCTATCAATTCATTACTATTACTCGTTGATCGACATTATCGATCTTAAACGCTAAATCAAAATTGGCGGTTATTTTTTATGATTAAAAACACTTCTATAACTGTTCTAAGTTCATTTAAATAAATCCTACTTCCATTGAATTTAATACCATTAAATTTATTAAAATTATACCATCCTTGAGGATCAAGTTATCCTTTGGATCATATCGAAATTACATCATACACGTTTCGAATATCAAGTCAGATCATCCCTATTTCCTATATCCTGAAAATTAACAATTACACATCCTATCCAAACTAGCCTCGACTCGACAAACAATTTCTCATTTACCACCCCCTATTCCACCCTCTACCGCCTATCCAAACTTCAACAATCTCACATCTCGCAAAGCCAAACATTTGCACACCTCGTCCAAGCGAACATCCCCATCAACTTCCCACCAACAATTTTACAATCACCATCAGTATCACCCACCATAAGAATTCCACCCCCACCCACCCTGAGAGAAAACAGGCTGAAAAGCATCTTCTCTCAGCAGCCCGAGCCACTCGTCCCAAATTTCGAATCTGCCGACGATCAATAATCCGCGGCGTGCATCCTCGAAGAGCGCAGCCGTGCAAAACTCTGTCGACCAATGAGAAGCTAGGTCCACCGGAAAGCGTGGACAGTCGGTGGCAGCGATCATGCTCGAATCTATTGATATTTTCCGGCGACTCTTGGCGGCCGTTCGCAGGCGCGAGGCAGACGGATAATGTTGCCTGCCCTCATCGAACGAGGACCGAATCCTCAGTTGGCCGACTCGTCAGGTGCGAGGAGGGTGACGTGAGTTCTTCAGGGTAGTCTCTGCGCTGTCACGAGTCAGATCCCGCCAGAAATCGAGCACCGAGGCTGGATCGAAGGTTGGATTCTAGTCGGACGGACGAGTACGGGATTTTAGACGATTCTGAGCGCAGAGCTCGAAAGATGACGCAGTGATGAAAGGCTCATGGTTGCCAAAGCAGGAAACTGATCCGCTGATCTGCTGATCGTCTGATCGTCTGATCTTCTGATATTGGCCGTCTACCCTTCCAAAAGGTTTCAGCTCGTGGAAGCGGTGAGTCGGTGAATTTTCCGGCTGAGGGGTGTGGATTTTGATGGGGGTTGATTTCGGGTTTGGAGAGGATGAGGATTGTTGGTGGCTGTTTTGGGGAAATGTTGATTTGGATAGTTTTGGGTTTGGGTTTTAGGGGGTGGAAATGAGACTGGATTTTAAGAATTTTTGTGTTGGGGGTTGGTGTGGAGTAGGGTGTGGGGTGAATTGAAGTATTTGTGTTGATAATTGATGGGGCGGAATATAGTTAGTTGGGGCTGGTTTTACATTTTTTGGTTCTTGAAAGTTAAGCGAAATTAAAGTGAAGACAGTGGCTCGCTGGCAAGGTCGAATTAAAGATTAATTAATCAACTTAGCTATTTTTTTTGCTTGGTAGTATAGGCATTCTACGGTCGTGTCACCCTCAAAATATTTTATTCATTTTTTTTCAACTACTTGACAGTCAACTAACGTTACAGTTTTCAATAGTTTCAACAATAAATTTCGTTACGTTGCATTTACGTTTAGAATAATTCTGGATTAGATAGAAAATGTTGCTTGACACAGTTTTTAACCATATGACAGTACGATTTGAATGGTTGGGGTGAGAATCTAACTTTTGTTTGACGATGTCAGTTGTGGCCCAGTTTTTCGGTATTATTAGAGTCGCAAATGAGAGCAAGTTAAATCAGGGGTGGGACGAGGGTCGCAAGGGTAGTTTCGACTCGTGGAAGGGTGTCCATTGTTATATGTCATTGTAGTCGGCTATATTGTCAGGTGTCAATGACTGGCTGAGGGTGTCGACTCTTTCATCGGCTTGTAATTCTCTATTATGGCCGGTACGAACCGTGGAAGGCTTGACGAGCGATCGATTTTTAAGGAGTTTCAGAGTCGATGCTAGAAGCTGTTGGAAGTAATATCGAATTTTTCAAGTTGTTAACTTGTTCCATCAAAGAGTAATCCAATCTAAAATTATCCAATGTTCTCCCGCTCGATTAATATTCAATTTAACAGGCTCAAAGTCGGTACAGAAAAATGAAAACCGATCATGAAAATTGTTCAAGTTGGCAACTTGTTCCATCAAATAGTAATCAACTATATACATTGATACTTTGATTAAGTCTTGTCGATTCAATATTGCATCATATCTATTAGAGATACCGTAGGTAGATTAATTTTATAAAAATATGCCAAATTGCCATATGACATTTTACGTTGTTTTTGAATGGCAAGTAACCGAAACGTTTGTGAATTAATAAGATATGCTGCCGCCGGCCAAGCGGAATTAAACGTTCTAAAATCAATAACAGGCGACTTGTGCAATTAAAACGTTTCACCCACTATGTTTGCTTCCATTTACTCGCAAACGTAACATTACACTTCCAACAGTACATTTTTTCATCTGTACGAAAACGTTCCTGGCTTTTCATAATAAATCAAATTCTATTAAAAAACTTTCTTTTTCTCATGACGATCATAAATTAAGTAAAATCGAACATTAATATACGTTACGTTGGTAAACTTTCACTCCGTACTCTGAAACTGTGCATTCGAAATGTAAACTGAACTTTATTAACAATTGCTCCAAACTTCATTACATTGTAATGAGCTAACGATAATCATACTATTTACAATTCGAAGTTAGCCACATTACAGACAAACTCTGTTAATGGTTCCTGTAACATTATGCAAGCAGAAGAAGCCAAATTACTCGCTATCATAGTATCCAATATTTAACGTTAATTAGAATATTGCTGCCAAACTCACCTCATGCTCTCCGAAATACAGCGTTCCGTAATAATTATCAAACTCTGACAACATTTTCGTAACTACGCCGCTTCGATCGATAGTATTTCATTTAGAATCTTGCATACATCAACATATCGCCGCAAAACTCGATTAACAATTCCTGTTCAGATTACAGAAACTGAGCGAAGTGAATCAGTTTTAATCATGCTATCGAACTCGTCTTTAATTATGAATGAAATGTGAACAATGTTAACTTTATACCACATTTGCTTACTACAGCGTAATAAGTGATTACGACAATATTTGTAATAACTTGACATAGATCACTTTCATAACAAAGGGAACAAATATCCAACATTAGTGAACATATCGCCACTAAATTTTCACCGCAGTCTAAGACTCAACATTAAAAAACAGTGAGCTAGCACTGCCAATAAAATTCATTTACATCCACCAAACAAATTACAATCGTCAAAAATCCACCTGAACTCTGCAAACTAAAACCACCCTTTAAACGAGTTCCATGCCTGCAAAATAACAGCCTGCACCACCCGACGCAACAGGCTCTCAAAAATTCGACCCAAACCACTAACCACCCTCTCCCTCTTCAGCTCTCAAGAGTCTCATCGAAGCGGACAGGCTTTCATCCCTTAAACTCACAACGAACAATCATCACTCGCCATCAGTGGATCTTCTATTGGAAGAATGCCGCTGCTCAACAAGTAGATCGCAGTTTGAACTTCCGGCCAATCAGGCGCTCGCCGGACGTCCTTGCTGATCGAGAGGATTCAACGTTCGGACATCGTTCAGCAAAGAGTGAAAGAAGCGGGTCAAAACAGTCGAAGATAGCCTGGCATTAAAATCGACCCACAATGGCCACCGAAAGCATATCGGGTCAATACAGGTTCGTTAACATTGATTATTCAGGCCAAGAGTGAAGTTCCGGATTGATGGGATGAGGGTGGTTTGCATTCATTTGTGTTTTCATCATTCAGTGTTTCTTTAGCATTTTCTGTATTTTTGAAAGCGGTTTTAATTCGTAATGTGTGATGGTACTGTTTAAGATTGCTGAGGGGTGGATTGGAAGGGTGCCTGACGAAAGCGGTGACTTTTTGCTTGGAGGGTTTATGTTTAGGGATTGTGGTTTTAATAGTTATTTGTTATGGGTGGACACTTGTAAAACTTATGTTTCTACTATAGTTTCAATTTATATAATTCTTGTGCTTATGAATAGTTTCCATACAGAATTTCATAGAAATGTGGAACTAAAATGTTACGACCGTCGGGATTCAATTTTCTTTATGAAGCATCCATGAAGCGGCACGATAATTTTATCACTCAAACTCAATTCTGCACAAGGAAGACTTTGTCCCCATCTCACCCTCTTCGTAATTACCCTTAACTTCCTCATGTACACTCACCACCACCTACCTTCACCCTACCTACTAAATAATCCAAACCTCCGCCTATCACTTCCAACTATTCACTCTGTACCAAACTAAACAAACACCTTATCATTTCCATTTCACACGATGCTTCATCCAACAACCCTCAACCCTTAACTATCATCACAAACTCCTCAAAGCACAATATATTAGTCATCACTCCAACTCCACCTACTCACACCACCCTCAACCCTCTCAACTTCCCACATGAATATTCATCTCACCCCCACTCACTGCCTAAAAAAAATGCAAACTTCCGGTACACCCCGCAACCGACTCAACCCCTAGGTTCAATTTTGCAACCTGTGGCTCCTCTCAGTCAGCGGTAATTACTGCGCAGCACTAAGCGGGCCCAGTAAATTGTCACTAAACTCGATTAATTAACGCGACCCCGTCGGCCGCGTTCAGGTCGACTTCCGGTTTATTGATTGCCGAGCATGGCACACTGTTACATTACCGAAATAATTGGCGCGCGCGCGCGCGCGTGAATCGATTCCATTCATCAGCGCGCCGGAAGGTTGGAAGGTCACTTCGAAGGTGGGAAGGTGGGAAGGTTGGAAGGTGCGCGAGATAATAGGGAGTACACGTGACGCTGATATCGGCTTTCATTTAGGCCTATCGAGACTTGAAAGCTCGAGCAGGCTGTTTACGAACTTCTCGATGCAAAATTCTAGCCATCGATCGGCCAATTTTCTTGTCGGCTTTTTTCGTGCTCGGCCTTCCGTGTGTGTCGAGTGATTGGGTTGATGAGGTCGATATTTTTTGTGGAGTGAGGCTAGGTTCATTCAGTCTCTCGGAATGTACAGAGATCGTTAGGGTTCTAAGGGGTGGGTTATATAGGGGTGTTAGTAAAGGTAGGGTGCATTTTAAATGTGGAGATAGCTTGATGATCGGGTGGTATAAATAGATGTATTGATGATTTAGAATTTAGTAGCAATAATTTTAAAGCGAACTTCCGGCGTTCGATGTATCGCGAAATAAATTTTCTTCCGAGTTTTGTTCTTGAAATTTTATATTGGCAATGGCAGGGTTGCTTATATTGAATTCTGATTAATCAGTGGAGTCGTTAATTGTGTTCAAAGCGGACTTTTGAGCGCAATCAAAATATGTAGAAATTCAATTCACTTTTACTAAAATACGAATGAACCATCCCCACCCCTTCCATTCTTACAACCCCCACATAACACCTTCATCATCTCAACGAAAAACAGCATTAAATGATCGTAAACCAACTCAAGACACGGATTCTAATGGAATTACACAATAAACATTCGCGAGTGTCTGCCAGGCGTTCGTTACGTAACAATATTACATTGTTACGTAACGTCGACGTAAGGCAAGCGACTCTTATCTTAACTCGATTTGAGACAATCATAGGCAACTTTTGACCTTGACGATGCATTCGACTCGCATTTATGCTCTTTCATGTTCATCGATCATCTTTGATATCAAGAAAACTTTGGCTTTTCTTTCGGCAGGACATCATTGCCAGTTCGAGGCAGCTCGAAAAGGAATTCTTTCGGGTTATGCTCCCTGTGCAATGATCTGAGCAAGGTCACTGTGCCTGTCACATTCAACGAGCCCCTCTCCTTTCTCCAGCGGATCGCCGAGTATATGGAATATGCGAAGTTGCTCAAACAGGCAGCGGCAGAACAAACACCTTTGGGCAGAATCCAGGTAATGCATCATATTTATTATTCTTGTCCTAATGGCACAGTTTATATCTTATCTGTAACTAGAGAGAGAGAGAGAGAGAGAGAGAGAGCGACGGGGGGAGGGGGAGAGGAATTGATCAGGTATTGATTAGAAGAATATGCGCTTGTAGCTATGAAAGTTGAATATATCATGGTATTAATAAAAAATAGCTAGCGATTTTACGTATCTGATGTCATAATGTACAATGTATTTTATGTTATGTTGAAATCTGATCGCACTGGAAATGTAGGTGTAGATGTAAAATTGTTAGGAGCTACATATACACCTGGAACAAATTCAAAGTATTTAATAAGATACAATTAAATTTTTAATGTACTTATATCTTTGATACACGTCACGTATATAATTTGGTAGAATTATTCTTGTACTTGTAGGTAATACACAAGCGTTGGTACAAAGTAGCATCGATCGCGTGCTCCAAAGGCATGTAACAGAAAATTGGCAGTTTTCCCTTGAATAGCATTCGGTATAAGCGCATTGGCGTAGAATTGGCATTTCTTCGGACACATCATTATATACAATTTATAGCAGCCTATAGAAACTTCACCCTTCTCATTCCAATTAATTTGCTTCCAGTACGTAACAGCATTTGCCGTGAGTACATTCTCGTCGTCCTGGAAACGATTCGGAAAGCCGTTCAACCCTTTGCTTGGCGAAACTTACGAATTGCAACGCGAGGACTTTCGGTAAATAAAATAATTAAAATAAATCACCCCGAAGGTATTTGATAACATCGTGCAAGCTTATGGTTGCCATGATTTCAGAATAATTTGCGAGCAAGTGTCCCATCATCCGCCAGTGTCAGCCTTTCACGCCGACAGCGAGGATTTCATATTCCACGGCAGCATACATCCCAAGTTGCGTTTGAACTGCAACTCTCTGGAAATCAACCCGGAGGGGGTGAATACCGTCATATTTCCCAAGTGAGTTCAAGTAGTTTCGCATCCTGTGGCCCTGTATGGTCAAACTTTATTCCTGTTCTTTTACGGCACCCATGATTGCTTTATGCCACCTTATTCGTAACAGGCTATAAGATTAAAAGTGGAATGTTTGTTGATTGGAATTTATTCTCAATTTTTGCATTAATATTGGATGGAATTGATAAAGGGTTAGAGTTTCGCAGCATGCGGCCCTGCGCGGTCAAACTTTTGCTTCTCGCTGTTCGTTGGCTAACGGCAGTTAACTTTTCATGACTTCCACTTCAAATCGCTTTTATATTCTGCTGCATTACTTCACCAGTTGCTTGCCACTCTTGTTCCATTCTCAGAGATACTGGCTGGCAGACTGTAATTTTTGTAACACTATCACTTCTTTTTGCTGATAGCGTGCCTAATGTTTTACTTGGTCAAACCATTCTTCCTGTAATGGCTTTCTAGTTTCTGAACAGTGCTTGATCGATAGATCTTGATTATTATTTATTGAGTGATTGAAGTTGAAATATCTTGTATCTGTGTATATTCTTTTTTTATCGGATTGTTCATGTGTTGACATTATCGATCTTGGCAATGCAGATGGAAGGAGGCTTACACCTGGCGGAACATGATGTGTGTCCTGCACAACGCTCTCATTGGTCCATGCTGGATGGAACACACCGGCTCGCTGCACATTCAACCATCCGGTGCGTCCATTCTGAAGGCAACGCTTAACTTCATGGACGATGGCAGCTGGAACGGGAAGGACTTGTACCGAGTCGAAGGTTACGTCGAGGAGGAGAAGTAAGTACCAATAGCAGAAGGCATTTATCATAATCTCCATTTCATTCATCAAGACAAATCGAATTGTAGAATCTACATGTACATTCTGACCAGCTTGATATGAATGAACGATTACTTCTCTGGAATAGGTTTAATGTTAATTAATTTAATTTTTATTATTCTTGCCAAGGTATTTTCTTGTATACGATTAGAATATGACAATCAGCAATTTGCGAAAAGTCTATTAATTAATAACTAATCTGTCAACTATTAATGGAACTAAAGATTTAGTATTGTAACCGAAGTTTTTGGTACAATACGGGAAATTCGTCTGACTATATAGGAAATGTAATTGTTTGTTGCCTGTAGCAAAAAGGTGTCGTATCTGTATGGAAAATGGACAGAAAAATTAAGAGCATGCGAGCCATCGACGTACGAGGATTCCGTGGAGAAAACAAAACGGGAATCCAAGAGTCCTCAGAGCAGTCCTGGTTCGAAAAATGTCCTGGCGAAGTTGCACAGTCTCAAAGTCGGTGCTTTCAAGCCGTCGCATCAAGTGAGTCCTCATTTTTGATTCAGAATATTATGCTAGAGAACACAGAACGTCTGAAGTGTTTATAGAAGTTGAGTACATAGTACGTAAGTACTTACCTACGACTTGCATGGAAATGTATGACTTTGTTTATTGAAGGATGCGATAGATAAACCATCGACGAATGTGGAAGGAGAAGAAACGTCAGTATTAGAGGAGATTCCAGGATCCACGATATTGTGGGATGCTTGTCCAAGGCCAGCGAATAGTTCTGAAGTGAGTGTAAATAATTATTATAATAATATTAGCATCGTTGCTTTAATATGTTAAATTATATCGTCTTTACCTTGATTACTTAAAGTCAATGTTTTTTAGTTACAAGTATCACACTGACCGAATTCTATCTTTTTTCTACTTTCCGACATTTTTTGTACAAAATTTCAATCGGATTTTTAAAGTTTTTGATATATTCATAGCACAAATGTGACTATCGTACGTAGTAGACATTTCAATCTAAGATGTAATGAATTGTTGTCTAATTTCAACGATTTTGAATTTCAGTATTACGAATTCACGACATTCGCCATGTCGCTGAATGAAATGCAGCCGAGCATGAAGAAGACAATCTGTCCGACGGATTCGAGATTGAGGCCGGACATTAGAAAATTGGAAATGGGCGATCAGGAGGGAGCAGCTTCGGAAAAGAGGAGACTCGAAGAGAAACAGAGACATTCCCGTAAGGCGAGGAAGCAGGGGAAAGTTCCTAAATGGGAACCGAGGTGAGTAAATTAAATAAACTTCATCCACTTGCAACGAAAAAAAATTATATTCAATACCATTAACTGAAACAGTGGAAAGAAAATATTGAAACAGCTAAATAATAAAAATAATATTTAGTAAATAATTCATAATTCGTGTCTATTTAGTAAAAAAAAATGGTCTTTCTAGAACACAAAATATCTCGTAATAATTCCGAATAAAAATAAATGTTTCAATAAATGAATAAACTCACACATTCAGTGCCTGCATATTTCTGAGAAATAAAATAAAAATCTTCCGACAGATGGTTCAAGTTTACGACGAATCCTCACACCTCCGAAAATGACTGGCTATACCAAGGTGGCTACTGGGACCGAAAATTCAGCACCGTCGAAGATATATTCTAATAAATCGTCGATGATCCAGTCGACAGATTTCGAAGATCAAGAAGGTGGAGGGAAATGAAACGAACGGTTCAGGAACGTTGACGAGGTGTGTTCGTACAAAAGATGTTCGTACAACCGTTGATATCGCTGTCTAGTCTAATAAGCTGGTTGAATAATTCGTGTTGAACGTTATTTTTCGAACGGTTATCGCGTGTTTTTTATCGCCGCATGCGTGGAAACAACGATCGTCGTTAAGCTGATTGTGTTGTAGGCGAAACAATTTAGAGACGACAGGGATGGCTTTGGTGTTTCAAAAATTAAAGGTGCTCTTCGATGTCTGAGTCAATTTCGAATATTCTTGACACATTGCGACTTCCGTTTTGAAACATTTTGATTAAGGATTATTGGTATTTATTATATCACGTTTTATATTGATTTGGGTAAGATGTTAGGTTTTCTTAATTTTCTTTTGTGATCAATTTATAATATTACATATTAATTTTATTATATTATATAAATATAAGAATATTATATAAAATTTACATTTTCAGAAAATCTCGTTTCTTATTAAACAATACACTGAATTACATTGCAAATCGCATCGCAAAGTGTCATAAATTTCGATCCCGCGACTGCCAACTTTCGATAAATCGAATTCACGCCATCGTCTACAACCGATAATCTGCACCTGATTCGCGACGCGTGGCAAGAAATGGGGGGAAAACGAACGAAACTGGGATAAAACCCACGTGCTTCCGTGAGAATATACTAGCGTCCGATCTCGAAGTTCTCTAGATTTACTAATCGCTCCTCGCACCTCGAAACTAATTAACGGGTAAAAAACCGGTCGCACAGCACTTTTAGAACATTTAATGGTAACCGAGGACAGGAAGGTGGTAGGATAGAGAGAGACGGATCGAGAAGGAGAAGGATTGGAAGACGAAGCGTACGCCTCGTAGAAATTATTTGTTCGTACGTAGATCGTACGAATACAATTTTGAAACTAATTGTAGATAAGTGTAAATCGATCTATGATCCAGGTGATCAACGTTGAGCATTTCTCGATTAAGAGAGAAAGGGAAAGAAAGAAAAGTGTGTATGGAGTCGCGTTTTAGCTGAATATATGGACCGTTTATTTTGAAAATGATGGAAGTCCATATTTAAGGAGAAAATGATATATATAATTTATGATTAACGCGGTGTAAACAGTTTATTTACGTGAAAATTAATTTTTGTTTAAAAATGGACTTACACCATTTTTAATATAAGCGGTCCATATTAGAAGAGCCGCGGGACAACTTTTAATTGCCAGCGTAGGAGAACAGAAGCGATTATATATATAAGAGAAAATATATTGTCGAAAATGGCGCCGACGTTGACGTCGGCAACCGCCTAAAAAAAGAAACCTATGTGAAGACGTGCGATATGAAACGCGTTCATCCCTTGATTTTGTGTGAAGTGAACTTTCTTTTCACACAATTTGAGTCTGAGTCTCGGTAACTCGCGTATTTTAATTTTTTTAATTTTTTTCTATCTGTCATTTCAGCTATACTGAATGCGTACATTTCTTTTGTATTTTACGCTGAAAATTAAATGAAAAGTACATAATGCCTTCTATTAAACTTTACACAAAATCTACATTTCAAAGATATACACATTTTTGCTATGAAAAGTGTACACTTTTATTTGACCGTGTTTTTTTTCACGGGATTTATAGATATAACTGTCAAAGAAACTGATACATATATCTCACTGATTTTAAAACGTACAAAAACCCTTTTCTACAACCTGGACAGCGTATTTTTTCACTCAAATCATACATTTCAATGATATACACATTTTTGCGAAATGTACTGTATACTTTCATTCTACACGTCTATCTACTACACTATACTCTATTTACTATTGCCTGTACTTCGATTTTCTATTTTGATTTTGTGCTTCGGCGTACAATAAATTTTGTACCACACATTTCGATGACGCATTTCATTCCTTTACTCGTAAATGTCGCTTTTTAACAAGAATCATAATATAAAAAATTGAACGAAATCAAGGGATGAAAGCAAGCGCGAGTAGGGAGTATAAAGAGTACAGTAGCCAGAAATCGATGTCTTATCTGTGTATACTAAGAATACCGAACGATGGAGAAAGAAAGCAAAAAAAGAAAACCGCGTGGGGTGAACGAAGCTTGCGAGCAGAATTTTTTGTTCGCCGCTAATGCCAAAAGCAAGCAGCCGACAAAGACAACCAACCTATTCCTTTTTCGCGGCACGTCTCATCGATCGTTGTACATAAAGACTATTTTTCCAAAAAAAAAAAAGAAATAAGAAACGGCTAACGAATATGTTAACGGTCCATTAGCGGAATGGGATACAAAGGAGGCGCGAATATTTCGAAAATAAAGTGGACGTTTCTCTTCGATATTTTTTTCAATGTAGCACACGTACACATGAACGCGCGCGCGCATGGGTGACAGACACTTATACAGTTACACCATTCCTCTGTTTTATAAAGCAGAATATGTGAAGATGTACGACGAACTCCCGACAATGACGGCATTCTCTATTTCCGAATCCGTGTACATATTGTCTATGTAATATACACTTGTAACTAGATAGTTTAGGGCAGTTTTTGACGCGCGGAGAAAATGGCGGAGAGCTTGCTGATAATTGTGGTGGCGTTTCTTTTTTAATTGAGATTCGGAATCGTCGGACTTTCTCTGATCGGTTCGCCGAGTCACTTTTTTTTTTAATGGAAATTTTCAAGATGTCTGTATTAACTGTCAAAGACTCTGCCTATAACTTGGAAAAATGTATAAAATAAGTCAAAATTTACAACATGACGCAGCAAAGTAACAAGCTGTAAACAAATTATTTTGTCGGTACTGATTAAAATTAAACCAAATCATTAATTCGAGATTGTAAAAAGCATATTTTCTAATGAGAAAAATAATAGTACACGCGTAATTGGAGGTTTTACAGACAAACAAAGGTTCATTTTATCAAATGGAAGACCTGTATGAATTCATGTTGTTACATTCGAAGAACTGATTTTCTTTGTCGACAAGTGACTCGTGAACATTCTGCTTAAACACAAGCCTAGACACAGGAAGCGATAACAGATTAGATTATTTGATACTAAACGTGCCAATGCGCTGATGCATACTATCAAATTCACAGAAAGAAAAACACATGGACACGAAGGAAACGAATTTGGACGGATTTGGAGGAAAACTATACGTTAATACAAAAAATTTTGTTCTTGTGGAGAACATTTTTCATCTCCGAATCTGTCAGCTTTAGCTTTACATTAATTGAATTTTCATTGTGCTTGTTGTTTAGCTGGTAACAATTATCATTTGAAGTTCATTCGAGAGTGAAACGATATCTTACTCGTAGAAATCTTGAATTTAACAATTTTTATCATTTATCGTTTGATTCAAAGAACGCAATTCGTAATCGGATAACATTTATATTTATTATGTAACATATATGTACGTATTTACATTCTTTTTTAATTCTAATTTGTATTCGAAATATTAATACATTCCAGACCATTCTGATCATTATTAAATTTTTCTGCATTATGGAAATTGTGCTCCTGGATTAAATCAAACTTCAACTATTTATTTAAATTATATTCTGGCAAGTCTTAATTTGATTCAATCTTTTAGCGAATGAACTTTGTTAGCAAAAGATCTCGACGCCGAATGAAACTTTAGCGAGACACTTAAAACACTGTTCAGTAACTCCGTTCCAAATTAATCTTTTGTCATTAGTCACTGTAGAAGTATGCAAATTTTTCACCCCCGGATTGAATCGCGATGAAAGGAACCTGCACGCGAACTACCGCCAACGTTCGATGCATGCAAAATGTATCGGCAGTAAAATCGATACACGCAATAAGCACAGGGCAACGATTCGGAAATGTCCGACAACTAACACGTGTCCATCGACCTTTCTAGAAAAAGAACGGTGTGAATTCATCGACATTTTTAGAAAATAATCGGCGTGAACATGCAAAAAATGTTCAGGCACGCTCCTAAGTGTTCGATTTGTCAAACGAAAGCAGAAAACAAGTTTGAACGTTTCCACAGGATCTTTTAAGTAAACGAGCCAAATTTAAAAAAATGATGAAAATTCCAAAGTGAGAAAATCGCCATTCATTCGTTCGAAATGAACTAAAAGATGTTCAAACTCATTCTCATGCTTTCGTTGAAGGCAAGATCCAGCAATAAATCGACACTTGCTAACTGGCGGAATGTGAGGAATTGAAAATATCGAGAAAATATTTTCACGCTTCGATACCATGTTGCGAATATAAAAAAAAAACACAAATGGAACAAAAAATGACGATCGTCCTTGGCGTAAGATGTGCCACCGGACGTGATTGTACCTTGATCCTTTTAGAGGCCACGATAGTAAGAGTAGGCGTACAAGCGTAAATTTGTTGTGTGTAACAAACCAAAAAATTAAGCAAAAAAAATTCTATGAACCAAAAAAAAAAGCGACGCCGAATGCGCGCGGGAGTTTGTAGGTAATCGTTGTACTCACGTTGCATAGGCCAGTGGTGTATAACTGGAGATAGAGGAAATGGTATTAGAAATAAATGTCAATAAGAAATCTGTTCTGTTTCAATCAACTCCCACATGTCCATTAATTTTAATTACATTAAATTATTTATATAAAATTAAATATTCATTTTATTTCCGTCACAGGCGTTTTCCTGCTTTTAAGTATATAGTTCAATTTAGTAAGGTCTGCTAACTTGGGTAATTTAATTTTTGCTTAAGATAGCATGCTGCTGCTGATGTAAACTTCAATCAGTCTCAGTTGTTTACTTCCTAAATGCATACTTAATGTAATTTTCCACTTGAAAATGTTGCCTTCCAACGGAAGTTTGTGTTAGTTTTAATCAGTTGACTGTAATTTCATTAGATCAGCGTTTCAAAAACAAAGTTCCGCTGCTATTCGGAATACAGTGGATCTCGCTAATTAAATTTCCTTTTACAACGTACTCGTTAATTTTCTAATTACATCCACATTGTACGGTCAGCAGAACGCAGATTTGCGTTCGAGTGAACTCTAGTAATTCGAAATTCATTTGCAAACCGGTCATTCAATCTTCGTTTAATCCACTAAATAAAAGGGTAAAGGTATAGAAAGGGGTACTCATCACCGATTTGCATGAAACTTCGTGCAATGGTAAATTTTTGCATACAAATAAGATCTGTAAAAGCCAAAAAGCGCGGACTCGTCTAATTAAAAAGTTATTAAGCGTTAAAGTTTAGTTATAAAACCTGCCATACCGACAGCACGAACGACATCTGCGCATGCGCACTGATGTCTGCGCTTTTGATGATGGCTTTTACAGATCTTATTTTTATGCAAAAATTTGTGTTTCTGCAAAGTTTCATGCAAATCGGTGATGAGTACCCCTTTCTATACCTTTACCAAATGAGATGATTGTAAATGCTTGGACAAATTAAAATATTCCATGGATGAGTCACTGAGTACTAGCAACTGACAAACGAGTCGCGAAATGCAGCGCTTAGTCACTGTGATCATTGAATCGGATAATAATATTCGATTCAATGATAACAGTGTCCAGGTCACACCACGTGGAGGTGGCTGCAATTCGTGACCCACCCGAACGCCAAAACGATCCCAACCACCCGACCATTTCAAAAACAGATTCCGAATTATCATTCATCGAATTCATTTTTTGGCAAAAAAAATGTCTTCGATAAATGTTGGTATAATTTGGAATCATACTTGACCTACCCGAGAAGAACAATAGACAGGAGAAGCCTGTCTATTGCTCTGTACAAATCTAAGAATGATGAGGAGATGATGATGGTAGTGATGTTAATGAAAATGAAATGATAATGATAATGATGATAACGAACCTTACATTGTACTTAAACATAATCTATATTAACTACTCTTATCATTAAAGTCTTAATACTATGAGCTTGATACAATCTGCGAATTAATCTTGAATGATGCGTTGAAAATTGCTAGATATCTGTAAAGCAATGATCATTAAACGTAAAGAACACATGTGAATTACAATGGAATAAATATTTAAAAATTATTATAGTTTATGGTTAACAGTTCAAACAGAATTTCTATTCAATTAATGTCTCTTATTCAATATCAGGTTCAAAGTAAAATAGAATATTGAACATAATTTCTATCAATACCTAAATCGATTTAATTCAATAAAGAAATGCTGCGGATCATCATATAACAGCAAATAATGATCTGACATTGAAAATAAGATAAAATAATAATGCACAGTGAAAATGATAAAAAATTATCGGAAGAATAATTAACACATTATAATATATTTGAAAGGAAATGCAGCAGCATGTAAATTATCTGAAACAAAAATTTAGCAGCTTGTCTGAAATACTCAGTACACTCGCTAAATCTGTAACAAATATATAAATAATATCCACTGGACAGACGGTCACAAAGTTATACCTGTATGTTCATGAAATCAATACTAAATAAACAAAGATTAAAAAATCAATATGAGATATGCGATCACATGTCCTACAAGTAATTATTCAATGATAGGTAAATTAAAGATTATAGATCGAATATTTTAAATATTGCCGATCAGATGATCTTACAATGGAGATCCATAGATCCTGCAACAGAAAGCAGAACATATTAGTAATGCTGAAAGAAGGCGAAACTACACACATTATTAAAAACGAAACTTGATTTAGACATTCGATTATACTTCTTATAAATACCGATACAAGTATAGATAATTAAAAGATTATAAATCGAATATTTAAAATAATGAATTATATCGTAGAAATTATGTGTAATTCCTGCAACAGAAAGCAGACTAGATTAGTGTCGCTGAAAGGAAAAACGTCCAAATTAGGCATGTCGTATACGAAAAAGACAACATTAAATGAATTATATATTGTATAAAGATATCAATACTTACAACTTTTGCAGAAGTCATTGAATGGATTGAAACTATCAATCTAAAACATAAAGCAGAACGAATTAATAAACCTGAAAGGAATAAATATCAAATTAGACACGTAAATTACGAAGGTGATTTTAAATAGTCGATTATACGTCTTACAAGTACCTATACAATGATAGATAATTAAAAGATTATAAATCGAATATTTAAAATAATGAATTATATCGTAGAAATTATGTGTAATTCCTGCAACAGAAAGCAGACTAGATTAGTGTCGCTGAAAGGAAAAACTTCCAAATTAGGCATGTCGTATACGAAAAAGACAACATTAAATGAATTATATATTGTATAAAGATATCAATACTTACAACTTTTGCAGAAGTCATTGAATGGATTGAAACTATCAATCTAAAACATAAAGCAGAACGAATTAATAAACCTGAAAGGAATAAATATCAAATTAGACACGTAAATTACGAAGGTGATTTTAAATAGTCGATTATACGTCTTACAAGTACCTACACAATGATAGGTAAATGAAAGATTATAATTCGAATATCTAAAATAACGAATGACGTGTAAACCCTGCAACAGAAAGCAGACCAGATTAGAATTGCTGAAAGAAACGGGTTAGTAAAATTTTGATATTGACTCTAATATACTCTTTGAATTTAACAAATTTTTAAACATGAATCTACTTAAATACCCAATGATATGTTCATTGCGTTTATAAAATACAATAAGGATCCCGAGAATTGAGATTTTCAATATAAAGAAAAATATAACGAAACATGACCATGTTCTTATATATCACGTCAGCATTCGCAAGTAACATACCGCGAATACAAAATACAATTCCAATTAAATTCATTCATTTCATTCATTCATACGTTTTGACAGGGGATAAGGGAAAAAGAAAAAGCCACCAGCGAGCAGAAATTAATTCCCAAATGACAGTAAGTTGCGACTCAATTCCAAAGGAATATGAGTCGTAACTCAATCATTGGGAGAATTAAATTCGAGCACATTCAAAACACATATACATATAGAATGAAATTTGTAATGACGAGCATAGTGACCTATCTAGTCCCACGGCGAAAGCCCTCTTCTCCGGGCCGCTTCAGCTATTAAAATAGCCACTTCTTTCTTCGGGCATGCTTTAGCATATCGCCCCTTCTATTCGGGAGATTTGAGCAAATATCAGGTTTACATTGATTCGAGCACTCGTACGAACGCAAAATAGCGAGAAATTGTAATTATATAAAATACAAAAACAATTCGCTTATGCGTTCGTCTGTGCTCGCGTCAATGTAGACGCTGCTATTTGTCTATCGAACACTACGTGTTTACGGTCAATTAACATAAAGTGAAAATTTCGCGAGCAAGGGCTAGCACGCAGGCACTGCTGAAATTAATTCATTAATTCCGGTTTATAAAGTATTATCTGAAGGATAGTACTTTATACCGTTGAATTAAAAAATTAATTTCAACCGCTCGTACGCGTGCACATTTAACCGAATCTCCCGAACAGATCGAAATACGTATTTCACGTGTGCAATGAAGTACACCTCGGTAGTGCTATGAGGAGTATGACTTCATACGCATAGCATGATACTATATGCTTTCGTATGAAATTATACTCACTCGTAAGTGCAATGAGATGGTACTTCGGTGTGCAATGTATACGTATTTCTGCTTAATACTAGGTCTACTCTTATTACTAGCAAATGGCAGTTGCAACCATTCTCTACTGACTATGCTTGTAACAGCATTTACGGAAGTTAATAACAAAAAGAATATCGCGGCGTGATATGAGAATATAAAGATCAAAGAATAATAAATATTTTATTACTATTTGATATTTATACGGAATCAATCTCGGAATTGGAGTAACGCGAGCAAAATGTTACGGTTGCAACTGCCAAATGAAACCCAGGTAAAGGCTATTACTTGACGCGAAATTACGGGGAAACGAAAGAGAGAGAAAAGTAATAGCCTTCCGCTGGCCCTACCTACTTATAATTAACACATCACACCATACCGAGAAAGTATGCTACCTGCCTACCTAACAACCTATATTTAAAAAGAGCAAAGCAAGCACACCAACACAATCACTCCACGGTTCTCAATCAACCGCCCGGGTGCATAATAAGCCTAACCCTAGGGAGTACGTCCCGGGACGTACTCCGACACCCGAGCTCAAGCTCACATCATACACTTATAAACTAGGTACGTACCAATGCTGAAATCGATTATAACGCATAATGACCGAGCATACTATCGCGAACGCGTGACTCTACTTATTGCATCTCTCTGTACGACCAAGTGTCGTACAGATATTCATTTTTATATAATTAAAAATAAAGAAAATGATATGATGCCTTGGTAGACATCATATCAGCGTATTGTATTACGCAGTAAAATAGTGTATGATAAATGATAAAATAAAGACGGAATTCGATATAAAGCAATGGTCATTATTAAGTGCTCTACCCGACGTACATGCCACAAACACTACGCATTCATACCATGGCATGTACGTCGGCAGTCATTGCTACGTTATAATCGCCAAAACTACGCCTTAACTAAACCGTACTCACCGGCCTGAACCATGCATGCCGCACCTGGGCGCATGCATGATGCAGGCCTTAGTGACATGAGTACGGCCAAAAAAAGTGCACAAACCTTGTGAAGCTGAAAACATCCTGAGCTAAGATTAGTAATATCTAATGTATATAATAGTTAAGCGGGCTAATGACTCTACTGTCTTATTTCTTAAAAATTGTAAAATGACTCGACTTTCTAATAGCAAAATGACTCGACTTTTAATATATACTGGACATGCAAGAAATCCTCGAGCGATCCTATCATACGAGCGAATACTCTACATCACAAAATGATGACATATAATCACGCTGTATGATAGGATCTACTCGTCGCGAAATGCCATCTTGCTCATTGAAATCTAATACTTATACGATTGCTAACGGAACGTTCATACATACGAACGCATTGACTCTACTTCGACGGCAACATTGATTTAATAATCGCAATTAAGCAATTATTAAAGCAACATTTGACACTAATTCATGAAAGCTACTAACACGCGCGAAACTTTATCAAATCAAATATTTCAAACGCGACCGGGAGCAAATATTTTAAACGCGACCGCGAGCAAATATTTTCTACATAAATTGAGCAAGGGAGGCCTATCCTGAGCTAATACATACACATGAAAATGTCCCCTAACAAAAATTGACGAGTAGACTTTTCGCTAAGCTTACCGAAAAATCTACTCGCGGTCACTATGCTCGTCATTTATTCAAGAAGAATAATTACAACGAGCCACCCGTGTCGCTTCGGACCAATCATCCTACGACATGATGGGTGGCTCGAGGGACTTAAAAATTGACTCACCGACTGGTCAAGCATACCACAGGAACACGCTGCATCGACGGATCCTTGACCCTCAGTTCCATAGACCCTCAAGTTGATTCTGGAGTTCTGAACTGTGGGATGTTGGTTGTGGGTCCTGGTCGTCGATCCTGGTCGTCGATCCTGGTCGTCAATCCTGGTCATCGATCCTGGCCGTGGTCTTGTGGATTGTGGATGGTAGACTCTGGACCCAAAACCCATCACATCGCAAGGCCACATCTGGGACATCATGGACTTCTGGGCAGCATCAGGCAGGCAGGACCAGCGTCTTCTTGAAGCACTGACTCTACTACGCGATACGCCCGACCTATGGTTCGAATATCGCGACCGAATATAATATTAGCGGCGTACAAGACTCTATTCGCGATCGAAAAAGATATATCTGCAATTCGCGACCGAATTACTTCATGCCGGCAAAACAACACTGAGTCTACTATAATATTTCGCGATCGCGGTATATGCGTTTCGGTACCAGATTTCGCGGCCGAATTATATATTATAATAATGTAAAGGAAAGAGAAGTATTACGGCGAGCAAACACTGACTCTAACGCGTCCCGATTATAATAATACGACCGTGGGGGCTTTTAACGGCGAGCAAGCACTGACTCTACTTCGCGTGACTCTACTTTTCATTGCAAGGGGATGAAGCTAACAAAGCCTGTGCGGCTTGGGGTAAAGTGCGAACTTGAGATCAAATTGACTCTAAGATTGCATTGCTCGCAATCGCAAATAAAAAAAAGAATTATTCTATTTCTCGAGTCTCAACGCACGCGGGCGGAAACTGTCGACGCGAACGCGCGGGACTTCAACAGGTGCGCTGGAAGTCAAACGATTTTCGCGGATCTCAACATTCGCGGATGGAGATCGCCGAACCGCGCGCGTGCCTCGACATTCGCGGATGGAGGCTTACGTTCGAAATCGAATCATTTATTTGCAACACAGACTCTACTTCGCGGCGAACTATTCGTTAAAAACGCAACACTAGTCCGCGCGCGTCTGTCTCAACACTCGCGGGTGGAGACTTGCGAATTTCAACGAGCTACACTCGCGTGACTCTAAAGACCGACGAGGGGTCGCAAAGTTCCTGAAAGAAAATACTTTTTGTTATCGTTACTGCGAATGCTGACGTGACTATGGAAACAAATATGAAAATGACTACGATCGACTAAGTTGAATTGAAAATTACTAAGAGAACATATCATTGGGAAATACAAAAAGGAAAAAAAGAAAACGCGAGTCGCAGCCTTTCGTCACTGTGATCCTCCATTCGGATAAAAATAATAATAAAAAAAAAATCCGATTGAAGGATAACAGTGTCCGGTACACACCACGTGGAGGTAACTGCGAGCGGTGCCCTTTTATTCGTTTTCATTTAAATCGAGCAATATATTATGAACCACTTGTTTTTGCAGTGTCAGTTACGAAAAGGAAACAGGGAAGAAGGTTTAAAATGAGTTGAAAAAGATTAATTTGCATTATAAATAACTAACTTACCAATATACTGCAGTTATACGGCTTATGTATTGTAGTAGTATATCTCTGGCAAAGCAGGAACCCGCCTCTATCGCAAAAGCATGCATGTAACAACAGCATGTATGCATCCCCACATCACAATGTCAATGTCATGATCCATACCTAAAATAAAAAAATAATTGTTATATTCACTAGTAACACATAATGTAAAAACACATCGTAAATCATTTAATATAATAAAATCGTTTAAATAAAGAACAACATCTAAGTGTTTTAAATAACTGTCACAACATTCGTGATGGCACAATGTCAAAGTTAATTCCATGTCACTGTTAATTTCCACGCGTAATATAATAATGGATGTGAAATATTAGTATTCACTGTCGATAACCGAGGCTGCTATTCACTATTAGTATTCAGTTCACTTTAATTCTGTGCGAAATTAAGAAATGTAACTCTTTGTTGACATGTGATGCTAGCCGCTCGATCGTTCAAACAAGAATGAACGTGATTGGCGGTGACATGCTTTGCGCTGACAGCATGCGCAAGGAGAGGCGCAAGCATGAGTCTAATGAACCGAGCATGTCAGTACCTGCGCAATTACACGGATCGTCATGCTTGAGATCACACGTTCCGAACACCTCACGTGGGCTACTTCACACTGCCAATTATTTCGTGATTAATATAATTTATTTGTTTTAATCGTCTAATCCAATGCTAATACGAATCCAGTTTTAATTTTACACTTTCTCGTGATACAAGCTTATATAAATGTTAACTCTCTATGTTCGGATGCTATACGAAAATGAATCATGTAGTAGATTTACATTGTGTATTTAAATTTTCTTTTCGTACAACGTATTTTTGCAACTAACTTACACACGTTTGCTAATTCAATTACACATAACTTTGTTTTAGTTTATTCCTATTTCCCTTTTATAAACTACTTCAGCAAGGGAACATTAATGCAAAAAGCATTATTCCTAAGTTAATATTCATACTTTGTAATATTAATAACATCTTATTTGTAGCTCAAATAATTATGGCTATAGATATATGAATCTAATCAAAAAGTATCTTTTCATTTTTCACCGTTCTTAACCTTGTACCATAATTTTCATAATTATTTTCAGAAAATAATTGTTGCATATGTGCAATATTCTTATTGATTCTTAGATCACAAACTAAACGATAAACACGTATTTAATACATTCGATAAGGAATATCGTGCTACAAATTCATAGACAATAATATTTTTTAATGAACAATCTATACGTAACACTCACTAGCGCCATATTCGAAATGAAAGTGCCGCGCAAACGAATCACTTCGGATTCTGACACTCAAATGTAGGATAACACAATCATGTCTTTTCTTGCATCAATTATGGTAATTCAAGGCATAAAAGAGAATAACTACACGCTAATTGGATGCATGCATCGAATTAGAGTACTGGATAAGCAGAAACTTACCGAAAATTACGTGAAACTGCGAAAAATCTTCATTGAATTTCACGGCGTCCTTCGATTTCTGGAATGACTGGATGCATCTACAATCAAAGTCAAATATTTTGTTGAATTCATAATATCCAGCTAAACCATATACCCCGCTATGTACCCCATTGTTAAAATGACAAAGTTCATGCAAATTTAACGTTTGGCAATCAAGTATTTATTAATAAATTGTACAAAATGTAAGAGCTCACCGCTTTTGTCGTGAATCGTGACACCGTCTTGTCGAAACTGCCTCGACCAATCACAGCCTTCTTCTCCAGTGTGATCCAATCACAGCCTTCTTTTCCAGTGTGGTCCAGTGTGGTCCAATCACAGTACCGTACATATGCATCATATTCAAATTGTTCAGTTAACAACGTTGGATGCCCAACCGTTCAACATCGCGACGTTGCAAATGTGCTGTGATACGTTATACTAATTAGTTGTCATCATGACGTCAGGCTTAAATTTTACAGTGAAGCAAACTTACCAACAATTACGAAAATACTCTAAAATACGACTGTTTACGACCTGACCGTGAGTAGATTTCTGTTCCAATACGTATTTATTCATCATGTATTAATTTTTCATGTAAGACAATACGCTGACATTTCATTGCACACATTTAATTTGATCGTGAGAGTTAACCCATAGTTTCATAATAGATTTAGTTTTCACAGTTTAAAATGTAAAATGCTTCTAAGCAATGCTTGCTGCGATCCAAGCCGGCATTTCAGTTCACGGAATATACAACGCCAGATTTGATAGCAACACGGTTATGTATTAACCAGTATAAACTGACTAAACCAAAGAGAAGTTAACGAACGCTAAATGTATAGAAAGGCGTACTCATCACCGATTTGCATGAAATTTTGCAGAAATCGCAGATGTCGTTCGTGCTGCCGGTATGGCAGGTTTTATAACTAAACTTTAACGCTTAATAACTTTGTAATTAGACGAGTTCGCGCTTTTTGGCTTTTACAGATCTTATTTTTATGCAAAAAATTACCATTACGCGAAGTTTCATACAAATCGGTGATGAGTACCCCTTTCTATACCTTTACCCAATAAACATTAAAAACTTCGCGCCATCTCAAACCTGATTTGAATCTCATTCAAATCTTCAACAGTTCTCGCTTCCAGGGCCAGATTGCAGCACCAAGCAGAATCTGCATTAAAGATTCCGCACTTGGCAGTACGCCGTCACCGACGAGATATACTTAAAGACCGCTAGCCCTGGGTAAAATTTCGGGCACGCAAGGGGGCTCAAAGGGGCCCAAATGCTCTGTCGGCACGGAAGAATTCCGAGGTTCTAACTTTGTAGGTAACACCAAGCACCGACGAGGAATTCCTAAGAACCACTGTCGTGACGGGCGTGGTGGGGAAAAGATGTACATTGAGATGTATGTATACGTGCTCTCAGTCAGCGAGTCGTCTACTACGTACCGAACGGAGACAAGAAATAAGCTACGGCTCCGACTCCTCTCCGACACGATTGCATACAAGTGTTTCCTTTGGTATAAGCCAGCGGTATTAAAATGCTTTTTGTCCCTAACCTAACCGATAATCTGATAAAGTATCTTATTCGAAGGGTGATGATGGGGCTCAAAAGCGATCCCAAAACAATTATAAACCAAAAACGTCATTCGAAAGCTTATTAAAAAATTCCCATTTTCATCATGTGTTAACGTTGAATCTGCAAGGGCGATGGGCAGTGAAGTGTAAATTGAAAACTTCCCTTTTTGCTCATTTTTAAAAAAGGGGTGTCAGTGAAAAAGTCAAGATCATCCTTTCTAGTCGTTTACTGGCGTGTTAAACTAATTTGTAGAACGAACTTTTATACTTTATCGAATCCCATCACTCCCAATTTTTGTATCGTGATAATTTTAAGTGCTAGCAGCACCGACGAGGTTGAAAATGTTACAAAAAGTACTTGTTAATTAAAGAAGTAAATGCCTTCCAATACACTTGCTCTCTTACATTGATTATTGTATTCCATTTCATACAAATGATCGGAACATGAGAAACGAAACGACCCTGTCTGTACGCAAAACTTGTTTATTTCTATCTTTGCAATTCTAAAGTTTTTCCGTTGCTCGTACATACATCCGGTGATTTGACACGAATGTCGTCTCTGCGCCACGTTGCCGGCCACGCTGGGCCACGCGCCCGTCTCTTTGTAATTTGCCGACACCGCCAAACGTAGGGACAGTTGATATAGAAAGAGGGAGTGAAGGTGAAGCCATTGTTGAATGATTGAATTCCACATGACGATGAGGCAACACTAGTGCAGCGAAGAAATTTTTACAACTTTGAATTTTTATGAATAAAAATGTCAGTACCGTATTGCTAATATTTTGCCAAGTAAAATGAGACCAAACACGAAACCAATCGGGTTATATTTTGTTACTAATTAAAACTCCTATTTACATATAAAATTGCTTGCCACTTTATTTGCGTATGAGGAGTTTAAAGCCGTCTAAACTGTAGCAGGATCCCTGTGTGAGTTTGTGAGGAGGCACCTGCCAATGGTGTCCCTACACGGTAAGAGACGCAAAAAAAATGCCGCCAAATGGGCTTATAACGAATAGGGGACATTCATTCCACTCAAGAAAACTTTGTTTCTCATCCAGCTCCACGGTAAGCGTCGATTCATTCGCCAGGTACTTGATTCCATCGAATAGAAGTTCCTTCTTCACACCACATTGATCTCGCGACGTTTAGGCGACAGTGTGTTTGACAAGCCAGAATAGCGAAACCAAGTGTCGTAACCATTTCGTATTTGGTCTTATTTTTATTAGAAAAACGTCTCCAATATACCAGTAAACTTCTTTTTACCGAAAAATTGCAATTAACAATTTTTGATTTCTTAACTAGGGTTAGTGTCTCACCGATAGACCGCGTCGCTGTTCAATTGTCAGCATCAAAAAATGCCACTGCGATACAAGCGACGGGGAACCGCTCGGCCGACGACGACCCCTGTTTGTGAAAGGGGCATCCGGGGACAGATATCGTGTAGCTCAAATCGGACTCATACATATAGAAAATCTACTGTAGTCGAATTCGTTCGTTTGCTTTTTGCCGATACGGATGATCAGAAGTAGAAACGGCAGATAAGGAAAAAAGACGGACTGAAGACAAAACATATTAGTAATATTATTCCGAGTATAATGAGACCAAACACAGTACAACTCGGTTTATATTTGTACTTATTAAAACGTTTACATATTACACGTTCGTACATATGTACATAGTCGTTGCTGTAACAAACGCAAGCCGGCGCATGTCAATGGACGCTAGAGCTGGCGGCCGCTGACGTCACCGAGCAGAATTTGCACGAGGGGAGGCGCGAAGCGCGTTTCTTTCCGGACGGCACCGGACGGACACGGACGGACAAGGGATATAGCATTTTGAGTAGTAGAGCAGAGCAGATGCAAGGAAAATCAGAGTTAAACCGAATAGTAGTTGTTTTCTCGAAAATCACCTTACATTACTTATAAAATTATCAACTTTTCACCACGTTACGTTAGTATTCAAAGGAATTACGCTGCGATATCAGGCGTGACAGTTGCCGAATGCGAGGGGGAATCCCGCCTAGTGGTGGGGTTTAAGCGTCAAAATTTATCTGGGAGATCTCAGGAAAAATTCATCGGGCCTCCACTGTATCGCCTCCGCGAACTCTTAAAACTTGGCAACTAATAAATGTTAATAACAATTTATGCAGGATCGGAAAAATTTCACACTCAGGTGAGGAGTTCTGAATCGTAACCATTGGATCCTGAAGCCGGCCAAGTACATTTACTAATAGACATTTCGCATATATATTAATGTTTTTCTTGTACAAATACATTGTAAGAAGAAAAACATAAAAATGCACGTAAAGAATACGTCGAAAATATGACAATCGTCAAGAATACGACAATCGCATGGCGGAGGGGTGTCCCTATGTCTAGTGATCTTGAGAGTATTGAATTCGTGCGCAGATACCGAAAGTGTAAATGTAAGTGGGTACGTGTTCCCGGAACGCAGCAGTGGGAAGGTTTGAATCGGTCCGGTTAACATTAAATGCGCTTGAACATTACATGAAATATAATTCGGCGCATGCACCGCATTCGTTTTATGCGGGGGGCTACAGAACATGGGTCAAAAAAAGAAGCTGGCTTTAATTTCTAATTGAATATAACTAAACCTAAATATTATGTTAACTTATATCTAGGAAAAAGAAAAATAAAGGATAAAATACAGAGAGATTATGCTGCACACAAAAAGAAGAAAAAGAAAGAAACGACAAAATAATAATAATAAACTAAAGGAAAAAATAATAAAGAGAGCAGTACTGAGAAAAAAGACGTTATGCCGTTGTGCAACCGATAATATTAGCGGAACTACAAATATTTTAGGATATAACAAGCGCCATTACTACATATTCTCCTTGTTTTAGCAGTTTTCTTAGCATCTATATTTGTTTATTGTACCCCATCTCATAGCATTGAATATTGCATAATATACTTATCTTATAAAGGATGCATGAAAATTCGTTCTACAAATTAATTTTAACACGCCAGAATCGGCCAGAATTCTTGATTTTTTAACGGACATCCCTTTTTTAGAAATGAGCAAAAACGAAAGTTTTTAATTTACAACCTACTGCCCCTTGCCCTTCTAGATTGAAAGTTAAAACGTGATGAAAATGGGTATTTTTTAATGAGCTATCAAATGACGTTTTCGATTTATAATTGTTTTGGGAACACTTTTGACCCCATCATCCAACTACACCCTTCGAATAAAATACTTTATCAGATTATCGGATAGGTTAGGAACGAAAAAGCATTTTAATACCGCTGGCTTATGTCAAAGGAAACACGCATACGATCGTGCCGGAGAAGAGTCAGAGCCATAGCTCATTCTTTGACTCCGTTCGATACATTGTAGTAGACGACTCGCTGACTGACAGCACGCATCTGAACTTTCCCCCACCACGATCGTCACGGCAGTGGTTCTTCGCAATTCTTCGTAACTTGGTGTAAAAACTGGAATCAGTGAGTTCGTTGCGTTGCCTTGAGTTTCCTGATTCGGCCGCTCTATACGCCGAGAGGGCGTCCCAGTACGGCTCAATTTTCGTGCGACACAAAGTCCCATAAGGCTAGCGGTCTTTAAGTATATCTCGTCGGTGACGCCGTTCAAATTTGAGTACAGGTTTCGCCGCCAGGTGGCGACTGGCGCCACCAACTGCCAAGATGGCCGCCGCTCAGTTCCACTGATTGTCCTCGAGTCGTGCGAATCGATTCACAGTCCGGCACCGGAGAAACGCACGTCGCGCGTGATCGTTTCGAAACGTTTGTTTTTTTCCATCAACCAGTGCGCGTCGCCAGTTCGCGAGTTGTCGAGCGAGACGAAAAATTCCGGAGTCGGGATAATCGGCGAACGAGTTTGAAGGGAAAAAATCGGCAGGAGACCTTTGGGTGAAACGGACGAACGAGAGTTCAAGATGAGCAGCGTACCAACAGGTGAGATCATTGACACTACCGTTGTCTTGTTGCCACTTTGATTTTACGATCGATTAAAGAGCATTCCGTGCCTGTTTTTGGGATTCGCGATCAAATTTTGGGAATAGCTTGATATTTGGGTGGGAATGTGTGAGTTTTTGGCTGGGTGTTGGGTGGGAAAAATTCTAACCTCTGAAGAGGTTTTTACAACTTTGATTGTATTGACGCTGAGGAGTTTATGGAAACATAAGGAAGTTTGTTTATGATTATTTGAAATTGTGGAGGGTGTGTGGGTGGGATGATGAGGTTGGTTGAGAGGTAATTTTGAGATTTTTTGGTCATTTGGAGCTGGTGAGTGTGTGAGTGTAAGGCTGTGTGTGTAGGGAATGGGGGATGTTTTTTAAGTTTTTGACGGAGGCAAGGATGATTTTATATGGACTTGTGGGTTTTGATAGAGTTGTGGGTAATTGATTATTTAATGTTGAATGTGTCGGAGAATGAATTTTGAGGGTTTAAGAATAAAATAAGAATATATTTACCTTATTATAGTTTGGTTCGTATCATGTGGTTTTAAACTTATACTAGGTCTTGTTTTTTATTAGTAGAGTGGTACAGTTAAACTGTCAGCATTGTAAATCTTAATCTAACTGTTTTATAAGTTTTAAGCTTGTGGGCTTCGCTGGCCCACAAGTTTTATCCGGAAATATGGTTTTCAGTACCAGTACGCAATACAAGTTGTATTTACTATCCAACTTGTACCATATGTTAATGAAGAACTTCAATGTCTTAGTCATCAGTTGAAAATTCAATAAAATTTTGGTTAGCTCTATCAGACCAAAAGGACAATATTGAAACACATTCAATATTAAATATTCTCTGTAGGTCAGACAAAGATTTTTATCACACCATTCCAATTTTCATGAATGTGTGACAATCTAACCAAAAATATTCTTGGAACCAGCGTCCATAATTACTATACCATAGTTAAAGATCAAATGGAATTTTGAAAGTAGCCAATTTTTGAGTACTCTCAGTTCCAACATAGCGTTCTATACTTTTAATTTGAAACAAGTTGAACGATGTTCCATCAAAGGCCAAAATCCGTCAGCCCCCCAAACAGCTCGGCGCCAAACGTCACGTCATTTGAAATTCAAATATAGAATCCGAGCCGAAGATTCGAACGGTCCCTAACCTAGACCAACGACCGGACGAACCTAATCGCATCGGGTTCTCGGCATATGTAACGCGCGCTCCTGTTATTCCCGTCTCGCCGGCCGGCCGTTCGTTAATTAGATTAACGTAATTAGACGTTGGCCGAGTATCTTCGCGTTAAAACTAATCGCGCCGGCGAGCCAATCGGAACGCTCGCTCGTCATTCGATCGCATTAAGAGTTGCGGAGTCCCGCGCACGGACGAGTCGTGCCAAACTAACGAAGTCAAACTAACGACTGAGTTTCAAACTGTTTTGTTCAAAAGAAATTCGTGAAAATTCTGCTTCCGTTCGGTACTTATTTTGAACTATTCTGCGGCCAATTTAAATAGTTTAAGTCTGATTCGTTTAGCGAGGGGGGCATGAGTGACGAAAATTTGATGTTCTGATGTAGAGATTAGGTAGTAGGTTGTTTTTGCGGGACATGAGTACAGTTTGTCTTTGATTGTTGGCCGTGGATGTTGGATGGAAGATTACTGTGAGTCGAAGGTGCGATTGATAACTCGGGTCGATGTGGACGGTCGTTTTTGATGGTAATTGTTTACGAGTGAAAATGTTGTAGGTTGGTGTATTTTTAGTGTTGTGTACGGTTTATGTCTGGTATGTAGTGTAGGCCAATTAATGTGGATGAGTTTTAATTTGTTACGGTCTAATATTTTATTATTTTCCAGTGTTGGTAGTGAGGGTATGTCAGTTGTAATAAATGTTGATGCGTGGAAGTGACAGTATTACAAAACTTTTATTTCTTAGCCTAATAGATTTTGAAAACTGGATGTGTCAAAATATATATTCTAGTACATTATACATAGGCAAAATGTTTATTTCGAAATGTATAAATGCTGATAAGTAGAAACATAGTAACATCCGATGATTCACAATTTATCCAAGGAGAATTTCAACAGTTAACATATCAGAATACCAATACTATTCACACTAACAACCATTATATTCAAGGTAACAAAAATTCACATTTACAAACGTGCACATGCAGAACGCTATAACAAACTGAAAAACCAATGTCTTAATCTAAAAATACCATATTCGCCATCCAATTCTTCATATAAACTAAACATTTGACATTTCCTTACACAAATTCACGTATTCTTCACACAACCTATCACTTTTATTATCTCCGCATCAATTCGGTCATCACAATTTTCTGAACATACGCACCAGCAATCCCACACACTCAGACTACAATGGCACCCAAAAGCAGCGAACACGCGCTGGAGCCACTCGAATTCGAAATCCGCTATTACCAAATTCAATGAAGCAATGAACCCAGCCTGACAGAGCAGGTCTCCGGCCACTCGCCAGGCAGATCGTCGATAATTTATTCTCCTCTCGACTGACGGATAACAGATTTGGGCCCACCGCGTGCCGGATCGATTATCAGTCAAGCGTACGTCGCGTATACCGAGTGGCGTCGTACTTTCGGTCGAATCCCTCTCTCTCACACCCACACACGCCGGACACACTCTTCTCTGCGATTCGCCTGTCGACTTGGCCTATGCGTCAGTGCAAATGACAGCGCGCGCGATGACAATAGGACAATAGGTAAAGGTCGTGCCTCTGATTGCACACTCGTCCCTGCTTCACACTGCAACAGATGCCATGATTTTCTATGCAATGTGCCTCGAGTCGCCTGTCGATGAATCGATTTCTGCCCGAGTGTTTCGTTCGATTGATTCCGGAGCACTGTATAGTTTTTCGGAATTTTTCTTGATCCGTGGACAAATCCACACTAGGCCCTTATTTATTCGAATATACGTCGCATTGTACCAATTGTAAAGTAGAAATCTTCCTTTGGTATTCAATGGTTTGGATAGTATTCACCATAAGTGACCATTTATTCTGTGATTCCCCCGTTCAACTCGTTTGACAAAGTTCGTATTGCTAATAATAATCCCGCTTTTGCCCTACAATATAAGGATATAAGATTCAATAATTATTAAACAGCAGCCCTAGCAGCACTGTTTTCAATTTATTAAAAAAAATCATAAGTTTCAGAAGATATTTTTAATCCAAATTAATGCAACTTAAAGAATGAACCATGCGCTAAACAAAAACACTAAGATTATTAGGTTTTAGTGGAATAGAAAATACATCAGTTTAAAGTAAACTTTACAATTTCTGGGTTGGTTTTACCCCGCTCCGCCTTATATTGGTTTTGCTTCACGCTGCGATAGATGCAATTTTTTATTATGCATCTGAGGTTCAAGTGGCGTGCGCTGTGTGCGTAATCAATTTTGATTAGGGTCGATTAATTTGTATGCGGGATGTTCGTTTGATTCGTATGATACATTTATCTGGGCAAATTTCAAGCAATGTTGCTCTCTTCTTTTAAACTTTGAATTCTTCATTATCTGCTTAACATTAGTATTTGCTGCGACGGACAGTGCAACATATGTTATGTTAATCTATGTAATGTCGGTTGTTTATAATGTGTACATTCTTCCCGATAACGCGAGAAATACGTGATCGATGTTGTTAAGTATAAAGTAACGTGCTGTGTCATTTTCTGCATTGACATTTAGCCGCAAGTTATCTATGACATAATTTGCATCGTACATAGTATGCAATATATCGCTTCTAACTAGCAATCCATAAATCAAATCCAACGTTTATCTTTTACACTACTCTTGTTATTTTCGATTGAACGTACGCGGACTGTTAAATGTCCAGTAAGATTTTAATGTTGTTTTAATTCATGTCTCATATCATATCACATAAATTATATTTAAAAAAATAGAGACATTATATAATTCATGTGATATTTAATTTTTGTTTTAAATGGACTTATACCACTTTCAAAATAAACGGTCCATATGTAAAATCGAAGAAGAATTATCAATATCCTATACTGAAGCTAGCGATCGAATCAACGACTAATAAAAGTGACCGTTTTGCTTCGATGTTCGTCATTGCGGTTTTCTTACTTTTTTTTCCTCTGCCGACGAAAAATTGCGCCGCACTTATTTTTGCAAACTGCGTCAACGCGTCGACACTCTCGCACGTCTTATCTCTTTCGCGACTCCCGTATCTTTATTTATGCACTCCGGTCAGCCACGTGAAAATCATTCAAAATCGCTTGCCGTTACGATCGACTCCTTATCGACGCAAACCGCAAAGATTTTAGCGATTTATTCCACTCTTTTCTCAGCATCGGACATTTATGACTCTAACGTTAAACCCTCATTTAATTAAAAAAATCGTTCCAACGCTTGATTCGTGAATTCTACTGTTAACCCATTATCCGCCAATGTCCCATTTTTGGGACACAGTTTCAAATTGTTTTCTTTTAATGACTGCAACTTCTACATGTACAGTTAATTCCATTTTGTATTTCTGTATTTTTGCATTACGGTAATGGGTTAAGCAACCTTCGGTGGCGTCGTTCGACAAACTTTACAATTTTCTGATTCCTACCAGCACAACAAAGTGATTATCGAGTTTCCAAGAATTCCTCCCGCATATTCCGCCTGCGCTCAGTCGAGTTTTAACTTTATTCCGCGATTTCTCCAGAAAAGAACGAATCGTCCTAGTCCCAGGTACCAGTCTTGTGTCTGAAATGAGTCACCGTCCATGAGTCTCTAGGAATTCGAACCAGTTACGTGACGCAACCGGGCGCGGATATCGTGGAAGGAGAAAGTTTCGTCTCCGACCAGTTTTGAGACCCCCCCCCCCCCCCACTCCGCCCCTCCTTGCCCAGCTTCGATTCTTTTCCACCATCTTTCCCTTCACCCCCTTTCGTCCCTTTTCATCCCTGCTCGCATATCGGATTTACGGAAGCGAGAGTCGCGAGACTACCGCGATATCGCGTGTCTAAAACGATCGACGTGGGACGCCATTTCTTATACGGGGTGCTCAGAGAATTCTGGAGGGTGCTGGCTAGCTGCTTGATTCGGAAGTAGAGAGTACTTGGAGATTTTGGGGTATTTTTTCGGAGGTGGATTATTTATTCTTTTTGCGACCGAGGTAAATTTTTAATAACGCGAGGGTAGATTGTGGAAGTTTGTACAATTCGATATTTTGCGGTTGTGCATGTCACGAGCATAAAATGACAGAAATAGGTTGTCATTCAAGCGAGTTACTCTTTTTCACTGTTTTATTCAGTGAAATATTGTAATGGAAGTTTTTTAACTGAGTGTCTGATACTGAAGATATGCTTATTCAGACAGTACGTTTATAATTTTAAAAATGCTGTACGTAAGACGCATTGTTGAATCTTTATGTGAATCTGTCGACGAGATATCTGTAAACTTCTGAGGAAAGGCAAGATTCCTTATTACGGATAGTATCGGGAACCAATAAAGTCCCGATTGATTTAACCGAACACGAGCCCGCACTTACGATTTACGATCGACGTAATTCCATCGGCACTTTATTGACACGCGAACCGTGCCACTTACTTCTACTCCATTCAAAACGCTGAAGCTCAGGTGTCCCAGGCCTATCTGAAACCATTTTCTCAACGCACGCTCATATAATAAATCCAGATATGCAAAAACTGTCCAAACGTTGGAAAGTTTTCATTTGGAAGTTTGTTTTCTTCGCCAAAATAATGGAAAAATCATTCCAATCGTTTAATTCACTGCAGTGTACATATAAATTATTTTTGCTTGGTTGAAAATATAGTGTTATATTACGATACTCTGACTAAGATACATAGAATAATATTACAGTTTTCTGATTAATTTGTATGTTATAAGTTGCATAAAGTTGTATGCAATAGGTTGCAATAACCGGTTATTGACTGTCAGTGACAGATATATAATATTAGGTTTTTGGCGAATTTCGTCAATGTTTTACTTGTAACTACTACTACGTATAACAAAAACAACAGTGATTCAAATTATACATCCACCAACAAAAACCATAATTGTTTCCCAATCGATACCTACACAAATACAACCTAATAAGTTATCCGCAGTTCTATATTCAAGTTCCTTACCACTTCCATCGCAATACGCAGTATAAAGCAGTGGCCACCGAGTAAAGAACGGGTGTCATAACAATTTGTTCTTCATTCGCGCGGCGCACGCACACACGGAGACGGTCGCGTCGGAAAAGGCGAAGTTTATCCAAGAAACTGTCATAAATTCGAAACTTCGGTCCGTCAGTGTGCGAGACTCGCGTTCGATTCGCGGACGAGGGGAATAAATTCCAGCTGCGAGCGCATTATGTACGTAAAGTTCGTGCCTGAGTCGCTTATAACGGGTCGAATATTCGTCGATATCAGTTTCTTCGGCCTCCGCGGCGGCACGAATAAATTTCCCAGTCCTGCTACCCGCATGAAACGTCAGTCTCGGCTACTTTTGGATTTGGCGTATTTTTCCGCTTTGTCGGATTTTTTTTCGTGACGTGATTTTATTGTGATGGGAGAATAAGTTTATCCAAGTTTTACATTTGTTTGTTATGTAGTCGATTTTAGCTTTGTTGACGTGGCACGTGCCTATATTGTACTAAAAGCGAATCTGTCAGTTTCGTCAACATTCGCCCTGATCGATTCCAACAATGTTCGCCAACTCCATCGTGTCTCTCTAAATATTGACAGTCCAGAATGCAGAAACAGATTTCACACGCCAGAAACATAATTTTACATCTACTTCTTGCAGCATATCAAAATCTACCCTCCCATACTCTTTACCTGTCTAATTTCTACTTATACCGAATCGTCAACGTGTTAATATTTAAGCTACTACTCGTAAAAATAATCTAAGTAAAAAATTGGATCTCAAAATATTTGTTCATTTTCTCCAGAGTACTACTATGTCATACACAGTTATTGCTTTGCTTTGAACTACTTGTACAGTCGGTTTATTTGCCTTTCAAGTTTCTTTCTGCTTGAAACTGATTTTCTACCTGACCGTTTCCGACCTCAAATCTTTCGCTACCGGCGAGTAAATTATCTCCCTCCTCATAACGCGGAGTGGAAGTCTTTTTTTGCCCGGAAATACCTGGAGCCCATGACCTCGGCAGGCAGCATGGCCGACGGTGGCGGGCTCCTTTTTTCCACTTTGAATTTAATTAGATCGAGCCACAATGCCACCGACAGCGCGTTCCCTTTGTGTTGGAGAACACGCGCCAGTTTACAATAGCTTATGGTCGTCGCTCGTTCAAACGAAAGTTTGTTTCGCGAATGTGTGTCGCTAATCATGGCTCGCGTATCCAGCCGATAATTCGAAGGGCCGGAATAAATTTCTATTTTTGGGTTAGGCGAACGTTGCGTACTATGCGAACAAAATCAAAGGGAATACTGTCATAGCATCCTCAGTAATTGTTTGTTAACATAAAATGTTCATTTTCGATGGTTTAAAAATTCGTTGACTTCAAAGAGTATAATAAAAGGTCAAACTTATCGTGAAACGATATATCAGGCTGGCAAGAAAGTAATTACGATTTTTTAGTGTGAAATAAAACTCGTATTTTTGTGCAAAGAATAAAGTAATCATCAATCTATTTTCCATTTTGTTCCATAATTCAAATGAGACTTATATTAAATGCCGGGCGGAAAATGTTTTAATACAGAAGCTTGTCGAAAAAATGATAACTCTTCAAAAACCGGATATACATTTTTTGCCAATCTAACAGCTCCCACTCCAGAATAAATGTATAAAGATCACTGGCCAATGTTAAAAAGTGTAGGGAGAAATCGATCGCCGCCACCCTCAACTTTTTCCACCCCTTTTTGCGGACGGTCTACTTTACACCGCAGTCAAAATTGGATTTTCCCTTTTTACTTTGTAAGATGGGGGAGCGCGTGCCAATTGAATTTCCGCTTTTATCACCGCGTTCGAGCTTAAAGCGAGACTGCGGTCTTCTCGCCTCGCAGTTGGTACGATTTAATTGGTCTCTCAAATTGAAAACCTAGCACCACCCGGCCGATTTTAACCGATCTCCGATTTGATTTTGAATTCCGTATTGGCAGCGTCGATGTCCCCGTTTTCCGCGTCGCGGTTTTATTTCCCGTTTACGTCATTGACAGCGGACGTCGTTTATCATTATTTTTTGGACTTTTTTACGTTACGCGGGTGCCTCGGTTAAATTCTCGCTTATATTCGTATTTCCGATATCGGCTTGGTCCCGTGTCTGTTTGGCTTTTTCCGCACTTTTCCAGCTCGAGCTCGCGTTTCGCACAAATCATAATTATTTGGCGTCGTATTACGCGAGGATGGCTTTTATGTTTTTTCTGGAGTTTTTCGCTAGAAATACGTAGTAACTGATGTTTCTTTCAGTCTTTCGTTCGGATTCAAAATCAATACTTTGAACGAATATTATTTCCCGTCTCTATAATCGCTATGACTTTCCGGAAATATATTTGTAATTATTTATCGTATTCTTGTATGCATGCCAATAATCGCAACAGTGTTCAAAGCCAAAATTAATGATACAATCATACAACAGTCACATAAATAAACCGTTTACACCACGTTAATCATAAATTATATATCTCATTCTTTTCAAATATGTACTTACACCAATTTTAAAATAAACGGTCCAAATGATCACTGAACAGTCACGTCCTACCTCAATATTTCCCCGACCAATTCTACGGACTTCGCACTTATCCCCCCCACCTCTCCCTCTCTCTCTCTCTCTCTCTCTCTCTCTCTCTCTCGAGCGATTTCCACTTGCCCAGTTGTAACTTTAACCTTCGCACTCACTTCGACGACTGGCCTTATCGATTTGTTCCGAGGCAAGACGATACACGCCACGCGCCCACCCCCCTTTCCATTTCCACCCTTTTAATGAACTCGTTACGAAGCCGGAAAGAGCCTCGTCGGCCGTTTCCATTCTTTGATGCCGAGCGAATCGCTGCTCGCCAATGGCGAAATGGGAAATGGGAAATCTGTCGCTCGTTCGTAATGATTAATCGGCCGAGCTATGAGGAGGGGGTGGGTGGGTTGCTTCAACTTCGCTGAATTACCTTGCCTGGATGGAACAAATTGTCTTTGTTCCGGTAAGTCGGCTGCGAACGTCGAAAGGATAATTGGATAGAATTATTTGGTTAGAGTGTTCGGGGATGTGTTTGGAACTGCGAGAGTGTTCAGTTCTTGGTTCTGTTGATTTTGAGAAGAGCAGTATTGGGTTAGTTGGTCTGCTTTGATGAAAATTGGATATGTCGATTTTGTGGAGTGTTTAGAGTATGATAAATATTGATTTGTGGAACGCCAAGAGTGGGTTCTAATTTGTTAAAATAGTTTGAGTTGATGAATTGATAGATTGTTTATTGTTCTGTAAATTAAGTAGAACTATTTTGATATAAAAACTGAAAGTTCGTTCTTCTGTTGCTGATGAAAATAAAGATTTAAAAGCGTGACGGGTTCAAATTTGATCAGTTCGTATTAATGGAGTAAAGTATTTGAACTGTACGAATTGAAATTTTGCTTTGTACATTTTCTTGGAACAGAATGAGAGCTGAAAGAGGGTGAATGTTTGAAGGAAAGTTAAATTCTCGGGATTGTTGGAGTTGTTGGGTTAATGTTTTTGAGTGAGTTGCTGACTTGCTGCCTACGTTCCTGCGTGAGGGTTGGTTTAATCTCGAGGAATAGTCGGAATACCGTGGGAAACTGAAATTTTATTTCCTCCAAAAGGGGCTACATTCTGTTAATTTAAGAAAATGTCTGTATTATGCAACGTGTATTTCCAGCAAATTATATACATTCAATGTTTACTCATGCCTTTACATTTTCGCCAGTGAGCTTTTTTTCATTATCATATACGTTTCGTTACGAGATCGTAATTTTCCACATATTAGTTCAAATTACTGCGTGAAAATATATGCAATGTATTTATATATCTCCCTCTTCATTTATTCTCATAATAATCCCGCGTTTAACTAGACAATATGCACCGTTTATTTTGATAGTGGTGTAAGTACATATTTAAAAATAAAAGAGTTAACATATAATTTATGAATAATGTGGTGTGAACGGTTTACTTATGTGATATCTAATTATTTTTTTTAAAATAGATTTAGAAAGACCAGAATTGAAATTTATCAGCTACGACACAATAAATACACTATAATTCCGTAATATTTATACCATCGTAACGATTGTAACAGAAAATATTCACGGAACAGTAACAGAGGCTCTCCCTTCGAGTCTAAAATCCGCTCGGCAAGGTTTCAGGCTCCTCTAATTCTCATTGAACCGGTCCCGCGTATTATTACGCCGTCCGCTCGCCAACCTTGAGCCATCCAGTCGACCGTAGTTCGACCGTATTTAGAACTGCACCGGGTCCGAAACGACCCCGATCAACCGGTTCTCTCCCCCATAAAGCTCGGCCGAACACGGGAAACATTCACCGAGGCGGTACTCGAAAACGGATCGAAAACGGATCGAGGAGGGATCGAGGAGGGATCGAGGAGGATTGAGCGATCCAATCGGTCCGCTATCGATCGAAAATGATCGACGCGTCGAGTTTCGCTTCGAAGGTCGTTCAACTCGTCTCGAGAGGGTCCCGTTCGATTCCCACTCCTGCCTTTTCATCCTGCTGACCCTTTTTTTTTTGCCACTCCTTTTACTCCCTTTTTCCAGCCTCCACCTTGCTCGGCTTCTTTTCCCTGCATTTTTTGTCTTTCCTTCTCTTTTTGGTGTCTCGAGCGCGGTGTCAGCGGATTCTGTCGGACGCGGGAGTCAAGTGATTGACTTCGGCTGCTATTAATAGAGGTAACGTTTTTCTGCGGAGGGATTGAAGAGTTCAGGGTTATGAGAGGTATGTGAGTTAGAGCGATGGAAGCATTTTTTTTTTGTTCTGATTAGAAGCCGGTGGAAGTTGGTGCTGGTGATGTTAGTAGCCTACTAAATAATCTTTTTAAATATAGCTATTATAGCGTAATTATAGTTAATATAGCGTGTATTAGCTTGATTACTTACAGTCTATGTTTTTCAGTTAAAAATCATTGAATTGTAGTAGTTACAAGTATAACACTGACCGAATTCGCCGAAAACAATATTATACAGTCACTTACGGTCAATAACCGGTTGTCGCAAGCTGATTTTACATAATTTCTTAATTATTGAAAATATTACGTGGCAGTGTCCGTGAGTCCGCTTTTCCGATTTTTATCATTTACTGAATTTATCGAATTACCATCATTTGTTTGTATCTTCATCTTACCCTGCTCGTCTGAAAATGGTCTAAAATTGAATTCGTTCATCAGCAACGATTCCTCCCACACATCGACACCTCTACATTCCGACAATCTTCCTAAATTATCTTACCTATCTCGCTACCTAAACACCGAGCTGGCCTACAGTCAGTTCCAACTTTCACGGCCAACCTACCGCCTCTACATCGTTCCCGACGAGCGCGACTTAAAACAATCCGACCTAACGGTAACCTAACGATAGCGAGGTAGACGAGTCGTACATCAACTGATAACATATGTTACGCGTTATCAGAGGCCTCGCATTAATGTCCGACCGCGGACTCGTCATCTTTCTACTGCCGGCGGAAAATGGTGGGGACTTCCGTTGCCTTCTCTCTCCTCGAGGCAATTAGAGAGGGAGATCACTGACTCAGACGTTACACGTCGATTAAACGAGGACGGAGTGGTGGGTGGGGGGGTGGAGGGGGGAGGAAAGAGAAAGGAACAGGTGCAGAGAAGGACGGAGGAGAAAAACGGTTTGGATGGATAGAAGGGGGCTCGTGAGAGAAAGAGAGCGATAGATAGATAGAGAAAGAGTGAGTGAGTGAGTGAGTGAGAGAGAGGGAGAGAGCGGTAGATGGATAGAGAAAGAGTGAGAGAGAGAGAGAGGGAGAGAGAATTAAAAGAGTGGGGAGAGATAAATGGGGCAGGTGAGAGGATAGACAGATAAGAAATTGTGGAAAGAGAGACAGACACATGGAGGAAGACGGTGGAGAGAGAGAAGGAGAGAGTGGTATCATATAGGAATAGAGTGACGCTAACGGAATGGGAAATGAACAATAGATTGGACGATTGGACAAATACGGAAGGAGGAATGAGGTGAGAGAGACGGATTGACGGATTAAGGGAATTGGATTGATTTGTTGAGTGAATGCGTGGCATTCCATTGTTAAGAGGGAAAGATTGAACGGGGATTTTTAAAATTGCATGAACAGTGCTTTTTTAAGGTAAAAGTCGGTGAAACAGATTTAATTTGTTTTTCCGTTCGAGGATTTAAATTTCATTACGTGCCATGGAAATTGAGAAGGAATGTTTGTTTTACGGTTTGCTTTCGATGTTTTATCGATTCGTTAACTGAAAATGTACAAGTATGGTAATTGGTTTTCATTGAATGTTGCCATGGTCATAATGGACTGCAAGCGGTGAGAAATTGGAATGAAATGGAAAATGCCGGGGAGAGAAAAGAATCCTTCAATCACTCCGATCGCTTTTCCATCAATATTTCATGTTTCGTGACGCACATACTCCGTTACAGCAACAATGAAAAATACGTATATGCAGAAAGATAGGAAGAAAAAGGGAATCGTTCAATCACCGAGATTGCCTTTTTTTCAATGCAACATATTTCACGGAAACGAAAACAATGAAAAATGCATTAAAATCGGAAGAGACAAAGACGATAAAGTAAAGGCACAGAGTATTATTTTATCTTTTACACATTTCGTACTTTGAGGTACACATATCGTACTACAGTAACAAAAAGAGCAACAGCAAAGAGAGAGTCTCACAATTTCATGTGATTCTCTTAAAATTCTGCATTGCAACAGCGATTACAAAAAAAAATATGAATACGACAGAAATAACTCTGACATTTACTTTATTATTCCCTATTTTGTAATTACGTTGCATGAGAGGCAAAAAATATGAAGGAAAATAATCCTGAGATTCCTCAAGCATTCTTTCCGATATCTCACATTTCGTAACACAGTCCGTATTAGATTAACATCGAAATGTACGAAACGAATCGAGAACGAGAAAGAGAGAGAGAGAGAGACGGAGAAAGAACCACAAAAGCGTTTCGATTTCTTTTCCACCTCGGTACGTGGACTCGACGATCGCAGCGCCACGCTCGATCCATAGATCCGTGGATCGCTCGGCAGGTTTCGCGCGGAGAAACCTTTCTCGATCTCGGCCAGCTGTTACCAGCTGTCGTCTGCACGCGTTCGATTGGTGCACGTGGTCGAACGACGTAGTTTGATCCTAGATCCTGGATCCTGATCGTCGATCCGATCGACGTACGTCCTCCCGGTTTTTCCGACTCGCGACGATCGCGAGTCTCTTAGATCGAATATTCGAGTTCGGAGTCGCGCGAAGTTTCTTTGTTCAGTGCTCGGATTAGATTTTAGTGAAAGTGCGACAGATTTTTGGAATGGTGCCGATTTGGTGGACGCGTGTGCTGATCGTTGGATCGATGGATTTACCGTGTGATAGACGGATGTGTGCAATGTGAAATTTGGCGGTCCGTCGATGAAGTTTCATGAAAGTCGAGGAATTCATCATTGATGGTCGTGGACGAATAGATTTTTTAGTGCGCACGATTGCGTTGAAAAATTCGACAGCTTCGTGGAATCGTGAAATTTTTATGTCGAATTTTGTTATTGATGCTGGTTAACCATACATTTAGCACTATGAAATTTTAGTGGAAGTTATTACTCGGATTATTCTAGATCAATAAATAGTGTAACATAAATTTTCACAAATATTGCTAGTAAATGCTAACAACTTTCGCAGTGTTGTTATTAAAAGCATAGAAGAAAGTTTTTGAAACCGTAGTTTATTAAATTATCATTTTGTCGACAATCGACTGGAATCAGAGTTTCGCCGCTGAATTTTGATCAACGATCGCACCTTCTATTCCTAAGCCGAACAAAACTAGCGTTCCGCGAAACTTTGAACGTAACACAAACAGGATCATTAGCTAAGTGAGCGGGGCAAGCTTTCTTTCCTCCTGAATCGCGAATTTGACCGCGATCTCTCTGAAAGAAACGTTTCGAGAACGGTCGGCAATGTAAATTTTTCAACCAACCAGTTTCGCAATTCAATTCCGAAGAAACGATGCGAGTCGAAATTTCGCAACGAACTCTACTCCCTCCAGAAGAAAATCCACGAATCACCAAAATTATCTTAAGTCGCCAATAACCCTCACTTGTGGTTGATGCGACACTAAATGATGAAATAAAAAAAAAATCTCTTCATAGCATTACATAATTAAGATTTACGAAGAGGTTTCATTTATTTGAAATATAAAAAATTATAAAAATATTAAAATGAAGACTGACACGGAACCGAGCGAGCAGAAGTCGACCTTGAAGCTGGACGATCGGGATAAAAAGTCAAGGGTCTGTCCGGAGCATGAAGAGGACTGTCCCAGCGAGAACGAGCACGAGTTCGAGTCTTTGGAGTACGAAGAGGACGTTTATTATTCGAATTTGACCGCGACGCCGAGCTTCGACGACATTGACGAGCTGTCAGACGATTTTGACACCATAATCGTGCACTGTTGGCGCGACGCCAACGGTGACATCGACGAGATAGTCGTGGATGACGGTAACCTGTCGGTGGAGACCGAATTTATTGATGAGGAAGTCGGCGACGAGTCCAAGAGGAGAGGCAAGAAGAAGAAGCGATCGGTGAGAGTGATCTTCCAGGACTTTTCCAAGCCCTATCTGGCCAAGATCAGCAACAGTCAGAACTACAAGAAGTTCCTCGAGCTGGTGAAAGGTGCTTGGGCTGAATGAAATTGAGCGCGGAAACGAATAGGCGGAGTTTGGGGGATTGTCACTTCTGATTTTGCAACAGAGTTCTTAGCTTCTTTCTGTAGAAGTTGGCTAAGATGAGCTAGAAGCCTGTGATAACTTTGGGATTTTAGTTGAATGAATCAATCTTTAAATTGTAGGGTTAGAACGTTTAGATTGTTATATTCTTTTGTGGATAGTTCATGATGTCAGGATTTTAGATACAACGATTGATTAAAGATTTGGCTTTGATGTTGGCATGCTCTTTTGTTCATAATTGAAGAGAAAAAGCTCTCAGGCATAAAGATTGGCTGAAAGTTTTATTAGAGGCTTAGGAAGATTGGGTTGTCGTTTTTTGATTGCATTAAACATCGAATTTTCTGGTCACGACTTTATAAGTATAAAATCAATCTGCCAATTTATAACTTTATGCTTTTCCATCCTCCATAGTCGAAATACAAAGTTTAAACTTTACAAAAATCTTTCATGTTTTATAAGCTATCGAATGGCTCATTCAAAATTTAATTTGTTTTACAATATCGGATCCTTTCGATAAGGCTCAAGTTCTTCGTTCTCAGATTTCATAATTTCAACTTAATCCACCGTCGATCCGACCGCCAGCTTCGTCATCGAACTCTCTTTTGTCGACTACGAATAGCGGTATCGACGCGTTGCCAGCAATAATTGCCTGTAACGTGATCGACAAAACGACAGTGATCTGTATCCCGTTAGAGCGAACCGGCTTACGCAACGAAACCGACGTCGACAGTCGCTTATTTCTTCCCTTTCTTCTCTCTTTCTCTTCTTTCTCTCTCTTACACGTTCCTCCTCTCTTCTGGACTCTCTTCAATTACCGTTCTCATGTCTGCTGACTATACGTACTGAGCAATCGGTTGAAGTCTACTGAATAGTCTACTGAGGTCTACTGAAGTCTACTGAATAGTCTACTGAATAGTCTACAGAATAATCTGTTGAATAGTCTACTGAAGTCTACAGAATAGTCTACTGAACAGTCTACTGAACAGTCTACTGAACAGTCTACTAGACTGTCTATTGAACAGTCTACCGAACAGTCTACTAAACTGTCTATTGAACAGTCTACTGAACAGTCTACTAAACTGTCTACTGAACAGTCTACTGAACAGTCTACTGAACAGTCTACTGAACAGTCTACTGAACAGTCTACTGAACAGTCTACTGAACAGTCTACTGAACAGTCTACTGAACAGTCTACGGAACAGTCAACCAGTCAACTGAGCAGTCGAGTGAACGGTGTACGAAGTTGTAACGACCGTTGCGAGACAGTAACGGAGAGAGACGAGGATGTAACGAGCGTGACTGAATCGATGTCGCGCTAAAAAATTTAACCGAACGCAACTGCGCTATCACGTGCTTCCTTTCTACGATTTCTACGTATTGAGGCGTGCGCGATCGAAAAGCATGACTCGAATATACCTGCCACTACATAGTCACTGTCTTCCATTCTTCCCTTGCAACATTCGCACTTTCGATTTAATATTCAATGGCTTGACTGGTTCAAAATAGTTGATTGATCTTCTCTTCAGCGTCTTCGATTTCCACCTAAAGCATTCACTGTTGACTTATTCAAGTATAGCGGATGATAAAAGTGATCGTATTCTTTAAATATTTATTTTTTTATTAACTGTGTAGAGTTAAAAGAAGTATTCAAATATATGACAAAACTTTCAACCAAGACAAGGGCTTATTAACTTTTATTAAATATTAAACACAAGGTTGGAATTAAACACACATAAATTAGTACACAAGTATTTATTGTTTCAATATTGTTTGCTCAGTACTTGGTGTCTCATCTTCAAAAGTCCGGTTTGATGGTTCTGATGTGAGCATCGTACGCGAATGATTGGGAATCCTGAGGATTTTATTGGTTTCATCGCCCTGAGAGCATGAAGGTTTATGGGGTTTAATATGGTGCTTCGAGAGGATTGCGTGGGTTTCAATATTTTTCCTGCGCGGCCATAGGCCGGGAAATAAATTTAGATGCCGTCGGGCGGAAAATTTTATAGGACGTAAAAGCGAGAACCGAACTTGTCCATTTGAACAAAGTCGTAACTGCTATTTATAACTGAATTGCACTATGCGGCCAGCTTCTAGTAAACATCGTGTTCAATAATGGTGTTATACCGTGCCATTACTATACTACGCGTATGTAGGTAATACATTGCAGTTGGTTACGTACTGTTCACTACGCGCCTGTCCATAGTATACGGTAAAATATTAACCGGCCTATTTGGCTAATACGAGAGTAATTGAAAATATTAGAAGAATTGAGTACCTGTTAAATAGTACATTAGTTGAATAATTATTCTCTGCTATTATTGTGCTACGTATACGTTACATGCCTTTCGCATACGTCTGCGGATACTTCCACAGCGTACAGGAATGCATTTTGCAGGGAATTTAGTTAATAAGAGTATCAGAAAGTCCATTAACTACTACATTATCTTTAATGATAACTTTACACCACACTATTACTATAGCGTGTTCACGGAACAATTTAAGGAATATGAGAAAATTCATTACTTGGTACATCGTTATTATTAATAGTCCTCCAGTACATTACTACATCATTATAAGGTAGTTTCAAGAATAGAGAAAATAATTCAGGCAGCACGAGAATCAATGTGTCCGAAAATTCAGTAACGGTTGATACGTTGGACGATAGTTTCTTAATTGTTTTCTAATCGATTTGCAGGAGAAGACGCCTCTCTTCATTCGACAGGCTCTCTTTCTCCAACCGCTGACAATGAAGCGAACGAGCTGCAAGGATTATCCTTGGAGGAGCAGGAACGCCAGAGAGCCGAATGGACAGCGAACCTGGCTAAGGTGAGTGTTTTGAAATCCATAAAGCGATCTTAACGACTCTCATGGCATGCATCAGTGACGTAATTTTTGCACCGACTGTTCTGACTCATGCGTCATTCATTCGCGAGTTTCTACATCGCGTTCAGTTGTCATTTGCGAATTATTAATCATTTTCTGGAATTGCCAGTTATATAGTGCACTAGACCCTTCAAGGTTGAAATTACAAATTGTTCCTATATCACGTTTAAATATTGTATGAAAATGGTTTTATGCAGAAAATGTGGATTAGACGTTGGCATTATATTTTCTTCTGACTTTGTAATTATGTTGGAATGCGGCTGCTTTTGCTCTGGTTAGATTCTACTAAATCCCGGAAAAGATGTTAATGCGTAGAGTGAAAGTGTTGATGATTTGATAGTGTTCCCGATGAAAGTTACGATTCGCAAAGGTTTATACATTCCTTCATCGTTGGAATCGAGTCTGTAGTGTCGAATTTAAGACGGGGGTCTTTTCTGTCTAGTTTCTGCGTTAGGTTTCAATTGCTTAATAATATATTGGATTTTTTTGTAATAAAATCCCTTCGGTCGAATGTAATCGAAACTCCACAAGAATTTGTAATGAAGAAATTCCGTGCGGGAGGAAAATATTTCTGCAAGCCACGTCGGTAATGAGAAAAATTGAGGAAAATAATCACGTAGAAAATTCAATACGGAGAATTGCGAAATGTTAATCTCACCTGATGAACAAATCCTCATTATGTTAATGAGCATCTCTGTAATCTAAAATAATCTAATATATGATACCGATAATGTGGCTAAAAAAGGATCTGACGACAATCAGGAAAAGCTAGAAGTAATCTCAATATCCAATCCATGCTAAATAAATAATTTCTGCAGAGGAACAAAAGTTTCCAGATTTATAATACTTTCATCTTTCATGCAGGTCCACCGATCCCACTATGTAAATTAAATATTACTTATACAAATTTTGATTTTAAATCAACAAACGCATAGTGACCAATATTTTTTCCTTTTTTGGTCCGGGATAAAATTCAAACCATACTCATATAAATTCGAATTTCTCAAAAGCACACATTGAACCACATCTCCATATCTTAGAACACATTTGGAAAAACGTACTAGTCTCAAGCTGCGATTAGAAAAATGCTTGCAAATCACTGTTAGACATTTAAACGAAGTGCGAGGATGAGAAAATTTTGACAGAGAAAAGGAGAAAAACGAAAATTTGCGTAGGTCGAGGAAGAGATCAACACGCTGAGGCTCGTGCTGGCGAACAAGGTGCGAGTGTCTCAGGACCTGAAGCGGAAGCTGGGCATCAGCGTCTGGAAGGAGCTGACCGACGACGTCAATCAGGGCCTGAAGAACGTCAAGGAGAGTCAAGTGTACGTGTCGAGGGCAATTCACCGCAAAATGGCGACTGGCCATTCGCGACGATCACGCACTTTCTACCTTCCGACTCCTCACGCGTCGACACCGATTCACGATAACGCACCTATTCATCGTCCAGCACGTGCCCACTTCATCCTTTGTCACGCACGAACACGCACGCGTGTTGCACGAGACCGGCTTATCACCGCCACGATCGCGTTTCTCGAACGAATTTCTGCCAGATCGGTCCATTTTTACCCAAAGTTTCTCGGCTTTATGATCATATGATTTTTCGATGTGGGAATGAATTTTTTTATAGGTTTTGTAGAATGGGAGGAATTTGGTATTTTGAGGTAGATTTTTGGAGCAGTTGAGAGGTGACGTGCAAAAAATATTTTGTTTATAATTTCTTGCCGATAATTTATTCAGTCTTGACAGTAGAAATTCAGTTAGTTTGCTGAAAGTAATAATTTTTAAATGATTGTTGTGGTTATTTTTTAATAGTTTGCATTAATTAGGTATTGTCATACATGCTTACATATCCATGTAGTCATTTCATTCTTTTTTGACAGTAACGTTTCATCGTCACAAATTCAATATTTCGTCATAATTATCGTATGAAAAATTCGCACACAGTTCGTTGCAGAACTCTAAAATTCGTTCGAAAAATTCATTTGTTTATAATCATTGTCCCATCTCGATCATATGGATCATGTCATTCTCCTAATCTCGCCCAGGATCGCCAAAGGTGGCGGATTAGAACGGTGCAAAAAATTCGCAAAAATTTACCAAAATCAAGCACGCCTCCCTTCTCTCGCTTACCCTCGTCTTTATTTTTTTTTCTTTCATCCACCCACCACTCTGGTAGAGCACTTCTTTTCTTTGACTTTTCGTTGGGTTGTTGTCATTCAGTTATCAGAACGTCGGCGAGAAACTCGGTCAGTTCACCAGGGCGGTATCCGAGAACAGTTTGTAAGTACGCAAACAATAATTTTCTCCTACCGTCGGGTCCGAATCTTGTTTTAATCTGCTCCACGTTTTCGTATACTATTTCCTCTCCTTCCATCTTCATCTTGGCCAATCGACATTCAACGATTGATTTTGCATTGGCGCCAAACAATTTTTCTTTCATTTTTCTTCGGAAATTTCTTGCATTATCAAATTCGACGGTGTGAGAAATTATATACAATAATACACAAGAAACGAATAATGATTCAGTCCTAATTTTTAGAATTATTTAAAATTGTCATATGTCAGAGGTAGAATATTTCACTTTCCAAATTTAAAATTATGGCATCGAAAAAGTGTAAAATATTTTCTTACCAGACTTACATTTCTCTACACAAGAAAACTCAATTATTTTATTAAAGGGCATGACTTCCACGTTTCTTTATCTGTCACTTCTGGAATCTCACACAATTTTATGCGCACCCCAGAGCTGACAAAAATTGCTGTGCAAGATGTAAAATTTTCGTTAAAGTCCTCCCACGTTTCCCTTGCCAACCGAGAGTATGAAAACTAACATGAAACTCTCGGATTGCAAAATGCCTTCTCACTTCAAACTCCCAATCACATCCACGCTTTTATCACGAGCTCCCGGATACTCTCACTTATCATGGCACGTCGAGAGAAGGAGGGAGAAAGAAGTTCGATGAAAAAGCTGCGACAACGAAGAAACTTTCTCTCGACGTCGATTCGCCCCGGAGCAAAACTTGGCTTGACAATGGTGGAGGATTAAAAATGGGAAAGGGCGCAAGTTTATTGTGAACTAATCCGCTTTTATCTGTTCACTTTCTAGCCTTGAAACGATTTCTAGCTCGAACGTGCTCTGTTGGTTGGTCGGTCGTTGATTCGTCGGTCAAACGAATAAAAATTAACGTTTAATAAATCCGCAATTTTAAATCAATTTAGATACAAAATTTTGACACGTGTCTCAAATTTTGCACAATATGTTTGTAATCATGAACATATGCAACAGTTCGTTCTTTAATAGCTCTTACAATATTCTGAAATAGAATATAGATATTTGCCAAATTTGGATTGAAATATGAAATTAATAATTGGACCGCTTGTTCTGAAAGGCGTGCGTGTCCATATAAAAAAAACGAAATATCACATAAATAACCCGTTTACACTACGTTAATAATAAATGATATAACATCTCTTTTTTTTTAAATATGGACTTACACCACTTTCAAAATAAACGGTCCATTTATAATTTCGATTAACCCCGATTACTATGCAGAAAAACGTTCGAAACAGAATCGTTCTAAGCTGACAGCCGAAAGTAACCCAGCTTCTCGCGAACTAACCCAAAAAGTTTGTAAACTATACTTGTAAATGTCCGATAAGAACTGTGAATGAGCAATTCCGCTTGTCTGTCGCAAAAATTCGTACCCGTTCGTTCCCCGGCTGATCGTCGAATTCCTTTTTCTCCGCCAACGCAGATTCCAGAAGACGGAGTCGGTGTTCAAGTCGACCGCCGAGAAGACGACGAGCATCTTCGGCGGATTTGGTAGCGGTATCTCGATGAAGCTCGGCCAGATGCGCAATTCCGACAGCTTCCGTTCTTTGGAAGAGAGAGTCGGATCCGCTTACGAAAATGTCAAGGTAAAGTTTTGGACGCCGGCATCTTCCTTCCCGAATGGATGAGAGAATGTTCGATCACGTTTGGCTGACGTTTCTCGCTAAAAGTTACACTTGTTTTCAAGCTAGATTCTACGCAAGACAAAGATTTTGGTTGTTTAGTTCAGGTCTGGTTAGATGGAATTTGGTTCCGGTGAGTTCCTGGTTGGAGTTGGTGAAACTTTTGATGAATTCGTTTTCTTTCTTTGCCACTGTAGGGCTTGTTTTTTGACAATGTTCTTTGTCAGATGTTCTGTTTCATAATGTTTGAAGAACATTTATTAGAGAGAAAATGATGCTGGTTCTTCTTGAAGATTTATTCTTTATCGAATTAAAAATGACAAAGTGTGCATAGTTCGTTTTTCTCGCCAGAATGATTACTTGCGAGTAATTCAAGTTCAGTCAATAGAAGTACGCACCAAAAGCACATTACGTATACATAAATAATAAAGAAACCAAGAATTAGTTTAAGTTCCTGGCAGAGTACAGAAGAACCCAAGTCAATGATCCATCAAATACTTCATGTACAGACTGAGAACAAAATATAATATTCTTCACGAAGAGTAGTACACCAATACAACCAAAAATGCAATAAAATCCATGTTGAGAATCCTGTGAAAATGAGCGAGAATGAATGAGTGCCGACAGTTTCATGGTACGGACGATGGAAAAAACTGGGGATCTTCTTGCAGACGAAAGTGGTGCCGTCAAGGTCGAACTCGACGCAAAGCTTCGACGAGGCCTTGAGGGAATCCGAGGCAAGACGAGCATCGGCAGCACCGTCAGCGACCAGCCCGACCATTCATGAGGACAAGCTTCTCTCTTAGAAGAGCAACGGCCAACGACACATCTGTCTCTTCGACATTTCCAGCCTCTTCTATCTCTGTCTTCTTCCCACCCTCCACCCTCTTCCTCCCTCCCTCTCTCTTCCTCTCTTCCTTCATCCTCCTCCCATCCATCCAGCCACTCATCTTCTGCCCTCTATCCCTTCTTACCGCGTCTCAGTTCCCTAAGCTGTGTCTAAACTGTGTCTAAGCCGTGTCTAAGCTGTGTCTAAGCTGTCCGAAATACTGTCTAAGCAGAAGTCTAGACTATTCTCTGTACACCGATCGAATTCTAACGCGCGTCAAAAAAAAAACGAGAATCTGATAGGTACTTTTTACTGTCGCATAATTCGCTGCTATAATCGAAAGGTGGGGCTGACGAGAGTTCCCGAGGGTAAAGGATCGAAGCTTTTTGCTTAGAGTCTACGGTGGCTTTGCGATGGTTTTTTGGGGGAGATTTTTTGAGGATCGACGGAGCGCCGAAGGAGGTTGTCTTAACGGAGTCAGTCGGAGAATTATCGATCTTCTGCGAGTTTAAAGGATTCTGAGAGAAATTGAATGCCGAATTTCTTGTTTCGTTGTAAGGTTTCGAATTCTTGGCAGTTCTGACGGTGGTAAATGTCGAAGCGTTTCGATACTGGAGAATAATTATGTTTATTGATATTGGAGAATTAATATGTAGTTGATACGAAAATGTAAAGAATTATAGGGCGAGATGAACAAAGAACTTATATAACAAATTGGCAGAAAAATTTATATATATCTAAATATAGTCTCTGCAAGGCAGAATTTTGCAACAAATCGATAATTCCGCCGACTCGAGTTTTTCTACCCTCTTGAGCGAAACAATTGACGATCGAACAAGTTTCCCGCGTGACAATCGATACTCGACGTTAATTAGCTATAACAAAGTATAGAACTACGACTATTGATCGGAGATTAGAATGGGAATATATTAGTCGTCTTTCGACGAAAATGTTTTTCGGTGCATTTAAAGGACGACCAAAATGAGACGCCTCGCGTTTGCCTTCTGCAATTCTCTTTTTTTTTCTTTTTTCTTGGAACGAATTCTATTTTCCCACTGCTAACTAATAAACTTATAAAATCGAAGTAATATTGATAACGAGATACAATGTAAGAGAAGAATGTTCGATTTTTGTTTGTAAGATCGATGTCATGTATTGACGATTATTGTTTTTGCCTTTTTGTTCTTTGAGCGACTTGTTCGAAGCTGCGACCTTTTTTCTGAAAGTGTTATGTATCATAGTTCCTGTAGACTCGCGATTTATTAATTGTACAGGGTGCTCGGTAAACTGTGGCGTCGCAGATAAGATGATTCTTGATAAAAACAATTATTTACTGAGTAAAATCAATTTTTGCATTTTCTGATTTAGCATTTACTAATTTTAGTGCATACTATCTTGGCATTTGTGAACTATGCATTGAATTTTTTTCTCTCAGCTCAAAGTTAAAACATTGAAATTACAAATATTCCATTGTGTCCTACATTTACCAAAGGTGTAAGAAATATTTAATTACATCAAGAATCATCCTGTCATCGCCACGACTTGCTAAACAGCCGAACCGAAAAAAAGAAAGCAAACAAAAACTTATACAAACAGCAGCTTGTTTAGTTTAATTCCACCCCACAGCACACTATTATCACCACACTTTATTAATCCCATCTTATATTCGCACCACCCCCGCACCAGCACGCAATTAATTATCAGCCTAATCGCGTTGTCCTTCGAGCATTCTCAAGAGAAGGATCACATTTCGCTAGAAGTGCTTGCGTTTACGTAAATAGTCCAAACAAAAAATCAAAAAAGTCAGAACCGATGAAATTTGAATCCTTTGATTTCTTTATTTGGCCGATTTCGTGATTGCAAGCACGAGTAATGTCTCGCTTCGTTCGATTCGACAAGCAGGTGATCGCATTCGGTCTCTTCTTTTCTCTCTTTTTTCTTCTCCAGTCGATCGTCCTGCTAAAAGGCTTAAAATAGGCTTGATAGGGTTCGATTATCAGCGAAGCTTCTATCGTCGAGCTGGCGAGGAAAGAGGAGACGAAATCTGATGCGATGACGGAAAGAGATTGAGGATAATTGAGTATTCTTTAGAGTTGGGATAATTGGATTAGTAGGCGAAGGTGTGGATGTAATTGAAGTTGAGTGAATATTCGATCGTGCGATTAACATTGTAAGGATCACGGTGGAAAGAGAATTAGCGTTAATGAGAGTGTAAGGGTAGCTTTGATTGTAACAGCACTTGCCGGAATTAGTAATTAGGAATGTCTGCGAATGTCAAGATTGCAAGTGAAATGTCAATATAATGAATATTTGGCGCATTTTGATTGGAACAAACTGCCGCTGCTAAAATCACTTCCTTCAAAGATTGATATTGAGATGTTCATTGAAAGAATTTGTCATGATTTTAATAATCGCAACTGCAAGAGAATTAGATTGAAAAATAAAATATGTGAGTAATTCGTATAGCAACGAATGTTAATTTACATGAGCGTAAACTAACAGTTAGCGAATTTTTTACTGGGAGACGATAAAATTATTAAAGTAATAAGCAAATGAAAAATATCTGACCAATTTTTATTATAACGAACTGGAGCTAAGAAAATCGCCACGTTCGCAGACATGAACGTAATTTGAAATTGCCTAGAGGGTCTGCAAAAGAATGAATTACGATTATAATCATCGCAGGCTGTAAAAGTGTTGCCCCGTTAGCGGCAGAATAATTGCCCGTCCTTTGACAATACAATTTCTCGCGGGATGCAACTCGAGCTCATTTTCACCGAATTTTCGTGTAGCCAAATCATTTTTTCTACACGGGAGTGCGTACAGGTTCGCGGAGCGAGGAATGGAAAAAAGTTTAGGCAACAAAAAGGTAGAGAAACGAAGGAAATAAAAATCGTGCGTTGATGTAAACTACTTTGAAACCCCCTAAGAAAAACCCCGATACGCTTCGGGATCCCGAGGAATGTTGCATCTATTGTCTGACTGTTCCTTTAGTTCATTGCGCGCAGATTTTTGATAAATCGACACCAAAAAAGAGACTAAACAATTCGGCATCCTAAGATTAATTCTGCTTTTGCAAATTTTAACATTTAAGATATTGCACTCTTACGGATTATTATGTATTTTTATATACGCTGGCACCCTGTGCTTTTTAATTATAAACCACCGCGCGTCACAATGTATTATTTTAATTGTTTAATGTATGCACGTTCAGGGTTTTATTAGAAATATAAGTTGTAACTTTTTATTTATGCTTCCGATAATTCGTGCAATGCACGTCAGAATACATGCACAGGCTTACTCCTACGGTTTAAAGGATATCATATACATTCCGCACATTTATTCGTATCGACATTCTTTGCTTTTACTCCACATTGCTCTAAAAAAGCTCTATTCAGTCAAAATCCGTGCGCAATGAGTCTTTCAAATCCTTAAAACGTCGATCGACCGAAGTCAACAAGCGATTACTTAATTTTCCCGAGAAAAGCCGGATCCCAGGGTGTCTAACAGTAACTCTACCAACAAATATATACACACACATACGTATACATATATATATATATATATATACTCAGCGTCGCACGATTCATCAAAGCACGTAGCTACCGAAAAGTTGTAATAAAGTAAAAATTTGTATCTGTCAACGAACGATCATCGATCAGCCGACTTTGGATAGTCGGACGAATTTTTTTTTTGGGAACACCGTTGATAAATGGATGGTTGTGGAGGGGTTGAAAAACGGAAAGACGAGTAAAAAAGCAAAAATAGGGAACAAACGAAGAACGGCGGCAAGATTCCTCGCGGTCCGTCTTCGCCAGAGCCTTAAAAAAACGAGAATATAAACTATTTTTTAAGTCGCGGATAGAGTTTGAAAGAAAGCGAACAGTTCGGCGACATTCTGCCTCGAGCGGCATTTGACGTCGGGAAAGTTTCGAACTCGGCCGAGATCTTTGAAAAATTTCTTGGCAAAGTTCTTTCAGCGCGCGTTCGCTTCGCTAATTCTGATAATGAAGTAGATGTTGCGCGTTGCACATTCTGCGCAAGTCGGCGTGCGTTACTTGCGGGTGTGTGTAACGGTTTAAGATTTTTCCTTTCTCGGGTTAAGATTGGCTTCGGATGTGTGGGAGGAAACTTTGCGATTCGGTGTCGATTCTTTGCCGGTATCCTGTCATTAATTGGGAAGAATCGAAGCTGCGCAGAAAAGTGGCCAGCAACGAGAATTTTTTGGAATTTTTACATTCCATTTTTCAGGTGTTTTATCATATGTACGTTGACAGTTGTGAATGTGAGAGTCAACAATTTGATGAACTCGAAATAAAAGCTTAGTTTAACTTACGTCGCTTGCTATAAATAAATGAGTTGTTTATTTCGAAAGTGACATAAACTAATTCGGATAAAATTTAATTAGCTGTTGTAGTCATTACAATTTTATGTCGGAAGATTTTGAAATATTTCATTTAGAAAGAGTATCACTGACGAAATAAATAACTCGAAATGAGGATTGAAACGATTTTTTTTATTATTTTCATTTAGACGACTGTTACAATTGCCAACTTAACATTTTTGATATAATTGAGTAGTTACGAAGGATGTGGGAGACGGATACACATAAAGGATTGACACCGAATCCGCACGTCAGTGATGTGTCACGACGAACCTTTGCTGGCCCGCCTAATTTCACTAAATACTACTTAAACGTATCGATAATCGCATCGAAAATGTTAAATCCGCTACGATTAAGGCGCTTCGAGTATCGTAACGACTACTTCGCGAATTTCCTTTCTCAAACGCTAAATGTGTACTGTCGACTTCAGCGATGAATGGATGTGCATAGATATGTGTCAGTAGTAATGACTAAAATTAGGTGGACAATACCGGTACCAAGCATCGATGTCGAAACTGATAATGTCGGGACGAAGATTTTTCGAATTTTCCTTTCTCTTCCGAGCGCAGATTACTTTCAGTAAACTCGACCGTTATTCCCACGAGTCTTATCGTTAGTTATTTACATACACACAGAGAAACAAACACACAGACACACACGTACACGAATTGACCGTATAATTTCTGTGCGCAAAAGAATTAATAAATTTATTGGGCACGCATTGCTTTGTCCGTTAATCCATCAATCTGTTAATGTTGCAAAATGCAATACTGTTTTTATTAACAATCTGTTCAACGAATTTGAATCGAGACAATTTGTTTCTTCGAAGATGTTGTCTCTGCACGTTACACGATACAAGGATATTAATTTGAAAGGGGAAAAAATGCGGCGGACGTGTCCGAAATGTTGCTACTTACTTTGTTAAACAATAATCCAACGTCGGCCGAGAATGGGCCGGCGGACACCTGCTATAAACTTCTTGTTCGTACTGGAAAAATAAATTATTTTACGAAACGCCAGGCGTGTGCGAGTCTGTCTTCTCGCCCGACCATTCCTTTGTCACTTTCTTTCCCACAATGATGAATACTGACTGCCCAATTGCAACGTGTTGTTTAGATTCTAACTGCTAGTGAATCGTTCAATTGGGAAACATGAACGTTCGTAAGGTTTAAGCATGCTTCCGTTTTACAATCACACTGTTTTTAATTGTTTTACTATTCTAGTGTATGTGAAAATACTTGGCTGCGCAAATTGGTGGGTTTGATGAGATGGTCGATGATTTCAATTGAGAACGTATATACGTATTATAAAGTTCACAGTATGGAAAAAAGAAAATGTCGGGATACTGTATAAACCATATACTATTTGTATGCTAGCTGCAAATGATAACCGAGGAAAATTTTAAGTAACGCTCCAAATGGATACTTTTTCATTATTTTACGTTAGTTTACATTGTTTTACATGGTTTTATGTCATAATTGATGGTGATTATCGATTTTTGGGGGGTTTTAGGCCAAAAATGGGCATCCTAGCCCCTATTTTAAGTACGTTTGACCACCGTGTGCGTACACTATGGGACTGAGCGACCAATGGAGGGTACTTTGGCACTATTTGGACCTATTGAAAGGTGATAAAACTTTCAGAACCGCGAAAAAACGCGAAAAAACTTTTGGTCTCGAATCGGATTTATAAGTACCCTATCCCATAGATTTTTACTCGCCCTGAAAGTTGGTGCCAAGCAGAGGTCCGAAATCTTAATAGTTTCGAAGATACAGCCATTTTTCGGAGGCGAAAAATTTTTTTTTTAAAGATCGACTTTCGGCGATGATCCTATCTTAAAGTACGCGTCAAAAGCTTCAAGAAAACCTACTTATATCATAGGTTTTGATCGCCTGTTCAAAAGTTACAGGCAATTTAAAAAATCGCAAATTTTCTAAGGGGTACCCCTTCTCATTTTTGCGAAAAATCGAAGGTCGGCGGATCGGATCGCCCTTTTGCTACCTGCTAGGGGGTCAAAAATAACTCAGAGAGCCGTTTCCCGTTGGTCGAAATTCGCTTTAGTTTCGGAGTTACAGCCAAAAAACCATCGAAAAAATGGAGATCGAAAAACGGGTGGAAAATAAAAGTCTTCCGATCGACTTGCGGATATGCATACTGAAAGAGAATCAAACGAGGATCACAAAAATCGCAACCCGAGTCTTCTAAGTGCAATAGTTTCGAAGATACAGTCAAAAATGTGTCAAAAAATGACAAAAATCACACTTTTCTGCATGGTGCGGAGCCGTTATTGTATCCAGGAACTTCGCCTTTGTACATCATGTAGAGGGATCGAAAACATACAAGAAAATCGCAACTCGAACCTTCTAAGTGCAATAGTTTCGGAGATATGGTCAAGAAAAGGTGAGGAAATGGTCAAAATATGGTGAAAAATCGATATTTTACTGTCATGGTGGCGTATGATGCCTGTTATCTTACATTTTTAGTTAAAACATAACAAAAAATCCGTAATATGTGTACCGTTATCAGATGTGGCGTTGATCTTTTCCAATTTTTCATTCACTGGATCTAAGAAATTGTTGTGAAAAGCAGACCGTACATTTTACTCTTTCTCACCTCTCACGGTCACAAACATGAAAGCTTACACAAATACTTCTCTTTTTATAAGCTATCAAGCCCATTCAGAATATCAATCTATTCCGACACTTTTGACCATCTGATTCGACTAACTCCTTTCGCGCTTAGAATAATTGCCTCCTAACTGACTGCTCGCTTAATGATTCTTGTAAAGCACTTCTACGCTCGCATTGTAAGAATGATTTATCCGAAGGCCGCCGGTTGCATTCGCTCAATTAAAATCGTTCAAATCCGCCGATGATATGTATCGTCCGCAAATGAATGAAATGATATTTACGAAATGGCCGTAAATCGTTGCGAAACCGTCATTACGGCAAACGTCGGGGCACGTAATAAACCGATGTAAATTGCATTTCATGCAGTGTGTTACAAGCGTCGCCGTTATTACTGGCTGAGACTATTCCTAGGACGTTGCTCACTCCATGGGATTGTTAGCGTTCTTCACTAATACGCGTACTTCAGAAGTGGTCTCCTTCAGCATTTACCAACAATTTTTGTTTGTAAGCAATCGTGGAAGAATTATTTTTTTCAACTAATAAGACTATAACTTTAACAGTTTTAATTCACTTTGTAGCAGTAAATAGTTTGATAAAGTTTTAACGAAATTCAAATTATATGAGTATCGTTTAATAGCAGTATAAATGTCAAAATTATGCAAGTAGTATCTGAATTAACTGTATCCATAGCAGTAAGTATTTATAACGATACCGATTTCGTCAGCCTGCCAGAAATATTTTAACTATTACTACTTTCAAATCCGACTAACTACACTAAAACTATAAACCGACAAGAAGATACTTACGCATGGGGGGATTAGGTATAAAACAGAAGAAATCGACAGACATTGATTTTTACAAAAAGAAAAAGCATATAAACTTTTATTATCGGCTAAGTACAAAAATAGTAGGTACATTCTCGTTTTCTCTAGGTTCTCGCTCTCTAGCCTTTTAGATCGGCAGACTTTTCCGTGGATCGTTACTCTCTCCGGTATCGAGCGATTCCCCGTGGATCCCTCGACCTTGGATCATTGTCCGTCGATCGCGGGATGACGCCATTGCTCCTCCTCCGTTCGAGCTTTTTTCTCATGTCCGATGATTTATGGATCTGCCTCGCGAAGACGAGGAATGCATTCTTGTCGATCCTCGTCTTCGTTCGCGCATGCGCGGACAGAATTCGCGTCCAGCCTGAGATCGGGGACATAAACAGCTTACGGCAATTAGGTCAACTCGCCCTAATCAGGCCAACCTAATCCTCGATTACCGTTATTTGCAAATTGAAGCTGCAAGATTCAATTAAAACAGTAAAAATAGTCCTACAATCTTGTACGGAAGTATACAAAGTATACAAAGCGTTGGCTGACTGTTTGCGAAGGTAACGTGTACTTGATGGTAAGAGCATTGTAATTACGGTAAGTTTATGCGTATATTTATCTCTGCTCGTACGGAAGATGGTAATCCTAGGAACGAGTCGTAGCAATTCTTCAACTTCAAGGCATTCCGCTTTCGGCGAGATTTTATATTACGGGTCGATTCGCAATTTCACTATTCAACTCTTACTGATTTTATTGGACTATCTCATTGTTAGCTTTTCATTTTTCATCTTTAGCGAGATCGACCTAAATATAAAAATCTGTCTCTATTACTCGATTTTCGCACACAATCGGTAAACCACGCACGCTTACAAATTTCGCAGAAAATAAACGGAAACATTTGACTACATTATCCTCCATCATCTCGACAAAGAGAGCGTAAAGATTCTCGTTCGCGTACAATATTTATAAATCGGATACGCCTAGGCGGGTAAGAAAACGGTATCCGCCCGACTCGGAAGAGAGAACGGAAGCAAAAGGGAAGAAAGGAAGATCGAGAAAGACGGAGAAACGGAATAAGTAAAAAATACAAAGACGGCGGACAGAAATGGAAAATCGAAGAGAGCTGCATTTATGCTTATCATTTTACGCATATCTACGTATATATTTATATATGTATATGAACGACTTAAAAACAAAACACATCCTCATATATATATCTGTATCTATATATCCAAGTCTGTATATGCATATATGTATATAAACACATATATTATATCATCGACTTTCAACAAGATAAAACTGTATAATTATTCACATAACACGATAATTATTCCGCGAGCGTAATAATAATAATATCGGGTAATCGTTAAAATATAATAATATCAATAATCGACAATAACGATCTCGCTTCTTTTGTACTGGATAGGCCGACGCGTACATTGGCAAGGATACGCGGATGTCTACCTACATATATTTGCTATTTACATATTACATGTATATAAACACCCGAGGCACCTAGACCGTTCACTTCATTTCTTTCTTTTCTCTTTCCTCGCTTGTTCAACCCCCACCCTTTCGAGTTCGAACATTGGCGAACTTTTTACTTGACTCGCTGTCCTGTTCCCGACGCTTTTCTAACTTATCTAGTTATTTATCCACTTTTCTCAACCTGTGCATTGGTAACAGGCTTCTTGAGTATTTTGCGCTTACTTTCGTTTAGTCTGTCAGGTTCGGCTGAGAATATCGACTGCTGTCTCGATTACCATGGTAACCATTCGACTGAGCTTGTTTCGCTGTTTATATTATTGGCTTTTAACGATTTTTATCGTTTGACGCGCTAGTCGTCGTTCCATTCCTTGAGAGTCGTTATTTGCTAAACAAGTGGTGTGATTCTTAGAGTGGATGCTTAGAGGGGTAATGAAGATTTAAGTTGGGATAGTGGGAGTGGGACTGATAAAGAGAAGAAATATTTATCGAGGCACGTTCGATGCTTTGAGTATTGCTTTGCGAGGCACGAGTCGTCAACATGCGTTACAAAACGTTCACCCTGTGAGTATTGCACGTTGATACTGGATAAAATTGTCATCTTAGGGACAGTCTTCGACATAAGCGTATACACTGATTCCATTTCGAAAATCTCGAGTGCTTTCTGGTACATTCCAAAATACATTTGCAAAAATTCCATTGGCCTCAACAGACTCAGAAGGTAGCACAAATTCTTCAGCACTCCTTCAATCCTTTTGCGTAACTCTCAAACTCACCGAAGACTCTACCACTGACACAAAATCCCTAACAATTTAAAAAAATAAAAATCTATTGCAGCAGCTGTAAATATACGTATACACATCTGGTACCCTTCAAGTTCATTCCCTAACATTCTAAAATTCATCTGCAAAAATTCCATTAGTCTGAACAGACTCAGACCACAAATTCTTCAGCACTCCTTCAATCCCTTTACGTAACTCAACCTCAACAAAGACTACCACCGACACAAAATTTCTAACAAAAAAATGAAAAACCATCGCAGCAACAAAAAAAAGTGTGAAAGCACGTTTGCCACTCGAAATGAAGTCCTCAAACGAAATCCCGACTCCGTTCCTCCATCCGTATCGCTCCGATCGACTCGACCTTTCGAGTTGCCAGAGCGCGCGCGCGCGCTCGCGCGATCGTTGCACTTTTACGCGCAATCTTCGATCTAGGGGCGTGCGGGGCAGCGCGAGTATTGTGTGTCCCGATGCCGATGGAAAAGCGAAACGCGGACAGTTCTAAGCGGCGGGGGGAGGTGAAACGCGGGGGTGCGCCACACCTCCATTCTACCTTCAGAAGGTTAACAGGCTACGTGCTACGTCGCTCTACGTGCTACGAACACACGGGCCGCGTCTGACACGACATTACTCCGCCAATGGTATTCCGGCCGTACGCTGACGCGTAATGCTTTCGAGGAATTTTCCTACAGCCCGAGACGCTGCCGATACTTTTTTCGGATCGTTACGACAGCGAGAATGGAGGATTTTTACGCGCCCGGAGCTCGGTGGGTGTTCGACGCTTTTCTCGGAATCGTTCGGTTCTACTACGGCAGAAGTGCCATTTTGATGCGCGTTAAGATGTCAGAATTTCGAATGCAGCATCGAAGTGGTTTTAGGAATTTTGTGTTATGTGTTGTGATGTATTTTATTTTATTTCTCATGTTCCCTTATTTTTGTTTTATTTTCTTAAGTATTGTCAAGCACTTAGAGTAGGCAAATGATTAATTGTTTGAAGTTTTGTAAGTTCGAACGAATTTATTTCTATCATTCTGGCAAGTTTAGTGAAAGTATGAGTAGGAACCGTTGGTCTAGTATTAAACACGATTGTTATAGAAGGATGGAATTTTCAAGATACTGCATAAAGTTTCCCACTTGTTAGAGTATCACTCACATTTTAATATTGTAAATTTCTTATTAAATAATATAGACAGTATATATATATATATATATAGGCAAGTTTTTCAAATGCATATCCTTCGGACTGAAAGGCCGCGGTAAGTTTGTAATTGGCAGCAATTTTTCTAAAGTTGCAAACCACTCCCTGCGTCCCACTTTGACATAAAACGGATCCAATCACCCCAGAATCCACATCCGCCGCAATCTCCTGTCCCGTCCTCGTCGAGCCTAACCTCGTGTCCACGACATGATGCCAGCGAAAGAACGACCCTCTCGTGTCTAATCGCTAATTAGTCCCAGCGCGAGTTTATTGGCCAGCTCGAGGGACACGCGAAATTGTCTGATCGATTACCGATTATCCAAGTTATATCCACGGTTGGGATCAAGTTCAATACTAACTCAAGATTGAAAGTAAACTTGTGAAATTTGAAAATTGTTTACAAAGTTGTTCGTTGTTTAATAAATTATTGCTGTAGAAATAAATTTCTGTCTATCTGTATAGAGGCTCAAAATAAATAAACTGCTTTTCTATTTAGATACTAATGCCTACATTTTTGCTAGATTAAAATTTAAAATGAGAGGCATTTATTAGGAAATTAACTTTGTATTGCACAACATATTGCCAATTGCCCAATTCGTATCTCTCGAAAGAAAAGTCTCTGTTTCGAATCCGCTTCAACACTCTTCGTACCGCGCAAAAGATTTTGTACGCGGTACCAATTCCGCGCCGGGTCGATCCCATCGTGAGTCAGGGCGGACATAAAAGCGGGAGCGATTTCCTTCGGCGATGATTAGAGACGCCGGGCTAGGCGCAATCTGATTTTAAATTGGTGAAAGCCGCGGCACTACCGGGCGGTCACTTTAAACGCGGCGGCGGTGCCGATCCCTTATAAGGTCGACTCTCATCATATCGGCGCCGATGAACTGGCGCGGGAGTATCACGATCAAAAGTGACGATCCTCGACTATGGCCGACAGTATGTGCTCGGCCCATTTCGGGGCCGCAATTTTCGATCCGACCGGCCAACTTAGAAGCGTCATTTCGCCTTGGGAAATAATCGCCGCCGGAGTCTCGGAACGGCGGATGATGGCTGCCATTCGTGTCATCGCGGTATCTGCTTGACCGGATTTTGCGCGGATACGGGTCGCTGCTAGGAAGGTGTCTGGTCGAGTCAAAATTCATACGGATGCTTGGTTAAATAAATTACAAAAAATGGTTTAAGTTCGTTCAATCTTTCATTTGGATCGGTTGAATAATTAATAATTGTTTAAGTTCGTTCAATCTTTAATTTGGATCGGTTGAATAATTAATAATTTAAGGTGTGTGAGTTGGGGTTGTGATATATTTAGAATTTTGCTGGGTGCTTAAGAGCGTCATTTGATGTTAGAAAATAATTAATACTTTGAACGGTGGGTGATAGAAACTTTGTGTTTACTTAGAGAATATGGATTGCTTAGTGTGGATCTGGTTACAGTTGATTTGTCTAGGCAATTACTAAATGAAGTTACGTAGGTGGAAGGTAGAAATTTATTAAGGTATTTTATGCAGTCTACTTTTATTACGAATAGTCTGACGCTGAAATTAGAAATTGGAGTCGCTTAGAGTGCTTACGATTTTTGTAATAGAGCATCCGTTTGAAAGATATAGGATCAAGATTCGATCAGACAGTAAAATCATAAAATTACCTACTGCTGCTTCTAAATGGAAGTACTAAGCGCATTGATTCCTATTACAAACTGTTCCACCTTACTTCACATCAATAATCCCCATGCAATCGACTAAAATGTATATTGATTCCTATCTCTTCACATGCCAACCAGCCTGCAAATCTTTCCTAACAATCTTCACGCCTCACTATCCTTCCTATCACAGGCCTACCTCAAACATTTCACATCATTCTAACCTTCTAAACTCAAACACTCCTCTCCTACTCCCCACAAATCTTATCTCCCCCCATAAAGTTAACAAACCATCGCAATCAGCTTCCATTCAACGCCATCCTCGAAAAAATGCCAAACATTTCCTTCCAACTTCTAACCCACCAAATCGAAATTATGAGTCGAATACGTTTCACATATGTTGCGTACTTCATACGTATGAAATTGTCAGCTTGCACCTTATCACGTCCCCCATAAAATTAGCATACGCCAGCAGCAATCAGAGTTCATTCACTCGAGTCAATTTTTTCCCGTCCTTGTATACGCTCGGAGAATTCGAGATCTTTTCTTCGAGTTCTCGTGGCCTTTCCTACCTTGGATTTGCAGGACTCGAAAGGCGGGAGGATGCATAATCAAGAATTTATGTTCAGCGTTGCGTCATGAAATTTGCACAGAACATCGAATGCACTTTAATCAGCCCACACGATCCTCTCGTCCTCCCTCGCGACAAATTAATCGAACTCATCGAAACGCGGTGAGAGGCTCATTCAGTGTTCCTTAATTGAGATCGGTAGATCATTATGGCTATAATAATAATAATCGATGATCCTTTCTCCCCAATTTTCGGAGGATTAAATTTGTAGTGGGCGTTTAAATAAATTGACTCTGATATCAATATTGATTTTTAGGCGAGTGAAGTATATAATAGATTATGGTTAAATTATTTATTGGTTGTTTAAGGACGATCCTTTCTCTGCATTTTTTAGAGGTACACCTGTAGTTGGACGTTTAATTGCATTTTAATTTTTAACTTAATCATTGTGATGTTTGCATTTCTCAGGAATTAAATATGGCTTACAAGTTATGTAGTTTTTTGTTCTATATTCCTCTGGCAACCAAGTAAATATCTGGACTTATGTTTTTTATATTGTTGTTATTTTTTATATCAGTTTAATATGTACCTCAGATGTATATGCTAAATGACGTGTATCATATGGAAAATAGATGGTGTTTTGATTTCAGCTCCATTTTACGACAAACCAAGCTTTTCCGACTTTCGTATAAGGTATAGTCCGGAACTGATTCGCGGAAATGATAAAAATCTGCTTCACTTTCTTCGTTTTCGTTGTCGCCGGCAATCTTCCCGACGTACTGATTACGAAAATTGCGAAAATAGGCGAGATCGGATCGAATCTTGGAACATGAACGATAATGTTGTACGGTGGGAGTAGAAAATTCTAACTTTCTACATCCACGAGCTAAATCCTGGACATCGCACGGTTTTTGAGGCGGTTTACGAAGTCGTGCTTCGCCAGTATCGTTTTTTCGATCGACGCAGCCTCAAATTACACGATCTAATGAAAAACGGAAACCCGGAACTGTGAGCGTGTTCAGTCAAACTCTACTTTCTATACTCGATTTAATCGAATATGCGAAATGATTAAATTATCCAGATACTGTCGCTTTTCCCGTGGATTACCGGCACTTTATTTTCACTTACACGATATCGAACCGTTTGCTACAATACAATCAATGTTCTCAAAAAATGATATTCCGGAACAAAATCACAGTTTACGCGCTCAAATCGGATCTTCCCTACTTCAAAATTTACGAAATTCTCAAATTATTCAATTGTTCACCGTCTATCACCCACCCACGAAACTGCCAAAAAAACAATTACACGCTTCCAGACAATGATCAAAATACCTTTCCCTACCCCATCAGTCCCATTCCAATCTAGAAATATAAAACATTCTATCGGAAATTAGGCGACGAAAACAGCAAAAAAAGGTCCGCGCCAACCATTATCGCTTGATAGAAACTGTTCAAAAATTCCCTAGCAGCTAATCGTGCTAATTACCAAATACTGGTGGCCATTGTATCATTTGCGGCCTAAGGTCGCAAAATTGTGGGAATGGGAAACGTCCGCGATTCGTCAAATGTGGATCGATAAACTCGAAGCTTCGCGCTGGCTGAATGATCGAGATGATGACATGGCAGCCATGTTCCCGAGGCCTGCAACTAAATTGATCACTTCCTCCCCGAGCGAGGCTTCGATCGCGGATAGATCGTTTTTATCCTCGGCAAACCGCAGGGCTCCGTGCCAAACTGCTCTGCTGCTTAATGTCAATAAAGTCGGTGGGAGAGGGGAGGGGAGGGGGCTGAAAAGAGACTCAGAAGTTTCTCTGTTCGGATCATGTCGAGCGTAAAAATGACAATGTTGCAGCGCTGACGAGGACGGTTTTGCGGCCGAAACGTTTTCCGGCCTTGTTTCAGGCACCCCAATTTTCGGGGTCAGTTATGCAGATCGAGCGGGACGAGTTCCAGATCGATTCTGGTTGCAAGAGTTTTCGGTTCTGGGATAGAAGCAGGATTTTGAGCGAGTTGGGATGGGATGGAATTTCGAAGTGGGAGAATAATTGTTGGGGAGGGTCAAATGGAAGATTTAGTATTATTGGATAGTTGAATTTTGAGAGGGGTATGCGAGAAATTAAATTTCTGAATTTTGGGATTTTGTTGAAAATGTAAGTGTTCAAATTGAAGAAATGTGAATTGGTGGAATTATGTCAACGGCAAAGATGATTTAAAATTTTTCCAAGTATTTAGTGATCTTAGGTTGTTCGGATGGCAAATTTCGAGTCGGGGGATTTGAAGGAATTTAATTTAAACTCCGTTCGAAACAGTATTTTTGAATTCTGTAAACTGAAAAATTATTGAATCTGTGTTAGAAAACTGAACGTGTAAGTGTTCAAAGAAAGCTGAAGCAATATCTAGAATCGCAGCTCAATTAAATGAAATTTTTTACAAAGGAAGTGAAGAAAGTTTTTTCTGGATATAATCAAATCAATCTTCCGCGGATCTAAACTGTAGACGAATATATAGGTGCAACATTTGAAACAAACGTACTGCACAACTGAACGTTCAACCGGAAGTTGAAACAAAAGCGAAAGTTTAAGTTATAATTACACCAAAGCAACCGTAGAAAGTTATAACTTCTCACTCTACAAATATATCAATACATCAAAACCGTAACCTAAAGTTCAGTATTCCAACTAATTACGATCCACAGTAAAATCTATAATAAACAAAGGGAAATTAAATATTGAATGGAAGCCAATAAACGAACGCACGAACGAATGTAACTGTGTGAGAAGCTGATGTAGAGAGCTAAAAATTCTTGAGGCCACCGACTTATCGATCATGAACGGCTCCAAACTTCCAACGAACTCGCTTCTACGCGATTAGAACTAATTACAGCCGCGCAGAATTTGACGCGCGCACCGAATTAAGTGGCAAAGCTAACGATAATTACTGCAAAACCCAGCTGAAGGCAAAAAATGGCCGGCGGACTAAATGGTATAGTTAACGATAATTATTCAACGCTCGCCTAATACACACAATAAGAACGAACCGAGAACCGCGAGGCGGACGGATAATTATCGAACGCTGAACTCGACGCAGAAAACGCAAACGAACCTAAACGGCAAGAGTTGACCACAATTATTCGACTCGAGCGTAATGCGTGCAATGGGAATGAGTAAACGTCGAAGCAGGCGATAATTATGCAGAAGCTAAATAGGCAGAACCAGTACACCGAAGCTAACCGAAACGAGAAAAGAAGAAAGTGCCTTAATTGACGTTTCGGCGGGTGGCAATTATTTAAATGTTAGACTGTGGAGAGACGATCCCGATGATAAATCGGAAGATGTCTCTTCGAATATTAAAACATGGAAGAAGTAGCTCAGGCCTGGAACCTGCTAATGGGATTTAAATACTTCCAGTTCTCTAAGTCCAAATAAAAAGGCATAGCAAGATGTTAAACTTTTCCCAGCATTCCTCCGTTAAAGCAAAATAGGCAGTTAACATCGACTTTGAAAAATATTTATAATGACACCGCGGCAGTTATCCACCTTGATTCATTCAACCCATCACTAACAATCTTCTCAACATGTTAAGTTCGAAGCATACTTCGCACCGAAAATCCAGCCTTTCCAACCGAAGCTCCGACAAAATTCCTAAACGGCCGGTAATTATCCGACGATTACTCAGCTTAGCGGGCCTAATGTGGAAAATCGAGAAAACGGAGGAAATCTTGGGAATCCCAGGGGGCAGAGAAAAGGCAAATTACTTCGTAGCGGGCAGCAAAACCGTTAAGTCCGAAAGATCAGGCGCAACAAAGTGGAATGGGCTGTCGGGTTCGATGATAAATTTCGCTCGCAACGTGTAGTTAGAGGCTAGAGAAGGCTAGAGAAGGCTAGAGAAGACGTCCGTTCGGCATCGGGACGTTAGGTTAGGTTAAGCACCGGCTAAATACCGGTTCGATTACTCCGGGTGATCGGCCGGCGACATTCATTGCCGTCCTCTTCGTTAACTTCATTGTTACCGGTGTGGCTCGATCGATTTATCGCAGGCTCTCGCAATCGGATGATAGAGATGACCGGTTGTCGGCCATCTTTATCATCCTTCGAGGAGTCCGCGAGAACGTTGTGAGATCGATGAGCACTGACGGATTACAGGAATGTCGGACCTGTATCGACAGATTATGATTTTTGTCGTTGGCGAGGTCTGCGATTGATGGCGTTTCGAAGTTTTGAAACGTTCCGTTCGACAGACGCTTTGCAGAGATTTATCGTGGCTTCTGCTTTCAGTAGATTGACGAAGTTTACTGTGGTAGAAGGGTAGAGTCGAAATCAAGCTGCTTTTGAAATACTTCACTTTAGGCCTAGTCTAGAGAAACTTCTTCAAGAATATCACATTAAGGGTTGCCATTCAAAAATGTTTATTACGAACTATTACCCGGAAGAATCACAGGAGAAAATCAGATCCTCCAATAGAAAATCATTTACTATTATTGTGAAATATATTCAATTAAAAATTCGTCTAAACACGTATTTCATTCTACTCATTCTCAGCAGTCAAAAATAAAATCCTCCAATTGAACATCATTTACTATTATCGTAAAATTAAATTCAATTAAAAATTCATGTAAACACCTATTTCACCCTACTCATTCTCAGCAGTCCGACATAAAGTTCCGAAGATTCGATTTATCATCCGAAAATATTCCACATCGTAATTAAGTCACTAAAAAATAGAGCAGCGTCGCAGACAGCGTGCAAACAAATTCGCCGGTCATTAATTCGATCCGTCCACTTAAAATTCCGCGTCGAGAGTTCGACATTTGAGCCGCGCTCGTTATCAAACAAGCTGCGTGCCTCTTAAACGCAGGAAACCGGGCGACAATCGGTGCCGAAAATCGGCCCAATAAAGAAACCGGTACGGACCGCGACGCCGGCATCCGCGCATGCGCCGACTCGGGCCCCGAGGATGCTGATTTCAATGACGCACGCGCGGGAAAGTGAGCCGTACCGAGAATCGGCCGCGACGTTATCGTCATTAAAAGATCGTAAGGCGCATTTTCGCGCGGCGACGTCATCGAAAATTGGCCCGACCTCATACCGGTTTTCGATACCTTCGATTTATCCCCAGTATCCTTCCTCGCCACCTTCCACTCGTTTATGCTCCCCCCTCTGCCGCTCTCTTTGTTTTTCACGTGAACTCTTGCCGCGACTGCCTTTTTTATTCAATGTTTTCTCGATGTCGTTTAAATTGTTTTTTTAGATTTTGTATTGTTGCACCTTATATTATTTTTGTTAATTTTCTTCTCGCTGTTTCTTTATCTGTGTCGATGGTCTGTTTTTTATTATTACATCGAAATTTTTTCTTTGCTTTCTCTCTCTCTCTCTCTCTCTACCCTACCCCCTTCCATTCCATTTTTGCTCTATCTCTCTCAGTCTCCGACTCTCACTCCTCCCTTCTTTCTCCCCGACTCTCTCCGTCTCTCTCCATCTCAATCCCGCCTCGCCTGTGTGTGCGTGCGTAATGCATGCACGTGTAACGCAATATGAAGCGGCAACCTGTAATTACGGCTGCTCGTAACACACTTCTTGGGCCTAGGCTTCTTTTCTCAAACTCTGACCTCCGACGATGTAACGCGCTCGTGCGCACGCTTTCGTCAATGTGTGCCCGCCGGCTTTTACGTGCCGGCGAAGGTGTGTGCGCGCCCCTGGGTGTGTCTGTGTATTGTGTGCGTTTAAAGGAGGTCGTGACTCGGGAACAGCGGGTGCCGGGATCTTTCGACCTTTCGAATTTGTGCAACTTTGCCAGACGCCGTGTTCGATTCGCCGCGGTATTCCGCGGCTCGGATTCTTTCTTTTGTCGGTCTGCTAACGATTCTGCGAGATGGGATCTGATTGTGGGATCCAACAGGGGGATTCTTCGATTTTATGGAATTTACTATGTTTTGAGATTTTTGAGAGAATGTAAACGGTTTGGTATGGTAGTTCGTTTTTAAGGATTTTTGGAAGTAGCGTGCAAAGTAGATGTTACTGTATTAGTAGTGTGGAAGATTGATGAATGGAAGGAAGTCAATATTCAAAGTTTCACTATTCAATTATATAAACGTTTTGGAAGAATTCTCGATTTTATGAAATTTTTACTGTGTAAAGATAATTGTTTTGCGGATGCCAAATAGTCGAACAAAACATTTAGTTCAGAAACATTAATCTTTGCTAATCTCCACCTATAAGTTAATTATAGTTGAGACTAAGTATAAATACCAAATTTATTTTATAAAGTTACAAATACCAAATTAGCAATCCTAACATTAAAGACCATTTTGCAACTCATCATGTCCAAAACAATTCATCTTTAAGTCAACCTAAATTCAACCTCTTCCCCGAAGAATTCCAACAGAAGACCTTCATCTTCATACAACATTCACCTTCGTGACCCACCCTCGCCAGATTTAAAATTTCTTTTTCGCACCCGAGCGCACCGAAGGACGATCTCGCTGGCCATCTTCCGAGGCACGAGTCGTACGTCTCGCGCTAAGAAGATTATTGTGCTCGGCGGATGCATTAGCGTCCATGTTCCATTACTCAACTCCGAGGTAATTCCGACCTCTTGATCCTCCATTACCGATATTTCTTTTTTTTTCCTGGCCTGCGCTGCCGACTGGCCCCGTTCGGAGATTCGTTCGGGACTCGTTCGCTTATTAACGGAAACTTGGCGCGATCCCGATGCGCATGCGCGGAAATTTATCGGACAAAGAGGAAATGGGGTGTGATCGATCCTTCATTTCATGAATCAGATCGCAATGAGTAAAAAGAAACTAATTTCTCCCATTTTTCGTTTTCCGGGAATCTTAGTTGGATTGGAAATGAGTTGTGCGCGGCAAATTTATATTTATATTGACCGTGTCGAATTATGTATATAAATTATAGATGGGAAAACAGTGTGCGATTAATAGCAGAAAGATGAGGTCGACTTTATTCTTTTTTTTCATTGGTCGGTTTTAAATGAGATCGTAGTAAGTATATAGAGAATATACTTAATTCATCTTGTTTTTAAATTACTGAAAATTAAATGCAATTCAGAATTAGCAAAGTACGTGTTAATAAAGTTGTCAGCTTGATAACATAAATATCGCTGGCTTTAATTTTTCCCATTTTCGTTACCATGGAATAGTTTATTTCGATTATTAACACTGTGTGTTTTAGATGTGATTTTATCCTGTCAAACCTTAAATTATTAGAATTATTAGCAGATTTATGAAAAAGAAACGGAATGTGGTAAACACCGAGTACTTTCTCCCCTCGTTTATTTTTGTTCGAAAGCCGTAACGAGTGCGCAAAGTGTGTCGTTACTCAAGATTTTTATGCGACGAAAATTAAAGGCAGCCCAATTCGATTATCGGAAGCGAATGCGTTATATTTGCTTTGACCGTTGCCGAAGGTACGTTATTATTAAATGTGCCGGCAAATTTAACGAAAGGAAACGAGGTGTGATGAACGGTAAGACGCTCTGCCCGACTTGACCTCCTCTCATTTATTCGACTTCGAAGTAAGATCGTAATGAGCGTATCAAGGCCATCGCTTCTTGTCTTAAATTCAATTCCAGCCCGGGGAGAGATTGAGCGCGGCTTATTTTTCATCCGAAAGTAGAGGAAAAATCTCTTTTATCGAGAATTGGCAAGTTACCGCTTGCAACTGTCAATGTACTTTCAGTACACCTAATCAGATGAGTATCAAATTTGAAATTCTCAGGGTCGGTACATTCATCCCATTACGCGAAAATTTATTATAAAAATTGTTTGAACATGCCAAAAAATTCGTGTAATTCCTCCCTACTCCGATCGTCAAAAATTCAATTTGGAGTCTATTGAGTACCAAAAAGTCTATTGACCATACAAAGGTATACAGTACCAGATGCCTTAATGACATAATTCTCGATCCGGCTGATTAGCCGAAAAACTGAGGATCGAAAGTGATCGCTCACTCGAAATTGGCCACTCCCCGACACCTTTTTCGTCAGCTAATAAACTTAACCCAGAAAGATATACGGTTGACACCGTCCGATCGATTTCGCCGATTGACTCGTTCCGATTGGCTCGCCTGCCTTCCGATTGGCTCGCTCGCGCGGGGAAAAAAGAATGGAGCAGGCCGCGGTTTCCGTTAATTGGCTTTACCTCGTGCCGATTTTGGTCCCCGGCGCAATATTATCCGAGCAGGCCGGCCCGATCGATCGATCGACCTTCTTTCCTCGATCCGCGACGCACACCGAACAGTCCTCGGGGTGGGGGTAGAATGAATCGCCTTTTGCCAATCGACTTCTCAACGTCGATTTATCAACGGGGAATCGATGCGTTCTCAATCGAAAAATAGAATATTTTTCCCTGCCGTGCGTTCACTTCAAATTCTGGCAAGTTGATACCTTACGATTGTGAAAGATTTGACAGTGTTATTCATGTAAAACGATTGAGTAGAATTAAATTCTGGCAACTGATACCTTACGATCCTGAAAGATTTGACAGTGTTACTTATAAAATGATTTAGTAGAGTGAAATTCTGGCAAGTGGTTCGTAAACGTTAATTTCAAGAATTTTGTGTAGTACTTGTTGATGGTGAACTCATAGTTAGAAAATGTGCATCAACTGTGGAGCAGAATTTATTTTTTAATATTTAACATGTATTTACTTTCAAGAAAATTCTTTCATTTTCAACGAGCAGACGTAACTGTTTTTAATCTAACCAAAGAATAATTAAAATGAACTTTTAAAATAATCAATTGCCAGCAATACAAATTGAATACTCAATCTGTTAAAAATCGATTAGACTCATATTGTATTTTGAAAAAGTGGATGAAGAGGCAGTGAAGTGAAACAGTAATAAAATCGAATGCAGTATTTGTTCTTCAAAAAAATATATATTTCTCAAAAAAAAAAATAATCTCTTTATCGTTAAGATTCGTCGCCCGAATATTAACACCTTATACGTACTACGCTAATGGAATGTATAATATAAAATTACGATAGTAACGGAAACACCCTGGACGGTATCCAAATGCCAGACAGAAGCATTTCGAACATTCTTTTTTTTTCTCCAAAAAGATCAGAGCAACGCGCGATTCCCCGCAACGGATAAGTACAAGAATTTACGAAGAAAATAATAAAAAATTGCATCGACAGCAACTTGAAAATCTCTTCAAGTGTTTCGTTCTTTCGCGCAATTTTTGCCAAAAGAATTTCCAAACGGAAGCGGAAAGGGAAGATAAAAGGAAAGGAGAGCAAGAAACAAGAGACTGAGTAGGGCCGAAGTCGCACACAAAACGACTCCCTTATTAAACAAACAAACAAAAAAATCGCTCGTAATTGAGTATGTATCTAAATCACAGCTCATGCTACTAATTACTTATAAAAGAGAAGAAGAAAGAGACAGACGCACTTCCATATGCGAACTTCGGAACGGAGGAAGAACGAAGAGAAGAAAAGTGAAGGATAAGAGGACATACTCTAGATCAATTTTCAAAGAAAGAACATACGACTATTGCCTACATAACCTGTATACATATATATATATATATAAAGAAAAAAAATCTCTGTTCAATAAAAAATAATCGCGAGTCTCGAGAATATTATTCTATCGCGCAGTAAAAATTAAATATTCATCCGTTTCCACGGATGGCTCGCATGTATATATATGTATACATATATATATTATATATATATAGTCGATTGGCTTAGTTACAGTTTAAAAGGTCGGTTCCGTGCCTCTAAAAAATTGGCCGATTTTCAAATCGGCAGCCAATCGCTCGAACTGGGTCCCGTTTCGTGAAAGAAGAAATGCAAATGCGTCGGCAGTTAATTAATTCGAATCGCAATTAATTCACTTCGTAGGAACAACAATTTCACGGAGTCACGTGTAAATAATATAGTTTAACAACGATAATCGTTTAATATAATAATAATCTCGCGGCCGGGCTTGCGCGGCGGGCGTTGGCGATTTATTGTTAGAAAAATAATTATTATAGTAGGACGGCTCGGTCCTTTGAATCTCTCGTTTAATAAATTAAGTACGTCGACGAGCTTCGCTCGTTTCTCTCTTTTTATATTTTTTTAGCCGTGTCGTGGGCAGTATTCTCGGTCCCTTAATTATTTCTTTCCCTTTGCTTGAGTAAGAATTATTTTGACACTTCGGTTACTGATATTTTTAATATTTCAGTATTACCAAAGTTGATATCGACTTCTGATTAATTAAACTGATCCATTTGTTCAGTAAATAATTTCTGACGATTTTCTCAGATTTACATAATTTTAATCGTAAATTCATATGATTGGAATAATCGTTTGTATAAAATTACTATTCTCTAGTCATTTCTTTATCAATTGCTCGAGATAAGAATTATCTCAATACTTCGATAGACGAACAATGTCTCTAACGTTAATTCTTACCGAAATATTTCGGTATTAAATTTTATTCCGCTAAAGTGGACCATTATTTTGAGCACGGTAATTCTCTACCATCCTATCGTTACTTTGCTAAACCAAACCGTAAGGATGAATTTGATTGCGAGTTCGATCTCTCTCGCAACATGTACGTCCTTTCGATTTTGATTTCGACTCTTTTCCTGATCGGAACGAAAACGATCCTTCGTTCCTCCGATCGACAAGCGGCCGAAGAGAGAAACAGCTCGAATTCTCAAAACTAGTCATGGTACCGCTCCCGCATCGGCGATCGAAAAGAATCAATCTTGCGAACGGACCCCCGATGCGCGTCAGAGTAAAGAAGAACAGGAAGTAGAAGAAGAGCAGAAACGAAGGACGGAAATTGGTCGGACGAGCGTTTCCCTCGGATGAGGATCGGCTCCTCTCAAATTATCTATCACACTCTCTCGCGCGGCTCCTTTCAATCGTCGAAAATCCGCGCGCGAACTCGCTCGACAGAAACGAGAAATCCGTCATAGCCGAGGAACCTTGCGGAGAACTTGCGAGGAGTACGCATTCGTGAACATCGCGGGAATCAACGAGAGTCCACGAGTCAAGGTCATCGTGAACCGTCAGGAGACTTGCAAGGATCGTGAGCATCGCGGGAATGATAAACGTCACCAGGCATCGGTAGACACGTCTTCAGTATCACGAATCCTGAAAATCACAAGATACCACGAAGATGGCAAATCTCATGACCGGTCAAGGTCATCGCGTACTCAACGAAGCGTCGCGATTTTAGACGTCAGCAGAATCGTCCGGACACGGTAGGTCTTATGACCTTGAAGAGCGTGAAGACCCTGAAGACCTTGAAGACCTTGAAGAGAAGACTCTTCAGACTCCGCGGAATTCGGCAGCTGCGAGATTCCTCAACCGCGCTTATCTCGAACACTCTCGTCCGTCATCCGCGAACTAACTAGGCTGATTGCAGGCTCCCGCGCTGGGATCAGCCGACACCTGATGCTGACTCCTGCTGCTGATGGCGTTCGACACGCTGCCCTCCGCCGACGGGCTCGGATTGCCGCTGTTCCCTCCGTTGCTGGCACCCTGCTGCTGAACGACACTGGGCTTCTGCGTGACGTGAGTCTGATAGTGCTTGGCCAGGTGGGCCTTCTGCCGAAAACTCTTCCCGCAGAGCGAGCAAGCGAAGGGCTTCTCGCCAGTATGCGTCCTTATGTGAACGTTAACGCTGTACTTGTCCTTGAAGCCCTTGCTGCAGATGCTGCAGTAGTGCAGCGACCTCTCCTTCCTCTGAACGCTTCCGGGCGATCCTCCGGAGTTCTGCTGCTGGCCGGAAGAGGAATCATTCCCTGAACTGCCGTTGCTGGATCCATTTCCGTTGCTGTTCCTGTTGGCTCGTCTGCAGTACTTCTTGGGAGCCTTCGTGCTGGCCCGCGATGGGATTGGCAGTTGGGTGGTCGGCTGGGGTTCAACTTCGGTTCTGGGAGTCGGCTGCTGGGGGAGGACATCTTGCTGGGCAGTGACCACCGTCACTGTGCTGACCTGGCCAAGGTCAGCGGGTAGAGTTATGGTGCCTAAGCTTCCGCTAGCTGGGTCCAGAGTGTACATGACGGTGGTCGTTGCTGAGACGTTGCAGACCGGTTCCAGGCTGCAGTAGGATTCGACTACTTCGTTGGCTATGCTCTTCAGCTTTTCGTAGTCGCCCGGTCGATAGGTCGTCTGGTCCAGCTGGGAGAGTAGTAGGTCTTCGTCCGTGCAGGCGTGCATGGGCTCTTCGGGTTGAGTCTGTTGCTGCTGTTGAGACTGTTGCTGCTGGTCCACCAAGAGACCAGCGTTGCTGGTAACCGGCATGGAGATATTGGACGTTTGGGGTGAAGGTGAGGAAGAGACCACCTGGGCTGGCCCCGTGTAGAGCTTACCCTGAAGAGCACTTCGTAGCAGACTTTCAGCAGAGTCATTGTTACCAACTGCCACAGCTGCAGCTGCCGCAGCAGCTGCTTCCTGCAGATTCTGATCAGACAGCTTCCAGTCGTTATTGTTATCTCCGCAGTTGTTGTTAGTAGAGGATGTTCGACACAGCTCCTTGCTTTCCACGAACCCACTGTCATCGGTGTACTGGGATGAAGGTACGGAGAACCGATCCGGATGAAACCTATCGTTAACGCTCCTGACTTCGTTCACGTTCGTATTCTGATCATGATCCTGATCGGTGGACGTGGGTTCGAGATTGAGAATGGCGTCTAGGTCGAGGTTAGGTCTCAGGGACCAGGAGTCGCTGGACGTGGGCGGTGGACTCTTACAGCAGTCCAAGGCATCCATTGAGTTAGCTTCGTTGTTCAGAACCGTGAGAGTGTAAATAGCCCCATCAGTGTTCTGTCTATCCGTCCCGCATCTGGCCACGGCTTGCTGATGCTGATGATGGTGATGATGGTGATGATGATCGTTGGTAGGCGCCTGATGGACACCCACACTATCGTTGGAGTGACTCTGATTCGACCAGCAGTACTTGTTGAGATCCTCCAGCAGGATGTTGCAGGTCTGTTCCTTGTTCTCGTCGGAGCCCCAGTAGTCGCAATCCTGATCCATGGGAACCTGGTCCGGGTTAGGCTGGACGTTGCAGGGCGCGTGATGAGTTCGATGATGATGACTCAGGGAGCCAGTGATGGTCGAGACTGGCGGCAGGGCTGTCAGGGTGTTGTTGTTGGTCTCCTTTATGAACGGTGAGCCGTGCATGTCTCGGGTCTCGTGCTCGTCGTGACCTTGCTGAAGGTAGCCGATGCTTCGGCAGGTTGTCGAGCGATGAAGAAAGCTTTCTTCGTCCGACACCACGTCGCTGGAATGTGGAGGAGGAGAGACGACGAAGTCGAAGAAGTCCGTCTTCGGAAGATCCTCCCCACCACCTCCCGGGGCGAATGCCTCCGTGAGGTCCATCTGGTCTGATAAATGTCGCGTCCTCGTGGTGAAGATTATCAAGGATAATGCTCGGATGAACTCTGTTCGCTGCCTGCTAAGCAGCCTTCTTGATTAGGTTGAGTCTGCTGGGTGCTGACGTCGTTGGGGGTTGCTGAAGAGGGCTGTGGGTCTCTTCAGAGGTGTTCAGAGTTCAACAGAGGCGAGTGGGACTTGTGATGGCGGGCCAAGGCATCCTTTAACGTGGCGAAACTGGAACAGAGCAGAACAGTTTGGTTAGATGCGTGAAGGGCTGATATTTTGGTTATTCATATTCTATTAAGTACGAAAGTCATTAAAAATTATCATATTTATTATATATAGATTTATATATAAATTATCATACTTCTGGCACATGTGCAATTTTTCATTCATATATTATTAAATCGGTTGCATTCAACCGCTTTGATACCTCTATCATCAGAATGTTTCTTGAATTCTACGAAAATTTATTTTTTCTATTAAATTTGAATATTTCTGTGATTTAATAGAATTATATTATTGGAAGCGTACAATGCACCACTACAAAGGCCCCAAATTCTCCCTAGAGAAAAGAAACTGAAATTCGCATAATCCTAATTACTCACAGCCCGCCCCTAAGCACTCGAATCGCATCATACATTAGAATACATCAGCCAGCCGGTACGCTGGTTCGCCTAAACGCTAAATCAAGCCGCACAATGCGCCGCTCACATTATCGCGGCTCAGCGTCACCGTATCTCGCAACTTACGACAATCTTCAAATTCCCTCCCCATAAAATTCCCGACACAATCTCCGCTCGGGCGTTCGCCAATCCAGTTTCTCTAATCACTATGCGCATAAACGCGGGCTCAGCCCACATTTTCCTGCCGCGGTCCCGCGGGTCGGCCGATATCAAAGTGAACAAACGGCCGCGGGGAGGAGGTGGAGGAGGGGGGCGGGGGTGAGGGAAAAAATCGCGGCAGCGATCTCCTCCACATTAAATCCTTCAGCGTGCTATCAAGATCGTGCGACAGAAATCTCGCCTTCATCAAGCTGCGCGGCGGCGACAATGGCTGAAAAGTCGAGTCGAGTTTGTTCCAGATTTTCCACGCTTTTCTCGCCTCAACCAATGCCTGGCCAGAAGAAGTGTAGAGGAGAGGGAGCGAGTGCGAGCTGAATCGTAGGCGTGGGAAAGCGGCTGAGTAGAGTGTAAATTTTGACGACGGGACAGCTGATGGGCTGGTCACTGTTTTTTTTTTATTACTGAAGCTGAATTTAATTGGAGAGCGTTTGCATTGCTGTGCGTACGTTCTGTTTCGGGAAATTGTATTAGTTTTGTTGTGTTCTGCAGTTCTGCCACTTTATTAGGTAGTTGATTAGATTTTGATAATTGTTAATTTACTGTGTTCATGTTTCTAGCAATGTATTAAGTAAGGGAGAACTTGGTTCTGAGTTTAATGGGAATTCTGTTTTCTACATTACAACAGAACAGGAAGTTATGATGTACTTATGTTCTACTCAATAACTGCTTTAACTGCAACATTCGCGTTATTTCCACGATTGTACCCTGTACGCCCATATTCTATAATCCATCCCCTCTCCCTCCCCTAAACTTTTCTTCGTTCCTCAATCACAACTTGCATCAAACCATTTACCATTCTTCGCCACTCTCTTTATTCAGACAACAGTTTTCCCATTACGATCCGACATCCCTTTACCCACCACCCCTAACAGCCCATCCCTTTGCCTCTCCAAAGCCACTCCAACTCACCCCAAGCCATGAATTTCGACCGAAAAAATTCGAATTTCGCAGCAAGAAGCGTCCGCGCCCGAAGTGTTATAATAATCGTTCGTATCGATGCGGGAGCGTTAGAACATGGGCCCTCGCACGTTGCAGGCGTGGGAACGGTACGTGGCCGTGTATAAATTGACTATTGCCGGCCGAGTTGGCCAGGCCGGGCAACCTGGTCGGCGCAGAGAAAACGCGCGAGGCCGAGTAGACAGAAACTCGCCGACTTGGCGGCAGCGGGAGCGAGATATTCAACTGGAAGGCATGAGCGCCGGATAAAGTTATGGCTGGACGGAGACGGAGATGCGATGCTGAATGTGTGCTGAATGTGCGCTGAATGTGCGCTGGATGTGTGCTGGATGTGTGCTGAATGTGTGCTGAATGTGTGGAGAGACGTGTGCGCACGCTGGAATGAAGCGGAAAATGGAGCGGCGAGAGAGTGGATGGAAAATGCGGGGTGTCGTCATACAAGAGAGGGAGGGGAAGAGGTTGAAATGGAAACTGGAGGATGCTGAAATTTTTGAGTGAAAGGCGGTAAGGAGTGGAAAATTGAGGAGGAAAGTTGGGTCATTGAGATCGACTGGAAATTGAGAGTGAATAGAGGAGTTGAGAATGAGAAGGAAAGTGGATGGATGTCTGTGTGGATAAGAAGGGTTGCATAGCAGGTCAGATAATGCAATGTATACTAGGCAGAATAGAGGGCTACTGATGAGTCCGTCAGTGGATGGACGAAATTATATCATTTTTTAATCTTTAATTTTTTCCTCCTTTCAAGTCTCAATTGACCAACCTGGCCGAAAAGTGGTTCGAAAAGTTCCGAAAATATCACATAAATAAACCGTTTATACCACATTAATCATAATATACATATCTAATTTTGTTTGAAATATGGACTTGCACCGCTTTGAAAATAAACAGTCCATTTATCGATCGCAGAGTAACGCGACCAATAAATAATCCCACCCTCCATCACCCTCCACCACCCTCAAGCCCCAGAAAACTCCTGCAAACTTCAGAAACACTCCCACCTCCCTACAACAAAGCCCGAACGAGCCTAGAAAGACAAATATGCGACTAAGCGGAAAAATGGCCTGCCATAAAAAGCGGGCCATAAATAAAGGTAGCCGGATGGCAGGAGATGTAGAAAAGGCAGTCTGCGAGCGCGATGGAAGGAAGGGTAAGAAGTAAGGAGGTGAGGAAAGAGGTGGGGAGAGAGGTGAGGAAAGAGGTAAGGAAAGAAAACGGAGTCCTCGAGGCGGACGTAGGCCGCGGCGAAAGAGGGAGACAGAATTATTATCCGCCCGACGGGACCGTGCAAAAGCGTGCGTGTCGGTGCACGCGTGCACCAACACGTGCGAGCACGGCTCGCTTGCGCAAGGATTTCTTTTCCGCGAGCTATCCCGGCCGCAACGCACTGTACCAAATTATAATGCCGCCGTGCAGAATCCAGCCGTGAGAGAGTATAGCGGCCGTAGGAACTCGCGGGATAAATGCCAGGGCCTGCTAACAATTGATCGCGCTGCCTTTGCTGGTAGCGAGAACAGTATCGTACACCCGGATGTCCGATAGAAGCGTTGCTTTGCTCGCGAAACTACCGATAATTTCCTGAATCGATTCGGCAGGTTAATGCTTTTTTCTTAGTTGCAATCTGCCTTGGTTGGACAGTTGCAGTAGGTTTTAGTAGTCGAATAGGTGTAGAGAAATGTGTATAGGATGTGGTAGAGTGAAATTTTTACAATGACATTGACAGAATTGCGTTTCAGATATCAAATTCTGATACGGTGTATTTTAATGTCGCTCTAACATACTAAATGTAAGTCAGTCAAAATCTTAACCCATTAACTGCCATTTTCTTTATTTAATTTTTCGCCAGAGAAGTTATATATATATATGTACAAGAAGTTGTGTAACAATATAATTATATAAATTCAAAAATTCCCAAATGGGGATCGTGGCAGCTAATTCCTTAATCATCTCTGAATATTCCAGAACAAATGCAGTATTATTCTCCCAATTCAGCATCGAATCTACTTACCTCCCAAAATGAACATCATACCTCACCAAGATTAATGCCTCATAACTACTTCAATTTGACCCACATCTAAACCTCCTTCCTCAAGCCTCCATACCCTAATCCTACACGCAAACACTAAAACCTGAAGTGCTTATGCAGACGGAAAAAATTCAATATCCAAACAGCTTCGCAAGCACCGCGGGAGAAGAAGCGGTACAAGCTGAGATACAAGAACGTCATGGCGTCGATAGTACGTCATAGTCGATTAATCAGACTCCCTCGATCTCTCGTAGTTTCTAATCGTCCGACTTGCCAGGAGCCATTTATTCAATTCGAATCGCAGCCCGTTAACGCGTCCGGCGCGTAAAAGACAATGAGGCCCGGCCGCCACGATCGAGAAACTGGTCTCGATCATTTCGACGGATTAGATCGATGATCGAGAGGCCTGCCGCCCGCTGACCTTCCGGTTATCGTGGATCATCGGGATCGAAATGCCATCGGTCAGCGGAATTGAATGAAGTCACGGCGCGAGGCAGATCGATCGACTCTTTCCTGGCTGGTTCGATACGAGGAGTCCACTTCTTATTGGCCGAAAATAGTCGGGGCCGTTATGTTCTGCTTTCGCAATGCGACCGTTTAATCGTTGGCCGTTTCCTATCGGCAAATTGCCCTCGAGTTTCAGTTCAAGCTTCTGACGTTCGGCTTACTTGATTCTATTCTTTATTGTCAGGATCTTAGACTGCTTTTGACTTTGGAGCAGGTTCCATTTTTAATTTGAGCAAGTATTTCATGTATAACATATATCTACTTCAACTCAATGGTTTTAACTGTAAATCAATAAATTGAAATTGAAGTGATTGAAGTTATTAATAAATTTCATTTAACATATTATAATTTGATGAAATAAGAAAAGAATTTCTTTACAGTTAAAATTATTGAATTGTAGTAGATATATGTAAAACACTGACCATTATTATACATCTATCACTGACAGTCAATAACCGGTTATTGCAACCTTATTTTACATCGTAAGGATTTTACTTAAAATTTTATTTCTCAGTATTGTTACTTGACCGTATGTTAGTGCGATTTTTTAATGTCGAATCCATAAGTCGTTGATGTATCTGTTTAACCAGTGTCCATTTCTGCTGCCACAGTACATATTAATCGAATTGATGAATTCAGCGTTCATTCGACATATCGCCATCCAAATAATTACCCACCATTCCAACCCCGATCATTCAACGGACATTGCGTCTTTTCATCGCCGCAATTAAGAGCATAAATCCTACCGCTTTCTCCAAAGTCAGACAAGTCCCAACAATTTCGTGCATGGCCACCATTTTTCAAGCAATCCGCTCGATCGCTCGTCGATGTAACGCCGGCTCGAATTCGCAATAAATCTCGAGCTAAAACAAGACGGCCTAAAACAAGACCGCTTACAAAACCGATGGGCGAACGGCTTTGGCCGTCGGCAACAAACGGCAAACTCGATCCAGGATCGTTTCGCGCGGCATGGAAACGTGCGCGATGGAGGAGTTTCGTCAGTTCGACGAAAAACGCTCGCGCCAAAATCGTGGCTCAACCCCCTCTGGCCCTCGCTGTTACACGAATCTGGCCTGACTCGTGTTTTGGAGCAGAGCCGAGATCGTTGCTGAAACGATTCTGGCGCCTTGATCGCTTCGGAAACTGGAGCGGCTTGCACAACGGCGGACAGGACTGCGCAAAAAAAGAGAACGAGAGCGAAGGCATGATCGCTAGTAGGAAGAGGGACGATTAATTCGAGATCGCTGACGACGATTAGAAAGAATACGAACGTTTACGGTCTGTTCGTGGATCGGCTAGTTTCATTCTCTGTGCAAATTGGTCAAGTATCGAAACTTTGGGAGCGATGTGTTTTTAGGATGTACTCTGTCGACTGTGTGGAAGTTCTGTTATTGGCCGAATGATGGTCTGTTCTTGCTCGCCAGCGAGTCTGAATGCTTACACTTTCGGCTACTGTGTTTGGAATTATGTGGGTGGTATGGCACTTGCTTTGCAACGTTACTTTGTACTGTCTTGCTTTAGTCTGTGGTAGTTCATTACTATCGCATTATTTGGCATTAAATGCTTGATTTAGCACTGGCAATGGACAAGTATGAAATTTTATATTGCATTGCAGCGTCGTTGACTGGATTATCGCTACTGTATTTCAATTAGAAAGTTAAGGACTTTATTAAGGTAGTATTGGGATGTAGTAAAATTCATTTAATGGTTCCTTGGGCTCAACTTTGATTTTTAGAGCATTACATGACTAATCTAGCATTGGTAGAGACCTCAAGAGTGTTTTGACGATGAATTAGACCCTGTTTGACTGGGTTATCAGTTTTATATCGCAATGAGGAATCAAAATATGACAGTACAGTGTTACTTTATGTTATTTTATGTTACTCTAGTGCATTATTTCGGTGATTTTCATCAATTAGGCGGCCGGGGGCGGCGTTTAGACCCGTTTTTGTGGCATTTTCATGGCCGTGGCGCTTTGCTATGGCAATGAGCGACCAATGGAGGGTACTTTGGCACTATTTGGACCTATTGAAAGGTGATAAAACTTTCAGAACCGCGAGAAAACGCGAAAAAACTTTTGGTCTCGAATCGGATTTATAAGTACCCTATCCCATAGATTTTTACTCGCCCTGAAAGATGGTGCCAAGCAGAGGTCCGAAAACTTAATAGTTTCGAAGATACAGCCATTTTTCGGAGGCGATAAAAAATTTTTTTAAAGATCGACTTTCGGCGATGATCCTATCTTAAAGTACGCGTCAAAAGCTTCAAGAAAACCTACTTATATCATAGGTTTTGATCGCCTGTTCAAAAGTTACAGGCAATTTAAAAAATCGCAAATTTTCTAAGGGGTACCCCTTCTCATTTTTGCGAAAAATCGAAGGTCGGCGGATCGGATCGCCCTTTTGCTACCTGCTAGGGGGTCAAAAATAACTCAGAGGGCCGTTTCCCGTTGGTCGAAATTCGCTTTAGTTTCGGAGTTACAGCCAAAAAACCATCGAAAAAGTGAGGCCCCAGAAATGGCCAAAAAATAAAAGTCTTCCGATCGACTTGTGGTTATGCATACCGAAAGAGAATGAAACGAGGATCACAAAAATCACACGCGGAGCCTTCTAAGTGCAATAGTTTCCAAGATACAGCCAAAAATGTGTCAAAAAATGACAAAAATCACACGTTTCTGCATTGTGCGGGGCCGTTATTTTATCCAGGGACTTCGCCTGCAGGTAGTATGAAGAGGGATCGAAAACATACAAGAAAATCGCAACCCGAGCCTTCTAACTGCAATAATTTCCGAGAACGGACCGAAAATATGACGAGAAATGACGGAAATCGAGGTTTTTCGCATGGTGGCAGAGATCTATTCTATGTAGCGGGTTTTCCTTCATACATCATGGTGAAGAATGAAAAACATACTAGAAAATCACAACCGGACTGTTCCAAGTCCATTAGTTCCGGAGATATGGCCGGAAACAAGGCAAAAAATAGTGAAAAAGAGCGAAAATTAAAGATATTTACATTCTAACGGTACACCGACTCCGTAGGATCATTTATTTCTGCAAAGGGCGACGTAGGGGTAACAAACCTTAATGAAAATCGACTGCTGAAATGTTAATTAATGTCACAGTGCGATTGGGGTACCATATGTGAGTCATATATAATTTTACAAATACTTTTCCTGTAATTATGAATGTCGGGTACAACAACCAGCTTGATTTTCTTATTTTAGATGTTCCAAAGTATTCAATTTATAATACAAATTCCATAAAAGATTATGTATGTAAAGGTGCAACAAGACTAATAAATCTTTCTACATAATATAAAATAATAATTAATATTCATATTTACTTTGTGCATTCATCTTGTAAAACTTATTGATGAAAAATCTACGTATTAACTTTGGCTAAATTTTACTACATGATGATAATGGGTTTAACAAATAGTACACAGATGAACTCTGAATAAATCTGATTATACTGAGACCTCAGTCGAACTTACACTGTAAGCTAACATTACAAAATTGCGTCTCATACATTGCACTTTTCAGTGACAAGCACAGAAATTGAAACTGTTACACAGGATAGATTGAATAGAGAAACACTATATTTTCTATAACATGTGTCTTTGACAATAGAAAATTACAGGAAACTATGAACAAACAACAATTACTTATTGTCCTTAAATATAATCCAGTGTTGCACAGGAAAGTTCATATCATTTCATGAATTAACGATGTGCAATACATTTACAGATAGTAGTTTATCTTTGTAAGATCTCAATTTTTGTATGGTGCAAATTGTAATTGCATTGAAATATGCAATAACTAAAATTACTAATTCAACTAAACGTATGCTGTGAGTTACAGTTTCAGATATTAATTAATAGACAAATAATGAAACAAAAATTTCCATTTGACATTGTACGCAAATAGAAATATCTCACTTTAGCGATAACTTTTTGTGCTATAAACATGATTTAATGACTGTTCTAATTCTACTTTTCCATTAGCTTCCTACTATTTGCAACAATGAAGCACAAACATCAACGCAAGAGGTAAATTGCTATACTTCAAATCGGATTCAGGTTTATATTGACTGACCTACTTCAAAATAGGCAAGGACCTTATATATTTAGGACCACACAATATAACCAATTCAGTGATATAATTATATATATGGTGACTAGATCAAAACATATAATTTATGTTTCAGATTCTGGTAGTTCAAGATATGAATACTCATACAGTCGTCCCAGACAGTTTTACAGGTATTTATTTAATTTTTGGGAGGTTAACAGTCTTTGATATTTGATTGAAGTAACCCGTACACAACAACCGTCAATTAGCAACAAAAATCAATTATCTTGATTATATATTGCAAAAATAAATCACTTACAAAATTGGTTATATTGTGGTTAAGTACAGGTAGGTGCACAGCCAGGTCATTTGAAGTGACTGAAAATGGCGCGCGCATGCTTTCTTCTGATTGGCTGAATCAGTTTCGCCAAGTGAGTGGCACAAGTGTCATCGTACGAGGTGAGCTCACACATTTTAGACATATAATTTATAAATACTTGTTAATCCATCCATAAACTTGCATGAATAACGTGAATCAAGTAGCCGGCAACGCGATTAGCTAGAAGATTCATCTGCACATTGTGATTTAATGAGAATAATACGTCTTGATTCCAGACTCCCCGGCTCGCTTGATAATTCAAGGATATCGTGACAATGACGACCAATTTTTGCTGTCCACCGTCGATATTCGGTGAGTTTGATCTTGTTCAGCATTTGATTTAGGAGCTAGGCCGGCAGTAAGAGTCAGCTAGCATTAATCATCGTAGTTATTTAGCATACAACGTACTCGAAAGTACTTATAAAATTTTGCATGTTGCAGTGTGTGGTTAGGAACGGCGGGAGAAGCCGAGTTGCAATTTGAACAGTTCAAGAGTGGCGCGCGCATCGATCGCTGATTGGTCGAGATAGTTTTGCCAAGAAAGTGCAACGAGTGACAACCTGCAAGGTGCGTTCTACAATTTTTGACAAATTATTATTTATGATTTGCTCCCCTGTTCCTAAATTTCTGAAAATCTCTTTTTCTGAGTAGCTGGTAACGTGGTTAGAATAGTGCTTAGGCAGGAGATTGTGTTTTAATCGAAATATTCGACTTTATTTCCAGCACCTGAACCAGCACTGAGCAAGCATGAAACAAACAACGTACACACAACGTTATTTCCAGCCTGAGATCAACTTCGGTGAGTTTGGCCTTACTTAACAGTTTTCTTTCGTACTTTGTTTGGGGTAACGTATGTTTTTCTATAATTTCCGAGTATGTGTAACATAATTTTTACATAAAATGCAATAATCACATTGCTCTGTACACCATGGTAGTGATATGTTCAGTGCGCATGCGCAAGTTAACAATTTGAAATTCGGCAATGAGCAACTTTGTCATAGAGGACGCTTCCGAGCAGCAGTTACAGTAGTAACAGTTACAGCATTATACATTCGCGATATTTCTTTGAAGTGTTATAATTGAAGAGATGTTAATACAAATATATTTCTAAAGTCGTGAAAACTCACTATATTTAGATATTTTAACGAGCTTTTATTATTTTTACAAGATTGATATCCTTAGTTCATATACTTACGGAAATATTAATTTTGCTGAAACAGAATCCATCTTAACAGTAACAGTAGTGTAGTAATTATCATGGAAAGAACGGCACACGTTTCGTGTTTTAGTGTTAGTAGGCGATATAACATTCTATAACGAAATGTTATATAGCGCGACCGAATGTGAATACGTACATTGAAGCGATTTGCTGCGCAGTAAAAACTGAGTGCTCAGTCGCGGCATATGCCCACTATGACAACATGCGTGCGCGGCCTGACTTTGGTAATGCGCGAGGAGGACAAAGCGGCAAATGTTTTGATTGCGTATTCAGACACGTCGAAACCTGTTAGTAGGTAGTACATTCTGTCAGCGAAGCAATGGATTTATTGAATAATCAATGTTTATGCGAATATTAATAGTGAATATCTGCTGTGCTTATTAATTATGGACATTTAATAATATTGGAAATCAAGAGTTTAACATTTAATTATCATTTTAGATTTCGATTGTGACTTCGACATTCTGTGGTGGGGATGCATACTACAACTACAACCCCACGTGTATCTGCTTTTACCCAATGGTGCCTTTAGAGAATAACGTCATATAGGACTGCTACTTTGGTGAGTTACATTTATCCAAATTGGACTTCTGTCCTTTTATCATACCATCTATTTGTGACAATTTGTTACATCGCCACATACATCTCTTCATACAATCTATCTTGTTCCTTCATTCCTTCCTTTACTGACGTGGTGTGTACCGGACACTGTTATCCTTTAATCGGATTTTATTTTAACGATTTTTATCTGTATCAAGGATCACGGTGAGGAAAGGCTGCGACACGCGTTTTTCTTCCTTTTCAATTTTCTATTACCCAATTATATGTTCCTACTGCCATTTAAATTCATAGTAATCACATGTAGAGTCCTTTTCATATCGCGTTCAGTAATCACATCAGCATTCACAGTGACTATAAGAAGAATATCGAAAAACAATATATGTGTCTTTACTCATGCCACTTCTGCCTCTTTTCTTTCAGCAATTTTGCGACCCATCGTTGGTCTGTAGAGTCACGCGTTTGTACGTTCAAATCCGACAGTCTCCATTCGCGAATGTCGAGGCACGCGCGCGGTTCGGTGATCTCCATCCGCGAATGTTGAGATCCGCGAAATCGTTTGACTTCCAGCGCACCTGTTGAAGTCCCGCGCGTTCGCGTCGACAGTTTCCACCCGCGTGCGTTGAGACTCGCGGATTCGAATCAGTGTCAAAGAACATTCAACGACATACTCCATTTGTGTATTCTTCTTTCGTTTAATTTCTTTTAAATTTTGTTAGAGTCGATTTGCTTTAAATTCAATATATTTTGGAATTAACTTTTCTATGTGTTTGCATTTGTATTCGATATCACGTTTGCATTTAGAGGTTGGCGTATTTGATTTTAAAGTCTTTTATTTGAATTCAATTCAATCTTTCAAATTTATTTCAATTCAATTCTTTCATTTAATTTCTTTTATATTTTGTTAGAGTCGATTTGCTTTAAATTCAATATATTATAGAATCAACTTCTCTATGAAATTTGTTTGTATTTATATTCCATATTACGTTTGCACTTAAAACTTGGCATATTTGATATTAAAGTCTTTTATTTGAATTGCTATTTAAAGTATGGGGTACGTTTTAGAATGTTCTTTTTTGCGACTGCGAGCAATGCAGTCTTAGAGTCAATTTGATCTCAAGTACGTACTTTACCCCAAGCCACACAGGCTTCATTAGCTTCATCCCCTTGCAATGAAAAGTAGAGTCACGCGAAGTAGAGTCAGTGCTTGCTCGCCGTTGAAAGCTCCCACGGTCGTTTTATCATAATCGCGTCGCGTTAGAGACAGTGTTTGCGCGCCGCAATACTTTTCATTTCTTTAATTTATTATAATATTTAATTCGGTCGCGAAATCGAGTACCGAAACGCATATACCGTGATCGCGAAATATTATAGTAGAGTCAGTGTTGTTGCGTCGGCATAAACTAATTCGGTCGCGAATTTTCTATACAACTTTTGCGATCGCGAGTAGAGTCTTGTACGCCGCTAATAGTATATTCGGTCGCGATACTCGAACCACAGGTCGGGCGTATCGCGTAGTAGAGTCAGTGCTTCAAGAAGATGCTGGTCCTGCCTGCCTGATGCTGCCTGCCTGACGTTGTCCAGAAGTCCATGATGTCCCAGATGTGGCCTTGCTATATGATGGGTTTGGGTCCAGAGTCTACCATTCACAATCCACAGGACTGCAGCCAGGATCCACGACCAACGTCCCACAGTTCAGTATGCAGAATCAACTTGAGGGTCTATGGAACTGAGGGTCAAGGATCCGTCGATGCAGCGTGTTCCTGTGGTATGCTTGACCAGTCGGTGAGTCAAATTTTAAGTCCCTCGAACCACCCATCATGTCGTAGGTTGATTGGTCCGAAGCGGCACGGGTGGCTCGTTGTAATTATTCTTTTTGAATATATGACGAGCATAGTGACCGCGAGTAGATTTTTCGCTAAGCTTACCGAAAAGCCTACTCGTTCATTTTTGTTAGGGGACATTTTTATGTGTATGTATTAGCTCAGGATAGGCCTCCCTTGCTCAATTTATGTAGAAAATAATTGCTCGCGTTCGCGTTTTAAATGTAATATCTGATAAAGTTTGGCGCGTCTAAAATGCCTTCATGATGTATGTAGAGTCAAATATGCATTAATAATCGTTTAATTGCGATTCATAAATCAATGTTACAGTCGAAGTAGTGTCAATACATTAGTATTTAAGAACGTTTCGTTTGCGATCGTATATTAAATTTGAACGAGCAAGATGGTATTTCGCGACGAGTAGATTCTATCATACAGCGAGATTATATGTCATAATTTTGTGTGTAGCGTATTCACTCGTATGATTGGATCGCTCGAGGTTTTCTTGCATGCTCAATTTATTAGAAGTCGAGTCATTTTGCTATTACAAAGTCGAGTCATTTTTGCTATTACAAAGTCGAGTCATATTGCAATTTTTAAGAAATGAGACAGTAGAGTCACTAGCCCGCTTAGATACTAGTTACGTTAGTTATTACTAATCTTAGCTTAGGATGTTTTCAGCTTCACAAGGGTTGTGCACTCTTTTTGGCCGTACTCATGTCACTAAGGCCTGTAATCATACATGCGCCCAGGTGCGGCATGCATGGTTCAGGCCGATGAGTACGGTTTTGTTAAGGCGTAGTTTCGGCGATTATAACGTAGTAATGACTGCCGACGTACATGCCATGGTATGAATGCGTAGTGTTTATGGCACGTACGTCGGGTAGAGCACTTAATAATGACTATTGCTTTTTCTCGAATACCGTCTTTGCTTTCTCAACTATCAAATATTCTTTTACTGCGTAATACAATACGCTGGTATGATGTCTACCATGGCATCATATAATTTTCTTATTTTTATATTTATTTAAATATGAATATCTGTACGACACTTGGTTCTACAGAGAGATGCAATAAGTAGAGTCACGCGTTCGCGATAGTATGCTCGGTCATTATGCGTTATACTCGATTTCAGCATTGGTACGTACTTATTTTGTAAGTGTATGATGTGAATTTGAGCTCGGGTGTCGGAGACGTCCCGGGACGTACTCCCTAGGGTTAGGCTTATTATGCACCCGGGCGGTTGATTGAGAACCGTGGAGTGATTGTGTTGGTGTGCTTACTTTGCTCTTTTTAAATATAGGTTGTTAGGTAGGCAGGTAGCATACTTTCTCTGAATGGTGTGATGTGTTAATTATAAGTAGGTAGGACCAGCGGAAGGCTATTACTTTTCTCTCTTTCCCCACGTAACTTCGCGTCAAGTTATAGCCTTTAACTGGGTTTCATTTAGCAGTTGCAAACGAAAAATTTTGCTCGCTTTACTTCAATTCCGATTACAATTCCTTATAAATATCAAATCATAATAAAATATTTTTTATTCTTTGGTTTTTATATTATCGTATTACATCACGATATTCTCTTCGCTATTAACTTCTGTAAATGTTGTTACAAGCATAGTCAGTAGAGATTGGTTGCAACTGCCATTTCCTAATATTAAGAGTAGTCTCAGTATTAAGCAGAAATACGTATACATTGCACGCTGAAGTATTTTCTCATTGCACTTACGAGTTAATATAATTTCATACGAAAGCATATAGCATCATGCTACGCGTGTGAAATTATACTCCTCATTGGTCTGTTGAGATGTACTTCATTGTACCCGTGAAATACTCGATTAGATAGATCACTATGCTCGCCATTATATATTTCATTGCATATATGTGCTTCAAATGTGCGTCCGAATTAATTCTCCTAATGATTGAGTTACGACTCATATTCCTTTGGAATTGAATTTCAGGCATCACCGATTACAGACTGTGGCAGCGAGTTTAAAAGTTCTTTAGCGTACATATCTTTACGGTTAAGTAGTTGCGGTGATACGTGAGATGATTTTATAATATTTTACGCGTTCCTACGTTATTTTATGATCCTGTATTGCATTATTAGCGGTATTGTCATGAATCAGGCGGCTGGGCCGCTGTTTGTTGAAGGTGTGTGGGTACTTTAAAGGGTTTGAAGCTTTGCTGTGGTGGTGGGAGACCAACATATGCTACTACAGTATTATTTTATGTTATGTCATAATGCCTATCGAATATTGGTATCGATTTTTTAATCGCAAAACGTCAAAAAGAGTCAGCCAGCATACATCGAAAAGAGACAATAGACTAGAACGTTGATTCGCCCAAAAAATACTGTACCGACAATAAGAAAAGAGCAAGAGCGACAAATGAAACTCTCCGCGCCACTAATTACGTCAGTCCACAGTCCAGTCTTAATGAAATCGTGGAAAAACCGCTGGCCGCACGATGTGACTCAGCCCAGGACGAATTCTCATCGTCCCGGTCGTTTCTCATTGCGATCCGATCGCCGAGGCCTAATTGGCGTTATAGTTCGATGTCGGCCGGCCGATTGTCCTGAATTGCGCGAGGCCGTAAGGACGGATGGATGGAAGGAAAAGAAAGAAAAGTCGGCCCTCCTTCATAAATGCCGCCTTCGCCTAAGCGTGTCTCTCGATCTTTCGAACGGAGACAATGCCGGCCGAGTTCGCTATAAATGTCAGACGTCGCCACTTCGGCTCCTAGTTAGGAACGCAGAAGGAATCGTCGGCCGTTTATTACTGTCCTCACTACATTTTTCCCCCATTTTTTGCGCCTACAACACACTTACGCGAACGGGGGAAATTCTAATTGACTTGCGTAATTCGTAACTGGCTCAGAAGGCAATTCGTGATTTACAGAGATTAATATTTTAAATGCACGCTATGTTTCAAGAGTCATGTTCAATTAGTAATCACCAATATAGGTATACAGATAACATTATTTCATGTACCTACATTCAGCTTGTCCTAGCCACCGTAAGATGAGAGTTGCCTAATACTAAAGTAGAAATGTAAAACCGGGTTAAAAACCGTTTAATGACCGTCAATGAAATGTATAAACATGCCTTTCTGCCGATAAACTAGAAATTTATTACAACAACAAACACAGGAACCCACTGCAAATTCCCATAAATAATTAACATCAAAATCACTATCGTACCGCAGCAAACACATAAACTGCAGTCCATAAACGATTACCAACCCATGTTCAATACCTCGAACCTCGTGTACAGCATCCTCTCAGTACAAATCAACCTCTTGCATTAAGTACCAACCCACAAACAAAAGCATCCTCGCAACGAGTCAACATTCGAAGCATCCACTCTTCTCAAACCGACTTCGTTCCGCATGACTCTTTAACGTACCGCAACTTCCCCCGAAAAAATAGGGCACGCCAAGTGCGTCGATTGGGCAAACGGTGAATAAGAAGGGCAAAGGGACACTTTGCGCAGTTGGCAATTGCACGTGGCCGCGCTCGGTGCCGATTTCGCCGTTTCTCCGAATTTCGCAGACTCTGCGGTCTGATGCCGGATCCGAAGCGAGATCGACAGCTGCGCTGCTTTCTTCCCAGGCCGATTACACGCTCGACGCACGTCTTCCTCTTCTTCCTTCCATCCCTCTTCCACCTCCCCTTCTCCCTCTCCACCGCTCTGCACGCCTCTTTGAAGCAGCAGCCTCCCGCCGCGAGACGCCGAGAGTTTCGTTTTCCGACTCCGCCTCGTGCCAGTTCCGATTTCGTCGAAAGTGTCAGGATAAATGGGGCAGCTTGGCGGAGTTTAGCGGGAGAGTGCGCGAATTTGAATTTAAGGAGAGTAATGTGGGTTCCGTATTCTTGTTTGCGTGGATTTTGTCAGGTATGGTTCGGAGTTAATTGGACCGTTTATTTTGAAAGCGGTGTAAGTCCATGTTTGAAAAGAAATGAGATATATAATTTCTTTAGAGAACTTCGGTCAGCGTTAGATTATTATTCTTTTGCCTCTTGATATTTGTCAAATTTATGTTATGGAACTAAGTGTAAAAATGTATGATTTTTTGCACTAAAAAACTGAAATTACTTCCTTGCCAATCTGATGTACTCTAGCATACATATGAGAACTCAATGACAATATCCTATAATTTGATAAGATTAAAAAGTTAAAAGAATTTAAGGATATTATTGATATCACATTTTTTGTTAAATATAGATTTAAATGAGACATCATATAATGTATGATTAACGCGGTGTAAACGGTTTATTTATGTCCTTTTAAATGGACTTACACCACTTTTAATGTAAACGGACCAATTCATGAATCGATATTGTTTGTACTCGTTTAAATATAAAATCAACGTGTTTGTAGAATTGTCATAGAATTCTGTTTCATTTATTATTTACTGTATTTGTGCTCAATATTCCAAGAAAGTATCATTCTTCTGGATGAACACAGTGCATCACGCGACTTACGTGACCACACGGTATCCGAGAAAAATCTATTAAAATACGATCGATCCTTAATCAATCACACTTACAGTTAACGTTCGAATAACCGGCATTACGCAACGCTCGCTTCCGTATAATAACTATTAACGCGATGTGCACGCCGGTAAGTGAAGTAGTTAAGTAATAACCGATATAACTTATTCATAAATCGGCCATAAATATGCAGTAATTCTTCTTCTCGGACCAATTATATGCTCGACACACGTTCTTCCTCCCCCTTCCTCTCCTTCGGCCTTCTGCCTTCTGCCTTATACCTTCTACCTTCTGCCTTCTCGCCGACGTTCTTCGGCTTCGTTTTCTGGGCTCCGCCTCGTGCCAGATCCGATTTCGTCGAAAGTGTCAGAATAAAGAGGGCACCGCCTTCTCTCCTTCAAACTCTTCCCCTTCCAACGAACCGCACGCACTTGAGATCGATGCTCGTCGTTTAGCTCCGGCGAATGTGTTATAATTTGCATTTCAGTGAAATTGGGTACTTTGCCAGGGGGAGACTCGTCTGGATGTGATGGACTAGATTGAGAGTTGTATCTTGTTCGTTCGTGCTGTCTTTGAGAAGTTAGGCATGGTCGAAAGATAATATGGTTGAGTAATCGAATTTGAGACTGGAATTATTTGTGGATAGTTTTAATCTAATATGAATGCAATTTTAATGAACAGTACCGTGCCACATTTCTGTTTCTAATAATAGATGATGTAGGATGTGAAACAGTAATAACTTTGAGTCATTCTATAAGTCTATGAACTAGCAGGAACACTGAAGGATATAATACTAATCGTATGATATTACAGCATATTCTGATTTCTATACAGCAGAGTCAACAGTAAAAGTACACTGACTATACATAACTTTACTGCATATATTTCTAACTTTCAACAAATCAATGTTATCAAAAGTCACTGCCAGTTACGAAAGAAATCAACAGCATCGTACATCAGAACTTATCGAATTTTAGCAATCCACGTGAAATACGCCGTCGGCAAGAAGAAGGTCGCGAGTAACGTCTTGTTTTTGAAAATAAGTCTTCAGTCACTGGACTCGGCCCGCTCTCGAATTACGTCCTTCGCGGCTGTCCGTTCTTCAGGTACGAAAACAGAGCCGAATAATTATCTCGTTGCCGAGGATGTGTCCGTCAGCGAGCAAACGATACGTTCGCGGACGACTTGTCAAGCTCGAAATTCTCTCGGGCCACTTCTTTGCCAAGCGACTGCCTTTAAGCTCGTCCTCTTTCTGCTCGTCCCGTTTCTGCTCGTCCTGCTTCTCTTCGTCCTGTTTCTGCTCGTCCCTTCCTTCAAAGCCGCTTCCGACCGCTTCTTTCCAAAGTCCACGCCTCCTTTTCGCGCGTACGACGTCTCTTTACCGAAGTCTGCCGAGCAGTTTACTTTTTTGGCCAATTCTGAGGTGTGCCAGTGGAACCGGTGAATTTTAGGCTGATTTTTTCTTTTGGGCGCGGAAGTGATGATTTTGACGTATCAAATATCTTTCACGGTGGTATTCGTTCAGCTGTATACTTTTCGTAGTACACAGTTAGACTGTGTAATAAAAGTGTATGTAGGAACGTATTACACTCCAGCAATTGTACAGTAACATTGTTATGGAATATACTTATAGTAGTATCAGTAGTATCATATATCATTCGATACATCTATGACTTAGTCGCTTTACGAGCAAAATTAAATCCAGCAATTTTGAGTAAATCAAATATCTGTAACACGAAATTAATAAATCTAATCACAGTCAACCACGAAGACGCTTCTCCAGAATTCATCGAATTCATTGAATCGAATCCATTGACACATCCTCAAACTCACCCTACGACGCGCGTCACCCACTTGCACGCACCCCAGAAAAATCCTCGAAGCCCTATCCCGATCCGAAATAAATTACTCCGCCATCGAGCGGCAACTTTCTCCCATCTGGGAAGGAATAATTATCCGTCGGTACAGATAGCCGTCCATTTCGATGAATCGACTCTTGCACTCGTCGAGAGAAGCACCGACGATGTCGGGACATAAATTCAGCGATCGGACGCGAGACTCTAATCCTCCCGTTTTTAGTCGGGATAATTAGATATTGCCGCGGCGTTATCGATGAACGGCGCTAAATTTCAATGCGCGAACCTTCGCCGCGCATGCGCTCGCCGATAAATTTTCATCCGAGCGAGTTTAATACCGTCAACGACGCTTCGCGATCTATGGATCTTCCTCGAACGATGAGTGATTCGCGTTCGCGTCTTCGGTCTTATGTAACGGTGTATGCAAATGTAAATGGTCGCTTTGGTTTATGGGCACGTAAGTAGGAACGTTGACAGTGTTTGTTTATTGAATATTGAGCAATTCGTTTCCTAATTGGCGGTGGCATGTACTTTAATTACTATTCGTATGTTGGTTAAGGTTTGTATCACTGTGTGGTTTGCAGTTACATCGGTAGTCTAGGAATTATCTGCGTACTTATAGTTAATTCGATAGGTTACATGAATACCTGAATTTAATATTGAACTACAGTACAAGTAGAAACACGTACTAACATATCAGCATATATAAGTAGATTAAAGAAATGAAATACAGAAAGATGTAATAAGAGTCTGCAACCCGAAAGGGAGCAGAAAATAAAACTAACCAACCAACATATCAACATATACAATTTGTACTGAAAATTATTAACTGTCAGCAACATTACTTTACATACCTATGAAGTTAAACAACAGATACTACATAAACGTATCCTTTAACTACCACACACCGAAAAATACCGACAACCCGACAAGTCTATATAAATAATACATAAGAAACGCAGGTAATCCATAAAAGTTCTTACACAGGACGCGGAATACATCCGATCGCACGTGAACACGTACGTTTTTACATCCTCTGTTCCGCGCATATGTTCCCACACGTACACACGCACACGTGTGCACTCGCGTTCGCATCGGGAGAAAGCTCGTACTGGAAGGTAGAGTAATTATACGGGGACGATATCGATTCGTGCATCGATCGCGTGAAGTCCGCCTCGGCGAGTGAAACTTTTTTTTTTTTTAATAAAATTCTAGCCGACCGAGCTAAGGTAGACAACTGAGTTCGATGCACTTCGAGGAAAGTGTACCGAAAAATCGGCGGGCAGACCGTGGGGAGCACATCGTGAAATTCGCGAAGAAATCGAGATCGAAAGTCATCGGCTGCAATTTATCGACGTTAAAGCGTGAAAAAATGAAAAGTGGCAAAAAAGAGGCGAAACGTTCGAGGCCGGAGATTGGTCATCGAAGCATAGAGATCGGCGGGTTTATGGGTACGGTTATGAATATTGAAGCTTTTAATTAGCGTTGGGTCAGGATAAATTAGGTACGCTCTTAATATTGAATCCTCAGCTTCCGGCTGGCCGGGATCGAGTCGCTATTATGAAAGCAAATAGAGCTTATCTACGCCATCTGCATGTTACATTCTATCCAGGAGTTTGTTCGGAAGAATCGATTCCCAGTCTACCGTGACATCGAACTTTCTTTTTTGCGAAAAAATTGACGGATCCGAAGCTCAAAGCGGTTTCACTCTTTCGGGCTAATGATTTCCGTATCGAACTTCAGCTTTCGTTATTGTCAGGTGACTTATTACTGTGATAGATGTTTCTGCTTTTCCGTTACTTTGCTGAATTTTTATCAATAAGATTTCAGTGCATAATTCGCACTAGTCATATGTAGCTGTAAAGTTGATATATCGCTTCTCCTTAAACTCTTTGACATTCATTATGAACTCTAAAAGATATCAGAATCATTCGCCTTCGTTTAAAAAAAAAAGAAACGTATCACCAGTATTCATTAAATGAACTGAAAGTGGTGTAAGTTAATTTAAAAAAAAATATCACATATAAACCTAAAATAAAATTACATGATAACTAAATTTTTTTTGAATGTCGACTTACATCACTTTCAAAATAAACGGTCTAAATAGCCAATACCCTTTAATGTCTGACTAATAATTAATATTATCATTACCGAATTCTTTTAAGCGTGACTCATGCCACTCGCAAAATGAACAGTTCGCGATCTACAAGTTCGATCATCTCGAGTAATCAGAAATCTGCCACATCTTGGCAATAGTTTTCCTTACTTTTTTGCTCCCATGAGCAATCTTCAATCTTCCGTGACAAAGTCGGATCGGAGAAAACGATCTGGGGATTACACGTGCCTCGTCCTGCGTACCGGACATTCTCCCGGGACGATCGTTGTAACGGTCGGTCGTTACGTCGTTTCGGGCGAAACCGCAAAAATCGCTTCTACCCTCGATTCCGCGGCGGGCAGGCACGATTTTTGCCGAGATTCGCATCGGATTTCGGGGAAGGACGCGTTCGCAGTTCGTTTCTCACGCGTCGACGGGCTTGTAACTTAATTGATCCTTTTTTTCGCGGATCGGAATAACTCAATTTTGCCTCTTGCTTGGGTCGGAAAGATATCTCTGATGTTAGGTCAATCTTGAAAGAAGTTACGTCCGAAACTTGCATTTGATTCTTTTCGATGTGAAAGCATTATTTTTACTGTTGAATTTAAATTTATTTATACTAATGCTTTCTGAGTGAAGATTTATAATTAATTTCGATAACGTATCTATTGGGTTGGCAAGGAAGTATTTTCCGTTTCCAATTTCTTTAGAGAACTCCAGTGAGTGTTACAATGTTATTCTTTTGGTTTTTGATATTAATCTATATCAAATACATTGCTGATTAAACTTTATTTCTTTCTGTATAAAAATATGACTTTTATTCTGCACAACAAAATTTATATTACTTTCTTGCCAGCCTGATGTACTCTAGTATACATATAAGGACTCAACGATAATACCCTACAAAATACTATTTCAAAAACTGCACTAACATAGACCTCCCAACGACAAAGATCCCTTCTCAGTCGAAAATCAGCCGTTTCGTGGAATTGGAAGCTCGTCCTCACAAAAGGGCCAAAAACTGTACTAGACAAAGACCTCCCAGGAATCCCAGAGATCCCTAAGGCTTACTTCACACCGCCATATTGCGCAAAAATTATTACCCTCGATCGCTCGACGATCAGCAGACGATGAAACGTCCGGAATTGGAAGGCTGTCGTCACGAAAGGGCCGCGAAGGAAACCTTTCGCGCTCGGTCGTGCCTTGGCCGAGGGATAAAAAGGATTAAAGGTCATGCAAGAGTGGCGTGTCTAGATGCGATGAGGCAATGCATGAGCAGCATGAAGAATGTCGAAGCGTCAGGCAGCCTCTGGTTGGAAAAAGGCCGAACGAACTCGAGGATGCCGCGAACGAATGTCGAGTCGAACAAAGAACGTCGAGAACGAACACGGAGAGACGAACCAAGAGAAGGAGAGAACTCCTGGAAGAGGAGCTGCGGGATGAGGATGAAGAACTGTAGGGGGAGGGGGGGGGGGGTGAGATTTGCGGGGAAAAGATGGGAGCGTCGCGGGAAATTATATCGGGCAAATGAAGCGATAAAGTCAGGCCGCAGACGTGTTATTACGGCGTATAAAGACGATCGTAAAATTTTACCAATTCCGGCGCCCTCGCGTAGGGCCTCCAGAGATAAGAGAGGAGAGGGAGGGCCGGGAGGAGAGAGTTCAGGGGCCCAGACGGTTTTTGGGACTCCTGGTTACTGGCCCAGGAAATGAGAGCCGATTATTCCGCGATGTTTCCTTGGGAAGATTGAAAAAGTACGATTGGCACGAATCGGACCGTTGAGAAGCTTCAGGTGTGAAGAAGCGTGTCGAATGGAGGTTCAGATTAAAAAATTTATACACATCCGTGAATTTAAATATTTTTAGCAGCTTTGGAGATAAAGACGAAATAAAACAAGCTGGGAGACGACCGGTTAAACGATATTAACCGATTACCCGCCGCAATACAAAAATACAAAAACAAAAAATGAAATTAACTGTACATTTAGAAGTTGCAGTCATTAAAAGAAAACAATTTGAAACTGTGTCCCAAAAATGGGACATTGGCAGATAATGGGTTAATAATAGTTTGTACAATACAGCGATATAACTCGGCGTAAATCAAACTTCGTCAAGCACTAGCCCGCTCCGAATATAACGTTAACGTCAACATCCAATAACTTTCATTTAAGTACCCCCTTCTCAGGTGTCGAAGGACAGCCGACCAATCGATTAGAATCAGAACACTCGAAGCCGAGGCTGAGCCCAGGCCGAAAACCATTCATCACACCCTCTCGGCACTCATTTCAATTATTCCACCTCCTGTTTGCTTTCCGTCGGACTTTTAGCGCCTCGCTGGGCCGGGCAATTTTTATAAATCTCTCCCTTCGGCGGTTCGCTCTCTCACACGTGTGGCTCATATGTGGAACGAAGCTGGCAAGCGTTCCTTTAACGAGTGCAACGTGAGCCGACGCCAGACGTATAGTGGCTGTTTATTACGTTAACGACGATGCTCGGAAGTCGTCGGGTCGACTCGCGAGGCAAAAGTCCGTTCGTGCTACGCATCTCCCGGTATCATTATTATTTGCGCCTTCATTATACCTCCATTACCGAAAATCATCGGCCGCGCGTTACCTCATCGCTCCTCCACTTTGCTGAGACCGTTTCTGGACCTTTTTGCAAACTTTTTCTGGACTTTTTCTGGCCCTCTCTCTCTCTCTCTCTCTCTCGTAAGTTGGAAGGATTATCGTACGTGCGCGAGTGGCAACATAAAAATCGAGGGATATCTTCATATCGACGCCGGCGTCCGATTTTTAGTGGAAATCGAACGGTTTCTTACGATTTAGTGGGTGTCATTCGTTATCTTTATGCTTTCCCCGTGTCGGGAAATGAGGCTGCTCTGTTTTATGGCAAGGTTATTTTGGGGTTTATGTTGGATCGAGTGTACGTTTTTGTTTCTTGGATTTAAAGAATTTTTTTGTTTTAGTCCCTATTGGGGTGATCTGCTAATGGCGTTGGTAGTTTTGATTTGGAATCGAATGATTTGCTTAATTCATGGTTCGTTCTTTACGTTTTATCTTTTTATACGTATGAGAGATACAGGTGATGTAATCTTTATAGTGCAATTATTTTTTGTTTTATGCCGGATTGAGTGTATGCTCGAGTTCTGTCGCTTGCATTTTTTTGTTTATTTAAATATTGGGCTGATATGTTATTAATGGCGCTGGCGCTCGATTTTAATTTGGAATCAGACGACCTTCTTAATTTATGATTTATCCTTTACCGTTTCTTGTTTCGTATAGGAGACACGGGTGTAAAATTCAATTTTTTGTTTAATTAAAAATTGGTTACTTTGAATTTGATGCTTAATTCGACACGTCCTCACGTTAATTTTCTGCGTTATCATCCTCGACATACTTTTATTTGACGTAAAAATTGATCGACGATATTACGAAAGTTGACGTTCGATTTTTATTGGAAATCGAACGTTTCTCCCAATTTACGAGGTGCGATCTTGTATCTTAACATTCTTTCATATCGAAGTCATCGACGTTGTAATTTCCAGACTGCGATCATTTTCGACTTTACGTCCGAGCGAATATATCCGTAAGCTCATTACTTCTTGAACTCGCGCTCTTTTTAATCCCGTCCGCCAATTTTCGCGTCCGACACTTTCATCGTCAGGCTGACGTCATCCGACTCTTTAAAGTCGGACATTGATTGTCACCTCTCCAAAAACTGGCATCGTTACAGATTCGAAAATCGGACTCCCGGGCCAATTACGTTACACGTAAGGTGCAGTGGGGTGAATTCAAATTATTCGATTTATTCGAATATATAATACGTTGCGTTGTACCAACCGTAGGGTAGAAATCTTCCTTTGGTATTCAATGCTTTTGGATAGTATTCAACATATGTGGCCATGTATTCTGCGATTCCTTCGTTTAACTCATTCGACAAAGTTCGTATTACTAATAATAATTCCGCTTTTGCCCCATAATATAAGGATATAAGATTCAATCATTTTTAAACAGCAGCTAGCAGCACTGTTTTTAATTTATTAAGCAAATCATAAGTTTCAGAAGATATTTTTAATCCAAATTAATGCAACTTAAAGAATAAACCATGCGCTAAATAAAAACACTAAGATTATTAGGTTTTAGTGGAACAGATAGAAAATACATTACTTTTAAGCAAACTTTACAATTTCTGGGTCGGTTTTACCCCACTCCTTATTGTTTTTGAGACTGACGATGCCTTTTTCTTCATGGTCGTTGCACAATTTCGTCTTTTTTTTTTGCTTGCCAGTTAAGTTGCCGGCAATTAACAATGGCCTCCTGCCAAAGAGTTTGCACGGATTGCGTCAGCTTTGACACTGAGCGAAGGTTGACATAGGCCGACATTGACACGCGTCGCGATTTCAAAGTCAGGCCGGGGGCCAATCAAAAGGCTTCCTCGCCTTGCCGGACGGACGTCGAATTTTTTTGTCAACGATCCTCGCCTTGAACGTCACTTCGAAGTCTTGAGAGATCTTTCGGGATCTTGGGGTTCGTCGAGAAAAAGTGCAATTGGTACCGAAAGTAGTGAAAAAAAGTATAGTGGATACGTGGAATTATGAGAATTACATTTGTCAATCGTTTTTTTGGACATCTTGACGTGGGACGAGTTTAGGTATATTTAATGGGATGGAATTGAGAGTTTGCAGAGTGTTTAATTGAAACGATTTTTAAATTATTTAATTATATGTCCTGTCGTTTGACTGAAAAAAACTTCATATGTGATTTAATGGTTTTTTGGGTAATGCTAAGGATCGTATAGTATTTTAGTTAATTTTCTGTTGGCATAAGTAAACCGATTTCAGGCTTTTAGGGATGTTAAGAAATTGAAACGTCTATATTGTCTTTTGGGAAGTCATTAATCATATCGATTTGAACCTTTCAAGTCCCCACCCTTCAAAAGAGTAATTCTGTTATTTCTTCAATTTCCATCAGACTGATATAATTTCATCGAACACCAAACCATCGAAGCTTACAGAATGACATCACATAATTAAACACTTTAACCTATAACAAAGCAAATCTGCAAAAACGTATCAATTACCAAAATTCCAATCCTCCCCTTCACTCATATCCGAACTACAATAAATATCTACCAGTCGAAACAAACAACTATCATCCTCCGCCATAACTCAGTACTGTCAGTCGGGCGAGACCATCATCGTTTCCAGCCTCTTAAAAATTCGTCAATCACAGTAATTACGATATCTCACTCACCCTTCCAACCCCCTCCACTCCCTTCACACCTTCCCATCCGCAAAACGTCTCACTCTTCAGCTTCTCACGCGCGAGCATCAGTCGGCTTCTCTCGGCGGCCAGTTCCAATTAATGTTCGCGATGTAAAAGGGATCGGCAAGTTAATAGGAGGAACTAAAATTTGATTGATCACGATCACCTTGGCCGACATCGGCTGCATGCATGCGCTCCAATCAGAGCGCGGACAGCTTGCCCAATGACCGGTCAGCTTTTTTGAAATACAGATCGGCTTGATTCAAACGTTCAGGACGAAGTTTGCTTCGCGGAATGTTTGAGATTGAATTTTGATGAAGTAATTGTCTGCTTCTTGAATTTTATTGAGTTTTAAACTTGATTGGTCGGGACATATATTTAATAAATAAATTATTTTGTAAGATTAATTGTAGCTATAGGTAGTAGCAATTTTCTGTTAAATTATAAGTATATATTTGACTAATTTGTTCTGGGCTTTGAAGACTGAACTTTGGAAAAAGATTCTGACTTCTATCTTTATACGAAAATTCAATCACTGTTGAAGAACACCTTAATAGTTTAAAGATTGAATTGGAAACAATCTACAGTAACTTACGTAAAATCAGACGCAAAATTATGTTGGACGATAAAGTGAATATTCTTTAAAGTACTTGTAGTTAAATTGCTGCCGAATATTCATATTGCGGGCGCGTATGAATATTTATAACAATGCAGACTGACGCTGCCAACATAACAGAAGAAACTAAAATGCGATTGATCAGACTCACCTTGGCCGACATGCAGGCCCGAATCTCAGGACAGCTCGGCCAATGGCTCTTCGCGGCACCTTTTTTAAAATCCGACCGAGCCCTCGGCCAGTGCTGCCAACCGTCCGACCTCCGATTCCCACGTACCGGGCTTGTTTCAAACCTCGCGGACACAATTTCTGACCGTAATTGCTAATTGCCCGACTCCGAACTCGCTCGACTTTTTTTACCCGGCCCGCCGATTTTCGTCGCCTCTGGCCCAATCCCGGGGCCCAAAGCTGTTTGCGAAAGAATCATCGTCCAGTTTGAACCTTGCCGACTTGGCGAATTTCGACTTTTTTTTCCTCCCGGCACTTTATCAAGCGTGACGCGAATGACGGGACTTGTTATTTTGAATTTTGCCGCGTATTTAGCACTCGCATCTTCTTCCCTTTCCGTAGAACCCTTCCTTTGAGCCTGTATTACTCTGTCATCGTGCCAGTTAAGGGTATGAAGAGACGTGAGAATTTTTGCGCTGTACTATTTTTTGGCGGCTCTCGGGGGTGATTAAAGGGTTGGCCGTTGGGTTTGGAGTTTGATTTTTAGAGAGTGGATTCGGTGTAGGGGTTCCATTCGTTGAATGTGAGACGTAAAATAATTTTGGAATTTTTAGTATATATTAATTGATAAGTTGAGTTTCAAGAGATAAGTGTAGTTTTAGATAAGCAATATGCAGATATGATATATGCAGACTTTGACAAATATTTCATAACTTACAATTATAGTTCATCCTATCTCGGTTACAGTATATTGTTTTAAATATATATACATATATGTACATGTTTTGAAAATTGAAATGCCAGCAATATCAGTGAGAATAATATCTACAATAATCCTAAAACCAAGTCATAGAAAATACCACTTCCAACTGCCAGTACTCACACGTAACTTCTAAAGAAAGTATTCAATAAACCATATAAATCAAACATCTTATCCGTATCAAAATCTATTCCTATATTAACATAAATTTTCAAAGTTGCAACATACTTCATAGCTGTCAGTAGAAATATCTGTACAGAAAGAGTAACGACGAAAAAATTGCAATTCCGTCGACTCCGACCACTTACGTCAAGCCGATGCTCAAAAACACCTACACCGCACCATAAAAAAAGCCCCCCCTCACCCGAACCCACAGCTCAACCGCAAATTCTGTCCGGCAATCGTCGATACCGGTCTCGGAAAGTTGCATAACCGCCTCGTTCTCGCCAAAGTTGCACGACCTCGCCGACAGCTTCCAGCTTCCTACGAACTCCATAAACATCCCTCCCCACCCCTCCCGCTGGAAACCTCATCAAAAATACCCGGCCAGCCGTCCGGAGTCGAGACACAAATCGCAAAGGTCCGAACATAAATTTTTCTGGGCCAATCGCGCACGCCTCATTAACCTCCCGGCCAAACGATAAAACTTTACAGCCTACCAACCTCCGGGGACCCGAAAAATTGCAATTTCCTTCTCCCCCCCCCCCCCCCCTCCCGCTTTCTTCTTCCTCATTCTCATCCTGACGCCACCTTCGATGCCGAGTAAAGTCGATGCACCCCGACGGCGAGTACGACTGCGAGTCGTCTAATTGTTAGCCGGCAAAGTAGGTTAAGGGGTCTGCCTTAATTGCGCAGGCCAGTTTCATAATTTTTTAATTGAGTCGACGGATCAAGTTCCTTTAATTACGCACGTGCAGCGACAGAGAAAGCTGGTTTTGACCGAGCGATGAATTCCAGTTTTCGTTGAGCGTGCTTTTCTAATATTTTGCTCGGATTCTGGAAGTGTTTGACATTCGGAAGGTGCCAGGTTTTGGGAAGGTTTATTTTTGAACTGATTTTTTGGACGTTTGTTGGGGTGAATACAGTTTGTATAGTATTTGTATTTTTCTTTAGGTTCGATATTTGGGGTGAGTTTTGAAATTATTGTTGTTAGGGTTTGGTAATAGTTCTTCTTGTAAAATTGGTGTAGACTCTCTTATATGTATATGCTAAATTTAATGAGTAATTATAGCGTATGTTATATGATACTGTGACGTAGGCAACGTTTTATGGAATTAATTATAATCGGATACCAGTAATTACCTACTTTGCTACACATATATACTAATACCCATGTCGACGTAGAAATATAATTAACAGTTTGAAAATGTAAAACGTCTCAAACCCTATTATCCAATTATATACGATTTCTATGAAACTATTATTAACTATTCATTCTTTAACATAAATACATTTAGTATCACAGCTTTCTCACACCAACTAACAGAAATCACTCGATACACATCCAATTGCAATGTTCCGTGAATAAAATGTCCCGCAACAAGTGCACAAAATCCGAAAATATTCATTGCGAAACATTAATTCGACAAATTCAGTTGTTAGTGAAATTCTGCGCACGTAGACATTTACAAATTGGTCTCCCGACAGATCCGAGGTGTTTTATCGGACAGCTGGCCGGTAACAATCGGAATCCCGAGGATGAGCTCATCGGGAAGGGATCAATCGGCAGGCACATGCATATTTCATCGAAATGCTCGCAAGTTACGTAGCTCGAATTTTTTCCATTCTCCGAAACGCGACACGTGCCTCGCTCCTACGTGACTCCGTGAAATTCTGCGGATATCGAGGATAAAGAAATAGACTCTCATGGCCGGCCTGCCGACTACCGTGACGAATCGATCCGAAATTAAAGGAAATTGAATTGTATCCGCCGAATATTGCGCAACGTCTGCAAACGATAACTCATAACTCCGCAAAACATTGCGGGTAGACGAGCTGTCGCCATTTTGAAATTGGCGTAAGTTTTCTTGTCGGCACGAGATACTCAAGTGCCTTACGTTTTTACGGGGAATTCTTACTAATTACTCGGCGGACTGCCTTTGACGAACCGGCTTGTCCCGCTTGCAAAACAAGCGGTTCACATAAACGTGAAAAAAGTCAAAAATGTGTCAATCGTCTTTGTACTCTGGCAAACGTTGACATTGGAAAAGGTAGAATATTTGTCGACGATTGTTTCACATACTGAACGCTTCGATCGAATAAATTTACGGAATATGTGGAATGATTCGTGACTACTGAATCTTATACAATTCGCTCGATTTGAACACAAAGAGCGTAGGAATAAGAGATTTCACGTTCAATTGCCGATTAGTGCGATCCGAATGGAGCGCAAAAAGCGGCTGAATATCTCAATGACAAGTATCAGAATGTTCGCGGTCATCGGGACGGAACGAAAATTCCGAAAAAATGTCGAGGCACAATACCGCTTTGCATACGGTCCCGTTAGACAAGGACGAATTCGGATTTCAGAAGGAGGCTGCACCCTTCTCGCAAGATGCATCTTAAGGTGAATGTACGTGGAGAGAAAGGGACGCGAGTGAAGAAAGCGGAAAGTGAACAATAAGTTAAAGAAGTAATGCGGTATAGAGTATCAGAAGCGCAAAAAATATCTGTGCCGCGAATTCAGGCCGAAGGCATCTGAGTAAAAACTACAAAAGCTGTCAAAACACGTGCATAAAGCACCGCAAAAAAATTTTTAAGATACGCATATTTCGAAGTACTTACCATGAAACAAAAACCGTTTCTTTTTAAATCGCTTGAAGGCACGCATATCATATCGAGAACATGAAATTCAGTATAAAATACTAAATTATTCCCAGAAAACTGTTAGAATCAAATAATCGTATTATCCAAATAACAATCCCACTCAGTAAACCTTTCATTACAAAGTTCTAAAATATATCCACCCCCTGCAAGCTTTCGAATTGCCCTCGAACATTTCTCTCATAATCGTCGAACGAGAAACGAGAAGAGAGGCGGACGCAGTCGGAGGTGAGTGCGGCAAAAGGTGGGAAGGGAATGAAAGATGGTCGGTCATGCCAGTCGAGAGTTTCCCATACGAATATGGAAATAGGCGGCGCAGCGTGTGTAACGGATGAAATGTAACCGAGTGCCACGCTATCTCTCCGAGTCCGTCGCCCGCGTGCAAACACGCGTGCACGTGGGCAAAATCATGCCAGAGAGAGATGGCATGTGTGAGAAAGAAAGAAAGAGAGAGAGAGAGAGAGGGAGAACACGTGCGCTTTTGCATACGTGAACTTAAGTGTCGGATAAGTGCTACGAGCAAGTGCTTGCCATCGGGACTTTTAAGTGTGTAACCGAACGCTGTAACAGTTTTTCAACGGCAAAACTCTCTTTCTGAGCGCGGAAGAGTGACGCTGAATGTTGGAAAGGTCGAGTCGTGATAAGATGTACAGTATTCAGTATGTAAGGGCATTACTTATAAACATTGATTATTTTCTTGTAATTTTATATAAATTCCCTTTCTTATTCTTTCAAATTTTAATATGTTAAAGTAAATTATTAATAGCTTCAGTCACTTTATGTCATTGACTTTCAGTTAAAATCATTGAATTGCAGGAGATATATGTAAAATACTGAATTCCCCAAAAACTCAATATTATACAACAGGCATTAATTGTTCTGAAAATATATTTTTAATTGAATTCTGATTGACTCCTAAATACCACAATTTATTAACGATACCAACGCTACTATGATCTGACCGATCAAACTGATATCTTCGGATTTACCTGATATTGTTCTACTCTGCCAAGCTCTCTTCGCACTCAGAGGCCATACCTTAACATCCTCGCGGTACAAAGATTCACACCTCCACCGACTCATCCCTCCTCTTACGCAACCTCCCGGTTCCCAGTGATCAAAAACCGGTGGCAGAATCGGCCGCTCGTAATTATTATCGGAATTGCCTCGCGATCGTTAACGAGCCCGGCAATTAAATATTCATGCCTGCGGTCTGAAGCTGAACTCAGGCTGAGAGAGACACAGAAGAAGAAGAATAAGAAGAAGAAGTGAAGGAAAGAAGACAGGTGGACGTGAGCGAAGGCGAGAGGCCGATAAAACGAGCTGCTCCTCGTCTCGGCATGATAAGTCGTCCAAGGAAGGCGGATGCTCGGCCCAATTCCTCCTCAAGTTAACTTGGCGGCGCGCGCGCGCGCACGCGTGCGTTGCTTGAAACGCTTAACGACCCCGCCACGCTACACTTACGAAATCGGCACCATTGTTGGCCACCGGGTTAAGGCATCGCAAAAAAATGAGGCTTCGACACGGCAGCGAGTACGCGACGATGTGAACATCTTGTGGCTCTGAGAGTACGAAGAAAGATGCCAAGATTGGGAATGATTGTATGGGACTCGTTAGGGAAACATCGGCAAGGACGGAGATCTTGTCGGGTCTTGTCGGATCTTGTCGGAAGGCAGGGAGTAAAGAGAATTTTGTTTGTTGACGCTCGCGGGAAGGTGGGATGAATGGAATTGGATGTGGAATGGTGAGAGTTCAAGGGTTCGTACTTTGTTGTGGTTTCGTTGGATGGACGTTTTATGGAGTCAGATGTTGAGTGTGTAGAGGATTCGGGATGAGTTTGGTCGTTGGCAATTGAGAGTGAAGGTGTTTTGGATATTTTTATGGATTGAGTAGTAATTGTAGAAGTTATAGTATACCGTATTTTTAGGGATTTTTGTTTTAATATTAGGGATGATATTCAATTGATATGGAACTTATAGCTGCAGTTATGTCCAATGATACTTAATTCATTACAATTCGGAACATTCAAGAACTACGTTACTTACAGTAAAAGTAGAAATACTAAATTATCACAAAAATAGCCGATAATAGAGTAGATTCAGCATTTTGAAGTATACGTAATAAATAAAATGCCAAAAAATTACATCTATCGCACAATTCCGTAGAATCCAGCCAATACGTTACTCGCACCATACCGATTAGTACCGGCCGGATAGAATCCAGCTTTCCAATTGTCCGCCGGTTTTTGTCCCAGCATAGAGCCAGCCGAACGGCATTATTCTTTTCGATATCGAAAACGCATTTACATCGTCGCCGACGAGTTTCGCATTCCGCGTCCCGTTAGGCAAACCTTTCGGCCGAAGATAGAGAAGTCCGATTTCGCGGCGGAAAAGCGAGCCGACATATTCGGATTCTTCGCATATCGGATAGCCGACATCGAGCTGGGGGAAAAAAATATGTTATCTGCACTCTTGCACCTTCGAATGAGCGAAGCGTTCCGGATTCCGGAATGCGAAACTTTTACGGTCCCCAATCGGCGGCAGATTGGAAAGCACGGGGACTTTTGTTTGGGACTGTTTTCAGCGTAGGCGCTGGACGTCGATCAGACTTTTTGCGAGGCGCGTGACTAGGATTCTGGTACGATTTCTGTGTATCGGGTTAGGTAGGAATTCAGTGCCGAAGCGTTTCGAGTTCTGATGGTAATCGGGCATGGACATTTGCTATTTTTACGGTTTGAACCTGACGTCTTAATATCCTTATAACGTAGACTGTATAAATTAGTCCAAAGTTAGGGAGATTGCTGACTGGATGATTCAAATTTATAAACATTAATTTTCTCCTTCCTAATTTGTATTCATTTTGTTTCTTACTCTTTCTAATTGTAATATCCTAAATAATATCATTAATTTTCAGTTAAAAATCATTGAACTGTAGTAGATATATGTTAAACACTGACCAATATTATTTTAACATAAAGTGTAGCATTAATTGCTTGGTAAACATCACAATACCATCTTCTGGTATGTATCAACATTACCAAGCAATAATTTCAATCATACAATGTGAATATCATACTCTCATTCTACTATCAATACTAAATATAAATCTTAGCCAAACATTCAATTCCAACACATATCCCAGCATCTCGTACATAAAAATCACACTGCAGCACACTACATACTACATTTTCACAAGCAACACAACATTGCACTACCTGCCCAGAACAAATTGCAGCTGCGCAAGCGTACAAGCTCGCTCAAGTTCGCACGCGACAATCTCACGAGCATACCAAGCCACGCCATGTGACGCCATATTTTGTACAAGGCTGGGACGCGGATCTCTAGTAATCGTTAGCGTACACTAATTTCTCTCGATAGGCTCGCTCTTAAGCTTAAGATCGCGACTCGCCGGAGGGGTTCGCTCGTAATCGGGCAATCGCGTGATATGGCAAAAATATCATCCGCGCTAGAAACCTTCGGGCTCGGGTGGCATTAGTCGGAATTCTCATTGTTCGCCGGGCCCGAGCCTGCCGAGGCGTGGAAAAATCGAATTCCATACGCATTGCCAACGACACGTGAGCGAACTCTGCTCCAGACATTTTTCCCTGATCTTGTCGGCTCTTACGTCGTCTGCATGGCATATGAATCATATGGCAAAAAAAGGGCAATTTAATTATGCATTGAGTGTGGAAATGTGTGTTCTCGATATAGCGTGGTGTAGGTGTGAAAGATTTATTAATGTTATTCCCATTATTTTTGTTGAGTTTCTGTATGCATGTGTGATATGCTTTTATATTAATGTGAAATGTTGCACGTGTTATTCTCAATATTAGTAATAAACAGATTTGTATATGATACGTATTTAAATCACACGGCAAGGTACTAGAAAACGTATCTTTCTATGGCAGTTACAGACTTAACAGCTTTCAACATATTTAAAAGCTTATAACAAACATACATGTACAATGCAAATTAGTCAAATCAGACATTATAATAGACATTACTTTAATCTATTGCGTATTCGGTGTAAACTCGTATTCAAATCAAACAGTACGATTGACAAATGTACGTTGATCTTCTATTCACAGCCAGCTACTATTTCTTTCAAACCATATCCGCACAATACATTTACCTCTACGTCCCCACTCACACCATCGAACCATCTCCAATTCATCCATCTTCCGAAGCAAACCGCCTCAACGTTACAACATCCCGGAATCATCTCCCGCCTAAATGAAAAAAAGCCATCTCCACTCCGTCCAGATTTTCATTTCGCTCCGCATCGATACGAGCCCCGCTCCATTCGCACTTTCACTGATCGCATAAAAAGAAGAGAGGCCCGAAGCCTTCGAGTTCATCGAGATTGCACTCGGCTAATTCGTCCTGCGATCCGTGCGCGGAGATCGATAAATTTTCGCGTACAGGCCGACTCGATAACCGAACGGAAACGAGTTCGCCAGTTGCAAGAAGGACAGCTCGACGAGAAGAGAGAGAGAGAGAGAGAGAGAGAGAGAGAGAAGGAGAGAGGCGCAAAACAGGCGTAACACGATCGTGCGAGAAAGGATAATGCGCTTTTCTTCAAAGGACCCGCACGGACGCGCAAAAAGGCCGCTTTGCAAGAAAAGTATTGTGCAATTACCTTCCAAGAATCCGGCGTGGCAAGTGGATCGAGTCGTTTTCGATGTGTTAGACCGTGTCCGCACGCGCGTGACATACATGCTTGCCGACTTTATGCTCGTGTGGGATATCCACGTATTTTTGTATAGAATTGTGTCCGTGTATATAGCTAGGTACTGCACTCTCATGGCTTAATACGTGTTAGTGTAAATGTATATGCAGGCTTGCTGCTTTACGAACGTCTAGTCTTGGCATTTTGTTTAGTCGAAGGTGTACTGTATATGTGATATCTGTCTATATCTATACCTGTCTTGTTTCTGGATTTATGTGTGTGTAGTAATCGGTTAGCTGCAGGTGTAATATCTGTTTCCCCGCGTAAAATTTATATATAGTGCCGCTTTATACTTAAGAGCTACAGACGTACGTACGTATGTACTGTTAATTATAAAAGCGGCCTAAGTGAAAAATTGGAAGATCCTGAATTATTCAGCAATTTTTACCCTAGTTTACTGCGACGCGTAGGATTAGAACAATTCTTTCATTATTCAGGTTTAGACCAGTCCATTAAATGCATTCATTATTTCTTCCTGGTCATATATATTTCATTTCGTAATACATGTATAGATTATTGCGATAGAAAGGTGTTGTATTTCCATATTCGTGTACGTATTTCGGTTAGCAGTAAATGTAATATATGTAGGCATCCAGGGATGGGCTTGTAAATGTACTGGCGAAATTTATGCTCGTGTGCGGTCTCGGAAGGCAACGTTTCGCGATTATGGATGCGTGTATTTTACGAATTTCTGCCTTTTTTGCGATCGTGAGCGCGTTGCACTTTGTGCCTTTTTACCGGATTTGCACGCTGATTGGGTCGGATTCTTGCCTTTTCGCGTTTCTATGCTGGCCGGACTGTTCGCGGTCGCGAATGGTTATGTGTAATATAGTTTTTTAGGTGCCCGTACGTGGCCGCTCGACTGTGTAAAAGTAGGACCTATATCGTTACATTTTATACCGCCGTACGCTCGCTCGTTCTCAATGTTTATTTGGCTGAGAGTATAAATTGGTGCTCCCGTAAGTTAGTATGTATGTAATAGCAAGTTCTCATGTATTTGCGCCGGTTCATTTGAATTGCACACTCGAAATGCCTGTAGAACGTTTACATTCGTTATTCATATCTTTTTGAGAGGCTTGTAAACTAAAATCGAATTCTCGGTTACATATTCTAACGATCGTGCATATATGTCACGTGTCAACAGACCATAAGTTTACATTCGGATTCGGTTTACGTTCGAACACCCACACGTGTACGAGTGCAGTACATCAACCATAAACGCAGACATAGGGTACATGTGTGCGAATTAAACCTCATGCACGTAAAGACCTTTAATAATTGATAAGGTACACTGACTGTATACGTTTACTAAATTCTCTACTTTTATCACTGCACTCTCCTAACTTAAATTCCTACTCACATTAACATCTCCTACATGTGCATTCAACACCAAAACACCTGCACGCAAAAGCGTAGAACCGAATAATTAATAACCTACACTCGCCAGTGGCTACATTTACTAAATTCTAGGCTTTTATTATTATTCACCCATAAACTTAAACTCGCGCACATCCACGCTTCTCATTTATACAAAAACATGTGCACCTAAAAACGAATAGTCAATACCGTACACTTACAACCGCTTACATTCATCGATTCTTGACTTCTTATTTTCACGAATTTACATCCTCCACACTCACACACACACAGCTCACACTTCCGATCACATTCGCACACCTACGCCCCACTCTTAGACGCCCACACGCCTACAGTCCGTCAGCTACACTCGCACACAGTGTCACGGACTCAGTTACACTCAGGTACACTCACACACACAAGCATGGAACCAGTATTTATTGCACATGCGACCCGGCGTATTGCACTGGTAAATCTGGCACGATATCGCGTGAAGCAACCACTCGGCTTAAGCTATGCACCTGTACGGGCGAGTGAGGCTCAGCAGTGTGTCCGTCTGTGTCCGTGTGTGTCATGGGAGATTGTGTGGAGGCGCATAATATCGGTACCATCGCGCAAGAGCGACGCCGAACGAATCGCGCAGCTGCGCACGGTAGTGAGTTGCAACAGACATTGGATATGGCTACCGGGCAGAATCGATGCCGATCGTGGCTGCGCTTCCATTTCTCTGGGTTAGAGGGCCGTTTTGCCCGGAGAAAATATTCTCTGAAACGATCATTCTGATTCTTTGCATTGAAAATCGGCAGAAATGTATTTTGCGTTCAAAGTAGTTTTTATCGTCTCTGGTTTCTGTCAGGATTTTAGTATTGATACTGGAAGATATACGTTTGTTCAAATATATTTTAATTATAGATTATAAGGGTTAATAGTATATGAATAAAATCGATGCCGATCGTGGGTGCGCTTCAATTTTTCTTGACTGAAAGATTGAAGGGATTGTATACTCAGGAAAACAAGATACATGACAGTACGATGTGAAGATTACATTTGTCGTATAGGAAAATCAGTTGAAACCTTTATCAAGTGCTTATACCATTGTAAAGAAACGCTTCCATTAATTTGTTTCACTCAGTCACCGCCTGACAGATTGACCGTTTAACTTTCATAGATAAGACCTACAATCATTAAACATTACAACTGCGATTTTTTAAATCTCATCATATCCTAGCATATTCTGTTATATTCCATAATAATACTCCACATTACAAAATACATTAGCAGACACTTCACTTTTATCCTCTCCGCGGCACCAGCTCCATAAATTATACTCACCGCGTCAATTTTTATCAGCCAAGCACCGGCTGACAGATTGACCGTTTAACTTTCATAGATAAGACCTACATCTCCCGAGGTATCAAGCCGCTTGTTACCTGCGTCGCCGTTACTTAATAGCCGTGCGATTCAATGTTACAGCGCGCAATCATAAATCCAGCTCGAAAACGGACAGCCGACCTGTACGCCGAACTGTACACATATACGTACGCACCGATACACTCTCAGCATCCTACACCGCCGACAAATCCACCTTATCACGTCCGCCTACCTAAACCTCCGATCACGCTGATTGAAGCGATCGAAGCGATCAACGTGAAGCAAAAAAAATGACTCGCGCATTCCGGAATTCTTCCATTTAAGAAATTCCGCAAGAAATTGGAACGAGCTCGCATTGGCGCCCGCGAGCGTTGTGACATTACGTCCGAGCGCTGTCACGGGAAAAACGAACGGAAGGAGTGGTCAAAGAATGGCCGATCGATGCCAATTCCGCGACGGGAAGCCATATTTCTCCTTCGTATTCTCTTTTCGCCTTTTTCGATCCGGGACACCGGTTAGTTTTTGGCCCGTTCGGATCACCGGCTATTGGCGCGTAATAAAATGTGTACTGTTTTCTATATGGTTGAGTCAGGATCGTTTGCTTTTTGGTCAGTGTGTTTTCCATCGGTATCGCTACTTGTCACATTGATGGGATAACATATTTCTCTAACCTATTCTCATTTTTCAATCTGGGTCTTTGGTTCTTTCAAGCGGGATCTTTCGTTGTTTTCAAAGAGAAAAGAATGTGAAAGAATATGACGTTTACATATTCGGGTAACTTTTTTTACCATTATTCGTATTACGTATCAATATTAATTTTCTTCTTAATCATTCTGTTTCAAGCTGCCTCTCAATTTCTCTATTTTTATCCGTACCCTTCCTTGGCTCAGTTTCTGCTTATTTATATCCGCAATAAAAAATATACTGCCTACAGAGAAATAAATTTTCCTACATTCACCGGCACACGTAACGCATTCACGTTTCTTATTAATCGTTCCGTCTCGGCCCGTCTCTCAGCTCTTTCCCTTTTTGCAATTAAAAAGTATACGACTGTCCACGCGCAACAGTCATTTTTCATATCCGTTCGCGCACGCAATATTGTTTTCCGTCCTTCTCTCTTCGAGACGAAAAGCGGCGGTCGGGCGAGACTTTCTCTAATTTTCGGCGCTGATGCGATACTTCTCGCGCTCGGGAACGAACGGGAACATTAATCGGGAAGCGGCAAACGAGGGAATAAAATTTCTGCGTAACGAGGACTAATTGCGATGCACGTCGCGGCCAGAATGATGCCCGAGGTCGTGAAGTTGCCGTGGAATGAAGAAATCTTAACGCGAATTGCTTCATTTTTCATTCCGCCGATTGCGGGCACGGTGTCCGAACGTAAGTGAGACAATATTTGCACTGCAGATTTAAATATCACGATTCTGTCCTGAAAGCATCGCGTTTTACGTTGCTTTGGTGAATTTATATTTTTGTTTGAAAGCCGGAGTACCGGATCCATTTTGTTATGCAAATCAGCTTGCCAGAGTATTATACCACAGAAAAACTGATATCCGTTGTAAAATTAAAACAGCTTCTATGAGAACAGTCACAACATTCGAATCACATACATCAAATAAAAGTAGTGCTTTACTTATGCTACGATTAAAATATATATTTCGGTATTCTCCTGCTTAGCAGTAAAGTTCAGCATAACTCAGACATCAAAAATTCTACTCGCACCGTACAATTTCTCGCTTCGACAGACAAGATATTGTTTGAAATTAAAAAAATCAGAGAAGCATTCTATTCCGCGCTCCGACCGAAGAGTAAATTTTCCATTCCATAACGAATAGCCGAGCACGCTGCGGAATGGCAATTAAAGCGCAAAGTAAGACGAGGAAATTGCAACCGCGCCAGACGATCGTGGCGAAAACGTTCTCGGGGAAGAAAAGCGCGGCACTTCCAAGCTGGATCCAGCTGGCATCCAGCTTCTGGACAAGAGTCGGGGTCTCCATATCGAAATAATTCGCGGTACGTGAGAGTCGCAGGATAAAGGCGCGTCCGGCTTCCTGCACGGGAGGACAATTAACCAGGAACGCGAGAGTATTTCAGTTGCTGGCCTAGAAAAGGCGACCCCCACGGCAGGCTAATTGCTAATTGCTAATTAGCGACAGACCCGGCCCGTATTCTCCGGGCGAGCCGAAAGCCGGCGACCCAATTTCGAACGGCTCGGGATTCCCGAAAATTTCGACAAAGCTGTCGGACGAGCCCCTCGAATTGTCTTAATTTGCCCGTAATTGCAGTCGTGCCGGTGAAAGCGGCGTAATTTGACAATTCGAGGAATTTGAATCAATTGCTCCTTTTCACCTGTCGTTCGGTGGGACAGAGTGAAGAGTCGAAGGTAATAGGTTTCTGACTTAGGCTTGATAATTTTTAACTGTATAATTTTAATTTCAATCAATTGTTCGTTTTCTGTTACTTTGATTGTTGTGAATGAAGAATTAAAACATTTTTAGTTCACTAAATTTTACTTGACTACACAAGTTTCAAGGAAGCATCTTCAAAATTTTCGAACGATCCCGTTACATCATGTAAATAAATTTTAAATCGCGCCGGTAATTAAAAAATGTCTCGAATCGATAACTTTACTTTCCTCTGAATCGTTCAGTTTAACCTACGTCAGTTATTCTAACAAGATAAAGTACAATTAAGTCAACGATTTATTTTCTACAGAGATCTACAGATTCAAACTGCACCGGGTTTGCAAGAATATCGTAAAGAGTCTAAAAACTCGACTTGATTCATTCGCAATAAAGTTGGAACGCGCATGCGCATAACAATGAGGCAGGAACGAAACGTTCTTAGAGTGCAAGGATGTGTGTTGGAGGATGTTGAGTACCCTGAAGTGAGCTACGGGAGTCGGGAAGGTGGGTGGAATGTGGGTGAATAGGAAATGTGAGGACGAGGAGACGTGAATTTATGGCCGGCAACGAGAATTTTGCTGGCGGTTAGCTATGGCGTAATAAGGGGGGATGAGAGTGTGTGGAGTGTGACGATGGTGTCGTGGTGTGCGCGGCATCTACTGAATTGCTGTTTTGTATGGCGCACTTTTTCGCTCCGGGGTAATGAGCCATAATACGCTTGGCTTGCAATTACGCAACGAGAGTTGGATGATTAAATTGGAAGCTGGGATCGTTCGTTGTCGGTATACTTCAATTTGTTATTAATATCCAGTTCGTGTAGGACAGTGAGTTTTCATTCTAAAAAATATTGTAAATTGACTAATTAAATATTTATTATTATAATAAGAAATTCATTCAATAATAATACAAAGAACTATTACGAGAAATTATTGTGAGACGAAGGAAGTACACTATTATAAGAAATAATACGAAGACAGTTCTAATTATAGCCACAATCAGGAGAAGGCTATCACGTCTGACAAAATTTATGATTGAGGTCCCAAATTAAAAGTTCTTCATCCTGACTCCGTATACCATAAATACAATTACAGTTCAACGTTTCAACTTGCGTCCAACATTTATCCCACGGAACAGCTCACGAATCATGACAATCGTTCGACCAAAAATCCCCCAAACACTTTGCCAAAAAATTTGCGATGGAAATCAGCCACTCTTCAGACACGCGCGTCGAAAACATCGTCGTACCTCCGAAAAAGGTCTACCAAAAAATGGAAGACGCGCGGGCGTGTTCGCGGAAAAACAAGCGCGAGTCTACACGCTCGCCGAAGTAAGAAGGAATGAAAGAACGAACGAAAGGAACGAGGAGAAAAGATCATGGGGTCGTCAGGGGGGGTGAGGAACGAGGAAAAGATTGTACGCAGGACGAATTTCAACATCGCCCCAACATCCGCTCCTCCTTTCATGAAGGAATTCGCCGTCCACTCTTTGGGCATACCAAATTCTCTCCGCCAACAGACTGGCGTGCGCGCGCGCGCGCGCGCGCGAGCAGGCGCATTGTCTTTGACATTCCGCAAGAAAGTTGATCCGCGTTTCGGACACGTTTCCTACCCCCTCGTGTTCCGCCCCTATCTTCGTTTTATGGACGATCCTCTTCTGTTCAAGAATTCGTCTGCCTTGACGGATGCTTTGGTATTTTTAGGATTTTTTCTGTGCTCCGGGATTTGGACAGAACGACTTTGATATTTTTTTGGAGACTTGTTTTCTTGGCATTTTTGGCTCAGTTTAATGGCGTGCGCTGTAGTGAATGGTTGATGTTATATCTGAATCTATTCATTCGTGATTCTAGTGCGGTTGATAGTTTCAAAACTTGAGTGGTGAATTTCTTCTCTAATTCTAGTCCTAGAACTGATTTACAGACTTAATGTAACTTTTCGCTGATTGACTTTTCTAAATTGTTGAGTCTGAACAAACCACTGTTAAACTGTTTTAAATTCCTCTCCTTTTCCTCTATCCGTTAGCTTCTGTATTTGGTCATTTCCACTGTGTTATCTCCCCCTCCCCCTCCATCCTTCTCTCTCATCTTGTCGTCTTGAACCCGCACGTGCTCTCCTCGCTGGCCAACAATAATTTCCACTCTTCCTTCGGTTCCTCTCGGAATCCTGACAGTGACAAATGTTGCACGCGCTAAGCGTATGTGCACATATACGCGCATGCGTACCTAAAAGGCTTCTTTTTCGTGTCGCAAGAAGTTTTGAAAAAAGGCACAATTGCCTTTCCGCGGCGGAAATTCTGATGCTGATGTCGTAACTCGTGTGAGAAAAGCAATATAAATAAAAATGATTTATTTACAGCCAACTTTGATATATAATGTTTTAGAATCTGGAACATTTAATTCAACTTCTGAAAAAAGCACGATTATCTCTTGTGTCTCTTAAAAAATCACGTACAAAAATAATAATCTATGAACCAGCAGGTCTCAAACTTAGTAGGGCTAATCTCACTTCTATCCCACCACCTTACAAAAACGAACCAAAAAACAGCCCCATTATCGCTCCTCGTCACATCGGCAAATTATTGCTGCACAACGACTGCGCCCAGCAGTAAAGCACCGGCCCGTAATATTTCCGATGCATATCAGGCCCCACGGCTTCCATCCGACTTTTTAGATTTACGCCGCACGCCTATCTATCGTCAGGCATCTGAACAGATTTAGCGTTATTACGGGCGTATATGAAAATGAGCCGTGAATTACACTCGATTTATCCGCTTTTTCGCCGGTCTATCGGCTTCTGTATCTCGGTTCGATTCTTTTCGGTCCCCGTCCTTGTCTCGGGCCCGTTGGTCAGTTCGCTTGGCAGGTGGAACGCATTTAATCTCTCCTACTCGCCTGCTCTAGCCTGCTCTAGCCTGCTCTAGCAGTCGAACGAGCCGCGACTCGTTTTACATAGAGACCTAGCACTCCAGTTCTGCACCTGTTGCTCAGGCCTGAGATTCCGGTTTTACGTACGGCCCTGTCTGCCGCGTTCCACCGATTTCGTAAGAGGCCCCCCTCCTGGAATGGGCCTGCAGTGGGTCTGTAGTAGGATACGAATCGGTCGCGGCGTGCGTACATGCCGGTTTGTAAGGTGGATGGGATGGGGCGGAATCGGTGGATTGATTGAATATTTGATTGAGTCATGGTTCGATTAAATCGTAGGTTTCGTACCGAGCTGACTTTTCAGCGGGCTGAGGCAGTTTTATGCTGAGCGAATGGCGGTGGGAAGGATTGATTCTGTTTAGATAGGAATGTGTTCTTTTTTTAAGGGTGATGAGCATTCGAAAGCATTTTTGATAATTGTGATGTATTACGGAATGTAATAGAATATAAGTCGAATACATGTGGAAAAAATCGAGAAGTTGAATTAACATTTTATATATACTGTACGTTTTGTTATGGCGTGAGAATATTGGTTTATAGCATTTTGGTTTTCAAAGTGGATTAGTTAAAAGAATTTGTAATTAATTTTGGTGATTGGTATTAAAGAGTAAGACTCGTCGAAGATTAGAATGTGGATAGGTTATGGAAAAATGATACAATTTAAAAAAAATTGTATTGACATAAGATTTGACAAATTAACAGAAGGAATTAGACTTCTCTAAATTATCCCAGCCCGTTGTATCCCCAAATCAAATTAAATTTTGAATGAACATCCGACAGTCTATAATGAAATAACAATTTGGGCAATCCCTTTAAATCCAGCCGCATCGACCTCGAATAAAATCATTTTTCACGCTCCATCATACGCAAATTGCACCGAACCTCAGCACGTCGTAACCTTCGATACCTTCAGCGACCATATCACGAGCATAACCAAAAAATTGGCCAGCACCTCCTCTCTTCCATCAAACGTCGATCATCCTTCACTCTTTCACTCTTTCTTCCATCCTTCCATCCTTTTCTGCTCTCCTCCCCTCATTCCTTAGCGGACGACAAACGTCCCGAGCAATTTCGAGCGATTCGCTCCGGCAATTTTGACATTTACATGATCCGCTGCCCACGACATTTAATGCACGCTCGTCAGGTTCGTTCTCGCTGAAGAAGGAGTCCCGATGTCGAGAAGGAGACGAGGAGGAGCAGTGAAAGAGTCGGAGTAGCAGCGGTGCTAAGACCGAGACGGCCTTAATACGACTTTAATGCACGCCTCAGGCATTTACCCCGTCCTCTACCCCCGCTCTATTTACTGTTTATACCATTTATCACGTTATCTTGCCCAGGAGGAAGCGCGAGAAAGAACGTGCCGCGTGCGTAGAGCAAATATTTCGCTGTTTTCTGATGCTGATACAATGTACTGATAATCAGATTGTATAAATGATATCTTGATGTATGTATTATATACTCTTAACGTGAAATTGTATGTTGGATGATTGCTAACAAGGATATTTAAATGGTTGGTGCAGTTGAATACCTGAATGTTACATTAGATTTGCATATAGTTAAATTTATGAAAATTGAGTTTGCAGCTGGTTTCATCTGGATCTTTTATCTGAGTAAAATTGAAACTGGGATCGGTCGCTTTTTAACCAGAGTATTTTCTGTATTTAATACTGCTTTGTCCAATAATTTCTAATTATTATCAAAGTAATATTTGATTTTTGTTACAATAGATATATGTATTAGAAAAGAACTATAACTATTAATTATAAATCACAAATAAAATAATTACTTCTTCCCCATCCAGATCCCGATTTAATCAACCGCATGCATAAAATTTCGACTAAATCGATTACGTAAAATCAACCACCGCTGAACTAACCTACGACAGATTCGAATCATTACTCTTCCACTCAGCTCCCGACGCCGCATCGTCAGCCTCTCGACACACACACGCACAGCATTCAAATATCGAAGCGCGGACGTTACATCGGTCAAACAAGACCCGGGACAATATTTGCACTCGGTGGCGTCGAGTGTCCGGGTTCTTTCTCCGTCTCTGACAATTCTAACAGCCGCCGCATTACGGACCTGACCAAGCAAGCGAGTGAGAGAAGAAATACAGAGTTGAGAGAGTGAAACAAAATATACAGAGTTGAGAGAGTGAGAGAACAAGTACAGAGTTGAGCGAGTGAGAGAAGAAATACAGAGTTGAGCGAGTGAGAGAAGAAATACAGAGTTGAGAGAGTGAGAGAAGAAATACAGAGTTGAGCGAGTGAGAGAAGAAATACAGAGTTGAGAGAGTGAGAGAAGAAATACAGAGTTGAGCGAGTGAAAGAACAAGTACAGACTCAAACGAGTGAAAAAGCAAGCATGAGAGCGAGCGAGCGAACAAGCAACGTGAGCCAGCCGCTGACGAGCTATATTTATGGGTTACACGACGACCTTGAACGCGTACTTTTATCACCGTTATCCCGAGCCATTACACTCACTCTTCCGCGATTAGCGGAGGATCAGGCTGAGGGGTAGGGGAGGAAGGATAACGAAGGAGAAGAAGCTCGGAGAACGAGTTCCATGAGATCGAATCATTTTCGTTCTAACAACTGGTGACCCTCCTTTAACGCGAAACGATGCAGCGTGTTCTATCGAAGCCGTGCTATAGGAAAGCGGGTGGGAAAAAGAATCAAAAACTATTTCTGCGAAAGGATCGAACGGCGGGAGGTTAATTGAATTGTTCATTGTTTTTAGAAGTACGATTACCTGCATCTGTGAGGACTTAAAAGATAGGTTAATTAGTGATGATGTCTTCGAATGCAAGGGTGAACGTGCTATACGGAAACCGTGTTCTCGGAGTACCGTGTTCTGCGAGGACTTCTGCAATTAGTCGGCCGGGTTGTACAAAAATCGTGTAGAATAGCGTTTTATGTGAGATTTATCTGTGTCATATACTTCGATTTTTATTTATTCACGCTGAAGTCATTATTTAGGACCCATATTTCTTGAGGCTTGCACATGTATGTGATGTCTAAGGTGAAATTTATGCAAGCGAATTTGACGAGATAGGAAAAATGTTGTAAATCGCAAACGCGAGGAATGTGAACTATGTTACGGAATTTTGTTCGGTATGCCGTGAGTGTTAAATAGAAGGTGGAGAGGTGAATTTTTTAGAGAACGAAACTTGTTTGTCGATGTTTCAATAATTAACGATCAGGGTGATTGGCTCGTAAGTTCTTGTTGCTTGAAAAAATTGGATGGAGTAATAGAACATACGAGATAAGGGAGGAATCTAAGTGCTTTTTGCATTCTTGATAGCGACGTTGATGACGTGATCGCAAAATGGAAGAACACGCGTATCTTAATTGCCTTCAAAATAGTGCCATTAACTCATGATTATTTATTAACCTGAACGGAAAATAAAGCAAAGTCAAGACGACACGGAGAAATCTAAAGTAGATTGCACACTCCTTTTGAGCACATGGTGCTCAAACGTGCTCTTAAAAAAATTAACAAATTCCCGAACAACTTATCGAACCTCATCTAATTTGAACTACAAAATAAATTATATCTCATAAATCTATATAAATCCACTCATCAAAAAATCATTTCTTACCTCCCGCTAAACAACTCCATAGCAAAACAAGCAGGACCACACCAATACAAAGTTTCCAACTCTAAAAACCCAATCAATGCACATTCATTAATCAATCTCAACCCCGTTCAAAAATTGCTTAGCAGCAAGTCAGTATATAGAGCACGGAGCGTAGCAGAACTGTCAAGATAATATACATAGAAGGAATGTAAAGTATGTCGCCGAGTCCTGTTGGCATGTGGAATGGGCGGATGAGGAGGAGGAGAAGGGGGATGGGGGTAGGGGGGTCGTAGGGGAACGTTCTTCGTCAGGAGAAAGAGACATCCGACGAGAATGAAGATACCGTTACGGAGAGCGACGTAATTGTAGCCGCGACTAATGCGCGAGGATATGTAAGAAGTGCTCCGGCCGAGGAAGAGGAGATGCATGACGCCGACGGAGTCACTTCTATTATTCACGTGCCGTGTCGGCCTTCGTTTCGAGAATCCCGATAGCCGTCGACGCTTCCATCGGCCGAGACGAGGAAAAAAGGAAAAACTCCGGACGATGATCAGGGTTTCCTTCTATACGCCGCTTGTCGGTAGTGCAACTTTATTAACCTTTTTCGTTCGGCGGGTTGCACGTTCGTTTTTGCGTGCTGAATGGGCTTGGAGATGTGAATATGTGGAGGTTGGGTGGGATTTTTAGGTTGAAGCTGGTGGATTGTGGGATTTTTTGGAGTTTGGACGTGTAGAAGGGAGCTTATAGGTGTCTTGCAGACTTTACATGAATGAGTATTGGGGAATTTCGGTGGTTGAGGTGAGGAGTAAAATAATATGTGGACTCTGGGTGCTTGGTAAGTGTTATATATTATCATGAGTGAAAATATCAGAAAAACAGTGAAAATTAGAGATAATTTCACTCCGATGATACACAAACTCCATACAACCAGTTATTCCTATACAACACGACAGAGCGGTAAGAAACATTAATAAAAATCGAAACCGGACAGCCCAAAGTGCAACAGTTTCGGAGAGCGGATCAAAAGTGTATCAGAAAATAACAATTAATTTCCCCATTATCAGATGCAACTCTCTCATTTGTTCGAAAAAATACAAAGCCAATCTCAGCTCGGTCGCTAAGGACGCACGCATTCCTCAGAATCTACGGATCGGTATTTCGAGCTCCGGACAATTTTTCCCAATCCGCCTGACCTTTTTCGCAACGCGAGACAATGACAGCATTCTCCCCGCTAAATCGATTATACCTCGCCGATTGCGATTGCGAGAGATTTCATATTTCATCCGTCGCTCGCTCCGGCTCCGCGTTTCTCTCCTCTTCGTGCTTTAAACGGTTCGCGGAATAGCGGCCGTTAATTCATTTCGAACAAAGCGCGTTCGTGCACGCTCGGAATCGCACCGATATCTCGAGATCTGCCCCGATCTCGTTTCGTTTCGCAGTCGTTCGTCTAAGACCTGAAAGAGTCCGACTTCAACTCTCTGGAGACAAACGTCGGCCCATTAACGAGTCGCGTAAATTTCTCGCGCCATTTTTTCAACTCACCGTGTATGCGAGGCACGTAGCCGATGTGTACGTGTATGAGAACGTATGTGGCCGGTTGATTGTATAACTTTATTGCAGCACCGAAGGTGGCTGGGGCGAATGAAAAAGTGAATTGTTAGTACGTTGACAGGTTCGGCATGTGTGAATGCGGCTTAAGGAAAAAGTCTGCGACGGAGAGTCGATTTATGGAGGAGAATTCGAGGATAGAAGCGTTGCCGCAATGTCAGAAGGTGTAATTGATAATAATATGACTAGCAAGGTTAATAATAGGAAAGTAGGTTAATGTACTGAGTGTGTTATAGTTCGGATGTAGAAATATTGCAATGTGTAGGGTCGAAGAAAAATGAGAAAAATGAAAGTATTGCTTGGATTAATAGCAATCTGACTAGCATGATTAATAGCGTAGAACATTAATTCTGACTTGGAAAATTCATATTTCGTATGCTGTACGTTACAAAATAGTGGAAACTTTAACACCCTGAAATATCTGACACAAAAATTTAGAAATTGCAAACCACAACTTAAAATATCTCACACAAAATTAAAGAAATTGTCTATTTGATGTCTGTACAACCTATACAGTACTGTACAAAACTGTTAAGCTGCTCTCCGTACCTAGTCCTGCCGAACGTTCATGTTTCGGGAGCTGGCCGTACTTTTCGAGGACATTAACTCGCGCTTGCGCAAGCCCGCCGGCCATTACGATCTCGGCGGATACGAAAAATCGCGAATTAGGCAGGCCTGCCTCCTTCTCTTTCGACAGGGGTGACTCACCAGCGCCGAAAAGTTCGCCGAATCGGCTGATTAGCCGCTATCGCAACAGGCCTGCTTTCGACATTAGACTTTCCTGCGGCTCGCCAGACTCTTGTTTTGCGCGATTTTCTATTCCGACGACGGAATTCGCGTGTGATCCGCAGTGAGAATGTAGACATTTGGGACAGAACATTGATTCGTGGGAACGTTGTTCCATAAAGCGAAAGAAACTGCTATAGTACGATTATATCTGCATTTATAGACAAATTAATTCAGTGATATTTGAGTCAGAATTAGAATTATATTAATCGTTTACTGTCTTAGTGTATATCTGATCAAAGTTTTCACGATTTTCTGTTCAGAGCATGACCTGAGTTAATATGTTCTCAGTTAATATGTTAAAATTGTATTATCTTTAAACGAATTACTTAAAGTCAATGTTTTTCTGTTAAAACTCATTGAAATTTCGTAGTCGAAAGAACAACACTGATCAAATACGCCGAAAACTTAATATTACACGTTCTGAATTAAGAATGTAATTTCACGTAAAATACGTGAGAATGTTTTTACACGAAGATTAAATTGTACAGGGGGGCGCATTTGAGAAAAAGGTATGTTTGAATTGATAGAAATGCAAGAAGTTACGATAGCAAACGACGAGGACAAAAAGCGAAGGACATCGAGTCGAGAATTTTTACTCGCGTCGGACCAATCGTGCTTGTACCCGGAAGACTTTCGCCGAAAATAATTCAGTTCCCGTTCCGCCTACGAGTCGTACACTTCCAGGATCGAAGCCCGGACTTTCCGGATGCTAAAAGAATCCGGCCTTGCAACGGAGTCAAGGCTGAGAACTCGTGACTGCCAAGTTATTAACAAAGAGATTCGCGAATAGATAGCGTCTTTTTGATCTCATTACAACTGGCAAATTTTTTGCTTAGCCTACTATGTTATATTCCTACCCATAGGATTTTCAAGTCTATTGAAACTGCTGCATTGGCAGACTTTCTCAAATTCTATAACATTCCACAGCAAATATTAAGCTTCCTTAAACTTGCCATGGTAACTTTACAACTTACAAATTGTTACTATTCGAAATAATGCACGCATTTTCAAATCCGTTATAGCGCAATCCAATATTGAACTAGCCAAAATTTTTATCTTCAATGCAGTTCTTTAAGTTAACACACGATCAACACATATCGAATTCTGCGATCTTTTCCAATTGAGTCACTGAAAGAAATGGATTTTTCTGCACATCCTGCAATCTATTCCTTCCGGATACCGAAAGCTGGCCTTCCGGCATCAGTCAGTCAGTCAGTCAGTCAAGGCTTCGAAGCCGCGACCCCGAGGAAGTTATTACAACGGCGGAGGCCCACGGACAGTCCTGCTCACACTGAATCGATCGACGCCGATAATTATCCTGCATAAGTATCGGCATGATGACGCAAGAGTTCCGTGTTCCCTTACGCGCGCGCGCGCACACACTCACACTCACTTACACTCCGAACGACGATAGTCCGATCATGCTCGGACAACGACGAATCTGGATGTCGATCTCGCGCCGGCTACAAGCCGATAGGATAGATCCCATAAATCTAAGACAGGCTTGCCAAGCTTGACGTCCTTGCCGATCGCTAACTCCCGATCTTAACGGAAAGTCGCTTGCGTGCTCAACTACTTGCGGATGCATATGGAATTGATAGTGTGGAGTGGGGATCGTTGGGATTGAAATTCTTTAAGATTTTTAAGCTCATTTGTAGAACTGACTTAGAATAGGCCAAGAAATAAGATTTTTATATTGAAATCTATTAATTTGTGTGTTTGATTGGTTGAAAGTCGATTTTTGGGGTCGGGTTAGATTAGGCTAGCGTACGATTTTTCACTTCTATGGATTGAACTACTTCCAGATGTATATGAAATAATTGGCTGGAATCGATTATATGACATTTATGCGTCAGTTTTTGAAGAGATTGAAATCTACTTTAAAGAGATGTAGATCTGTGCAAGCAAATCGATATTGACAGAAATATAGTTTTCCGTACTTTTATTATTAAATTCAGCAGTTTTCATATGCATTCTCTACGCTTGTCTGTCTATTACAAGCTTATACATTCACAATGATACAATATCTTCACATATAATAAAAATTCATAATTCAATTCGACGCTCAGAGCGACACCTTAAGAACTTCGTCATTACAGTAATTGAACCCTAATCGACCGAAACTCCTGCTGCCCAAATTGATCCACTGTCCCAATTTTGGGCACCGGAACCTTCGTCGCAGATCGCTTCGAACACCGTTACCCCGCCACTTCCCGAAACCTTTTTCGAACTGGATCAAAATCGACTCCTCGTCGGCAATTTTTTGCCCGCCGCCGAAATGAATGGTAAAAACTAGACAGCTAAATGGCCGGATATTCGACTCTCCGAGTTATCCTTCGACTTCGGGCGGCCGAGTGATAAAAACGATGCAGCGATAAAAAGTGAGTCAATTGGTTAAAAGCGATCGAGATCGAACGGCGCGGGCTTGATTGACTGAAATCGATTGGCAGAATGGCAGAATGGCAGAATGGCAGAATGGCCGAACCTGAGGCCCGATGCTCGTGCAATATGATAAATGGCCGAGATATCCGTACGTCTGGGATAGATATAGATCGCGGGTCGGGTCGATAATTTTGCAACTGGTTACGCGATGCCTTCGCAATTACGGCGAAATGAGAGAATCTCTGACGCAAGCCAATTTCTTTTTAAACTGGCTATATATAGATTGCGCGTAATGCGCCATGGGTGCGGTGGAGGAATTGTGGATGGTCTCGCGGTTTTATGGCTAATGGTTTGATAACGCATTAAACGTTTCGCGTGCAGGTATATGAAAGTTCTTAGAAAGTTTATTAATCAAGAAGTAGGAGATCAGACTGTTTTCAGTCTGTACATATACTTATGCCAAATTTCAAATTGTATCAAGTTGACAAGAATGACATTTTAATTCTGTAGTGTAAAATAAAATGTGAACAATGTAGTTTCTATTACTATCGATTTAAAATGTGACTTATATCAAATACGAAAAGAAAAATAAATTGAATACTGACAGAAGTCCCTCAATAAAATTACAACACTATAAAATCCGACAATACTTATTTGCCAACGTAATACTTTACATCCTCGACTACTACTTGAAACCGTTAATTTGTCCATCGAATGAAACCTACTCACACCCAAATCTTCGTGCGAAAAAACGAACACCGAGAGTACCGTAATGAAATAAAGCGAAAAGGCACTATCCAGGAAACAATGGGATCCGTAAATCGGGTAAAACGTCCACACCGACGTCGGGACGAAATAATCTTTGCCAGGCACCGAGCCGAGTGCGGAAAGTGCGGAAAAACGATAAGACGGAGAGAAATGAATAGTCGGGCCGTATGTCGGGCTTCGATCGAGGCTTAATCGTCGGCAGCGGCTTTGATTATGCCGACTTCGAAGCGTTACGTAAACTGTTCGGGCTGATATAACGGCAAGTTGCAGGGATGCTTCGAGGTTTACGGTAAATAAACGGCTCGAATTCTTCGAAGACGCCGCGGACGACGCTCTTGCGTAAGAATCAGTTAGCGGGGAGGGGGTGGTGATAAAAGTCGGCGAATTTTAGATCGCCATCGAATGGCGAGTGGTTCAAGTAGTCGATGATATGGGTGACACCGGACTGTTCATGCTCGAAATGGAAGAATTTTCTATGTGTTTTATTAAAGGTTTTATGATGTCTGGAGTTGAGAGTTTGTAACGGAATAGGGTAGAAAAGTATTTGCTTGAATTCGTTTGTTATCAATTTAGATTAAAGCGATTTTTGGAGTGGATGTAGATCGTATTTTTATGTAGAATGCATGAAGTCGGAGATTGAAATTGTTTGGAACCTATGAATTGTAGTGTAAGAAATTTGAAAATTGTATTTCTATTAAAGATTATCTGTCGCAAATCACGACATTAGACAGTTTTCAAAAATAAAATTGTTGAAATGAGAGAAATAATATCTAAATAAATCAATAATTCTAAATGACTCAGTTATAATACGTTGCTATTAAAAATACAAATCTCAGCAAGTTACAATCTCATAGATTTCAATAAACAAAGCTGCAAACAATTTCAGAACATGAAAATGAACCCAACACCCAATTTGTACTTCATTACAGCCTCTGGTCGAAAGTACACCCTCTTTCAACACGCGAAAATGAGTAAAACTCCGAATCCTGCCCGTAATAACCGAACATTTAACTTTCCAATCGGCGCGTATCGAAACAAATCCGAAGTTCGCACCCGGAAACGAGTCAGCGCCTCTCTTTTGTTCTTTTCCCCCGCAACTGAAAAATCTCTTTAACTCGCCGAGATTTCTCCTAGAAAACGCCTCGATAATCTTCGCCGATACTTTGTGTCCAGTCGCGAAAGCGGCACTTATCCGGGCGCATTACACGCCGCAGACCGACACAGACACACATACACACGTACAAGAGTGTGTGTGCGCGCGCGCGCGAGCGCAGTCACTCGCACGCACGGACGCGAACACTTACGGAAGGTTGCGCAACACCATTTCAGGTTGCCATTTATAAATTTTCCAGACACTTATGCAAGCCGAGCGCAAATGAGTCCCGCGTGAAAATTCGCGATTGGCGAGAGAATTTTCACCTGCCCGAACGAAATTCTTCTTCCTATGATCGTTGCGCAATGCCGATTTGCGGCCGGGGCCCCGTAAAGCAATCTTCGCGGACATTGTGTCATCGTTTCAGGATTCTCAAAATTGGACGTGTAAGGTAGAAGGCTGAGACTCGGTTCAAAAGGTAGAAGGCTGAGTTTTGGTTCGAAAATTCAGACTAGTAAATTGAGATTATAAAGAACATTTATTTTTAATTGAAAAGGTGCAAATTACAGAGTGGCAGTAGAAAATAGTATGTATTGAGTTGAACATGCTTTTCATAAGTGAATAACTAACCGACTGTGAATAGTTGCAAAATCAAAGGTTGGCAGCGATGGAATTTCAAGTAGCAACAAATCGACAATAACGCCGGCGTCAAACCCTTGCAAAATCGATTTCTGCATGAACAGATCTGCAACCTGCACCGTCGACAAGCAATTGCAAAACTTTAATCCTTCATACTTGCAAAACCTCATTCATTTTCATGAACAAATCCTAGTAAAAGCGCTCTGCAACTCTGTAAACTTGATTTACAGCTTCGGTTTAACATCGCAAAACCTGTCATAGTGTATAGTCATTCCTTGAAAAGATCCACTGAAACTTAAATCCTAAAATCTGGTTCTTTGAAAAGATCCACTGAAACTTAAATCCTAAAACCACCTCCAGGCCTCATTTCCACATCCGTACTCTGATCGGCAGTCATCGGCACTCATCGACACTCGAACGAGTCAAACCCCTGCTAATCCTCCGCTAACAAAGTTCATATTTATGGATCTAGATCCATAATCCGGACGATTCGGTTGTCAGGTCCGCAAGTCGAGCATAAATCCGCGTTTCATAACGATCCGAGTCAACGGCTCGACTTTTTGTCGCCTGGCTCGACTTTATCCGCCTCGCCGTTTTCCAACAATTTCCCTCCCCTCCCCCCTCCCTGCCGATCGGCCGACATTTTTTCCCCGCTCGCCATTTCCAGTCCAATTAGCAGAAGCTTGTACCGCGGAATCGCTTAATTTGAATTCGCCGTTATTCAGCGCCATGCATACGTGCATTCCGAGTCCGTGTAGCCTGTGGTGCCTTGCGTGTGTGCGTACATGTGCGTGGCAGACACGGGAGGAGCGTGCGTGTGCGCGAACGTCTAACGCGGCGGTCGTTAATCATAAAATTTTATCGTCGGTCTCAACATAATCCGGGCTGATCGAGGAATCCCGTGAATCTTGTTACGTCGATGCTTTTTGCTGGGCCGAAAAACGGTTTCGGCCCGGATTTAAGAGCGTGTGCGATGCGGCTTATATGTATTGTGTGTGGATTTTATTCCTTTCCCGCGGGTTCGCAATTATTTCTCGTCGGGGGACTAATTTCGTTTTAACTGATTCCGGGGTGTAATCGTGTGGTGGTATTGTGTAAGTGTTAGTAGAAGGTCTGTGTGTACGATTTTGATGGTGGTAGTTAGTAGCAGTTGTCAAGTTGATGAATTAACGTTCAAAGGTGTTTGCGTATTTGTGTGTTTGTCAGTTTTCTATTTGACGTATTGAATATATTTGTCATTCTCAAGACAAGTATTTAAATGCATTTCGTTCGATCGAAAATGGGGAGTATTTTAAAATATATGTTATTGATATCCGATGATCCAATTGTGGTAGTAATTATTTATTGTGTTTCCTGAAATGTACATACAATCAGATACTAAGAAATTTCAGTCTTGAAAAACTGTCACACTTTTTTAATTTCAAGACATATACTTTTGAACATATTCTATATTCAATTATCATCCACTTTACATATATAGTAAACCAAAAATCATAAAAATTTATAATCACGTGCAATCGTCACCTGAAGCTCACACTTGAAATCAAAATGATACCCAAAGCAAAGCCAAAACATCAATTCCACCCAAATGATTATTTATCGACCTAAGCACACAGAAAGGACTCTAAAACTCATGACCTAAGCACACAGAAAGGACTACTACTCAACAGGACCTAAACTACTGCATTCCAACCAAACTCAGACCCAATCCCAGCACAACAATCGAACCGAAATGAAAATGAGTCATTACTGACTCGCTGAGAAATGATGCAGGAAAAAGGATCGATGCGTCGGGGAGAGTGGAAAAAAGTGAGCCCAGGTACCGTTATCCTTCCCTCTGGAAGGATCTCCGGATGGAAACGCGGAGTAGGACGGCGGATACTCGGCGTCTTGTTATTGACACTCGCCGCTGACAGCGGCAGCGCTTCAAGGCCGCCGATACAAGAAACGAATTAAGTGGAGGGAATGAATAACTTCGTCACGCCCGACAATTCGTCCTTTCTGCCGATTCACCGACCTTGCCGAGAGTTTCTGTCCCGCCGAGCCATTGTCCGAATGCTAATTCGCGGCGGACACAGTGTAGGAGTTGAGAGTGCCTTGCCGAGGAAGGGTGAAAGGTTACGGCGGAATGACGAACGTTGACGCTGTTGTCAATCGCGGGAGGAGACTGAAACTGTGGGTGGAGGTCCTTCGATTTGTGTTCCGTGTTCTTTGTCCGGCGATTCGTGCATTTTTTGGGGGTTTGGGTTATTATTTTAAGGATGGAAATTGGGGTATAGGTTGCAAGATGAAGAGTTAGGGTGCATTATGATTAGGATCTGGATAGTTGGCGATTTCTAGTTGCTCTGTGGCACGTCCTTGATTCATATTTTGGAGTTCTGGGTTATGTATAATATTTACATAATTTTCTGATCTTTGTAATTTGATTGTAAGTGAAAAACTAGGTATACTTGCATAAGAAGGAAAATTGATAACTAGGACGATAAGGATTGCGATCCTTGATATTTGAGAATATTTTTGGGACTATATTTAAATAATTTTCTTTTCGTCAACCTTTGCTGAGGCAAAAAATTGTAACGCTTTCGGGTCCGATTAAAGATCAAGTCTATTATCGACGCGTCTCTTCCAAGGAGGAGACAAACAATTTCTATTTTCAACCCCGACATACAGCATCCATCCATTTCTTCGACCTAAAATTAGCTTGCATTCCGCGATTCGTTTCGCCAGCTTCGAAAAAGTGCAGTGACTTCGATCATTTGCATCTCAATAAGCGTCGAACGAGCGCGAACCGTTACAAAATCGAAAGATTCACTATCTCTTTATCATATCGGAAGACTTTCCAATTTTCTACCGACAAACCCGACGTCTCACGAGCTGTACAACGATGGCAGCCTCTGCTCGCCCTTGATTCGGAAAATATATGTAAAACCGTTAATTCTGCATTGCCTGCCGTCAGTTTCGCGCGCGTCTCGCATTAATAGACACTCGCCGATTTATTTCCATATACGCCGTGGCCGCGAATTAAGGCCAGGCAAAACAAATTGCTTCTCTACCGTGGCCGCGGAGCGTGCTCCTCATTTTTTGTTTCGCGTGCCAACCGTCGAAAACTGGCGCACCACTCTTTATCAGAAATCCGCGAAGCATAAACTCTTAACGGGCCAGCTGACTGTCGCCTAACAAGATTTCTATGCCAGCGACGCGAGTCGTGTCCGACATTTCAGTCCGCGAGACGTTTCGAAATTATCGTTCCGGTGCGATAGAATTTTTGGCATTCTGTTTTCGAAGCTTTCTTGACTTTTATATGAAATGATTGGAAAGTAGAAAATTCTACGAATGAATTTATCAATGTATTTGTATATAGTTCTTAGATGAGAGAACACAAAATTTTGGATACTTTGTTATAATATAACCAAGAGATACATAAAACGTGATATACGCTCTCAAATTATGCAATTATTAAAAATCCTTGCAATGTGTGTTACGCTTTCACCGCTTCCTAATAAATTCGATTCTTAACTCAATCCCTCCCAAAATCATCACACACCATACTTTCCCATTGATTCCACATATCTTCTAAACAATTTACTATGATCCACATGTTTTTCAACCTTCTCTCTTCAGCCTGTAAAAGCATAATCCACTGAAAGAAATAGATGGTAGTCTGGGAAAATTGTAACATCTTGTTATATCTCAAACTTTTGTCTCTGTTTACCCTCCCTCGCCCACAGTCTTTTAATTACTTTCGGAGCATTCAACAAACGTCCTTCGCACGTAATTACGAGCCGCGATTCGTCACGGCGCCGGCAAACACCCCGAAGAGCCACGAGTTTTCAATTAACGGCCGGCACTGAAAGGCGGATCCGCAATTCAGACTCAAACAATTTTCCAGCATGAAGACTCCGCGGAATTATATTTCGTCGGGAGGCAGTCTTTCGGATTTATCGACCTGCGGATTCGCGAGCGAACCGGTCGCGGCTTTCGATTCGAATTATTTTACGCCGGCGTCGGCGTTCGTTGTTGCTAATTACCGCGGACCTCAAGGTCGCTGGGATATTCTTGGACTCGGCTCGTTCGAAATTGGTCCCTCTTGTCTCCCTTCCCTCTTTTCTTCGTTTATTTCGTTAGCCTCGCGAAGAATTAACGTTATTAGCTGTCGCGAGGACTCTGATCGTTTAATAATTACGTAAAATTCTTAGGTTTGGATTTTGACGACGCTTTAATTAGCGGTAGGTTATGAAATTCTGTGTTTATATTCTTTGGTATTTAGTCATTTTAAAGCTTGGCTTATTGGAAATCCACTCTTGTGTTCATTATTAGCATCGTTGTGATGTAGTAACGATGTTTACTGTCCAGAATCCTGACCATTTGAAAATTACGTAAAATGCTTATTTTTGTCTTTGATTAAAGCCCGTGTTAATTACCGGTAGTTCATTTTTTTTCCTATACGATCACGTAATATATTTGTTCTCTTTTATGTCTCCAAAATGCAAGCTACCACGATTATAACTGTATAAATAAATTACCAAAATATTCTAGTAGTACTATTGAACTCTAATATATTTTATATAATTTTCTCTATTAAGCAGAATAGCGACTATCATTTTGTACTTCTGATCTATGATACTATCTCTATATCTATCATACTTCTATCTATGACGACAGTAGAAGCCAATCATACACCCGGTTTCACGCTTTACACAATTTTCTCGGAGAAACCAACTGTAACCGGTAACTTTATATATAAATATCAGAATTATTCGATTTTTTTCTAAAAACCAAGTGAGTATACTTTTGATCTACGCCGACAGACGAAACATAGCGAGAGCTGCATCGCTTTCCGATTGAGAATTCCGTGGCGGGAGCTCTCGAAAAATGTGGTCCGGCTAACGACGTGAAAGTTTCGAACGTCGGATCGTGATCTATAATTTGACGGAGCCTACCTTGACCCTTAATTCGAACGATGTCCGGCTGGGAGAGGCTGTTCTCGTAGTGCTCGCGAGCGCAAAGCTCTCCTTCTCATCTCGAGCCGTTCTTCCTTGGATGATGACGCCTTGCAGAGTGTTTCCTCGGTTCGCAGCCTTCCAAACTTATCATGATCTGCAAAAGAAAAAGATAAAGACTGTTAGTCGGCTTCTCAAGAATCGGCATTTAAAACTACATACTGACGTATATTATTTTCCAGGCAATTTAATTTATTGTACGATGACTAAGGTCGACGTTAAGTTTTTGTCATTTGTGAACTTTACTCTGATATCAGTAGGTGACAAGTAAGGTACAAGGTAAAGGTACAATAGTTTGGTGGAATTTACGAAATGAACCCAGTGTTTTATTTTATCAAGTTATGTACTGAGAATTAATAAGTGACAGGTTGATTGCTTATTGAATAAAGATGGGATATGTAAATTCGGCATTTTTTTAATTTAAGACACTATTACAGTATCTTTGTCTGCGTGCGAATGTTTTTGGTGACGCGGCAAAAATCAAAAATATAAATTAGCAATCTGACGACCCTGTTCTTTCATTAACAAATTATAGACTTAATACGAATTCTCGTTAAAATGATTTCGCGCTAATTTCAATTAACCGTGCACCAACAGCTTCTGTACATTGTTTCAGTAATTAAATCGATAGATCATCGACTGCAATCTCATGTCGTAAATCGACAGGTCGCAAATTGAAAATTGATCCATTACATAGCGGTCACACTCGATTTCGTGCACATAAATTAAACCCTCCCCAAACAATTTAATTAACGAAAACACACGGCCTCCCGTATCGTTTCTCGGAAAAAATAAAAAAAAAGTGACGAAATTCCGGCGTGCACGGGACGATCGAGCGAACGAACCGAAAAGTATCACGTATTCCAATTTCACGAGTGCCAATCAGCGGTCCCTTAAATCAGGATATCAATCACTATCAATCACGCTGGCGACCGTCTGTTTACCATACTTTCGCGCGGCAAACGAAAAGAATTACGCAGATACGATCGGATCATTAATTTTCGCGCCGGGCGCCATTAGGCTTTTATCGGCGGAAAAGGAATAAAAATCGGTGCAAAAAGGTGAAGAATTGACATCCTGTCGTCCTGGACGAGCAGGCTTGCGCAGAATCGGACAAGTTTGTTCAGATGTCCATATTTCATTTGGTGGTTTCAAGTGGTTACAGACTGAATTGATGACTAATAGAATTATTATTAGCCACATACGACTTATTGTTGTTTATCAAAATTTATGGTACTAAAGCAGGACACAGCGTCATATTTGAAGAGTCGAGGTCTATATAAGAAATAATTGTTTTTATCTTTATATTCCTTAAATTAATTTTTCACCTGTAAAACGAGCGTGTTTGCAAAAGCAAATAAAATGTTAACAATAGATGCGAATAAACTATATCAATTTAAAATAACTTCCAGAACAAAGTCATATCTACATTCATTCAATGTACAATCGTAAACTACAATTATCATATCATCAAAACAAATCATTAAGCCATCCCTACCCCTTGCTTCGCGAAAACAAATAAGATTTTCAGAGTCCATCAAACCTCTTTATGCACCAACCGAAATTACCTTACTTCGGAATGCGTCCCAAGTCAACAGAATAAAAATGATTCCCGCATACCCCCGATTCCCAATCACGTACCAGAAATATCACGTTGGCGGCAAAAAAAAAAACAGCCCGTAACCCTTTTATCCGTCCCAGCCTCTCGTCCGGGAAGAATCGGCGGAATTCCCGGAATCGGCCGAATCTGTTTGCCGTCGGATGACCCGAGCCGCGTAACGTTGACTCATCATCTCGCGCAAACTCGATTTATCGCCTTCCTGGAGCATTCATCCTGCCCGACGCCGGCATGAATATTTATCGCGGCCGACGTACAAAACAATTTCTCCGCCTTTCCTCTCTCTACTCTTCTCTTCTCTTCTCTCCTTTTCTCTCCTCTTCTCTCTCACCCCCCACCCCCACCCCCTCTCCCGTTCCGTGCACCTCTTACGCCGACTTCGTCCAATCTTTATCTGGCCAGCCAGGATTCGTGCACGACGAGTATTAAAGAGTGGCTACCTTCGGTGTACTTCTTTTGAAGAACACGAACTTCCTTTTAGGTTGAGCCATTCATGCTCCTTTTTGCATTCCGAGCGTCATATCGCTTTTGGCCCGGCAAACGTTGAGGTTGACACTGCCACGTGGGAGGAATGATGGGGAATTCGTTTTCGGGTATGGGACGATGTATCATCGTGATTCGTGAGTTTTGAGATTGCTGATACTGTTGTGTAAGTTGTGCAACATTCTTGCTTTGAGTCAAATGTTATCGCAAGGATAAGAATGGTGTAATTGATGACTGAGGTTAATTGACAGCAGGTATATTCGTCGTAGGTTTTTGTTTTTTCAATATGATTTTGAAATTGTATTTTGGAGAGCTGCAAGTTTGAATGACTTTTTGCAAGAATAGTTTACTAAAAGAAATTTGTGTAGCGTGCAATCAAGGATGATTTTTTTTTATATTTCATTATTTAGTGTCGCATCAAGCACAAGTAAGGGAGGGATGATATTGTTCGATATTGTCTGGCCTATTCTTGTGTTTATTTTATTCCCTTCTTTAGTCGCATAATTCTCCTCATTCATCTTCCGCGTGCATTCATTATCCTCGCGTGCACGGGGTCGCTTTCGGAGAAAGTATGATTTTGGGACAAATTGTCGTGCCGTGTTATGCCGGGAGCGTGTAATAAGATGAACTTGTTTTTTCATGGAAATTATGTGGCGCCTGAAATTCCTCCTTGCCGGCTGCCACGTGTGAGTTGTGTACAGTGAATGGGAGTAAACGCAAACTTTTCAAGTATGCAAATATTACACGCATATATGTATTATTCCGATTAATGGTCTAACTGGTCGAAAGAATAATGTGAATAAAACGGGACTTGCTACCGAATTCAACGTAAATGATTATGCTTTCATTATAGACTTATAGTCGTCACAAAACAATAAATATATCAGACATCTCAAAATTGTAGTAATGGCTCACGTAAGCTGTACAATTTTCAATATCGGTACGCGAGATGTAAAACTGAAAATTATTTTCGATACGAAAAATAATAACCAAATAACCAGCCTCAGTAAACTGCTACATACATCCTACAGACCAATGGTTCCATACTTAAACAAGTAAAGTACTCAAACCATTTTCAATCCTCGCACTCCGCTCAAAGTAACGATCAATCCCACGATCCCGCATGAAAAATAATTTGGCATTACGTAAAAAATCGATAAATCGTCATTCGGCCGAGCTCGTCAAGTAAACTGAAATCGACGCGGGCCACGGACCGTAAACTTTCTACCGGTCGAAAAATTTGCCGTCCACCAGGACCTCGAGCACTCGAAGGTACATCGAATCGGCGAAAGAAAGCGAGTATATCACCGACATAAATCCCGTAACAGCTTCGGGCAACGGAACGTTATCCGCACGAAAAGTAATTCGGCCATTAAGATTGTTCCCCGTTTGTTCCTTTCGGGCCCGTGGCCCGAACAGACGGATTTGCGGTACACGAGGATGTACAGGGCGGTACAAGAGTACGGTACGAGCATCGTGTCTGTACGGGAAAGCATTTTGGAAGTCGGCGAATTAACGAGCTGGGAAAAATATCTACATGCGTCGATATGTACGGCTGTGAGTACGAATGTTTCTGTCTTCCTGTAGGTGAAGGATGGTTTGTGTGAGATGGACTGTATGTTTGGACGTGAGTTCGATTCACAAATTGTATACGGTATATTGGAGTGCTTGGAGATTTTCAATATTGATATGTGTCTGATTTTTGGTCTCAATTGTTGTATAAGGTATACAGAAGTGTTTGTATTTGATGTTGTTAATATTGATATGTGAGAGTGTATAAGAATTTTGGTAAAGTAAGTATGTGTGAATGTAGGATCGCTGGCAAATTGTATGTAGAATATGGTATACAGAAACGCAAGGTTGTGCGTGCGGTTATGAATATTCATGCGTGCATAAATTTGCATGCGGGATTGCGGGGTATATAGACGTATATTCAACATTATAATTTGAATACAATGTCCCAACTTGTGTTCATAGATATTTGCATACGTACATTAGAGCGATTATAAAATAATCTGACTACAAAATCAAGAGACTCACAGTAATGAAGTAAAGTATCTTTATTTCAATAATATTAAACTCAAAAATGTGAAAAATGAATAACGTGGTGTAAACGGTTTATTCTTGCGATATTTAATTTATTTCTAATGGACTTACACCAGATTCAAAGTAAACGGTCTAAAATCTTCAACCTACAAACTCAGCCACAGAACTGAAATCCAATTTCTAATCCCATCAGCCACATCAAAAATCTAAACACTCCACTTTTAAAAACAGCCAAAAATCTGTATAACGTTTCCACCGTTCTAAATCACGAATCGGCAGAAACGGTAGCAAAAATGAAAAGCCACCGACAGCGGCTAACAGATAAACTCGACGAGCATCGGATGGGAAACCAGCTTGATTTATTCATCGGCTGCTCCTGATTTATTTCCATTCGCATTCGCTCGGATGGTCGAGCCCGCGACATTATTAGCCACAAACGGTCCCGCTTAAAAGCTAATTACCGCCTATTGGTGAGTCGGACGTCGCGAGTCGTTAACGAGATAAATCACTCTCGCCCCGACTAACAGCCGAAAGATCAGGCCTACGGCCGAGGCTCAAAATCTTTATAATGCGCCATTAGCGACGCTAAATGCACGGATCGGCCATCCGGTCGGCGTAAATCAATCATTTATCGTTTTGATAACGAGCGGGACCGAGGTTAATGAGTTGCGGCGAGGAAGGAGGAAGCTGAGGCTGAGGAGAGAATAAAGGGAACAAAACAGAGTGAAGAGAGGAAAATGGAGAAAATCGATGTTGAAGCTGGACCGACGCTTTTTCCGTAAACGATCGCGAGGAAGAGGCTGATGGACTTTGAACGAGATTAGAGACCGTTAATGAGCGGTTTTCCTGGCTTAGAGTGGAAACGTTATGGTTCAGGTGTCGGTCGAAAATTCTTGGAAGATGATTTGCGGCGGTTTTTGGTGGAGGGTACTTGGGGAAGATTTGCGCGATGCGAAAGGTGTTTGATTGGCAAAAATTCATAGTGGCGGTTTTGTGGGAAATTGAATGGAGTGAACTGTGTCGATTAACACTAGATCGGCCAATCAAAATTACTGGTCTGATCCTATCTTAACAATAACTTTGTTCTCTTCAAATATCTTATTCATATGTTCTTTAGTGAGTTAAATAAATGATTAATTCCTTTTCACTCTATAAGTTTAAACAAACTAACTTGCCTCAGTCAAATTAAATGAAAATTTTGTATATGACTTCGTATGTAATTAAGTAGGTTGAAGTGGCACAGCGCAATAAAAAAAATAATGGGAGTAAATCGATAAAAATTGATTTACGCAACTTTGAATACGGTCAAGTAGATTAAACTGGTGTTGATTATATGTCTAATTGGCAGGCCTTACTGCATCAGTCTAATGACCAGTTCCAAAACAAGTTAACGTAAAGATAAACTGATTTGTAGACACAATTTGTTGCTGAATATCACAATTTATCAGTTTGACAGAATGAACCATACGCGAGATAAATTGAAATGCATCGATGCAGGAAAAGTGTAACAAAATCATTGCGGGTAATTAGAAACCGATACAGGTGATTCTGCACATGATTAACTATGCTAAAGTAGTAAAGTATGTCGATAGAGTTTTTATATCACTATAAATGTAATTGGCATACTTTACGGCATCGACCTGATTAATTGTTCCAAGGCAAAATAATACAATAAGAAAACTGCTTGTAGACAAATTGTTAAACATCTACACAGACCATAAATATTAAATTACAAATATTCCATTTCTGCTTAAGTTCAGTACATGCTGTTTATAAGATTCGGTGATTATAATCATAATGAAAGATATAACAAATTAATTACTTTAACTATGTACCAGATATCGCTTCGATGCACAAACTGACTTCCATAATTAAATAAACCTCCATTACAGCACAATTAAAGTCAGATGACGTCGAATCAGAGTCCGACCGTCATCCTTGTCACATTTGCCCGAAAATTACACCTAACCTCGATCAATCGAACCCAGCAGTCTCGAGAACAAAGCTTAACGAACGATCGGCAGGACCGATAATTGATTCGACGTCGCGAGACGATAATTAAATTGAGCGCGTCCCAAATTCGACGCGCAGCGACCTTTCCCCCCTCCTCTCCCCCTCCTTTTCTCTCAGTTTAATGCCAGCCTCGCCTTCCGTCCGCCGTCCGAAATTTAATGAGGCCGGAATTCGTCCGCGGGGCCAAACTTTTAATAAGCAATAAAGCCGGACCGACGCGGAAAAAATTCGATAAAGAGCAAACTTAATTACCGAGCAAGGGAAAAGGAGGGGAGGATGAAATTAAGGGGAGGGAGGATCGAAAAATTTGGATGACAGAGTGGGGGGGACTGTGAAAAAAGTTAGACGGGAAAGAGCTTATTTGCCGGACACTTCCTGCTGAGGTCGCAAATGAGATTCTGATCGGCGAGGTGAAATCGTGAGGTTCGACGGAGGTTCGCAGGAGGTTCGGGAAGGTGCGAAAGGGGCATGAAAGAGATTCGGATGAGTCATTGGGGATTTTTACGGGTTTTCCAGGTTAACGAGGATGACTGTTTAATTGACAATTTTCTGCGTTTCTGTTGGGATGTGATGGAAAGGAGGACGGATTTGAAGAGAGCAAAAAGTGTTGAATGTTTATTGTCTCGATCCATCTCCGATGACAGCTGGTTGATTTTCAGTGATCTAGCACAGGAAAGGAGGAAGAGGGAGAAAAAACTGATATGATGGAATCGAGAATGGGAAATGTTTTCAGCGTTTCAAGGATAGGAGGAAAAAGAAGAAAAATATGCGTAGTAGAGTCGTGTTCGGAAATTAACGTTTGAATCTGCGATAAAAGAAGTGAGCAGGAAGGAGTAAGGGCAGAAAAAGTTATTGCCTCTTCCTGCCTCTGACCCTGCCACTCGCCAACGTACAGAATGAAAACATGCCGTACGAAATTTTAATTGGTTCGCCGATTCGGCGCAATACGCAGAGAAGGAAATATGCATGAAATGTGTTGAATATATTAACCATGAACACCTGACATACAGTTCATAAGAACAACACAAACCGAAAACGAGCAAAATTCAAATGGAATACAAATCGTTCTGATTACCAAAAAGTTTGAGATTCGAAAATTGCGATTGAGCGTCGACAGGAAAATTAAAACATGTCGAACAAAATTTGATATATGCACCGTTTATTTTGAAAATGATGTAAGTCCATATTAAAAAGAAATGAGATATATAATTTATGATTAACGTGGTGTAAACGGTTTATTTATGATATTTAATTTTTTGTCTCATCTCAAAAATGATATCTAATTTTTTTTAAATATGGACTTGCACCACATTTAAAGTAAACGGTCCATATTGAAGATGCTACGTTTGAATATCTGACATAGAACAATTCAAAAACGTTGACAATTCGAACGCAACACATTATCCTGAATATCTGAGATTCGAAAATTGCAAGTTGCGCGTCCGACCCGAATGGAGTGAGAGCAGGAAGGAGGGCAGAAACTTGACTCTTCCTGCTCGGTAAGTGGCTTACGCTTTCTGGAACGACATCCCTGCTCCGGCGCTAACCATCCTTCGAAGGATCGAAACCTTTGAACTCTCCCGCGAAGCTCGCCGAAGCAGCGGAGACTTCTTCCGATTCTCTCGGGCCGACTTCTAACGAGCCAAACGAACGAAACGAGCCGAACCAAAACGAAGCGACCCAGAAGATTTCCCGTACGTGGAAAGTCGCTACCGTTCGACCCGGCAAATCGGAGAGAAAAATTGTCTCGTAATCCGTTACGTCGACGGTTAATTGGCGTCTCGATTTTGTAAGATGCCATTTTCCACCGGCCAATTAGACGGGCTCGATGCCCGCCACTGGAAGTCGGAAAAATGCAGACTCCGTTTCTGCTTGGGATTCCTCCAGTCCGAGGATTCTCATGAGCTTGTCTACGAAAAAAACTCTGACAAATATTGTTTATTGCCACGTAAACATGTTTATTGACGTTTTTTGGGGAGGATGGCTGAAGATCTGATTTAAATTTAAGATCTGGTAGTCGATAATGAAGTATTTCGTACGGAACTCTGTACAAGGAATTTGGTTAAATATTTATCGGTCTGCTACGTGGCATCATCACATTTTTATTGAATTATTAGACGGCTGGTTGGATTATTCAAAAAAACAATGTAATAATTGGCACACAGCTGAAACTCAAATAATATTAATTTTTTTAATTCTTCATCGTCGAGAAACCTTGTGTCGATTTACTTCAAAAATCTTTCAAAAAAATGTCTTACAAACAGTTCGATCATATCGACAAAAAAAACAGCCAAAAAAGTCACCACCTATATTAGCAGCCTAGAAATAAAGAGTCGTTAAAATTGACAAGGTTGAAAAAATCGGCGTTCCGAGCATATTAACTGTGGCTACAATCGCAAAAAATCGTGAAGTTAACAAGGTCACCGTGCCAAAATCAGCATTCCGCGCTAAGGCGATCCTTGCTGCTCCAATAAAAAAAAAGAAGATAAGAAAATAAAGATCAATGTGCAGCCGTAATACATGGCCGCTCGTGCAACAAAGCAAGAATAGTAGAAATTGCCTGCGTGACGGTCGTAAAATTTTAATCCTGTACAATACCGTACGTGCACGATGTACAGGGTGGCATAATGTTGCGCGCAAAAAAATCGAGCCCAAGATGGCGGCTCAAAAAAACGAGGACGAGACGTGCGGGAAACTTAACAAGGCTGCGCTCGTAAAGAATTAATATGAAGACTTTTGTGTGTGCGCGTAAACGAAAATACGAGCACTGTACATTCCAAACTGAGGCTCAACAATGTCATTGGGCGTAAAAAATTAATTGAAAATGACCGCTAAAGAGAAGTTCCATTTCGGTAGAGATCGCATAAGTTTTCTCTCACAATGAGAAACGCACGGCTGTACGCGGTAGATATTTTAAGACGGAGTCGTAAATAAATGTTCAATTTTCGATGTGACTTTTACGGCAGATAAACATTTCGCTTTTCAATTAAATTTATGCGGATACGCAACGATTTGTGTGCAATTTTGTTTATTGAGTGAGGAGTCAAGGAATTGTCGAAGTTGTCATTCTGAACTTAACGATCTGTAGCTGTTATGTAAATAATGTGAAAAGTTGTAAATAATATATTATGCAGGTCAAGATAGTGTATTCGTGAAGTTAATCTTCGAACTCGGCCAAGACTACATAAGTTGTCTCCCACAAAAAATATCTATATGTACGTATATATAAGACGTAGGAGAAATTTTAAAACGCGTCGTAAATAGTTGCTCAATTTCCGACATGACTTTTATTACAAATAAATGTTTACTGTTCCAATGTCTTCCTTTTCAATTATCAACGTGACTTTTATTACGAATAAACGTTTGTTTTACCAATTAAAATTGCCCATATCGCCATAGAACAGTTTGCACAACTTTGTCAGCTCGGAATGAAGAATTTCTCAGAGTCGCCATCTTGTAAAATTAATGTCGCGTAACGCATAGAGCAAATAGAGGGTAGGCGCTAGAAGCCGGAGACTAGATGGGGAAGGTTTGGAGGAAGTTAACGAGACAGGCGCCAAAACGATCGACGGATTACGGAATATACTGGCATTCAATATGATTTACTCATCCGTAGAGTCGGTGGCCAGTCGAGGATAGAAGAAAATTGCGAGTCTGCGCAGATAATCGCCCGACTCCGCCCCGAGATCTTTTAATATCGGCCTACCGTTTAATTAAAGAATTAACAGCTCTCGCGAACGTGCGCGCTGTTAGTGCGCACGCTTAGAACTTACAGGGTGGGGCAGAAATTTCCGATTGCTTCGTAATTTTGTCTGAAGATGTTACTGTGTTAGATTAAAGAAATATTTCTCGCATTCAAGTTTGATAAGTAGAGTAGGGTGACACAGTGCGGTAGTATTCATTTTTGGGTAGAGTAATTATTTCATATCATTATTATATTTTATATCACTTTCAAGTTTTAATTGCATTTAACGTAATTATTACTACTTGAAAATATTGAAAAATCGTCAGGTGCAACGTTCTATTCCGTTTGAACAGTCTCTAATTGGAACAGTGTGCAATATATTTCTATATCACGAAACATGGCAGGAAAAATAAAAATGTCAAAATATTATAAGATGAATCCATTAGAATACAAATCAACCAATACTCTATTATTTAATCTATACTACAAAGTTACGTTTTAACATGGACAAAACTCTATCCAACCGCCCCAGAAAATCGAACCGCTTCCTGTCCACCTATCAAACCCCGTCATCAAGATCAAAATCCTTACCGTACTTCGGCACCGCACTGACAATCCAACCTTAGTATTACCACATCCACGCTTACGTTACCGAAAACAAATCTCACTGCAGAAGGATCCATCATCCTCGCCCGAGATGACAGAGTAAACCGATCGAAAGAACTCCACCCATCCGTGGCCGAAAGCTGACCAATCGTGGCCACTCTTCTCGCCCACCCCGTGTAAAGAGAGCCTAGCTTCGGCCTAGGCAAAGCCTGGAAATCTGGTCGTCAACTTTCTAGGCCAACGAGCCTGGCCGGCCTGGCCGGCCTGGCCGGCCTGGCCGGCCTACGCGGCGAGGTGCGATCTCGTTTTTCGATTAAAATTCGATATAGCCTCGCGCCGGTAACTGTAACTGCCCCGGCGTCGGTTAAGAAACGAGCCTTCTCTATCTCTGGCCGGCCTTAAGCAAAAACGAGGAACCGTTCGTCAAGGAACGCCTCGAATGCGTCAGTCAACGTCCGCGGGATTCCGCGCGATCGAGATGATTTAAGATCGTCGCGGACGCGAGGACTTCCTGCTTCGGCTTTCCAGAGAATCTGCGGGACTTCGTGGCTATTTGCGTCCGAGGCTGCTTATGCAAATGCCACCGAAGATGAGCTACGAGGATTGATGGATTTTGGAAATCGCGAAAGGTGGGGAGCAGATATTTTTTTTTAGTTGGAACTGATGGTGGTGGAGGTATAACTCATTTTTGCGTTTCAAGTAATGAAGAAGTTATTATCATTGCAGTGTATCAGGTTGGCAAGAAAGAAATTTCAGTTTTGTAGTTTGAAATAAAATGCATTTTTTGAGACGCGGAATATACTTGTAATGTAAGTGTGACTAATATCAAATGCCAAAAGAGAAATATTTTTACACTCACAAAAGTTTGAGAGTCTCTTTAGTAAATTATTATATTATATAATATTAATATTGATGGATTCTAAAAATTGTGAATCGGAAATCGCAAACCATTAAGGTGTTATCATATGATTTTTGTTTTCTTAATTCTGTATTTTGGAATGAACAATATTTTGCATGAAATCGAATATTAATATCCTTATTATTGCTATGAGCTATTCTTATTGGCCGCAGATGAGTTGCAAACATTGAGTTGGCCAACGAAGGATTTCTGAAAATATTGCGCAGTCGAAACGAACATTAACTCTTTCCGGTCCTACGGAGCAAAAACAGTTTAAGTTTATAATTATATCGTACCGAAATAATTATACCGTGCGCCCCATTATTTTTTGTCAAATTCTGGTATACCGATAATTACATCGTGCGTTACTCGCCGTATTTTATTCAGCGTAAAGTCGTTTTCTATCGTAATTGCGAATAAATGGCGAAGTACTTAAACGAGCGACAGCTGCTTATGCAAATGAACGCTCCGGGTGATGAGTTACTGACGATTTTATCGACGCCAGGATTGATGGATATTGGAAATCGTGCAAGGTTGAGAATGCTGATGGACATTAATTCTTTCCGGTGCAGAGTGCAAAAACGCTTCGGCGTTACTGATACTGATACATGGAAATAATTGAACTCTCGTTCGTTTCTACACATCCATCAACTCGCATCCTCAACAAAGCATCCTCCATTAATCAAAAATGGAAAATAACAGTTCTATTCTACCTGTAGATTTAATGAAAATAATTATATTGCGAAACGAAATATACATAGATAAATACGTTCATGTATTTCTATTATACGTATGTAAATTCTTTTATAACGTTTATATATAGACACCATAGCTCTATATATTCGAAGTGTAAGCACTCAACAGTACATATACGTTTATTATAACTAACCATAGTACCGTGTACATACTTCCATTTTGATGGATTTGACAATGAACCACAGCTTCAACCCCCTTAACGACAATCGGATAGGATCCCATCGACAAATAAAAAAACACATTTCATTCATGAGGAGGTTGAAAAACAGCATCCATCCACTCATTCACATCCTAAAGCCCTAATTCGCACTTTCGAATCGTAACCACCCCCCTCCCTCGAACGAGGCATCAAATCTGATGCCGCCAGTCGTTAACCTTCGCTCGCCAATTCGAAATCGGCATCAGGTTTCGCGGCGCATTGCGCCGGAAGTGGCCGATGGCAGAACATTAAGATACGACGATGCTCAAACCAAGCTTCCGTTCTCATCTACCACCTCCCTTCCGAGTCAAAAGTGGCCACCGGATCGAGCGTACGGACTCGAAGAGACACGCTCGGTTGATATAAAGTGGATTTCCGTGCCGGGCCCGCCGAATTTCACCGTTAACCTGACCCAGTTCGCGGGCTTCTGTTCTTCCACAACCTCGAGGAAGAGAGGGAGAGAAGGGGGAGGGGGTCGAAATTAATTTCCCAACTCCAACAGCTTCATCTCGGTTTCTACGAAGGTTAAGGTTCGTGGAAATCGAGCATCAGAGGGAGTGAGGAAGACAGGGTCATAAGTGGGTGGAAGAAGAAGAGAAAGAGAAGGCTTGAGTCAGAAAGGAAGACAGATGAGAAGCCGATATAGTGGAAGAAGAGAAAGAGAAAAGAAATGGTAAGAGAAGGCCTGAGTCGAAGAAGAAGAGAAAGGGAAGAGAAATGGAAACAGAAGGCCTGAGTTGAATACGAAGACAGATGAGAAGCCGATAGAGTGCAAGAAGAGAAAGAGAAGAGAAATGGAAAGAGGAATCCTGAGTCGAAAACAGAGACAGATGAGAAGCCGAGAGAGTAGAAGAAGAGGAGAAAGAGAAGGCCTGAATCGAAAAGGAAGACAGAAGAGAAACCGACACAGCAGGCGAGATTGACACAAAGCGGAAGAGAGAAGCGAAGGGTCGCGGATTCCGCGAGCCTCTCGGAATCGTATGCGATTGGATCGATTCCGTGAAGAAAGTCCGGCGAGGTGTAATTTGGCGGAATAAAGGATGTGAGTCGCGTCCGTTTCGACGGATGTTGGAGTGATACTGGGAACTGGGTGTGTTCCGAAGGCTGCTTCAACCGTACAACCGACTGACCTGACGAAGTTTCGCTTTCGCGATTTATCGTTATGGCGTGTAATTGTTACGTGTGCCAAGAAGCCGGTCGGGGTTGGCGTCGGATGGATCCACGATTCTGGTCAAACATCAGGGTGGACGCCGAGCCTAAAGTGGCTGGAATTGCGATGATGGCCACGGTAAGAGTCAAGGTGAATTAAGTACGGCCGGCTCGGAGGCTGCAGCGTAATTGAAATCGCGAAAGAAAGGGAATAATTTTATTCGCTTACTCGGAACTCTGCCGGAGAATGAATGGAGTCACTAGATGTCAGGTTAATCATGATCATTGTAGGATGTAATAGCTGGGGGGAGGGCTTCGGATGGATGCGGAGTGGATGGAATTGGCTTATCGAGGACTGGGCGAGAAAGTGAATTAAATACTGCTGGATTGAAATCCTGAGAGGGAACCGAGCATTTTACCAGAAAATTAATAATTTAAATACGTAATTCTAAACTACTCTGAAGAGTATCAACAAAATCTGACACTAATGGCCTGTTAAATGTTGATCCTAAATTTACAAAATATATCTTGTCACGGTGATAATCGTAGTATGACAGTTTGATACGTTACTGTGTAAATCTTTCGGTATTGGACTGTTTAAATCCGGACAAAAATTGCACAAGCAAGAACGGTGAGACGCCCACTACTGGGTCGGCGAAAAATTGCAAATTTTACGAGAATGGAGCAACGGCCCGACGAACGCGAACGTCAACAAGTCGCACTCTCGCTTCCATTGTTCGCTTTGTTTGCTTTGCTCGCTTTACTCGGCTCGGAGGAGCCAGCCAGACCGCGAAGTTCCGCTCCTTGCAATATGTTAATCGAGTGCGAGTGCCTAAAACTTGAATCGCATTAGCCCCGATACGTACCGAGCTTCTAACACGACGCCTACTCTCATCTCCTATTCCATAACTCAGCGTTTATGCTCCTCGCCCAGTTAGCATTCTGGAAGTATGGCTACGAGTGCCGAGTTTTCTTGCATGTTCCAAGATAATTTAGTTGCGTGCAACATTAAAGTAGCACGATTTTGGATCGAGGATGATAATCTAGGGCTTGTGAATCATGCTTCTCTAAATCGTGTTAGTCAGGTTTTGCATACGTCGAATTTTTTTATCTCTTACATATTTAGACTTTTAACAAAATGAAATTGGCAGTGTATAATGCGTTTACTTCAAGAGAAAGTGGTGAAGGATTTCTCTGTATTAATAAAGCAATATTTCTTCAGCTGGGTATATACATTGATAGTAATGTGTGTTGGCTCCAAACGTAATCATTTTTCAGCGAAGCGTATATGATATTTAGTTACTTATTTTGGTCGCAAAAAACTGAATGTAGTTCTGCTGCAGAAACAGAAGTTTCACTTGAAAAAACCTCTACATTCATCTAACCGCTCACAAGAATTCAATCAGTTTAACTCCATCGACGCTGAGAAATGCGAGCAAGAACACTTTAATCCGCCGTTTTGCAAGAAATTACACGAATCTCAACTTGACAGTCGGCAAAAATTGTCTCATCAAAGACGAAATTACTAGAAAAATATCACTCTTGAGATAATTCCAAATACCATTCCAATACCGACTCTCAAAACTCAACTCATATATGCTCCAGTCATTCTTTGCAATTAAAACCTCAGTTCCCAATCGAAAAAAGACACATCCATTCATCCGAGCTCGGCAAGAACAGAAGCGAAGCTTCAATCAGTCTGACTCCGTGAACGATCGGAAATGCGAGGAAAAACAATCGATACCGCCGCTTTGCAAGAAATCGCACGAATCTCGGCGTGACAGTCGGGAAAAGTTGGCCGATCAAAGCCTGGAAGTGGCGGCCGGTGGAAATTTCCAGTTTGCTCAGCGAGGCGAGACCGTAACAGGATTTGAAGGCGCGCGAGTCAGCCTAGAAGTGCTCGACAGGTCCAGCTTTGAGAATTCGCGCGGGGCTATTAACCTGCCGCGCTAATTGAACGAGACCGATCGCGACTACGTTTCTTCTCGCCAACGATCGCAGAACTCCTGATTCTTGACTAGATCGAGATCCAAGCGAACGAACGAACGAACGAAAGAGCGAAAGAGCGAATGACAGTTTGGCCAGAACGATAATCGTCGAAATTTACAGGCCCAATGTTACTTCGTTCCAGATTGACCGAGATTAAGAAGAAAAATTTGACATTTATAATTAAATAAGTATCCAATCCAAAGTTAAATGGTACTTGGATTTCTAACATCGCTAGTATGTAACATAACATCGCACATATATGTATAATAGACATAATTCTATAATTATGTATAAATATTATATTACATACTAGCAATATATATCCTACTCAACTCAAGAACATAACATTATAAAAATACTTTCAATCCTTCCGTTGATCGATGAAGTTTATATTCACCGACAATACTTAACATCATTCCACCCGCCAAAAAAAAAGATTTTCAACTGAGCTTAACATCGCACAGTTTCACAATCGTCCCATTCAGCAACCACAGTTCGATTCGAATCTGGCGAGGCCACCTAAAACGTCGACAGATGTATCGATCGGCCGATCGATCCTCGCCCGCTGACGAGGTGTCGATAAACGATCGAGGGCAGGAGGGGTGGAGGAGGGGAGGTGGGGGGAGTTGACGGTTTTCATGGCTGAAATCGGCCGATCGATCGGCTCGAACCGGTCCTTTCATGAACGGAACGAGCGTGTCGACTGACTTGTTAAAATCGAACGGGACCGGACGGGAGAAAGTAAAGTCCAAGGAACTTTTCGAGTAATTGAGTTGAGTGAGATAATGGTTAATCACGATGATTAAGGTAATGAATGGCCCGCCGGCTTCGATGCAAGAAGCGTTCGCCGTTCTATTTTTTTCAATTCCTCAGCTTCATTTTTTTTTTCTTCTTTTCTCGTTCTTTCTAATACTGTGGTGGGGGCCACCCCTTTTGTGTTCGGCGAAAATTGGTTGCGAGCGATTAGAATGATTCGAGGCGTAATTTGATCACTGATTTGAATTGATCGTGCTAGATCGCGGGAAGTCCGATTTGGGGAACTGGATTTTGTTGGGCTCCAGGCGCGCAATTAGGTGTTTAGGGTGGACTGGATTCGAATCGGAATATCGGGAAAAGGAAAAATTGGAAGTTTTTGCGGTTGGTTGGTTTGTACTATGCAATGTTTTGTCGATCGAAGATCGAATTTTCTTGATAGGCTTCCGTTTAATGCGTTTAGGTGTTGGAAATTAATTGTAATATTGGAATGTAATGGCAATACAGTGAGATATTAGATTATACGTTTCAATTCTAATAATTTCAATAACTTAATGTGTGAGGTATTGGAAAATTAACCATAATTAAGAGTCACATTTTTGTGACACTCGCATTTGATTATTCACAAGATTAGAAGCATTGAAGAATTTAATAGAGCGGTCTCAGTAACGACAGGTGCTACTTTAGATTCAGAGATTTCATAACTGGTTGGAAATCAGAGAAATCTGAAAATCGTACGTTTTTATAATCACACGTTTCAACTCTGTAACACCTAATCTGCCGACAATCAAATTTTCCTGACAGGTGCGCAGCATTCGATTCATTGGCAGATTAGAATTGCTCCGAAATTGCTGATTCTAATAATTGAAAGTGTCGGTAATAGAGTAGCCTAAGTAATGACAGGCATTACACGAAACATTGTGATGTTATAATTGAATCGTGAAGATGGGGAAGGGTGATAACGATTGAAGAACCGAGTGTTGGAAATAATTTGTAAATGGCGTGGACACCTCGAGCCATTTAAATATTGCGAACTCCTGATTTTTAGACTCGGTCATCGGCCACGATGATTTCTCACTCGAAGCGTTCCCACAAACAGGAATTTTTTCTCGTTGCAAAGCTGGACCCAATCGTGACGAGCGATCGACTCGTACCTGCCTGACGAAATCGACTTCGTTTCAAAACCACTAGCCTCTGGACAATCGATATCTTTCGTCGAGAAAACTGGGCCTTAAGCCGTTTCAATAATTACATAACTCTTAGTATAGATAAACTATAATTCTTCGTTCCTATAAATTTTCACTCTACCGTCTTAGAGTTGCATACTTTCCGACTAATCTTTCAGTTCACACCGATTTTTTGATTGAAGCAAAGTCTAAATTGAAACAGGGTGTATACCAACTATCAATACAATCAGACATCCATTCCCTACCGAGAGGTTAAATTACATTTCCCTTTGAAATTCAGTTGACCACAAAGAGTCAGATTAATTGAAACGTCCTGTACATAGACTATTAGAGCAATCTCGCACGAACTTTTCTGCCACCGCAAATTTCATCAAACTCATTTACCAAGTGAGAAACATGAGTCTCATTTCAAATCCAATCGTCGACAAAGACTCTGGCTAATTGAAACGTCCTGTAGATCGACTATCGGGACAATCGGGCATCGGCTGAATTCCTGGGGCGGAGAATTTCGTCGGACTCCTTTGCCGAGTGAGAAAACGTTACTCGCAATCGCTGCCATTCCGGGGAAAAGACTCTCTCTGGAACATGTCGACATTTCCCGCTGATTTATCGTCCGCGATAAATCATAATTTATCTTCGCGGTCTCTTTCCCACTGGCCGAGCCGAGTACTCTCGGATCGGCATTGCGCGCGCAGAGGGGGAGATTCCTTCCCCGCTTGCGTTTAGTTAAGTCGGCTGTTTTCAACAAAAGTCATTAGTATATCCCACTGACCTCTCTCGCTTCTTTGTGCCGAGGCATGCGAGAAATTAACGACGCCGGATTTGTATTTTTTTTTTTTTTGTTGGCGATGTCGAAGGCGATCTGATGTCGCAGTGGAAATCTCGACTGATCAGAAATTTGTAGGGGATTTAAAATGATTTGTCGATTTGCGGAAGTGACTGAATGTTGTGTGCTTCGAAGCTGTTAACTGTAGTTTATTCTGACAGTGGTTTATTTGAACTTTATTATTTTACTAATTTACTTTTGTATGTATCTTGTTTCAACCTTGTGTTTAGTATTTGGTTTAAATTTAAAAATTATTATTTTGCTGTTATTATATATTACTATTATTTGAGTTTTATTACTTGTCATTTTACTACACTTTAATTTAACCGAATAGGGACTGAAAATTTTGTGCTCTAATATTTTTCTTTTCATAGTTGAATGGAAGAATATTTTTGTAACGATACAAATATTTTTGATACAATTTTACTACTGTTATTTCTATGCCATTACACATTTACTATTATTACAAAAAAACGAATATCTAATTAATACAGTTGACATTTACATTTCATACTGTACAATTGACATTTCCCGCCACATAAATAGTAAAAAAATCCCAAAATTACAGCAACAGCCTAAACCTCCATCACCCCGCTAATATATTCTAAACTTCCCACACCTATGCGTCACTCCCATCTCCCTCGCAAAAATGGCGGAACAAAGAAACGATCGTTAAGCGACAAACAGAAGCGTGCCCCCACGATTGCGAAAGGGAAACGACTCGGTCGATCATCAATTCCATTCCTAATGCACTCGACAAAGAGTTATAAATTCCACGCTCGTTGAAGCCCGCGCCGTTCGTTACTCCAACGAGCCGTAGTAAAATGAACATCAGTCAAAGCAAACAATTACGAGGCGTCCCGCGCGAGGCGCAACAAATTCTGCCGACAAAGATTCCAATTAAATCAGCCGAGTCGCATAAAACCAGGCACCGAGAGCTGGATCACGATACGGGATAAGGGGGAGGGGGAAGGGGTGACAGTGGAAACATTGTCGGGGGAAGTTCGGAGGAAAAGGTTCCGAGAAGGAAAAAGTTGGTAGGTGATGCTAAGTGTTCAGAATGTGATAGACTGAGGTATAGTGAACTTAGGTTTATGGATGTTTTTTCGATTGAGGCGAGGAGGAAAGAATAGAACAAAATTACAAAAATCTTCGATTAAAGAGAGTTATTCTTTCAGGGACAAGTAAGAAAATTCCCAAAAGATCACTTCTGAAAAATCCTGCATAGGCCAAATAAGAGAACAGAGTCCAAAGAATCTTCAGCACCAAATAAATCACCAGATAAGCAAAGCTTCATCTGGCAATCAAATTACACGAACACAGGCCAAAAAGAAGCTGTTCGCCGACAAAAATCGACCTTTTAACAATCGAATAAACTTGCCGAAAAGTAGGTGTGATAAAATTTGCTTGGAGCCTGATTAAAGGAACAAAGAGGCAAGATCCGGGCTCGCGTGCGCGGATACAAGAGAGACAGACTCAGGCAGCGGGCAGCAAAGGTGTGTAGGGGAAGGTAGATGAAGGTGGTGGAAGGCGAAGGGGAGGGGGGAAGGCGAGGTAGAAGGAGAGGGAATCTCTGCGGACGGGGAGCTGGGAGGGAAAGAGAGCATCGACTTTATTGCAATTGAATGCGGCCTCGGTGTCAGGTACATACCGTCGAGGTATGCTTTTAGCCTATTTACCGTGGCCAACCGGCAGAAACGAACGCGCGCCACTATCTCGCTTCGTGGCTCTCCCTCTTTCCTCCTTCAGCTTCGTATATATGCGTGCGCGCGCGCGTCCGTGTGTCTCCGCGAGTCGGTATGCACGCGCGCGCGGATTTACACACGGGCGCAATTGCCACACTATCCTTACACACTGGCGCGTAAACTTGTTCACCCGCATATTCCCGGGCCGGAGCATTTGTGTTTCTGTGAGAGTTATACCGGGGTGTCGGAATTGTTCGCAGTTTGGGTAACGTGGGCTTAGTGGCTGGGAGAGACTGAGTACATTTTTTGGGCTCGTATGTGTTTAACGAACACAGATTTTTGGAGAGTGTTCCATGGAATAAGAAACTTAACATAATGTATACGTATGATTATATTATGTGTTTGGTGGACGTGAAGTTTGATTATGTTGCTGACGTAAGAGTCGATTCTTAAAAGATTGATATCTGTCAATGTCTATCTTTAACGCCTTCCCTTAGCCAACTACGATTACAACTCTACAAACAGTTCCCAATACAATATCCCAAAAATGATCAACCCCCTTAAGTAATAAAAATAAAATAAATTCAGACTAACACTTGTTTCTATCATGTTTAACTGTTTCAGTACCGTATTACCGTACTAATGTAAATGTATTCTTATTTGTCGTGAAAGGCGGTTATATTAATAAATTATTATTATTATTATTAAATTCTTTCTCCACAGCCCAAATAAAATCATAGCTAGTGTCGAACTGACCCAACAGATTTTCATTGAACAGAACGACGCTCGTCGGGCCGAAACTTGGCGTACACCCCTAACGGCGATCTAACGGACTTTTCGGTACACCCTGTGAGCTCGAGGTGTCCTGTGGAACAGTTGAAACGCGCAAGCGCCTCGGTGTCGCCTTCGTCATTGGCGTCGTCGGTGTTCCGAGTTGCGCAACACTTATATAGGCAGTACTCGTTTGCCGGAGTAACTCGTTGGTGCACACTTAGGCTGCAAAAAGAGAGGGCCGGCGGTATCCGCACGCCTACACCGCCCGGAGCTGTCATGAGCTGCTATGAGTCTCTCATAGCCTCTACAGGCTCTTTCATAATACCTCCTCCGAGCCTTAGAGACGCCGTGTTTGCTCGCGGTTGCGCCAAGTGGAACTTCACGAGCAAACAGAAAATGTATATGCTCCTTTCGATAATTGGCACTGTTTATGTTGGGGGTTTGAACAAAGGAATTGCTCGGGTAGAGTGTACAGGCTGTTTCAGGAGATTCGAAGGAAGCTGTGGGAAGTGATTTGGAAGACAATGTGGGTGGATGATAGTCTGGAATTTTTATCAATTCGATTGCCCGATTTTATATTATATGTTCATACTAATTGTGGATGAGTTAAGTTAAATTGTGGTATGTGAACTTTTTATAGTGTATAGTGTTATCTAATTTTTAAATAAAATGTACGAGCTTCCAGCTTGCAGCTTTTGCATTTGCATACTTTTCTGCTGAAACAGATATTTATTTCAACACATTTAGATAGGTCTATTCCTTGAAACTAACCCTGAAACTTGTTGTGAAAACTGGATCCAAAGCTTTTAGCTGGCTTTCATACATATGGAAAATTTTGTAGGAAACTTGGATTACAACAAAGGGGCTAAAACGTTTTCCATCGTCCCACGGAAGATAGCAAGATTTAAAACCCAGTCTTGCCATATGTAATGGACTTTTGATAGAGTAATTTGTATGCAAAATCTGGTTCAGTTCGAAAACAAGTTTCGGTTTGTCAATGCAGGGATGACTCGACTCGGCCCGTTTTAAGTTCATCCTGCCAATAAGTGGACATCAATTGTTGGAAACCTGAGTCGACTACCGAAAAACTGACACCAGCCTAGTAACTATTTTTCAACACAAAATGCATTGCCAAAATGGCCGCCATCAAGTCTAATTTATATAGTTCGCAGCTGCGACCGGTTCGTGGCTCGATCATTGTTCGATCGCTGGATCTCGATCACGGTTGCTGACAACGTGTGCTTTTCAGGGCTTGGCAGAGAAGCCTAAGCTACCATGCTCATTCAATGTCAATAACCGCAATACTTTTGCCACAACAGTGTCTGCCTCTTCGATGCTAATGTCGGCCGCAAGCGAATTCGCCGCGGGCTCAACCTGAATTTCATTTACAAACCATTGACAACCTGCGCGAATATGGAATTTCCGATGTCGTAACGATTTTATTCGGCGTGTAGTGGTACGCTGAAAAATACTGGCTCGCTGGTAATGGAGCAAAACACGGCGAATGGAAAAAGTCTGCTTCTGTGATATACTTATGATCGGAGTTGTACATTTTTTAAATGTTTCCGTTTACGTTGAGTCATTGTGAAATTGTAATGCTGTGAATCGTGACATTGGTATTTACTGAATTATATACGACGTTTTACGAAACAATTGCAATTGCGATTTCTTCTAAGTAAACAATTATCTATACATTAATTATTTGTACGTTTTACTTCAGGTTTCATTATTTACGATAAATTGGGCATCTTATAGGTGCCTTACAGCTTTTCTATCGCAATGTGTGGAAAAACTGCAGTACTAGGGCATTATTTGGCACTATGTTATGTTACTTTGAGTTAACATATTGCATTATAAGCCTGTTTTGGCGTGAATAGACGCCTCAGACGGGCTTTGGCCGTCAATTGGACTATGTTTGACTGGCGTATCGCTTTTGTATCACAATGATGGGTCATAAAACAACGGAAGCAACTGTATTTCATATTTAAATATTAACTTCTCAACCCATCATCCCAGCCATGCAAATATAACTCCGAGATAAGATTCATAATTTCGTACCCAAATAAAAAACTAACACTGCTTACATAGTACGGATACCTAACCCTTTGGCAAGTACTCCCCAGCGCTTGTCAACGCTCTCTCAACAACGCATAAACAGCACTATCGTCCGCAGCGAAAGCAACATATTTCGCGCGGTTTATATTTAAATATTATCCTTTCGACGCTCCGGCCATATATTGCCGTTCGATGTGCGAATAAGAGTTGAGAGTCGAATATCGACGTGCAGAGAGACGAGACGAGAAGAGAAAACGGTCGATACTTCTCGCGATAGCACGGTCCATCGCATCCCGCGCCGTTATTACAATGTAGAAACGCTGAAAGTAACGTCAGCATCATGACAGAAAGAAATTCCCTGACGATGATCGACGTGCTCTCAGTCGCTGATAAGATAGAACCGGAGACGTGAAACACGGGACGCCGAGGAATACAATTTTTTTTGCCTCGCCATCCTCTATTTGCATAAATTCGTCTTTGCGTTTCACTACTTTTTTTCTATCCGCCAATGATGAGCTTCGCGTCTCGGATTATGTACCTGCCGTTTCGTCTGTCGTACGTTAAATGTTAATCTTGGCATTAATTTCGTAACATTGAAGTGATTAATTATATAAAAGTATATAATTAAGTGTGATTATTGCAAAGGTAAATTTAATTATTATCTGAAAGTGTTAAAATTGTTCTGAGACCGACAAAACATTTTTACTTCTGTTACAAACCTTCCTTATCAAAGAAGTACAACATATTTCCGTCCAATTTTTCCACTTCGCACTCTCGCAATTTCCTAACATAATCCTATCACCGCCACATCATTCCACTTCTTACCGTTCGCAGCTTTCCAATTACATTAATTTCTCTCTGTCCGCTTTCACATTCGTCCCTCCTCCCCCCGCCCACCCCACCGGCATTTCTACCCTTGGAGGCCACCACCCGGCCCTATCCAGCCGTCATCTTGTCAATCCCGGACGGAAATTTCACGGCAGGTTGGCGAACGCCGACATAGAAAAGGAGGATGCGCCAGGCGCGTGAAAAGTGAATGAAAAATTCTTGGCTGACAAACGCGGACTCTATCTCGAACCGATCGGATAGCAGCTCGTGCCGGGGCCTCCTTTGTGCCGGCTGCGAGAAAATCCTGTCCGTGGTACGGCATGCCACGAACACGAGAATGATATACATACGCGTTACACACTCGAACTTACATGCATAGATTCGAAGACGTAAGGGGACATACGAAGTTACACGGACGTACGTATTATGGAAAGAAACGTATTCGTACGTGCATGCAAACGTGCGAACTTACTTAGGAATGTATGTAGGATGCGATGGTGGCGGAGTGTGCGAAGTGCGTGTAAATTGTGGCAGCGGGCTCTAAAGTGTGCTAGAACAGTGTACGTGGAATGGAGAGATTTACGGTGTCGCTGAAGGTAAAATGATCGAGTGCGATGTTCCTTGGCAGTCTTGTTATAGGTTCGGGGAGGTCAGTGCATTGTTTTCCGCGCGGAATATTTTAGACGGCGTTTGCGGAGGTAGTATTTTAATACGTGTATGAGACACGGATGGGAAAATGTTATAATAATAGAATATAAATTCTGTGGGCTTTAGATTTGTATGTAGGTACCGTATGGGGTTTCGTGTAGGTGTAAGTACATGCTTCAACCTTGCCAGATATTTTCTTCGTAGTACCGTAATGTAAGTACGCGTATGAAAATAATGACAGTCATTTATTTATGACTTTAATAGGTTTATTCTTTTAAATATTACTTTGCAATTGAGATGAATTTTATCTAGCTTAGAAAGTTCTATCGAATATTTGGGTGGCATTTAGAAACATACCAAAGTACACAATACAGTAAGAATAGTAACAGTACTCATTTTATTCTTTTCATCTTTTACTACCTTCTACTTTGTCCACAGCTTCCACCGTTTATTCATTCCGACCAAATGTTTGCTCTCACGATACATCGACGTACGCGCAAAAGAAGAACAAGAGAAAATTACATATTTAAGCGCCACTTTGCACAGACCTACCTCTGCTCATTACGTCATCAGTATTAAGACAGTATCTGTCATTAGACCGACTGCACGTACCACGCCCACGTGCCCAACAAAATCCACCAATACAGACCTCCCCGCAATCCGCCCATTGCAACATCGCGCTGGGAAGAAGGTTGAGAAGGTTGAAAACGCACACCCAACAAAAACCGACTCCCTACCAGCCCCTAAGTCGGATTAGAAGTTGGCTCACACAAGAATAAAATTCTTGTCAAGTATGTTTATATAAGGTCTTATTACTCCTCTATCGTACAGAAAAATCTTGTATATGTCCCCATACACGATCCGCGTATATACAGTAATATATATATAAGTAAGTACATATAGAAATATGTATGCGGATTTGCACTGTAGGTGTACTACTATAAGCACCGGAGACAGAATGAGTGTGGAGAACACAGACTCTGGTTCCCTCTACCAACGTCTGACCCAGATTTTTCTTTTTGCCCGGCGCGGCTAGATTGCCGATAATGATTAAATCGCCGCGCCAGTTTCGTAGAACGGCCGACGGCCTATCCTTAGAGAACGGAGGGCACTTACGTTTATGCCCGTTTGTAGTTAGACATTTTCGAATCCGACCGGCGGCCTGCCACTGGAAAAGAGATCGCGCGGGCCAACGATGGACGTTGGATGAAATGAGAGTTGCCGGGGAAATCTGAGCAGGAGAGGTCGGATGGGTTGAGAGTGTAGTCGTATTCGTTGGATATGTACGATTGTTACGTAATACGATGTTGTAAATGTAGAATTTTTCTATTGCTTCGCTCTGGTTATGCGATGAGCCTGCAGTGTGTAGTGTAAGTAAACAGGTGTAATGAACGTGATTTTCGTTTGTTTCGTATATAGTGTTGTTCGCGTATTATAGTAACCTTGTCAAAAATACAAGTACAGATTCTGTCACGAGAATATAGGATAATAAGGAATGTACCTATATATTGAATTTCTGAAAGATTGTAGTCTGTAGGAAAATCAAATATGTATAAATGGTATAATTTCGATAAAAGTAAACATATGCCATTTGCGCCAATAAGATAGACCAGTAGAATGTTACTCATATTTCACGTCCATTCAACTATATTACGTTGACTCAGAAAGCAAAATCACGTTCCTATTTTGAACGTACATTGACGCAAAGATTTGCCCCGACAAAACATTCGCGTTACGCTTTACACTCCGTATTACGCCTTTATAACGGGGCGGCTTTCATATTCTAATTAAAGTGGTCTAACAAATCGGTTAGTCATGAATGACGCACATGCGCGTTCTATTTGTATACCCACTCGACGTCGTCCCTCTTTCCACACTCGATCAGCTCAACTTTCTTCCCGTCCTCTCCTTCCATTCTCCAAACAACGCACTCCTTCTCTTACTCTCTCACATCTATCCTTCGCCTACCTTCAGCTACCTTCACCCTACATCTCTTCATTTCGTTCTGCTTCTCTCTCCGATGAACCTGCGACCTAAGCTTCCTCCTCTTTCCCTCTCCTTTTTCCCAACCTGTTCTCTTCCCATCCCACTCCCTCTCCTCTTCCCTCTATAAATCCGTCGTTCGTCATTGTTCTACTCTTCTCATCCCTCTCTATCCTCCGCACCTCTCAACAATGTCCGCTGAGTCTCTACGTACTCTTCTCCTTTCCCTATCTGTGTCCATCATTAATCTATCCTTATCTTCTCTTTTCTTTCCCTACATTCTGCTGTCTCCCAAGTCTCCTTCATCTTTGTTGACCAACGTCTCTTCTCGTGTTATTCTCTATCCTTCGACAATTTTGTCTTTGTCCGTGTCCCACTCCTCTCCATCCATCATTCTCCCTCTTCCTCTCTCGCTGGCTTTATTTTATACTTCTCTGCATTCTGTCTTTGTCTACCGCAGACTACACCGTGCAGACATTAAAGAAGCCAGTTATGGCGGTAGCGGACGTAAATGCGACCGGCAGCCAGCCAAGCCCCCGACGATGATACACGTAGCTCAACTATTCGCTGTCAGTTGGCAGGGTGGAGAAGCATGCTCGGAGTTATGCGCGGCCGAATTGCGTACTCGCGCGCCGCTTAGGATTAAAGCGCGCGTTCCGATATCGCACCGCATGTCGATTTTAATGGCTCCGACGATCAACATGAAGATCGCGGCTCGCCATTTGCCTTCGGGATTGGCTCGTCATCTTCGCGAGAGCGCGGACTGAATTTTAGAGAGAAAGCTGAGGGAGATGAGTCGATGAGGTAGTTTGATTCTGTTTCGGTGGATGTACAGGGATTGAATTCGTTACTTGAACTGTGGTTGAATTGGTTTCTCGATTTTTATTTCTGTTTTTTTTTCCGGAATATGTTGGTGATAAGGGTTTTCGTTATTTTTAGAGAGCAGTTTGAGAATTGTATATTATATTAGTATGTGCTATGCAATAGATGCTGAATAATGCAGATAGAGAGAGAGAGAGAGAATTTTAAATGGGGAAATTGGAATTAACGTTGATTATTTTAGTTTTGTTTCAGTATTTATGTAAAAACTAAATTCTTCATGTAAATCCCATATTATTTACGTTACAAGCACTACGGTCTCATTGAAATCGCAGTCTCGATCTCCAAAGCTCAGAATACGAAATAAAAATAATTGGCAAGGAAAATATCTTCTAATTACATTTTCTACATATTATACTACCTGTCGAAATGGTACGAATAGAATAAGATTGGGTTCGTTTGCACGCTCTTAATTACGCATATCGCGCAAGTATAATGCCGAGGATCGTTGTAGCGTGGCACGGTTACGCTCACGTTTACGTCCCATTTGAACTTTAACGCGGCGAGCATTCCAAGTGCATGTAGGATCCGATGTTAATTGGCGCGCTTTTGCAAACATTAATTTCGGACGATCTAGTTGAGGCAGCCCGATCTCCCTGGAATTCGAGTTCGTTGCCAGGTATCTGGGCTAATGGACGTTTGCGCAAGGCCACCTGTATACCGAGTCGCCTCAAAAACGATATTCACCGGCCAAGCACATGACGTGAACTCGAGATATACGGAGCAGTCGGGTAACTTCGCGTTTCTCACGGAATGCGGGGCAAAAGAATTTCTTCTAATAGAATTGTCAATTCTGCTAATAATTAACGGAATGTCTCTAGTAAGAAATAAAAAGCTGTGTTTAGTACATTTTTGGTATGTGGCTAGGTGTATGCGAATGGAATTAAAGTAATTTGTTTTATTTGATATTAAATTATTTTTGTAATTATTGATGGCTTCTTGGATTTGCATATTGGGGTGGCAAGGAAGAATTTTCGGGTTTTAAACATAGATAGCACATTAATTTCACTTTGAAAGTTCTCTAAAGTTGTAATATTTTTCCTTTGGAGTTTGATATTAGTAACATTGAACGTGGAGAACAAAATGGAAAATATGTTGTTGAATTCAGATTTTTCATTGCAGAAGAAGGAGTTTTATTTCATACTATAAAACCGAAAGTGCTTTCTTGCTAACCTAATATTTCAGTATCGGACAACTTACAATTCCTACCGTTGAAAATCTCAAGATTTTCATACATGACCAGTCGAAAAACGCCAATCTAACATTTTGCAGCTCTACTAATCAGCCCAACAAATTTCCTTACTCATCCCACACATCTACCTTTCAAATCTAATCCCAACTCACACCTCCACAAACCTCCACAAAACATGGAAAACAGACTCCTGTACAACTTGGAAGAAAACTACAAAATTTTTCTATTGTACCTCACTCGCACGCTATCGATCGAACGTCGATAATTGCTCGCGCAAAATTTACGACTCTACTTATCGATCGTCCGGCGGTTACATATTTCCGTGCCGTAAATCGGGCAGGAGGGGGTGGCTGGAATTTAGTCAGCGGAGGCACAGGAGGCAGGGGTCAGTAGGTCTCCATGCTGATTTAGCATGCGCTTTAGTGCCACGATCGTACTGGGACTGGCTGGGGAATAGAGAGATTCGATGATTCGATATGGGGTCGCCCGGCAATTTCTCGAGATCGAAATCGTCGATGCGGAGCGAATTTATATTCGCGGAGTGCGCTCCGATAAGGGAGGTGGACGCAATTTAGATTCAATAAGGAAACAATATCCCGCCGGAGCGGGCAAAAGTTCTCGCGTAATTAATGGCGCGCCGACTGTATTGAGTAATTACGCCGATCGGGTTAATATAGACGGCCTGGAGAATTCGCTGATCGCCATTGCGGTTTTCCGATTAGGGGAATTTTTTCATTTGGGTCGTTAATTGCTTGTATGTTGATGGCTGGGAGATTAGATGCGGAGAACGGGCGGAGAGAAAATGTGAATGGCTCGGAAGCGTGGGTGGTGTTCGGTGGAAAATGTCGAATTCTGGATTGGGGTGACTCTTGCGGCTCGCGTTTGATTTGAAAACGCTGATGAGGCTGGGTAATATCATATTTCTGTAATAATAGGGGTTGTTTCCTCGATGTTCCAAGGCAACTGATCGACTAACTACCCCACTCACCCGCCTTGCGAGTCCTAGAGTCGTTTACCGTACATATTCTTACCGGCCGATTCTTACGCGAGTATATTAACGCCGTCTTTCGATATCTATGATCTTTTACGACTATTTGCGAAACTTTCCTCGTACTTCTACATTATTTCCCATTACTTCATACTACTTTACGTTGTTATATCCAATAATTGTTGGCTACTTGGGCTTTTTGGAGTGTTTTAACTAACAAAGCGACAATTAAACCCCAATTTGGAGTATGTTTGACCACCTTATCTCTCTTGAACCAGATTTTTTGGATACTTTTTCACTATTTTACATTAGTTTACACTGTTTTATGTGGTTATATGTCGTAATCGATGGTGATTATCGCTTTTTGGGGACTTTTAGGCCACAAATGCGCGTCTTAGCTCATGTTTTAAGTATGTTTGACCACCGTGTGCGTACACTATGGGACTGAGCGACCAATGGAGGGTACTTTGGGACTATTTGGACCTATTGAAAGGTGATAAAACTTTCAGAACCGCGAAAAAACGCGAAAAAATTTTTGGTCTCGAATCGGATTTATAAGTACCCTATCCCATAGATTTTTACTCGCCCTGAAAGTTGGTGCCAAGCAGAGGTCCGAAATCTTAATAGTTTCGAAGATACAGCCATTTTTCGGAGGCGAAAAAATTTTTTTTTAAAGATCGACTTTCGGCGATGATCCTATCTTAAAGTACGCGTCAAAAGCTTCAAGAAAACCTACTTATATCATAGGTTTTGATCGCCTGTTCAAAAGTTACAGGCAATTTAAAAAATCGCGAATTTTCTAAGGGGTACCCCTTCTCATTTTTGCGAAAAATCGAAGGTCGGCGGATCGGATCGCCCTTTTGCTACCTGCTAGGGGGTCAAAAATAACTCAGAGAGCCGTTTCCCGTTGGTCGAAATTCGCTTTAGTTTCGGAGTTACAGCCAAAAAACCATCGAAAAAATAAAGGTCGAGAAATCGGTAAAAAATAAAAGTCTTCCGATCGACTTGTGGATATGCATACTGAAAGAGAATGAAACGAGGATCACAAAAATCGCAACCCGAGTCTTCTAAGTGCAATATTTTTGAAGATACAGCCAAAAATGTGTCAAAAAATGACAAAAATCACCCTTTTCTGCATGGCGCGGGGCCGTTGTTGTATCCAGCGACTTCGCCTTCATACTGCATGAAGAGGGATCAAAAACATACAAGAAAATCGCAACCCGAGCCTTCTAAGTCGAATAGTTTCGGAGAACGGATCAAAAATATACATTATATTTCCATACAAGATCATCTAAACCCAGCATAGACCGACATATAAACCCACCCAGCACATTTGACAGGAATGTCAGGATGTCAGGAAAGGTCGAGCGAAACTCAGCGTATCGACACACGCAGCGAGAATTTGTTGCACAATTAACGGGGGTGGCGCATGAATTATCCTTCCGTCTCGTAAACGAGCTCGGCCGATAAATCGAAGCTGCCCCGTTTAGAAATCAAATTTGACAGTTATAACGACGTGCCGGACCGATTACGAACTCGGCGGACCTCGGGCGGAAAGCGAGAACTCGCTTTTATTACGTCGTAATAACGAGCAGCCGCAATACATCAGCCCGTTAATTATATCATTATCGCCCCGCTTTGTTCGTATCGATTTATACCTGTCGAGCGTGTAACGACCGAGTATGCCAGTGTGTGTGTGTGTGTACGTGACACGTACGGAGACCGGACTCTCGACGGGTATTGATGTGGCTCGAACAATAAAAGTGTGTCAAGTTTGTCGAAAAAGAAATTGACGGGGAAAGATGACGCGCGTTACAGTTTGTGTGCAATATTTTTTGTTCTCCGCTTTGGGAGGGTGTCAAAGAATATTTATGGAGACGGGTACAATCTTCTGGGAGGAATATGGGACGGTGAGGTTGTTAAAAATGAGCTGTTGATTAAGATTGTCTGTATGAGGTTCGGAGAGTAGTCTGTTAAGTTTGTCGAATCAGAATTTGATGGAAAAAAGTAGTTGAGAGTAGATTCATCGGAGTAAAAGTCAAAAGTAAAATTTGAATGGACCGGAAATAAAGGTCGAAACGTAACGTATATCAAACCTGTATGTATTACAAATTTCGAACTTAGTTGAGTTGAAATGTTTCTACACGCCAAGAGATAAAACAGTTATTTGAGTTTCGATGAAAATTTATAAAAATTCGGTGGAAAATGGATACGATCCGATGAGTAGAGGTCGATTCTAAGAAGTTCAGGATGAAAATGGCAGAGTAGCTCGATGCTAATGACAGTGGGAATGGAAGTGTGGAAACTTGAGAGAAGTTCGCGGAGTTAATAAGCGATGTAAAAAGAGATAATTGACATGTACGTATTGGCTTGTTTGCAAGAATGGGAATCGACGAGATGTGCCGTTGCGTTTACGCGTTACCACATAATCGATCCGTTTAATTAGCTGACTCATTAGATCGGATCGATAGATCCCGGCGGCAGCCAATAATTCAGCGTCGTTTTCCTCTTTAAGTGCGTGATTCAACGTTCGGACGTCGTCGGATGCAAAAAGAGGCGCAAAAAGTGACACGGACGAGTGACAAAGTTTGTTCAGCTACTGACAACGTATAAAAACTGTTAACATCGTCACTGTCAAGCGTTACATAGATTCACTTTTCCATCCTATTGAGATCTGTTCGCAGTTGAAGTAGAAATTATCATTTATCCCTGTTATTGAACTAAAAGTATACAGTGTATGTTACATACTTTACATATTTTTATATATATTGTTTTGGCAAAAAGACAGTTTTAGTATTATAGACTTTAGCTACTCATTCTTGTAGCACAATATTTATATTTTTATGGGAAGCCATAATCTTTATTTCGTACAGTAGAAATAACAGAACATCTACGTGCAATAATTAGAAATACGTGGAAAATAATCATCTACATTTTTGAATATTTTTATATCAGCGAATAGTGTTCATACGTTTGTGTGTCGACAGAACAGTTTTGAATCCTCAACTGTATCATAAATGGACGGCCATCATTCTCGACACATTTACGCGTCGACTAACAGTATCCAATTTTCGAACGACAGTCGTAAAACTTCCACTAAAACTTCGAGCGTCGTCTAAAAGCTTTATGGAAATTCCCAAGGCGCGTTAAAATCTTCGAACGATCAGTCCTATGCAAGTTCTGCGCGTTACTGTCTTTAAACTGACGCGTTCTGCGCCGATTTTTAAGCATTCGAATCGTCAACGACTATTTTACAATCTTTTAAATGCTCTGCTCATTTCAAGCACTCTAAAATTTTTTTATACATCGACTCATTTACTGCAATTTCTGAAACATTTATAGCTCTAACGAAATGATAGAAGTTTTCATAATTTATTTCATTATTCGCTCATCATTTTCGAATCATTACTGTTGCGTATTGAGAGCGGCTCGATAGAAGAGCGCAGTAGTGACTATATGTCACTGTCGGCACGGATCATTTGAATAAAGAGTGACGGCAGGTCCTGGCGACACTGCCCCACTCTAGATCGCAATCGATACACTGCTCGATGAATGGCTCGCCTATCAGCGGCTCGCGTGACGCGCTATTGTCCACACAAAGGGACAAATCATCTTCGCGAACAACTCTTAGAAAAAACGTCGTGCTTCCGTCCGCATCGATTCGGCACGAGGATCTTTCCCGCGAAATCGATCGGCCATTATCGTCTTACACTTGGTGCTGTACACACGTGTGCAAAATTGAGTTGTGAGTGAGAGAGCGAGAAATTCATCTGGGCAGTTAAGAAACATCATAGCAAATTAACAGGCACGTTCACCCTCAAAATTTTCTAATCATTTTCATTGTTAATTTGCTGGCATTATTGTAACAGATCAGCGACAAGACCAGCACGTTTTTCGTTGAACCGTTCGCAGGCGACTGTGTGGTTCCGCATTTAGCGACCTGTGATTCTATACAATTGGTAATTCATTTTGTTGCTGTTTCTATCAGATCACTGTACATCTATTTATTTATTTATTGTGAATTAATCACCGTGTGTACTCTTACAATAGAAAAACTCAGCAAGTAATCCAGTGCAGTGGCTGATTGAGCAGCTCACAAGCACTTCGCCTAACATAGAGAAAAGGTACTTTTCATATTCAACTGCGCTTATTCTTTTAATAAAAGTACAGAACACAGCATCTTGTCCAATTATTTCTGCTTGCCTGTCACCAGACTCTTTATTCGAATCCGGCTCTTGTCCCTTTCTTTTACCATCTTGAATTAATAATACAGTCCACTATCATCTCTACCAAACATTTTTTGGTCCTTCGAGCCGGATGTCTGGTCAGCAAGCTCTTCAATTGTGACAAGTGTGTCTTAGATCAGATCAATATGCATCTCGCTCACCTCACTCACTCCTCACAGGTACAGTTCAAGAAAGGTTCACTAAAGTTCAGTTCACCATAAGCTCAGTGTGAAGCAAGTTCAGTTCAGTTCAAGTGATTGTGCAACGATGGCGTCACAGGAATCCATCAAAGAACCGATCAAGGGTGAGGACCAACAACACCCTCAAGAAGAGGAGCAGGCCAAGGAAGTCCTCGAAGTGCCAGTGGCTTCAGGCACAAAGCAAAGTGCAAGGTCCCAATCACCAGGAAACAGCCAGAAAGTGGAAAATGAGTTCCGCATCCAGACCCAGCGGATGAGGCTGAGCATGCTGGAGCAGCTCAGTGAGCAGTTGAAAATACCTGGCTTTACAAAGGAACAGCTGAAGAGGCACGATCAACAGGCCAAAATAGTGTGGGACTCGTTCAACAAGGATCACGAGCTCCTGTGTGCATCGACAAACACCAGCTTCCTCCTGCATCCTTATATGTCGGAGGGGGTATTTCAAAAGGCATTTGGGGCCTATTTAAAGATCACAGGAGAAGTTGCGGAGGCGCTTCTCAAATTGGAGAGCACTGCTCAAAGTGATGACAGTGAAAGTGGCTCAACAACCGCTCACCCCAAACGGAGCCGGGCCAACAAGCCAGAGATAAAACTCCCAACATTTAGTGGAGAACTCACGTGTTGGCCAGAATTCAGGGATCTCTTCACCTCCCTGATTATAGAAGACACAGATCTGTCTAATGTAGAACGGCTCCAGTATTTGAAGACTAGCTTGCAAGGAGAGGCTGCAAGGCTAGTGTCCGGTGCTCCTATGACATCGGAGGCCTTCTCGAAGGCATGGCGGCGAATTCACGACCGATACAACGACCACGATCGGCTCGTCCAGGCATATTTGGACCGCCTGCTGTCAAATCAACGTGAAGTGCCGCGCACCGGAAGAGCCTTAAACGGACTGCTCGCGGAGGTCAAACAGGACATTGACGCCTTAGTACAGCTCAAGGAGCCAGTGGAGGAATGGAGTCAAATCCTCATCTACGTCATAGCTCGAAGGCTCCCAGCGTCACTGAGGGAGGCCTGGGAAGTCAGTAAAAAGGGCGCAATGGAACGGCCCACATACCACGACCTGCTCAACCTGATACAGGGACGAGCCCAGGCACTGGAATCACTGCCTCCACAACAGAACAGTGCAACAAGGGCACAGCACACTACACGTGGAACAGTGGGACCACGCAGTGTACACACAGCGATGATGCAGAGCGGCTCAACAAAGTATCCCTGTGATCACTGCCAAGATGATCACTTCATTGTGACGTGTCCAAAGTTCAAAGATCTGCACCCTAGTGAACGGCACAAGATTGTGGTTGCTAATAGGTTGTGTTTCAACTGTTTGAGGCACCATAATTTGACAGCCTGCTCATCTACAAGGACGTGTAGAACGTGTGGTGAGAAGCACCACACGATGATTCATTTTCCAGCGCAAAGGAGTGCTCAAGCGTCAGCCAAGCAATAGGTAGGCGCCGTGTCATTTTGCCTCTGCTCAACAAGCTCGAAGACCTGGTCACAAATTCCAAGACCCTGCTCATTGACGTTACTAGCTACCTGTCAAGTCCTCTTGTTGACAACGATCACAAGAAGCACCTGTATCGACGCTCCGATCATCAACTTTGACAGCAGAGCGATGTTTGCGTCAGATCATTCAACGGCTCTCAGCAAAGGATTCATCCAGTGCACTGTACACCACATTTATGAAGGAGTATGAAGAGTTGGGACACATGAGACGCGCACCAAGCGGTCTCATACCAACAGTGCATCATCATGAGCTCACTACTGCTCAGCGATCTGACGAGATGACCTTAGCACATGACGCTTCGGCGTCAGGAGGGTTGAGGGTCTCACAAAGTCAGTCGTTGGAGCACGGTGCAGTTCAACCACCATACTACCTTCCACATCATGGTGTTGTCCGAGAGGACAGTAGTACAACAAAACTGAGAGTTGTGTTCAATGGATCAAGCCCAACATCAACAGGGATATCGCTCAATGACATCCAACACACAGGTGCAAAAGTACAAAAAGACATTGTTGAAGTACTTTTGTGGATCAGAAAATTCAAGTATCTGTTCACCACCGATATCAAGCAGATGTATCGACAGATCAAAGTACATCAGGACGACTGGGATTTACAACGGATCTTGTGGATCGATGACCAGCACAACGTAGTGCCATACCAACTAACCACCGTTACATACGGAACAAGATCAGCTCCATTCCTCGCAATCAGAACAATTCTGCAGCTGGTAGAGGACGAAGGTCATCGATTTCCATTGGCAATTGACCCGATCATTAAGGGCAGATATGTAGACGATATATTTGGAGGAGCAGATCACTATGAAGAGCTTGACGAAATATCAAACCAGGTAACCCACCTTTGCAAGGCGGGCGGGTTCCCATTGGCAAAATGGCACAGCAACAGTAAAGAATTCACACAGCAACCGGATCACCAAGCACCAAAGAGCACAGAGCATTTATTTGAAGATAGCAGTACAAAAATCTTAGGCCTGTCTTGGATACCTTACACAGACACCTTCAAGTACTGTGTAAATCCACCGCTCACAAGTTCCAACGTGACAAAGAGAATCATATTGTCAGAAACTGCTCAACTATATGATCCTCTTGGATTCTTATCACCATTTGTCGTGAGAGCCAAGGTACTGCTCCAAGAATTATGGCTCGAGAAGCTGAAGTGGGACGATACAGTGTCTCCAAACATCACGACAAAGTGGAATGCGTTCAGATTAGAACTCGAACAAGTACCTGATCTTGCTGTCCCTCGCTGGATTCGAACTACAGCGGATTCAACGATAGAACTGCACGGGTTCTCAGATGCATCGCAACTTGCAATGGCAGCTGCTATCTTCATCAAGACGACTGATCCAGGAGGTGCAGTCAGTGTCACATTGGTTTGTGCAAAGTCAAAAGTCGCTCCGCTCAAGAGAATGTCGATTCCTAGGTTGGAATTGACAGCAGCTCTACTCGCTGCAAAGCTCATGAGACATGTACAAACCACACTTGAGATCAATGACGTGAAGAAATTCTTGTGGACCGATTCATTAGTGACATTGACCTGGATCAAATCGCATCCTTCACGGTGGAAAGACTATGTCAGGAACCGAGTGTCAACAATTCAAGATCTTACTCCAAGCAGCGTATGGAGGTTTGTTCCTGGCAAAGAAAATCCAGCCGACTGTGCTTCTAGAGGACTTACGATTTCCCAGCTCCAGAAGCATAAACTGTGGTGGACAGGACCACAGTGGTTACACAACGACGAAAAGTCGTGGCCGAGACAACCAACAGAACAGGATTCACAATCAAGGCAAGAGGAGCGTCCGGGGCTCACTCTCACCGTGGCAACAGTTCAAAACAAGTATCACTGGGAAATGATTTACAATTTCTCGTCACTTATGAGACTGCTCAGAGTGACAGCAATTTGCTTTAGAGTTGGCCAGATCATCAAGAAGACGCCACGGGCAACACTCTCGTATCCACTTACGCCACACGATATAGAACGTGCGAGAGTGTTTTGGATCAAAGCAACACAAGCAGCATTTTTTCAGGTTGAACTCAAACAGCTCACCTCGGCCAAGCTACCACCATCACATCCTTTCAACCGACTGACTGCCTTTATTGACACACGAGGCATCATTCGTGTTGGAGGAAGAATCGATCAATCGAAGTTGGAACTTGAGACAGTGCACCCAGCAATCCTCCCACGTGAGACATGGTTTACGAATCTGATCATAGCAGATGCGCATCAAAAGACACTCCATGGTGGTACGCAGCTCACCATGAATTACATTCGACGATCATACTGGATCATTGGTGGTAGAGCTCCAGTAAGATCATACATTCTTCGCTGCACTACATGTGCTCGATACCGTGGCATTCGAGCACAACAACTGATGGGTCAGCTCCCCCCAGCGCGGATCACACCGTCCCGACCGTTCTCCACTTCAGGCGTGGACTACGCTGGTCCACTTACCATCAAGACCTGGAAGGGAAAGGGCGCCAAGAAACAGAAAGGATGGCTGTGCATCTTCGTGTGTTTCGTCACTTCGGCTCTGCATCTGGAGGCTGTAAGTGATTACTCAACTGACTCATTTTTAGCTGCTTTTAGACGGTTCACAGGGCGAAGGGGCATCTGCAGAACACTACACAGTGACTGCGGCTCAAACTTCGTTGGAGCGGATGCTGCCTTGAAGAAACTGTTCACCCACGGAACCGAAGAATCAAACCAACTGTACTGCTCACTAACAGAGAATGGAACAACGTGGAAATTCAATCCACCGGCAGCACCTCACATGGGAGGAAAATGGGAAGCAGCAGTCAAATCTGTCAAACACCATTTGAACCGAACGATAGGAGAGACTGCGCTTACGTATGAAGAACTGATCACATTACTTGCACAAATTGAAGCTGTTCTTAATTCCAGACCATTGGAGCCATTAACAGATGATCCTGACGATGTGTCAGCGCTAACACCAGCTCATTTCCTGATTGGCGAACCAATTGCAACAGTTCCAGAGCCATCGCTTATTGACACTGCACCAACAAGGTTGTCACGATGGCAATTCATCCAGCAACGGCTCCAATACTTCTGGTCTAAATGGTCAGCTCAACATCTTCAAAGGCATTTGTCAACATCCAAGTGGCACCATCCATCACACGAGATCAAGGTTGGATCATTGGTACTGATCACAGACGAGAGACTTCCACCTTCAAAGTGGCCTCTCGCCAGAGTCACTGAGTTACACCCCGGAAAGGATGGGCTGACTCGTGTGGTGTCGCTCAAGACGGCCACAACAACATTGACAAGACCGATCACCAAACTTGCGATTCTGCCTGCACCAGCTCAAGCAGAACAATTCAAGAAAATCAGCGACACAGTCGCTGATGGCGGGCGGAATGTTGCGTATTGAGAGCGGCTCGATAGAAGAGCGCAGTAGTGACTATATGTCACTGTCGGCACGGATCATTTGAATAAAGAGTGACGGCAGGTCCTGGCGACACTGCCCCACTCTAGATCGCAATCGATACACTGCTCGATGAATGGCTCGCCTATCAGCGGCTCGCGTGACGCGCTATTGTCCACACAAAGGGACAAATCATCTTCGCGAACAACTCTTAGAAAAAACGTCGTGCTTCCGTCCGCATCGATTCGGCACGAGGATCTTTCCCGCGAAATCGATCGGCCATTATCGTCTTACACTTGGTGCTGTACACACGTGTGCAAAATTGAGTTGTGAGTGAGAGAGCGAGAAATTCATCTGGGCAGTTAAGAAACATCATAGCAAATTAACAGGCACGTTCACCCTCAAAATTTTCTAATCATTTTCATTGTTAATTTGCTGGCATTATTGTAACAGATCAGCGACAAGACCAGCACGTTTTTCGTTGAACCGTTCGCAGGCGACTGTGTGGTTCCGCATTTAGCGACCTGTGATTCTATACAATTGGTAATTCATTTTGTTGCTGTTTCTATCAGATCACTGTACATCTATTTATTTATTTATTGTGAATTAATCACCGTGTGTACTCTTACAATAGAAAAACTCAGCAAGTAATCCAGTGCAGTGGCTGATTGAGCAGCTCACAAGCACTTCGCCTAACATAGAGAAAAGGTACTTTTCATATTCAACTGCGCTTATTCTTTTAATAAAAGTACAGAACACAGCATCTTGTCCAATTATTTCTGCTTGCCTGTCACCAGACTCTTTATTCGAATCCGGCTCTTGTCCCTTTCTTTTACCATCTTGAATTAATAATACAGTCCACTATCATCTCTACCAAACAATTACACTGTCTGATTACGTATCACGCGCAACTTATCAAGTACTCAACTGTGTAGAACATATCTCGCGCACGTTTTAAGTATCGAACTCTCCGTAAAACGTATCTCGCGTAACATTTTCAGCATTGAAGTCCCCCAACGTATCTTAACCACACTCCGAGCATCAAAGTCCCTACAGAACATAGCTTACGCACGCTTTCAAGCTTCGAAGTCTCTACAGAACGTATATTCCGCAGATTCTCGAGCAGTAAAGTCTCGCGTCGAATTCTCCACGCGACGCTCTTCGCTTCCAGCGTCGAGATCACACAAGGATCTCTCTTGCTCGATCATCGGAATCGGCGATTCCCATGCGGCGTTCGAATCGTAAAGCGGAAAGCATAGGAAAGCAAGCCTAATCCGCCGCGCTACGCGCTACGTTATTTACAATAGGAATAGACTAATTTATCGAGGCCGTAAAGCGCAGAATGTCCCCGGGCTGTAAAACAAATTCGCTTATGAAGATATAGCTCGCGAATGCGTTAGGGATGGCTGACAGTTATTCTCACTCAGATCGGTAACGATGGGACGAGTTTCGCTAATCTAACAATATAGTGTGGAACTGACCTAGATCCGAGCGAGAATGTAGTGTAGGTATCGTCGCACGTTTTCCTTTAAATTTTCTTATATGACGTTGCCCTAAATCGATATTGATTTTGAAACAGCCGTAATATTTTACTAATCTTTGAATAAAATATATAAATGCGACCACAGTCAACCACAGTATTGACAGCACTAATATACATTTTCTGCGAACATTTTTTAACTGTTCGATCGTACGTATGTTAATCCGGTGATAATATATATAAAATACGCGAAACTAATGTAACAAAAACATCTTCAGTAATTTCTCCTGCACACATTCATTCGAAAAAGGAACAAATACAGAATCGAGAACAAAATGAAAACATGCGATACATGCATACGTTCGTTTAAAACGGTTATCAGCAAAGCATTTTCATTAATGACACGATCATTCGCAAAGAAACAACCAAATAAATGACGTCTCAAAAAAAGGTAAACTGATCCGCACCTCACGCGACAACCTCCCGTCACTCTCGGGCGGGATTCCGCAAATTTCCATAATCATCCGCGAACAGTCAGCCTCCGAAAAAAGAGAGGTCCGTAACAAAGAGCAAAAAGTCGTCGCATTTAAATAAAAGGAGGCCGCGCAATAACGGCGACGTTGTCCGCGATCCGCATTTAAAATGCAAATGGCGCGCGCGCGCGCTCCCTCGGAAGCTCGAGCGAAAAGTTCATTAAGCAAAAAGCTGCACGGCTTACTCATCGAAGGAGCGGACGAACGGTAATTACGCTCCCGGAGGTAAATGATTATTAAAGCGGCCGTAAAAGCGGCCCAAGAGCACGTCTCTTCCACCTCCGGCCTCCTTCGAATAGGAAAATGGCTCGTCGCTGCCAATCGGTTGGCAGAGTCATGAGTCTCAGGGAGGATGAGCAGAAGTTAGCAGAAGATAGCAGAAATTAACAGGAATGAGCATTTGATGTTAGTCTTGCAACATTGTTGCCGATCGACTATCGATTACCTTGCGGACACTATGAATATTGAGTAGGAATATGACGAGTGAGATTAGTATCGTAGTTGTTGCGGATGGCTGAGGAAATTACTGATTGAAGATTGCTTTGTGAGATATTGCTGAGTGCTTGACTTTCCGTGGGAGGATTAAAGATTGGGACAAGGTTTGGGTTTTGGATTTTTAGTTTTGTTGATATATGCGTAGTATATATGCTGCTACTCTTATTTTGTCATAATGGTCTAGTGGTGTGTATGGTTATTTATTCATTATGTTGTTTCAGTGTTTGCTCCTTTTTTTACTCTTCAGCATCTAGTTTTTAGAGATATATCAACTTATATATAAACCTTTTGTTTTGACAGTGGTGTATATTCAAATGTAAAGAAACATTATTAATCACATAAATATGAAATTTACACTGCATTAATCATAAATTATATATCTCAATATTTTTTAAATATGGACTTACATCACTTTCAAAATAAACGGTGCATATAATTTGATTGTAATTTACACTGCTTTGACACCAATTCGGCTCCCGCAGATTTTCCTGTTCGATTACGAATCGCATACCCATTACATATACAATTCTTTCCTCCGACGCAAACACACTACACTCGAACAATTCGATCAATAAATTGCACCGGTCACAGCCGCGAAACTCGCACTCCCCGGCATCAATCCTCCCAGAAAAACCTCAGCCCCGGCACGCCGATCCTGCCGAACCTCGAAGCCTCCCAAGGACCCCCGCCAATTACGTCACTAATGACACGTTAATAATCGCTCGCCGTACATAAAGATCTCTCGGCGGCGGCGAGCGTCGCTAACGAATTACGAGCCGCCGCGTCCCGACTTATTACGTTCGGACTTGAGGATCAATTGCCGGCGAGTTTCGCGGGCTAAAAATTTATGTCCCCCACTCCTTTATCAAGGAGCAGCATATGGGGCCCCCCGATTCTCATCGCGGCGACATAAAGGCGCCGTTAACGGCCCAGGCGAGCAGGACTTGGAAGGTATTTACGGTCGTCGGCTGCTGATCGTTCGTTAGTTATCGGACTCCGTGAGAAGGAGGAGGGGGAGGGGGGAGAGGAAAAAGTTGGGTCCTGCCCCCCCAGTGGGGCCCCACGGATGTCCTTGCGTTTCGGCAATGTGCCGTTCCGCGCGAGGCAAGTGGGTCACAGCTTTTGCGCGAGCCGGAATTTTTTTCGGCGAGGCAATGGCTTTGGCGAAGATTAAGCGGCCGCCGGAAGAGAGCTGGAAAGATGGCGAGGTATTGTTTCGTTTGGGAATGCCGGGGGCGGCCCCGGCGTCCGACGGATTGCGTCGGTGCGGCGGAATGCTTTTCGAAGGTTGGAGGCTGGAGTGACAAGCTTGTTTTTGAGGCAGAGCTATTGTTTGGGTATTTTGGGTTGGAGAGATGCATTTTGTGGGTTAGCATTACTTCAACGCGGAAGTCGTGGAATGCCAATATGATTAATGAACGATTTTAAAATTTTGGAATTATTTGTCTATATATAATATATTATTTCTATATAATTTAGTAATAGGTGTTATATTTTATATATTTTTTGATTACATATATAATAATTGTATATATATGTTAACAACAATACGTTGAATTATTATTCGATTATATGTAGTCGTTAAAAATTTGCTCATCATTACTAATGTAACTTCTATTAATTCTAATTTCTTCAATTTTAATTATCTCTGCATTTCCTGTTTAAGCAATAATAATAATTTTTTAAACTACCATTAATTCAGCACAGAAATAGTACAATCCATATTAAGACTCGAACTGACAATTATCGTTTCATTACGAACGAAATACCGTGCGCAACATAATTGATAATGAAGCAGCTTATTCGCGCAGACACTCCATCCTTCAAGGCGTCGCTTCCAAGACACCAATCGCGCGCGTCACGGAATCCGTCTATTAACCCATCAGAGCCCCCCCCCCCCCTCCCCGCTCCCCTGAGATCCATCGATCCCGACTAAAATTCTCCGTCCCACGAAAGCCAGTCTTGATAACTGAATCAATCAACGGACCTGCGCAGGCTGCAGTATGCAAGTCTTAACATAAGTCCTAAGTTCCAACCGGAGTCCCACTAAGTTCACATCGCGATCGTGCCGATTAGGCCCGGCTAACTATCGGCACGCTATCGACGGCATAAGCTGGGTGTCACGATAGTTAGTTAATGGCGCCTCGACGTGTCTCGATTCCGCTCGATCGGACAAGGCATTAACGCTTTTTGCCGTCGCGCTGTCGAAACGGGGTTCAAAGGGGTTGCCGTATAAATAAAGTACCGCGTGCCGGCTGCTTTCTTGCCTCATTCCGTCTTTCTTACGCCCCCAAGCTCGTTCGTTCTCGCGTACGAGCGCTCGGCGTGCGATGGTAGCTGTGTACGTGTGTGAGGATGGCTCGTCGAGTGGACTTTCGAGGAGTCGATGCGAGAGTTGAATGATTGGATCGGTTGAAGGGTGCCGCGTTAGAAGCTTGAAGAGTGTGTGAGTGTGGACGTGTGGGTCGCCAAGTGGCGAGGTGCATTTTTGTGGGGTCGGTGTGAATGATTGGATAGTTTAATAGATAGATTGATCGGAGTTTGCTGTGTCAAGGGTTTGTTTGTATGGGTTAGGTGAAGGAGGGGGGAGGATTTTTGTGGGAACGTGGCGAGAGCTAATTGATGGGTTAATGGATGGCTCGAGAGTTTGCATGAGTTCGGTAGAAGATATAACTGAGATTGTGATGAAGGCGTGAATTATTGGCAGTCGATGAATTTGGGATGTTTTGTGAAGTACTAAGAAATTTGGTAGAATTGAAAGTATAAAGGCTAGTTAGTTTTTGAGAACTTAGTGTATTTTACTGCTAAGTGCTAAAAAATGATAAAAATGTATAAATGAACAAAGCCTTGCAATCCGTACACATAAATTATTTTCCATACCATTGCAATATAGCAGACAAATATGACATTCCCAAGATCAATAATCGAAGTATTTATAATTTGACTACGATTACCACTAATTTATTTCTCAAGAAACTACTCTTCTGAATTTCTGAAACAGACCATATTACAGACAACCGTCAACATAGAATCCAATACTCTCCAAAATCATAAATTTCCTCTTAACATTCGAATCTTCGACAAAGCTCACAAATCTCCCGCCACTTTTTCTCACCCTCCCCAGTCACACTTCCTTTTCCCCTGCTATTTCCGCTGGTCCAGCGAGGCAGCCTCGATTTACGAGAGTGCCGTCCCGCATTTAAGGCCATTTTCAGTGCGAACGCGCAGTCGCAGTTGCACAGTTAACGAGATCGAGTTATAAATGGGGATGCGGTAATGTGCCACGTATGTGGTCTGTACCGGTTTGGAGAATCTGCGAGCGCGCGCGCGCGCACGTGCGCACCGCATCGCGCTTATCGATATTGAGGGGTTTAATTTGTCAGCGGACCGGTAATTGCTTGCGTTTCTTTTTTTTTGGTACCGAGAGCCAGCCAGCGGGCTAATGGGAATGCGTTATTTAGCGCTAATGTACGTCGATTTTAATTTGTCTAGATTCCGTTTGCCGATGCGTCGCCTCGCCAAGGTCCTTGTTTATGATTGAAGATAATTCGGACCGAAAATGGGGGTTGGCGAATGCTGAGGTGTCGATAAGGTTTTTTAACGGATAAATCGGTAATAATTTGTTTCAATGTACGGTTAAATGTGGAACGAGTAATGTCATGAGTAGTTTGAGTTTAATAAATTAACATACTTTACACTTAACTCTTTATAATCTCTGACGAATCTTCACATAAGAAAATGTATAATTTTTACAGACTTTCGTTCAAAGTTTCAAATTTCAATTTTGCCAACTTCCTGTGCTCCTGCAGACCCGCGAATAGGGATAAATCGAATATCGTCCGTAACAATCGTAAGTATGTAACTGGCACGTGGCGCGTGGCAAAAAAATGTTGCTCGCAGGCCAGATCGGGCCCGTAAGTTTACCGTTGCGAAAGGATTCATTGTTCATTATCCATCGGGCCCGGCCAAATACGGCGTACGTGTCCGCCATTGAATGCCGCGACATTTCCGCACAAAGGAGTCGCGGATCGTTTGTTCTAAATATAGTTTTCGCAAGCCGAAATCTGGCTCTCCCGTCCTTATACGGCTGGCGGACACGGACCTCGGCCAAGTAGATTCGTTATCTAGCCGATGTAGGATGAACGGCTGACCCCTTTCGAAACCCACCTTTTTTCTCGTTCCGTAGACGAAAACCCAGTGCGGCCAACCGAGACGGCCATTATGCAATTCGCAAATTCCCTCGTCTAATTCAGGACGCTTCATTCAACTTCTCCGCGAAGTGTTAGACCATGAAAATTTATTCAGATTTTCAGGATACTTAAACATTGCTGGATTGCATCGACGCGGATGACGTTTAGTGCGAGGAATTAGTAAATGGATGATAATAGAAGGGAAAGTGGTAACAGACAATTTTGTTCGGAACGTGAATGGCGTAAGTAGTAAAAGTTGGACTGAATGGATAAATAAAAGTAAGAGGGAATTGTTGGATTGAAAGTATTAGGCTGGTATGATAGTTGTTTCCGTTTTGTAGTATGAAATAAAACTCATACTTTTGTAGAACGAATAGACTTTAACCAACTTTACATTTTCCAGTTAGTTCCCTAACTTAAACTAATCGATATTAAATGCCAAAAAGATCGTGACGCTATCTAGGTTTTAACATCGAAATTACTTTCTTGTCAACACAATAGCAGTTGAAAATAGAACCACGAAAGAAAGCGACATTACATATTAAGAACATTGAAGAGTGAGTAGGTCAGGATCCAGAAACTGTACTCTGCACTCGTTTCGAATTCTCGAAACGCTTCTGTCAGCGCCATATTTCTTCCCGTTACAGATCATAGAAATAAATGCTCTCCCGACCTTTCACCAAATCGATTTCACCCAATCTGCGAACTGTCACTCAAAACAAATAACGCACGTCACTGGCGAGCGTCGAGAAGTTATTTTCGAAATTCGCTCCGGAGTGTTCATTACAGAATGAAGCGCGGCACATAATTCGCTGCTTCAATTTCGAATTGTAAACGACCGTCTTCTTCTTTAGTTTCGCTTCATTTTTTGCAATTTGTCTCTTTGCTCTATGTCTCTTCACACTCTTTTTCTTCTCACTTCCGTCAATAACTCTTTCTGCACCTATTTATTTTTCCGAGATATTTATATTTGTATCCTTTTACATTCTTCCGACTCTCCCTCTTACACTCTTCCTTTTTCATCCTCCAAGAAAGTTAAAGAACCACTTTCCATCGACCATTAAAATCCCAACCATACCTCATTAGACGTTTGCTCCAATTAACAACGTAATTCCATTACTCTCTACTGACCGTTTACCACCGTCAGAATTGTTATCATTATCATCGTAATAATAATCCAAAACTAATCCTACAAAACTTAATACTTCAAAAAGCACATCCATCTAATCCAAAGTTCATTTTCCATCCTTAACGTAAAAACAGCAATGAACCATGAACATCATCAAAGCATAAAACGTAATCTGTCGAGCCACTCTCCGGTTTCTCCCTTAAAAGCCAGGCCAGCCAGCCGGTTGCAATTGCTGCTAGGTTCAGTTCAGTTCAGTTCAGTTCAGTTCCCAGTCGAAACTGGGAGAAATTTTGCGTCGACTCTCGCCAGTCAGGAAGAAGACAGAAACGGGCCGTATAACTTGGCCTGCTACAATTTGCGCCGGGTTAGTTCGTATCGTACGACCAGTTGGCCAGTAGGTACAGTTCGTACTGGTCCGGACAGGCTGGACCTATTATAGGAATCGAGGATGAAGCCGGTATACCAGATATACACTGACCCAGTGTTAGGAAAGCAGCGAGTCGCGGCCGCTTGCGGGAACGAGACTCTCCGAGAAGTCGACGGGGGTGGGAGAGCTGAGGGGAAGAGGGGGTGAGGCTAGGGGAGGGAGAAGATAGTTGAGCAGAGATATTACGAGGTTACGTAATGAGATACGGTGTGGGAGCGTTACAATGTGCATTGATTGTGAAAAATCGGACGTTATGCTTGTTGCGAGGTAAGAATTTCTGAGAATGCTGAATAGGGCGGAAGTATTTTGATTTTGAAAATTTTGATATTTTGTCTATTGTGTAATATGATATTCGGTGTATAGAGAATTTGGAAGGTATTGAGATTTGAGGTACGATGTACATGATAGGAAAGTGTCGGTACATTTTAAGGATAGTAGAGGGGTAGGGAAATATTTAAGAAATTGATAATGGATGCAGGTTAGATAAGAGATGAATAGAGATAGAATCTGAGGTTGAGTTCGGTTAATAGCTTGCTGCACTGTGGGACTGGGAGTTGGAAAGCGTATAAACTGGACCTTGCATTGTGGGAAATTGCAAAATTCCATTTTATAACGGTGGGAATTTCTATCTCAAATATTGCGACAGTACAAATTCTATTTCGCAACGTAAAAAAATCGCTACCTCGTGTACTATATAAATAAGAATTGTAACATTATGCTTACAAACAAAATGGGGAATTTTTAAATGATTACAAAATGTAGAATTCACACTCGAAAATTACAGACTCTCATCCAGGTGCGAGTAAAATAATACTTATAAAACTTTAAAGTCCGAAAACAGCATCAACCATTAGAACCGTTTGCATCGAATCTACTAACTACAAATCGCAAAACACCTGTCAAAAACCTTACAAAAATCACAAACCGATCTACACCCCTCTCCACAAACCACCAAAAAGAACCGACAACCGCAGACGACCGAACCAGAAGATGAAGCCATCGAAACCGTAACTTCAATTCTTCGGTCCGCCAATTGTTCTACCAAAGTTTCACGACTTTGTCGTCCGCAGCCGTAAGCCTCCCATGATCTACGGTCTCCACTTCCGAACCTTTCAACAGTAGAGTCCCGACCTCCCAAAAGAAGGAACGACCGCAACGAGTCGCACGAATGAAGTCGTCAGAATCGTAACTTCAACCCGATCGTTCCGTGAAAGGGTTTCCTGTCGGTCGGTTTACGGCCACCATGGGCCACCATAGGCCACCATGGGCCACCATGGACCCCGTAGAGGGCCTCCGTGGCAGCTTGCCACCGCGTTTATCTGCCGTTATGTATCCCGCGCGCGTGGGCCGGGTTTCTGCACTGTTACGCAACCGCAGAGTCGCCGGCCGCAAAAGCTTTGTGCCCGCCTCGATTATATTCCAAGCGGCAGAATGCGATTCTCTTAAATCAACGTCAACTTTCCGCGCACCGTTGTCAGGGGAATTCGGGATTCTTTTTTTCCAGCCAACGGTTTCCCATGAGTCGCTGCCCGAGTTCGCTCGCTCATTATCGCGCAATTAAGTGGCAGATAGTATGAAACACTGTAATGTGTTCTTTTATTGGGTCTGTAGGATGTTGGAATTTTTTTATTTTATTTAATGAATTTTATTCTGGGTTGATTGTCATTGTGGCAATATCGGATTGAATAGCGATTTAAAGGTATGAGCACTGAAGTGTGTTACTTATTCTTATATTGGGTCTGTAGAATCTTGGAATTTCTTAAGTTTGTTAAATGAATTTCATTGTGACTAAACGTCAACGTGGCAGTATAGAATTGCATAGCGACTGAAAAATATTAGTCCAAATACAAGAATGGTACACTCATCCTTCCTTCTCCCAAAAGCACCAAACTGCATAAACCCCAAAGCAACAAAACCAGCCCAACAAGATCAACATCCACCGATCAACAGCAAACCATCTACCGACACGACCTCGAGCCGCAAAAAAACCGAACAAGACGAGCACACGAACTCGCCTCGACCTCGAACAATACCCGGCGAACTCTCGGATCGCAGGAAACCGAATTGAAAAAATCCGCCCGACAATACTAAACTCCCCTAACGAAACTTCAATCAGCGATCTGCCGTCACGACCTCCGGCCGTAAAGAATCGAACAAGACGAATACGCGAACTCGGCTCGACCTCGAACAATGGCCCAGGCGAACTCGAAACGGCCCAAGAAAAATGAGTCCGCGTAATAGGTCGCGTGGGAGGCAATGATGGAGGATGAGCGAAGAGGAGGTCGAAGAGACAGATGAGGCGGTGGAGGGCGGTGGAGGGCGGTGGAGGGGAGGAGGTGGGGAGAGGGGAGGGCGAGAAATAGAAAACGGCAGGAAGTACGTCGACGCCAGCCAAAACAAAGGGAAACCGGCCGAACGAGTAGGAAGATACGCATCTTGAAGCGTGGGACTGCCGTGTACAACGTGTGCTGTTGCACATTTTGCCGCGCGCCGACCGAAGCCATCCTCGTGTCTGCAGTTTAAGGAAACATCTGGGACACGGCGCCGGGATTAACCTGATCCGTACGCAGATAGTGGCCGCGTTTCGAATCGAGCGGTGCGCCTCCTTCTTTTTTCATCGGAAAGGTGACGATCGTGTGTAAAATCGCTAGTTAGGAGAATGGACGCTTTTTGGATGGGGAATCGAACGTAAGGATTGTGCAAGTTGGTGGTGAGATTATTGTCGACCTGCATTTTTCATGATACTTGTGAGTTAGGAGTGGGCTTTGATTTGAATTTTGGATTAGATGGATATTTTTGAATGAGATATCAGGTATTAGTTTCTGTAAGTTTGGGTGTCTTGAGAGTTTCAATATTTTTAAATTGGTATCTTTCAGTAGACATTTGTACGTTTGAAGCTTTCTATGTTCAGATATTTTAATTGCGGCAGTCAAATAGATAAAACCCTTTACATTCAGAATTTGAATTCCTTTAAAATCAAATATCTGAATCAAATTTCAATAATTAAATGCTTCAACACACGTTCTACAAAATTCAAAAATCCCAATCTCCCATACACAAATTCTTATTCAGTTCAAGTTTATAGCCATTACAGTCACATTACATTCACCGTTGGCCACACACACACCACTTCCAACTTCAACTCTTACCATCTACCAATTTTCAAAGTCTCCCGACTCTCCCCGTATTCAAACTTTCGAACGGTCAAACTTTCCAATCGAATTCGTCGCTCTTGCGAGAATTTTGCATCGTTTCTGCTCCGAGTCGACTGGCCGGCCATTTCCACGTATTCATTCATTGGCCAGGAGCAGATTAATGCGAGTGTCGAGCATAATGCGCGGAGGAGAGATGAAGGATCATCGAGCACGTGCGTTCCGGCATTAATAATCCTGCCTTTTTGCTCCTGGCGACTCCTGCGATCGTCCTGACGAACTCGCGACGGGACTCGAGGTGGAACTCGAGGTGGAACCCGAGGAAGGACGCCAGTGAGGTCATCGCCGTAACGAGATTTGGCCGCCAAATTTATCCTACGCTAGTATGCTTAACTCGACGAATGATTTTACGAGATAGAGACTGTGCGATCGAATGTGAGATCGATAATACTTGGATCGATAATATTAGGTAGGTCGAAGATCCCAAGTAGATCGAAGCTCTCCTAGTATGGAGATTTGCTTAATTAACCTGGCGAGTCGTGATTAAATGAGAGTCTATGTAGTAGTTTGTAGCTGAGCGTTTTTTGGTGGCAATTGAAAAGTTGCGGGTAAATCGAATTTCAATGTAAAAATAGGGACAAGCATCTTGCAAATATGAAAGTAATAGTGTGCTAGAAATACATTCTCAAAGCTTAGTTGTTGCTTAGGGTTCAAATTATATTCTATATTTTCAGATTAACTAACGTTATGCAATAAAGTAGGTATATAGTGATGCACAGAATTGAATAACGTACTGTCTAGCAATTCGAAGTAAATGATTCATATTTTCAGCCGATTGTTGATTCTGACGTTAACTCCGCCGGTCAGAATTTCGTTAAGCAACTTTAGTCGGAAAATTGGAAAATGGCAACCGATTACGTAATAATAGGAACGTGTACGCACACGCGGGAATGCGTGAAGAGCGTATCGCGACAGGCGAAATAATTGAAAAAGAACGAAAGTCACGTAGGCCGGATAAAAAGTAATTACGCAAACAGCAAGTTGCGCGTTGCGTGGAAAATTGCAATCGCGTACGGGATGAAAAAGTTAATCGCGCAACAAAGGTAAGCCAGGCGATCGTCCAGAAAATTGCAACCTTGGCTCGGGCGCGAAAAATGCTCGGCGAGAAGAAATGAGGAAGCGGCGGAGTACGTAACAATGTTGAAGATCGCGCAGTTCCTGTTGGATGCGAACAATAAAGCTGGACAATGGTATCCGATTGTGTGAATCGCAAAAGTGTAAGAGCGTAAAAGTGCCAGAATTACAGACTTCGTCCGTTGGCGAATCAGTAAGGACGTGGAAAGCAATTTTATTATTTCGCATCTCTATTTATGCAAACATTTTTAGGTGCAGAATTATTATTTGTATTTCATATATAGATTCTTACAGGTTTTTTTTAGTAATGCCAGAGAATTGTAGTTCTTTAGGTTCGTGTTTTGAACTAGTTCAAATATCGTTTTTATGATGTTCAAAATGATTCTGCAGATTATCATGATACTTCTGTTTTATACTTCGACGAGTCTCTAAACACAGCCAATGACATCAGATATCCCAAACTTAAACACATTTCTATAAATATTAATTCCAAAAAGCACTAAATCTCTTCCAGGCGAATACTGAATAAATGTAAATTAAATAAAAATGCAATATGAATGATATACAATCGGGACTATCCTTAACTGATTAACGCTTCTAAAATCGAATCGAATTCAAGACTTAGCTCGAATCTAACACCTTCAGATTCATTCGAGACATTCCTAAATACAGCCCATGACATCACTTACTACGAACAAACAAAAATCCCAGCAAGTATTCCAAAATTGACTAATATCTCCCAAGCATTCCCAGTCGAATATCCCATAAAAATATATTGAATCGAAACAAATTCTTTTGCTTTCAATATCCACGAATTTGAAGTCGGTCTTAAAAATCGTCTAGCAATATACAGAATTCCCATAACGTATCGAGCAGCTCGGAGACTCAAAGTTCTGCGTACCTGCGGATCCGCTCGAGTCTAATATTTTCCGCGTGCTACACGAGCCTGAATCCCGGCAGGACAGGTTCTACCGCGGCAGGATACTCTGACATTTGCCAGGTTGATAGCCGAGTGGTTCACCTATAGGCGAGGTTTGCCCACCGCGTTATATTTACGTCGCTTGCCAGCGCGACGGTGTGCGCGTGCGCGAGATACTACGTGGCTCAACTGAGAGTCTCACTAGTGTGCATCGATGCTATCGAATCAGCGATAGATTTCAGAATCCCTTCCCGCTGATTTTTCAAAATTCGAATGCGAGAGACATTTGTAGAGATGTTAGTATTTTTAATTTTGAGAGAGATGAGTTTGATTTTAATTCGCGGAGGATTTAGATATTAGGTTTCGGTTAACTTTGTGAATTTGGAAAGTTCGGTTACAGCTGTAGTTCGTTGTGAATTTGGTTTATGTAATTTAATTGTAGCTTCGATGCGAATTTACTTTACCACTTTCTGTTCAAGTACCTGATTCTAGTATGTACAACAAAAGCTGCAAAAATTACACGGAATTTCTCCATATCCCACAGATCACTCAGCTTTACCAATAATCAACACCAAAAATTGAAACGTCCCAAAATAAAAAGTCGTACAAAAATCTACTGTAACCACTTTCAAACTTCCAAACATAATCAACCCGCGTACATAAAAATCTCACGTCTGCCAAAAACAACGGAAGGAAGAACTGTCCGCCTAAAATCCGTCAGAATGAAAATTCCAACCGGCAGATCCTGCGTCGCGCATCCTGTTCCGAATCGTTCGGCGCATCCAGGCGAAACCTCAAGGCGAATTAGAAACTCGGAGGAGCGTGTCGCTGAACCCTGACACCGGGCAAATTGGCGCATTAAAATACTAGAACTCTGAAAACGGGTTGATTATAATTCCGGCGTGCGTAAGGCCGACGTCTCTTGGCCGGCGAACGGTACATCCTAATGAAATAAACCATTAAGCGGCGCGTGCGCATGCGCACTGGCCGTCGACGATGCTAGGCAGAAAACCGCGGCCGATAACTGACTCGGCCACAATGTAGGCTACTAATTAATGTGCCTTGAAGTATCCGCGATCTCATTATGAGCTCTGACGGCTTCGCGTGACGCTGGGCGCATGCGCGCCGACGGAATTTCGCAATGGGAACGGTCATTTTCATTGGGAGCGTGCCAGCCGATGCCTCGAGGTGCTAAGGTGGAGGGAGGGGAGGGGGGATAAGGTGGGCGTAAAAAGAGGCCCGACGGAAATTGGTCGGAATCGAGCGGGGAGTCTGTATTTTAAATTTGAAGGCCTCGAGTTCGAATTTCTGCATTCGGTTCTTGGGTTGAGTCAGAATTTTTATTCCAGTCTGCTTGGATGTGTGTGGTGCGAAGAAAATTGTTGAGAAGGGAGTAGGTTTACGTTATTTTATGTTTGGTACTTGCTTCTTTTGCGAACTGACGAAATAGCAATGTAGTATAGAAACATTCTAACTATATATTAAGTAAATAATTCTGTAAAATAAGGTTGCAACAACTGGTTATTGACTGCCAGTGATAGATGTACAATATTGGGTTTTTGGCGAATTCGGTCAATCTTCCACATATATCAACTACAATTCAATTATTTTAACCGTTAATCAATAAAATAAAGTGACTGAAGCTATTATTTTTATACATATTATATAATGTAAATAATTCTATTCGAGATTCGTTACTTTTGAATTTCAGCCCTGTCGACTTATTTTAATAACAACACTACTACCTTCTTTAGTCCCATACTCCAACATTTTTCAGAAACTTATAGAACCTATCGCACCTGAAGCAATAATTATTAAAACAAGTATTTATTTTCGCTAATCGAAGCCCACTACTACTCATTCCACGCATACTAGGCAATAAACAAAACTCGGAACATACCAAGGCACCATTCCAGGGTTCAATCATCCTCGCCAGCCTTCTGCCGACAAGCCCAATAAATCCGTTCATCACTCGGCAACCATCCGAGCATCCGGACGAATGTCCGATTGTTCGCCAGCGAGCATTGTCGAGGAAATTTTCACCTAACCTCGCGTGTTTCGCCCACGAAAGTCGTCGTCGTGGCACGTGCGCCCCGCAGAGAGCTCCTATGCAATCCCATGCAATCCCATGCAATGCCATGTGCAATCCCATGCGCAATCCGAGTCCAGCTTCGAGGATGAGCGAGCGGATTGGCGAGTGTTACAGAACGAAGTTAGAAGCTATGTGCGGGGCTAGGCGAATAAATATTGCGTCATCTTGTCATGTAGGTCCATGGGGGTCCATGGAGGTCTACAGGGAAGTGCAGGGAAGGTAACTGTAATTTTGTGGGACGTCTCGTACGGAGTATGATGTCGAGTTCTGAGATATGGAAGATTGTGGTGAGAGTCGTTTGTTGGATGGTTTTCAATTTGTCGATTGACTTGTCAATAGTTTAATCCGGTATGGTTTGTATTTGCTATGGGAATAGGCTTAGAAGCCGTTTTTAATTGGTTTTCAATTTGTCGATTGACTTGTCAATAGTTCGATGCTTTATGGTTTGTATTTGTTATACGTGTCGAAACAGGCTTAGAAGCCGTTTACGTGAATACGAAAATAAAAATCAGTACATTTTCTTACGCATAAACGGGGTCCACGACATAAAATAACAACTTTAGTAGCAGTACCAAAGAACTGACATTTTTTAATCAGCATCCATTCTCTACTATCTCCCCTACAAAAACCATACGTTACACACATCCCGATACCAAGAAAGAAACCATAGAAGCAGAAAATCCTTTCCTTATCTCCATTACCCAAAGTATCACTCCCAAAAGACTTCAACCTCCACAAAATCATGCCAATGAAAACTGTCATTGGATTGACAAATGCCGAGACCGTCGCCTAAACGTCGCTCAACCTCCAAGTTCGCGACACGAAAACCCAGATCGGCCTCTCGCAACGGAACTGCGCAACGAGAAAATGGCCAAAGAAGCAGAAGGAGGAGAGAGAAGGATGGAAGGATGGAAGGATGGAAGGATGGAAAGAGAGGCCGAGGAATGGAAAGTGAAACGGGCGCGAAATCAATTGTACGCCGAGCACGATTTACCATTGTCCACCGTTCGAAGACAATGAGAGCCGGCCAATCGGCGTAGTCGGTCGCATCGGGCCCTCGATTTTGCTCGAAATCGATTTCTCAAGAGATCGACCGCCTCCTCGGTGACCCCCGGCTCCCTCGACCGTTTCCAATTACGCTGGAAAAGTCCGGATCCGCGTGGCGTCGGGTCGTGCATACTGCCTGATTGCTGCGATTCTTAATGGGCCGCGGAACGGGCACCAATTATATCGCTCGTACCATGTGGCCATAGCCACACACGACGATCGGTTTCGATTGGGTTGGCGATGGAAAATGGGTCGCTTCTTCGACTGCTTTCGGTAACGATGTCGCATTCTTATCACTTTCCGTTTCGGTAGAGCGTGGGATAATGTGGAAAGGGCATGGTTGGATGAGATAGTTAAAAGGTGTAGATCGCGTTTGCGGTTATGAATACATTATATATGTGGACACGTGTTGCACATTAAAATTTTGACAAAAATTGGCTCAGGTAATGATTTTTTTAATTAAAAAATCAATATTTCACCGGTCCTGTGGTGTATGACGCCTGTTACCTTAAATGTTCAGTTAAAACATGAAAAAAATAACTGAGACGTGCGCACTATTGTCAGAGGTAGCTTTGATTTTTTTTCCATATTTTGTTATTCATTAGATTGTCAGCGAGAGGGATTAGCTTTGCTCGCGTTTCGCGCGAATTCTATTACAAAGGAGGGAGTCGAGGGGTGGGGGATAAATTCCAGCCGGTCCGAATCGGTGTCAACGAATCGTGGCCTCTCGGGTTTCCGCCGATCTCTTGAGAAATCGATCTCACGCAAAATACAGCCGCCCAAAGGAATGTTGACTTCCAGTCGTGCGTGAGTACATTATTGCTCCCCTGAAAACGAACCTACGCCATTGTTCTCGATCTCGAGTATACTAAACCTTCAACTAAACCAAAAGTCTAAAAAGATCTGTAGAATTATTGCACCTAATAAACAGTCGTATGATATACGGAATTTTGCTTTTTGTGCATTCTAATGCATGAAACTTGAATCGTACAATTCATTCTATTTGCATAAAGATTAGTAAGTCATATTTAATTTCGTGACGAGTAAATTACTGTACCTAATACGATTTCAACAACTGTATTACTTATCCACCGATTACCCCACATTCCTTAAAATAAAAATTTACAGTAAATACCGTGCCTAGTACATTCGACAAAGTTGACATTTTTCTTACTTTCTGTGGTAATCAATGTTTATTGTATACAAGGAACAGTAAAGGTTGGTCAAAAATCTTTCTCTCACCGCTCGCACCGTAAACACTCCTCAGCGTTCATTAATCAGAATCTCACGTGGTCCGGCCATTCGCGTCTCGCTTAATCCCCATAAGCCGGCCGGCACGATATCGAAAAGAAAGTAAAGCGAGTCGAGAGAGAGAGAGAGAGAGAGAGAGAGAGAGGAGAGACAGAAGCGAGAGTGGACAATGAAAAAGGAGCCGCATAACGGACCGAACGCCATTGCACTTTCGATGACGGCAGCCTCCGCTAATAGCGCGGATCGCCTCTCGGCCAATCGCCTATTTTCCTCGTTTCCATCAAGTTTATGCTCTCAGATAAAGGACACGGCCTCCGAGCAGTCGCGACAAAAGTCTCGGACCTCCAGACACGGAAAAAAATGATAAGAAAGTTAGAAAAAGTGTGAATAATGACGGGGCGGGACAGGGTTCAGGGAAGAGAGGCATTGGGCGCGGAATCGACTATAAAAATTCCAGTCGTGGACAATTAATGTCAAGGATCGATAATCAGAATTTGAGGGTAAGAGGATGAATTCGATTTCGGGTGTTAAAAGGGAATTTTATCGGAAAGAAATGTTTTAATGTTACTCCTATATTGAACTAACGAGTCTTGAGCATAGAATATAAATTAATCTGGAATTTAATCGTATAATTGGGAACTTCCAAAATTGTGAAAAGATTAGCAATGAGGCTGAGTGTCGAATAAAAAATATTTTCCTAATTTCCATCAAGTTTATCCAAAGTCCTCCACTGATTCGCTACAAAAGACTCAGAACTCTAGACACGGGCCGAAAAAATGAAATAAATGGGGAAAAATACTGAAGAACCGAAAGAGGGATCGGAGGATGGAAAGGGAGGGAAGTACTGGGCGAGGAGCAGTCGATAAAAATTCCATCCGCGATTTCCCGACGAATCGAGAGTCGGGAATAACAGATTCATCCGAATTCCAGACGAAGGATTCGAACCCTATCGCCGCGGGTCCGCGTCCTTTTTTCTAGAGGCACTCGTAAAAATCCTTACGGTCACGGTGCATAACTGCCTCGCCTGCCGTTCCGAAACGGCATTCACGCCGAAATAGCTGCCTCCTTCGCGGAGACGGACGTCTTTGCCTGCCGAGAAATTTAGCTGTTTACGAAAAACGCTGTATCGCGTTCCGTTTCATGGTGTTTGTCAGGTTAGGCTTGTTCCAGTCGATGGGAGTTGGGTTTTAATTGTTCAGATGACGAGAACTTGAACTGAGAAACTGATATGCGAATAAATTAACCTAACTATGTGTTTATGTTGGGTTTCATATATTTCGGCTGCTTCTGGGAAGGTATTATGGCTGGAGGAAAGTTTTTGGGATATTTTTGGTAGCCTCCGTTTGATGGTGTTTGTCAGGTTAGACTTGTTCCAGTCGATGGGAGTTGGGTTTTAATTGTTCAGATGACGAGAAGTTGAACTGAGGAACTGAAAGCGTAGATTTTAGCCTAACTATGTGTTTATGTGGGATTTTACGTATTTCAGCTGCTTCTGGGAAGGTATTATGACTAGAGGAAAGTTTTTGGGATATTTTTGGTAACCTCATTTGTGGTTTACACGAATTATTTGGTTGAAGAGATATGGTAGAGCTGAGACGCGACGTTCCTCATACACTTTTGGTCATATCAGATTTTCTAATCTTTCATTTTGCGTATTAAAAATTCAACTAAAAAACTGTGTTTGTTAAACAACCAACGAATGATCTGTTTCCCAACACTTAGTCACACTTATCTCGGAAACTAAAATACCCAAGTCTGGATTTCGGTAATCCTCACCTGATCCTTCATTCAAACAAATACCTCGCACTAAACCAAAAAAACACCTATGCACCTCTCATTGTTCACACGATCATACCTTTCCCGCTTCACACGCATTCTACACATTCTCCATAATGTCAAGAACACGGAATTCTTTCCCCACACTCGCGAACCTCGGAGCATCTCTTACGAGTCCGCTCTCGACGAAAGGATTAGAATTCTTCTTAGAACGCTCTTCAGCCATTACCATTTTGTTTTGTCGATCGCGACGTATAAATAACCGAACGCATCGCGCGAGTACTATTTCGAGATTCGAAGCGGTAAAGCGAGCGCCAAGTTGAGCGTCGTTCGATTACGTACGACGCGCATAATTAATTAATTCTCATGCCGGAGGCTCATTATCATAGGCATACGTCGAGTCCACCTGCCCGCGGGACACAAAGTTCCATTCGGCCCCGTAACGTTATTATTGTGGCCCCACTGCTTCCTGGTCATCATAAATTAGCCGATAAATCGTTCTTCATTCCTGCGCGCAATACGCATCTCTCATTATGCGCTCGCTGCCGGCAATCATGGGAGTTGCATCTCTTTCCTTGAATATCATTCGCGGATCTGATCTTTTTTCATATTGCGCGGGGTGAATTAATTTGTCGCTTTTTTCGGTGGAAGGTTTCTTTCAGTGGGATTATTGACGTTTCCCTTTCTTTGAAAATCTTTCAGATTTTGCAGTGGCCAGTGGCTAATGACACCTGATCAGTTCGCACTGATTTGAATCTGTCAATCTGCTCAGTAATAATAATAATCTATTGACGGCAAAACCGACATTACCGGGATAACAAATAAAAATAAATTTATATTTGACTTCGGTAGATTTTGTCGATCAGAAGAGAGACTTCGTTTCCGCTCTTCGTCATCCCCACCCCCTGGCCGTCGGAAGTTTCTCAGGGAAAGCTGTTTTTTAGGCATGCATTTTACGCATCGCATGCCTCGCCAGTACGAAATCGGTTCGATGAAATCGATCGGCGAAACGAGAAGTCGTTGGGCCGCTTCGATTATACGCCTCGTGTGTGCAAACGTGAGCGTGCCTGTACGTTGTCTACGTTTCTGTACAGGGTGAGACGCAATTCTGGGTAAGCGGCTCAGGAAACTGAGAATCGACAATAATGCGCTCGATCTGCCGATGGGAAACGGGTTCCGAACAGAATGAGTGGATATCGGTTAATATTCCGCTGTAACGAGCTGATCGTAACTCTTTATTATTGAAACGATATTCGGTACATTGTGAAATGTAATGCTGAGAAGTGTTAAATAATCGGCCGCTGCTGTTAGCGGATTAATGCTTCTATTAGTATTATTATCACATTTGCGTTCGAAGTGCCAGCAGTATCATTACGAACATTATTTAAATCGGAATGTGAAATTGGTAATTATTGTCATGATCGAAGTTCCGTTACCATAATCGATACGGTAACGTACAGTACATTTACGAAAAATTGCTTTATCATTACCATCAGTAGTACATTGGGAACATTTACAGCATCATCACCAATAAAGTTAACCCTAATAATTATTGCAATTATTGGGATCATTATTTGAATCTCATCTTTCCGTAGGATAAATAAAAATAATTTCAAATTCTATTTCTGCATTTGAGAAATAAACTTCCGATCAGCAATTAACCCATTAGCTGCCACGATCTGCTTTTGCGGATTTTGTAATTTATATATTTATACTGTTACACAACCTCTCGTACACATATATAACTTATCCTGCCAAAAATTTAAAAAAAAAATTGGCTGTTCATGGGTTAAGGAAAGATCGACAAAAATAAGTAACAGAAGCAGTCGGCAGGATGAATGAATCAATTGAGGCGAAAGGAAGCGAAGGAAAAAAGAGTGAAAAATCCGGCGAGGGTGACCGGAAGTAAAGCTCGGAATGGAAATTGTTGGGTTCGACGGGCGAACAAGGAGAAATCGCTGAAAGAAATTCGAATAGCGCGCTTCCTCGCGATCCGGCAATTATAATCTTCAGCGAGCGTATTGGCATTCCGCTGAGGAACGCTCGCATAAAATTGAGATTATAATTGATTCCGAATAATAATCGGACGATAACCGGCCGAGATTCGTGCCGGCGTCTCTCTGAATCGGCGCTGCCTTCTTTTCTGCGCCGCAGCAAAATTTCCCTCCTTTACATATTCCGCGGATAACATCGGTCTGTCGGCGAACATTGTAATCTTGTGCCGCTTCGGCGCTGGAGGAGGAAGTTTCGAATTCCGATCGGCGAGACAATGAGTAAGGAGAATTGTAGTTAAGATACAGAACCTGAAGAAAAGTGAGACATCAAAATTGTGGGATTGATAGAAAATGAAAAATTTTGGAAGAATTGAGAGGAGCAGAAACCGATACTTAAAATTGTACAATTGGATTTTTGGTGGAAATGATTTTTTGATAGAATTGATTTTCCAGTAGAATTTATTTTCTGGTAGAATTGATTTTCTGATAGAATTTATTCTCTAATACAATTAATTTCCCGATAAAATTGAGTTACTGATAGAATTGATTTTCTGATAAAATTGTTTTTCTGGTAAAGTCGAATTCGACGTATCGCTGTCAAGGACGAGCGCGAGTATATTCTCGATTTGCGGGAATTCGACGAACTGGAGGATGTGGGCGAAATTCTGATGGGATCTATTTACGGTTATGCTCGGATGACTACTTAAAGTGGGCAAGTTATTGCGCGCTGGGGACAAAGTTTTACGCTGATTGGATATTGTAACTGTAAACCTCGGCGACTCGAATCCTTTAAATACACTTAAATCGTATTTAGAAAGTTATCAGCCTAACGCTTCGAGCACATCCGCGTGTCTTTTTCAGAGGCAATTAACGGCGGCGTTTTATGTTATTAATCAGGTATTAAAATCTCTCCCTACTTCGTCGTAATATTACGGACATCCACACTTGCGTTACACTTACGTTACAGTTACGTTACACTTAAATAGCATAACTTTCGATAATCCTTATTCTACTGAAGTATAATAAAAACGATAGACTCTTAATGCTATTAACAATAATTAATATTACACTGAAACTAACGGAACCAGATATTAGTCACATACAGGAATAACAAATGATATAAATTAAACCGTTAATAAATGTAGTAGTCGTACACCTTGAAACTTTAAAAATTGATGCCTCGCGTGAGACAAAGTTGCAGAACGCAACGAGTATAGAACTCAGCGTGTCGATGAAGAGGAAGTAGATGCAAAATTCGTCCTCGAGGATGCTGAAAAACGTTAGCCGCGTCCAATAAGGACGAGTAACGGAGCGATTTACGCGGAGAAAATGAAAACAGGCGAGCGAGGCGGCTCTCGTCCGCAGAATCTCGCTTTAATTAGTGCTGGGCATGTTTCAATCGCAGCGACACGCAATGAGGGCCCAATTAACTATGCCCGCCAGTCTGATAATTAAAATAATTATAGTTTTTTTTATTAATTTCGATCGGAACCGCGCCGGCGCTAGAAAAATCGTTTTCCCAGCCAAAAGGAAGCGATGAGAATGTCTACCGTTACTCGCGAGCAGACAATGTATGCCTTCACTATATTTCCTTCAATTGGGTCGAAAAAAAACGTATCTGTCTCATGGACGAACGAAGTAGTGGAAAAATGTTGCGTAAGGGTTCACGATTTGAAATTTTCCATGAGGTACACTCTATATATGAGTGGATGTACACACACGTATGCATGTTAAAAATATACTACTATACATGTACTATACTAGAAAAATATATCTGCACGTGCGACTAAGTTGATCATTCTTCAACCAACAAGAAAGAAATATATATTCCGTTTTTATTTAAATTACAGCTGTATATGTATACATTAAGATAAGAGTATGTATATTGAATGGCGAGGCACATTGTTCCGAGTAAAAAAGAAACTCTGTCTACGTAAACACAAAATGCATTAACATGTAATAAAAGTTATATACAGTGTTTCGCTGCAATATTTCATTTCCAGGAAAGAGCGCAACACATTTTATACCAAAAACTACGCGTAATGTCAATCACTACCACATATATATGATAACGTAAAACGTACATTGTATCACGTAACGCATTGTTCCCACTAAAAGAGGAAACCCAGTCCACGTAAATACATAGACACGCGTTAAAAAAGTCATCTACAAAGTTTCACTAAACAATCCATTTCCAGGAAAAAAGCATCGTACGCGCCTAACAAAAAATTGCGTATAATCGCTCGCGAGTTGTTTCACTCTTTCCGCAAAAGAAGGAGAGAAGGAGTGAGCGAGTGTTGGTGTCGATGAAATCGTGGGTGAGCAAATATGACGGACTGCTCAGTCCTGAAAAGTGAAACGTCCTCCGAAATATTCCGCGCACGCCAATGCGGAACCGATTTTAGTCGGCCAATTTGCATTCGCTTCGATCGGGCGGGCATTAAAAAAAAGAAGTAGTCGCATTTTCGTTTCGAAGCCTTTCAGATTTTATCGGGGGCCTGGGAGGACCGGCAAAATTGCGAAAAGGACTGTGCGAGGATTTCTTCGCACACTGTATGTTCGCACATTCGAACTGGACAGTTAACATGTGTACACTGTACGAAAGAGAGAAAGAAGGAACTGAAATACGGACCATTGTACGTAATACTTGTATCACGTGCATGAGGAAGAGGGAGAAAGAGAATGAAAGACTTAATACAAATAATAGTGAGAGAGAGAGAAAGAGTAAAAGACAACATATACAGGTCACTACAAAAAGAACGTACAAACCACACATCATACATAAATAGAACTTTTCACAACAGCCGCAGAACAGAGAAGGACAGAAGACAAACTTGCACGGGCAGACTTAAAAAGAGGAAAGGAGAGAATGGAAGACAGATATGCCAAGAGAAAAAAAGACAAGAGCTCTCGTATGACTCGGACTCCCGCTTTGAATCGCGTGAGCAATTGGCTCTATGTCGGCGAAACAAATAATTGGCGAAAAATTCCTGCTGTCCACGAGCCGCGACCGCGGGGCTGTGCCTGCCATTAATTAACTATAAAATCAGCGCGATGGCGGACCTACGGCCGGACCTACACGCAGACCTCCCGCCTTTTTTTCCATTTTTCCACTCTGTCACGCACCTGCCGGATTATGTCTGGTTCTGGGATCAAATCTTAGGTTTGGTCCATATTTGGATATGGTTCGCGATCGAATAGGATTTTGGCCTCTGGTTGATTCGATTAGAAATATAGATGGATAGTAACATGGTAGAAATTTATGGAGGGTGGGTGGATTCTTTGGGAAAGAAATTCAGTTTTTTTGTCAGAGTTATCTTTAGATGTTGAGGAATGGTTGCCTATTTTCCAGAAAGATTAATTTTTAGTTTGACCACTACCTCCTATTACATTAGAGAATTAATATCCACCTTGGTTTATACTTATACACTTTATTGAAATTTGGTATTAACCCAACCCCTGCTTTCAACTTTCAACATTTTAATTAAAACAGAAGCATCCACATAAATAAAAATCACATTGTCCCCGCTCGAACATTTACAACTCTTTACATTGTATTCGCGTCACCAAAAATTGACGACCCGGCCGATTTCTACCTCGATCCCGATCATCGAGAAATGGATCGCGATCGAGGACTCGAGTTCGATCCGGGCGAGGCCGAATTGTAACTCGTTCGGCATGTAACTTACAGACTGTCGGCCCGCCGGGCGGACGGTCACTCGGCGAACAATATGTTATGCAAATCGCTGACCACCGCCGACGACGGCGACTTTTATACGGCTTTCGTATTTTCGCATTAGCGCTCAGCATCTTTGGCCGGCCACCGCCCTCCTTTTTCCCAAACGGTCGCCGAAATCGTTCGTACTTCTTTATGCTTTTCCGTTTCTCCGGGCAAACTGATATTTCGCATTCCAGACTTGGCCGGAATTTATTTTCTCGTTTCGTGTCGCGTAAATTTTTCTATGCGTGGGTTGTATAGAACAGTTGGTTTATTCGTGGATTTATCATTTTTGAGAAAAAAGTTTTTACTATGCAAAATTGTCGAGTGTAGAATGTTATGCTTCGATTCGTTTTCAAACTGGTATTATGGTATAAACCGAATTTTTGATATAACTTTAACCAAGACATCTCAAAACCAGATTACTGTCCTCGTAATCATTTGACTTATTCCATTTTTCATGCAATACTCATCTTCGTTTAAGAAACCTACTATAAAACGTAACATGCAATAATCATTCCAAAATCGTCCCAAAATTTTGATACATCCCAAAGATTATTCCATCATTTAAAAAATACTTGATTCAACCTCGCTGCACAAAACTGATTCCCAGGCCCCAAATTCCGAACGAAAACCGCCGAGAAATCTTTGAACCGACAAAAGCCACCGATCCCTCGAAAATGACGCAATCCAGTCTTGAAATTAGATCTCCGCCTCTTTAAGCGGAGGCCGCCTGCATACTTCTTTGTCTTGAACGGCCCACTTGCGTTCGGAGGTGCGTAATCGTTCGCAACACTCACATACACACACTCACACACGGAAACAGAATCCTTACGCACGCTCGCACACGGTCGAACGAAATTTTTGCCCTCCGATGAAAAAGTCCTTAACGGCGCGAGGACGTTTATTGTCTCGGCCATTGTGAACGCGCGCGAGGGCGAGCTGAAGGAAGATATATAGTCGGATACATAGAAATATACACGGAGAGATCGCGCCATTTTCCTATCCTGCCTCGCCTCCCGTACTGAACGTGTTATTACGAACTTTGAAATTCGATCGACTCGGGGCAATAATGGCGAATTCGTTTTGCCGCGAGATCGAGGATCGCGTTTCCGCGATGGGATACCAACAGGAATATTGTTACATCGCTGAAAGTTCAATTTTTACTCACGTCCCTTTTTCCTGATTCGAACGTCCGATGGGCGCGTAATTATGAATTGTTCGCTGTAGGAGTGTTTATCGCTGCCGCTATGAAAGTGTCTATAGTTGTAAAATAATCGCGGTGAACTGGGATGTAATAACGCTTTGGTAAAAATCTGCGGAGATTGACGATTCGGCGTCAGATACCAGCTGTGAATCGAGAGGCAAGTTAATTACTCTTGCGCTTCGCTGCTTATTTTCATATCTCGATAAGTGATGCAGTACGACGTAGTTACTACTATAAAATCAATTGTGTGCTATAAGGATGTTTTAGAGGTGCGATCGAGAAGTATGAGTGGTTCGATGTACTGTTCAGCTATCGGTACTGGTATTTATCCAGGCTGATGTCTGGATGTCTGTATTGCGTGACGTAATAGGCCTGCGGACATGTAGATGCTCGGATTTAATGTTGGGCCATTTGTTCTGGCGCGGGGGCGGTCGTCAGATAGAAATTTCAGACTGCCACGAGGAGTGACTGACTTCGCCGTTGAGAGAGGTGTCACTACGGAGTCTGACATTTGACCGACATAGTTGGCTGTTTGATTTTTTCTTCTATGGGCTTGTGAGAATATTGCCTTGCGCACAATGCAGCGTGTAATGTTTCTAAATCATAGTAACTATCATTTAACTGCATTTTTATTCCAGTATCATCCGCACATACTCTGAAAGCATTTGAATTTCCTAAATCATTTTCCCACTTACCAACCCCCTTAACAATTTTCAATTCATAAAATCTTACTGCAGAAAATCTAATTACATCTTAAAACTACACATTACAGAATTCGACCAAATAACGTAGTCTACACGAAATCTAATTTCAAACACGCAAACATCGAAGCTACCGTCTATATCCTCCACACACGTACACCCAAATTAACATATCCAAGATTCAGTCCGTCATCGGGCCAGCGTCAGAACCTTTTAACACTTCGAGTCCGACGTTGGGCGTTTGTCAGCGAGCGTCTGGCGGCGTCGTCGTCAAATTCCGAATATCGCATATTGATGAGAGTCGTCTATGAGAGAGTCTAGGGGCCCGGGTAGGGTTAGGCACGGGCCTGGCAGATGATCCTACGCGAGGAATTCCAAACGAAGTCGATGACTGGTCCCACCGTGGATATATCGGCCACGGGACAACGTACTCTCCGACGAGAGTTACCTGTTGCACGTGTACGGGCTACTAGCTTCTCGAGGACGAACAAAAAAAACCTGTTCCCTTGTTTATGTCGCGCGTTTTAAACCCTTCTGCCGGCGGACGTCCGCCGATGGTACGGCTAGGCTCACGATGAAGATATCACGCACTTTTCTCATCGGTCGATACGACGGATTTCATTGAAGAGTGGGTTTGTTTAACAGTACTACTGTACGGTCAAAATTATCTATGGTTTTTTCATAATGAAACAGTTTATTTGAAATAATATTTATCGACCGTGGTTTGATATAAGTATAAATGATGGAGTAAAAAAAACTCCTTTGGCCCGGTTGGAATAGTCATGAAATTGTTTTGAAAACGAGTGATAGCCATACGACCGATACAGGGCCGGAGGAGTTTTTTTTACTCCATCATTTATACTTGAAACAGTTTATTTTTGGAATTATTCTTTAGCGGTTTTTGAGGTTGGTAGATGATTAATTGTTTTATGTTTTGTGGGTTCAAGCAAGTGTAATTGTGAACAGAAATCGTCGGTAGTTCTAGTGTTGATGTAGGAAAAAATGACTGACACGCTGGAAATTGGAACTGATTATTTAATTGTCGAAAATTAGTTTGAGATTGTCGAGACTCTTCGGTAACGAAACTTCTAATACCAAGACATAAAATATTACATTTTTAACCCTGTAACTTTTGACAGTCTCACCAGAAAACCAATTATCGAACTGTAATCACTCTTCCCTCTCAACAATTCGATATCTTTATTTCTAAATCAGTCTATCGCTACCCAAAACCTTAATCCAAAATTCCACATTAAACGACAAAATCAAAGAGCAACACGAATACGCCGTACAGTTACGTTCCAGAATTTGTTTATATCTACAGGGTGTCGAATATATAAGTCGATTCAGTTTTTGACATTTTATCCGTCCCGCGTATCGCGGAATTCGAAGTTCTCCGCAGCTTCAGGCAGGAAAGGAGGTCCGCTCGGTTTCCCGAAGTTTAGAAGCTAGGAAGGAGAGGACGTTTTACCGTTTAAGTGCGCCACGCGTTTCGCGTAACGGAATCGCTTTGACACGCGACCACGGTCCGTTTAAAAGAGCCGTACACAACTGGGAGCTGAAACGATGACGGATCGGCTCGAGAACTGGCAGGCAACAAGTGAAAACCTTTCGCGAGCGAGCGAAACACCGCCAGAAACAAATTTTTCGCCAATAATCGCAGTTAATTGGCTCCGACGAAAAATTTCATCAGCCTCAGGTTTTAAGTCGGAAAAGCACTTGATGGATTCAAATTTAATTCAGCGTACATCATTACGCGCCTTTACATACAATAGCGCACTGTTGTTACAACGTAAATTCACATATACTGATTTGAAGCCTTAGAATCATTGTTTCGAGAGTCGCATTATCATGAAAATCTTATTTCGTCCATTGGCGGTTGATTGTGTTGATAATTAGGAGTCTACGATACGATCATTATTTTTCGATCGTATTATAGTCCATCAGTTGGACCGTTTATATTGAAAGTAATGTAAGTCCACATTTAAAAAAAAAAGAGATTTCATATAATTAATGATTAACGTCGTGTAAACGGTTTATTTACGTGATACTTAATTTTTTTTTAAATTAACTTATTTTCAATATAAACGGTCCAGTTACTGATTAAACAATCATAATAACGATTCTATGTGTAATCGTAGTCATTAAGTTTTCGTCTGTTAATCGTAAAATAGTCTAATTCAGCAAAACTTCGACAGATCGTTCAATGATCGCCCGAGAAATTTTCGGCAAAAATTCAGTTATTTGATGAGAACAGACGTGCGTACGTCGAATAACGTGACACACGGTAGTTTTGCAATGCGTAGAATAGGACGTCGATCGTTGCACCGAGCACGCGGGTCCGCGGAAACACGCACTTGCATCGCCGTCACACACAATTCTCTACCCACACAGACAGCCATACGTCTGTGTGCTCATTCGCACGAGTACAGTGACGCGCATCGCTGACAGCGTCCGCTTCACTCCGCTTTTTTTTTCTCACTCCAAACAGTGTCCACGATCTTCCTCCATTTTTCGTTTCACCGGAAAATTTTTCTTACTGTTGTAGATTATTGTCGAGCAGAATTTGATGGAAAGACAGTATTTATCGAAGTAATAAAGCTGGATGGAATTTTGTACCAAAGATGGGAGAGGAAGATAATTGAATTTTTAGGTGTTGTACATTTGGTTTGACTAATATTTTGACGGGGGAAAGGTTTAATAGAGAATTAGAGAAAGACATTTCAGACTGTCCGATTATTTAAATTTATAATTACCGCCAATCTTTTGCACGTGATCTTAACTGAATATTAAACTGTTAAGTCTATACGGACATTTTTACATATGGAGAATTTTCGATACTCGATGGCACAAAGTACTTAGCTATTCATACAATAGCCTTCACTGCAATCGAATTTCAACCTTCGCACCTCCTTTTCCCAAACCAACAATATATTCAAACAGTATTCCATCTTCCATCCGATTCCGAATCTCACACCGAACAATGCACCTTGACAACCGCCTAAGACAACCTAACTTCAATCCCACGCCTCGTCCAAGAAAATCAACCTACCGATACCTACCGAACCTTCGATGGGACACAAATTTTTTTCTCGTTCACCAACGAACGCCATCAACGACGATCACTGTACTTACTCATGGTACACAGATTTCCCCTCAAACGAGCCCGCACACATTCACACGCACACGCACAGGTCTGCGCGCGCGCGCGCGCGCACGCTCAGAAACGCACACCTACTGTGCACCGGAACGGACGAGTGACTAACCTCTGCGAATAGAAGATGGACGTCGGGAGGCGCGCTGAAATCCTCAGCTGACTCTACGTCTCTTCTGACAGCCTCGAGCGGAGGAAGAGGTCGAAGAAGGTGGAAGGCTGCCAGTGGAAGCCGGTCGTACGACGGAAATCCTCCGGAAGTCCAGCCGGAAGCGGGAAAAGCGAAAAATTCGAAGGCTCACTCTTCCAACTCGAGGTTCAACGAATCAACACTTGTCTCTCAACTTTTTTTGCGAGATTGTCTCTTCGCTGAAGGGGATAAAAGGTTCCTGAAGGTCCAGCTTGAGAGAAACCTACGGTCGAAGGTGCGACCTGAAGATTTTTGGGACTTATCGGCTGAAGAGAAAAAGTGAATTTTTATGGGTTTGCGTCGAGTTTGACATAATCTCACTGGGAAGTATCACTTCACTTGTCGTTTTTTAGGTTTTGGGATGTATTGTTTGTTCCTGAAGAGGGGAACGAAAAATCGAGGGCCTCACAGTCCTTTGACAGAACTCGAGGTTGAGTTCATCGTTTCACAGGAATATAACACTTCACTTCTATATCCCCACTTTCCGGAATACTGTAGTAGAAGATTGTCTATACACAGATACTTCACATTTGCACTTTTTCGATTTCAGTCCTTCATGTACGCCGTATACCTATGTTAACCTTATGTTCACGTGCATTCACAAAATTAATGTGACACGTAATATATGTTTTTGGATGTTTTAGATTTATTCACGTGCAGGAGTGGATAGGATTATTTTCGTTGCCGGATGGATCGAGTTTCGGAACTTTTTCGAGACGATCGACGATTCGCGATCTGTCGCCGATGATCCACGGATCGATCGATCCCGCGTGCACGCGCGCACGATCCAGCCTAACAGATGGTCACCGTTCGTGGGCCGCGCGAAAGACTGCCGACACTCTCACCGACCGCGATCCAACCTTTCTTCCCGATCCGTTCGGCGAAAATTCCCGGCGACCGGCTTTGACAGATACCTTCTCACCTTTTCTGAACGATCAAACCTGTCAAAGTGTGCGTGTATCGTACTACACAAATCTCAGCCTCTTAATTCCCGTACGACTATAGGCCGACTGAGAATCGTCAGAACGCCAGAATATCAAACTTCTAAGAATCTTCAGGTTAACAAGGCGCCAACCTTCAAATTTCGAACTGCGCACAGATTCACTCCACTCGCCAAAAAACCTCCAGTCCCATAAAATCCAACTTTCCCGACAGTTTTCTCCACCGAGTGTCAAGTGTCGCCCGCTGAAACTCGACCGCGCCAGACTTGGCAGCCGACCGATCGTTGACAGCTGCTGCTCCTAGATCCTCCGCACATCCGGCTGATGTCGGATCGAAGAGGTCCGATCTAGCTGTCGGATCCTGCGTCAGTCTCCTGCCTTCCGAGATCCGTCCCGAGATCCGTCCCGAGATCAGTTCGAAGATCCGCTCGCGTCCGATCTGCGCGCGATCGATCGAGGTCGCCAAGAGTTTGATGATCGAGGGGATCCACGCGCGCGTTCCGTGCGATCCAACGTGGATCCAGCTGTTCTCCGGTACTGGGATATCCACTAACTGTCCGCAGGGGACGGTGTCACGCGGCCGTAACCGTATTGCTCGCCGGCGACCGTACGACTGTACGCGTGCTGGAGGTCGATGGTGGTAGTGGAGGTGGTGGTGGTGGTGGTGGTGATGCCGACGGTGGTGGTGGAGGTAGCGGTGGTGGGCTGGGAGCGCCTGTGGTGGTGGCCGGGATGGCAGGCTTGGTGGTGGCTGCTGAGTCGAGGAAGGTGGAACGGAGATGAGAAGCAGGATGGCCAGACGAGGAGAGAGATGGAGAGATGAAGAGAGAGAGAGAGAGAGAGAGAGAGAGAGAGAGAGAGAGAGGAGGATTGGATGTTGAGAGGTTCAGATCCGGAAAAATGTGTCGGGGAGAGTTGAGGGTGGGATGCTGGAAATGGGGAAGTGATAAAAGATAGATATTTATTTAGCTCCTGTAGCTACATTATAATTTTACTACTATCGGGAGTAATAATTAATGAAATTTGTACTAATTTCGCTTATCAGTACTTCGAATCCCCATGGTGCTAATATAAAATAAAATAAAATAAATATTGCTCTCAAATTCTCAAAAGGAGAGAGAGAGAGAGAGAGAGAGAGTATTGGATGTTGAGAGGTTGAGATCCGGACAAATGTGTCGGGGAGAGAGTAGAGGTGGGATGCTGGAAATGGGGAAGTGATAAAAGATAGAAAAATATTTATTTACCTCCTGTAGCTACATTATAATTGTACTACCATCGGTAGTAATAATAAATAAAATGTGTACTAATTTCGCTTATCACTGCTTCTAATCCCTATTGTAGATAATAAAAAATAAAATAAAATAAATATTGCCCTATAATTCTCAAAAGGAGGAAGAGAGAGAGAGCGAGAGAGTTGAGGGAGGGATGCTGGATATGGGGAAGTGATAAAAGGACAAAATTAGGAAGAGGGAGACTGGTTGAGGTTTTCAGAAATTGTTGGGGATGCAGAAGAAGGTTGATGAGAAAGGGATGGAAGGTGCTGGAGAAGGGCTTGGAGAGGTGTTCGGTTGAGATCTGGAGAAATGTGCCGAGGTGAAAGAAAAGTGAGAGTGACAGAGTTGAGGAAGGAGGAAGGTAGGAATGAGAAATTGTTGGAAAGTAAATATTTTTCTACTTGAAAAAGATTGCCAAGAGAAGTTTGGATATTAAAGCAGTGCTGCGAGAGCTGATAGGAAAATAAGAAAAATATGTAACAATGTTTCCTCAGAAGATTGACGGAAACCAGAATTAGAAGAGAATTGACAGCTTCCGAAAAATAATTTACCATTTAACAAGTGACACAACAACCAACAAGAAACGATACACAAATCCAAACGTCATTAACATCCCACCTACACCCAAGTGCCAACAGACTCTTCAGCCACCTAAACCCGAACCCCGGAACCAGCATCAACCAAGAGCCTCCAAAAACGAATCAATAAAGCCTCCGACCAAAAAGAGTCCTCCATTAATCAACATCTCAATCCCACCCAATTACAACCATCAACACCGATCCTCAACCCTGCCCACCTCGCATCAATCACTCTCCCCGTGCACCCAACTACCCCATCCACTCCAAATCTTTCCACCACCCTAGTTCAACCCCACCTTTCAACCCACCCACCCTCCTGATGAAAAATAAATCAGAGACCACCCAGCTCCGACTTTGATCCGAGACACTGCTGGCACAATGTCCTATGGCATCATGGTGGACGGCGAGTAGGCTCGTAGCTGAACCAGAGGGCCAGACGGAGTGCCTCTATCCCGGACGCCGGATGAAGAGAGAAGGTGGATCGACTCGGTGCCGCGAGCGGGGGGGAGTGAAGAGGCGAAGAGGATATACTAGGTAGGTAGGTAGGTATGTATTTCGCCCGCGGCGACTCGAGTATAGCGGTACTTCACTCCCCCTCTGCCTCTCCGGTCCCTCGCCCACCCACTCGACCACACCACTACCAGCGTAGCCGTCAACATCGAACCACTACCGACAGCGATGTGCTCGTCGAGTTGGCTTACTCCTACCGAGCTGGCCAGGATCGGAGTCGTGAGTTACGTTACGCGTGCACAGGGTGGGGCGGACGGCGTGGAAGGCTGGTGGGGGGGTGGGGATTGAGAATTGATTTTTTGAATAATTTTGGGGGTGCCGGGTGAGGGAATGTTTGGTGAGGCATTTTGGGGAATTGGGAATGGTTTGATAGTGGATTTTATTGGGCTGCTGAGTAGGTTGGTAAGGAATGGTTTGGGGAAAATGTATTTTTCTGATCTGATCTGTATGAATGTTAGGGTTTGTTTTATGGTATGGAACTCTGATTATAGATGTATATTTAAATCTGTATAAATTTAATTCGTTTTATGAATGGAACTCTGATTATGGATCTCTATCTGAATCTGTATACATTTAAGGGTTTGTTTTATGATACGGAGAGCCAGTAAATTTATAATGAGATCATCGATAACTAGGAGAAATAAACTAGCAACGTGTAGGTTAGTAGTGTTCATAAGAAAATGCTCGATTGGCAACAATTACGAAGTCAAACAATTTTAATATTTTGTACGTTCGTCAAATTGTTCAATAAAAAAAAACTTTTCTACATCGATAGTAATGAAACTCATTCGAAGCTTGTTAAGAAGTAATAAGGATAATCGAGAGTAAAGTTTTTTGCATCCGATATCGAATAAATCGACGTCGACAGTATGATTTACAGGATGCCAACGCGACAAAAGTGATCTACACTCAACGAAGAAACAAAAAAAAAAACCGAATGAAAAGACCACCGCCGTGACTCGCCGATACAGGAAGCGTTCTCCGCATAATTTGAGGCAAGCTCAAAATTATCTAAACCATCGCCGATTACGTCTGGCAATCGCGAAATTAAACTTCGATTAATTTTCATCCTCCGTTTTCCGCCGCCGCGCCAAACTTCTTTTATTCCCTTCAACCTCCGCCCATCCTTCTTGCCCCTTACTGCTCGAACACTGAGAAAGAGTCACTGTCTCTCTCGGTGGACCCTCTCTCTTCATTCAATCTCACTCCGTACCTTCCTCCTTCAACCTACACCCCCCACCCTCTCGATCTATCCTTCCACATCCACACCTCCGCACCTACTCACGCTCGTGCACTGAATGCAGTCTATCCTTCACACACCTACACATTCTCACATTAAACACAGTCTATCCTTCACAGGTACACACACACATTCCCACATCCAGTTAAACACAGTCTGTCTCTTTTTACATCCACGCACTAGACAGAACTTATCTTTCTCTACGTACACCCTCTCCTTCCAATCCTCATTCGTCTTTCTCTCTTCGACCAAAGACAGCTCCCCTTCCTCCGCTTCGAGCCTCACATCCGTAAACTTCCACCTCTCCACCAGTCCACCTTCCCCCAGCTCTCCCCACCCCTGGCCACAGTGAGATACACGTGTCGAGCGTCTCACGTCTTGGCGAACACAAATGCAACGGTGCCCACGACCCACAGTCGCTCGCTGCAGGATCTCTCAAGGACGCAGGCATTTCGGGCCTAAGTCGACCTACTCGCTGCACGAACTCTCGCTCGACTCCCTCTCTCCTCCTCTCTCTCCCTCTCTCTTCTTCGTCTCCTTCTCTGCCTTCAGCTTCGTCTCTCTCCGCTTCTTCTACTCTCTTTCTCTTTATCTCTCTCTCTCTCTTTCTCTGGCCAGCTCAGGAGCGATGACTCCTGTCCTCCTGCCTTGCCTGCCTTGCCTACCTTGCCACACTCGCCTGAGTCGACTGTCTACCCTATGAACTGGCCGGGTGGAGAGTGATGGATCGCAGGCGCTCGTTCGTTGAACCGCAGGAGGACTTTTCGGATGGTGGAACATGGATTTTTCTGATGGGGCTGAGGAGTACGATGTTGTGGGATTTAGGGAATTTTTGAGGCTTGATGGTGGAAGGATGAGACGCTCGCAGGTTGTTGAATGATAAACTTGGCATTGGTAGAATTGTAGAATTAGAATAACGTAGAATAGTATGTATAGTGATTTTTTGGTCGAGTTGAAGGAATGAGAGGTTGCGAATGGTATAGGTTTTTAAGGATTCTTTTTACGCAGGTTGATTGGTGGGGTTTAGGCGGAAGTTTAGCTTGGACGATATAGGATAGCAGGACAGCTTCAGGTTTTGGGCATTTTTACACTTTTTTAAGTACGTTGTATTTTGAGGGTTTTCAGAGTCTATTTTAATTTGCACATTTAAGACAGTGAAGTAATATTGTTTTTTTGAGTTTGGATATTTGGTACGCGAACCTTTGCTCAACAAAATAGGAATCAATAGCGAATTTGCATTCGTGATGCACGGTAGACAGACCGTAATTACATTTGCGCAATTTAGGTAAGAATATTAGTTTATTTTGACACTACGATTTCTTTAATATTACCTATCGTCATTTTGTGGAATTTGTCGCCAAGGTGCGCGAGACAGAACGAAATTAAAAATCAGCTACAATAAGCACCGCCACGTTACTTTGACAAACAATTAACGTTTCAATAAATTCCCTCTTGCCAGAGAATATTTTATCGGACAGAAAAAATTGTCGGAGAAGTAGAATTTTCTGCATCTCGGCATCAACGCAAATTCTGCGGATAAGCGAACGAGTCGCCGAGATAATTGTTAATAAATTTCCCGCTAACAATCTCTTAAGTCCAGTTTATGTCCAATGACACACGTCTCAACTATTTTTCATCGCGCTCCGTTCGTTACGTTGCAACTTTGCACCATGGGAATCGAAGATTCTAACGCTCGCATAAGAAAGGTCGCCGGGAGACTTCGATGCGCAGAAAGGCTGCGTAAGAAGTTTCATTCGACGACTCTGATGCTCGCCAAACACGCGCTGAACGTATCAATTACAAAGACTTCGACGCTCGCTGAACTTGCACAAGATGCATCATTCGATGACTGATGTACGCCAAATGCATGCAACACAAATAATTTTGACTTTTTTGCCTGAAATATTTGCAAAATATCCGGAATAATTAGTAAATATTTAGTAATGAAGCTGTTAGTTTTGTAATAAATTAATTAGTATATATTACTATACATAATAGTTAAATAGTAGGTATATATGAATTAATTATGAATTGATAAATTAGTTTTGTAATTAAAATAGAATTTGTTACATTTTAGTATTGATCGAAAATTGGTATTACAGTCCATCAGCAAATACTGGGCAAACAATTGCAACAAAGACATGTCTGAACACTATTTTCCTGTATCACGCAATATAGCACAGTGTCATAATTTTGTTCATTACAACTTTCGATTAAATATTCGTGTTCAACGTAACCTAACAAATAATCCGACGCATTGTAAGCACAGATCTATTCCTGGCCCACGCTTTGGAAAAAAGCTGTTGTGCTAACGAGCCAAGTAAACACACCGCCATAATTTGCACATCCCGCCGATCTAGATGTTAATATATCCGGTGACGCGAAAACAAATGGCATCGGTAACGGCGGCGCACATGCGCCGGGCACAATTCTGGGTCGCCAGTTTAATCGATGTTGTTTGGTATCCGAGTCTAAAGACTTCCAGGAAAATATTTTACGAGCGCATCGCGTCCGATCAGACGCGAACACGCGTGTAATCTTTTTTCCCCCCAATTCTTGCATCGATTCCGCGCCCACGAAGGCCACGAGCAATGTTTTCGCACCTATTATTTTACGATTGTTCGAATTCTTCCATTTCTGCGTCATATAAATAACGTTGAGAGCCTTCGCTTTCAGGCGTAGATTCAGGTCGAGTTCGGGCCGACGAGTTTTCTGTTCGACGCCGAATTTTCGGGCGTCAGGAAATGGATGATCCGAAAAAAGTTGAAAACAGAGTGCGCCAGACCGGCAACAAACATGTTGACGCGCTATTTTGGCCGATCCGAGTAATTTAACCGGCGACCGTCCTGCATAATGCGCGAACGCATGCCAGTCAAGGTAGAGTCGCCATTTTTTCCCGATCGATATACAAATTTCGTCGAAACGGCCCCGCCGGCAGACGAAATAGGAAATGGGATCGTTCGGGGCAAAAAAAAAAACTGGATCCTTTACGACAGCTCATAAATTACATTAAAAATAGATATTTTAATCGGCTCGTCACTACCGTTACTTTTTTTCTTTATCGCGCGTTATTAGCGTTTTTAATATCGGCTAACAAGAGAGGCGAGTAGGAAACGGGATGGTTTGTACGGAAAAACGGACTCTTTCGTGACAGGTAATAAATTATATTGAGGGAAACGTTTTAATCACCACGCTATTACCGTTAAACTCTTTACTCATCTATTTTCAATTATTAGAACTGCCTGATCATTATAGATTGTACGCGCTAATAGTACGAGAGGGGTTACTAAAGATTTCCGATATCATTTAGGTCAGCAATTACAGTGGGTTATTAACTTTAAAAAAGGCCACAATAATGAGATTAAAAATAATTATTTCAACTAGTGTATTATATACCTCGCTAAATTGTAAACGTAGTAAATACGTTGACAACCGAACAATTCTCATCCAAACGAACCCTTTTACGACATCCAATAAAACAAAGCCTAATTACTCCTCCCATCGACACAAATTCCAACCGCTAATAACCCAAAACCACCCACCGAGTGTTCAGAAAAACCGAAGTCACCCGAACAATCGAACTGCTTCAATCTAACCTTTTGTTTTTATGTCCAGGAAATCTTCGGAAGACTTCTGGCCTCCTTGGACTTCAATCTAACCTAACCCAACATAATGACGTATCGCTTACAAGAAGCTTCGACGCGTCGTCCCGTTTACAGCTTACATTTACCGTTTCCGAAGTCGGAATCGCATATAGGTATCGTAAAGCGTCCGCTTTATCCGACGGCCATTCAAAAATCTTATTACGGATTTTCCCGCGGCAGCGTCATCCTCTAACGCGTCTGGCTACGCGTTTCTAATTAACGTCCGCTTCGCAGCGAGGTAGACCAGGAGCAGTACGCCGAAGAGGAGGTAGAAGAGATACGATGAGATAGGAGGTGGCAGAGAAGGAGGATGGGCAAGAAGGGGGGGGGGGGGGCAACAGTACGGCAAACAGAAAGTAAACTACGTAACGAACGATCCGGCGTCTCTGGCAGACGCGTAGCAGAGTCGGCCATGTAACGCTTGGCCATGTAATCAGGAGCGACGAAAAAGAAGAGCGTAATTGGCCGGACGCTAATAGGCGCCGAGGCGGGAAAAATCGGGACGGTACGAAACGATCCCTGAGAGCGGGATGATGTATGGCGTTCTGTTTCGCGGACGCTGCCGCCGCGCGAACGGAATTAATCGACGTGCAATTTTCCTCGCCAGGTCGCGAGATCGATCTTTCGGATCGGCCCGTTTTCGAAATTGAGTCGTGCCTGCTTCCGGAGACATTAATGAAATGCAGATGAGATGTTGGGGATTTGTTTTTTTAGGTTGCTGACGTTAGATTGATTTCTTGAGGTTTGGCAGAACTTTTCATTTTTTTTACACTGTCTTTTTTGAGTGGAGTTTTTCAGTGAAGAGGTGGAAGTGCGAACTGGAAATTTTTTGCTATTTTTAATGTTGGCTTTTGATGTACTTCAAAGTTATGCAAAATTGATGATACAGTGTTCAGTTAGTCTGATGGAAATAGAACTAATCGACTAGTTTAGATCCGATCGACCATTTTCAGATTAATACTCCTCTTCTGATACCTGAACGGATGAGCCTGTGATCTATCCTACAAATTATCCTACTTGTTACTTCTTTTCGACATGTCTACAGAGATGCAAATACGAACCATTTGTCGGTAGAATCATAGTTATTAATCTTTCCAGGTTCGCTTCTGATCTACTCTACAGAACGATGCAAATTTTAAAGTTTAACTACGTTTTGTTGCAAGCAACCTCTGCTGGATGAAGAGTAGCGATCGAGCAGCAATTTACTTACAATCACCTCCGCATTCTAATCAGTCGATTTTTAGCCTCGAACGGGACGCAGACTAGACTGTTGGATCCGTGATCTATCCTGGAAATGATCCGGTACGTTCCTTGTTTCCGGTGCGATTAACCATGCAAGCAGATAAGGTCTTTTCATACAACACAGATAATTTATTCTAACCATTATTGACAAGGTGGAATGGGGTAAAACCGACCCAGAAATTGTAAAGTTTACTTTAATCTGATGTATTTTCCATCTATTCCACTAAAACCTAATAATCTTAGTGTTTTTATTTAGCGCATGGTTTATTCTGTTGGAGGATTCGCGAGACGATACGCGATTAGCCCTCGTGCCGTCATCTAGCGGTGTTGCTAGCGAGCGCTTGTTTTTGCCAAGTGCGACGGCACGTGTTTATTGTCCTCATGCCGAACGCGTGGAGGTCAGTCCTTTGTAGGCCTTGCCACAGTCAACAGTAAACGTACAAAATAAACTATTGTGTTACCGTAACTGCCTGTTTGATTTCGCCCACTTCGCAAATCCTGCTCACAGGTTATGGGCCCAGGAGCGCAGTCGAAAGCAGAGTAGAAACAGTGTCTTTTCTTTTAGTGCGGGAACGTAAAGCGTTTGGAAGAACACGCGAGTTTTTTCTGTCAACGGAATAAAGGTCGTTGCGTCGTGCGAGTGAAGATGAGTGCGTCGAATTGTGCGCGAATAGAGACTCTTCACAAAGATAATTACGACACGTGGAAAATGCAGATGGAAGCGTTGCTTGTAAAGAACGACGCGTGGGGCTACGTCTCCGGAAAAATTCCAAAACCGCATCTCGTGTCGGGCGACGCGGCCTCGCAAGCAGCACTGAACACGTGGCTGGACAGGGACTGTAAGGCGAAGTCGGATATCGTGCTGTCCATACATCCGACGGAATTAAAGCAGATAAAGGGGTGCGACACATCTCGTGCGGCATGGTTAAAGCTGGAAGGTATTTATCAGTCGAAGGGACCAGCGCGAAAAGCCACCTTGTTGAAGCAAGTCCTGCTTCAACGAATGAAAGAGGGCGAAGACGTGCGAGAACACCTCCGAAAACTTTTCGACGCAATAGATAAGCTCGCCGAGATGGACGTGGCAATTAACCCCGATATGCTGGCGATAATGATGCTGTACAGCCTGCCGTATTCATTCGAGAATTTTCGCTGCGCAATTGAAGCGCGCGACGAATTACCGTCGCCGGAAGCGCTTCGCGTGAAAGTGATCGAGGAAAGTGACGCTAGAAGAAACACGGCACGCGGCGCGTCACAGGACGCGATGGCAGCAGCCAAGTATAAACCCCCGTACAGAAGCAGAGCTGAGAATTCCGAGCCGGCAAGCAAGGACGAGTTTAAGTATCGCTGCTATCGATGTAAGAAAATCGGTCATAAGGCTAACGATTGCAGGAGCGCAAAACCGGGAAAACCACGACAGCACGCGAAGAAAGCCGAAGACGTCACTCTGTGCGCGATAGAGGACTTTTCGGGCGCAGAAACATCCTTTCGCGCGGATGACGTCATGCGTGAAGCGAAGTGGTGCTTGGACAGTGGCGCAACGTCGCATTTATGCGGGGATTCGCGCGACTTCACGGAGATAACCGATTCGAGACGCGGAAGGCTCAATTTAGCAAACAATGCTTCGACCGTGATAACTGCCAAAGGAACGGTTTCGTTTTCGGCCGATGTGGATGGAGAGACGAAAAATGTCAGGCTGGAGAACGTGCTTCACGTCCCGGATCTTCGTGCAAATTTGCTGTCGGTCGCTAAAATCGCTGACAAGAACTGTGTGATTAGATTCGATAAGCACAAGGCCAACGTCTTCGACAGCCACGGGGACGTGGTGTTAACAGCGAATCGAGTCGGCGATTTGTATCTCGTGCCTGAGCATGGGCATGACGAGTGTAACGCGATCCTAGAAGAAGAGAAGAGCGTCTCAGGGCCACTATCGGCGCTAGAGGTGTGGCATCGCCGCCTCGGACATTTGAACGTGCGGGATATGTTAAAGGGTAAAGCGAGCGGAGCGTTTCGGGGTCTCGATCTTGGAAAGCACGAGGGCAACCTAAAGTGCGACATCTGTATCAGAGGAAAGATGACGAGAGTCCCGTTCGCGCCGAGATCGACAGAGGGGTCAAAACCACTGGACATTATCTACTCCGACTTGTGTGGTCCCATGAGAGTCGAGTCGAACAATCGCGCGAGATATTTTATCACGTTCATCGACGACGCATCGAGATGGTGCGCGGTCCGTTTCCTGAGGGCCAAGGGCGAAGTGTTTGAGGCGTTTAAGGAATTCAAGGCGCTCGCAGAAAACCAAAGGGAGCGAAAACTGAAGCATTTTCAAACCGATAATGGTCGAGAGTACTTGAGCGTGGAATTTGAAGAATACCTGAAGAAAAACGGTATTCAGCGACGACTCACAGTGCCGTATAACCCCGAGCAAAATGGAACGGCCGAGAGAAAGAACCGAACGCTTCTGGAAATGGCGAGATGCCTGCTCATCCAGTCCGGATTGCCAACGTCATTTTGGGCAGAAGCGGTATCCACTGCTAATTATATCCGGAACCGGTGTCCAACCAAAAGTCTGGGTGGACTTACGCCGTACCAGGCGTGGAACGGACGGGCGCCCGACGTCAGCCACTTCAGGGAATTCGGAAGTAGGGTGTACTGCCTGGATCGGGCGCCAGGCATTGGAAAGTTCGAGGATCGCGCGAGGGAGGGAACCTTCGTGGGCTACGCTTCGGACTCAAAGGGATACCGAGTATGGTTTCCGGACAAGAGGATGGTAAGGATAGTCCGAGACGTTAAATTCATGGGATGCAGCACCGGTTCTCCGGCGAGCCTCTACGAGGACTTTGGCCCGGAAGGCGTCGTTCGCGAGGGGAAGACCGACGATTCGAGACTCACTCCACAAAATGGCATTGCGGAGATCGAATTGAGAGGAGTGGGAGGTCACCCGAGCGACGATCTTGGAGTTGATACCGGCTGCGAAGACGCCACGCAAGGTGGCGCCGATGAAAATGCCGAAGAAGTCAACGCGCGGCCATCGAGGAGAGGTTCCGGGAGGCCGAGAAGAATAATGACTGGTAGACCGGGGAGGCCGCGGAAAGAATATCAGGCACCCCGTGAGGAAGCCAGCCACGCCATCGAGTCCGGGTACGTGGCGGAGATACCCGCCAAACAAGCTGTTTGCGGTCCCGATGCGGACGATTGGTACCGGGCCATGGCTACAGAGGTAAAATCGATTTTAAAGTGTAATACGTGGGACTTGGTTGATCGCCCGGTCGATCGTGACATTATCGGCAGTCGAATGGTATTACGGAATAAATGCAAACCGGATGGATCTCTTGAGAGAAGGAAGGCTCGGGTCGTGGCGCGAGGATTCGCTCAACGCCCCGGCGTCCACTTTAACCAAACCTTTGCGCCAGTCGCACGATTGAGCTCCATTAGGATGATGACGGCTCTCGCTGCGAACTACGGACTGGCAATGAGGCAGCTCGACGTTACGGCAGCGTACCTAAACGGCGAATTACAGGAGGAGATTTTCATGGAGCCCCCGAAATACCTGGTGGAAGCCCTGGAAATCGTCGCCGAAACGGAGAAGACCGACAGTGACATCGGAAGAAGGGCAACGGCCATGCTTCGCGAGTTGAAGGCCGGGGATAAGGTATGCCTTTTGAAGAGGGCGCTGTATGGACTTCGTCAGGCCGGAAGGAGCTGGTACAAAAAGCTGGATGAGACATTGCAGGATTTTGGAGCACGGCCTTCCAACGCAGATCCCTGCCTGTACCACTTGGGGCGAGGGGAAGATCTGCTCATGGTGGCGATCTATGTTGACGATATGTTGATCGCCTGCCGAAACCTCGAGAAGATCGACAAACTCAAGGAACGTCTCGCACGTGAATTTGACATTAAGGTATTGGGCGAACCGAAATGTTGTCTGGGAATCGAATTCGAGCGAGACGGAGAAAATATAATCATGCGTCAACGAGGATACACAAGAGACATCCTCGAGCGTTTCCGCATGACTGACTCGAAGCCTGTTGCCACCCCCATGGACGTCAACGTGAAATTGAACAAACTGGAGAACGATCCGAGTGGCGAGGAACTAAAACTGCCGTATCGAGAACTGATTGGGGCCTTGATGTACCTGTCGGTGGGAACCAGGCCCGACATCGCGTACGCCGTGAGCGCATTGAGCCAGTTTAATGATCGTTACGGAAAGTGCCACTGGTCAGCGGCGAAGAGGGTGCTCCGTTACTTGAAGGGGACCCTGAACACCGGCTTGACCTTCAAGCCATCGGCGGATTCGATCGTGGGCTACGTCGATGCCGATTGGGCCAGTTGTCTGGTCGACAGACGCTCTTACACTGGTTACATTTTTGTTTTAGGCCAGGGCGCGATATCGTGGGATGCCAAAAAGCAGAGGACGGTTGCTTTGTCGTCCACGGAGGCCGAATACATGAGTTTGGCCGAGGCCGCCAAGGAGGCCGTATATCTGGCCGGGTTTCTGGACGAGCTAGGGTTTAAGAACCTGGGAAATGTCCGCTTGCTGAATGACAGCATGGGAGCTCAGCGACTGGCCGAGAATCGGGCCTTCCACGCACGCACGAAACACATTGATGTGCGGCATCATTTCATACGCGATGCGTTGAGGGACGGCCTGTTGCAGATAGACTACGTGTCAACGAATGACATGATCGCAGATATGATGACCAAGGGCCTGCCTGGTCCAAAGCATCGGAGATGCTTGGAACTCCTTGGACTTCGGACTCTTCAACCGGTCGAGAACTAATAGCGTCTCGAGGGGAAGTGTTGGAGGATTCGCGAGACGATACGCGATTAGCCCTCGTGCCGTCATCTAGCGGTGTTGCTAGCGAGCGCTTGTTTTTTGCCAAGTGCGACGGCACGTGTTTATTGTCCTCATGCCGAACGCGTGGAGGTCAGTCCTTTGTAGGCCTTGCCACAGTCAACAGTAAACGTACAAAATAAACTATTGTGTTACCGTAACTGCCTGTTTGATTTCGCCCACTTCGCAAATCCTGCTCACATATTCTTTAAGTTGCATTAATTTCGATTAAAGATATCTTCTGAAACTTATGATTTTCTTAATAAATTGAAAACAGTGCTGCTGGAGTTGCTGTTTAAAAATGATTGAATCTTATATTTTTATATTATGGGTCAAAAGCGGAATTATTAGTAATACGAACTTTGTCGAACGAGTTAAACGGGGGAATCACAAAATACATGTTGGTCTATGTTGAATTCTATCCAAACCATTGAATACTAACCAAAGAAAGATTTCTACCTTACAGTTGGTACAATGCAACCTATATTCGAATAACTAAGAGCCTAGTACGGATTTGCCCCGTGTACGGATTTACCCCACTGCACCTTACCTATTTCGATAGCATACGCAACATATAAGATGAGAATTATAACTTGTCTAATGTAAATAATATCGGGACGCAATTTCAATGCAATTTCTCCGATTTCGACATTCGACGCTAATCCTCGAACGACTCGTTTCAAATATTTTGTAATACTCGTCATCTTTATTGCCATCCCAATATCGGGAAATTATCTAACTTTCCCTTACCAGCCGTCTTCCCATGTACGCGCAATACACTCTCAACATTCCTGTCTGTGCGTCGGGCATCATTCCAAACCAATACCATGCGCATCATCAAGTGCATAAATCTTGCAGCATCCAATGCCATCCGGTGAGCACAGCGTTCGATTCCGTTATCCCTAGAGATTCAGTGTCTCGGCATCAGATATATCATTAAGTGTGCCCAAAATGCCTTGCATTTTTTCTCCCCACAATGTAACATAATGGGCGGCAAGGAAACGTCGTAAATCAATGCACACGAATATACCGTTTCTTCCAATATTCTTGTACCTCGATCCTGAAGAATCAAATCACCGGGTGATAGACTTTCAAGTGCCGGGACACGTATTACGTAACAACCAATATCTTCCGCTGTTTCCTGACAATTTAAAGTCATCTAAAAATCGTAGATCCATTCCATCATCCATGTACGAGTCAGGATTACAATAACATTTTTGTTATTTTAGACTGAGTTGTTTGTAGAATTAAGTATATATGAATTTCAATAAATGGTATTGAGAAACTTAGTATCTCAAAATAATCGAGGTCAACATAAATAGTTTCTACGATCTGAAATTGTATAGGGGTTGATTATTTTGAGGTGTCAAGTAAACCCCATATAAGATTGCATTAAAAGTGGCATGGCCGATATCAGATAAGTAACTGCTTGTCCATTTAAAAATAATCAACCGCTACACAATTTGTTGTGAGACGCAAACGCGGTGTCACCTCGCCGCCTTGGCGATCCCGAACTCCGAAACGGAAGCGCGCCGTGTATGTTTTCGTTTGGGCTGTAGGCCGAGAGGCCTTTGTTCTGCGGCCGAGGACCGAGAACCACTCGGTCACCTCACTCGAAGTGTAACCATCGCTCTGTATAGACGTGTACCTACATTCTAAAGCTAGTAAAGCATATTCTAACTCAATTTAATATTGTAAATACGTTTATTTCATTTTGACAATTGCTCGCAATCTCACAGTCACTAACATACACATCCGAACGATTATAGTAACAGCTTGCAGAACTGAAAATCATTGAACCATCAGCAATCCCCCATATAAATTACAATACCTTCGTTATGTCAACTTAAATAGCCTTCACAATCTTCAATACATGCATGTAAGGTTTCAAAAAAATACTTGACCATCTCAAAATATTCAACCCCTACACAATTTAATATTGTAAATACGTTTATTTCAGTTTGACAATTGCTCGCAATCTCACAGTGACTAACATAGACATCCGAACGATTGAAGTAACAGCTTGCAGAACTGAAAATCATTGAACCATCAGCAATCCCCCATATACAATTCAAGTACCGTAATCCCGTCACTCTAAACGTTCAGCATTCCGCGCCATATCCGCCCCTCCGCCGATCGGGCCAAACAGCTTGCAGGCTGCCGAAGTGCATAAATCCTTTGGCAGCCAATGGCATCCGTTCGGTCCGCCTCTCGTCCAGGACTCATCCGTCCTGCGGGAAAAAGGATCCCATCGACGCCTCTGATCGATGATGTCAGCCCGCTCCGCCGACTTGGAAGGATGCGGCTTATCAAAGTCTGCACGTGCGCGATCCAAGATCAATGATCGAGCGATCCAGCGATCTTCGGGTGGATCGCGATCGGCCGTATTCCGCAATTAAGTCCTTCCACTCGCGCCTTTTCTTCGGCACGCGCGCGCGCTGGAAAGGATGGGGTGGAAGAGGATGAGAAGGAGGATGAGAAGGAGGATGAAGAGGATGGGAAGAGGATGAGAGGAAGAAGAAGGATGGGAGGCCGTTTGTAGATAAACGATAAACGATTTAAATACCCGTTTAGCGCGTGTCCGGACGATGGACCGGTGGCAGTCGCTCGTGTCTGGAAGATCGATCGGTATTGTTCATCTTCTGGGGAGAGGGTGTTTCAGGGCGCAGGTGATCGAGGAGTTAATGGGAGGGTTTATTGAATTTTTTAGGTGAGCTGGTATGTTTGAGAGTAGCGAAGTTGTGCGATCACAGATGATTGGCTTAGGTATTCGGAATTTAAAATTGTTCAGTTTAAACCTATACAGGTTTGACAATACAGTATTGAAATTGTTTGACTTCGGATTAATATAATATTTATATAATATTAATTATAATTAAACCTATTAATTTCAAATGTATATGTAGGCATAGGAAGTTTGTCACGATTAATCAGCCGCAATTTAATATAAACAACTTAAACCGCCATAACTTAAAATCTTAACAATATTATACTTCATCCCACTTTCTCGCACTTCCCACTTCCTCCCAAACGAACAACTCCACCCTCTCCCCTCCACACCAGCCGCATCCCACACAATCAAACATCATAACCCTAATCAAGATTCCATTTCCCGCATTAAACTCTCCACACCGCACACCCTCTCAGAAACCGTTCAACACGCTTCACACGGACACGCCAACCTTGATAAACACAAATTCAGCCGCCAAACGCCAACCTGGCCTCATCAAACAATCTGGCACCTCCCGGCCGTTCAGCGAGTTGATCGGATCATTCCTTCTTGTACCTCTTACCTTTACGATCCATACCCCCCCCCCCCCCCCCGCCCACTTCCTTCTCAGACGGAATGTATCCTGATCCGGTCTTCGAAAACTTCCATACGCATTCCGCTGGATCGGCAGACCTCTTCCTGAGGACTTAGCGGACTTGGATGCTGCATATTAGCGGAGAGTAGCAGGAGCAACTCGACTAATGACCATAAAGGGTATCGCGAGCGGACCGTTAACGTTATTAAGAATATCCACATCCTGCTCCGGCGGAGCGAGCGATGAAAATCGAGGAAGAGGATGGGCAGCTAAGAGTCATCCCTCGTTAGCGAAAAAATCGGCATATCCGAGACTCGCCGGAGCGAGGAGAGTGCCGTGATTAACAAGGCGACATCGTTCTTCCTTTATTCCAGTCAGAGTCACTTCCGGTACGCCGCCATCTCGCTTGTTTACCTTCCGTCTGTCGCTTCGTGACTCGGACCCATTCTTTTTGGGTTGCTCGGATAGGTTGATTATTATTTTTGTGATTAGATATTGTTTGCGGAGTATGTAATTTGAGAAATGTAAATGACAGATTTTTATGTAGATATATATTATACTGTATAGATGTTACATAGAATTGGATTTTAGGGAATTTTATGAACTGGTTATTTGTTTCTCTTTATATTTCGAAACCTATTTCTAAATATTATCATTATCTTAAAATATGTTTTCGATATTGTAATGTTCAGCACAAAGTCCAAATTTTATGTTCCAACGTTGCCAAGCTGCAAAAACAGTTCATAAACCTGTTACAAAAAAAAGAAATCGCTTTGGCCCAGTTTGTCGATACCTCCGCATTTCCGTGCTCGATTTCGAAAATCATGATCACGGATCCTAAAATTAGCTCTCAAAACATTTCATTAACATTCTCACTTTCTCCGCAAGATCGTTACATAACCCAACTATCAAGCACTGTTCGTAATCGAGATCAACGCTGCCAAGCTAGAGAATCATATGTTACTGAAAAAAAGAAAAAAAAACAGAAATCTTAAAATCAGTTCTCGAAACATTTCATTCACATCCTCACTTTCTACCAACCTAACAATTCGCCAATCAGCCTGCCAAGCTGCGAAATCAGATCATGCGCCTCTAAAAGAAAAAGAAATCGGTCCAGTTTGATCGAAACCGCATCGTTTCCGTGCTCAACTTCGAAAATTATAATGACAAATCTTAAAATCAGGACTCAAAACATTTAATTTTTATTTTCTATGCAACCTCCACCAAACGAACAATTCATTAATCAACTATATAAGCTACAAATTCAAATCATGCGCCTTTAATAGAAAAAATAAAATGTATAGTTTCCGTGCTCAACTTTGACATTCACAAATCTTAAAAATTAGCACTCGAAACCGTCGTTTCCGTGCTCAACTTTGAAAATTGCGGGCAAATGTAAAACGATCCGCGAATTCGGCGAGGCCGAAAGCTGCCGAAATCGGCCGAAAGGCAACGTAAAGCCGGCTATTTTTTGGACACATTCCGCGGCGCGCTCTCACCTGCCGATCCTTATCAAATACGAGAGGCAGTAACGATCAGGCCGGAACTGCCCTGGGGGAGATCTCCACGTTCTGCCCGTATCCCCTTTCTCACGGAACGCTTTTAACGAATTGCCCAGGGCGCCACTTTTCGACAGAGAGACTCGGCCGCGACCGGCCAAGCAAAGAAAGTTGACGGAAAAAGGATCGTAAGGCTTTTAAATCGATATCAGTCTGCGCTAGTCAACTTACTGTACATGTCATCCATTTAGTTTTCGAATTTTTAGAGAATCAAATTATGATTCTGAGTAACTAGAATTTGTTTCGTATATCAATAAACGCTTACTTGACAAACGTACTATCGAACAGGAAGTAACAATGTTCGAATAATATATTTACTATATAATTAATATAATATATTATTAATAATTCTATAATATTTACTTGACTTTCTATGTAAATAGGAATTTTTTAAATTAATTTATATTATCTCTTCGCTTTTAAAAATTAACAGTGCTGAAGCGGTCTAAAAAATTTAAGAAAAATTCAAAAGACGAGTTACCCTATTTGGTCAATGACCGGATCATATGTCGGACTACACATCATGTGCCGATGTCCATAAAACCTTACAATCCTAAAAAAGAGAATTATTACATAAGTAGCGAATATATCCTTACGCTGGAAGAACATCGAACCCGTTGTGTCCGCTTCTCACGAAACGTTTTTAATGAGTTGCCCACGGCGCCACTTTTCGACAAGAGAGACTGAAACGCGAGCAGCGAAGTAAACGAAGGTGGGGGACAATTATGTCGGACGCAAATTATCGGCCGACTTCATCAAACGACACCGATTCCGATCGGGTAACGAAGAGGGAATGAACTCGAATGATACTTTGAGTTAAGTGGATTTTTCGATCGAGTCTGTTGAGATCGATATCCAGTTTTCCACGATATTCAACCTTTTTGTTCGCTCGCGGTTAATTACGTTAGAGACAAATGTAAAATAAGGTTGCAACAACCGGTTATTGACCGTCAGTGATAGATTTATAATACTGGGGTTTTGGCGAATTTGGTCAGTGTTATTTTTAATTATAATTTATTATAATAATTAAATTATAATTTATATATAAATATTTGAATAAAAATAATCATTAATCCCAATCATCCCAAATCAGTAAACCCAATATTATTGGTTAGAGACGAATTACCGAGCGGATTTGCGAAATAATCTTTACGTTGAGAGAACGAGTAAGGGTGAATAAATATTCTTGCAGATTGAGTAAGACTAATGTTCGACTCAAGCGTATTCCTCGATCGACTTCGGGAAGATTAATAGTGATACCATAATTCCGTCCGTTTTTGCGAAGAGACAATTACGTCGCAGGCGAATTATCATGACTCCAATGAGATCCGGTATTTCGCTGTACGTTATTTTTGTCAGGGGATAATTATGTTGGAAGAGAATTATTGGTCGAATTCATCAATAACTTCGCGGCCGAGAAGGAGTGGATGGCAGAATGAATGCTTTCGCGAAGTAAATGATATCTTGGAAATAACTGCATTCTCTTATCGAGTCCAATAAGATTAATAGCGATAGCTTGCCTTTTTCACTCGTTTTCGTTTTATTTTCCTGCGCGAGGAGATAATTATGTTCCAGACGAATTATTGGCTCGGCTTACGAAATTATGTCAATGACGGTAAGGTAAGAAAATTGTAATATTTTGAGTTAGGAGCATTCTTCCGTCGAATTCCGTAATTTGATAATGATCCGACATTTTTCATTCTTCCCCACTTCTTTTTCTTCGCCGGAATATAATTACGCCGGGGACAAATTATGGGGCGGGCGCACGAAATGATACTGATATTGGAAGGAGGATGGTAGCGTAAATGCTTCTGGTTGAGTAAATGATACTTTATGTCAGGCACGTTTTCCGATTGGCCGCGGGAAGATTAATGCCGCTACCTCAATTTGTGCCACTTTCGTTTACTTATTTTATCGGAAGAGACTTACATTGAACTTACATTGACTTCATCGAATGACATTGACATTGGCCTGCAAGAAAAGACGAAAAAATATTGTAATTTCATTAAATAAAAAATATTATGTAAAACACAAATATCTTTGAATTGAACAAGCTTGCTTCTTTTTTGTAAAAATTGGAAATAATGAACCAGTAGCTGTACAAGCCAAGTGAACTTGTAAATAATAAAATACTTTGTAAAGCAAGTCTTCTTATCGAGTCGACAAAATTAATGCTGATGTGCCTACCTTTCTTGGTACCCTGCTTTTTTTTTTACAATCGATAACGAGTTATCATCATACTTCATGAAACGATACCGATACCAAGAAAGTGAGGAAGTGTGGATAAAAGTTCACCTGCAGACTCGCCGTATGATACTTTGTATTAAGTGCGTTTCTCGATCGAATTGAGCAAAATTAATGTGTGCACCTTAATTACTTCCTTTCATACCGGGGGACAATTATGTCAGGGGCAAATTATCGAATGACTTCATCGGGCATTGCTGATCTTGAGAAAGTGGGAACAGAAAGTGCATATTTTAATCAAATTCGGTACCTTCAATACTGAACTATTACTTAAAAACGATTTAAAAAAATTGCAGTTTGTTACGCCATAAATTCATGTATCCTGCATAATTTTATTGCATGTATTTGATTCGCAAATGACCTCATCATGAAATGTTAATGACATTGACATCTTTTAACACACGAAATTGTCACAGAAACAGCCAGAACAATTTACATATTACAAAGCAACATCACGTGAAATAATTACAGACACTTAAGACAGTAACCTATAAATAATATTTTCAAAACGCTTACGAAATTTGCACGAAGAACCCAAACTATTACGTGCACTTAACCGACCCATTGTCCACTCTTTGCCGTTAAAAAGCAGCAATTTACAAAAATCGTCTATTCGGTACCGTAACGGCCATAATTACGACCAAGCAAGCGCATTACACTCTCCATTAAAATTTCTACATTTCGGGCAAATCGCTCCCGCCAAAATGCCTCAATTATCCATTTTTACGATTAATCCCAAACAAAGAGCTCATTACTAATTACAAGTCCGAAAGATCGTCCGTCCGGAGAGCCGAGCCACGCTCGTAAAGGTTCGTTAAACTATCCTTCCGTGTCTGTCCTAAATCGGTTCGATCCCCCCCCCCCCCCCACCTTCCCCCTCTCTCCTCCTTCCCTACTTCGAGAACTCTTTCAAACTCTTTCCAGGAAACAAATCCGAGCGGGCAATTTCGTCGGCGGAAATGCGACGGGGAGAGAAAAAAATGGCCGAAAATTTTGACAGACTACCGTTACACGTCACGCTCGGACGAGCGTGACACGCGAGTTTTTGCTACGTGCGTACACGTACGTGCACGAATATGTAGGCGCATATAGGCGGGTGTGCAGGGTGAGTTATGTAAGTGTTTGTGTACACGATATATTTTTTTGGATATTCTGTTCTAATATTTGAATTTGTTTTCTTGCTTGGGAAGATTTTATTATTTTATATTTCATGGTGGAGCGATAGAACGACTGTCAATTTAATGTCTTAATAATTTTATTCCTGGTTTAAGCACGCCGTTACGTAAATTACTACACGGTAAAGTTACATCGCTTAACATTTTCAAACATGGCACAGTATACATTAGAAAATATAGTCATTCAATTACTAAGTCATAATTCACATATACTAGTTACATTATACTCAACAATTTCGCACTTAACGTAATTTCTTGATTTCTCGATTAATTTACACCGTTAAACATAAATTTGTATAATATTCTATATTCTATTTCCTTTAAAAATTAATTTGAAAATTCGTTATGGCGGGCAGTGAAATACTTTCCTGCCTCACTGTACTTCCATAGAAAGGCGCCCCCTAAACGCAGGGAGACACGTGTGAGAAATCTGAAATCTGTCCCGGTCGGCATACCTGCGCGCGCGTATAATTCAATAAATCATGAGATTAGTATTAATTCAAAGTCGATCGCGAGCATCGGCGGACCGTTAGCTTCGAAAACAGGAAAAGTGACAACGTGACAGGATCTTCCAGTTTAATCGCGTAACGGACGGCAGCGGAAGGAGGGGAGGAATGATAGAACGAATAGAATGAAAGAATGAATGGCGCTTGGCGTCGAAGCGCGCCGTTTAATTATTTATTGATTCCCATCGATTGCGACTCGCATTTTTATTTATGGAGTGTCGGTTGGAAGGAAGCGAACTTTCTAGTTTTGCGTCTCCGCTTCTGGTTTTGTAAGTATAATCATTGTTATGAGATTGTTCCTGGATTTGTATGCGATACATGCGTCGGAACTGTGTTATGATTTTTTACAGTAGGTTTTTAAATAATTTATTAGATGTGGTATCCGTTACTTCAGTACATTTGTATGTATACAATTACATAAACTATACTACCTTGCCACTCATCTTACATTACATTAATATATTTGCACTTATCACAAAAATTAAAATACTATAAAATCGTATACATTATTTAATCTTTTGCTATATAACAAATATTAACATATCTGCGCTTAAAAAATTTTCATCATATATAAACGTATATATTCTAGGTACCACCATACCTTATATCACAAATCACCGCACACAGCCAAAAATCCGCACTCTCCCATATCGAAAGCCCGTAACCCTCGTAACACAAAGCCCCACTCAAAATTCCACCTCTCCCCCCCTCCAAGAATCTCACAATTCCCACCGAAACAAAGCGGAGGCCAAATTCGCCGACCGCAACATCCGTTCCGGCCAACATTGAATCAACCAGCGAATTCTGATCAATTAAGCCAACGCGACGCAGACGCATGGCGTCTCCCGACGAAGGACGGAAAAGCGAATTGTCCGATTAAAAGACCGTAAATAATATCATGGATCGTTACGATCGTCCGGTAGAATCTCATTGAAGTCGGCCGCCGTTCGGATTTATGCGAGAAGCCGAAGAGAGTCGGCACAATTTCCAGTCACAACGTCCAGGCACAATGTCCAGGATCCGATTACATCAGCGGACTCCGGGTAGAATGTACGCTGATTACGCTCCGCCGGCCTGGCTTTTATTATATCGCCGACTCCGTAATGCGCAAAGTCCATAATGCATGATGAGAGTAATGATCGATCGTTAACGGCGAAAAACGGGAGATAATGAAACTGGAGGCCGGGAGATAGATGTTTAGGCGGCCAGCGGATGAGTTTGATGGTATCGGGACGGTTCGGGCTTGTCGAAGGGAGAGGAGGGATGAGTTTGGGTGGGCAGGGAAAGTTGGAGTCGAGGCTGATAGGATATGTTATTTTAATCAGGTCGAAATGTTTCAGATTGATAGAAAGAGAGAAGGTTGAATTTCTGTAAGTTGATATAGTTAGAAAATGAAAGCTGGACAGGATATCAATGTATTTTATTCAGGTTTAAATGTTTGAGATTGATAGAAAGAGAGGTTCGAATTTCTGTAGGTTGAAATAGTTAGGGAATTGTGACTGGAGAGGATATCATTGTATTTTAATCAGATTGAAACGTTTGCCATTGATAAAAAGAGAGCGGAAGAGAGTGGATAAACGATTATTCTATTTGTAATGTCGATATATTTGAGATTACTAGAAAGGGAGAGGGTTGAATTCCTGTATGCAGAGAATGTTAACCAATTAAATACAATTTTATTTCATTCATTTTGAAACGTTTAAAATTGTTAGAAAAACGAAAACAGGATTGAGTTCGGTATGCAGCAAAAGTTATGTGATGGGATGTAGATAGGATGTTGTCCCATTTACATGACATGAAAAGACTCGAGCTTGACAGAGAGTGAGAGAGACGCCAGAGTGTGGAAAAGTTATGAGATCGAAGACGGATAAGGCGTTGACGATGGCGAGATGAGCTGCTGAATATTTAAGACGTCGATGTTCTAGTTTTCGCGGAAAAGTTTACGGTGGTCGTTAACAGTGATAAGTAATGGGGTGCGAGGATGTAATGAGAGCGGAATGAAGATAAATTCTGCTACATAGGGAGCACGATTTAAAATTGTGGTGTTAATTACGCCACTGGGAGTTAAAAGACTGTACTCCTTTTGATGAAAAAAAATGCATTTATTAATAGAAAAATTATGAAAATTCAATACTTAGCATGCATCATAATTACCGATAGAAAATACAGAGATTATTGGAACTTTTTAATGAATATTCCAATAACTAACAATATTAGCAATAACATTTTAATAAAAAAACAGAACATCCCCCATCAGTAAATAACAATCCCTCAATAAAAAACATATGTAAACTTCTAACAAGATAACTGCGTCACACCAATGATTACGAACTCCCATAAATAAAAAATAGCAACAGCATCGATATCAGGGAGTGTACGTTATTTGCTCAAAGCCGGAGTGCGCCAGGTGCAGCAGGTGAGCTTGGCTCGGTCCGGGACTCGAGCGGGGACCGAATGGGGGCCCGAAGTGGGCCCGAAGCTGGTCCGGAGCTGGTCCGGAGCTGGTCCGGAGCTGGCTCGAAGTCTGGCAGACAGTGAGGCCGCCGCGTATGTCCTAGCCAAGCTCGGGCAAAAGGAGACGTAGACAGCGGACCTAGACGGAGATAGGAGACCGGGGAGGATCGGCCAATCAGAGACGGGGACCTACATACGGGGCCCACCGCCATTCGCCCTCGCCGCCGTCTAGGAACATCCGAGATACTTCCGAGCGAGAGTAAGTTGCGATACCGTTAACGTCCAAGCCGGATTCTGATGGCGCGCGGAACTTGGTGCGAGCAGGACCTAGACGACGACAGATCGAAACATTTGCGCAATGCGGATTTTCTTCGCGCCGGGGACCGACCGCGCGAGCCGGCCCAAGCGCACTGAGTGGATAAGGACGGAGCTGGATCATGATTTATGGGAGTGCACGAGTTCGGCTACTAGGTTTTCAAGACTTTGATTCGGTTGAGCTGCATTTGGGTTATGAAAATTGAGGGATCTTTTTAATTTTCGAACTGATTGATTTAAACATTTGCGCAATGTGCATCTTCTTCGGTCTGAACGTGTTCAGTGGATTAAGTGAACGTAGTAGATACGAAAGAAGCTGGATGATAACTTATGGGAGTACAAAAGTTGGGCTACTAGATGTGGAAGACTTAAATTTGGTTGAGCTGGATTTAAATGATGAAAGTTGAGGGATTTTTTCGATTTTCGGTTTGGTAGATTTTGGAGTTTCTAAGATTTTCTTGACATACATTTAAATTATGAAAATTAAGGGTTCGTTTCGATTTTTGCATTGATATATTTGAACATTTTCGTAATGTGCATATCCTTCGTCCTGAACGTGTTGAGTAGATTGAGTGAACGAAGTAGATACGAATAGCCCTGAAAGATGATTTATGAGAGTGCGGAGTTGAGATACGACATTTTTGGATTCAGACTTCGTGGACTGGTTTCAGGTTAAATGGATTGGTCTAAACGTTTGCATTATATGGGTGGATGGATAAAGCCACGGGATGATGTATGGGAGAAAGGGGTTGAGGCATGGGATCTGAGATTAGGAGTTTTAGGATTTGAATCTTGCGGACTGGTTCCAAGATAGATGATTAGATTTAAACATTCGCACAATACACTTTCCATGCGAATGAATGGATAGTTTCGATATGATTTGTGACAGTGTAGGTTTCAGAGAAGTGGATTAGAATATAAATTTCATATTCTGTCTTCGGATTAGATGAATGTATTAAAACATAATCACAGTGCGTGTAGAAAATCGATAGACACATAAAATATGTAAAATTTATGGGTATATGGAGCTCTGTTGAGTTATAGGTGATGAATTTTCGGATTTTGGGCAAAACGGATTAGGATTTAATAGCCTTGTTAGGTAGCATAAGAGTGGACCCAACACTGAGTGCGCTGTACAGATGATTGAATAAAGCTATGGTTAATCTTCTCAGATGATTCATGACATTACAAAGATGTCAAGTCCTTTTGAGAGAAAATTTATGGTTTACGATTATAATCTTCCTGCGTTGATTTGCCACTTTCTCTATTGTGCGTGAACTTGAATTTTATTCGTTTTTTTAATGGTATGTAATAATTCTCTCGAGTGATTAATCAACTGTTAGACTATGCTAATTTAGATTTGTTTCCATCAATATATGTCAAACCACTCCATATTCCAACTTTAAAAGATTTTCCACTCAAACGCCACCCTTATTATAAGAGACATATATATAAATTCTTTATTTGTTTCCCCGAAGGGTTCACAAACTTATACAACTTACAACTACTTTACAGCTTACCACTACCTTATCCTACTTCACTAACCTAAACTTAACCTACACTTAACCTATCGCCTCTCGCCCCCACCTCCAACCTCGCCACCTCTCCCACCACTCGCACGCTCGCCCGCTCGCACGCTCTCCCGCTCGCACGCCCGCACGCTCGCACGCTCGCATGCCCGCACGCTCGCACGCCGCTCGCCGCCCTCTCGCCCCCTCGCACCTCACCCACTCTCTCTCTCTCCCACACTTCCATCCCTCACTCATTCACTCCCTCCACACCCCTCACACTCTCCCCCCACACCACCTCTCCCTCGGACTTCCGTTTCCTCAAACACTCTTCCACTCCTCACACACTCAACTCACCCACTCACTCCCCTCCCTCCCCCCCACCTCCCCCCATCTCCTCTCAACCTCCCGAAATAAACCCTCACCCTCCCCCTCCCCCCCCAACACCCACCTCCTCGCCTCCTGCCACCCCACTTCCTCCCCTCCCCTTACACACACCTCCCACAAATGTTTCCACGTTTCCCTTCCCCCCCCACACAACCTGCACAATCTCTCCTCCTCCCCCAACCAGTACCTACCCCCCCTCAACCCACTTCCCAGTCTAAATCTCGCTACCCTCCCCCACCTCTCCTCAGCCCAACCCTTCTTCAGGTACTCTGGCACCCCCCTCTCCTTAATCGTTCCATACTCCTGGTTATACCTTGAACCCCCTATTCTCTCCCATCTCTCTCTCTCCTGCTCTACCTTTTCCCACTTCACTATTTCCTCCCCCTTTAACCCCCCCACTCCTCCCTCCCAGCCCCAGCCCCTCCTCTCCCAGAACCCTCTCCTCTCTCCCTCCCAACCCCTTCCACCCTCCACTCTTCCCATCCTCCCCTTAATTTCCCTCATGCACGCCTGCACCAACTCCCCCCCACCTCCCTCCTCCACCCTCCTTTCATACCCCCAGGCCCCCAGCGCCATTCTTCCCCTCAAAAGCTCCCTCTGAACCTCCTCCCTCACCAAATAACCCGGTGTGCTCCTCTCTACCCCCAGCACCCATCTTAAATAACGTTCCTGCAAGGCCTCCACTTTTCCCCTCTCTTTCCACCCCCACACCTCCACACCATAGCTAACCACGGGCCATACCAGTCTGTCAAAGAGCCACAGTCTTCTCCCCCAGTCCCTCCCAAAAACCCTCTTCCCCAGCCCCCACACTCTTCCCATCACCGCCGCCCCCCTCCTCACCCTGTCCTCCACCTGCCCATCCTGCCTTCCATCCCTTCTCACAACATATCCCAGATATTTAAATTGAGCCACCTCCTCCAACTCCTTCCCCTCCCAGCTCCACCTCACCTTCCTCCATCTCCCCCCTCCCTCCCTACATCTCATCACCTTGGTCTTTCCCACATTAACCTGCAACCTCTTCCTTCTGAAATATCTTTCCAGTGTGGAGATCGCCCCCCTCATCCCATCCTCGTTCTCCGCCAGCACCGCCACATCATCGGCGTATGCCAGCGATCTTACTTTCCTTCCTCCAACCTGAACCCCTCCCCATCCCCCCCTTTCCAGCTCCTCGTCCAAGTCTGCCAACAAAAGTGTGAACAGACTGGGGCTGATCGGACACCCCTGCCTGACCCCTCTTGCCGTCCAGAACCCGTCACTTGTAACTCCTCCCGCCCTCACCCTACATTTAGTCTCCTCCACCAATTCCCTACACCTCCTGACCAGCCCCTCCCTCACCCCCCTCTCCCTCAAACTACTCACCAACACCTCCCTATCCACCGAGTCAAATGCGGCCCTCAGATCCAGAAACAGAATGATTAATTTGTTTCCCTTACGCCTGATCTGCCTATTGATCAGGTAATTCAGGACGAATACCTGATCAATACACCCTCTCCCCCTCCTAAATCCCGCCTGACTCGGTGGAAGCAACCCCCGCCCCTCCACCTCCACTCTCAGTCTTTCGGCCAGTACCGCCGCGTAAATCTTATATGCGGTTTGCGTCAGGGCCACCCCCCTATATTCTTCTACCACATCACCATTTCCTTTCTTCCTCACCGGCACAATTATTCCCTCCCTCCACCCCTCTGGCCATGCCTCACCCCTCCACACCCTGTTGCACACTCCCCTTAACCATTCCCTCACTTCCTCCCCCCCATACTTCCACACCTCATTCCTAATTCCATCCCCCCCCGGGGCCTTTCCGTCCCTTAGTCCCCTCACCACTCTACCAAACTCCTCCCTCCCTATCTCACTCTCCCCATCTTCCCCTCTACCCCTCCCTCCCCCAAGCCTCACCCTCCATTCCACCCCCCCTAACAACCCCTTAAAGTACTCTTCCCATTCCCCTATCTCTATCCCCTCGTTCACCCCCCCCCCCTTCCACCCCTCCATCCTCTTAACACCTTCCATGCCTGCTCCTCTGTACTCACCCCCTCAACCATCCTCTCCCATCTTTCCCTTTCCTTCCTCTTCTTTTCCTCACACAACTCCCTGAACTCTTTCTTGCATTTCTTAAACTCATCCCCTACCCCTCCCTCTCTCCTCCATCTCTTCAACTCCACTCTTAGCTTCCTCTTTCCCTCCTTACACTCCTCGTCCCACCATCCCTCCCTCTCCCTTTTCTCTCTTCCCCCCTCCATCTCCCGCAGCACCCCTAGAATCCTCCCCTCTAACCTCCCCCAGTCCTCCTGTACCCCTCCCCCCCCCTCCCTCCCCCTTCCCAAACCTCCTCTCAAACTCCTTCTCCTCCCCCTGCCTCCATTTCCCCACTCCCCTCAACCCCCCCCCTTCCCCCCCTCTCACCCACCTCTCTTCTCCCCCCAACCACCACCGTTAAAGGCAAGTGGTCCGAATCCGTCTCATCCCCTACCCTCACCTCGTGTATACCTTCCCTCGTGCCCCCGTTCCCTATTACATAGTCAATAACCGAGTTACCTCTCTCTCCCACGAACGTCCAGTGCCCCTCTTCGTCCCCCCTCTGTACCCCATTTAAAATACCCCACCCCCTTTCTTCCAAAAACCCGCATAGCTTCTTTCCCCCCGCGTCCAACTTACCGTCCTTAGAATTCCTTCCCTCCTCTCCCTCCCCTTCCACCCACACACCCCCTCCCTCCCTTCCTGTCCTCACATTAAAATCGCCCCCTATCATTGTTCTACCCCCCTCCTCTACCTCCCCCACCCATTCTCCTATGCCCTCCAACTTCTCCTCCAGGTCCCCATTCACGTATACCCCCACCACCCTCCACCACTCCCCCCCCAACTCCACCCTCCTCACAACCAGTCCCTCCCCCCTGTACCCTCCACCCCCCTCCACCCTCAGCTCCTTCTTCACCCCCAGCAACATCCCTCCCTTCGCCCTTCCCCTTCTATTCTCTCTCCTTGCCCACTGCGGCTCCCACCTATACCCCCTTGGTAACCTCCCTCTCACCCTCACCCAATCCCTCTCCTCCACCCATGTCTCCATTAGCACCAGCACATCCCATCTCCCCAGCCTACCCCAAAACTCCCTATCCTTATTCTTTAACCCTGCCACGTTCCAGAACACCACCCTTCCTCCTACCCCACCCCTCCCCGTCCCCCTCACCTCCTGTCCCCGTTTCCCTGCTCCCCTGCCTCTCTCCACTCCTCCCTCATCTCGTCCCACAATCTCAGTCTCCCGTCCACCCACATCTTCATATATCCTATTCTCACCTGCCTACCCCTCCCCCTTTCCTTCTCCGCCTCTCTCTCTATCTTCCATCTCGCCCTTCTCTCTTCCCCCGTCAAATCGTCCTCAATTCTCTCCACTCTCCCCTTCAACTTACTTTTCCCTTCCATCACCCTCTTTTTTTCCTCTCGCCCAGTCATCTTTACGAGAACCAAACCCCTTCCCTCCTTGTCCTCTTTCCCCACCCTCTTCATCTCCTTAATACTGCCCCTCTCCATCCCTATCACCTCCCACAAGCTCTTTACTTCCTTCTCCATTTCCTCAACCCCTTTGCCCAACCTTATTCCCCTAATCACCACATTCTCCCTCCTCCTCTCCCTTTCAGCCCTGTCCACCTTAATCTCCACTTGTCTCCATCTTATTTCTCTCTCTCTTCGCACCTCCTCCCCCTCACCCTCACCCACCCCTCCTCTTACTCTCTCCACAAACTCCCTTATCTCCTTCTTCCCCTCCTCCGCGCTCCTTTCCAAATTCTCCAGCCTTTTCTCAATCCCGTTCCTCCACTTCGCCTGTTCCTCCCATTCTTTCTTTCTCCTCTCTTCCTCCTTCTTCCAACTTGTCTTTCTTCTCTCCTCCTCCCTCTCCATCTCCCTCCCCCAGTTCTCTAGCACCTTGCTCCACTCATCCCTCTCTCTCTTCGCCTCCCCCCTTTCCCTTTTCGCCTCCCCCCTATCCCTTTTCGCCTCTCCCAGTTCTCTCAACACCCTCCCGATCATCTCCTCCATCTTCTTCATCTCCGCTCTTTTCCCTTCCTCCTCTTCCCCTTCCCCGCCCTCACCAATCTCTCCCTTGCCCCCCTCACTTCTCTTTCTTCTCTTCCCTAACAACCTGTCCAAGCTTCCCCCCTCCCCACCACTCCCCCTCCTTGCGAAATCTAACTTCAACTGTCTCAATCCTGTCTCCGTCACCAGTTCTCCCTTTCCCCTCTCTCCACCGTCTGCCTTTCCCCCCTCTGCCCTCTCCGCCTCACACTCCATCTGACCGCTACTCCTAACTCACCGGTCCCTCCTCCTTTCCCTTCACCGCCTCCTTACTACACCCAGCGCCCGCTAGATGACTCCGCTCTACCTCGCTCCCTCTTCCTCCTGACCCCCTTTCCCACCTTCCCTGTCCTAACCTCTCACACTCGCTCACCTCTTTCTTTCTCCCTTCCCGCCCACCCACACTCTCTAATCTTTCCACCAACACTTCCACCCACACTTCCCAATCCCCTCTTCCCGACGCACACCCTCCCTTCCCTCTCCGACTGATCTATCCTGCTCTATCCACACTTACTATACACCACACTCACACCGCATGCACTCTCCATACACCCGGAAACGGAAGTCCTATAAGAGACATATAAAATTTCCAATTCTTTTCAAACTTTTCCTCCCTTTAACTCAATTTCTTTTCATCCTTTTTTAACCTTTTGTAGTTATGACAAGCATCCACCCAATTCATTAAAAAAATATTATTCAAAGTAGAACCCTTCCATTCGCCTTATTTATTCTATACAAACCATTATCCACTGGTCTCGAAAAAATACTCCACTTTAGATCGCCAATCTGAAACAATGTTACGCCACAATTAGCATGCACATAATTCTCTTTCTTCTCTCTCCGAGTGTAGGAAAAATAAGGTCTGAACTCTTCGGCCCTTTCCTATTTTTCTTGCCTTGCTCGCTCCGCTTTTTTCTATCCACTTCTTTGTGCCGATGCTGTTTCTCCATGCCTCGCTGAGTACCGACTAAGTGTGTATGTGTGTGTGGGTACACGAACGTCGAGAGCTGAAAAGACCTTCGCACACATCGAAGCATCGAGAGTCGTAGAGTCGAACGAGGCGTTAAAGTCAGTTCCCACTGACCGCAACGAAAGATTCTTTTGTCTAAACGCCGGATAAAGTATTCGCGGATCTACATCGACTCCCTCCGCCGAGGAACTTCTGCTCGACTCTACTTCGACTTCGTGCAGGATGTCCCGTAATTCGCGCCGAGACCCGGAAGGACGAGTTTCGGAACCTCGAAGAATGAATTCCGCGATAGGGGTTGATTTTGATAATGCGCAGGAAAAGTATTTCAAATCATATCTCAAGAATGTGTTTGTCAATTAAATTTTTTGGAATTGTGTAAGGTTTTTTAAATTAAAATTGGAATTTTTTAAGCTGTATTTCGGAAGATCATTTATTGCGTTAACACAGTGGGAGATAGTAAATTGGTTTATTAGACTCATGTTAATTAAATTAATGTCTCATAAAATATAGATTGATACATTTGATGGCTTTACAATTCAAAGAGTATAACGAAGAAATATAGATTGATACAGTGATGACTTTGGAATTAAAAGTAAAAACAGTAAAGCATGTGTAATAAACATAATCCTGCTACTAAATCCTGAAATAAAACCAGCAACAGAGTATTGAATAGTCGGAAGGGCAAAATCTAAAAATTCCCCGTATACAAGCTACAACGTTAGCTTGACTCGCAAATGACATAACCCTCAATTATCGTCCGAAGAAGCCATAATCATGCGACTGGGCGACACCGTAAACGGTACTCCGCATTTCTCCGTGAAAAAAAAAGAGCCTAACAACGCTATCAGCGGCGAGTCGCGCATTAGCGCTAAGGACGATAACGATGACAGTACTAAATTTAACGACGCCGACCGTTTCCCGCACACAGCCTCAACACACGTAATTACACGTAAATCTGTACCGACACACCTGCGTCACAGGTTCCTGCAGGCACACATTCGTCACACACATCGACAGAGACTCACGTACATGGATGGACGTTCTGTATCTACGTACATTAATAGACACATTTGTATACACATATGTATCACTACACTTATACAAACACGTAGATGGGTAGATGCTCTCTATCTACATACATTAATAGACACATTTGTATACACATATGTATCACTACACTTATACAAACACGTAGATGGGTACATGCTCTGTATCTAAATACATTAATAGACATATATGTATCATTACACTTATACAGACTTGTACATTGCACACATTGACGTACGTACATCAAGACACTCTGTTACATACGTTAATAGACACATTTGTATACACATTTATGCAGACACGTACATTGCATACACTGACAGACTTACATCCTAACGATCTGCTACATACATTGATAGACACATTTCTATACACGTACAGAATTTATACTTATACAGAGACGTACATTGGATACATTGATAGACGCATTTGTACACGTATCAGCATACTTATAGACGCAGCCACACACACACGCATGTGTTCATGTCCAGTTAGAGGCAGTTTGATGCCGCGAAGCCTTTCTCGTAATGACTGTCAGACTCTCGGATCTGCGAGTCGACCTACTACATAATTGATAGGAAAACCAAATGTCCCGGCCTCGAGAATGTCGGGAACGAATTAGAAGCGACCGCCGTTTGGTCACGAAGCGACGCGATATCGTCGGCGATGGTCACCGTTAATGACCGATCGTGACATCGGCCATTTTTGCGACCCATTTTTCCTACCTTCTTTCCTACCTTCTTTCGGCGATGACGTTCTCGGAATGGACGAGCGCGATTTCTTCATTGATCTCGGCGGACTTCTTGGCAGGTTGAAATTCTTGGCAAGCTGTGTGTGTGTATGCCTGTTTTATGTAACGTACAGTGGTTAAAAGGAGTGAATGTGCCATGAACAATTGGAAAAAGAAGTCTGTAACGTTTGTTTGGTTCTTACTCTTGAAATTATTGCATGCCACTGAAGACATTCGTTCTTTGTGTTTTGAATAATGAATATATTCGTCCTGAAGGAAGTTATTTTATATAGGAAGGGATTTAGAATTTCTTTTTGATACTGTGTCAACAAACAACTACAATTTTCCAACATTTCTTTTTGCATGTATGTCTACATACTATACGAATATAAATGCGAACAGTTTCAGGTATTAATTTATATTTGTATGTATTTTGTTTCAACCCTGTGTTTAGTGTTTAGTTTACATTTAAAACCATGTAGAGCAAATTCTAATATATTGGAAATTTTCAGATATGAAAATAAAAATATGTCAGCCTCGTTTTCTGCCAAAACCACCCATCCCTGAACGACTTCCTCAACGCATCCCACTTAACGTGCGCACATTAACATTCCATCCGCAGAAACTCCGTCGACCTTACCTTAAAAATCGCTGATTTCTATCCATACCTGCGCCGCTGTTAACTCTAACGGAAATAGGGGTCAGAAGTGTTGTTGATCGGGCAACGGTTGTTAACGACGAACGTAACTTGAACGTGTCGGGTTATGGAGCATGTCACGACACCATATGTCGATATGATCCAAGCTTAGGATAACGTCAAAGAAAAGGGTTATCAATTATAGTACATTCGTATGTATAGAAAGATTTTTATTTTACAATATGTATTTCTTTTTATTTACGTAACCAACTACCTTGTCACTCACATTACATTATATTAACATATTTGCACATATCATAAAAATGAAAGTACTATAAAATCGTATATATTATTTCATCTTTTGCTATATAATAAATATTTACATATCTGCGCTCAAAAAATTTAAATAATATAGAATGATCCAAGCTAAGGATAACATCATAGAAAGGGGTTATCAATTAGAAAGCTACCGTAAGTGAACGCTTTACAATAGGATGAATTGCCCTTCGCTGTCGGAAGGTAGGTGATGATTGGCGGAGGATCGGCCGGTAAAAAAAGGTCGTCGTTAGTCACTGCCAAGCGGAAAGAACGAAATTAATCCGATTTACGTACGGCCAGCCCGAGTTTACATAACGCGGCCGGTTCCGATGAAAACGTACGGTCATGCTACTTTTTCTGACGGCATGCCTCGTAAGACAGAGAGAACAATGGGTGGAGGAATGTTTTTGTCAAGGGTGGACCGTTAAAACAACAGTCAGGTCATTTGAAATTCAATTTGGCCGCAGGACGCGGTGGTGGATTTAATTTTCTATTTCTGATTGTGATCGCGCTAGCGGATCTATGGTGATGCTGATTTGGTCAAAATTGTGATAATTATCAAAATAATGTAGAAATCCGAATCATTGCATTACACCGTAAAAATAACAGAATAAAATATAGAACTAATTTAATACTTGACACAGTTTATTTTTCTAATTAATAGTAAAGTATAACTTAATGTAAAAATCGGATGGACCATTTGATAAAATCCACTTAATACCAACCACAATCTACATGTTACAGTTACAGTATTACTCGAGCAAAAACTGACTCCGCAGGAACATTAACTTCACTAAAAATTGCACCTAATCGAAGCATCAAATAACATGTTCACTACATCTAGCCCAAGCTGCAACAATCGCAGGCCTATCACCGCAACATCCGGACCGTTAAAACAGCCATATAATTCAGAAATTAAACTTTCATGAAGCCTCCGCCATCGGATTAAACTGGAGTGCGTTCACGATATTCCGAGATTGCACATTTTAACGCACGCTTTATCAAACGTTCGGCGCGGCGTGCATAATTTCACGGAATGAGGAGGCAGGAAGAGCGAATGAAGTAAGAGGGGGAGGGGGCAAGAAAAGTGGGTGGCAGGAAGATGAGGAGGGAGGGGAGGGAAGTAGCTGGATTTTCAGGGCGGAAGATTGTTGAGTGCGGAATGTCAGAAGTTGCCGCCCTTGATACGCCCCTGCCTACGGCTTGCGATTAGCATCCGTCAGTGTTGCTTAGAGTGCGCTCCGAGTGCGGTTCGAGTGCGGTTCGAGTGCACTTCGAGAGTGGCGGCGCGAGGAGTACGTAAGTAATAAGCGCACATAGTGCATACAGTGCGTAGAATGCATATAATGCGCGGGCCGGATAGGAAACGTAAAGTACCGGCCGCGAGAACTCGGCCGAGTGCGCCAATATGTACAGGGTGTATCATAATACGTCAAATGTGGAATGTAGAATGTGAAACAACCCCTGTACATGACGGAAACCACTGTACAATGTTGGTTATTATCGAAAATAATCCTTTAACTTAGTTGAACAGAATAGAGTTGAAACATACAATTAAAATTTACGGAAAATAATTAAGTACCACATTTTAAACCGTTTTCAGCAATACTTAGCGCGATTAAGTAAAATGCGAGGAACGATTTCAGGGAATCAATTTCATTTCAAATTCATTGAAATATACTAATATAGTAAAATTATACATACATACAGTACTCTATTTTTATATCCGAAACTCTCCATACATCGTCAAACTAAATCCTGCAAACTTTCCGCAGCACTAACATACGAAATGCAGTACTTTCGAAGAGTGAACATACTCCGAATGCGAACATCTCGTAAAACCACAATGCAGTGCGTCCCATATACCGAGCACATCTTGATACATAGTTGCCCAACCCGAGTCTCGTTTCTCCGCAGGATCAATTTACGTCGAATGGCTTCTTGCCGAGGAATTCACCGTTGACACGGCATCCGCGAAATTGGAACTCTAGCGTCGAAACTTGCCCGATAATGACGATGACGACGACGACGACGTCCATGACGGTTTCCCGGGTCGGATCCATGGCTTAATCCGTATCATCGAAGCGAGATGTGCATTAGCCGGTAGAAATGGCACTTAGGATGTGTCGGCGATCCTAAGAACCGTAATCCCGATTCTGCACGCCATTCTCTGGGGGTATGCAAATTTCCGTCTGCCGGCAGCGCATTTTCCACCGTCGTACGATCTGGTACGGAAATCCTGAAATGCGCCATTTTTCACGTGGGAAACATGTACATAATTTACGTACGATATCTACGTAAATCCGTAAAAAATATTCCTATTTAATTCAGGGATGGTTTACGTAAGTATTTTTGTCTGTGACTACTATGCTGTAGGATGGAGTAAAAATATGTTTCAGAAAGTAATCCAAAGTATATTGTTCACACTATAAAATACTTTAACGTACAATAATATTTATTATTAATAATTCATTTTTAATAAGTAATTTTGTATTTATCTCTTTTCTCATTCTTTCAAATTATAATATGTTAAATTATATCATTAATATCATCAATCACTTTCAGTCATTGATTTTCATATAAAATCATTGAATAGTAGCAGATGTAAAACTGTCCAATTTCGCCAAAAACCCTAATATGTATTTCTCCTATTTCCTAATACTAGCCTATACTACACATTGTTCATACTTCGAACCCGATTAATCCGTACACTCTACGATCCTTAATTCATTATCTCAACCTTTTCAATCTCCACCGTCAGCCACAATATAATCATTTAATCCGGCATCGTTAAAGGCTTCAAATCACTATGCATTACGGCATTAAAGAACATGAGCGCGTCGCGCTGGGCACAATGGTCGAAAAAAAAGACGTCAAACATTATCCTCGCATCCTGAGCACACGCGCGTACAGCTTCTGTCCTTCGATTTATGGATCGAGTTCGCGGACGGAGGCTGAAATTATCGGGACGGACCATCTTGCGTGTCGTTGAACGAGAAGGAGGAAGAAGAAGCGAGCATGAGCGAACGCATGTACGCACCTACATACGCACCCTGTATGTACACACATCTATATCTACGTACGAACGCATGCCCATCGGCACGAGCTTCACGTTAATTCCTGCAGCATCCGTTTTGCAGCTGAAGAACTCGGGCTGCCGTTGGTCAAGCTACTGAAGAACTCATTGCGATCGCCGGCAGGCATCGATCGCGGCCAGAGATCGAACGTAGATCCTTTGCTTCTGTGCGGCGAGTATGTACATAAGTACATAAACGCTGGAATTGCGAACGGATCTAATGTTTGAAAGAGTGCCTAACGGTGTGTCTGGTGAAGGTTTGAGTAATTATTTGATAATTGCTGACTTCGTTAAGAATTGTTTATATATTTATTTCGATTATTGTAGAGATATTTGAATGGTATACGTTTGTCATGTGATGTATGTAAAATGGAGTAAGGATTAAATGGATTGCGGGAGAATTCTTTGCTTCTAGTAGTGTAGTCGTTGATAATAATGTTTGAAAGAGTGTAATGTCTAAAGGTGTGTTTTGCGAGGATTTGTATAATTATTGGTTAATCGATGATTCTGTGGAGGATTGTTTATATATTTATTTCGATTATTGCAGAGATGTTTGGATGATACGCGGTTGTCATATGATGTATGCAATATGGAGTAATGATGAAATGTATTGCGTGAGAATCCTTTGCTTCTAGTAGTACATAGTCGTTGAAATTATGAGAGTGTGATAAACGGAGTGTTGAGTCATAGCGTGACCAGAATATTTTCAAAAATGTAAAAGAGTGTATTATAAATACAAAAATTATGAATTTCGTTAAGCTACATTTGTTTTCTTATGTAACATAGTAGTGCCAATATCGTAATACGTGTTCTGCCTTCACATTTGAAGAATTACCTGAATATGCGTTCTACCAAAACTTCGTAATTTAACACTTGATCAACTTTCCATCCTCCACTCCGAAAAATCCCCCACTCTATAATTCCCTTATATCCGTACCAAATTACCAATCGGCACACCTTGCCTTATTAAATTTCCACTTTACCGCCACAAGAAAAAACTCTTCCTCCGCCCGACTCGAAAATACCATAACTCACTTACTGCCCGGGAAAAATCCCGTAACCCGACACCTCCATTCCACAATTTCCACACATCCAATCCGACTCAATAAGCCACCGGCCCATTAAGCCAATTCGCGGCATCGCCTTTAATGGCCGCCTCGCCATCTTCTCACCTACGTACGAATTGACGCCGAATCGCAACTTTCTCCGTTCGTCCGGCAAAATTTTCACCCAGAATTTTCGCCGGGCGAAACATTCAATTTCCCACGACAAAAGGTCGGCAGTAGCCGAGTAGGATGGATGCCTCGAAGTTCGAAGGATGAAGCGGCCTGGAGGTTGGAAAAATTGGCCGGCGTACGTGATGCCTCGGCATCGTCGGCCCAGTCTATGCTTTGATAAACGTGTATAATTTCCGACATCGCCAGGTGCAGATGTGGTTTAGCCACGGCCTCTTCTCTTCTCTTCTCTTCCCTTCTCTGCTCTTCTCTTCTCCGCCGTTCGCCATGCCGACTCTGCTCGCGGTCTCTCTTGCCGATTTTCAATCTTTTCCCGACAGCGAGCGAGCGTATCCTGGATATCGTGTTGGACAAACTGTTCGAGAATGCTTCTATGCAGATTCGGTCAGTATTCGACAATTGGCAGGGAGCAATACGGCGGTGGTATGATTTAGATTGAGAATCGTAGAAGTTGAGGAAGAATGAATGATGAGCGTTGAGGTACTACGAAGTTACATATTGAATACTTCTAAAGATTGATGAGTACTGGATGAAGTATGGATGTGTTCAGGGTTGGACGGTATTAGATGAGTAGGCTGGATATTGTAAGAAGTATTGCTGAATGAGATTGTCATAAGTGGCCCAAAACTGAATTCAATTCTGAACAGTCTTTTGGTAGTTTATAATCATTTTTTTGTAAAGTGCCTGTAACTTTTGAACCGGTGACCAAAACCTATGATAATCATACATTTTCTTCTTCTTTTGATAAAATTTTTTATGTTTTAAAGTCAACTGTTCTGTGGCTGTAACTCCGAAACTAATGCGAATTTTGACCAACGGCAAACGGTTCCGGTGACTTACTTTTGACCCTCTACAAGATAGCAAAAGGAGAATCCGGTCCGCCCACTATCCTTCATTGGCTGAAAAAAACGGCAAGGGGTTAGCCTTACCATTTTCTCGATTTTAGAAAATCGGCTGTAACTCCGAAACTAATGCGAATTTTGACCAACGGCAAACAGTCTTCGTAACAGACGTAAAATTCTGAGCGGCGCAAAACAGGTACACATGAGATACATTGTAGTTAATCAATAGAATACCACACATAAAACTTGTATGGTTTATGAAAAAGAAAAGATATACAGGATGGAATTAATTTGTAATTTTCATATAAATTGTTACACGCTCAATTTCTCGGTACCAACTTATAACCCTCACTGTAAAATCAGTCTTGTTCCTTATTAATAGATTTCTTCTTTGAATTTACAGGTGGATTTGGACATCGGAATTCAATCAACCAAGCTGCCAGCTTCTGACATCGCAAATCAGACTGTATGCGTGTACACTGAGCAATGCAATGCAGTTTAATCAGCCGCACCAAAGTAATCGAAATGGAAAGTGATATAAGCGTTATTATAGTACACCAGTGATACTATTGATAAGATACAATAATTAATACCATTATATTCGATTATTATATATACAAATACCTATTACTAAGGAAAATGGAATGTATATTATTCAATGGTTTTACAATATACCAGAAATTAAACCAAAATTAGCGTTAAACGATTACTTTCCTAACCCACCTATTCCCCATCGTCGTTTACAATAGTTATAAGTCCATCGTTGTTCATTTCGGGAAGTTCAAGATCCACAAAACAATAGTTCGAGAATGGCAAGATAATCAGACACCATCAGAACACAGGGGAAGCCATAAAGTCCATAAAATATATGGTAAGTATTGTTAAAGAATACTACAAGTGCAGAAACGCCATAGGAAACCCATTAAAAATGATAGGAATTAATTTTAAGTTAGATTGATAAGAATACTAGCAAATACCATAAGTACATCATAAGGAAACCATAAGCTACACGTACAGTGTCAGTAAGAGCAATCAGAATTACAAATATCCTATGGGAAGTCTATAGAATACGTAAAACGAACGAGAAAGGAAAATTGGAACATAGAGAAGTAGAGAGAATTGGGCAAGATTCTGAAAATGTTAATCGTCACGCTTGACTGAACACACCGAGTTTCGCTGTGCCACCTCTTCGGTACTCCTATGTTCCTATTAACTCGTCAGATTTTGGGCAAAATTCTGAAATTCTTAGTCGTCACGCTTGACTGAACACGCCAAGTTTCGCTGTGCCACCTCTTCGACACTTCTATGTTCCTGTTAAATCGTCCGATTTTGGGTAAAATTTCGCAAAGTTCGCTCGTCACGCTTGACTGAACACGCCGAGTTTCGCTGTGCCACCTCTTCGGTACTCCTATGTTCCTATTAACTCGTCTGATTTTGGGCAAAATTCTGAAATTCTTAGTCGTCACGCTTGACTGAACACGCCAAGTTTCGCTGTGCCACCTCTTCGATACTTCTATGTTCCTATTAACTCGTCTGATTTTGGGCAAAATTCTGAAATTCTTAGTCGTCACGCTTGACTGAACACGCCAAGTTTCGCTGTGCCACCTCTTCTACACTTCTATGTTCCTGTTAAATCGTCCGATTTTGGGTAAAATTTCGCAAAGTTCGCTCGTCACGCTTGACTGAACACGCCGAGTTTCGCTGTGCCACCTCTTCGGTACTCCTATGTTCCTGTTAAATCGTCCGATTTTGGGTAAAATTTCGAAAAGTTCGCTCGTCACGCTTGACTGAACACGCCGAGTTTCGCTGTGCCACCTCTTCGGTACTCCTATGTTCCTATTAACTCGTCTGATTTTGGGCAAAATTCTGAAATTCTTAGTCGTCACGCTTGACTGAACACGCCAAGTTTCGCTGTGCCACCTCTTCGACACTTCTATGTTCCTGTTAAATCGTCCGATTTTGGGTAAAATTTCGAAAAGTTCGCTCTCGATAAATGATGCAGCACGTAATATTGGTCTTACTTAGCCGCTTGGATAGGAAAAGTGTTAATCGTTTCAAGACAGTTTTAAGTGTGTTACTTATATTATATATTTTTGCGACTATATTAATATTAAATTATTAAAGATAATTATTATATAAGAAATTGTACGTATCGATGTACGTGGTCTGAGTAGTATGTATGTAGCGTGTATGCGAAAAGTACAACAATTGTATGGGGATTAGATTATAATTATGTAAGAAACATTTTTACTGTATACTATTTTTCGTTACAATATATGTATTAAACGAAATTCTGTGTTCTCTAATTACTTAGTTATAAGATCCCATATATCCAATATCCCTCGCCGAAACCATGTCTTTTTCCGTTGTAACAAAGTTCACCAACTTCGATGAAATCTTATGGGATCACATGGAAATGCGATGGGAGAAGAAGGCAAGCGACTCTTCTATTCATCTCATATCGTGGAGAATTCCATTTTGATAGAAAACACTATGGGAATAGCGAGAAATCATCAAATATACGATCGGGCGAAAAATGTTAAAGTCTCGGTTAGGACTGGAATCAGTCAAGCGTTAAAATGTCGAAAATCTGACCAAGTAACAGGAACATAGAAGTGTCGAAGAGGTGGCACAGCGAAACTTGGCGTGTTCAGTCAAGCGTGACGACTAAGAATTTCAGAATTTTGCCCAAAATCAGACGAGTTAATAGGAACATAGGAGTACCGAAGAGGTGGCACAGCGAAACTCGGCGTGTTCAGTCAAGCGTGACGAGCGAACTTTGCGAAATTTTACCCAAAATCGGACGATTTAACAGGAACATAGAAGTGTCGAAGAGGTGGCACAGCGAAACTTGGCGTGTTCAGTCAAGCGTGACGACTAAGAATTTCAGAATTTTGCCCAAAATCAGACGAGTTAATAGGAACATAGGAGTACCGAAGAGGTGGCACAGCGAAACTCGGCGTGTTCAGTCAAGCGTGACGAGCGAACTTTGCGAAATTTTACCCAAAATCGGACGATTTAACAGGAACATAGAAGTGTCGAAGAGGTGGCACAGCGAAACTTGGCGTGTTCAGTCAAGCGTGACGACTAAGAATTTCAGAATTTTGCCCAAAATCTGACGAGTTAATAGGAACATAGGAGTACCGAAGAGGTGGCACAGCGAAACTCGGTGTGTTCAGTCAAGCGTGACGATTAACATTTTCAGAATCTTGCCCAATTCTCTCTACTTCTCTATGTTCCAATTTTCCTTTCTCGTTCGTTTTACGTATTCTATAGACTTCCCATAGGATATTTGTAATTCTGATTGCTCTTACTGACACTGTACGTGTTGCTTATGGTTTCCTTATGATGTACTTATGGTATTTGCTAGTATTCTTATCAATCTAACTTAAAATTAATTCCTATCATTTTTAATGGGTTTCCTATGGCGTTTCTGCACTTGTAGTATTCTTTAACAATACTTACCATATATTTTATGGACTTTATGGCTTCCCCTGTGTTCTGATGGTGTCTGATTATCTTGCCATTCTCGAACTATTGTTTTGTGGATCTTGAACTTCCCGAAATGAACAACGATGGACTTATAACTATTGTAAACGACGATGGGGAATAGGTGGGTTAGGAAAGTAATCGTTTAACGCTAATTTTGGTTTAATTTCTGGTATATTGTAAAACCATTGAATAATATACATTCCATTTTCCTTAGTAATAGGTATTTGTATATATAATAATCGAATATAATGGTATTAATTATTGTATCTTATCAATAGTATCACTGGTGTACTATAATAACGCTTATATCACTTTCCATTTCGATTACTTTGGTGCGGCTGATTAAACTGCATTGCATTGCTCAGTGTACACGCATACAGTCTGATTTGCGATGTCAGAAGCTGGCAGCTTGGTTGATTGAATTCCGATGTCCAAATCCACCTGTAAATTCAAAGAAGAAATCTATTAATAAGGAACAAGACTGATTTTACAGTGAGGGTTATAAGTTGGTACCGAGAAATTGAGCGTGTAACAATTTATATGAAAATTACAAATTAATTCCATCCTGTATATCTTTTCTTTTTCATAAACCATACAAGTTTTATGTGTGGTATTCTATTGATTAACTACAATGTATCTCATGTGTACCTGTTTTGCGCCGCTCAGAATTTTACGTCTGTTACGAAGACTGTTTGCCGTTGGTCAAAATTCGCATTAGTTTCGGAGTTACAGCCGATTTTCTAAAATCGAGAAAATGGTAAGGCTAACCCCTTGCCGTTTTTTTCAGTCAAAAAATGAAAGTCGGCGGATCGCGGATTCTCCTTTTGCTATCTTGTATGGGGCCAAAAGTAAGTCACCGAACCGTTTGCCGTTGGTCAAAATTCGCATTAGTTTCGGAGTTACAACCGATTTCCTAAAATCGAGAAAATGAAATGAAATCTCAACAAAGAAATCCCACAAAATATAGATCAGGAACCATCTGGTAACAAGTATATCTATAAAACACAACCAAGTAGCAAATGTATTAAAAAGGGCAGATAACAACAGCTAGCAGTAGCTCCAAATGAATACAGGATCGAAACTTTGAACGCTCCCATTAGAGAACGCAGCATCCAAAAGACAGTGACAAACGACTGTCGATGAAAATGCAGGACGACACGCGGACAAGAAGCGAGTTCTGCCCCACAAAATAGAAGAAGATGGAAGTTTCTACTCTGTACGAAGCCGGCAAAAAGATGGTCTTGACGCCGGTGGATGAAACGAGAGCCGGCCGCGCGATAAGAGCTGGAGAGCTAAGGAGGGTGGGTGAGGGAGGGTGAGGGGGGAGGTAGAAAAGAGAAGAGAAGGAATCAGGATGGGTAGGGGCGTAGACTCGGTCTACAAAGTTGTTGCTGCTCTCTTTCGAGTGTGCGCTCTACAAAATTGCCAGGCGCAAAGAGGCTGGCGAGGATGTGCCGGCCTAACGGACTCTCTCGCCGGCGTGTGTGAACGTTTATCCGTGAGTATGTAGAGCGAGCAAAAGGCTGGATTAGCAGATTCCGGCGCGGCCGACGGAATTTGCAAAAAGCGGGATGATGCGGGTTTGCGCCCGCACGAGCCGTTGCCAGCTGCAAATTCTTGGATTACTTGGGATAACGACTCAATTATGCAACTGCGGAAGGTTGGCAGCATTGGAATAGTACGCGGTCTGCAGATACATTTTATTTATTCAACTTTTTTTATATTAAATGAATGGGCTCGAATTAAGTCGTATGTTCGATATTGGTGTGCAGAATTTAGTTGAGGATGTAATATAGGAACGTTCTGGTATTGTGTGTTATTAACGTGGTCTGCTGGATGTGGATCTATCATTATGCCGCGATAGACGACTTAATTATGTAAGTGCCGACACCTATCAGTGCCGCAATAGTATGCAGTGTACCGAGGCATTTTAAATATTCCGCTATTCGAGGCAAATGTATTAGACGCGGGTTCTGATTAAGTCAGAATTTCTTTATTACTAGATTACAATTGATTTAAGTGAACAGCAGGAGAATTATTGCAACTTTGTCGGTTACGGTATTGTGTGGCATTAGATGGCCTGTATTCGAAAAATGTTGGACTATTCCGTGATAAAGATTTAATTATGCAAGTGCCGACCAGTATCAGTGCCGCCGCATTTTAAATATTCCGCTATTCGAGCAAACGTATTAGATATGAATTCTAATTAAGACAGAAGTTCTTTATTACTGGATTACAATTGATTTAAGGAAACAGTACGAGAATTATTGCAACTTTGTCGGTTACGGTATTGTCTGGCATTAAGTGGCCTGTATTCGGAAAATGTTGGACTACCACATGATAACGACTTAATTATGTAAGTGCCGACCAGTATCAGTACCGCAATAGTATGCAGTGGGCAGGCGTATTTGATATGCTGCGCTGCCTTTCATTAAATGTATTAAATGTGGCTCGGAATTGGGTCGTGCGCTTTGCAATAGTGTATAATACCGAGTTTACTATGTAAACTTACGTTAATGCGTATGATATAACCAGACGCGTCCGCTGTAAATCTTGGATTACCACGTGACAGCTTAATTATGTAAGTGGTGGTCAGTGTCGGTATTACAACAGTGTCTACCCTTCCGGTATATTTGATATGCTCCGCTGTTTTTGATTAGATATATTAAATGCAGCTTGAAATTGCGTCGCATTATATTAATGTGCCATCAAACTGTACACGTAGCTCTATATGTAGAATCCACTAAACATAGCCTGTAATCTATAAATGTAACCTGTATGAATATTGACATAATTCAGTCAGAGCTGTAAACATTGCAACATTGTAAGTTACGATATTGCATCCGCTCTTACGAAGTCTGAGCCTGTAAATCTTGAGTCACCGTGCGTTAAGGACCCAATTACGTAATCAGTGACCAGCAACCAGGGCCAGCAACAACACTATCTACTCAGACGTTATACTATACATATGCATTGTATTAAATCTAATACATCAGGCGCAGCTCGTAATTTTCTCACGTATCTAGCATCAGCATATAACATTCAAATAAAATAGAAACCAGGTAGCAAATACGATAAGTCTACAGATTAATCTTGCACACTCCTGTGATTCAAATATATAATGATACAGAAGTAAAATAGATACTTCGCGTTCATTTTACACGCCATGCAACATAGACAGCGCTTGATACATATTATATTTGCGATATATGTATATAAAATAGGCGAGAGTTACGGAAAATGTGAATTATTTCCGTACTTATCGGCTTACACTGACTGCGAAACAATTTGCACATCGTTAATGATAGAATAATGATAGAGTCGTGTGCATATTATATTTGCGATATATATATAAAATAGGCGTGGATTACGGAAAATGTAGAATTATTTCCGTACTTATCGACTTACACTGACTTGGAAACAGTTTGCTCAGCGTTAATGACAGAATAATCGAGCGAGCTTCCTCGATGATATCGGAAACGAGGATAGCGTCACGTAGCCGACATTATATTCGCAGTGGCAGGCAGGCAACTGTTGCGTTCGATTAACGCGACTGAAAATGGCATGAGGCCTAGGCCGACGCAGGATGCAAATTAAATTAAGTCAAACGAGTTTTCGCCGTAGCGACATGCCCGACTCGGCTCGCGCGGATTTCTAGCTCGCCGACGAGTTCTGCGATTAAATTCCTGCGGATTGTAATTTGCGAATTTAATAGGCGGTGCGCTACCGGCATGAGAGACGTGCGTGCGCGTGGACTGGAGTCTGTAAACGTTTTCTGTACAGGACGATTCATCTTGCCTCCGCATGTTTTCCGCCTCAATTTTTCATGTTTTGTAAATATTTTTTAACGCTCGGCGAGGTGACGGTCAAAGATTTTCAGAATTCAACTCTTTAAGATGAGCTTGTAAACGGTTCTGTATAGAAGTATTCATAGATTATTCATATTCGGGATAATAGTAAAAAATTCACGATTTTTTTTATTATTGGGGATGTTGAAAATGATGTTAACATAATGGTACTTGAAAATTGGTATAATAGAAATAATAAACTGGAGATAAATCACATCTATCTAAAATACTATCTTTTTCTCTACAGTTTGTGATTAGCACTGAAAATTATCAATATGCAGAAATCAAATTTACGTTTGTTATAATACCAATAATATAATTGTCGATGTTCAGTCTACACACCACCATATTCACCATTGCATTTGAAGTTGAATATCCACATTAACTCTATTTTACTTGTTTTCGCTTGGTAGTGCCTAAATCGAAGATTTTCTACCGTTGTCCTTTACTTCCAGGCGTATCGGATGTTCATAGCAATCATGCATCGTGCATCCACAGATACGTGTCCTTTACGAGCTCAGACCGCCGATTGCAACAGCCTGCGCGGCGCAGTTCGTTGCAACACGCTCGTCCGTTCGTGTAGGCTCGCCTATGTGTATCGCGAGCTGCACATGCATTCGGATGCTGGCAGCGAATTTGTTTCGCGCGACAGCGCGTCAAATTTCAAGCCGGATACTCCGCCGTTTCTTTAAATTTTGACCGTTTGTCCGATGAATGGATTCAAACGCAATATAGCTAACTGGAATTTTATTTAATGGAGTGCATGTTCAGTTCAGTTCAATAAGTTTGAAAACATTGTCGGTTGTGATCTGGAAGAATTGAATTATGTTGTAAATTATTGAAAAGTACTCATTTATTGATAGAATATACGATCAATTGCACGCTTTCTAAATAATTGTGTTTCAAAAATTCTAGCGATGTTTAGCTATCAAAGATTCTCGATAAATTCAACAATGTCAAGAATGTTTGCCTACCGAGGAAACATTTCAGCTGCAAGCCGTACTTCGAGCATACTCAAACATCGAGTTTCCAATTTCCACATCGATTAAGCAGAATCGAGAATCGAGAAGCTACGACAAAAATGTTGAAACCTGAAGAGCGTAGTAAAAAAGCGAAGATTCGTCTTTGAAGAAATTCAGCTGCGACACCGGAGGCATGTCCAGACGTACTTGCAATTTTCACGTGCCAGCGAAATGCGAAACGGCCGGCTGGCCGCCATGACAGTTGTAGGAAGGTCCGCGACACGTGACACGTGACACGGAAACAGCCGCGAGCAGACAGAGTGGGCCCCGTGTACGAGGAAGAGTTTCGCCAAATGCAAAGCAGGCGACATACACGCTGCGTGTGTCGCAACCAATTGTACACCGTGTAACGACCAGCTATCTCGCGAGATAGGCGAAGATTCTTCTCTCCTTCTACACTCCCTCTCTCTCTCTCTCTATCACTCTCTCTACCGCTTTACCGTACTCTCCATTCCACCTCTTCTTCTCAATCCTAGACTCCAGTTCTCTCACTCTTTTCCACGTCTGTTTCCTTTGCTTCTGTTCCTCTATTCTGTGCCACCTTCTCTATTCCACCTCTTCTTCTCAATGCTAGCCTCCAGTTATCTCACTCCTTCCCACATCCGTTTCCTTCGCTTCTGTTCCTCTATTCCTAGCCACCTCCTCCGTTTCCTCATCCTTCGCAGCACGCCTCACCCGACATCCTTCCCTGCCCTCTTCTCATCCTTCTCTCCTGATCTGCCGATCTTCTCGCACCGACGCGGACGTTGCACCAGCGCAGCGCGGAATAATAGGATCTCGAGTCGGCCACTCGCTGTCTCTCGTACGCGTTTACCGTGTTTACCGTGTCCATTATTGTGTGCATTACGACGTGCTATTACGCATTACGTATTGAACGCCGCTTTCGAACCTTCGACGCTCCTCGCGCGCTTGCCTTCGGAGGCGGGGGAGTGGGTGTGATAATTTAGCGTGGAGTTTTGCCGCGTGCACGTGGTGGAGATGTAAGTGGTGTGGCGTAGAATTTTGTTGCACGCCGTGGAAATATAAGTAATACTATACTTAAAAAGAAATTGGTTTTGTTTTATTATTTATGTTATTAATGTTAAATATTTTGCAAAATTCTATATAGTTTCTGATCCTGATAATAGAATTGAAGCAAATTCATTAGTCATCAGAGTGATATTTTTCTTGTCAATTTCAAATTTATTGTATTGTTTATATTCCTTTATAAGGCCTTATATATATGATTTATGGGATTATCCATTATTTCCTAATAATAGTAATAAATAGAATTTGAGCTTGAATGAGCCAATGTTTTAAAAACATAAGATAGTATATAATTTAATAAATTCTTGTATAATTAAAAATTATATGTTTCCCATCTTATTAAATGTTTATAGCAAATATATATCTTTAAAAAATACTAAAAGCTAACAATTTGGACCATAATTCTAAGTATGGCCTATTTCTTAAAATAGGCTACGTTCAAGAGAGATCTGAAAGAATGTCCTGCCCATTTATACTTATCGAACAATCAAATGAAAACTTACAGAAGCCGACCTCGCGTCGAATTTTTAACAAATCATCGGCCGCTCAGAATCCGGCCGGTTTTCACATTTTTCCACGCGCTTATTTATTACACTCTGCTGGCTATTTTGCACGATGCCCGCCGCCATCTCCCCCCCCCCCCCCCCCCATGTCCTTCTTTCCACCGAGCTCGTCCTGGCATCGAAATCCGCTGGTCGCACTGTTACACCGTCTAATTGTACAGTCGACTCACACACACGCGCGAGCGCTCCCTTTAACATAACAGAAGGCTCGAATCCTCGCAATCAGTGATCTGGGTCAGCCACAATGGCGGCATTGCGGAAATAACTGAGCCGGTCGAAGCTTCTGCCATCTTTTTTTTATTCATTCCTCTCCTTTTATTAACGGTCGCCGAATGATAATGGAGGAACGAAAGAATGGAAGTCAGTACCTCTAATCCTTAGATACCAGACTTGCGGAAGTGTTTACTATGAGCGGTAAGCGATCCTATTATTCTGGACTGAATTTTATTGTCGGCGAGCATTAATTGGGTAGCCGCGGAAGGAAGTAGCGGAAATTAATTAATGCGGGGATTAAATTTAACGCGGTGAAAAACTGTTATGATGGGAAGGCCTGGCTCTCTCGGTCGGATGTAATAAAGTTACTGGTTTGTAAATCTGGATTAATGTTTGCTCGGACGCTCTTGGCTGGAAAGTTGCCTATTCTGTAGAGTTATGATGGGCGGGTGTCGTTAATTTAGAAATTTTGACTTTTTTCGACTTTGATACGTCATTCGTGTCAGTTTTTTTTTAGCGAGGTTCAGTCGGAATGCTGATTTGTAGATATGGATCAATGTCTGTTCAAACGTAATTTATGGGACAAGTTTTCACTTACCGGTTTTGCAACTTTGTACGCTTTCAATGTGTACTCGTGTAATTTTATTTTTTAATGTTCAATTATCGTGCATTATTTATACACTGCTCCAGTTTTCATATGAATAAATATCTGGCTACTTTAACAAATTGAAAACAATACAAATAGAAAATGAATAAAATTAATAATATTATACTCTCTTAGTGCAAACTACAAAGAAATTCGGTGCAAAACAGAAAATCTATATAAATCAGTTTCTTGTCCGAAACATTTTACGATCCGATCTCGGGCAGTTAGCCAAAATTACATTAGCACCTCAAGCCATCCGTAAAGGAACACGATTGGCCTATTCTTTAAACGCAACGTCACGGGACGCTTATTATTCGAGCGCCGGCGTAGAGAAGGTAGACGAAGGTGGCGGGGAGGTGAAAAAGGAAGGAATCGCGTAATTACGAGCATCGTACAAAATAGCTAACAGAGTGTAATAAATAACGTGCGCGCGTTGCCGGGTGGCACGGCGAATGAAAAATTACGATGCCGACCTAACACGGTGTGACTAAGTAATTGGACTCGCGCGCAGAATTTCAATATTAAAACTGAGCGGGGCAAAAATCGACGCGTAACAGGGCGTAATAAATATCCGGCACGGCTGAAATCATTTTTATTAATTTTTGAGTCGCGTGATTTTTCGGTCTGGGGTCGACTCTGGCGGATATGAAAAATATTTGGTTTCAAGTGGGTATGAACAATGAAAGATTGCTGATTTTATATGATTTTTTAAGTTTGGGTCTGTTGTAAGTTTTGGTAAGAAAAGATAGATACAATTTTGGGAGTACAAAAGGTATTAGTTTCATATCAAAATTAATGGAAATAACTGATTTTTTTATGGTTTAAATCTAACAACTTCTTATAACAATCACTATTACAATAATTTTAGTTAATTAATAAAGTACTAATTTCCAATATCGTATCCTACACCAAACAATTTCTCCAGTCTCAACTTTCAATCCATATTAAGAGAGAGATAAAAAATGGTTCAATTCTCATTATGTGCCTTAGCGCACACTATCTACTTCATCAAATTTCAATTTCCATGCCCGCATTAAGCGTGCCACACAGAAGGTAGCAAACTACTGACCGAGCAGCGAAGCTGGCAAAAAAAGGTGGCTGGCGTAAAAAGCGTGAATCTTGAGCGGGAGGTGGCAAAAAGGTAAGATTACGGCAAGCGGCCGTTGCTGCAAGAAGGTATTGTTCTTCAAAATTATGCCCCTTCCCCTTCCGTCCCTCTTTCGCTGCCAAAGACTGGGGAGGATCGTTTCCTGGCTTCCGCGCTTCTCTCCAAACTCATTCGCGATTCTTTATCGAACGAACTGATAAGGGAACATCGATCGGCGCGTCGATTGTTACGTTGACGGGACTGCGAAATTAATGGCCACCAGGTGTGCAATGGCGTAGAATTCGACCCTGATCATGTTCAAACTGAATTCGATTCACATTGAAAAAAATATTTTACAGAGATAAGTATCAGTCTTTATTTGAAGGAATAAAAACTATATATATTTAATAAATAATAAATAAAAAACTATGTATACAATAATAAATAATAATAACACAAATAAATAATTTGATTATATTTTTTTAATTTAAGTAAATGTTTGGCAGTGGATAAAGATCTTAAAGTGGAAGAAGATACAATTTTATTGTTTTCGTTCGATAAATTCATTAAGGATTAAAACAGAATTTTATGCAAGTAAACATGTACAACTCGGTCGACAGATTTATAATACTAAAGAGAAATATATTTGTTCGACAACTTTATCGTTTCTACAAGATCGAAATCAGGCACGACGTCAATCTAAACAGTGCCCGATCAAAACTTTATTCCCCTAACAATCAATAAACCAATCCGGGCCCTAAATCTTTTCCGCGAGTTTATAGCCTAATCCGCAACTTTCAACTGCTAAATTATGCGTAGCCGCAACGAATCAGGACATTTTATTCGCATCCTGCTTAACGAGTGTCTCGAAATCGATCAATGCATTTATGACCCATTGTATGCGTGCCGATTTACGACCCAGAAGGATTTAAACGATATCAACATTATCAGATCGACGTCCGCGAAGTCGTCGGATTAACATGTACCAAAACTGGTAGCGTAATCGTACGTCATTGAAAATTCGTTTCTTTGCCACTTTTTTACTTGCCAATAACCTCAGATAAACTGTTCAAGGAATGGAAATGATCATAACAAGTCAAAGTTTGCTCAATACGTAGTCTTAAAAATACGCCGAATCTTAAAATCTTTAACCGAGAATGTATCAATGACGATCATAATCAATCAACGATATATAATATACAGGACGAAAAGATAAAAGGTATGATTATACATTTCAATTGTTGATTAATAAGACGGTTTTTCACACCCCCATTATACACAATATACAATGTATAGAATTAAGTGTTAAAGACAGTACCAAATCTCAAACGATAAAGTGTGTCTTCTTTCTTTGTGATTAGTCAGGAAAGAAATATGGAATTACTCGATGGATTTCGAGCGCGGAGGGTGGCAAAAACCGAGGCTTACGCCACTGTCTCCCCTCGCCGAGAGAGTATCTCTGCGCCATTCCTATCTGATCCGATCGCCTCTCGATATCTGTATTCCCAGGACTTGTCAAATTACTACAGCGGACGGATAAAGACATAGATATGCGGCCGGCGAATCGGCTTTTACATACGCGAGAGCGAGCCTTCTTACCTTCTTACCTTCTTGCCTCCTTGCCTTCTTACCTTCTTGCCTGCCCGCCGCCTGTCCTTCTGCGCAGGCGCAAGCTATACAGGGTGCGGCGAAAATCGTGATATCGAAGCATTCGACAAGGTAAGCCCAGACACGATTCTGCGGATAAAGAAAACTTTCCACTACACTTCGACAGCTTTGACGCGCGCGACTTGCCACCTTCGACCTTCGCGATGCAATTAGGTAGGCGGAAGTGGGCATAATCGAGCATCGATTTTTAACTGGAACAGTGTCTTTTCGTGGCTTCGTTCGAGCGAATTACGGCGTTGGCAGAATAGGTTTGTGGTTTGGAAGCGATGCTTCAGTTATGCGAGTGTTTATATGTATTCGTAATTGCGAGGGAGTTTCTATGAATCCAGGTTTCAAATTTTGTAATTATATTCCGAAGAAGTGCTACATTGCATCATTTTGGTATTAAAAGATGGCACCGTTGCAATATTTATTTCGTTAAAGTTTGCATCACATATCCACGTTTAAAAATACAATTCATCATTAAATGCAAACAAAATTTGAACTTCCAACCATCAAACAAATATCATATTAGTAAAGAAACAAATTTGAATTTTGCAGTATGAAATAAAACCTACATTTTTACTTCATATATTTCTCTTACAAAAATCACGACGCCACCTATGTTTGAAAACCGAAAATACTTCCTTGCCAAGCCAATAGAAAGCTGTGGCCCATTTGCAAAAGTTGAACGCGCGACTCGGTCGCAATTTTCGCCGCACCCTGTATAAAGATCCATAGAAACGTCTAAACGTATTCGTCTACCATAAACGTCCGCTCGTATATGGCGCAAGAGCGAGCGCTCGCGCGCGCGCGCGCGCGCACCGCATGATATATTCGGTCATTGAAAACTCAGTCTTCGCATGAGGACGTGTATCGGCGGAATTATATGCTGCGAAAGCCGTGGAAAGCGCCGCGCATAAGAGACGCATAGGAAGCCGGCGAAGAAAACGTACGTATAGCCATGCGAGTTTATTACACGTGTGTTTGCCCGAGCCAGACTCGGCGAGAGAGACTCTCTTTCGATCCGGTGAACTTTAACATCGAGCTTCGTTGCAAAATCTTGACGCTTCCACGTCGTTCGCAGCGGACCGTACTCGATACAGATGTAACGTGTGCGAATCTAACGTGTGCACATGTGGAAAGAGAAAACTTTTTTACGCGGCGTGTCCGGAGTGTAACTCTATAATTTAGTGTTCGGCCATTTACATGGCTTTGCATTTCTATTTTTTTTTGGCGGGCGGATTGGTTGCTGTTTTAGGATGTTGGGGTAATTTATGTGTTTTCACATTGATGTGCTTTAGGGACATTTGTTTGGTGTCTTTGATTGTGGAAGTAGTGATGAAATTGTGAGATGAATCAGTTTGAAGTGTATTAGTTTGAGAGTCTGCAGTGTGATTGATAGTTGGATTTGTTTATTTGATTTACTGCGTTTTAATGGTAAGAGGTAGTATGAGTATTATAGACAATTATTATAAATTATAAATTTCAGATATTTGTTTCTCAATTTAATTCTCGGTAATACGTACGAAACAGTACAAAAGATTTCAAGTCCAGAAACTCCGAGTTTATAAACATTACCAGAAAAATATTCATTTCCCAGTCATTTACAAAATTCAACAAAAATGGTATATTGATCTTCCCGTTTCGCAATTTGACGATATTCTGCCTTTTTCGATTCTAACGGGTATCCGAGTAGCGGCAATTATTTTCGGCGATCATAAACTACCTCTCCACTTCATACCTCCGTTAATTAATTTCGGAGTCGCTTCGATTCGATTCTAACGGGTATCCCTTGAAAACGGAGAGTCGCTCGGTGCAAATTGGGTCATATCGAATGCGGAAACACGCGAGGAGAGCTCCGAGTCGATCTCACCGTACAATTAACACCTAGGGCACTGATTCGACATGACCTTTGGCTCGATCGCTCGCTCCGGAGGCAGGCGAACCTCGAAATATTTGCGATCGGCTCGCATATCGGCTCATGAATATTCAACGGATCGTTTGCACTCGCGCAAAGTGAAATAAAGCGAAATATCGCGTGGACGGAGGCGCAGAACGATTTGCGCCAGCGATTCTCAAACATCGCTGCCATCTCGCACGAGCGTAACAAAGAAACGTTTCATTCGGTCAGTGAAGTTAATTTTTATCATTTTTAATTCTGTAGTTACATTATTGTATATCGGTAAAGTAAATTATGACAAATATTAACACAGCACGTGTCGTTAAGATATAGTCATACTGTTAATTTCCTAAAAATCCATTTTTTTCAAATTTTCTTAAGAAAACTGTCTATTATACTGATAACTATAAATTGTAATATAATTTATGTAATTATAAAATTGCATAATGACTACTTTTGTACTAATGAAAGCTTGCGAAATTTTGTCGGTCAAGCGGTTCTTATTAAAATACGTTTTCATCATAGATATTGTGCAGTATATTTCTAAATACTGCTCAGATTAAATACAATCGAACAAGTTGAAAGAGAAGCACTTAAAAATACCTTGGCCATGTTTCGTACGAAAGACGAAAAACTGACGAGGAGGGGGTCCGGATAAGCAGGAGTCTTCGAACAAAGGACGGCTCCTTTTATTGCAGCCGGGATACGATTTCTCGGCAACAATGCGCGAATTAATTTCACCGGGAGACCCAGTTTGGGAAGCGCTGATCACGAACAAGTTCGCCGAGCAAATTTATTCATCCGTAGAAGGTGCACCCGCTCGAAGATTGGATATCTATGAAACACACTCGGCGAACGTCCGCTAATATATTTATCCCGAGTTCTAAGCGTTGGCAAACCTGCGGTCTAATGTCGAACGAGACACGCTTACTAGCTACCACCGGCTCCTATTATTCGCGCGCATGCAATGAGTCAAGGACGTAATCGGTGTATACTGACGGAAACTGTAACTGTCTATTAACGGGTCTATCGAACAAGTCAAAATTTTGGAGTATTTCGTTTACTGTTATTGAGTCAATGACTTCACTCGTGTGACTGAATTTATCGTTCAGTAAGCAGTGAATTTATTGTTTGATGTATCTGCATGACTTTTAGCGTTAAGAGATTAAAACTAAAGTTTCTTATCAAATAATAAGATTTATTATGAGGTGTTTAATGCGTTAACGATGTTTCTTATCTAGAGACAGAATAAATGTGACACTGTATAGATACGATGAACTTGATATGTCTATACATAATTTAGGATGATTATTGTGAATAGTGATTTTCTCCAGAAAAATGTCAGTAGATAATATTTTATCTACAATAGTTTGTTGGTGCCTGTATGATGACGATCATTATTGGCTTTAAAGATTAATTTTAGTACAGGAACTCGTTATGGCTGATTTTGTATGTTATCAGTGTACTATAGTCAGCGATAAATTTCAACGAAACTTACCCTGTCCAATCGCTGATTAAAGTATTTATTCACCCCAGCGATGAATCTGTACCGTAAACGTTGACATTTATTGTAGAATTAATTTTAGTACACGAACCTGTTCCACACGATATTATTTGAGCACACTATGGACACACTATACTCATCCCCAATAAATTTCCATCAGAATAACCGTGCCCAATGACTGATTGCATAAAATCATCGCATTTGTATCGTAGACATTAACGTTTAGTTCGCAAACAAATTTCAGCCCTAAAACCTGTTGTAGATGCATCATTTTCTCCCTCTTCGCATTAGCAATAAACCTCTGCACTGAAACGCCAATAAATTTTGCCAAACTTACCTCAGCGAATCATTAATCACAGCTCTCAAACCGTCGCAAACATGAACGTTTACTGTAACAACAAAATTCATCCCTAAAACCTGCTGTAGATGCACAATTTCATTACTTATCCACCTTACTCTGCACTCAAGGCCAATAAATTTCCCTAAACTCACCTTGTCCAATCATTAATCACAGTCCTCGCACACAGGCTCACATTGTAACCACCGGCGCCTACAAAAACAAAATTCAGCCTAACCTGTTGTAAATTGACAATCTCATTATTTGCCCGCGTTATCAATGGACCCCAATGGCGGCCGATAAATTTCCGCTAAACTCAGCTTGTCCAATCAGTGATTACAGTTTTTATGCAGATGAGCATTAAGTACGCGCATTATCCGCGTTAGATGAATGCCATCTGCACGTCAGCGTGTACTCGAACCTTCACGTACGTACACACATGCCCATTATGTCTTGTGCGTCTTGTGTGTCATAAGGCTAGGTTAGGCTAGGAAGGCGCGAGTCTCGAGAATCTGAATGCGGGACATGCCGGAAAACTCGCGGATCATCATCCTCGGCATTAGCGACGTCAGTGCTGATGCCAGAGAGGAAGAGATGCTTGGAGAGAGAGAGAGGGAAAGATTTTAGTGTCTTTTACTAACTAGCGCAATTGACTTGGAATTAACGAGAGAAATAGTTTCCTGAATCAGATTGAGAGTGAGTTTGTGAGACAGTATCGACTGTCTTTTACTGACGAATGCAGGTGGCTTGGGATAAACTAGGATGTAAAGTGAGAAAATCTGTTTATGAGGGAGAGAGAGAGACTTGAGTGTCTTTTACTAACTAACGCAATTAACTTGGAATGAACGAGAGTCAGAAGGGAGAAAGACTTTCCTGAATCGGATTGAGAGTGAGTCCGTGTCTTTTGGTGACGATTGGAATCGGCTTAGGATAAACTAGGATGTAAAGCGAGAAAATCTGTTTATGAGAGAGAGATCTCTGAGGGTCTCTTACTGATGAATGCAGTCGGTTTGATTGTGAGATAAACTAGGATGTAAAGCGAGAAAATCTGTCTATGAGAGAGATAGAAGGATAGAGAGAGACATTTGAATGTCTTTTACTAACTAACGCAATCATCTTGACATAAAGAAACGCCTGGGGAGGGAGGGAGAAAGAGAGAGAGAGAATAAATTCATGTTTGCGCCAACCGAAATGGTAATTTCACCTGTTCGCCTGTCGCGATACGAGTTGTGCAAAGCAACGACGTGTTTGAGGTTTAATCTCGGGGTCTGCCTTTGGTACGCCGGCAATTGGTGGAAATTATTTAGCCGCCAGATGCCAGCGAGTTTTGAAATTCTGCCAGGTCGTCTCGCGCGAGGAGTTTGACGATGACAAAAGGAATTCGATGATTACGGGCTATTTTGACATGGCGTGTCTGTTAGCTGTTGATAGAATATTTTGTAGCCGGAAGGTATGGGAAATAACGTTCGCTTCTATGAAGTTTCTTTAATTATTGGTTGGTAGCGTTTAACATTCTTTCATTTCTCACGTGATCATGTCATAAACTTAATGTAGTACAGAGGGATGTAATGATTGGATAATAAATTTATTAATTTCAGAATTAAATACCCTGCAACCCAAATCTTATCTGATAAATTTCTGGAATCCAATGCTATAACATTCCCTCCACTTTTCAACTCAATAATGACATAATGCAAACCGCTAACTATACATACATAGTATATATAACATAACTAATAATTATTGTAAAATTAATTGGTTATTGACCGTCAGTGTAAGATGTATATGTTTACCTATTAAAATCCATTGAAAATTAACCAGTTTATTCAAAATAGTACAACAGTGACCGAAATCGCCCAGAACTTATTATCTAATAATTATTATATTTTATTATAATTACTATTTATTATATTATATTATATGATTATTATTATAATTATTATAACTTATACATCTAATAATTATTGTGAAAAAATAATTAATAAAAATAGCACCAAAACCCTAATCTTCACCAGAATAAAAGATTCAAAAACTGCAAAGAAATGTAAAGAATCCGAAACAATAAAAGTTGATCCACTGTTAGAAAAGCGATGGCCAATAAATCTGCGACGCTACTCTCCGCTTCTTTCCTATCCTCCCGGCGTGCGAACGAGGATAAGAGTGGAAAAAAGTGAAAGCTGCATCCCCGTAAGTCGAGCATCGCGATCGCGTTCGCTGACAATCAATTCCGCGGAGTTGTCGGGTTGCGCGAGGCTGGAAAAAAGGGAAATGTCTCGAATCTCGATTATCATCGACGTTCCGGAATCGAACGCGACAGCGTTACATTCTCGACATCGACTCGCCGCGGTTCTTGCCGACAGGAGAGCCGTGTCCTTTTTTTAGTCCGAGCAGGCCGACTGCCTTAATGTGACAGCCGGCCTGACGATCAGGCGTCGGACGGGACGCCCGGGAGTCCTTAATGGCCGACGCGAGACTTCCGGCGCTTAGGCAGAAGCGAATATTCATCGGAGGTGGCTGGGGACCAGTTCGAGGAACTCGGAGGAAGCGGAAGATCGGCGCGTGTCGGGAGAGGTCGGTCAAGGACATTCGGGAAGGCAGAGGTTGGAGTAGGTGGCTGATGACTCGGAACTGATGGATTTCAGCGTCTAATCGCTGTAACGTTCCGATTGCAGAAATTAATGCGGGTGTAGTTGGAATTGTGTCGTTTTAATTTCTTGTAGATTTAACCCATCGGCTGCCATGATCCCCATTTGGGGATTTTCGGATAAGTATAATTATACTGTTACACGACATTTTGTATGTCCATATGTCTTATGGGGACAAAAAAAATAATTGGCAGTTAATTGCTTAATATTTTCACGGTTCTTTTTGTTTGCTATGAGAAATCTAGATTTATATTATTTTCGCAGGTAGTTGCTCATTAGCTTACTTTGTCTCTTCAGCAAAGTCACTTCGTCAGCTGGGTCGTTTTCAATCTCTCAAATCTTAGTTCCAAATTGCTGCCACTTACATGCATTTATTTCGCCAACGATTAGCAAGACAGTAATTTCGGTTTCGTAGTATGAAATAAAACTCACATTTTTATACACTCTCATCTTACGTTCCATAAGTTAAATCTGACCAATATCAAATCCCAAAAGGAAGTCATTTTACTGCCCAAAGTTCAATTACGCTATCTGTTTGAACATCGAGAATACCTTCTTGCCCAGCGTCTCTACCTCAACTCCAAAACTGTATCAACCTCGACCACCTTATCTCTTCCTCAATCACCATCCAACCTCTCCCCCATTCCTGAGCATAAATCAAACCGACCCGCGCACCGCTCCTCCTCCCCTTAACAACCTCCTTACGCATTTCGAATTTGCTGAACGCATTCGCTCGACGCATTCGCCTGACGCGTCGCGATGCACAGGCCGATCGACGTCCTTTGCAAGATGGCGTCCCAGCTTTATAAGGCCGGCCCGACGTAATCGAATCCCATCGCTGGATTTAGTTATTCAGACCAGGTGCGCGACACCGGTGCCATACTGGAGGTGAAAAATCGGGCTCGATGTCGAAATCCTCCGTGGATCTCTGGATCTATGGATCTGTCGCTGCCTCTCCTTCCGTGCCTGTCCGATTCTTTCTCGGACCAATCCGCGAGCATCGGTGAGTATCCGTGAGTATACTTGAGTATTCGTGAGTATCGGCGACTATTCGCGACTATCCGTGACTTTCCGTGACTTTCCGTGTCGTCGGGCGCACGCGGGCTCGATCTACTTTTTGCCGGATCGACGAGCGGGAATGCGCATTTTTACGTCATTTCTGAGTTCCTGCTCGGGCGCGTTTGGCGCTTCGAAGGCTGCTCGGCGACTGGCGTTAGATAACGGCACTGATGCATATCGGGCCGATTCGAGTTTCCGGGTGTCGGGGTGCTGACTGATCTGCTCCTCGGCTCAAGGGGGGTGGCTAAGGTGGAAGCGTTCCTTCCTTTTTTTTCAACTCTTTGCATCGTTCTGTTATCTGTTAGTCTTCGGTAATCTGAGTTTGTTATATCGCGGATTCGTTTAATTTTATGTTAATTGTCACGTATATTTATTTTACTTATGTACGGATGTTTAGAGTGCTTGAGTAATGATTAATTTTGAAGTATATTGTAAATATATTTTGTAGTATAATTTTTAAACCCATATTATACATTAATTTTGTAGTGTACGAGGATTGTATGAATTATGTAGCATGTCAAGGATTAGGTAGTGATGATTAAAGAGTAAATATTTGTACCGAACGTAAGTTTTTTAACAGTTATAGCCGATTTTTTTTGTCAACATTAATTGGGAAGAATCCGAAGAGTCGTATTAGATATTAATCGTAGTCCACCTAAATCCCTTATAATTTCACCAATAATTCTAGTTGTGCCAAAACCCAGATAAATGTTTTACAATGTTTAAGAAATTACAACTGTAATCTTCTCACTGCAGTAAATTACAGCTCCTCAATATTCAGTCTCGTTACATAAACAATACTTTATCAACGAAATCCGCAATTCATCATCTCAAATAACGATCACGTTACAGAACAAAAACCTTACATATTTATTAATTATTAGCTCGGAAAATATCGCCATACCAATTACAAAGGTATCGATAACACTGCACTCGCTAACCATTTAGCCATACATCAAGCCGTCGCAACATCATTATCGATCCCAGACTCAATTTGCAGATGAACGCGAAATCGTCGTAATCCGACACTCGCAATCGATATTCGGTTATCGATACAATCGGATCGCGGCCACGGGGCCGTAACGTGTCGAGTGGGGAGACACCCGGTACATCTTGAAATATATCTTCGCCGGCTGACGCGCGCTTAATGCCCAACGAGATAATATATTTATTCTCGCCACCGACCGCCGGCGCCATTCGGTGCATCGAACGCATTAAAGGCACTTCAGTTGTGCATGTAACACATTGCCTGCAATGTAATACATTTCGAACGTTCGTCGTTACGTTCTCTTTGCACGTTCGGCGTTTTCCGCAGATCATAGACTCAGACCGCTCAGAAAATATATTAAACGCTATGGTAAAGATTTAAGAGATATTTACGCACTCTTGTTCGGGTCGTGTGACAGTTCTTGCGACGTGTTACGTAATTTTGTATTACATGGGGAGCGTAAGAAATCTTTCCATTCGTGAAAGTTCATGGAATAATTAGAATATGTGATGAGAGAGAATTAAATCCGGTTTTAGAGAATCAGTTGAATAGTAAAGACAGAGAAACTAATGAAAAAGTATGCGCTTGTTTAATGTCATATATACAATAATTTATAATGTAGTATAGTCATACTAACTTTTATTATTTACACTGTCAGTCACATATGTTTAATATTTTCGTCCGTATAATAATGGATTAAATATCCAACGTGAAACGACACAAATTTTTTCACACCACCTTTTGAGTTTAAGTATTTCGAGGATCGATGCTGGATCTAGCTGGATCTCGCTGGATCCTCGAGATGTAGCGCCTACGCTGAACGGAACAATCATTTGTAGGCAAGATTGAGAAGGACATGAGTGCGGCTGAGTAAGGAGTTTCGAGTACGAGGATTGCGGTTGTAACGTGCGTGGAGTTGTAATGAAGTGCGATGTAAATATTGAAGGGTGAGTTTATGGGAGTGCGAGAGTGTGTTAAGCTTCGTGAAGGATCGGTTTTGAGTATTGAGATGTGGCAGGTAGAGTAGGTGGAGAAGTAGCTGCGGATAACGTAGTAGTGCTTGTGTTGTTTTGATGTACGCTGTGAGGTAGTTGTTAGAATGTTGTAAAGGGTGTGATGTAGTGGTTATTGTGCTTTACGTACTTTATTGCGGTTGTTGCGGTAGACTGTATAATGTAGTACTGTATTTATAGTAGTCTGAATGTCAAAATATAATACATATGGTACTGTACGTAAAATACAATGCCGACGATCCTGTCCTAATATATTTTTGTGTTTTACATACTGTAATGCGGTAATTTATTCTACATAACGTAGTACTGCGTTTATGATAGTGTGACTTTTAAAATACAGTAACTATAGTATTGCACGTACTAAAATACAATACCTACAATGCTGGCAGTACCATAAAGCAATAAGCATTGTAACTTAGTACTTACGGTACCCTAAGTACCGCAATTCAATATTTACGGTACCGTAAGTATTATAATACAGTAGTTACGGCACCTTAAACACCGTAACACAGTTCTTACCGACACTGCCGCGATCCAATAATTACGGTCCTACAAGAATCCGATACAATGCAACAATTCGCATCCTACCATTACCGTAATTACCACACCCCATTCCACTTGTCATCCAACAATCCAAATACTGTAACCCAACCACTTACTTGGATAGTATTCAACATAGGTGGCCGCCATGTATTCTGTGATTCCCCCGTTTAACTCGTTCGACATACTTCGTATTACTAATAATAATTCCGCTTTTGCCCCATAATATAAGGACATAGGATTCCATAATTTTTAACGGCAACCCTAGCAGCACTGTAATTAATTTCTTAAGAAAATCATAAGTTTCAATAGACATTCATAATCCAAATTAATGCAACTTAAAGAATAAATGCGCTAAATAAAAACACAGATTATTAGGTTTTAGTGGACCACGTGGAAAATACATCAGTTTAAAGTAAACTTAAAATTTCTGGGTCGGTTTTACCCCACTCTACCTTACAGCATAGTACTCACGGTACCGTAACTCACCGACACGACGGCCACACCCATACACGGACGCATAAGCCGCGTCCGTAACGAAGCCCGATGCACTCGCAGATGCACTCGCAGATGCACTTGAAGATGCGCTCTTAGACACCTCGTGCTCGGAAGTCTGGTCCGCATTTTCGATCCGCGTATCGCGTATCGACTCAGCCGCAATTCCAGGAATACACATAACGGAATCGAGGCGCGGAAACGAAATATCATCGGGCGACGAGAGCAGGAATCATCGCCGGTCGAGCATCATCGATACGCATCGAATCCGAGCCAGAGAGGGGAGGGAGTAGGGAAGAGGGGTCAGGAGGGGGGCGATGGAAGGAGAGAAGAGAGTAGCGGGAGAAAAGAAACGACGGACGTTGCGCATCCTGCATTTCTGCGCATCAGGGAATAGCTGGGAGTGTAATTAGCTTTATCGGCAGGGATGCAGGACGGATTCTCTGTTGTTTGCCGATCGGCGGATGAGATTCGCCGAAAAATCGGCCGCACGACTGTGTGGAAAGTCGATGGGTTTATTGCGAGCGAAATTCAATTTTCAAAAAGATCAGGTGCGTGGGTTCAGACAGGGGTAGAATTTGTCTATAAAATTCTATGAACGAATACAGGTAAATGATATACGACAAAAGTGAAAAATTGTAATTTTGATTTTATCTCTGGTTGATAAGAATTGCATAAATCACACAGTCCTGCGAGAGAAGTCAACATTTATCGAATTAAAAAATATAACAAAAATTAAGTGGCAAAGTAGCACTACAGCAACGTGTGATAAAAAAATCGATATCTTCCCAGTTGAAATGTGTTGATAATCTCCTATCAAGAGTCATCCGCCGGATTCCATCCTCCCGACTGCAATCGAACGCAGCGGACGTTGCACACACGACTGCAGTGCGACTGAGCGTGTGCCACGAATGCACTGTGTTCGCTGCAGTCTACAGACTCGATCCGTGTCAGAGTGTGCGCGTACGTGCGGAGCGTGTGCAGCAGCCGCGCTCGAGGGATCTCGTGCGCGCGGAACTTTCTAATGCCTGCATTAATATTTTTGTGCCTGGGAGCTAAAGTCGTTGCGTCAAAAGGTCGGGCCTCGCACTGTTTCTCGCCGGCAAAACGGCCGCTGCCGGCCTCGAGCCCAAGCCGGGAACGAGCCGGGAACGAGCCGAGAACGACGGATGTATGGACCGTTTATTTTGAAACTGGTGTAAGTTCGGATTTTTAAAAAAATTACTATCGCTTATAATAAAAAGTTTACACCATATTAATGATAAATTACTGACTTATTACATAATCAGTATTTTAATCAGTCAATTATAAATTATGAATTATTGATATCTCAATTTTTTTAACTAGGATTTATACCCGTTTTAAAATAAATTATAATACTTTCAAAATAAAAGAAAATTTAATATCAAATTAATACAAAGTTTACATTACATTAATAACATGATATCTTAATTTCTTTTAAATGTGGAGATGTACCACTTTCGATATAAACGATCCATGTATCGAACGATACCGAATTTGAATCGCCCGCGCCCGAGGGAAACTCCGACCTAATGAATGTAGCTTGACGTGCCAGAAGCAACTGATCGAAGTGCAGTGGTCGTACGTGCCATTTCTTAGCTTCCGAATGTTTTTGCTGCTTGTGCAAAGACGCCGGTCGTGTGACAAATTGTACGGAGCGTTTTTGCGCGAGCCAACGGTTCTAGATGCGGAATTATGCGGTGGTTGGTATTTCGGGTGGTGAATTCTGGGGATTGTTGAGTTGAGTGAGGAGAGTATCATTTTTAGTATTCAATGTTTCTAAGCGAGCTTACAGTTTTTCTGGAAGGTATTTGCGGTTACATTTTCTGTGGAATGTAAAGTAGCGGGAAATGAAAATTATGTAATTTTCGATGTGCAGCATTTTTAAACTTTTTATATTTTCTTACACTTGACCAAACTTGGAGTTTATATCTCAATTGAAGGAATTCACAGTTTAGCAACTGGATACATTGACAATATTTATAATATGGGTTTCAAAAAACGGTCTTATTTATCAACCATTTAAATGTATAATCATACTAGGCCAGTTTGTTCAAATAAGGCAGAGAGGAAAAATTAAAAAATTATCGCCTCATCCTGGATTCACTGACAATATTGACAGGACGCAACAATGTAGCAAATTTCTAAACGGAGACTTTCCCCGCGTCAAAAGTCGAATGCCGTACAAATTTTGCAAGCGACGTTGATTTATGCCTCGAAATGTTCACGTTTCTCAGGCGCATCGAACACTTTGTCATAGGACAAAATCTTTGCCGGGCGATCGTCCGCGATCGGTAGAATGTATTTGATAGCGCGGAAGATCGATGTTAGCCGTTCGCATATAAAATGCCAGAGGCGCTCTCGTCGTTCAAACCGACTCTGCCATAAACATTCGGCCATTTTTCTCGCCGGCCTCCAACTGGTTTGCCACAGTGTGGCAATAAGTTGTTTGCTATCGATCGGAATTTTAGCGACCTCTCGAAGTGTCTCGATTCTCGCGCTGTCACGAATTTTACGGCCCAAATACTGGCGCACCGGATTATGATTTATGGAAACCTTGCCAATTTGACATTAGTTCGGCTAAATGTTATTGACGTGCTACGATTAGATGAAATTGATAAATTGTATTCAAATAATGTTGGCCGCTGGCCATTTCGAGAGTTTACATTTATATATGTTTTGCTTCAACCCTGTGTTTATTTGTCTTCAGTTTAAATTTACAAAGCCCTTGTTTCCAATTTTGTTATGTTTTAAATGATAGTAATTATAGATAGTTCTGTATTATGTTAAAAAATAAAAATTTTGTGGACTCCCGATGAGTACACCGAAAATTGAAAAATACAGGAAATTTCAACAAAAAGTTTCGAAAGAAAGTGTTAGGATTTATTCATACGATTTAACAATTGTCCCGATATTCAGTTCGTACTATTCTCATTCTGTGAAGTATAAAAACGATGAACAGGTTCTAATACTCGCAAGTATTACATACCACCACCGTTCGGAATTGCTAACAATTACACTCGGCAGTCGAGTTCAGTCGTACGCTTCCAATTTTTTCGGAAATCAATCGCATCGGAAACTTTCACGCCACTCGGTACCTGGCAGCGGCCACATCTCTAACCTCTCGAAACTTTTTCCCATCGGGAATTGCCTTCTTTTTCCGATAGAGAAAAGCCAGAGATTGCGGAAAAGTGGAGTTTGCCGCGGTTGCACCCGCGCATTATCTGAAATTACACCGATAGCCTTTACATTCTACGACGTACGTACACACACGATCGGACGCCAGTATGTGTGTGTGTGTGTCGATGGCAATCATCAAACGGTCCGTCGATGAGTTCGCGCGACTAATTGCCTCTCGCCTCATTAATCCGGCCATCAGTCATTAACCGTCATCGACACGCGTTTTCCCGATGACTTTTTCCTTTTTCGCCTTCCGAAGCGAACGGCAATTAAACCTGATCGTCCGGAAGAAAATCGGTTTCTTAAGTGGAGACGCGAACAGTGCGCTTCGTAATTTACGTGCGCCTATTTATGATTTTCCGAAGATGTCAGCTATCGATATATGGTTTTTCTTGTTTCTGTCGGAAATAGCAAAGTTTATTTCTTCGAAAGTGGAAACTTGAACAGTGTTTAACTTCTCAATCGGCATGCGACCCGTGTTTTGCACGATGCGCAGGAATAAGTGTGACACTCGCTGCCATCAGCTCACATTTTACTTTAATGTTATGGAAAACTGGCATAAGAACATGCTTGCCTTCCAGGAATCCTATTCTCTCAAAACCGGTTGACGAGCAAATTACCGCTCGTAATGAATTTTCTCTCACGAAACAATTTGGGAATACCGGTCGCTCTGTATCATTCTGGCAAGTCAAACAAAATTAATAAAGACCATCAGTAGTTCTGGCATGCACACATGTGCATAAGATATAAGAAAAAACACTAAACAGTTGTAAACTCACAATGAACGATCAATTCATCAAACCGCCTTAAAATTACCTAAACTACGTGAAGCAAATTGAGAATTTAACATTGAACGGCAAACGCAATCGAACGCGACAAAAATTGACACTAGCGCACCATAAGTATAATGATCGTCTACCACAAAGAACGTAAACGGCCAGCCGAGCAAAACGGTCCGTTTTCCACTCCAATTTTCGTCGGCTACCAGGAGCGTTCGCGCGCGCGCACGCGCTCGCGAAACGACACAACAAAATGGGTATCGAAGGCTTTCAGCGTAGAAAGTTCGAAGGAAACCCGATCGACTTTTACGAGATCTCTATCGGCCCGAGCCCGCCCGAGACCCATAATAACAACAATTTTCGTCAAAACCAATAGGCCGCCCGCTGATAATCGCCCGGCAATCTTCCTCTCCCGCGGGAGTTTCTAAGAGGAGAGGCACCTACGAGCGAGAAGATCTCTCGGCCGGGAGTGTAACTGCCCCGTTCCGAAAGGAGGGAAAGAGGCAATTTTCGTTCCTAACCGGACGAACCTAATCGCGGACGACGTTAAGTTCGCAGTCGGCCGACTCGCGCCCGACGATTTAGTAAAATGTCCTCTTTAACGGAGTTCGTCGTCGAACGTTTAAGAGAGGAGACGAATATCGGAGTGGAATGATGGAATGAAAGGGAGGCTTATTGGACGTTTAAGGTTTTATCGTAGTATCTTTCGAGTGGATCGAGAATATCGTTTTCATTTTATATCTTGTAGACTGTCTTGAAGGAAGCTCATTGTATCTAAAGTGGAGTGGGGTAAAACCGGCTGTCTTGTAGGCAGCTTATTGTATCTATTATAATGTTAGTAATGTAGGTATAATATTAAGTTTTTTACGGATCCGGTCAGTGTACTTTCAACTACTAAATTTCAATGATTTTTAACAGAAAACGATTGACTTTAAGTAATTAAGTTAAAGATAATACGATTTAAACGTATGAATGTTGAACAAAGGGAACATTTTTTGAAATGTTGACAATGTATTAGGTGTGATAACTGCGATGTTCATTAGCCGTTAAATGATTAATTATTACAAAATCGTCACACTAATCGTAATACGTGAGACATTTCATATCATACCGGCCGTTTTCATGATGCCCTTCGAAAACTATATCTTTCCTTAGCTAAATCGCTAAGCTACTCATGTACATTAATATTGAATGAATCGTTTACTGTTTAGATCGAAAGACGGACGGATCGAAAGTGCGATAACGATTCCATCGACTCGGGAGCAATTTAATTGAATCTGATCCCGGGCGAGTGAATCGACAATGATATCCGAGGTAAATGCCGATAGTTTCTGGTAATTGGGATGTACCGTTGCTTTCAGGGCGGGGACTCTGGATGGCCGTGGACGCCGCCGTTTAGAATTATAATCGGCGCAGCCTCTCGTGCGCGGACAGGGTGCGCGTTAGTGGATAGGTAGTTTGAGAGCCGCGAAGTGCAAAATTGCAAGATTGCTCATGGGTGGACGGTCGGCATTAGACGCGGCCCACTTTTCGGTGCTTTATGGTTACCGGCGACGTGGCGGTCTGCCATTATTGTATATCGAAGTGATAATAATGACGGGTAGCGCTCGGACGCTTGGAAGCTGAACGGTTTACGAGTGCGATATTTTAGATTGTGGCCACGGTGTGGGATACGGTCACTTTGACTGCTTTACGATCGGGATGATTAAGCTCCGCGTCTTTACGTCGCGATGACAGAAGAGTCTGCAGTGGTAGGGTTTAAGCTTGATTCAATTCGAAGAACGTAAATTCAGCCTTAAGGCAACCGATCTATCAGATATATAATATATAAATCGAACAAAAAAAGGATATTAAATAATATATGGACCGTTTATTTTTAAAGTGGTGTAAATCCATTTAAAAAAAAATTAAATATTACGGAAATGAACAGTTTACACCACGTCAATCATAAATTATATAATATCTCATTTTTGTTCAAATATGGGCTTACACTACTTATAAAATAAACGGTCCATATCATATATTAACCGACTGATCAGAATTTAAAAAATCATAGTACTATATAGTCATAGTGATTACATCATACATACTATTTAAAAGTTATTATTATCAATAATAATTTCTTTAAAATCTTATTAATTATTAATCTACACATAACGTGACCGAACCCTAACCCAAACTTGCAAAATAGAGCTCAGTAAATTCCAACAATAAAACTGTATACCTGACAAGTGCAAACATCGAAACGGTACTCGGTATCGTTCGCAGCGAGCTCAATTAATCATTGGGCCAAACGTTCTACGTCCAAGCGCAAGTCGAGCGACGTCGAAAAAAGAAAATGGCCGGGCGACAAAACACTTGTCCGGCGTCGCGGGTCACTCGTTCCTTAATTCGCCGACGCTAAAGACACGTTTTCTGCGCGCAGGTTGCCGACTCCGGCCGGGCAAAGCTAAGCGGAGCGAGGCCGGCCGAGGCAAAGTGAGGCAAAGCGAGGCAAAGCGAAGCAAAGCGAGTCAGTGCGAACCGATGCGAAGGCAAAGTCGGCTTTCGGCCGGGCCCTTTTGCCGGGAAGGAGACAGTGCTACGAAATATGGTCGTTGCCGGGCTCGCCGAAGCGTGTCTCCTGTTCGTCGGCCGTTTTGCTGCTTGCTCAAGCGGACTCCCTCGGCTCCGACGAACGCACCGAGCGTATTCTGACCTCCCGAAAAAAAGTCGACGCGCGAAACGCGTTATTTTGCCGGCCCGACAAGGCTATTCGTTTCATTGATTTTATTAATTTTATGTAGAATTAAGTGGTTATTAACCGTAAGTGTATGATGTATATTAAGTTTTTGGCGTACTCAGTGTTGTACTTTCGACTATTAAAGTCAATGAATTTTAACAGAAAAACATTGTCTGTAAGTAATTCGTTTGAAAAATATATAACTCTAACATATTAAAGTTTAATACCAACGCATTGTGCGGCCTATTTACACACCACATCATGTTCAAGGTACTCACGTACAGCTAAATCCGTCATCGAATCCGATATTAAAGTTTAATAAGAAGAAAACCAATGTTCGTTAAAAAGCGTTGTGAAAAGATGAACAAGAAATTAATAAGTCTGACTCAGATAATTTTGTTAATTTTCATTCTGCGCGCCCGAAACGAGAGTAAATTCGTGTTCCTGGGGACTAGATGCGCCGATGGGGAATTTTTAGGTGGGTGGGGGGTCTTTGTGTGGCCACGAGTGTCGGGCTCGACGCCTTCGGAGAGTTGTATAAGGACGGTAATAATGGATCGTTGCGTAAGAGTGCGTGTGCGATGACATCGTTGCAGTTTATGTTTTCGTGAGCGGAGCGCGTGGGTGAATCGACTCGTTTCTGTGAATGGTGGGCATCTTCCGGAGTTGTTAGCGATGGGAGGAGACTATTTTTGGATTTTGCTCCCGAGCAATGCCAATTAGCGCCGTCTTCTTCCTACTCGCGATCTTAGTTCGCGGAAAGCTACCATGACTACTATCATACGCAGGATAAATTTATTACTCAGTAATGATTCAAGATCATTTCCTCGAATTTCTAGCCAATAGTTTTTAGATTTAACCATCGATCTTTTTGTTACATCCAAAAATGAGTTAATTAGTCGGCTTTATAGATTATATGGAGACTAACACTCTAACTATTTTAGTACCGTATTACCGTACTAATGTAAATGTATTTTTATTTGGTATCAAAGGCGATTATGCTGTTAATAAATTATTAATATTATCTTCCGATCGATAAACAAACCAAATTCCATCTTCAAACTATGCTCCATTCTCCGTGTCTTTCTAATCTGCTGATTAACGAGAATCTCGTTCTCCGATGAAAACTTGAAACCGGACAAGAGGAAAGATGAGAGCTACCACAGTTCCATTCCGTCACATTTAACCTTCGCCGCGTATCCACTAACCTCCGCAAACGGTACTCATCCCTCGCACTGTACGAAGAATCGGAGCGATTAGCGAAATCCTCGTTTTCGCCCCAGACATCGGCGATCGAGTCGTAATAAAAGATCGAATCTCTCCTCCCGGCAGTGTCGGACAAAAGCGATAATGTATCAGCTGGCCAGATAGTCCGTTACGCGTGCATCGCGTACCGTTATCAAGGACAATTACGGGCTCCGATATATATCTGAAATGAAACGATCGGCCTCGCACTCCTCTCTCTCTGTCTCTCTCTCTCTTTCGTTCTTTCTTTCTCGCTGGATCATTCTCTCACTCCGGCACACTCTTTCGCCCTCTCTAGCCGCGGAATCTTTCTCCGATCGTGTGCCGTGACCTTCCGCGAGGCATCGAAGGCGCGATGTAGTCTGGAAGCAGTCGAGTAGTCGAGAAGTAGTCGAGAAAGAGTCGAGTAGCGTGTAATTTGCCGAGCGAGCCGCGGACGTTTTGTTGCTAATTCGACGATTTGCCGATATTGCCAATCGCACTTTTACGAGCGGCGCCCGGATCGCAATGATACCCGATCGTGTTTTGGCATAGGTCGCGGACGTGGACGAGATGCGTGGACGAGATGCGTGGACACGGAGGGAGGATCGATCTTACTGACTTTCAGAGCGAATTTTATTTTTAGTCCGATTATGTGTACTGTTGCATTAATTCTAATTACGATTGAATTTAGACTTAATTTTGAAATATTTTAAGTTTTATTGTTATGCTAATTTATATAATAAGCTGCAATACAGGCTAACAAAAAATGAAATTAATCATTCTTCTACCTATAATTATATTTATATGTTCGAACTTCTTTAGCCGCTTTAGATTATATGACAATCTTTAGATTCTAAGACCACTACAAATTGACTGATTTATTCCACTTATAATAAGCCTGAAATAATTCATATCCGATATCTACCGGAAAAATTGGAAAAAATTCTATTTTAATTCACGGAACCAAACTGAACCAACGCTCGCAAACGTAAAGTCGGCTTCAGAAAAGTAGGCACGCCGATCGATTCGATCTGAATGTTCGGAACTACCGGCGCGAGTGCTCTCAGAATGCGATTGCGCAACTGGCTCGCGATTTCTTTCGCATAACTCGCGCTCACAGCCCCGACGCGAGCGTGGGCGAGCTCATATGACGAATAGCGATGGCTCCCAACGTCGTTTGCGGCCAACTGCCCTGGCATTCAGGACTTCGATACCCCGATACCTCGATACTTCCAGCACAACAGTCCGTAGCTGCTTTGTATATCGAGCTCTGGCCAAGTCGGGGCGAAACTTTTTCAGCCGACTCCGAGACTTCGGCAGGCGAGAATTGGCGAGAGCGAGAGGTGGAGACTTCGATGCTTGAAAGTCGGCGTAAGATATGTCCCCTCATTGTCTTAACTGCCGCCTCAGTGCGCGCCCTGAACGCCGAGCGAATTACAATGGGATTAATATGCGGCCTGTGCCGCATGGCGTGCTTTAAGGTTAGACGGGGTGTGCTGGGAAGTGAGATGCATTTTCTAGCCGAATTGGGTGGGCCGTTGATGATGTTGATGTCACCTTTCAATTTAATCGAGGGTTAGGGGAGTAGCTGAAAGCATGAGATAGCAGTTCATTTAAGTGCGCGTCAAATATCGGATAATGTAAGGAATATGTCTGGTTATGTCGTTATTTTAATTATGGTCAGATTGGTGTTGATAGGTAGGAAGTTTTAATTGGACTGATTTTAGTTTGAATTATGTGAATGTTTATGGGATTGTCTTCAGAAATTGTTTATAGAAAATTTAGCGTAAGAAGTTTGGAAAGAGTAGTAACTATATTCTACCGCGTTTCTGCAAGTTTTGAAGACAGAAAAGTTGCTACCACAAGTAATAAATATTACTACCAATGTACTTAGCCTAAACAGAACATACCTACGTGAACCAATTGCATAGAAGACACTAGGACCTCATAATGTACAATCTCCAAAGAACTACACAATCTAAATTGCCCCCAATTTATTCACCCTATCATCCCAAATTAGTAAAAAAAAAAATCTATTGTATTAAAATGACTGCCAATAAAATCATTCTTCAAATGAAAGAAAGACGGGACTGACAGACGAAACTTACAATTCGTTTCGGAAACTGTACGTTCGCGATCGTTCTCGATCGCCTCAAAGTGAAGCCATTAAAGTAATCGAGCGGTCCCAAAGTTGATCGACTCGCGGCCGTCATCGTCATCCAGCTCACCTACATTTCTTCGGCGAGAATTCGGGTCGTCCGGTTCCTTCCGCCGATCTCTTCGGGGCGTATCGTCAACATCGGCCCAACTGCCAACATGCGCGAGCCCGGCTACTCGTCTTGGCACGAAAACCAGTCCGCCGGCGAGGTTTTTGCACGTGGCCAGATATAATATGAGCGGCCCGCTCACTTTCTTCATCGTCGCCGGACTTTTTCGCCGGGACGCTCCACATCCTTTGTCCGGGCTCGCATAATTATACCAATACCGATGCGAGAGAGTTTCGGCCAGTCTCGTTCGTGTTCGGCGACACGTCGAATTCCCTGCGTCACTCGACAGCGAAGCTTTTTTTGAAACTTGATCGACTTTCCTGATGATGACAATTATCATCGCCGGAAGAGGTTATGGACGCTTGCGAAGTCGTTGGTGATTGAACTGCAACGAATTTTTTATTATGGCAGTCGGTAGTTTTATAGTCGTTGATTTCTAATGACAGTTACTTAATTCGGTAAAGTAGGTGAATTAACGATTTTTCTAAATGGAATTATGATATAAAATAAAGTATAACTTTTTATTTTTTATTATGGCAGTCAGTAGTTTTATAGTCATTGATTTCTAGCGATAGTTATTTAATTCGGAAAGGTAGGTTAATTAACAATTTTTCTAAATGGAATTATGATATAATATAAGGTATAACTGTGTAGCGTGAGAAGAATTATTTGATGATTATATTTAATCTGAAATATTGAGCTGAGAAAATGATTGGCTGCTGGAAAAAATGGCTAGACTTTGATTGAAGTTCAGGTGTCTATTTTTTTGGACTGCAAGCTTGAGTTTTCACATCATTGCCAATTACATCGTCATCAATATCTCCACTCAGCAACCTTATTCAGAAACCTTCCCACCTCGTCAGATTCAATTTCACACATGCCATCCTACAATTTTCGCACTCACCGCAAGACGATCCGGTTCAAAAATAAAAGACTCTTAATTCCAATTAACACGCGCCTGGACTTCATACGAAACATTGTCAGGTGCCTGTAATCAGTCTTGTCATAGAAAATTGACTCATTAGAATGCCTTTATAGGCGAGTACCGTTCAAAGTCATGAGACTGAACGCGTGCACAAGTTGTTGGGCTTAATTCCAGTAATTTATACGATTACAACCCCAAATTTTCACATCATCCCAAATTACATCATCAATCCTTCAGCTTATCAGCCTCTACGAATCTCAAACATTCCCAGCCCGTCAAATAGAATTTCACACGTCCCATCTCACAATTTTCACTAACCTTGAAAGAATAAAAATTCGTAATTCCAATTAACGGGTGTTCGGTTTCGATACATAGTGGAGAGGCTGTATTCGGGCTCGTCATAGAAAATTGAAGCATTAGGACGCCTTTAGAGATGAACGCTAGTCGGAATCGTAAGAAGGAAGGATCGAAAAAGCGTCGAAGGATCTTTCAGCTGGCTGTAACGAATTTCGAAACGAGCGCTCAACCGGGCGGATCGGCAAAAATCCAATTTCCAATCAATCGGCCCTGCTACCGGCATACTCGCCAACGATCTTGCCGATCGTTTATCGGCGTCGTCATAATAAGCTCTAATAACTCCGTAACGGTACGCGGCTTTCTTATGCACGCTCGATCCCGGACGAAATCGAACTTCGCTGCCGGCAGATAGCAGACTTCGGATCCCTGATACGAAATGCTCATCTGCTAAGTTTGTGTGTGTCAAAGAATCGAAGTTGCGGAAAAATGTATTTTTGATGTCAAAGCTAAAGTTGTGAAAATAGAATTTTCATGTACGTTCGTTTGTGTGAAGGATAGGTTATTAGTTTAGTTATTTATATATATATTTATATAACTATTAAAATAGTATACATTTATTTTTAAAGTTTTAGAATATATTGAGTAATAGATTTTATGATTATTAAGAAGACCAGAAAGTTTTACAGTGAGGAATTTTACATAACTAGAAATTTAAAAGACAAACATTTGACATAACGATAACACATTCAATATGTAGTCCGTGCATCCCGTTACAAACTATGCAATGGACAAAGCAGCACATCGAAATAAAAGAAGACTTCCGAGCCAAGAAACGAAACTGACTTTTTCCCAACTCGACGTCCATAGCAAAACTTTCTGCTCTCATTGCCAGATACGCATCTTCGCTGCCGCTTTTTCTTGCGGACTCGCTCGAGACAAACGCTATCGGATGGACACTTCTAGTTCATCGCGAATACGAGAGTTTCGCCTGGCAGCTCATAGAAAAGCGTTAACCGTTTGTTTCGCCGAAGAAAACTTACGCTCCCCCCGACCTGCAACAAGATTTGCATTCAGATTTGCATTGAGATTCCCATTAAGGCTAGAAAGTCTGCCCGCCGGATCCTGAATATTCCTGACTTTGATACGGCGGGCCGGAAAAAGAATTGACATTTTTCCAAATCGTATTGACGGATTCGTCACGGTTCGATCGATCGATACATTCGAAGGCGGCTGATCTATTGGATCTGTCCGATCTATTGGATCTGACGGAATGTATCTCAGGGCAACCTGTTTTATGTCGAGATTTGTATCGCGGCTGTTCTACGATTTTATGACTTTCTTTGTAAAATGGGCTTAATGGTCTTTCGTGGCTGAGATCGGAGTTTTCACTCGATCGACCGTCGAACAGGTTGCTCGGTAATTATCGATTGCCGTTGATAAGTCAATGGGCTCATGCCATTGCGATTGTTGTTCCTCGTTAATGTTATCTGCATTGTGCATCTGGTTAATGACTTATTTCGAACCGTGGATGTTCGCGTTCCTTCGGTAGACTTTATGAAATAATGAATAAAGAGAATAAGCAAATTCTATTGGATTAGCTGCCAACACTGTGGCAGCATTGTTTTTGATTTATTAAGAAAACCATAAGTTTCAGAGGATATTTTTAATCCAAATTAATGCGACTTAAAGAATAAACCATGCGCTAAATAAAAACAGTAAGATTATTAGGTTTTAGTGGAACAGATAGAAAATACATCAGTTTAAAGTAAACTTTGCTATTTCTGGGTCAGTTTTACCCCACTCCACCTTATACACTTGGTATCATACTGAAACATTACAATTGTCTACCATCTTTAAATCAGAATCAATTCAAAGCAAAATACAACCTTTCTAAACATCACACAACTTCCTTGAGCATAAAAGAAGCCATCTTCGAAGATACCAATAAATCTCACACTCCTTTTCATCTCCACCGACACTGTCCAAACTCCCGAACACTCATCGAATTTAGATTTACGAACTTGCGCACATCCGAACTCCCCATACATATCAATTACCCCAACGTCCGCAAATTGACATCCGCGATTCATTACCCGTAAAATTCCTTTTCAATTACACCGACGTCCACTCAGCGTCAGCCATTCCTCACCTCTCCTGTCTCGCGCGCGCGCGCGCAATTTTTCCCACCACAAACCTCGCCACCTGTTAAACACCGGCATCGTTCGGCCATCAAGTTCGATAACTCTCGATACGGTCCGCGAAACGATAAGTGGACTTTATGGCTGATTGGGTTTTGTTCGGGGGCAGGCCGGCTAATTTGCATTGAGAATAGAAAACTTAATGCGCCGCGACAAGCCGCGGCTGGATATTTATCGGATACGCGGCTCACAATTGAGCCTATCTCGCCGGCGAGAGTCGGTAAGCTGGCACTGGCAAGTTGGCAGACTGGTAAGCTGCCAGGATGGCAAGCGAATGATCAGGCAAAAGCGTGCGAGTGTAGACGAGGATAATTACGTTTGCCGGCGAGCTGCTCGCGGGGCCCCAGCGAATTTTTCGCATTTCTTAATTATACGTTTATAACGTGAGATATTGCCGATGTGGCATTAAAGGCCTCCCCTGCCAACGTGCCTGCCTTTGTTGGAAACCTTGATCCAGTCTGCGCTCAGGTATCGGGACAGGAGTGAGATCGTTATCGGCGCCTTTATCGCGTCACACGATTATCAGGATTTTTCACCGTTCTTTCGTAAAGGTGTTCAGCGGTTTAGCTGAGGTCGGTGTTTGTCTTTTTTCTCGGTGGCAGGGTGAGGGTGGTACGAAGATTGTTTTCTTGCGTAATGTTTTCGTTGTGTCGGAGTTAGTATGGAAAGTTTCTAAGCGAAAAGTGTTGACAGTAGTTATATGTAGTACTGATAGTCTTTAACGCATTAAATGACAATTTTTTTTTAAATGTTTGGCTGGATAAGTTAGAAATATGCACAAAAGGTTGGGTGACAGTATAATTATATAAATTCCAAAATCGCTAAATGCGGATCGTGGCGGCTAATAGGTTAATACTAGGACCACCGACGAATTTTACCATATTTTTATTTGCTTAACTGGAATGACAAGTCATTCGAATTACAAAAATGGAAATTAATTATTTTCCTTTCTCAATGAGTACTAAAGAATATATTAAACGAGAGAAAAAAGTTATGATTAATATACAGTCAGACCAGTAATTTACTTGTGCAAAATAATTTTTTTTGGCTAGAGCTAGATAACTCGATTGCGAAAGAGTAAGATAACGTTGCATCTTTAAATTCAACGATATCGATCATTTTCCCACAACTTCATCACCGTCAATTTCCTACCAATACCAGACCTCCACCAAAATATACACATTACATCCAACTCCTCAGCTTATTCCGTATCTTACGCTTACGGCACACCTCGGCCAGCTCCAGGAAAAATAATTTATTTAAATGCCGATCCCAGAATCCCTCCAATCCACACACACCCTTCCGCGAATCGGTCATTACCCGGAGCCGCAATAAACTCTCAAATTTTGGCCTCAGATCCACCCCTTCCTCTCGATTCATAAATTTCGACGAAAATCGTTTCTCATTAAATGGCTCACGTCTTACTTAATGCCTCTTACGTTCAGTTTCCTTTGTCCGACTTTGCTCTTTTCCTTCATCCTACCCCCTCCTCCCTCTTCCACCTCACCCTCCTTACCTCTCTTCTGCCGACGTTCGACTCTCTACCCTCGTCCCGTTCAACTTTATGCCTTCATCCGCGGTGCCCCCTTCGATAAATACACTCCCGCGAGGCAGTAATTATTTTGGCAAGCGACATAGACCCGCAAAATTATACAGTCGCGGGATGATGAGTGCCGCGCGGGACGGGCGAGACACTCGACAAACTTCGCTTCGACATTTAATTTGACGCCGAGCAAATTACTCCGCGGCCGGCTATAATTAGCCACGGGGCTAACGGTATTCGGGGGATTAATAATGAAGTCGCGAGCCATCAGCGTTCCGCGACGCGAGGAGGATGGCGATGAGCGTGCATGACTTTAAATAATTTCTAGTTAAACGGCCGATTGCGCAAGTGATTTAGATTGTCGCGCTGGAAGTGGCACACTGGTGGTAGGATGAGAGTTTGGTGTGGTTTTCGTGTAGTCTGTAGGGATTGAGTGGATTTTTGGTATTTGGTTGGGTAGAGTAGCGATGTAAGTCAGAACAGAATTTTGTATGTTTGTAGATTGAGATTTTTGGGCTTAAGTGAGAAAGTGGTGGCACACTAGTAGTATTGTTAAGTTATTGTCAAGTTGTACAATAGCAATGTAACATTATTGTATATATAATTTTAATATATTTGTATATATAATATATACAGCTGCCAAAGAACAGTAAAAAGAAAGTTAACGTGAACACGTTCTAAATTCCTCGTAATTACAATTAAAAATCGAAGCTCAATTATTCAACTCCGCATCCAATGAACCGAAAACTTGTAAGGAGTTCGAAAACTGATCGCATCGCTTCCTTTACATCGGCGCAATTACAAGGTTCCCGTTGGCAGTCAAATAATTTGTCTGCCACCCATCCACTTCGCTGGAAGCCTCCTTCTCACATCGTTTCCGCTCGCCCTCGATCCTTCTCTCTTCCATCTGCCCAGCTTCCGTTCTGCCCCGATAAAGGCATCGTTTTACGAGCTGCCGACCGTCAGCGATGTCGCCAAAGATCACTACCAACATTAAAGCACGAATCGTCCGAGACACTTCGAGTCGTTCGGCAACAAAAGCCGAACTCTCTTGCTTTCTTCGGGAAGCTTCTTTCGTCCGAATTCTGCCCTCTGATTGCAAGGTGGGAATATTTTATTCCGAGCCGATCTTTTACGAGCCTCGCCCGACGGCGATGTAACGCTGTAATGCCGGCAAAACGTTTGGCCCGTTGGCATGAACGTTGCTCGCTGTGAAACACCTCTCGTTTCGATGATTCTCCGGCAGGATTTTACGAGCGGGCGGATAACTTGAATGGCCAGTCCTATTGGCAATAGGATCGGCAGTCGTGTACGATTATCTTCCAACGACGCTGTAAGCAAATAACCCAGTTAAGAGTGCTTGCTCTCCGGATTCCGAGGTCTCTCGGACGATTGAGATCTTTACTTCGGCTGTACTTCGTTCCTGGCTGAATTCCGTTGCATGATTTTTGTGGGCTGTGACTGTAATACAGCGGATATTTGGCAACAATTTCGTTTGGTTTATGATAGAATTTTATACATGCTGTAAAATCAGGTTGCAGCAACCGGTTATTAACCGTTAGGGTAGATTATAATATTAAGTTTTTTTCCATGATTTTTAACAGAAAAACATTGAGTTTATGTAATTAAGATACTACGATTAAAACATATTAAGGTTGAATAAAGAGTTGCGAGATTGAAAACAATAGTTTTTATAAATTCTATAATAGAGTAGAAATTTATGTTAATAGAATTTTATAGACTCTGCAAATAAATAGAGGAGTGAAGGTGGACAAATTCTTTCCTTTTCATTTCACGGAGTTCGTCATGAAAATGTGCGTTCTTTGTTTAATGTGGACATAAACGGAAATTAGAATTGGTAATGGGACTTGTGTTCTTAAGAGTACTGTGGTTTCTTGGGATTGAATTAATACCGAAGTTGTAATGAAAACTTGGGGATGCACGTAACTACAGTAAATACTTAGAAGTTGAAAGCGAAAATATACGACCATAAAATAAATTATGAACAAACTTCCCTATATCTTACTAAAACAAAGCTTTATAACAATACAATTGAACTTACTCTGTCGTAAAAACCAACACATCGACTCTGTTACCGTAATGAGAATAGCGACCTTCATAGGATTCATCCTCAAGATATGATACCTCATTTAATTTAAATCATAGTTCATCAACCTTTGGGACCTGAGGTCAGTCAATTTAAATGGGTCTGCCAAGCTTAACGTGTCCGATGAAAAGTTCCTTTTTTTAGCCCATCTCGATACACACTTAGCCGCATCTATCCAGTGTCAATTAATACCGGAGTGGGCAGATTATCGTATTCATCTGCCTTTCTCCGTGCCCTCTTTCGCCTATAAATCTCCATCTGTCAATTCTGTCACGCATCCACTTATTTACTTAGTCCGCAGCACCGCTTAATTCCCGGCCAATGTCGGAAATCCTCTCGCCTCGAGACTCGCCTTTAATCTTTTTGCCGGTGTCATCCTATATAACCCTGACTAACCTGCTGCCACGATCGAGAATCTAAACTGGAACCGAAGGAATCGATCGCCGAACGAGCGGATTCTGCAGAATTGCATTCGCAAATTGAGTTGCTCACGCGTCGAATCTGATGCTTGATTTCTTTGTTGAATTTTTGGTTGAAAAAGACGCGTGGAAGTGCTACAAAAGATTCGGTGATAATCTTATAATTTTGGTTTCCGTTAGACTGCATAAAGTTATATTGTACTTATTCGTGGTAATTTGGTTTTTTATTTGAACAATTGAATTTAGAGGATTTATGATTGCAATGAAATTACGGTTGGCTTATTTTAATCAAAACACAAAAATTGTGAATTTTATATATAAATAATTTTGAAAGATCGCATTTAAAAAAATTGGAATGCATGTTATTCACATTAATAATAGTAGATCTGAGAAAAATTATATTTTGCATTTCAGCGAACAACAAAAGGAATGACTAAATTTGATTCTAAAGTAAATTTGCATACTGTCACGTAAAAACGTTAAATATAAAAAAAAAATTAAAATACTCCATAAAAAAAAAATGATTGTCACAACTCTCTCACGATTTACAAAATAGCATTACGCTCCCGCCCCGACGATCCTCGGCACAATTACAGAATGGCTCTTAAATCCGCCGCCATTACATGCCCGGCATACTGTCACACAATTACAGCCGACCGTTACGTCCATTACCATTACGTGGGCCCACATACAATTATAAATTTACGAGGGTCGCTCGGAAAAAATCAATTACGGGCCGCATAAATTTCGAACGTCCGCTTAACTATCCGCGCTCCCCTTCTTGCGGCCATCTTTCTTTTCGTCCGGGCACTTATCTAAAATCCTGCCCGACTTTATCCGCCGGTCTCGTTCGACGCAGTTCGCGGAAGCAAAAGTCGGCGGACTCGGGAGAAAGATTTGCCGACGAGGCGACAAAGACTTTTTTCACGCGAGTCGCCCCACTCTTTGCTACTATTTATCTTCATCTTTGTCTTCCTTTCGTCTGACTGGCTCTCTCTCTCTCTCTCTCTCTTTCTCTCTCTGCTCGGAGCGTCCGTTTTTTCGCGCTTGCCGCGAGGATTCTCTTTGGTCGATGCGGATCGTAAATGAACGTTCGCAGCAGTTTAAATTGTAAATTCTGAGCAATTGTTTCGCAGAAGATAATTGAAGAAGACTGATATATGTAAAGAAGTGAATGCCTGAGCGTGAAGGTGATTAGAGATGATAATGTGTATTTAGAGTTTGGAATTTTGTAGTCTTTCGCTTAATCTGCGACGATTACGCAATACGTATTCTATTGCAAGTGTATTTTATTTGTATATAAAGATAAATAAGTGTAGATAATAGAATGTGGGTCGAGGAGGATACACTCGCGGGTGAATACAGATTCTAATCGTATTTGAATAGTTGAATTCTCGCCAGTTTCGACTTGCCGGTAGTAAAAGCATGTCGCAGATGATTTACTGCAAGATTTTGTCGGATGTAACGCAGAATGCAGTAAGATTTTATCTTTCTCGCCCATTAAGGATGTGGTCTCCGCAGATAAAGCCTGCATTTTCATCGATATTTCCCTACTAGACTTCGAGTGTATCGTCGGCCAAGAATGGAACATTCCAAACATAGATATACTTTCGAAAAAATATTGAAATTAAACAAGAATAACCTGATATTTCCCTGCGGTTCTGATAACCGAATTCTAGAAACATTCTAAGCGTACAATCCCTCCTAGAATTCAATTATACGACCAAGAATGGAACATTCCAAATATGATATACTCCCGAAAAAATATTGAAATTAAACAAGAATAACCTGTATGTATCGAATGATATGACTGTTGAGCATCTTTTTTTTGGCGAGTGCATCAACTATCCTCTCGATTCCTGTTAAAAATTGCTGACTCGGCCGATTACGAGCCTAACCGAGCGCCTCTCCGAGCGCCTCTCCCCAAACATTCTCCGTAAATCAGCGGCAAGGCACTAAACGTTCCGCGTCGACTCTCGACTTCGCGAAGTCGAGATTCCCGGCATGCAGCCGGAGCATTTCCAGACGACTTCGGGCACTTAATCCGCCGGCTAGCCGACATTTATTCCGCGCTCCGACAACAAAGGACGACGGGGCAAGGAGCATCTCGGCTTCCTTAAATGCGGCAATCAGTCGCGAAACTTGACGCGCTAGACGTAAACGATTCGTCATCGCATTGTCTTACTAACTGCCGCGATACAATATTCAGCTTGAATGGTCTCTTCGTGAGAGTGAGAGAGAGGGGGGTCTTATTTTACAGCTACGACTGCAATTACGCGAATGCCGAGCGAATTTACGCGGGAGTTCGTCGATTTTTGTTCCAGAAGCTTCGAAACGTTCGAAGATGACAGTGGTTGTAATTAAAAATTTCGCGCTTTCGGGAAGATTATGTTGGAGATTGTGAGAAGAGTGGCAGAAATAGAGTGGAAGCTAAATTAATTTTACGAGGTGGCTGATTGATAGGTGCTTACGTGACAGTTGAGGAGAGAATGTCAAAGTGTGGCAAGTTTATCTAATATATCTAATAATGTGTAGAATATATATAAATATATAAAATAATATAGGGAGCAGAGGGATTAGGCAAGCGATAGTTTTTAATCGTAGGTATAAGTTAGATTAAGGCGAGTTTAGAATAAGGTAGGCTAAGGTATCTGTAAGGGGTAGTCTAATGGAGTCTGTAACCCGTTAGGGAAGAAAATAAAAATTATTATAAAATGATATAACGTATAATAATAATACGTATAATCTCGTATAAATCGAAAATGGCAAACTCAGTTACAAATCATAGAATGCATCACGCTAGAAATTCGTAACTTTAGAATTCCATACGGAAATATAAATCAGCCGTCCAACGTTTGGGGAAAACATCCTGAAGAACCAAATCAAGGACCACTTAGCCGAAATGAGCGACCCTATTCCGAATGGCACGGATCATCAAAGAGTATCCCGCACCGGCCGAACTTGACACCATCGGCATCATGTATAAAACATCCTCCGGTCCAATTTGACCCGGCAAAAAAGTCGATCGTCCGTTTCCTGCCTCTGGCCGCGCCGATTCCCGCGGGAACAGCCATCGAAACGATCTCCGATCGAGATTCGACTCGCCGCGAGCCGAGTGGCAGAAAAAATGGCCGGCCAGGGTAGGGTAGGGGGGAGGGGGGGCAAAGCGGAGAAAAGAAAAAAGTGAGTCCGACGATCGATAATTGCACCGGAAGACCGGCTCTCGCCATTTCATAAACATGAAACGTTCCCGGCAAAAAGCGCGGGAAAAAAGGGACCGGCCGGCCGATTCGAATGCAAAGAGGCGAAAAAAAGCAGTGGAGTGCGCGCGCGCGCGCGTCAGCCTGCTTCCTCGGATATAATATGATAATAAGTGATAATGCTGATGGCTGCCAGGATTTATCGAGAGAGGAGGAGGTCGGAGATGGGGAGGGGTTAATTGCGCTTAATTGCGTGATTAGTTTTGCAAGCATCGCGGAATCGGTGTACCGTTACGGCAACGTCTTTATTTTTCGCCTGTCCAAACATTAGCGTCTTCTTCCTTTTTCGGCACGTCTCGCGACGAAGGTGGATCGACCTAAGAAGAAGACAGGCGGAGGGGGGAGAGGGGAGGATGAGGATGGGAAGAGATGAATGAAGAAGAGAGGATGGCGAAGAAAAAGAATTGAGGATGTGATTTAAGTGCAGAGGAGAGAGGAAGAGGGAAGCGAAGGTTAGGAATAGGAACTGGATTTAGAACGGGGAGGAAGGTGATGACTTTGGAATGAGGAAGAGGTGAGATGAACGAGGATCGAAGATGTGTAGGACGAGGATGGAGGGATAGAATGCGAATTAAGCACGTGTGGAAACGGAATCGAGGCGGTGAGGTGAGAAGGTGCGAGGACGAACGCAATAAGGGCGGGAAGGGGAGAGGAACTGAATTTAGAATGATGAGATTAGAATGAAGAAGCGGCGTGTGATTTATGCGCGCAGATAGAAAGAGAAACAATTGCAGCGAGAAGTCGGAACGCAAGAGTAAAATCTGGGCAAATAGGAAGACGGAACTCTAAAAAAAACAAAAACAGGAAAAGACAGGACTCAGGTGAAAAGGAGAGAGGAAATTAAGAAACCGGCAAAGTCAAAAAGTACATAGAGACCAAATATGAAGGGAGTATGAAGGATCTGAAGAATGGGAACTGAATGTGGAGCGAGAAAAAGTGATTATCGTAGAAATGAGATGAGTTCGGAAGAGCTGAGGAGGATGCGAATTACGCTGGAGTGCAGACAGGATAACGCTGCGTGCTAGGAAGGAAACGCGAAGAGAGACGGAATGAGGATGAATAGACGGAATAAGAACTGAATTTAGAGCGACGAGGAGAGACCGAGAGAAATATAGAGAGATTGAGAGCGAAGAGGATGGAAGCGAGATTAACGTGAAGAGGGACGGTATGAGGATGCAGGATCAAGATGGAAAAGGAAGATCGAGAGCAAGCCAGGATCCGAATTAAACATAGACGCTGGAACGTGAATGAAGTCGAAGTCGGCTGAGATCTTAATGCGAAGCCAGATGGAATGAGGATGAAGATAAGACGGAACAGGAATTAAATGTGAAAAGATGAAGAATGAGATACCAGATAAGAATGAGGAAGCTCGGCGGATGGGAGGGGCGAGGGAGGGGGGGAGGAAAAATAAACGGTAGGATACGAATTAATTACGGATAAGCCGAGCGAGGAATAAAATGCAGTCACGGATCGGGAGGAGATAAGGATAAGGAAGATAAGGGGGGCAGTGAGAATAAATGAATAAGATCGGAGAGTCATCCTTCCCATCTTCCACACGTCATAAACCAAAAACAGGCGAGTTCATCGGCGCAAATATTATAAAGATACATATGCCGCTGATAAAAGCGTGAAAAATGACCGAGGCAAAAGCAATTAGAAATAATACAAAGGAAACAAAAGTATCCACAAAACATTGTAAATGCATTTCTAAAAGCATCGAAATTACGAGGAGAATAAAACCAGTCATCAGAAAATGAAGACGAGAGAAAATAAAAACAAAGATCAGTTGTATCATAAATCAAGCGGGTCGCGATTGGATGATATTAAGATGAGCTTGAAGAATGAGCGGAATAAAAAAGATGGCCGTCACGGAATGAGGATGAGAGGATGATAAACGCGCCCGAAAGTGAGATGAGAATCGGGCACGAGCTCGACTTTAATCATTTCGATTAATCGTCCGGCACGATGAAAACAATACTTGCCCCCGTTTATTAAAACGGCGACGTAATTGAATCGTTGCGCGCGCGCGCGCACGCGCGCTCTCGGAACCCGAAATGCGGAATGAAATTAGGGGGCGGGGCAAGGGGCGTAGTTCGAAGTCGACGCTTTATTTCTCAATTAAGTGCCGGCGGTCGCGATTCGAATGGAAATGCGCAGTTCGCGCGCGCGCGCGCGCGCGCAAAGGCCGATAATGCGAGCGCATTCGGTGAATGTGAAATTCTTCGAGGCCTGCATCGGCCATTTCCGCCGACTTTAACGATGGTTAACGACGACAGCGGTTAATGCACGCTCGCCTTTCGGGATTTTAAACGTGCGATCTCGCTTCACGCCGGATACAATTGATTCTCGCGCCAGATGGGCGGTCCTTCTTTATAACCTACTTCGGATAATTTCTTGTTGATATGCATGTGCGTATTAGATTAACGGATTATTTCTGGAAATTATAAATGTTGATGGGATAATCTAATGTTTGCAAAGACAAGTTTGAGGAATGAGGGGTGGGGGGGAGATTAGAGTAAGCTAGAGTAAATTAGGTTAAGTTTAAGTAGATTAAAAAAAATGTAAAAAAGGAGGTAAGGGAGGAGTATGTAAGAATGCAATTCGACAGAATGTCAATAAAAAATAATACAATCCGATACATTACAATTTGAGGAATGATAAGAATAAAAAAGCTTAGACAAACATACAGCGAACCAACAAGTATAGTCTCTACAATAAATATATGCAAATTACATTCATGTTTCAGGAAGAAAACATAGAATAATAATCATATCTCTGCCTATCCTACACATTGATTCCATCTAAAAATGATGACTGCCCCAAAAGCAACCCACCCCATATAAGTATCAACCTTACAGTACAAGCATACGAAAAACGTGATAAAATCGAAGGAAGCAAACTGAACAAACGAAGCACGAGCCCAATCTCAAACTTCCTACTCCGTACCTTGACTTTACCGAGAAACGCTGACATAACCTCCACAGTCCACCACAAAAAAAAATGAACATTGTCAGCCACGCACGTGTCACCCAACGCACGCAACGTGCACGGCCATCGTCGCCATACTCCGATCCCGGTTTCGTTATCATTATCGTTATTACGCCCATAATCCTTAGCCTGGCAAACGGCAGAGTTCGTCGGAATAAATGGCCGCTTACTTGCGACCCGCCGCCATCGCAATGCAAATCGCGGCCAATTCTTTGTCTCTCGATCTCGATCTACGCCTATAATTTCGTCCGACCACCCCCACCCCTCCCCCGGCAGTTCTCTGCTTCCTTTGTTACGTGGGTGCGTGCCGCGAGTTGCACGGCTTCATTATCGAACCCGACAATTATGGATCGGCGCCGATTCGACACGGTTTTATTATGCGTCGGCCATTTTTTTTCCTCTCCCACCCTCCCTCCTTCTAGCCTGCTGTACATACGCGGCGGGAGAAAAATTTTGTAATTAGCGCCGCGCGAGGGCGGTGACGTGCGATGGATTGGAATTTTTCTGTTATTCTTGGAGTCGAGCTTAGGATCGCGTGGGCGGCGTCGTTTATTATTAGCCGATATATGTGAGTGTACGAGTGAACGGTCAAGTCAGGTCTGGTGCAGTGTACTTTCCTACGATGCTCGAGCCGAGATACGCGAAATTGTTTTCTCGGCAAAACTTTTCACTTAGCTGCCGCTCAAGGTTGCCGCTGATCTAGTGCCCGATGTCAGGCGCGCAGTTTATGGCGAGGGTGGCGGTGCTCAGATGGCCGCCTGTCGATAAGCGAAATTTCTAAATAGGCGTGATAAGTGCTATCCGCGCACAGATACTGCATCGGTGCGTTCAGCGACGGCGGGATTTAGAATGCATAATGTACGGGCGGAAGTTGTGGTGCTGGACTACGGGGTTGTTATTAAGTTATAATATTTTGTTGATAACTAACTGTACCTAAGCCTGTACGACGTATCGTATTGCGATGATAGTAACGTATAATTATTGCAGCGTAACTGAACCCTTAAGCACTGGAAATATAAGACGAACATTACGTACCTATTATACTTGTAACTACTATTACAATTCAATGATTTTTAACTTAAAAGCATTGACTTTAAGCAACCGATGTTACTAATGATATATTTTAACCTATTATGGCACTATATATATAACACTGACCAAACTCACCAAAAACCCAGTATTATACATCTATCGCCGACGATCAATAACCAATTGTTGCAACCTTATCTTACATTACGTATTATATATTCATAATCTACGCTTGCAGAACTATTTAATGCAAAACAAGCGACCGAATGATACTGATACCGCCAGTCCTGAAACTACGGTATCTCCGAACGACTCTGCATCAGTTACATTGCAACGTCATATCGTACTCCTATCATTCCAGCATACAACATATATACCACCGATACGTGACGCATACCCAGCGTCATAAAAATGTCAACCGCCAACCTCGCAATTCCACCCGCACCCTGTCAATTTTCTTTCCGACCGAACTTCTCAATTACCCTACTGACGAGGTCACGGCCCAAGACAATCAGATCTGGCCGGCCATTGTCAGGCGTCACCAGAATGTCAGCTTGTCCGCGCACGTCTGACAATCTCAATATCTGCTCGTACGATTGGTACGACTGGCCAGTACGCCGGACCGACCACCTACAATCTTGCAATAGCCACGCGGAAAAGGAGGAATGAGGCGAGCTCGAACGTAAAAAAAAAAGAAAAAATGGAAAGCGCGTCATGCAACTATTGGTCGATCTCGTATCTGTCAGTGGCGGCGATAAGATCGAATTCCGATCGGCAGGACTCACCCACTCCCTTTGGAGTCGGAGTACAAATAAACGCCGCCGTTAACGTTTACCCATAAATCAATTTAATCGTGCGTACAGAAACGATATCGATCGGCCGAGCTAATGTAATCGTCCCGATCGTTCGTCCAGCTCGCGCGAGCGCGAGTTGGAGCTAGCTCCATCTCTCTTCATCGGTGTCTAGTTATCTTTGACCGTTATTGGACGATTGTCTCCTATTGGCCGTGTTTATTTATGTTCGGCGCGGCTGGAGACTCCGGCTGGCTTGGGTGGGTGTGCTGGTGCGTGCGGGTGTGTGGGTGGTTATGAAAGCGAGTGAAATGTGGAGAAATTATATGGAAGTATTCTCGGGGAATTGTTAAGTCATGTTACAGGGCTGTGGTAAGCGTAGTGCGTTGGGAATAGATGGGGATATTTTTACTGTTTTGTAAAAGTTTTGTTTGTCGGCGGTCGTGATGCTTTACGCGTTTCAGTTGTGGAATTGCGGGATGGCAGTCCTTTTCTTTGCTCGTACCTATCAGTGCTTTTCATGGAAACTGGATCAGGAAAAAATATAAGGCGGGTAGCATGTGAATGATTCTGTCATCTCCGCATTTCTAATCCCATCCAACACGTCTTAGTTTCTTCCATAATTTCTACATTTGTCCGGTATTTAACCCCATATAAATTCCTATCATTCCTCATACACCATCACCCAACCTCAAAAAATCCATAAAACAGCCCGGTAAATCTAAAACGAAGCACAAAGCCGGCATATTTCATACGTTTCTCCGCCATTCTTTCGCAGCCTGTATCGCGCTATAGATCGTTTACCGGATCCTCAATCTCGATCCTGTCCGCCATATCATTCGCCGTTAGCGCGAAGGCCTATCTCCGATTAGAATCCATCTATCGCCATTATTTCGAGAGCGCGCCGATCGAAGGCAATTACGCGTTATCGACGGCCTTCTTTTCAGCTCCGAGGACCGATCCCATTCCCCGATCCTCTTCCTCCATTCCTCTGCTCAGAATCTCCCTCGTTACGGCCAATGGCCAGCTTCGGACTCGCGGATGATGAGGAAACCGGTGCCAGGGCCTTCCTTTCAGTTCGAACCGATTCTCTCCGCGATTCTCTTCCCCGACTCTTCAGTCCAGAATCCTTCTTCCAACGATGAAGTATCCGAAGTCAAGGTCAGTTCTCTTCCTCTACCCTTCTGGACAGAATGTTCAATGTTGCTCAGTGCCAGGGCCTTCCTTTCAGCTCGAAGGACTGATTCTGTCCTTCTATTCTAGATAGAATATTTCTTGATGTTCCTTACGACGAAGAAACTGGTGCCAAGGCCTTCTTTTCAGTTCGAACCGATTCTCTCCCTCGATTATTCTGGCCAGAATATTTTCCAATGTTCCTGTACGATGAAGAACCTGATTCCAATGCCTTCTTTTCAGCTCCAAGGGCCAATTCACTCCCTCGAATGATCCCCGATGCTCCCAAGTGGCCAGCTTCAGGCTGTTGAAAGCTGAAGAAACCGGTGCTAAGGCCCGTGGGACAAGAGAATGTAAGAGAAGAGTGTAAGAAAAGAGTGTAAGGTAGGAGACGAGGAGCGGAAAGAAAGAAGACGGAAAGGGGGGCGTCCGTTAATTCCGGCCAGATGAGCGAACCGCCGCCGTTTCCTTTTCGCATTTAACGATCGGCGTTATCGTCATTAACCGAGCCCGTTACCGGCCGTTTGCCAGCTTGGGAAGGACTTGGCAAAAGGATGAGCCACCTTTTCGGCTCTCCGACCTAGCCCGAACGATCGTCCGCTTGACCTCATTTGATACGGAGAGGAGTTAATGCTAATGGGTAAGGAGTGGGCTTAATTAGTTTATGGGGGTGCCTTGGCGAGATCCTCTTTACGGGATTTGGGTACAGTTGACTTTTTTCGGATGACGAATGTGGTGCATGTATTGAACGTTTTCAAAATTCTTCAGTGATTTACAGTTTCAATTGATTACTGCTGGTTTGCATAGAAGGTAGATTTAAAAGATTTTGTAGGGGTTTATAATGTTAATATATTGTAGGATGTGAATAACGTTTTTTGGTGGTACTTATTTTTGTATTAAAATCATCATTGTTGAATGGTTCGAAGTTTCAAGTAAAGCGGTGTAAGTCGTTTGATGATGGAAGTAATATGTGCAGTATTATTCTGTTGAGATAAGTAATATAGGGCATGTTAAGCAATGTAAATTGCGAAGTTTTCGGCAGTTTAGAGGATCCGTCTTCTGTCGGCACGTTTGTGCGCCTGACCTCGTTTGATAAAGTCAGGCTTTAATGGTAATTAACAAGACAAGACGTGCGGTTTTAACCAGTTTACGAGAAATGAGTTATTCAGGAAGTATATTCCAAGCATTTTTATGGAACTTTCATGGGAAGGATTAATTTGGCCGGAATCGTTTGATGCGCCAGACGTAAGGTACTCAAAACTGGTAAAATTACAGGTTCTGTTTAGCTTCCTTCAGGTTTCATACAATTTTATCAATATCCATATAATCAACTTCTTTGTTATTCCGATCCATTCTAATAAACCAATTCTAATGTTCAAACCCCGACGAATTATATAAATCAATAATGAAATGAACTTAAAATACCAAAAATAAATGCTGATATGGATGTAATACCTGTTAATTTAAAAATCCCACTTTGAAATGCAACGAAAATTTTTCCAAAAAAAAAAGACATTGCAACACCAAGAATGAAGATCAAATAATTCGAACCATTCAAAAATCAATCAAGCTACCTATAGAGAATTCAAGACGGAATCGGATCCGGTGAAATCCATCGGCCGAGTTCTTCAACAGACAGCAATTTTCGATTGCGATAGTTTACGGCCGAGCAGAAGGACATTACGGCAGTTATCGGCGTAATCGGTACGAGCCCAGGACAAAACTGCCCCGACGTTTTTCCCTCCAACCTTTTCGTGCCTCCTTTTCGCTCGCCGAGCCGAGCCCGCGGACTTCTCATTCTCGAGAAGTCGTTCGGTTCGTTCAGGCTTCTTTCCGCGCTCGTATCGTTAACTCCCGTTCGCGAAACGATAATGAAACAATAATGCCGCTCGGTGTCGCAATACGATCGGCAAAGAAGTCGAGAAAATCGAGGAGTCGAATTTGCCCGCGGGCCGATCGCCTTTTTCACAAAGAGACGACCGAACTTTATTGGTCTACGGAATGGACTGAGAGGGGGGAGGGCTGATTTTTGTCGCAATGTTGGATGGCGTGTCGGTTGCCAAGGGAGCAGGTGGTGGGAGTGTAGAATTGTTGACTGCCAATTGTAATGATTGTATTGATTGTAATGATATTGGAATTGGTGGTAATTAAATAAAAATTAGCTAAAATTTAAAACAAACTTTGATAGATTTAAATTATCATGAAATGATTGAAAAATATTATTTAATTCTCATGTAGCTGTACTTAAGTTAGAAAACTTTCCCTTGTTACTTAATTAAAGCGAAACCTTAGAATGTAAATAACGTAAATAATGACAACATTCTAACGACAGTTATTGCAACTGACAATATGCAATTATCACAACACACGTCTGAAAAATGAAATAAAAATGAAAATAAGAAAATCCCACGCTCCTCTAATCCATCCCTAAATCAAACCCCAGGCAACCTCCAACAAAAAAAGTTGACATCGCAAAAGGAAAAACTCTCACCCCGTTCATAACTTTCCTCCGTTACATAAATCCGGCGATTACGCGCGCCACATCCGAGCAACCGGCAATTATCATGATTAACGTTCGATAAATGCGCCACACATCGCCTCCTCCAATTTCCCAAGCCCCCCCACTATCCCTCTAAACCTAGAAAAAGCTAATGATCCCTCACCTCGTGTTCCGATCGCTGCCAATTATTGGCCCAATCGTCCTTCGCACGCGATCTACGCGGACAGGATCGATAAGATCTCGATCCCGGCCATCGACTCGGACCGAGATAACACCGATTTATCACCGATTTATCACCGATCGTAAATAACCGCATGATCATTGTCTCGCAACAATATCGACCATATCTACGAGAGGGTGGCAATCGCATAATTAATCGATTCTTAACCCGGCCGCCGGTTGCAGATCGATGTTACATAATTGTAGAACGAGTCCGACACCGACCGGTGGCAACGTTTAAAATTCTCATTCCGAGTCGGCTGTCATCGATTATCGTGTCAAAGCAGAGTCGACTGTCAGTTCGATATCACCCTTGATTCGAGAAAGGGAAAAAGTTGGAATGCGAATCTTTACGCGAAATGGAGGTTGTAGGTGGTTGAGGTAATGGAAGATAGAGATATTGTGATCTGACGTGCGAAGGTTGGTGAACCTGTGGGCCGTGATGCAGGGTGATTGTAACGTGAGTAGGGAATGTAATGGTCGGAGGTCAGGCTTGTGAAGTAATGCCAATGTGGAGCAGTTAACGTTCGAATGTTTACGTTGTGTAATCGAGAAAATGTGTAAGTTTAACAATGTAAGTACTGCAAGACGTGAATGTGATCCATTGCTTTTCACGTAATTAAACCGCATCGTTAATAGATTGTAATGAACGGACGTCAGGCTTGTGAAGTAATGCGAATGTGGAGCAGTTAACGTTCGAATGTTTACGTTGTGTAATCAAGAAAATGTGTAACTTTAACAATGTAAGCACTGTAAGATGTGAATGTGATCCTTTGCTTTTCACGTAATTAAATCGCATCGTTAATAGATTTTACATCGTACCTGTTCTACAGTAAAACTGTGATCGAACGAAGTCAAGTATTCTCAATCTTTCCTACGACAAAAACGTAAAAATTATCTGATAGCCGCTCATTCCTAAACTTTACGCGCCAAAAAAACAGCAAGGATGTCCTACTTTCCCGTAATTGAATCAAACCGCTAATAAATCAATACCGCATTCCTACCTGGGAATAAAACCATCGTCGAACCATGTCAAGTTTCCTTAACAGACCTCGCCGGCGAGAGAACAAAAACGATTTAATAACCGCTCCTAAAGAGACACTATATCAGAACGAATTCAACAACTTCGAAAACAACCACCCCATCCATAAATTCGCGCAATATTCTCACCCTCAAACAAAACCCCCCCACCAAGCACACTTATTAAACTCAGTTACTGAGCGAATACATAACACAAATACACAAATCATCCCCAAAGGTTCCAAAAGAAAGTCAATACCAAGAATAAATTTTGTCTTTAGTTTAAATTTAAAAAGCTCTTGTTGTGGTTGAAATTTCCTCTTTTTTTAATTTTTAATTTATTTAAAAATTTTTCTTTTATTCCAATTACATTGTAATTTTCCCTTGTATTTCCATTTTCGTTATGTTTGAAAGACAGTAATTATACATAGTACTGCGATATGCACAAATGTAAAGATATAAAATATATTTTGTAGTCAAATATTAAATCAAATAAAATTAAAGACGAATAAACACAGGGTTGAAGCAAGACACATACAAATGTGAAAAAGAATAAATTGTAATCTATTCCGTTCTTGTTAAATGACAGCTCGCGCGTATGAAATTACTGTAAGTCAATAGATTTCACGTAACGTCCATGGGAGGAGGAAGGAGTCCGTGGCGTAAGTCAGAATAAGAGCAGAGCAGACTTGATAAGCGACAACGATTAACGCCCGGCACGTCAAGCGTCTTCGACCGCATCCTGATCGGCGCCGACAAGCTTTTTGCGTCCTTTTCGAGCGTAATCGCGGTGGCAAGCCGCGATTTCGAGATTTCCGAACGTGTACGCGCCCGACAAGTACGAGACGAGCGACGCCTCCCGATTGACGCCTTCGCGAATTGCATTTTTTTTGTTGGCAAAAGCAGTCTAAATGGAGTGTAATCCAGATACACCGATTTCGAAGCTTCGAAGGTATTCAGTTTGAAGAAGGATGTTTTTGGTGTTGTATTGAAGTATGGGAACTAGTGTACTGAATTGAGCAGATACAATTATTTTGTTTTTTTTTCGCACGCCGCGATTTCGAGATTTCCGAACGAGTACGCGCCCGACAAGTACGAGACGAGCGACGCCTTCGCGAATTGTATTTTTTGTTGTTGTTGGCAGAAGCAGTCTAAATGGAGTGCTTATAAAAGAGTGTTAGTTGAATTTTGTGATCTGCGCTGTCAAGAAAATTAGATTGTAATTTAAATAATTTGAATAGTATATAAGATCCGTTTTAATGCTTTTAAGTGTTCAGTATAAAAATTGACGCTTTTAGCATTGGGACGAACTACTAATGGGATGAGTAGAAAATTGATTTTCTACTCGAAGAACGAGTACTGTTCGCTTTAACGAGTACTACCTAAAAATAATGTAACCGCTACAACTTCTGTCTCACAAAATTTGAGTTAAGATTTAACTGTAGCTCTTGATCAGAAATTAAACTTAATCCCATCCCTACCGAAAATACATGCAGAACGTTTTTTGCCTTTTGAGTGCGAACCGATGATTTCGATATACGTCGAACTGCGTAATTCGCATTATGACGTCATCGCCTCTCATGCCTGCCTCGTCTCCTTTTTCTCCCATTGCGGCCATTTTCCTTTTCACCTTTTTCCCGTTTTTTGCCAAGTCCATCGGCATCTCGTAATTCCGTAATTTCCGACCAGACTGATGCAACTTTTTCGCGCGAGTTACATGGATGATTTCGAAGAGTGTGACGTGAAATTGATAATTCGAATGACTCGATGCTGGATTGATGCTGAGGAGTTGGGCAATTGGACGGGATGCAGGGTATAATTGACAACGTAACTCGCGCATGACGTGCGTCATGAAGTGCGTTTCTTCTCCTGTAAGTAACTTTGTCCCAAATTGACCGGTTCCAGCAAAGTAAAGGTTGCAAGCGGAAAGAAGAGTATAATAATAAGAAATTGTACGCTTATATAAGTTGATCTTATCTTTTCCGACGTCACTAGAGAACTTTAAATCATTTTCGTGTGAGTTCCACGTCCTAACAGTCAGTTTAAATAATTCTTTAGCGGATTTAAAATACATTTAGCAAAGTTATTCCTGTTTTGTGATACTTATTATACAATGTTACATGCTTTCACATTATTTTACACCTTTTTATGTCAGTTTACGGTAGAATATTGCATTACATGATTATTTAAGCATCGGTTAGGCGCGTCAAGCGGACTTTCAAGTTGAATAAGATGTCCTATAGATGCGTTACCGCCTTTCTATCGCAAATGAGAGAGTAATCTTAGCGGGCCCTTCGTCAGCGGTTACCTAAAATATAAATGCAAAAATGAACTGTAACTGAGATTACGACGGAAAGTTACGGGCTGAGCGCAATTATAACGGCGTCGCTCGCAAGCTCGACAACCATAAGGCCGTGAGCGCCGCCGTAAACAGCTTACATTCTGGTCAAGTTAGGATGTTGATGCATCAAGATCGACACTCCATACGTTACGCAACCTGCCACGGCAATATTGAAATTGAGCCTAATGGTACATCCTCTGCGACAAGTTTCTACTTAAATAAACGAAGCCACCTTGCAATTTACAGTTGATTAATTCCCGATCATCCGACAGAAGCTTGCCAATGGAGCAGCGAGAGGGGGAGGGGAAGAGGCAAAAAAAGTGAAAAGAGGGGAAAAAGGCTGACGTTCGACCGGTTGCCTCGGTAGAGGGGGCAAAAAAAAAGAGAGTGAAAAACGACGGTCAAAGTGGCCTCCAATTTGAGTCAGGACGACTCCTCGGCCTGATCCGACTTGATTGGCTTATTCCTGGCTTACCTACTCATTAATTCGTACGACGCGGAGAACTTGAATCGATCTTTCCAAGTCGGATCTACGATTAACGGATCGCGTCAGTTTCGTGGATCGTCGTGTTTTTCATTGTTCCAGGCAAATTTGCGAGCTGTCGCGGATTGACAGTGACGTATATGGAATTTTGATGGAAGCGGAGTAGTGGATGTCTGTCGGGCGAGATTGAAGTTGACTAGGAAGTGGTAGGAAATGAAGCTATAAAAGTGCAAAAATTGAAAAGTATCATGTAGGTATAAAAATAAGAGAAATTAAAAATTTTACGAGAATTATTAATTGCAGAACGAAAATGCATCGAATAAAATCAAGTTCAACCAAAAACACAAAATTAACATACCTAAATATCTCCACCATCTAAAGACCAGAAAAAGACGAATAAAAATACGATGCACAGAAAATATAACAAATTTCGAGCGCAGAAAGAAGCAATGTGAACCGAACGCTTCTTTATATAGGCCATTATCCCGCCGACTTTCGACTCTGCCAATTCGTCTGTCATCTTATCGACCGCACCTGGCACACCTCGGACCGAGGAAGAGTCCGTAAAAAAAAAAAGGAAGAAGCGATGAACGAAGACCTCAATCGACCGATATCTCATCCGAGCGAGGCATTAAAACGGCGAGCCGGACAATTACCGTCGAACATTGTGGTCGTTAACGGCCGATAAACGCGACGATCTAACATGCTCCCGCCATCTTTTTTTCTCCCCCCCTTTGAGAGAGGATCGTACGACGTGCTAATAATCGTTAACGCGGCCCTCGCTTCTTGCAAATATTTGCTCGCCGCCTCTTATCGGGGACTTTCGATCGCGCGCATGCGCGGCACCGAGGCGCAGGTAAGAAGGCTGGCAGTGGGCAAAAAAAGCTAGCGGCCGGAAGGAAAAAGATGGCCGACTGCAGAAGATTGGCCGAGCAGGCGAGTTTCGCTCGGATTTCCTTGACAGTCGAGTGACGCTTATTAATGCCTGCAAAGACGAGCAGCGAAACGCTTTTTGTCGGCTCGCGTGCGCTAATGCGACTGATCGGGGAAGAGATTTTGACGTGGAAATTGCGGGAAACTTGGGGAGGATGGAGACGTTCTGATGGGAAGATTCGCGGTTTCTGATTTTGGACCGTCGGACGCGGATTCAGAATGGAATCGTTTAAAGTTATAAGTATTATATTCGGATGTTAGATAAATTGATATGTTTAGTAAATGATTGTCGGTACCTTTAAAGTTTAATTATATCCGAATGTATTTAAAATATGTTTTAATAATATATATTTATTATATAATTAAAAGAGATTATAATTATACAGTCATTTAAAAAAGAACAATTATATCCCAATACGGACATATCCGAATACAATTAAAGAAAATTATAATAATATAATAATTGAAAAAGTATAATCATATCTGTATACGGGTATAATTAAACTTTGAAACTACCGACAAACATTTACTGATCTATCAATTTTTTTAAAAACCTGCCTAGTTATAACACACAAACCATTGACCGCTTACATAAAACTGCATACTTATCAAGTATCGGCTCAAGTACGAGATTCATCCAATACTTATCACACCGAACGATGAACGGTAAATGCTGTCAAGCATAATATATGACGAACGCGAGCATTCGATTGCGAGACTCTTCTTTCGCAAAACAATTTCGTGGAAAGCGGATGCCAAAGGCTCGCTTCGAATCGGCAGGTCGGTCCGAAATGCATCCTCTAATTACATTCGTAATGCATGCCGTAATGACAGCCGGGCCCCGCGCGCCGTCAAAGTCGCTCGCCGACTCTTAATGCAAATGAAACTGAACATTGTAGACGCGGCCTTTTTCCCGTAATACACGCTCATTATTTCGTCCCGACACCATGCATTATGCGCCCGCGAGCGCGTGCCTCTTAAGGAGAAAGACGCTTCTGCTGCCATTTATTTCCGCGGACGCATCTATGCAGAGGTGGATCTCACTCTCCGGCTTTCTTTCAGTCTCTTCTCTATGGCTTTCCTTCCCACGCTTCTTCTCTCTCTCTCTCTCTCTCTCTCTCTCTCTTTCTCTCTTTCTCTCCCTCTTGTTCATTTACACCTCTACGGGCGGCAGGAAACAATTTCGACACTCGGTACGTGAAAATATTGCGGATAAGTGCGGTAAAAACTTCATTAGAACGGTAAGAACTGACTTCCTTTCTTTTCGTAATTTCGAATTCAACTACGTGACAGTTTGACACTTACGCAAGACTGAGTTATGTTCAGGTTAATGTCTAGAAAATATTTTACGCTAACAGTAAATGCGAATGCTTGTAAGAATGTTTCTACCATCATTTATTTCCGCGGACGCGTCCGTGCAGAAGAGAATTTTACTCTTTGTCAATGACTCGTTCTTTTTTCGATTTCTGCAAATTCATCTACACTCGGGAAAGTAACTAAGCTCCATGAAAGTTTTATGAATGTTACCTGCGCGTAGTATTAAATCTAAAATAAATATCAATGACATTATAAATAAATGCGACCATCAATAAGAAAGATGCTCGCATCGGCATTTATTTACAATTTTCCCTGACTTTCTATCTCATTCTCATCCGCGAATCTGCAGAGTCAGTACGTTCGAACATTTATGATGCAGCATATTCGACATTATACTCACGTAGTACGAAACTTATAAAAATATCATTAGCGCTGTAGGTAAACGCTTCTTCTCGTAAGAAAGATGTTTCCAGTGTCATTTATTTCCACGGTGGCATCTGCGAAGACGAGAAGCCATCTTTCTCTCTCTCTCTCTTTCTTGCAGAAACGAGTCTGCCCAGAAGAGAAGTTCGCTTCTACTATTTCTCACTCTTTCGCTAATTCCATCCCTCTTTCTCACCGTTCCGCATAATGTAAAGTACCGAAGAGAAGTATGTACTTTCTTGCCGGCAATTAAAGCGCAAAGTCGACAAAGCAGACAGTCTACCGGTCCAATTAGAAGGAAATGGAATGCTGGCAATCACGTACTGCCACGGAATTCTTTTCGTTTCAGAGGAACAATGCAGCCTCAACTCGTCAACTGCTGCTCCACCCAGAAATTAAGTAATTAGATAAAAGTACTGACAGTTCAGGGAAAATTCTGCAGTGAAACCGTTAAATCTTTGTATCACGAACGATCTAAGTTACAAAGATTAATTATTCCAAATCTAATTTCTATCATTTCCCTAACAGTACCATCTTGCTATTACTAATACTTTTTTTTTATTGTTCTACTTAAAACGGTCACTATTCCAAAATTAGCGTTTGAGAGGAACGTTTGAGCCGAAATTTAACTGAGAATCAGCGAGTACACTTTTTTAAATACCGTTCTACCGAAAACTGTCACCATTCCAAAATTAGCTTTTGCACCTTTGAGCCAAAGTTTAACTGAGAACCGGCGAATACGTTTTTTTTTTAAATACTGTTGTTAATATACTTTACTTAATACTTAAAACGGTCACTAATTCCAAAATTAGCTTCCGAGAAAAACGTATGAGCTAAAGTAACTGAGAATCGGCGAGTAGAAATGAAAGATTAATACCGATCGGAGGCAAAGGACTTTAACACGACTCCCCGATGGAAAAGAAGGCATTAACTAACTCATCCTGTGGAACTGTGAAGCAAGCCATGAATAATTCATGCCCGTTGTTCCCCAATAGTTCCCCGGAACGGTAGGAAAGTGAAACCAAGTTCATCGGCATCTCTCAGGCGGCGTCTGGAAAAATTTGATTATTCATCCTACGTGGAATTGGCTCCGATCAATTTAATCAGGACGGCCGGACATGTGAGGAGATGAAGAGAGAAAGAGCGACAGAGAGAGAGAGCGAGAGAGTGAAGAAAAGAAGAGAGGAGAGGATGTCTTCGTTACGATCTCGATTTTTATCTTGACGCGTGCCAAGCTAATTAACTCTAAACTCGAAGAGGAGAGTAACGAGCGGTGGGCGGGCGTCGATCATTATTTCGGTAGTTAAATAAATATATGATACGCGAGGCTTGCATGCGAAATACGGCTGCGGCATCAGATTTAACGCGAGCACGGAATATATTGGATACAATGTTGAGAGTCGGCGCGTATTGTTGGCCAAACTTTCGTTTTGCCGAGCGCTTGTAAAAGTAAAGCGTGTGAGCTGAATCGTGAAGTTGCATATTTTAATTTGGAGCTGGGAGATGTTTGATGAATTTTTCTGACTTGTAATGTGTACCAGTAACAATAATGTCGAGTCAACTGTTTTTTTATCGTTAAACGTTATCAGTTTTCATACTCACCGGCGTTAAAAAGAGAATTCTTAAGACATGCTAATAACAGTTATCTGAGTCAAATTGGATTCCCATTATAATTGTAAATGCAATTAGAAAAATTAGAAACAATAACAACGATCATGCACAAATAGCTTATCATCTGAAAATTTATTCCTTTTCAATTACAATACATGTGATGTATCTTTAACAAGAATTGATTTCATTAAGCGCATGTCAATTACCTATACAAAAATATTAATTTGCAATTTCCTGTCGCACGTCAAGAATAACGTCCGATCGAAATCAATTCGAAACCACCCATCCCAACAAATATCTTATCATCTGTTTTATTCCCTTTTAATCACAAAACATGTGTGTATCTTTAACAAGAGTTGATTCTATTAAATGCATGTCAATTACCCATAAAAAAATATTAATTTGCAATTTCCTGTTGCACGTCAAGAATAACGTCCGATCGAAATCAATTTGAAACCACCCATCCCAACAAATATCTTATCATCTGTTTTATTCCCTTTTAATCACAACACATGTCAAATACCTATACAAAAATATTAAATTGCAATTTCCTAACGCACGTCAACAACGTCGAACAAAATCAATTAAAAATCACCCATCCCAACAACAACCCTGCCCAAACAACTTCCTACCTCTCAACCCGATCAGTCACAACATTAACCGACTCACACCCTCATAGTCAACTTATCACAGCATCTCTCGATCCGATCGAACCCCGATCATCGCTCGGCGCATCAACGATCCCGACGCGAATGATCCACGCTCCGAGGATCGAAATCAAACATTCACTGCCATTGCCACTTAACGTCGATCTCATTACGTGCAATTGACTTCGCGCAAGAGTCACTTTGATCCTCCCGAAGGCAAATCAGCGATCCGTATGACGGGCCAGAAGACAGTTCCGACTCGTTTGAATCAGCTGATGTATATGTGCGTGCGTGCGTGCGTGCGTGCGCGCGCGCGCGCGGCTCCTCAAACGGGCACCGTCTATGCGTGATTAAAAAGAAACCCGGGACGTACGTGTAATTTCACGCTCGCCTGCATTGGCTAAATTGAGCTTCGCGTGCGCATCGCGTTTCCCGATTGCTCGTAGAAACGTCTAAGAACGTGGCCGGCTGAATCGTTATCGATTCAACGAGAACTCTCGGACGCGGAGGATTGTTCTGTGTGATTATCATCGGCGTCTTTGTGCGAGATTTATGACCGCCAGTTTCAGTGTGTGCGTGTGTGTGTGCGTTGTGTGCGTTTGTTGGCCGTTAGAGTTGTGGGAGTTTGGCGAATTGATATTAATTTAGAGTTATTCGAGGTGTTAGGGTGGTAGGATTGTAATTGTGCTTCGCATATGATGTTTTTGGGATGAATTTGTAAGTGGAGGCTTGTGGATAGAATAGTGACGACGTAAACTTGACTTGACTCGACTTAAATTTACTTAAACTCATTGTTTTTCAGTCAAAAGTCATTAAAGTCTAGTAGTTGAAAGTATGACACTGACCGAATTCGCCAAAAACACAATATTATACATAGAATAGTGAATAATCCTTTTTGGTAATTAAATGAAAATTTTTCATATGAGAGTTACAGAATCAGTATAATAAGCGACGTTTCGATGCGATTACAGAACTCTGATCTGAAAAATGAATGAGCACTGCTTCGCACCTCTGCTCCAGATAATCGGTGGATCAAAAAGTAGCAAACATTGTCAATGATTAAGACATCCCGAGCGAGCACACCGGCGACCGAGAAAACATCTAAACTCCTGATTAAACCCACACCCATCCTTCACTCAGCGAATTTCAATTACTATCATCATAACCCTAACGACGTTGTCCCTCACACTTCCACGCCATTTATTACGCATAATTTCTCTCGCACCGTTCGAAAGCACGAATGCATCCTGACCGAGGGAAGTAACAGGTCGCCTTAATTCATTCCGGCAGCACACTTAAGGCGACTCGGATGACTTTTCACGTTCGGGATCGCGAATAAGCAATAAGCGAGAAGATGCGAGAGGGAGTGAGATGGAAAAAGGTGGAAGAAGGATGGCGAGGCGTAAGTTTCCCAATTTTTCCGGCCTCTCGGCAGCGAATGAGGCATGAATACGATCGTCTATGAATACGATCGCGCGAATATGATCTCGGCGAGCATATCGGATAGTTTTAGTGCCAGGTCGCTGGCCCTCACTGGGTTACCCGTTTATGCCGTTTACGCCATTTGCGCCGTATATGCGTACGCTTCCAAACGGATTTCATGCGCGTCTCGCGCCAATTTCATACGCGTAAAACGCCTATCGCCGTTTGCTGCCGAGCTGCATACGGGGTGGCCGTCGAACTATGGATTAGTTCGCATTTGAAGGAGATTAATTTGCGTCTAGGTTAGTGGCGTCTCGTTATGTGCTGAGCAAGGTGTAAGTGAGTGATAAAGGAATTTTTTATTCTCTAAAGTGTGGTTTGGCGAATGGTTTGTATGGTAAGATTTGTATGTATTGAAATTGTAGTGTTGTGTTTTATTTATTTTTTAAATTGCGTATAAGTAGGTATAGGTGGATGTGATGGTATAACAGTATCATGTCTACAATATGAACATTTTGTAGAATGTAAGTACTAAACAAGTAGAGCACCTTTCCATGGTTTACTTTCTTAAGTGTCCAATTTGTTGCATTATTCCAAACCCAGTTTTTATATTGAGCTACATCGAATATTATCATAATCATTTATTATTGTACGACAAATACCAATAAAACAAGGGGCAAAAAATATTCCAAGCACATTACTTTTCAATCACCCACTACCCAAAATAAATTGTAACTCCTTGAAACTACATTTAACAAACTTAATTCATGAAAAATAAATTACTGACAAGACTCATCGTAATTAAAAGGACGGGCCTTATTGCTGACCACCTTATATATGCGTGCGGATGCCTTATTGGACGTGAACCTAAATTTTTGCAACGGCGTCCGCGCCGGACAGCGCGTCTTTTACAGTCTTCGCCGTCTTCGCCGTCTTTGCCGTCTTTGCCGTCTTTGCCGTCTTTACCGTACCGATAATTAAGTGCGATGCCGGATTACTTCTGCGAACGCTTTCATCCGCGCCGTCCTCCGCTTCCAGCTTCGAGCGAAGAAGGACAGGAAGTCGAGGAATTAATTCCCTGACCCTCGGCACATTTCCACCGCGCGGATGACATCAAAATCAAACGTGTTCAACATTTTATAACTGTATCGTTCGTCCGGCAACCAGACTCAACTTCAATCTGTACACTCAACGATTTCTCCCATTTTTCCAAAGTATGAAAGCAGACTCAAAATTCTCACTATACCACGACATGATTTGCGGAATCCTAAATATTCAGATGTAAAAATTGATTTTGCAACGTATGTGTTTGGTTCGGCGATGGTAGGATCGTTGTAGGGACCTCTATTTTTGGGCCCTTTTCAGCTGTTATATGTTAATATGAAAAGAAAGAATAATTCTATTATATAAATTTAATTGCATTGTTGTTACTTACAAAGAAAGGGTATCCTATAATTTATCATGGTACATAACTAGTACAGTTAAATAAGTAACATATTGAAACTGAAGCTGAATTTTTTTTTAGTTTGTTATATATTAGATTTAGGTTACTAATTAGGTTATTTATTTTACAACTTAATGTGTCAATATACAAGATAAACAGAGGCAACTTTTCTCTTGTAACTTGTAACGTGCAACAGTTTCTGGATGTATCTGCAGTATTACAATGATGTACGTTTACAACGACGACCCTATTAATTCCCGTGTCGGATCTTTCATTTTCTCGGCGAAAGTGTTACAGTATGGACGAGGCCGAGGTTGTCCGATTTTCCTCGACAAGACGGCCTATCGGCGAGCATGATTTCAATATTAAAGAGAAGATTCGATCGAAGCTGCTTCGCGCGTACCAACGATTGCAAGCCGCCAGACCATTACTTTCCACGTATTCGCAGCTGGAAAAAGAGGCGGAAAGAAACGCGAACTCGAACTTTCTCACGTGCTCGCCGTACATCATCGCGCCGTTTGCTTATTATTTGTTCGAGCGGATTTATGGGCACGACCGCCAATCGGCAGCGATCGCGGCGTCACGTGAGTCGAGTTAGAGAATTGACTGTTGCAATTACGGACAAGTATTCCGAATGTCTTGCCAGCGACAGGCGTGTGATAGAAATGTAAATGTTGAAGGATGCGGAAGTGAAGAGTGTTATTGAATGACAGTAGGTCTGCCTGAATCTATTACTTTTTATACATAATTTGAGTAAAAGAGATTTGATGGCGCTGACGTTTTAGATATCTCTGATTTCGATGATCAAACTTTGATTACATTTTGTAAGCGTTATTGAACTATTATCTCTTGTAATCCTCCGCTGATTTTTGTTAAGTCCGAAATATATATTTGCTAGAAAATAATCTGAGATAAGAGACGAACGTTGCAAAATAAAACTTGTCTTTCAACTCTACTACCATCAGAGTTAACATAAAACATAGTAATCGACCAGTACATAAATAAAAAATATCGTTCACTAAATCTAAGTGCAACCGATTATTACATTAACTTTGCCGTTGACATTCCGTTAAAGTTGACTTTAGTCGCGTACGATGTTTATTAGACTCATTCTCGGGAGGAATAAATAAGGCGCAAGCATGTCCGGCGAGCGCGTTCGAAAGATCGTACGTGCCGATTCGCGAAATGTTCGCCTCGTTAAAAGCATTTATTTGTTAGAAAATAAGCTGAGATACTTGCCGGTCGTTGCGGAATAAAATTTCGCGGCCGACTCGCTCGGTGCGCACCGAGCGATTCTCGTTAATGTGAATACATATTTGCACGCCGAAGGCAGTCCCGGGGGAAAAGTGCTTAGAAATCGTGTCGTTAATTTGATGCCTTGGCGCTCGCATAGTTGCCCGCCGACTATTTGAAAGCGGACGATTCTTCATTACGGTCGCACGCCCGATTTGAACGCTCGAAATGGCTCGGCTGCCGACTAAACTTACAGACTGTCGCTAAAAATTGTTTCTCTCATTTTCTATGTTTCTATCTTTTATATTTGTCTATCAAAAATTAGGTACAGTTAAGGAAACTTTTATATGCCAACTCTCTGCTGTAACATTAATCTAATATAATTGCAAAGACAAGTAATAATTGTTTACCTTGTGGATGAAATCTGATTTCTAGTAGTGTGATAAAACGTATCGATTATGTACAGTTAAAGAAAAATTTATATACCAACTTCCACTGTAACTTCGACCTAATATAATTGCAGAGACATTAAGTTCAAAGTTTAACATCTACAAAAGACTAATAAGAGACCAATAACTTTAATCTAGCGTCGTAATACACCGACGCAATCGACAGGAATAAACGAATTCCACCATGAGACTGGACAATGTCAAAAAATCCGCCTTCCTAAAATCGACTGGCCATAAATTAGCTGACCCTCGGTTGAAAAAATAAAATATCCCATTAAGCCCGAGCATAACTCGTTTACGGTCCAAATACCGAGGCCTGAAACAACTCGCGCGAAAATTCCGAACACCGGCCATTGCTCGAGAAAAATTGTTCCCCCACCACTGGCGCGCAGTCTCCCCGCCAGCTGTTTTCCTGTTTCCGATAAAAGCGCAGGCTTATGGTGAATCTCGACTCTATTAGCCACACCTTGGCAACGCCCACGCAACGCTGCTCGCATGATTTACTGTTTTGGAAAAGCCGTTGGAAGGCGAGCGCACCCACCCACCGACAAATGACTGATCCACCTACGAACCCGGCGAAAGATTTTCCTTCCACCTTTTTCCTTCATCCATCACGTGCACTGGCCATTAGAATCCGTAGTCGATCGTAAATTAAATAAGAGCCATTCGCCGATACCGCCGCGCAAATCGTAGTCAATGGCAGGAATTTATTTCTAGCGTAAATTGAATAAAGGCCATGGTGATTTTCCGAAGGTACGATTTATAGACCGATTCGGTTTTATATTTAATGGCACGGGGTGCAGGGACTAGAATACCGAAGGAATCGGCATATGGTCAGTGTGAAATATGTTATAATCGCTGGAGTAACGTTTTATGTTGAAAAATACGATTATGTGAAATGGATTAAAAACTGTACTTATTAGTCTATCCTGTAGATGAAGTGCTCCAGGAATTAATTTTTACTGATCGATATACTGAAGTTTTAGATTTCAAGCATATATTTATGTTTTAGTGTCATCGAAATTATAGTAAAAGTTACTACCCATATATTTCTGAGGACATTAATTACAATAAGCAAAACTGAAAAATACATATTTCCCAATTGATTTCTAATATTTATTTATGAAAAATCGCATCCGCCGATAAACCTTGACACCTCTCAACGTAATCCTCAAACTCATCATCATTGGTCCACCTACGAGCCCATCAAAGATTTCCCACTTCCTTCCCTGAGAGAATCTCGATCGTAAATCGAACAAAGCCCATTCGCCAACACATCCCCACAAACACACACATCCCAATAAGTAAATGACAGAAATTTATTTCGAGCGTAAATTGAATAAAGTCCGCTCTTCAAGCCAAAGGATTTATCGCGCGACTCTTCATATTTTACGGATCGACGTTTGCGCAGACGCGCGGCAGAACAAACCTCGACTTTTAGAGTCGGAGCTTTAACGACTTTCATGGCCTCTCCGCGTTTCCTCGTTTCTGTTCTCTTTATTGAGTCTCTCGTCCTTTTGCCGGCCGACTACCGTTAGCCGGCTAATCTATTTTTAAAGGCCGGCCCAGCTCCTCTAACAACTACTGGTATTAAGAGCGTCTTTCTTTATTTCGGGCCACCTTCTGTCCGGTTTCTTTGAGGGAACAATTCGAAAATCCGACTGGATCGCCCGAATGTGGAAGTTTGCTGCTTCAGGACGTCGCGACGCGTCGTCTTTGATTAATGGACGAGATCGTTGGGGTGGTCGATCCTTTATCTGTGATGCTCTTTGTTAGGTCTTGAACTCTGCGATCTGATTTGGTGCTTGACGGGTTAGGCGGAGGTTAGAGGAAGCGGTGATACGTGTGAAATTTAATCTGTGGGAAGGAATTGTTTGGAAGCTGTGGGTTTGTTGGGGATGTCGAATTTAATTGAGACGTAGATTGGTCGTGTAAATGTATTGATAGCGTGAGCATGACGATTCATTATGGAGAAAGAGAGAAATTAATAGATAATTTTTGTTTGTGTCTCCGAGATTATTGCACTTGTACGAAATTAGTTAGGATTTTTGTGATATTCTTTTGAAAATTACCGTGGAAATGCATAATTAGGTGCGGAGATGTTTATTATTAACTCTTTCATCAACTTATGCTTTTTATTTACCCCTACTTTTCCCCCCAAATAAATAACTTTCATCCTTCCATCAGCATCTATTACCACTCATCCTCCAAAGATAACAGATAATAGAACATAAATACTGACCCTACCTCTCCCAAACATAAATATCTCTAGGTATCTCCAACTGTACCCAGCCCATTAACACCCACGACTCTTCCCCAGGGATCAAAATGTTATCAAATTCCACTCCACCCCAACACTCAACATACCCGACATCCCAAGCAAGACCAGAATTCTGAAAAGGTCCAGCTCCGCCAAATTCCGTCTGATCCGCACTTTCCCATGGCCGTCCTAATGGCGGTTATTAGCTTCCTAATGAAGTCCTCAATCCTGGCCGTGAGTCAGATCGTAGGAAGTCGATATCGGCGGCTATAAATACTTCGCGAGAGGAGCGCGGGCTAAATAAACGCGACGTAATGAATTGATTAATCGGAGTCGGCGCTTTTCCGCGTTGCCTTCGCTGAATTGCGAGGATCAAAAAATGGGAGGAAGCCGCGCGCCCTAAGGATCATTAATCAAGCGTCAGACCCGTAAAGTCGACCGATCGAACGGTGAAATCGAAGGATGAGCAGGAGATGTTGATCGACGAGTCGATCGGCGATCGGCAGAAGATGCTTTCCGCGAAATTAAATCGATACGCCGAACGACGGCTCGCTACGACGGCCGGCGAGCAATTTTGATACTGGGTGATGCTGAAATGCGGATTCGTGTGGTTTGGGATAGTCGACGGTGAGAATGAAACAGGTCGTAATGGTGTAACAAAATTTAATGCGGAAGTAGTATATTTGTTCGGTGCTGTGATGTGGATCGCAAAGCTTGGAAGACGAGTCGATATTGATGGAAGCGATTTTACACGTTTCAATGTATGATTATGTATAACAAAATGTAAACTTCAGCATGTTATTTTATAATACGATAATGTTAAAGAAATGACTGTACATGCAAAGTACGTTTGATTTCTCACTTCCTTCAGAGTCGAATTTCTTATACAGGGTGATTCTAGTAACTGGGCCAAGCGATAACTCTTTTTTAAATAAATTTAGAACAAAATCGTAGAGGAAAAGTTTGTATTAGGTGAAAAGCTCTATCATCCTATGCACCGACTTTTTTCCCAAGTGCATTGGTGCATGTGCAAAGTGCAGTTGCACTGTTTTTTTAAATGGAACCACCCATTTTTTTTTACATAAACACGTTCCTTAAGCCATTCTGCAATAAAAACGTATAAGGGAAATCATCGAAAAAACAATAGTTTACGAGATATTTCACTTTATTCAAACTGGGTGATTCTAGTAACTGGGCCAAGCGATAACTCTTTTTTAAATAAATTTAGAACAAAATCGTAGAGGAAAAGTTTGTATTAAGTGAAAAGCTCTATCATCCTATGCACCGACTTTTTTCCCAAGTGCATTGGTGCATGTGCAAAGTGCAGTTGCACTGTTTTTTTAAATGGAACCACCCATTTTTTTTTACATAAACACGTTCCTTAAGCCATTCTGCAATAAAAACGTATAAGGGAAATCATCGAAAAAGCAATAGTTTACGAGATATTTCACTTTATTCAAACTCATATAACAGATACTCGAACGTTTCACCGTTAGCTTGCAAACATTTTTTAATACGTTCCTATCCTTGAGTATGAGATGTTAGTAAACATGATTGGAACGTAACTCTGACCAAAAACGTTTAGATAATGCGATAGTGAACGGTTTGGGCATCTGTTATAAGAGTTTGAATAAAGTGAAATATCTCGTAAACTATTGCTTTTTCGATGATTTCCCTTATACGTTTTTATTGCAGAATGGCTTAAGGAACGTGTTTATGTAAAAAAAAATGGGTGGTTCCATTTAAAAAAACAGTGCAACTGCACTTTGCACATGCACCAATGCACTTGGGAAAAAAGTCGGTGCATAGGATGATAGAGCTTTTCACCTAATACAAACTTTTCCTCTACGATTTTGTTCTAAATTTATTTAAAAAAGAGTTATCGCTTGGCCCAGTTACTAGAATCACCCTGTTTCAATAAAGTGAAATATCTCGTAAACTATTGTTTTTTCGATGATTTCCCTTATACGTTTTTATTGCAGAATGGCTTAAGGAACGTGTTTATGTAAAAAAAAATGGGTGGTTCCATTTAAAAAAACAGTGCAACTGCACTTTGCACATGCACCAATGCACTTGGGAAAAAAGTCGGTGCATAGGATGATAGAGCTTTTCACCTAATACAAACTTTTCCTCTACGATTTTGTTCTAAATTTATTTAAAAAAGAGTTATCGCTTGGCCCAGTTACTAGAATCACCCTGTATACTGCCTAATATTTTGAGCACACCCAAAATCTTTTATTCTTTTCCGCATGGCAAATTCTATTGACACGAAGCTCATTATATTTAATCATTCAGTACCAAAAATAACAAATATCAGCTTTTAAATATCAAGAACGTAAAGTTGCAAATTGAAGAATCTACACTACTCGAGGCAATCGGAAATTGTCTGACCCAAATATCGAGCTGGGGCAACAAACGGCCGCAGCCGCCTTTCGAAGTAGTCCCCTAGCAAAATAAATCGACGTAACCGTCGTCGGTTTTGATATAAATCGCGGCAAGTGCACGAACGCTCGCGTCTTTATGGCTTCTCTCGGCGAGTCCCCGTGATCTCTAAATGACTTCAAAGAGTGATCCGAAACTTTCTCTCTTACGAGCCGCCTCGTAAAGCCGCGCACTTTATGTAGAATCGGTCAGTACGTTCCGTTAACGTCGATGCCGCGTTACGTTTTGCGCGAAAAAGTGCAAAAAAGGTACGAAGCGAACGAAGAAGTCGAGAAAGATGACAGGACGAGTTCGGGATTCAGGATAGATTTTCGAAGCGAATCGATGAAGCCTAAGGCAGATTTAGGTCTTGGCATTGTTGAGACCAATCGCATCTAATGTTACACGGTGTAACGTGCGTAGAGGCGGCGAGCGAGAAGAAAGGTGAATGATGAAAGTCCGCGGGCGGTAAAGGTAGCTTGGAGAGATTCGATCTGAAGTTTAACTTCGCGTTTATTAGCTCTTGTTGCGGGAAACAGGTGCGTTTAATTGCCTTTGCCGGACTTCACGCCGTCAGAATGTGCCGATTTTGTTACAGTATCGAACGGTTTTACGGCTAAACTAAGTATTAAAATCCATCAATAATCACACTTAATTGCCTTCGCTGTACTTCACGCCGTCAGAATGTGCCGATTTTGTTACAGTATCGAACAGTTTTACGACCAAACTCAGTATGAGAATCTATGAATATCATCGATCTAAATTAATTGCCGCAATAAAATCGAAGAAATTGCCCGTACTCATTTTCTTCCATTAACGTAATTTTCCAAATGATCATATGAAAATTGATATGAAACACAATGGCCAGGTCGCATTATATTATTTATATCCCATCGGTCCGGTATATAATTCAGCTCGTGATAACATTATTACCCAAATCTGTCACGAGCTCCACACCTGCCCGACTTTCTAACTTTTCGCCCACCGGGATCCTTACCTCCGATTGTTGCGAGGGACAGAAAAATCGACCTTCGTTTTCCCACTTACGACGGCCTCCGCGATACCTATAATTTCTGTTCATGCAGGCCCCGAAGACACCAATCTCGTCGCTTATTGTTCTTCGCCCCAACTAAAAGCGAGGGAAAGAAAGACGGTGGCAGAGTGAGACAAAGAGAGAGAGAGAGAGAGAGAGAGAGAGAGAGAGAGAGAGGGGAGAAAAAAAGTGGAGCCGAGGAAACTATAACCTGAATGCGGCTGCATTTTTCATCGGCGCTCGAACGTAAAGTGAAACATCGTTGAAACGATATAAGCCCGATATAAATGGGCGCGAGTTGAAGTTTCGAGCACGCGAAAACGTGCTCATACCGGCTCAAATTAATCCAGCTGCGAGCACCTAGCCTCTTTCTATTAGTAACTCTTAGCGGCCGCGTGATGTATCTATACAGGGTGGAACGGTCATTTAATTGGGCAGAAATGCAGCAAACGGTCAAAAGAGTGAAGTCATGAAGTTAATGCAAAAGTGACTCGAAGATGTCAAATATAGTATTGTTCACTTTGAAAAGTCAAAGCCAAAAAATACGAGATAGACAAATCCATGTATGAAGTAGTTCGATTTTAATGCATACAGTCAGTTCTTATTATGGTTCGGTTCATGCGTCCATGTTAAATAGAATCCAAATCTATTTAAGAAAATTTCGAAGAGTGAATATAACACGAATTTCGAAGAAAATATTTTAACACTAACGGAAGTTCTTCCAAAAAATTACAACGCTGACTAAAAGCCGAAAATACTTTCTTGTCAGGCCAGCACGAAGAACCCTACCAAACGATTTTCTCAGCTCGACACTTTCAGGGTCGGCCGATTCCGAGTTAATGGAAGCACCTTGTATAACATTTAGCCGTGATCGCGCCCATAACGGCGTAGGCCGTCAGGCGAGGAGAGTTATCGGCGAGTCGGCCATTTCTTTTGTTCGGCATCCACCCGATATCCGAAGACTGCGCCCGCGTTATGCGGAAGAGAGGAAAGACGAAGAAAGAAGAAGAGAGACGAAGAAAGAAGAAGAAAGGAGCGGATAGACGAATGGCACATTAGTAAATGGAGGATCGAACACGACGGAGCATCTGCTCGATCGGTATCCGCCTCTTGCCGGCACGCGAAAGTGAGCGCAGCTCTTAAACACACACGTCAATGTACCGGGTGGTCCAAAAGTCCCTTTCATCTCTCACGGAAGAAGGCCGCCAGCGAAAAGTCCCGACGTTTACATTAGCTGGAAAGCGTCCGAGTTTTTTGCGCGCGGCAATTATTGTTGGGTGGTTTCTTGCAAATTGAAACGAAGAGATAATTTAAGTGGGTGATCAAAGAGTTTGGAGACGAAGAGAAGAAAGTCGGTAGGAAGGTTCGCGATTCCGATGTGCGAAGTGTAAATGTTCGGTGTTCGCACGTGACACTTGTCAAGCATCTTAGATTACGCGTGATTCACAATATGCATATGTTGAAATTGAAGAAGTCGTACGGATATTACGTTACGTTCGAGATACGGATTGAAATCGAAAGAGTCGGGAATTGGAGGAAAATTGTAATTTAAGATTAATTGTTTTTGCTACGGGCAAGAAGAGAATAGCCGTTGGTTGTCGAGAGTCATCCATCAAAGGATTCTATCGCCATCCAGTTCCTATCCGCACTCGCAAACTTCCTACTCGGCAAATATCCATTTTTCATCATTTCTATGTTTTATGTATTACATTTTTATATCCATTAATTCCGCAAAAGAATATCTCTGAATATAAATCTGTCATCCCAACCGACATAAAATGAAACACAATTGAATTCCTGTTATACCTTACCAAAAAATCTGTCATCAACCAATCCTCCCTAAACAAGTTCTCCAACCTTCCCTTTCCACACTTACACTCATCGCAAGCCCTCAAGTGCCTCCCATCAGCACTCGCTAATTTCATCCTTAGCCTCACCAGCTCCCCAAAAAAAGCTTATCCCAGCAGATCACGCTCGTCACGGCGTACAAAAGGCGTTCGCGTCTCAGGTTAGAAAAGAAACGGCAGATCGTAATTGCATCGAGCTCGCTTATCTCGCGTTTTAGAAGGCACTCTTAGAACTCGCGTTCATGGGTGCAGCTCGTGCGCAACGCTCTAGGCCAGTTTTGCAACAATGTAGGCATATAGGCGGCCGCGCGTGTATGTGCGTATGTATGTGAGCGTGTGTGTGGGCATATATATGGTTCTAGCTGGCAGCGGAGCTCTTTGCCTGTACCTCTTTGCCTCCTTCCCTCCTTCCCTCTTTGCCTCTTTGCGTCTTTGCCACTCTACCTCTTTGCCTCTTTGCGTGTCGCTCGCGGAGGAGAGACCGGCCTTTCTTTCGCGCCCGCAAACGATTATTGCCTGCCCAAGCAAGGCTAAACTCGCTCGCGGCCCAATTTTAACCGCCGGACGCCATTCTGTCTAAAATTGATTCAGGATTCGCCTAATTGCTAGACTTCGTCTACGTTAGTCAGCCGTCTATTGCTCTTGACGTGTGCATTTCGACGCTGGACCACCCGATATACGAGTTGTGTTAAAAATATTTGTGTAATTAATACTCATCAAATGAATCCGTCAGTGGGTCCAGGACAAAACAATAATTTTGTAATTTTTAATTTTTTCTCTATGTAAGTTTCCTCTAAATTATTATACATTTAAACGGTTTTTTAAACCGCCATTATACATTAATACTGAGATTACGAGCGTTGTTTATTGGCAAAGAGAACGTAGTTTCAATTTTTCTTTGCCCGTAAACTTGACTGGTTATCATGAGACATTCTGGTTATCGCATGCAATAATTTGCTGCCGCCATTAAACGTCGACGTAACAGTTTAGGACTAAAATGTCAATTTAGATTCAGAGTCAGCTCACGACATCAATCTGAACCACTCGGGATTTGCATGGAGCCTATATCCCTATTTTTAATTGACGCTACGCTTGAAATTAATATTATGAATGTTGGCGCACCTAGACGTGAGTGACACAGTTACTTCTAATTATTCTCTCAATCATTAGCTCGCCTGGTGAAAAGAGCTCGCGGCCAAATTTCCCCACCTGCGAAATCTATTCAGCCCGCGCCGATTCAAAAAGTGAGTACCGTATACGGGTGGCCAGGAAATTGATCGCGGGTAGAGATAGCGCGCGCGCGCGCGCGCTCACATTATCGGGAGGCCTGACAATCTGCAGCTTTCATCGTCCCAACCTGCTGGCAGGTGGAACGTGTATGCCCGCTCAGTGCTAAGGTGATGGCAGTTGCTCGCTTCAAGTGTTTTGATGGGTTTTCGAAAGGAGGGGGTAAGTAAGAAGGATAACGGAGTGGTACAAGAACGATGGATTTTCTAATGTTAGGATTTTAGAAGATATTTAGAATGTGAATCCATTTATGATATTAAGTTTATTATACCTAAAATTTATATTAAGTAAGGGTGAAATTATGTACAACCTATGATTTGCTTTAAGGATCTGGTGATGTGTGATTTGCATGATTTATAGTTAAGATGTGACAACATTGTTACTGTAAATCTAAGATAAATATTTTTATCAAACGACAACTTCAACTGATCAGACAAAAATAAAATTCTATCTAAATTGGCAGTATCTGAACATTACGAATACTTAAGAAATTTGAGCAGTGGATTAATAAATAATCAGCATTACTCAGACCTCAGGAGCTAATTACCACCGTTCCACACAATCATAAATTACCAGGAGTGCCCTTACATCACATTTCCAAACCACTTAATCCCTCGCAGCCCACCACCCCCATCCCATAAATAACCCCTACCAAGCTCACTTTCCTCTAATCATCACTCGACTCTTACCTCATCCTCTCACATCGCTTCAAAAATGAGCGTCGAAAGAAAAAGCAATACGCGCGCCTCAATTGACTCTCTCACGCACGCACACCAATCCACTCAGGCTGCACCCCGTGGCCGCGACTCGGACAGCTCTAAACTATGTCTCAAAGTAGGTCCCGCGTGCTGAGAGAGAGATTAGCATAATATTTTATCAACCTCCCGGTGCCGTGGAATATCGTTAATAACGCAGTCACGGAGACCGTACCCTTTCGGCGTGTCCTTCTACGATCCCAAGTCGCGCATAAAGTACATAATGCCGTGTACACGCTTGTACACGCGCGCGCACACTAACAAACGCGTACACTCAAGCGGTAGCGTCAAACCTAACCTCACACACACTTATACCGAACGCGCACACTTTGAGGTTAGGAGCGTGCGTTGGTCCCGCCGATTTTTGCGACAGGCGGCCATATTTATGCGCCGATCGGCAGGCGGGTGTTGCCACCTAGAATAAGTAGGTGGATAATTGCGTTTACTTTGAGAACGCTGGAGTCGAGCACGCGCGCGCGCGCGCGCGAAAAGTTAATCATGCGTTCGGCCGCTGAGCGGACACTTTTTTCCGCCATTTTTATAGTGGATTTTTCCATTTCCACGCGCGGTGAGTCGACGCACTGGATTGGTCGAATGTAAAGAGGTGGACGGAGGTTTATCGGACTGTGCGTGAGGATTTTTATTACGTTCAGAGAGCGAGAGCGAGCGGAGGTAGATTAGAGGCGATTAGAGGCGATTAGAGGCGAGATAGTCGTAGGTCTTTGCCGTTATCGCGGGTTAATCGATTATTTTGCTCGGTGGAGGTATGCGGCGACGATTTTATGAGCGGTGAGAGTGCGATATGTGGGTTTCAGGGAAACTTTTGTTGAGGTGGGAGGTAATGGACAGGTGTGGATTGTCGGATGTCGGGGAGGTGATAAGGGTGATGAAAGCTGTAATGGAGGAAGATCGTGATATGCAGAGTGCTATTGGATACGATCAGAGTTGGTGTAATTATATGTTGGCAAATGTCGGGTACATGTTCTTAAACTATGTAAGTTGGATAAGAAAAACATTGGTCCCACGTGAAAATGTTTGCTATAATAAATTGAATTAAAACTATTTATGTAGTCTACTCCTCTATGCAGACATGGACCGTATATTTCGAAATCACATAAATAAACTATTTACACCACGTTAATCATAAATTATATGATATCTCATATACGTTCAAAATAAATAGTCCATATATCGGTTGCATCTGTGAAAAGCAATAAAAATTTAAAAACGAATCTATGCGTATTCCCAATTATACCCATTTTGAAATTTATATACCATCACAAGAACAAGCTACCGGGATCTAATCTTTTTGCATTAAATTTCCATAAACCCATCCGCGCCTCATCAGCCATTCCCGCGCAAAAAACTCAGCCAGCGCCTACAAATTTAGCGAAACCGTTCGCTGCTTGCCTGTTAACATGACAGTGATTTATAATCCGACATCGCATCTACATCCAATGTGCGTATCTGTCACAACTGCCTGCCTCTCACGCATTCGTCGAACCGGTCATTTAGCTAGCCAATGTTCCATTTCAAATTAGCGACTCCCAATTGACAAGACTTCCTATTTCATTCGTTCTTAATCACTTTCGCGCAGTCCAGGCGTCGGTAAATTCTTCCGACTTTCGTTGGCACACGATGCACTGTGCTACAGACTCAACAAAACGAGGAATGAAGTAAGGTAGCGTAGGATAAAACCGACCAAGAAATTGTAAAGTTTACTTTAAACTGATGTATTTTCTATCTATTCCACTAAAACCTAATAATCTTAGTGTTTTTATTTAGCGCATGGTTCATTCTTTAAGTTGCATTAATTTGGATTAAAAATATCTTCTGAAACTTATGATTTTCTTCATAAATTAAAAACAGTGCTGCCAGGGCTGCTGTTTAAAAATGATTGAATCTTATATCTTTACATTATGGGGCAAAAGCAGAATTATTATTAGTAATACGAACTTTGCCGAACGAGTTAAACGGCAGAATCACAGAATACAGGGCGGCCACCTACGTTGAATACTATTCCAACCATTAAATATTAACCAAAGGAAGATTTCTACCTTACAGTTGATACAATGCAACGTATACTCGAATAAATAAGGGCCTGCGGATTTGCCCGGCGTACGGATTTACCCCACTGCACCTTATAAAAGGCTGAGAAAGAATGGAAACTCAAAAAATCTTCGTCGATATTTTTCACGGAACAAAATGCGAACCGAACGCGAACGAAACGCAAACGGAACGCAAACGAAACGTACACCGTTGGCAGAAACGTCGGCGAACATGCCTGGCCGTGTCACTCGGCACATGTTCGTTGCCCGTACGTTATGCGTCTAGGCGGCCAATTTGTCTTGATTGTGTTGCAAGTCGTTTACATAGCGGGCTTCGATAAATTTCAGGCGCGGCGCACGAAATCCAACCGCGGATATCGAGTGTGCCGGGTCTGTGTTGGTGTACAGGGTGCTCGGGAAACGAAACGTGCGGAAGTTTACATAATCTCGGGGTAATGGAACTGTTCGTGCGGTACTGATAGTATGATATTGAATGTGAAACATTTTTTTCTGGAATTAGAGTTCTTGCGATTGATTGGTAGCGACTTTAATTTTGTAGAGTTACACTGACGAGTAGAGATCAAAAAGTAAATGTTGGTGGTAAGTTTAGTTTTAATGTTTTTAGTAACTTCTGTGTAGACTTTTGAAGTAATGAATTTTATAATAATAAATGCAAAGATTCTAGTAAAAAGTGGATAATAATTGAAATGTACTACGTTTTATAAGATAAAATAGCAATAAGTAAATTATTACTACTTCATTTGGACTGCAGTCTATCAAAAGAAAATGTTTCTACTATCTATATTAAAATAGCTGCTTAGTCATAGGTTACACATTATTTCCTGATTCCATACCAATAACAATTAAAAAAATGTGAACCACCACTACTATACCTAAATCTATATTCGGAATGAAACAGTTCTTAACTTTGTCGCAACTTCTGGAACACCTTGTATACGCAAGCGTGTATGGATATACAAGTGACGTTAGGTAGATCGGATTACACATTAGAACGTTCACCGTGGGGCAGGATACCTTAACTTAGTCGTAATTGTCCGCAGTCCGTACGTAATTGTTCGTACCTCCCGCATGGCCGGCGATAATCGTGACACTTATTGGAAATTATCTCCCGTATTATGAAAAGTGGAGAACTTGGCGGATCGTTTGGCCGAATGACCGTTCGGTAGAATGTGATCGACGCGTTCGTTAGAGTCGTTGGAAGACGTCGGCGAACGGAAATTTAGAGAGGCGGATAATGTCTAAGCACCATTTGCTAACAAAGGGACTAAACGCAGGCTCGTCTCGTAATTCGTTTCGTTCCTTCTTAATGGCCGAGATATTAATGTCGGAATATGGCCGGTGAATGGACTGTAGGTGGATATCTTGTTGACTGCGGAACTTGTTGGAAGAATGTAGCAATGGATATGTGTTTGAATGTGTATTTCTAATTAAGGGTATGGCTATATAAGTCAGATGACATTGCAAACTTTATTGGGAATTTTAATTCTTTTGTTAGTATTTGAGGAAGTACTTTAGTAAAGATAATTAAGAATAAATTTATTGCTGTTATTGAACGAATAAAACAACCTAGTCAGTGCTATTGCGCCAACCTTGATAATTCTAAAACTTTAAAATGTTCTCTTTTTCCAACACAATTTTCTAAATACATGCGATTATACCTTTACATCTTCCCAAACAAAATTATAATCTCGAACATCCCAGATTACTACCGCAAGTACATAAAGCAGAATCCGTTATTCCTAAAACTAATCCAGTTCACCGATACGATCATTTCACTACATATTACCTCTCAGTCCAAACAAAATTATAACATCATACCATCCACACGCATAAGCAGAAGCTGCATTCCCGTTAATATCCTTCTATCCTCCGCATTAGCAGCCTCAACACGCGCATACCACGAATGAAATATCCTCCTGCCAACGATTACCCCACAAACCCGAGTGTCAGGGAAGCCGAAAAATATCCCCATAAAGCAGCCGACGTTCCACAACAACGGCCGAATCAGTCACAGTCGGCAAAGTTCAAGATCCCACGCATTCCGCATCCGCGTAGAACGGCAAAGTTTCCTTGAAAGTCTACCGTACGCAAAAGACCGACGTCGACTCACGACGACTCACGTGGACTCACGACGACTCACGATCGTCAAACGATGATAACTCAGGAGACATAACGCTCCTGCGAGCTGGCTGACGGATTCGCAGATTTATTGCGTGCCATGCCCGAGCTAATGCGACTTTCATGTACACTCGGCGTCCGCGGCGTGATTTACAATCTTAATACGTTGGCGGACAGTAAAAGTTTCGGCGAGGTGCAAAAATTGACAGTCGTTTCATTTTTAAATTGGTTGCGATATCCGAAATTTGATTACACACAGCGTATAAGGGTAGTCGGAGTGTCGTATTTTAATCATTGTATACAATGAATGCTATAGCATCCACGACAGTACACATCAGATTTTTCATTTTTGGGACGACGCATGTCAAATCGGACAGTTTTGTACGTCAGTCCTGCGATTTTTTTTTTCAGAATTTTATATGCTTTTAAGACCGATGAAAAACGCGTTCATGAATTCTTTCACAAAATTAGATTACAAAAACTTAAGGTTATATAAAACTATGTTCAAAATAATTGACTTTATGATTTGAACGCTATAGGATTCATATCATTCTACTTCATCATAAAAATGAATGCTATACTATTCAAACGTGTTAATAGGACGTGACGCTGAAATTTTGCGTATACCGCCGACTGGCTCAACCTACTCCTCTACTCCTCTTTTCGGGCCTGGACGGGCGATAATTGAATCGGCTCATTGTGTCGTCGATCACGTCCGGAGGCGGTCGATTATGCCGAATGGTCGGCGGGGCCCTCCCGCTTTATTGAATCGGCGAGCGGACGGAGGCTGCCTGATTAATTTCCTTCGTTAAAGGATCGCGCCGGCCAGCGAGATATCGATAACTCGTCGACGTGGCGAGGATTCGTGTAATAACTGGTGTAAGGAGGCGCATAATGAAGCCGACAACTTGTTTCGGTCGAACGACACCTTTGATCGTACAGGGCCGCGCAAAAACGATGGGCGAGTGAGTTGAATTTGGAAACGATATACTGATTTATATCGTATACTGATTTGGAGAGTTGACATCGAGTTCTTTCGCAAATTGTTGTGGATATATATTAGGAAATATGAGAAGGATGATTTTTGAAAAGTGAACGTCGTACTGCAAGAATTGTGACATAGATTTTATGAATTGAATCATGCAAAGTCGAAATTCTTAGGGAACTACCTAATACAATGGAGATGTATAAAATGAGGTTGCAACAACCGGTTATTAATGGTCAGTGATAGATGATATTCAGAGATTAGATCATATATAATAGATACTAGATATATACAGATAGTATAATGTATAATAGAAAAAGAGTAGATAATATTGGGTTTTTGACGAATCCGATCACTGTTTTACATATATCTACCACAAACGTAGATATTAAAATAATTGCTCGACCAACACAATCCACTCCAAATAAAATCCTATTTAACGAAAGACATTTTCCGAGACGTACATGACAGCTTTCCTCTTATGCACCTGTTCCGCTCACCCTGCATTATCATAACGACCTTAACGGAACTACATCACCCATAAAGGTTCTCTATTTTCGGACCTACACGATTTACGACCGCGCGTCCTCCTTTTTTTGCCCCAACGGAAGCAAATTGATATCGGGCCCGCCATTACGAATCGGTAGCTGTTAATTTTCTCGGACCAGAGCTGGCCAGTTGGGAGCGGCGCGTGGACTTTGTTGATTTAATTCCGAAGTCGAATATGTCCGTGGCTTACCGTCGATGATTGAGAAGTGTTCTCGATTTGTTCCTCCACTCCCGATTGGCAGATAATTACGGGATTAGTGCGAAGCCGAGGCCTCGGCGGCTCGCAATTTGTCCGCGTACGGTTAATTTATAGCTCGATACATTTCAAATGGGCGCATAAATTGACGCTGCTGCGCAGTTATAAATTTGCCATGATCGCTCTTTAGCGCTCGAGTTCGTTATCAGTACGGTAAACGGCTCCGCTTTGTGGACTCTGAGATTCGACGGAATGATGAAGGATGCTTAGCGCAAACTTCGGTATCGGCTAAGAGATTCAGCGTAAATCACGAAGAAGTTCCGAATGAATCTTAACCTGGAATAACGGTGAACGCAGCGAAGTGGAAGTCAAATACGAAAGTGTTCTGTGGGATTTGTTCATTAGTTTGGGATTTTTCGCAATTTGTCAAGAAGAAGCAGGTATTTAATGAATGTTTCTTGAGGAAGAATATGGGATTGGTAAGTGTTAAATGATGTGAGGTTGGTAATCAGAGGCAATAAATAATGTTTTACCCTACTCTACCTCGAATCGTGTATGAAATAACAGTACAATGTGGGGTATAAAAGCAACAATACGAAAAGCACGATCATAAAATGCATCCCATTGCAACATTCTCCTAACTACCGTCCCGTCTCTTACCAATTTTCCACGCGTAATCAGCGTGGATCTAATTGCAAGAAGCCATCCGTCTCTCAAACGCCAACAATCCGCCGAACAAAACATCTTTGCACCTTTATCTACGGTGTACATTAAAACCTCACATTTTGAGACCTAGACCAATTACCAATGGACCAAACCTATGACCAACAGTCTTACAAATTCCCACACAGAATCAACATGGACACAATGAAGAAAGCTATCTTTCTCCCAAACACCGACAGCTCGTCGAAGAAAACGACCCTGCACCCTTATATATGGTGTACACAAAACCTCGAATTTTGAGAACAAAACTAAATTACCAATGGACTGAATCTATCTAACAAAATCCACGTAAACCTTCTTACACGACTTCGAAGATCGTAGTCTTACAAATTCTCACGCAGAATCAGCATCCCTCCGATTGCAAGAAGCCATCTGTTTCTCAAACACCAACAATCCGCCGAACAAAACATCCCTGCACTCTTATCCACGGTGTATATAAATCCTCGCATTTCGGGACCAAGTCTCAATTACCAATGAACCTATGACAAAATCCGCGTAAACCTTCTTACGCGACTTCGAAGATCGCGATCTCCTGAACAAATTCCCACGCAGAATCAGCATCGCTCCAATTGCAAGAAGCCATCCGTCTCGCGAACGCCAACAATTCAGCTCGCCGATCGAAACATCCCCGGCCTCTTATTTACGGCCTATCGGCGGATAATTACGGGCGCACGAAATAAATCGTCCGTCCTCCTTTCTGCAATTTGTTGACGCGGCTCGGTAACTCTCCCGAGACTCGGACTGCCGCGGAATCAGACTCATCCGGAGTGCTTCGATTGGCCTTCGACGTGGCCTCCCGCTTCCATGCCTTTATCTCGCGGCGTAATCGGGTAGCGTACGTCCGATAAAGGAGACGCTCGCCGGCATTATAATTTACAAACGAACCGAGCCGAACCTTCGAAGCCGGGCCGAGAGAGCAGTACCCACTTCGAGACGCCGGTTTTACGCTCGCCAACCGAGATCCGATCGATATCCAGCCCGGCCTGAAAATCGATTATGCGCACGATACGCATTAACATCGGCTTTAATGCTCGTTAACCGGCCAGCCATGGGATCGCTATTAATCACCCCGTTCCGTGCCTCGTATGAGGGAGAGAGAGAGAGGAGGGGTTTGTGGGAGAGTGAAAGAATTGAAGAATGAGATATCAAGAGATAGGAGAGAGAAAGAAAAGTACGGGAGTGAGAGAGAGAGAGAGAGACTGCATTTGTGCAAGAGAGAATGAAAGAATCGAAGAATGAGATATCAGGAGAGAGAAAGAGAAAAAGTAAGGAACTGAGAGAGTCAGGTATCCAACGGGAGAAAGAGAGAGAGAGAGAGAGTACGAAGGGCCAGAAGCGGAGAACGAAAAGTCGATGAGAATTGAAACGTACACCTTTGACACACTTCCCGCGCGATCGGCCGCGAGAGAGGCTGCAGCTTCAACTGCACCCAACTTTTAATGGTGTAACGAGGGTAGCGAGGGTAATGAGCGACCGAGACGTGATGTTGTAATTCTCGAGCCGAGTTTCCGATGAAATATGACAAGGGTTCGACGCGATGGCGATTGATTTTTTTTACTCCCGCTGTTCGGCCGAGGGCTTTTAAATGCGATGCGCAGAGATGATGGGGAAGGTGGTAGGTTGATGGGTAAGACAGATTGTAATGAGGAATGGCCGTGATGTAATTTTCAGATGAGAGCGCCGGTGTCGCGTTGATGAAGAGTCGCGATTGGTCGGGCGAGATAAGATGCCGCGGCGGTGGGTATTAATATTTTTAACACTGTCGCGCTGGGAAGTATATTAAATTGCTACGTTTTCGGAATAAATTTGAATGTAAGTCCTGGTTTGAGAGTGATACATATAGGTTTGTCGGAGTACCTTATCGGACACGATCGTTTAAGTCTTTTGTAGTTTCCGTTATTTATGAACTGAGATAAAAAGCTTGGCGCTGGATAATAATTTAATTAATAAGTACTGTGGTACTGACGAGTGTATCAAATTGTTATGTTTTCAGAATATATTTCAATGTAAGTACAGCCTTAAAAAGCTTCAAAGGTGATATGAAAAATTAATGTGAATTATTACCATTTTCTATTAGTGTAATGACATTACGGCCAACGTAATAAAACCGTTACAATAAATCATGAATGAATACCAGACACGAGACAGTCCCACCTAGCAAAACCCACCGAAAATGTCAGCATTGAAATAAATCCATCGCTCACCTCCAAAAAAACTGCCATCCTCCGTCAACAGCTTCCACAAAAAAGTCATCCCACGCGAAAAAATCTCGAAACACCGACTTCTCCCCACGCAAAAAACTAGCTCGCAAGACCGTCTCCCAAAACCGACACCCACCCGAAAAACCGCGAACCACGCTTCCTATCAACACCGGTAAGGCTTCGAACTTAAAGCGCCGACTAGCCTAAAACCGAAAAAAGGGCCGAAAAAAGTCCGACGGCACATGAAATCCGCATTTTACGAGTCGGACACGCAACTCAGCGCGGACCGTTACGTTATCGAGTTCACTTCTTTTTTTTCCTTTTTTTTTTTGTACACGTTGCTTGATCGTCTCGCGATTACGTTACATAGGCAAGAAGATACACTTTGTGCGAGCTGTCGCACACACACATATACACACATACACAGAGACTCCCGTTGGAGACGCTGTTCGCTTACTCGCGTACGTGCACAGGACGACGCACACAGATACGGTTACATATGTAAATCCGCACACCGACTACGGAAGCCTCGCATTCGCTCGGTTTAATACACGCCGGATCCCATTACGGTATGTTTTATGGGAATCGCTATCGGTCGCGAATCCGTTCTGGAGGAAAAGGGCCGACGTCGGTGGGACTCGTACGTGCGATTCACGCGTGTGGGCGTCCAAACGTGTGTGTGTGTGTGCGTGTATGGGAGTTCGGTATTATGCACGGCATGCTGCGAGCTTCATTCCGCGGCGTACGATCGTCGGTGAGCCGTTCAATTACGTTGCATAAGGGCATTAACGCTAATTCGATAACGATCTGCCGGGACCGGAACGAGACCGGTTACACGGGACACCCGGTATACGGCAAGGTGGACGGCCTTCAGGATTGGGTGTATTTTACAGCGCGCGCGAGTCCTGCTTCTTTGACGCCAGTGATGGAGGGAGAGACAGAAACAGGGGGGGGGGGGGGGGGATGAAATAGTTGGCAGTGTATGCAAGATGCTTTTCTACGATTTAGAGTGAGACGCACTTTTTGTAGAGTTCTAAGTTCGTCATGCTGGTTGTTTAAAGTGAATAAAGATTGATCACATTTTTTGGTAATATTCACTCTGGTGATGGAAACTTTTTACTGTTTGAGATTTTGTTTAGTGTACATGGACACAGAAAGGACTGGAATAGTTGGCAGTACGTGCACTGTGCTTTTCTATGCTAATTTTATATAACATGGGTGTTTTGGTGGGACTAGACAGGGTGGGTTGAGATTTTAACATTATTGAGGACTCAGCAATAATTTGTTTGGTGTAAACGATTTTGAAACTCGTTCTGGATTGTTTCCTGAGCTAAATGTTCATTAATATACTAAAAAGGATGTCTGCTTTGATTGAATTTACTGCTGACAATTATTGGATAAAAATGATATTCCACATGTTCTCTAGTGAAAATCTTTCATAAAGAAAAAGTGAGAGAGAGGATACTGTCTCTCTGAACTATTTCGTACTAAGATATCTCGGAGGAAACGGACAAATACTTGTTAATTTTATAACATTAGAACCGGAGAGACAGCAGAACAAAGCGGCATTAGAAAGTTGACATTTTTGTGAATCGAACGCTTTGCATCGAGTCCGCCTCGAGTACAATCTAATATATTCGAGTGACATATTCGGCAAATAGTTTGCTCGAAAAGTGGAAACAGGCGCGTTGGAATGAGACTTACGGCCAAATGCATCGTCGAATGCTCGAAGTATTACAGAAAGGGAGCGACAATGGCAACAGGATCCTAGAAAGTCGACGATTTTATCGAAGCGAAATTTTCCATCGGACCTTCGCTGAAGGTGTGCCGAATGAATCGGCAGAGTCGGCAGTTTTCAACTAGGCAGAAACGATCCTGCAGAGAATGTATTTGATCCTATCGGAGCTAAGATGCGACGATAAACGTCGCTTTGATCAGGATGTCAAACTGAACCTCGAGCTTTCTACGTCACATACAATTTTTCTCATTTTTCAACATAGTTTCACCTGTAGCTAAAGTAAATCACGTTTGTACATTATCGAAATCTAAAATAAATAAATGGACCGTTTATTTTGAAAGAGGTGTAGTATGATTTATGATTAACGCGGTGCAAACGATTTATTTATGTGATATTTAACTTTAGTTTTAAAATGGACGACTTTCAAAATAAACGGTACAAACGATAATTATCTGCTTGCGAGTTTCACAGAATGCAAAAAGCTATTTAAAAGGAAGTACATCCGTATCGACGATCGTAAACAACGGAAAGTGGATCTGTTCGAAGTTAGGAAGAGAATGGAAAGACATTAAACGTCCGATTTATCCCACATTCCGAGAATTCGTTACGAGAGCACGCCCTCCCGCGAGAATTCGTGAATTATTTTCCGGGTCGATCCCGGAAAAAGGTGGAAATTCGTGTGCCCGGGCGCGCTAACCAATTCCACGAGCCGATATCGAATTGTACGATCGATCGGGAGAAAAGTAGGCAAACGCTGGCGCACCGTTGGATGCCTCGAATTGTTCGAGAATTATTCATGAGGTACGCCTTGTCTTTTCCACCTCCCGCCGGCATAATTGTGCATTGTGGATTATGCTTCGGGAGGAAAGACGAATAAATTTCGCGAGTCGCTGTTAGAATTCGAACGTTTGGAGTAACAGTAGATTTTCTGGATAATTCGAAACCCGGCATTGTAATGATAGTGGGTTATAGAAAGTAAATGTTTTGCCACCCTGAAGTAACAAATATAAATTGTTATGAAACGAACTACATTCGAAATAAAGATTTAACGTCCTGTGCTGAATATTCTGTTAAACTCTAAACGCGTTGGTAGTGTAACTTTATTCGAGTCGGTATGGTGTGTATTAAGTCTCTTTGAAAAAATAAAAGTTACTGGTTCTTTGAAATGGATATATAAGTAATTCTTAAAAATAATTAATTGTTGTGTGTGATTTCCCAGCACTGAACTCAGTTAACACGAGTACTTGTTAGTATAATGAAATAAATGCATACATGTATAGAAAATAAAATGATTTTAAAATTATGTACGAATAAATATAAGTTACTTTTATCAGAGTATTAATATCTACAAGATTTTACTAAGCATACACATCACATGTATCCCATGTACCGCTATCTACAACACCCATCACTTACAACATCCCACGATCCTAAATAAAGACCTAGATAACCAATTCCCAATTACTAAACTCCGCCAAAACGACTACCTTCCCAAACACCATAATAAACCACCGAAACCTAACCGACCAAATCCGTTCAATCGTCTTCTTTAAAAGACCACAACCCAAATTTGCGTACCCCTCAATTTCTTCGCACTTAAAATGTTATTATACCAGCCGGCGATCCTTCGAAAAAAGTAGTCCTTCTTCGACCATTGTCCCGTTCTACCTTTTCCTCCAAAAATTCCTACGGTCACGCGATTCTCGGCAGGTAAAGCGATCCGAACCGAAAATAGAATCCTTTTTGCCGGAATTCGCGAAATTCCGCCGAGGGCCGGTGACCCGATTTTTCGACCTCTTCTAGGGTGCGCAGGACATTGATCCTGCGAACCGAGCCCCGCCCATATGGTCGAATGCTAGAGATGCAACGTGAGACTTTCATGTCGGAGAAACTGTTATGGGAGATTGCGCCGAGACAGGTATTAAATTTTACGTTATACGGGCATAACGCCGAATTTAATGTCCTTGATTCCGAGAGTGGGTGGCGAAATTTTGGCTTCGAGCGGCTGGACTCAAATTTCTGAAGCGGCTTTTTGTCTAGGGTTACGATGACGCGAACCGTAAAGTCTGCGGTTAGAAATTAGGAAGTCTGACTGATATATGGTGGGATGTTCGCAGTTGGTTCGCGATTTTCTTGAATCATTTTAGCTCTTCTTCATGCGATATACAGGCGAAGCTCGTGGATACAGCTAGCGAAAAATCTATTCGCGGTCCCTATGCTCGTCATATATACAAGAAAAATAATTACAACGAGCCACCCGTGTCGCTTCGGACCAATCATCCTACGACATGATGGGTGGTTCGAGGGACTTAAAATTTGACTCACCGACTGGTCAAGCATACCACAGGAACACGCTGCATCGACGGATCCTTGACCCTCAGTTCCATAGACCCTCAAGTTGATTCTGGAGTTCTGAACTGTGGGATGTTGGTCGTGGATCCTGGTCGTGGATCTCGGCTGTGGTCTTGTGGATTGTGGATGGTAGCCTCTGGACCCAAACCCATCATATCGCAAGGCCACATCTGGGACATCATGGACTTCTGGACAGCGTCAGACAGGCAGTATCAGGCAGGCAGGACCAGCATCTTCTTGAAGCACTGACTCTACTACGCGATACGCCCGACCTGTGCTTCGAATATCGCGACCGAATATAATATTAGCGGCGTACAAGACTCTATTCGCGATCGAAAAAGTTATATATGAAATTCGCGACCGAATTACTTCATGCCGGCGCAGCAACACTGACTCTACTATAATATTTCGCGATCGCGGTACATGCGTTTCGGTACCCGATTTCGCGGCCGAATTATATATTGCAATAATGTAAAGGTATGAAAATCATTGCGGCGAGCAAACACTGACTCTAACACGACGCGATTACAATAATACGACCGTGGGGACTTGTAACGGCGAGCAAGCACTGACTCTACTTCGCGTGACTCTACTTTTCATTGCAAGGGGATAAAGTTAATGAAGCCTGTGTGGCTTGGGGTAAAATACGTACTTGAGATAAAATTGACTCTAAGATTGCATTGCTCGCAATCGCTAATAATAAAAAAGAAGTATACTAATTCGCGAGTCTCAACGCACCCGGGCGGAAACTGTCGACGCGAACGCGCGGGACATCAACAGGTGCGCTGGAAGTCAAACGATTTCGCGGATCTCAACATTCACGGATAGAGATCGCCGAATCGCGCGCGTGCCTCGACATTCGCGAATGGAGACTGTCGGATTTGAACGTACAAACGCGGAACTCTAAAGACCAACGATGGGTCGCAAAATTGCTGAAAGAAGAGAGGAAGAAGTGGCATGAGTAAAGACACATATATTGTCGTTCAGAATTTTTCTTATAGTTACTGCGAATGCTGATGTGATCACTGAACGCGATATGAAAAGGACTCTACAAATGATTACTCTGAATTTACTTGGCAGTAGAAACATATAATTGGGTAATAGAAAATTGAAAAGAAAGAAAAACGCGAGTCGCTGCCTTTCGTCACTGTGATCTTTTATTCAGGTAAAAACTATTAAAAAAAAAAAAATCCGATTGAAGGATAAGAGTGTCCGGTACACACCGCGTGGAGGTAACTGCGAGTGGTACCCTTTTTATTCATTTTTAAATAAGAGCGAGGTATTCAGAAGGCACTGTTTATCCGTGCAATGTCAGTAAAGCAATGAATGAAGGAACAAGGTAGATTGTATGAATAGATGATGTAACAGATTGTCACAAATAAATGGTATCAAATAGAACTTACCAAAGTAGTAACCATATACGACGTTATTATGTAAAGGCAGCAGTAAAGGCAGCATTGGGCAGTAGTCTTGTAGATGTACCATGCATAACCATCATAGAACGTCAAAGTCGCAATCGTAATCTGAAATGAAAATTAAATGTTAGACTCGGTATACATACAACACATAATAAATTTCCACATTATTGGTATTTAAAATCAATAACAGTATTAAAATGATTTAGTAGAACTAATTGAATTAAAACACTGTCTTAATGTATAGCATTATACAATGTCAAATCTTAGTATTAATAGCACTGATAATATCCATATATACCGTTACTCTAGATATCCAATATTATTAAAAATCCACAGTTAATAAGCGCAGCAGATATTCACTGTTAATATACTGTTAATAATAAATCTATTGGTTCGTTAACAGAATGTACTACCTGCTCACAGGTTCAGACACGTCTGAATACGCAATCAAAACATTTGACACTTTGCCCTCCTCGCGCATTACCAAAGTCAGACCGCGCAAGCATGTTGTCAAAGTGGGCATGTGCCGTGTCTGGGCACTCAACTTTTACTGCGCTGCAAATCGCTCCAATGTACCTGTCCACATTCGGTCGCGCTACATAACATTCCTTTATAGAATGTTATATCGCCTACTAACACAAATACACGAATTGTGTGCCGTTCTTTTCACGACATTAACTACACTACTGTTACTGTTAAGATGGAATCTGCTTTGACCAAAATTAATATTTCCGTAAATATTTGAACTAAGGATATCAATCTTGTAAAAGTACGTAAAGCTCGTTAAAATATCTAAATATAGTGACTCTTCAATTATAACACATCAAAGAAATATCGCGAATGTATAATGCTGTAACTGTTACTACTGTAACTGCTGCTCGGAAGCGTTCTCTATGACAAAGTTGCTCATTGCCCAATTTGAAATTATTAACTTGCGCATGCGCACTGACACATATCGCTACCGTGGTGCACAGAGCAATGTGATTATTGCATTTTGTGTAAAAATTATGTTGGACATACTCGGAAATTATAGAAAAACATACGATACCTTAAACAAAGTACGAAATAAAACTGTTAAGTAAGGCCAAACTCACCGAAGTTGATCTCAGGCTGGAAATAACGTTGTGTGTACGTTGTTTGTTTCATGCTTGCTCAGTGCTGGTTCAGGTACTGGAAATAAAGTCGAATATTTCGATTAAAACACAATCTCCTGCCTAAGCACTATTCTAACCACGTTACCCGCTACTCAGAAAAAGAGATTTTCAGAAATTTAGTAACAGGGGAGCAAATCATAAATAATAATTTGTCAAAAATTGTGGAACTCACCCTGCAGGTTGTCACTCGTTGCACTTTCTTGGCAAAACTAACTCGACCAATCAGCGATCGATGCGCGCGCCACTCCTGAACTGTTCAAATTGCAACTCGGCTTCTCCCGCTATTCCTAACCACACGCTGCAACATGCAAATTTTTATAAGTACTTTCAAGTACGATATATGCTAAATTACTACGATGATTAATGCTAGCTGACTCTTACTGCCGGTCTAGCTCCTAAATCAAATGCTGAACGAGATCAAACTCACCGAAAATCGTCGGTACACCACAAAAATTGGTCATCATTGTCACGATACCCTTCAATTCGCAAGCCAGCAGGAGAGTCTGAAATCAAGATGCATTATTCTCATTAAATCACAATGTGCAAATGAATCTCCTAGCTAATCGCGTTGCCGGTCACTTAATTCACGTTATTCATGCAAATTTGTGGGTGGATCAACAAGAATTTATAAATTATTTGACTAAAATGTGTGAGCTCACCTCGTACGACGACACTCGTGGCACTCGCTTGGCGAAACTGATTCAACCAATCAGAAGAAAGCATGCGCGCGCCATTCTCAGTCACTTCAAACCACCTGGCTGTGCACCTTCCTGTACTTAACCACAATATAACCAAATTGGTAAGTGATTTATTTTAGCAATATATATTAAATATAATTAATTCTTGTTGCTAATTGACTGTTGTTGTGCGCGGATTACTTCAATCAAATATCAAATACTGGTAACCTCTCAAAAATTGAGTAAATACATGTAAGTCTGTCTGGGAGGACTGTATAAATATTCATACCTTGAACAACCAGAATCTGAAATAAAAATTATATGTTTTGATCTAGTCACTATATATATAATTATGTCACAGGATTGCTTATATTGTCTGGTTCTCAATATCTTCTTTTGCTTATTTTGCCTTATTTTGAAGCAGATCAGTCAATGTAAACCTAAATCTAATTTGAAGTGTAACAATTCACTTCTTGCGTTGATGTTTCTGCTTCGCTCTTGCAAATAGTACGAAGCTAATAGAAAAGTAGAATTAGAACTAGTCATTAAAACATGTTTATAGTGTAAAAAGTTATAGTTAAAGTAAGATATTTCTATTTGTATACAATATCAAATGGAAATATTTGGTTCATTATTTTTCTATCAATTAGTATATGAAACGGTAATTCACAGCGTACATTTAATTGATTTACTATTGTTAGTGATTGCATACTTCAATGCAGTTACAATTTGCACCATTTCAAACTTGAGAGCTTACGAAGCTAAACTTCTACTATTTGTGAATGTATTGCAAGTCATAATTCAGTACTTGATTCATGAAATATTAAGAGGTTTACTGTGGAACACTGGATTATATTTGACAACAATAAGTGATTGTTGTTTGTCCATAGCTTCCCATCATTTTCCATTGTCAAAGACACATGTTGTACAAAATATAGTGTTTCTCCATTCAAAATATCCTGCGTAATAGTTTCAATTTCTTTGCTTGCCACTGAAAAGCGCAAATTATCAGACACAAGTTTGCAATATTAGTTTACAATGTAAGTACAACTGAGGTCTCAGTATAATTATATTTATACAGAGTTGATCTGTGTACCATTTGCTAAACCCATTATCATCATGTAACAAAATTAATCAGTAATTAATATTCAGATTCTTCACCCACAAGTTTCACAAGATGAATGCATATAGCAAATTTGAATATCTAATATTATTATATATTATGGAGAAAGGTTTATTACAGACTTGTTGTGCCTTTATATACATAATCGTTTATGGAAATGGTATAATAAATTGTATGCTTTGGAAAATCTGTGACTAAAAAGTTATGGTGATTATTGTAACCGACGTTCATAACTACAGGAAAAGTATTTACAAAATTATATTCTAAATCTGCTGAACAAGTAGGTAAACTGACTGTCAGAACGTGAAACTCACACGAAAAGTATTTAAAATCCTGCCTCGACTCGGTAATCACAGAAAGTGAAACTAAATGTTGACGCTCGATACCAGTTAGGTACAGTTAAATTACAGATAATTACATCTAAAAATACAAGACTATATTAAATCTATCAATGCAAAGTCCAATCAACCTTCCAGTATTACCCCTCTCTCTAAAAATAATTCCAAACCAAAACAAAAACTACTTCCAACGCCCACAAGACTTCTCAAAAAATAAAAATGCCTACACAAGTTAAATAAAACATTCTACCTCCGTCACCCTCACAGGCTGTATTAAAAAATACAGTGCCCCGGCACAGAACCAAATGCCAACGTGGAAGAACCTGTGGCTCGCTTTTTAGTAGTCGCAAATGATCGACGATCTACAAGAACAAGCGGTGGTCGATCATTATCGAGGCTCGTCGTCTCGCAGGGCTCGTCGTTATTTATTGCCACTCGTCTCTCTCCCTCTCTCTCTCTCCTTCTCTCTCTCTCACACACCTGCACTGTTGTGACATTACAGCGGCATACACAAACGAAGCGATCACGTGGGCGGTCAAGCGTATTCCATCCGATGGCCAGTAATGATCTTACATCCCGCGACACGACCCATTTCTTCGAAGCGCTTAATCGCGCACCAAGATCCATTCAAAAAGACTAGCCTCTGAATAGAAGCTGAAGAAAGAGCGACTCTGCGGACGTGTCGAAAAAATCGCCTCTCGCGAAAGAGCGATTTTTTTTCGGGAACCGTTTTTCACTCCTTCCTTTTGTCGGGATGAAAAAGTCACGGGAGTGGACGATAAAAAGCGAAACTTTGCGAGAGAATGTTTGATGAAGAGAGAGAATAAGAGAGAGCAAGAGAGAGAGAGAGAGAGAGAGAGACGAAGAAGAAGGGTGGAAGATGGAAAGAATCGTAAAACCGTAGGTGGCCGGGATGAAAAAGGAAGGTTGGCAAAAAGTCGAAATGTCGATCTGCATAGAATGCCAGTTTAGAATACAATATACCTCCGGTGTCATCCCGTTATCAGAGTGGAAATCGTTCGTTCGGGTCTAGGCCCCTCGGCCAATTCGAATTTCTCGCCGCATATGAATGCGTTATGTCGGATTGCATTGGTAAAATACGGCCGAATGGAGTGGACGTATGTTTCTTATGCCTCGAACTTGTGGGAGATTCTGATAACTGTTGTGTGAGTTGTAGTACATAATTCATGTGGCCAATACGGTATCAAATATTATAGATTAAAATACAGCTTTGGTGAATAAACGCTAAGGAACGTATGCTGGTTATATGATATAACTTAAGGGACATTAGAAAACATTAATGAAGGCGATAGAATTAAAAGTACAGTACCGAATGTTTAATTAGAGATGTTTTCTAGTGTTTAAATCAAAGAAAAATAAAAATTAGAAAATACCACTACAGATTGAATTTTAATATTAATTTCTTTTATACTCTAGTATTGATTTGTATTCCGACGAATATTGGAAAAAAAAACAGTCAGAAAATGCAACAAATATTAAGCTGTTATGGCGTGAAGGACTGATAAAATTAAATTATGTCAATCAGTAATTACGAATTAACAAAAAACTATTCAAAAAGTATGTCAAACCAAAAACCTACAACCAGAAACATGCACAAAAAATATTTGAAAAAGAATGCAAGGGTCAAGATTTTAATCAACATCGTGTAATCAATCAAAAGCGTATATGAATATTGATTTAAGATTCATATCTCGGAGGAACATTACAAGAACTGAAGGTGGCGAGAACAAAGGCAAAAAAAGTTCGAAAATTCGGCCTTCCATGTAGACGATCAGCATCCGCGTGCCAACTGCTAACCAAATAAAACTGCATTCATGAACTATTAACAAAGAAACAAACATTTACCGAAAAAACATATTGTGTTGCAATAAAATAAATTCTTAAAGAATCTCACGTGTCAAAATTTTCTAACAGCCGAGACAAATTACTAATGAACGAGTACTGACCTAACACTTTTTCCAACTTTCGAACCTTAAACCTCTATTAAGAATTTCTTAATACATACTTCTACTATACGTATTCGATCTGAAGCGTACAAACCACGAATTTTCAAACCATATTGAAAAAGAAGAAATTGGAAAGATCGGAGGCCAACACGTGACCCATATCAGCAGCTTATTTCGAGTCGGCCATCAAGAAATGGTCAGCTCCGAACAAAAGCGGGGCAAAAAGAAATTGTTTCGCTACGCGATCGAGAGAGGATTTTCAAAAAGTCTCTGCCGAACAAGAGGCGGTCGGTATCGTACGCGTGCGTCGTCCCGTTATCAATGGACAAATCGTCGCTGGCTGACAGTGATTTATCGATCTGACCTTCCGTCGGCCAGGTGGGATCGCAAAAATCGCATTGAAATGTCAGTTCCGCCTTTTTTTGCCTCCTGCGCGCACGTGCCTCGATCCAGCTCGATCCCGCTCGATCCTATTCGACACTGTCTTTTAAATACTCTCCTTGCTCTACGGATGGGATCAAGTTGCATCGAGCCAGTACGGTTTCGAAGATAGATCCTTTGTCATTTCGGAAAGAGAAAGTAATGATCGAATTTTTAATGGAATCTTCGTATCGGTATGAAACTTGTCAAATGAGGAAGTCGAGTGGTGATAGAATTTTACTTTAGAAGGGTAATGAAATCTGCATACAATTCGAAGACTGATCGAGTCATGCGTGATTTATGGAAATTGGAAGTAGAATAGTCAACTTTTGAGAAATAGTATTGCGAAGACGATTTAACTCTTAAACTTTTGAAAATTGTCTAATTCTAAAGTTGCATTACTACATTCGTCATTAAGATGCCAACTTGATAGAATTATTTGTAACCTAATAAGAATATAATTCTTCTTTATATTAAAATTATGAATAGTCTTTCAAAAATGTCATCATTATCAATGATTACTCTATAATTTACCAATAAATATTATTGGAAGTGATTACTGTATATTAATAAAATATTTTCATACCAACCCTTCTAAATTCCGAACAACCCGAACTAATACCTTTCAAAGCTCCATCTCTACCATAAACTGAATACATCCCCGCCAATTGAAACATTCAACTTGAAACGCGTGAACCGATAATTGCACCTCGAAATTGACTCGAATCCGCGAACGAACACCTTCGTTGATCCCATCCCTATTCTCGAACTCGAGTCGGACCTGGGCGTCGGCTCGATCCTAAATCAAATCTCGGCACTAAATCAAGACGATGCGTCCGATTCAGTTCTCAAACCTTCGGAAGTGTCTCGGCCTGGCCGATATTCAATTATTGCCTCGTTAGACTGACAAATTGCTTCCTCGGCGATCCGATCGATCGATCCAAAGATTTATCCGCCGACTGCGCGGCCTATCGCCAGTTCTAACGGACTTTCCCGGGACCGATCCCGATACACTATTGAATTAATTGACTGGCAATCGGTGGTGGATCTCCGACTGTCAAGAGTGGAGAATAAATCGGGGCTGTTTCGCGAAACGCTGCTTTAATCATTCGGAAGTTGCCGGGTTAAAAGCCTGGCTGGGCTGATCGATTCACTTCGCAGTCCCGAACGAGCACGATTTTTACTGTTATTCATTCGATAAGGGTCATGGGTTAATGTTCGAACTCGTCATTACTCCAGTATTCAATTTTGAATCCCATGAGTAGTAGTAATTGGTTTCGAATCGTGTCTACTGTCATTTTTACACCTTTCGGGATGATATATTGAAAATTTGATAAACGATTTTATCTTAATGTTTTCTACGTTTCTACGTCACGTTCGTTAAGGCGTAATACGTCTCAGAATAAAAATAGGATTATTCCTACTCCTATAATCCTTCCCAACATCTACCTCCCACCGACTCAGCCTCGCTCGTCGTAATCGGAAACCACAGGTCACAGCTTCATCCTTCACCTTCGACGAATCCGCGAATCAGACCACACGCCGTCATCCTCCTCTCCTAGAAGTGGAACGTCGAAACACCGTAGTTTCACCTGGCAGGTACGAAAACTCCTCGAATTCTAATTTCGTGAGAATGAAACGACTGGGCCGCTCGCGTTTGATTATACAAATTGCAGATTGCAGGCACCTACAGGGGCGTATGTGCAGGTTTCACTGCTCTCTCATCTTCCACCATTTCTTTTCGATCTGTCTCTTTCCACCCCACCCTCTTTCTCTCTCATACTGCGATCTCTACCATAGGAAAAATAGAATCAAGTTAGAAAAGATTAGTAAAGACGATATGATTAACTGTGCATTGCTGATTGCGGCACCAGAGATGTTTATTAGTGTTTAAGTCAAAGAAAAATAAAATCAAGTTAGAAAAGACCACTACAGATTGAATTTAATTATCCATTCCTATCATATTCTAATATTGATCTGTATTCCGACGAACATTGGAACAAGAAAGCAGTCAGGATATGCGACAAATATTAAATTGTTATAGCGTGAAGGACTGAGAAAATAAAATTATGAATTAACACGAAACTGATCAAAAAGTATGTCAAACCAAAAACCTACAATGAGTAACATACACAAAACCGACTGGGCCGCTCGCGTTTCATTATACAAATTGCAGATTGCGCGCGCCTACAGGGGCGTATGTGCAGTTTTCGCTGCTCACTCATGTTCCATCGTTTCTTTTCGATCTATCTCTTTCCATTCTTCCCTCTCTCTCTCTCATACTCCTCTCTTCCATACTCGCATTCTTCGAACTTACTCCTCTCTCACCCCATCTTCCTCGCCTCTATTTCGCGTCCTCTCCTTCTTCCGACTCCTAGGCGTACTCGAGGACTCGGCCTAGATCGGGACCTTTCAGCGTCGGGAATCTCGGCAATGATTAAGAGAGGCGTGACGGTCGAAACTTCGTTAGGACTGCGGCCGAGAGCAGGAGGAATAAAGGATAAGGCACGCGAGGATACGGCCGGGGTGCGGGCTTTGTCTTAACAGGGACGATTCGTTCGCTTAATGAACCGTGAAGCTACGCTACGGATAACGGACCTTTTTTTTTTACACGCCGAAGGTGGGAGGTCGTTCGGATTTTCAGAGTTTCAGACGTCGAACGCTCGGAGTTCGAATTTCGAACTGGATTTTCTTTTAATTGCGTCCTATCTTTAACAAGGCATGTTTGCTAATAGTTGACAAGTTTCTGTATTGTCCCATAAATGTTCAAGTCAATTTTATAGTCAGTATTGTATATGTATTGGGTCGGCAAGAAAGTATTTTCGGTTTCCAAACATATTATAGATAGCGATACAATTTTCTTGAAGAACTTCTGTGTTAAAATATTTTCCTTTTGGCGTTTATTTTTTGTCTAAAAATATGAGTTTTAGTTCATACTACAAGACCGAAATTACTTTCTTGCCAATCTGATATATGCCACATACAGCTAGAATTGGAACAATGTCAATACCGTATGAAAGCATAGTTGAAAGTACTATTAATTAGGAGCACGACGAAGAGAATTCGAACGATTCCGCCGATCGAAACTATTGGCAGAATATAGCACTGCCCCCTGACAAAAATGTCATTACAACCGTTCGAACGCTACCTTATCGTCGCTTACATCTCTCCGAACGTAAAGCGAGAGCCATGAAACTTTGTTACAAAAATTCCGGCCAATTCGATCCGACATCTACGCACGGCACCTAGCGAGGTAAACAATTTACGATAGCTGCTTGCCGTTCAATAAATTAAGACCGGCCGAGAGACAAAACGAATCGCGGAGTCGCGCGGGTCGCGAGAACGGAACAAAAACTCAAAAAGTAACGCGTTCCCATTAGCGACTCGCGAAGGATGGAATTTTAACGACATCGGGGTAATACTATCGACCGCGGATCAGTTTTGCGCGAATTCCATCCTGGCCTTCCTACAATGAAGATCATTTCGCGGCCGTCGGCGGCCTCATTGGAATTACATGGAATTACATTGTGACGGAATTTATGAAACGAGCCTGCGAGCTGCGTGGCGAAAAAGAAAAGTTAAGGAGGCCTCGGCTGCGTAAAGGAACAATTCGGCGCACGCGAGCGGTTTCGAAAGAATTTGCCGTTAAAAACGCCCGAATCCGAAAGGGGAGAGGCAGAATTGCCGTCTGGGTATTTGGGTCGATCCCGAATGATTCGGGTCGCCGGTAAAATTCGAGGGATGTGGATTCCGTCATTTTTGCGCAATTCCCATCGCGGCGCTTATGCTGATGAGCAAATTTCGAGTTTAGAATGACGGACACGTAAGATTCTAAATGCTTCTCTAAGTATACTCTCGACGAATGTAATCGCTTGGAATTAGTTAGCGATCAATTATGAGATCAAATAGATGTTTTGGGTTTAATGATATCTCTACATTCGCACAGATTAAAATTGACAAGTACCAAATTACGAATTGACACATCGATTCCAGCATAACAAGTCGGAAACAAATTTAATTTTCTCAATGCAATTGAAATATTTTCCGATTCCTTTGTCTATCCAGTCAATCCATCTGACGAACCCTACTTCCGGCCATTGAACATTACCCACCACCTCTCACCTTCCAATTCCCAAACATCACTCAACCTCGCGCACCTCAAAAGCCCAAAAATCCCGAATCCTTTCTCCGCACCATCAACCCGAGTTCCGGCACTCGAAAGACGAGCGGAAGCTTAACCTCTCCACCCAGACCTCAATACCGAGGTTCCAACCAACAGTACCTACCGATGCGAAGCAAAAAGCAGAACACAAAAGAGGCACGAGCCGCGAACAGGTGGAGAGTTCAGATGAAGAACAAGAGGAAGACGAGAAGTTCTCTCGAACGGAAAAGGACGAAACGAGGAAAGCAGGAACGGCGAGACGAAGGTGAAGGAAGTGAAGGAGGTAAAGGTGGGAAGGGATCTGGGCAAAGAGTCGTGAAAGAAGGGCGGAAAAATGTGGCCGCAATCGGTCGTGTAAGAGGAAGCTGGAGTTCCAGGTTGAATCGGATGAAATCTCCTGCGGGCTCCTCGCCGGACCGTGACCGATAACTAATGCAATCGTCCTGGGATTAACAAGCGTCCACAGAGAGAGAAGGATAGCTTTGTCTGGCCTTTGCCAACTTCTGCCATCGCCCTCGGATTCGTAAGTGTCTACGGTCTTATTGGCGCGAGAAAGAGAAAGAGAAAGAGAGAGAGAGTGAACAAGTTTTAGTATCTTTCGCTAACTAATGTAAGCGTCCAAAGAGAGAGAAGGAGAGCTTTGTCTGTCCTTTGCCAACTTCTACGATTGCCCTAAGATTCGTAAGTGTCTACGGTCTTATTGGCGAGAGAAAGAGAAAGAGAGAGAGTGATCAGGTTTTAGTATCTTTCGCTAACTAATGTAAGCGTCCAAAGAGAGAGAAGGAGACCTTTGTCTGTCCTTTGCCAACTTCTACGATTGCTTTAAGATTCGCAAGTGTCTACGGAGACTGTTATTGGCGAGAGAAAACAAGTTTTAGTATCTTTCGCTAACTAATGCAATCGTCCTAGGATTAACAAGGATCCAAAGAGAGAGAAGAAGAAAGCTTTGTCCTTTGCCAACTTCTGCTATTGCCCTGGGATTCGCAAGTGTCTACAGTCTTATTGGCGAGAGAAAGAGAGAAAAGCAGAAAGAGAGAGAGAGAGAGAGTGAACGAACAAGTTTTAGTGTCTTTCGCTAACTAACGCAATGGTCCTGGGATTAAGAAGCGTGCGGAGGAAGAGAGAAAGGTATGAAGCCTCCTTTGCTCACCTCGAGGACTTCTTATTCGACGCGGTTCACCTGTTCGACTGCACCCAGTCTGCACGCCAACGCGAGGGATTTGATTTGATCCTTTTTTCTTTTCGGCTGTCGGCAAGAGTAATGGGGGCTATCAATTGTGGGCGAATTGCGGTTCGATGCTGGAGAGTGGAAAGTCTGATGGGGACGTGTGGCTGAGCTCATGTGGCAATTATGTGGGTGGGATTCAGGTGGATTGACATTGTTTCCAGTCGTACGTGTCTTACGGAGAACTTTTTCATGTCTCGTAAAGTGATGTGTGTCATGTACTTAAAGGTCAAGTGCGAAAAGAGTATTAACACTGGAATTACGGACGATTTCTATTCATGTTTCGATTAACGTAATGACACTGCATGTTTGACCTTGCCGAGTGGAAAACGATTAATCATTTAACTTTTTTATTGAGCACTGAAGAATATTAAAAAAGAAAATGTTTCGTGAGAGAAGTCATTATTAAGATGGGTCAGACCAGACAATTTGATGATCGGTAGTTTTAGTGTTAATTGTATGATAGGATACATATAGTAAAATCCTCTTAATGACATCAAATTAGCATTACCCAGTTTTATGTATTAGATGACAGAAACTTGTTATTAAACTATTTATTAAATATAATGTTTCCATTTTGCTATATTATATACTAAATTTATACCGTAATTTGATAATAATAAAAACTGCTTACTGCTCATGTTCCCGCGACAAACTAATGACATTTTCAATTCACTGTACTAATTAGCTTTACACTTCACACACCTTTGAATATTTCGCGCCTCGCAATTCCCATGGGATTCAAATACGACCGATTTAACACGCTCAGGGTAAAAATGTCGATCCTCGTAAAGGAGTAAATAACGTAGCCGCGAGCTGATACGATAACGGGGAGCGATTAACACCTTTCACTTTAACAGCGCCTGCCGGATGGCTCATTGTGACTTCCATCAAATGCGAGAAACGCCCAGTTTCAACGGCCGCCCATTAAAATCGTAATCCCGTGCTAACGCGCCACCGTGTATCGGAGAGCCGGCGTTGTTCTCGACTCTGAAGACGTTTAGAAGGTAACGGGGCATATACTTATCGTTCGCCATCGGATTTTGCCTTTTGTCCAGTTGCACAGCCGAGGTGCAAGAAACTGGAAGATATTGGAATGGATCCGCGAAGAGATTCGACGGGCAGAAAATGTCTGCCCGAGCATCGCCGGACGGTGCAGAACGAATTAGGGGCGATGTTAATCAGTGAAGAATGTGTGCAGAAAAGTTGGCAAAGAAGACTTCGCTGCTCCACTACCGTCCTTTCCTCGTAAAGTAATTTGAGACTGACCTTGCGTCGGGAATGTGCTACAGTGTTGTGTGCGTTCCTGATTTTTATTTGTGGTAGAGATATTCAAATGTCGTGGAATTGATAGTAATGTACTTTAGTGCAATAAATTCGACTGTAACTTCAAGTAGGAGGTTATTTTGTGATTGGAAGAAGTACGATATTATCTACAATATTAAGTTGGAAATCACTTGCGTGATAAAGAGCATTATACATAAAAACAGGATAATATTACGTATGCCATTTTTAACAAAATATGAACCGCTTATTCTGAAAGCGGTGTAATTGGATTTTCAGAACAAAATTAAGCATCACACAAATATACCGTTTACACCGTGTTAATCATATATTATATGATATCTCATTGCTTTTTATATATAGACTTACACTTTCAAAATAAACGGTCCTTACAACAATATAAACTGACCATTGCCATATCTCTCAAATCAAAATTGCCACCATCTAATTACATACAAAATTAAAGTAACGTCTCCTATCGTTCCACCAACTTCCAAGAAGCTAGAATCCGAAACCAAGCTACGCAAACCAACAATTCCTTCAAATCCAACAATACACCTGTAAAAAGTGGACTGACGACAATCACCCCCTCGAATCTAGACCAAAGTAAGCGCTCGAAAGAATTCTGCAGTCGACCTCCGCAAATTGGCCATCCGTCTCTCGCTTTCCCATCTACCTCTCGGTCCGAAGTGAGGAACGTAGCCCACCGCCGTTCGTCGTCCGGTGTCGTAATCGAATGTGCATGCCGTTCGTTAGCCGGGCAGCCCGCTATAATTACGGAGATGCGGTAATGATATGAGTTTACGGTAACGAGAGGAGGCGAGGACGGCAGATAGGCTCGCGTCAGTCGGCCTCACGGACGCCGTAAATACACTCTTCGGAACGTATCGATGCGTTTCCTCGCCTCGGACCCCTCAGCTCTCGCTAATTCATTGCGGCCAAGATCTCGAGTCCGCTCTCGACTCCAAAGAAATTTCTGCTTAGAAAAGCAGAACGCGGATGACGGTAAAATACGCCGAGATTACGCGGCGAATGTTTCACTGGAATTGCGCGCGCGTGTTGACGCGAGTCGTGTAGATGTGCGAGCTGTGAGATGTTTATGGCGGCCTGTGCGACGACGAATAATTCAGATTCAGGGATAGGGAGGGGTGGAAGGAAAGGGGGAACATTGTTGGGCTGGTTCTACTTTGGTGGTGATGGAAATTTTTATGGACAGGTTTGGAGAGTGTTGTTTATGTTGGTTGGATTAAAGCGTGGGGTGTTGAAAGGAAAAGGATTACTTGAAATTTTGGTGGTCATTCAGATGATGCGCATTTCAAATTTTAACTATGAGGACAGAAGCTGAAATATTCTCGTTGTTCAACGTGGATATTTTTATTTTATCCAAGTATCGGATTGGAATGTTTTGAAGGTGATGAATGGTGTATTTTTCATTCTGGGAATGGTATTTTGGTATAGGTCAGGCCGCAATCGTTTAAGAGAGCGTCATTAAAACTTTGATAGAGTTCAAGTTTCATTAATGGCAGAGTCGAGTTTCAAGAATCGCCGCATTAAAATGTCAACCCTCTCAAGTTACACTTTCCTAGTTCCACCGTTAATCTTCGCATGTTTTATGATTTATCCTACACAGTTTCCCATCCAACAGATGGATTTTCATATTCTTACCTAATTCGCTCAGCACTCATGCAATTTACAAAGCCTGAAAATAAAGTATTGATTGCATCTAGAAAAATAGGCGTCTGATATAAAACAATAACTTTTTGACCTAACCGAATTTCGAACAAATGATCTGATTTTCTAATACTCCTCTAAATTTCTTATATCCTTTCATTCTCCATTTCTATCTTACAGCTTCAAAGTCCTCAATTGTTTGACTTGAAGCCAGGGAGCCTAACTCGCACGTGCTATTCGCAATAATAATAATATAATTTTCAGAATCTATAATTTAGTCCACACCCGGCCTTAAACGTCGTCAGAATACTGCTACGAAATTATTTACCGTACTTTCGCGGCGAGTTTAAAAAAATATCCTGCGTCCCACCTTTCTCTATATTCCTCGACACTCGCATGGCTTTCGATCTGTTTGCGAGGCCGAGTAATAAAACAATCGCGGTCAAGTATTCCGAGTACCTTGACATCGCCAATGACGATAATCCGCGAGCGGGACGATTGCCAAATTTTCAGGTTCTCCCGAGGGACACAAAGGATTTACGAGTCCTTAAACGGCTTTCTTCGATATGGTAATCCTTAAATACGACGATAAGAATTGGTGAACATCGTTTACGAGTTCGGCCTTCAGAGGGAAGGTTAAAGATTTTTTTCAATGGGATACTTGATCGTAATTTTTTGGGGAGTGCGTTAAGTGGTTGAAAATGTTCGGTTCGTTCTAGATTTTTCAGTATATATTTTAAAAGATTGAATATCACGTTTGTTCTCTTGTTAAATGATCAAGTGTTAGAGATGCGTTCTAATTTTGATTAAGAAGATATCTTAAATCATTCAAATTTCAATCAATTTAATTCGCACAATTTACATCAATTTTTCATATGCGTTTGATCAAAAAGAAATAATTGCAAAGGGTACCAACTACTTCGCGAATTCTGACACCTGTAAACCTTGCAGCTCCTAATTAGAAAAATTGGGGAAAAGACAGATAGGAGATTCAAGCGAAATCTCTGATATCTAGTCGAGATAATGGCGAGCAGTTGCACCTCGCGTTCCAGTTATGCCGAAATAGGAGAAGACCTTCTTGTGTTTCGCCGGTGAACCAAGAAGAGAGGACTTCCTCTATCCCTCTCTCTCTCCTCTCCTCTCCTCACCTCCCTTCCCCCTTTCTTCAGCTCTGTTCCTCTTCGAACAGCATCCCTCGGCCGACTCTATTTATTACGTCTCGCGAGGCCTCTTTTGTATTTGCTCAGCCACGCCTGAGAATCGGACATTGCGCAGGAGTGAGTCGGCTGCCTAATCCGACCGTTTCCTATAACTATCCTCCATCCTGAATCGAGGATACGCTCTTGACCGTATCATCCATTGGCGTCGATTGCGAAATTTTTCCAAAACGAACTGCAGAGATATGCAACATTTTCGTACGGTGTTGACACGAGTTAGATTATACATGACTGTTTTTGTGAGCAGTGAACTTAAAGTTTGTATGATATGTTTGTACTAGTGGGAAATGTATGTAGGTAATATTCGAATAGATTTGTAGTGTTTTTAAAGAAGGGTAGAGAATTTTCTATGGAAGATATGATGGAAATTATATTATAGCTTGAAGAAGTGCTCCTTTTTTGACAAATATTACTAAAGTAAAAGTGTTCTGTTTGGAAGAGATCAATTCCATTATCACGGGATGAAAGCGTGAAAATATCAGAATTTACTTAATTAGAATCTTACTCGGATTAAATAGTTATCATTACAGTCTTTTTTTACAATCTATTTAGACATCCCTCCACTTTAAAAGATTGCTAATACAAAATATTTCCCGAAAATAAAACCCTGTACAATACCCAACATAGAATTGGCATTCGATTCCACTGAAAAATTCGTTCGCAACAAATTAAAACATCAGGACCCCTACAATTATTATCAATGCTATAAATCAGAAGAAAATAACTTACGATGCGATCAAAAAACAATTCTAGAATATCGACCTTTACACGTACAATAATAAAAAAATTGGAATTTACGCAAACAAAACAAAGAACGACAACGATACAAATACGAATAAAAGTAAAATGATGTGATATCGAGAAATGAAGTTTCCGGGACCCCCGCGAAGGACGCCAATGGGAGGAAGGTCCGTGACTCGATGAGTCCTAAGTGCGTCCGATATCGTCGGGCACCGATTTCGATCGTTAATGGTAACGGGCCCCGCAATAATAATCACCGCCGCCCGATAATAATAATAGCCGCGGGGAGTAAGGACAACTGGTACGAGACCATGCCGGCGGATAATGGAAAAGAAACGAGAATAAGAGACGACAGAACGGTGCCCCATTGTGCTCCAAGCTATCCTTTCTACATCGCGAATCGAGAAGCGGCCCGAACAATCGAAAACATCGCGGCCGGTCACACTTTGCTGCATTCAGGATTCGACGAGACGAGGATGTTTCCTGGCCAGGACCTCGCGACTCCTCCTTTTCATCCTTCTCCTCCTTTTGTTCGAGGACCTGCTCGCCTCTTTTCGAAATCCTCTTATTACGCGCGAATCTTTCAGCGGCGTCGGTTAAAGATGTTGCTCACTTGCTTAGGTTGGATACTTGCTTACTTGCTTGCTTGCTTACTTGCTTACTTGCTTGCTCGGCCTGCCGGTCGGTTGGCCAGCTTGCTTTCTTTCGGTCGGTCTCTGCAACGGAGTTGCGGTCTTTGTATCGACTTAGGCCACCTAAGTAGGCAGGATGACCGTTAAGTTGATATCGAAGAGATGACGTATTGTATTTTCTGCGAGTCATGTGGATGAGTGGTATTTTGTTCCAGGAGGGTGGGGGGGGGGGGGGAGTGAGGTGTGTTGGGCTTTTGACGGCGGACGGAATTGGGGAACGGTTGCTGAAGTTGTGTTTTCGTTCTGGCGGAGATAATAACGGCTGGTGTTTTGTCGCTTGAAGGTTGCGTGGAGGGACTGTACTGTTATCGGTGTTGTGTTTTAATTTTCATAACGTTAATATTGGTACTATACGTTTGGATCGTTTTAGAGTTTGAATAGGTGGTCATTTTTATTTTTTGTAAGTTTGTTTCTTGATAGTTTTTATTCTGAAAGTAATATAAGAAGTCTTAAAATCTGTTACATATTTGGCAATATATGTATGAATCGACCACAGCACGAATATCGACGAAATCAAAAAATTATAAACTACTAAATTGCAGCTATGTGAGTGGAATTATATACCTTCCTTAAATTAAATACTAGACAATGCAATTTAAAAAATCTTTCCGTGTACAAATCAAAAAATCTATCAGCTTACAGTCGAACTAAGTAGACCACGTTAAAACATAAAAAATGCAGTGACAATTACAAAATCAATACCCTAAATAAAATTTGCCCAACATCCTCTTCGCGCACGTACGTAATCCGAGAATCTACAGCCGTCATGACATTCAACACAAGTAGCACTTGCCGAGATTAGCCGGGCCAGTTCCGCATTCAGTATCGGTCTCTCTAAAATTCCGTCATCGAAAAATTTCTCCGAAATTTCACCTCCCCCCTACCTCGCCGACACTCTCGTCTCATTGAACGCATCCGAACAATGTGCCTCTCCTTCTAAGCGCTCGCGCCCGAATCCGGAGAAAGCTGACTGTCAACTCGAAAATTTCGCGGCCATTGTCGCGCACAATGATCGTGATTAATTAAATGACGCCGCTGCTTTCGGGCCCAGCGAGCTTCGGGCCAATCGTAATCAGCGTCGATCTTTGTGTCGGAACGAGAATTTAAGGTAGGCCTGCCTGAATTCGCTCGTTATCGGTTCCGAGCGTGCGCGTGTTCGGAACGAAGCGTGCTGCACGCGTGACATTCTTCGGAATTTATCGTCGACCACTCGTCGGAATGACATTTCGGATCGGGAATCTTGCGCGTTGAAAGGGAAATTTTATAGCTGCTCGTTGCTGAACGATGATTTTTTTGGTGGAATTAGATTCAGTTTATGTGAATGGGCAGAGATTTTACGGAACAAATGGAGAATTTTTAATTGGCTGCGTGTTTTGACGATGCGATTTAATGAATTTGTTGAGAAGGATTGTTATGATTGTTACTTGATAAATTGACTTCTAAAAATTGTGCTATATTTAATTAATCTTGCGGGTCAAAAATTTCACAATTTACAGGATGAGATTAAAGTATTCAACATCTGCAAATTCTGTCGTGAATACATAAAAGCTATGGGTATCGAGAGTGGACGCTCTCAAATCAACGTGCAACCCTAGAAAACCCTAATTAATCCACCTTAATTACAAAAACAGTCTCTACACATACCACTATCCAATCCTCTATCAGTTACAATTCAATCCCTTTAATTTCCCCATCACAACATAATCTCCTCAACAATCGCAAAAAATATATTTGCCAACGCCGTGACAAAAATCCTACCTCCAAAATTCAATGCCCCCACCCTCGAACCAAAAACCTCCCATCCCAAAAAACCCACACCCCTAAACCAAACAAATCGACTACCCAACTCCCCAACACCGACCGACCGCGATCAAATCATCCTCCAACACCATAAAAAAAAAATTCAACCTCTCGCAGCTGCGCAGGCCAAGTTTTCCGACGCATTACGAGACGCACGTCTCCCGACGCACGGACGTTACACACGTCCGCGGACTTATCAGGCCGGGGTTAAAGTAGGCTTCGGTCATCTAAGACAAGCGGCCGCCATGCTTGCCGAACGTGAATCTTCGCGGTCGGCCGGCGGAGAAATTTGAATAAGCGACGGCAAATTGCCGGCCTCTCGCGAAGACGCTCTCGCAAAAGACGTTCATCTTCCTCGCATCTTACACCCCCCCCCCCTCCCTCCTCCTCCCCCTCTCCGCCCCCTCCACCCTTCACCGCGTCCGCCATCTATCCTTCTCGCCGCCTCGGCGCGAACCTGGACTCTATCAGGCGCGAATTTCCATCGGCTTCGTGACTGGTCTTCCATGCTCTTCCGATCTAACGGCCTTCAAGATCCAGGCCGTATCTGAGGCTCCTAGGATCGAGCCTGCTATCGAACGTGTTCCGTGTGCGGAGAGCAATTTTTTTCGCGATCGGTTAGTATGCGTGAGTTTATGGATTATGAAGCGGTAATATGAGTCTGATAACGAATGCGTTTGATAGTGCATGGAGAGAGAGAATTTTTTAATGTTTAGTTGATTAAGATTGGAATGGATTTATGTACTTTATGTTTAGGTGCAAGGTAGAATGTGACACGATTGTAATATTGAAGCAAAGGGTAATTTAATTATAACTGTAATTATATAATAATTTATTAACGGCATAACCGCCGTTGATAACAAATAAACTGTATACCATTTACATTTGTACGGTAACGTGGTACTGAAATAGTAAAACGTGTTACAAAGTATTTAGTGAATAATTTTGGATATAACTTTGATACATGAATATTCCAATATTACAAAGAAAGAAATAATGTATCTGGCGAAAAACAATGAAACCTGCATCAAAACGTCATCTACCATAAATGTTTCAGTTTTCTACAGACATAAGTAAACGCTGAGAAATTGGATAATGTCACGTATGTCCTGAAACATAAAGACGAATAGGAAAAATAGTGTGCATTATCTGCGAGCGCGAATAAAGTTTATCATTCCGTCGCGGACAACATTTTCGATCGGGCAACAATTAGCCTGGAAGGAAATCATTAACGACCCCACCCCTCCGCCTCGCATAATAAGCACTCCCCACGCGTATAATTAAGCAGGTATGCGTGCGGGACAAGCCGAAACTAGGTCTTGTCAAGGAAGTGGTGGCTGTGTTTGCGCGCGCACCTCGCGCGGACCGGAGTGAAAAAACGCGATATATCGCACGCACACATATTCATAGGCGAGAGCGGCACGTAATCCCGCCTTAACACTTACGACAACGTAAGGCCTTACACGCAAACCGGTATCCATATTCGGGCTTACGGCCGTGTGTACGATCTAAGGTTTCGTGGGAAATTGCCCTCCGCAGAAGGATATTCTCAAACTTACGACTCGGCCAATTCATTTGCTTCGAAAATTCTCTTTACTGTCCTTTGACGGCGAATAGATTCTACTTTGAAGGGAGTAAAGTTGTAATGGGGTATGCAAAATAAAGTTTGACAGGATTGTCGTTGGTGGTCGTACTATTAGTCATGTTACAGTATTGTGTTTTGTACTTTCAAATATGTGTATGATCTAAGGTTTCGTGAGAAATTCCACTTATTGTGTTTTGTCTTGATAGAATGGTGTGATATGTGATGTTAAAATGATTTTTTTGAGCTATCGGTATATTTCTTTTTAACTGTTGACGATCAAACAATTTCTAGAATGAGTCAGAATTATAGAAAGGAATTTATTGGTATATGGTGTGGAAATGCAAGAATTTATGGTTTTATTGATGTTAATGGAGAAAGAGAAGTATGGCTTGTGGTCTTAGGCGGATACGGAGGTGTTGTGACGGATTCTTGTTGTGCTCTACGCTGAACTTACATGACATTACATCGACCGTATTGTTTTGGAATCATATATCGAAACAACTTCACTACCAGCCTTGGGATCTAAAGTCCTGTTCATATTTTTTCCCTACAGTACACGTTACCCTACGCTTAATAAACCAGTTTAGACTAAAAAGCTTGTACAAATGTAACCAGACTGTGCAATCTATACTTCTCCACCTAAAATGCACAACATGCATCAATATCAACATCAACCATAACATTTAATAAACCAGTTTAGACTAAAAAGTTTGAACAAATGTAACAAAACTGTCCAATACATACTTCCCCACCTAAAATACACGACCATAATATTCTCAAATAAATTTCGATTTCAACCACTCTCAGCATCCTACCAAGACATTTCATCACACCTCAAACTCAGCCCCTCTACCTTTCCGTCCTACCTCATACGAATGACCTATTCCTTCAATGTTAAAATCCTGAATCCTCTGACTATCAACCGGCTGAACACCCGTTTAATTACTTCCGATCCGACTCGAAACTTTGAAGCCCGATCTTCACCATCTCATCCCGCACTTTCTTCCGATCCCATACAAAGTCAGTCCGTCCGATCGGGCAGCGAAAAAGGAGGAAGGAAAGTGAAAGTGTCGGGCCGGTGGAAACGTCGGACGCCGTTTCCACGTTTGCGGACTGTCAAGGTTGCCGGATAAAGTCTGTTGGCGAGCGTGCCCGGCTTATAATTACTTCTATTCCCGGCCCGTTTTGCCGGATGCTTTTTCACCTCTCCGGACGGAAAAGTGAACGTAAAGCAAGCTGCGAAGGAGTCGCCGATCCAGCCGAGTCTCCTATCGATCTCGATCTCGATCCCGCCATCGATCCTGGGCCTTCGAAGGATGGAAAAGTGTCGGGCGGAAAGTGTCGGAGCCTTTTGCGTTGGGCGGCTCGATTGTCGTTCAGCTAGGGTACTAGAGATAAAATACAGAATACTGGCCTAGGAATGGCTATCGGGATAGCATCTTAGGCACCTTGAGACGACTAAAAGTGGAGCGGATCGCGAGAGGCAGAGGTGGTCGCGGAATTGAAGAATTGACTGTGTACGTCAACATGTACAATACGTACAATTATGAGACTCGGTTTACGGTTTTGTGAGCTGCCGGTTGTTTAGATCTTGGAAGATGTAATGGATGTAGTAATAAGTTTGATTTTTGGTTTGGTGCTGGCTTGTGATACGAGAAGGCGATGAAAGTAATTATTACTGTAAGTTGCTGCTAAGTAGATCGTATATGATTGCGTGATCTAGATGTTTGCTATGTTGGTATTTAAGAAATTATTTCTAGGTTTTATCATATGAGTTCAGGTAAGTAGATACGTATTGTATTAAATTGCTGATTATTATGTTTTGCCAAGTTTACGGTTTATATAAATGTAATGCAAAGAACGAAAGCTGTAAATTAGTAGCTAATTCAATCATACAGTTGCATACGTAACCAAACGAACTATTTCAACGTTACAAATTCTATTATCCTGATTCGCAATTCACTGCCAATTTCTACTCTCCACAAAGCTAATAAACGTACCAGTTACCACAACTGAATACAGAAACAATTCGAGTCAAATCCAAATTCCCTCTAACAAATTTGGCACCTCCTCCGAAAAATCTCGAAGTCCGCCCATCCCACCGAACTCCCACGAAAAAGTAGATAAAAAATTTGCGCTCCTTCCAATCGCTAGCGCCCAGCGTGAGATTATTCGCATCGACGATCGGATTATGACGTCTTTGAGGAAGCGACGATCTCTCACGGATCTCTCGTTTGCTCATCTTTCTCCGGGATCGAGGCCTGCGTCAAGGACTCCGAGTCGAACAGGACTCGGAGTTCCTCGTCTTTGTTCTCCGCCACCTCCTCTGCCTCTCCCTCTCTCACCCTTCCGTCCTCTCCCTCGCGCACATTTTCCTGACGACGTGACGCAATCGGATGCCAGTCGAGGATTCTCCTGGCAGGGTCGAGTTTTGCGGATGCTACCGGCTAACGGTCGCTGCACACACGCGAACCGGTGGCAATAAACGCACGCGAGCCGAACGGGCCCGGGGACCGGTCCCCCGGTGACGTCATTGCCGGTGAATGGGCCCCGAGTACCGCTTCTCCGGACGGTGCTTTACCAAAGAACCGCCTGGAGGCGGCAGCTGTTGGCCGCGCACTTTATCGAGTGAGGGAACTATCGACCGACGGTAAACATTTTGAACTAAGGAAGAATTGCTGCTGGTATCGTAAATTTTGTAGCGGATGCAAAGGACGTAACTGAATAAGACGGTCAAAACCCTAAACCGATTGAAATTCTGTAGGAGCAATTTGATAGCTTATAAAGAAAGAAGAATTTGTGTGGATTTTCAACTTTGCTTTTCGTACCGTTTTCTCCGAATCAAGTTGATATTAATAAAAGGTTGAACGCGGCTGAGAGCAAAGTATAATATGCCATTGGGCGGCCAAAGGAGGGTGCTTTGGAATAATTTCACCCCACTAAAACAAAATAACACCTTTCAAATGACCAGGCGACGCTGTCTTTCGATTTCTACGTCGTTTTACCTGGTCTAACGAGACTTTTGATATTATTTTGCATGATGTTGCACTATCTTACGTCACATTACGTTATTATATCTCATTATTATGGATTATTTGTGTTATTTTGGGGGTTTTGGGGAACAGAGGAGCATATGTGTCACCATTTGACGACTGGTCGGGATTTGTACGATAAATAGGACATGTTATAGGTGCCTTGCAGCCTTTCTATCGCAATGAGGGGCTAAATTGGAGTACTAGAGCAGTACTTGGCACTATTTTATGTCACTTTCAGTTAATATATTGCATTGTAAGCCTATTTTAGCGTCAGTAGGCACCTCAGGCGGGATTTGACCATGAATTAGACCATGTTTGACTGGGTTATCGCTTTTGTGTCGCAATGAGGGATCAAAATATGATACTATGGCATTACTTTATGTTGTTTTACGTTACTCTGATGCATTAGATTGCGCATTTTCGTCAATTATGCGACTGGGACCGTGTTTAGACGTTGTTTTGTGGTACTTTGACGGGCGCGACACTTTACAACGGCAATGAGGGACTAAAATATGACACTACAGTGTTACTTTATGTTATTTTACGTTACTCTAGTGAATTATTTTGCCGATTTTCATGAATAAGGCGACTCAAAGGGCGTTTAGGCGCGTTTTTTAGCCATTTTGATGACCTTGACGCTTTGCTATGGCAATGAGCGACCAATGGAGGGTACTTTGGCACCACTTGGACCTATTGAAAGACGATACGACCATCAAAAACGCCAAAAAACGCTAAAAAACTTTTGGTCTCAGATCGGATTTATAACTATCCTATCCCATAGATTTTAACTCGCCCTGAAAGTTGGTTGAAAGCAAAGTTCCGAATTCCTAACCGTTTCAAAGATACAGCCATTTTTCGAGGGCGAAAAAAAATTTTTTGAAAGATCGACTTTCGTCGATAGTCCTATCTTAAAGTACGCGTCAAAAGCTTCAAGAAAACCTACTTATATCATAGGTTTTGATCGCCTGTTCAAAAGTTACAGGTAATTTAAAAAATCGCATATTTTCTAAGGGGTACCCCTTCTCATTTTTGCGAAAAATCGAAGGTCGGCGGATCGGATCGCCCTTTTGCCACCTGCTAGGGGGTCAAAAATAACTCAGAGAGCCGTTTCCCGTTGGTCGAAATTCGCTTTAGTTTCGGAGTTACAGCCAAAAAACCATCGAAAAAGTGAGGGTCGAGAAATAGGTGAAAAATAAAAGTCTTCCGATCGACTTGTGACTATGCATACCGAAAGAGAATGAAACGAGGATCACAAAAATCGTAACTGGAGCCTTCTAAGTGCAATAGTTTCAAAGATACAGCCAAAAATGTGTCAAAAAATGGTAAGAATCACACTATTCTGCATGGTGCGGGGCCGTTATTGTATCCAGGGATTTCGCCTTCATATAACACGAAGAGAGGTCGAAAATATGAAAGAAAATCGCAACCCGAACCTTCTCAGTGCATTAGTTTCGGAGATACAGCCAAAAAAAGATGAGAAAATAGTGGAAAAAGTGGTGAAAAGTCGATATTTTAATGAAGAAAAGGGTGGGAGAAGCAGACAGTACATTTTATCCTCCCCCCCCCCCCCCACAGTCAACATACAAAGACGAAAATATTAAAGAAATGAATAAGATGTCAGTATCAATACCTGAATAAACTGGAAACCACATAAGTCCGACATCCATCGCGGATGCCTTTCCTGCAAACGAGCATTAAGCCTGATCTACGAAAGGAAAGGAACGATAAGTCGGCACATCCGCCAGAGGGGAGAATCTTATCTAATATAAAATTTATTCCGTTAACAGCGTAAGAAAATAAATACAGAGTACTCGTAAAGTGCGCCGTTATGACATAAAGCTATCTTAGATTAAGTGATATCCGCGACACGATAAGCGGTTTCACGCTTCCGCCGAAATGCCGTAAAATCCTTCCTGACCGCACATCCTCACACATTGTTAACAATCTCGAAAACGTTGCAAAAACACACTGACAGGACAGCGAAAGCCAAGAGAGCAAAAACGAGAGGACGCGCTCTCGACGGAAAATAAATAGCTCGTCCTTGCCTACTTTCCTTCTCTGACTGCGCAATCAATTCTACAACTCATTACCGACTCGTTACTTAAACAAAGAATGCTCAGTGTTCCATCCGCGAGAATATCCACGCTCTCAAACACAACAAAATCCAACGAAGCAACCACTTGCGATGCGTATAAGATTAAATGCTACACGAAAAACGTGTTCATCAAAGAGAGAGAGATAGTAGAAACTATACGAAAATGTCAACACATAAATTTCAATGTAATGCATGTACATGAGAAACACATTCAAACGCGATGGTCCGGCTCAGAAATTTGACTCATCTAAGACAATGAATGAACATCCTCCAACCTGAATCTTCATACGTAGCTTTTTGGTATATACGTACATAGTCTCTGAAACTCTACGCGGATGATTACAGAAGTGGCCTAACACATCCTTCAGACCACCATCGTAACTACCAGCACGTAAACATCTACCATCCATCCATCATTCTCACCCACCCATCATCCGAAAGAATCTCTCTATCTTCCCAGTCCAGGTCCTAAACACTCTCGCGATCGTCTCCAACCGCGGAACTTGAACCCCAAACCATCCACTCCCACCATTAAACCGTCGCTTGTTGCTGTGCAGGCGCGTTGGGCGTACGAAAAATTCCAGTGAACAGCACTGAACGCGTCGGCTTCTCGTAGATGAAGTAAACGAATGGATGATTCGCGTTGAAGACAGCCGGTTCGCTGGGCCTGCTGGACCGGAAGCTGAAGAGAGCTGTGGCGGCGGCAGCGGTGGTGCCCTCTTCGGTAACTTCTATTCTGGCTCGATGAACAGCGTCGCCCAAATGCAGGCCTGACTCTCCGTCAGCGACGAATCCCTTCAGGTTGGCAACGTTGGGCGTCATTATTTCACCCGCTCCTAGCGCGACGAGCAGCTCTCTGACCGGAAGTTGTCGCTCAAGGCTGAATTTTGGCAGGGAGACCTCCACTTCTCGTGGTGGCATTCCGCCGTCGAGAAGTTCGTGTAACTCGTTGCGGCCAGCATCGGTTGCCATGCGCTCGATCAGCTGACGCACGCTCCGGTCGCCGGAAGTTCCTTCGATGGATCTGGCGCTGGCGAAGGGTGGCAGGAAGATGAACATCGAGACATCGTCGCCCTTGTAGGGAAGTTCAAGTACGTGGGCGCCCAGGTCTTCGGAGACGACTGTCAAATTTTCAGATTTTGGGTGAGTAAGGTCGTGTAAATCGTTGAAGTTTTGGAATGGCGAGTGTTAAGATCGAAGATGTTTGCTGAGATTGAAGCGGGTAAGGTCATGTAAATGATCCTTGAAGATTCGAGAAGGCAGGCGAGTGTTAAGGTCGACGGTGTTTGCTGAGGTTGAAGCGAGTGCTGCCAATGTGGATTCGGAAGGTTCAAGAAAGATTCAGGATGGATCGCTGCTGGAATTTTAATTCGATTCTTGAGTAGGAGAGGAGACGATTGGAATCCTGAGAACTTGCGGAGGAAATGAATTCTTGGTACTTTATGAGTCGATGTATGAAGAGTGGGGTAGATCTTGAAACTTAACTTGTGGTATTCAAATTATGTGCAGGCATTTAGGTAATTCAAGCATATTAACACAATGTTAATAGATCCCAGAAACAGACTGTTTTTTAAATAGAAATTTTTCTGTGGGAAATGTTAGGTGATATGATTAAACTACAGGGCGATATTTTTGCGTCTTAAAATATTTTTACTAGCATCGACTGTTTATCAGAAGTTTACCAGAAAAGACAGAAAGCGAATGGTTGAAGCATCTTGAAAGGGAAAACAGAAAGTGAAACTATCCCTGCAGCACGTTTAAATTCCTAGCCGGTCAGTTCATACCAAAGACATCTCAGTCCGCTTTTTCCTTTCGATTAATGATTCACCGCGCAAGCCCGCGTCGGGCATTACGTATGCGACATAACACATAGAAATAGAAAACGGAACAGAAACCCTGTATTAGGCAGTTTCAAGGTTTAGGCTATTCGACGTGCCAAGGCAGTAAAAGGTAAAAAGCAGTAAAATTGCATGCAAGTTAATCCATTATCCGCCAATGTCCCATTTTTGGGACACAGTTTCAAATTGTTTTCTCTCAATGACTGCAACTTCTAAACGTACAGTTAATTACATTTTTCATTTTTGTATTTTTGTACTACGGCGGGTAATGGGTTAAGAATCACTTTTACACCGAATACGATATCAGTACTACCAACATGCCACACGTTAGTAACATACAGTATGACAAGCTATAATCATTTAATAATTTTTATCAGTGATATTCTATAAGATGTATGCCAATTCAAAATATTATATAATATATCAACTCACCGTGATTAAAGCTCTTCTTCTGACGCATGAAAGTGGTCACAGAATTCTGCGATCCAGGTGCATAGAATATGTCCTTCTTGGAGTTGGTAGGATCGAAGCGGCTCTGCCAGAGTCCTTTGAAGTAAATGGCATTGACCAAAACCAGATCCGTGCTCGCGTCGATGCTGTCCGGCGGAAGAAGGTCGCGAATCTGTTCCTTCGTCATGTTACTGACCCATTCGTTGATTTGTTCGCGAACGGCGCTCGGATTCGTCTGGAAATCAGCTTTCTGGAGTTGGTCGCCGAACAAGTCCAGCATGCATTCGCGCAGCTTCTTGGCGTCCGAGATCCAAAGACGATTGGCCGATCTAAACTCGTAGTTCGCCGTGATGTTGGCCTGAAATTAAAGCATAAGAAAGACTCATATTTATTCAGTCCATATTTAATAAAAAATGAGATATATAATTTATGATTAACGCGGTATAAACGGTTTATTTACCTGATATTTAATTTTTTTTTTAATGGACTTACACTACTTTTAAAATAAACGGTTCATATGAGAACACGAAAACATTTTGTGGGTAATTAAATTTTGGGACAAATTTTAGTGAGAGTACTGATTTCAATGTATACAATAACGTATTTATACGTAAATAAACTATAGTAAATTTTATGACATATTGTATGATAAAATCGCGCAACTTTGGATGGCACTGTATATAAGGTCGTATGCGTCATATGACATAAATCTTGGCGAAGTTGTTGAGCGATCTTAAGCAGGAAAATAATGACAGTAAAATGGCGTTATCTAAAAATAACGCTTATTACTCAACATCGATCGCGTGACAACTCTCACGCGGGATAATAAACTTTTATAAATCATTGCAACATTAAACCGGCTTCAACTCTCTGGCCGCGATATATTCCTGAATCCTGCCACAGCAGCCAACAATAATTACCTGCCTTCCCACAAAAACTTTATCCGCGCCCATTATGCAGTAACCCAACAAATGAAGCTGCCTCTTAAAAAAAATCAAACTCTTGTACGATTACCACTAAACATCAATATTATGACATGTGATCGTCATAGGGCAATAAACTTTAATGCCTCCTTTACTTTCCTCCACCTTAAGCGTTCACCTTGAAGCTCCAGCAGTAAAAAAGAATGATCAAACTCCCCACAAGAAAAAATCCTAATCCACGCGTATTGCGCAACGGTCGAAATCCGTGACCTTCGACCGCCGACTGGCATCGAAATAATTTGAGCGCGAAGTTCGGTCGACCTCGCGCAAAATGCTGCTTGCCTTGAAGACTGGACAGAAATCGCGAGAAGAAATAAAGAGAAAGAAAATAAGTTCGGATATCCTTCTGACCTGTGACTCGCGATGCTGCTTGACGGACTTCTCGAAGGCGTAGTACCGTTGAACGTCGATCTTGGAGAGGTCGTCAGGAATGCGGAGTGCCTTCTTCAGCTCCGTCTCTGTGGTGCCACGTGCCCCTAAGTAGGCTAGAGTGAGAGCCTGATGAAGACTGTGCGGGCTGTAGAAGACGTTGTCCTGGGTCTCGATGATGGACGCCTTGTTCAGGCTGTCCACTGCGAAGTTGAAGCGCGAGTCCAGGAGGGCTGACTTCGATGTTGGGTTCATCGGGATGCCAAGGTCGTTCGCCGTCAGGCATTGGGATGACACGCCGCTGATGAAGAGCAGCGCGGCTAGCACCGACATCGTCTGTAGTTGAAAGGTTGTCGGTTAGTCGTGGCGGCTGATGAGGATTGGAATGATGGAGTTTATGAGGCAGTGATAGGGTAGAAAACATGAAAAGGAGAAGTGAAGGAGGATTGATAAGGTCAAGGGTTGGAGGAGAGAAGAATTGCTGAATTGAAGAGGTGAGGCTAAATATGATTATTGGATTAAGGATATTATAATAGTGAAGAAATGAAGATATGGTAGATGGTTGGAAGAGTAGAATGATAAAACAACCGCAGGTTTAAACTTTGAGAGAGCTAAAAAGTGGAAGAATCAAACGTGGAAAGAATCAGAGATGAAATTATAAAAGAATTAGCGATAAGATCACGAAAATCGTTGACTGTAGAATAAAAAACTGAATTAGAAATTACAAAAATATTCAAATGAAGAACAAGTGATAAATCAATAAAGGAATATAAAAATGAGAATCTAAGAGGAATCAAAGACACCCTCTGCAAGAATGAATAAAAGAACAGAATTATACATCTTCCAAGTTCTTCTTACAAATATTTTGTTGCAACTAACCAGCTGCTATTCAGACCGCCTCGAGCGCAGATTTTCCCGATTACAAGAACGCATCAAACATAACATTCGAAAATAACCGACTCCCAACCGATTATCCTTCCCATGAATACTGAAGAGCACGCAACGCAAGGAAATTGCACACTTTCTCATACGTAAGTTTCGAAACGTCCGCGAAACGTTTAACTTCGCGAGTACACAATTCTCCGGGCCATCAATCCGTTCACGCAAAATAAACTGACACCTTCTCTTCCAGAAATAGCGTGGACACATGTCTTTTGACACATGAGAATTCATGAAATTCCGCCGAATTTCATGAATGGGACGGATTTGTGAAAAATATAGTGCCGATCGAAATCGAGCATGAAACATTTGGAGGAAAAGACTTTCTCGTTCGGAGAAAGCGATGATCGTCGAAAACGAGCGTCGAACGAGGTGAGGAGGTAGCAAGAAGAAAAAAATGGTAGGAGAACACACCCACGTTTCGCAACTACCTTATATCGATGACCTCCGCACGGATTCGTTCGAATTTTTAGGTCACCTTTTGTATATTTCATGGTTCGACTGCTTCACAAAACAGTCAATTATGAAATTCTGTCGATAATGTATTTTAAGGAATATCATAAAAATGAAGTAGGTATGTAAAATTCCGTGGGAAGGCAACGACGTGTGAACTATAATTTGATGTTAATTTACAGATGCTTGAATTTCATCTTGTGACTGTCTGAATAATCAATAAAACGCATTTCAAAAATTGCTACAGAAATTGCATTTCGAAAGCTGCCCAAAATTCAAACTTCCACGTCAACTTCCTCTAATTCCATCGTCCCGCAGAATTGGGTGAAATATTGCGAAATTCGAAACCGGGCAAAGCGATAAAGGACCATTACGAAAAAGTTGACAAAAGAGCCGTAAGTGTGTCAAGTTCGTTGAACTTTTTCGTCGGTCCACTTTTGTGCCGCCCAGCGAGCACAGTGTGGACAAAGAAACTTTTTTCAGGCCGATTGGAAATACGAGAAAACGAACTGTTCAACGGCGCAAGCGTGGCAGTGAAAGCAGCGAGCATGTCGTGACGTCATATGTGTCCGGCTTTCTTGCGCAGGGAATTAACGTGTGACGAAAGCGGACCGCGCGCCGTTTCTTTTCGCGGTGAAAATCCTGCCCGCCTATTTTGCTTAGCCGGAAGTTAGCTCACTGGCGCGACAATCTAATATCAACGCACGGACTGTCATGTTTCGCGTGTCTTGAGGTGTAAAACGTGTAAAGCGTGTGCAGCGTCTGTAACGGTTAGATAGAGAGTATGTTAACCGAAGCAGTTGATTTTAACAAACTGGGTAGATTTTGAGATTAGCGCGTTTCACAGCTGGTGTAAAACACGGCAAGACCTCGATTTTTTCAAAGATTGGATCTTACAAATGTTTTGAGTGCTTGAAGCTGTTTTCTACTTTGCTCTAAATTTTTGGTAACGGAGAGAAGCAGGATTCGTGTCGCGAATGACTTGTGAAGGAAGCTGTAGTTATTATTGCGCGGGAAGTTGGTGGTTACCATAGAATATTTGGGAAACTGGCAACTTTTAGATTTGTAACTATTGAAGATTGTTATATGGACCGTTTATTTCGAAAGTGGGAAAAGTCCATTTAAAAAAAATTAAATGTCACATAAATAAACTATTTTTTTTTAAAATATAAACCTTACACCATTTTCCATACAACGATCTTCAATATTTACAAATCTGTATCTAAAATATCTATATCTAATATCATATTGCGGAGATATGAACGAAACAGCACATTTTGTGTTACGTTTAAAATTGAAGAGTAAATCAACGCTTTCGATTCAAACCAAACTATTTCAACATTTCAGCCGGAATGAACATAACAGTACAAGACTGGAATTTGAAATGCCATTGTGTTTCGAATATGCAATCTTTCGCTGACAGTCGAAGCTGGAGTTTATTCGCTTTCGAATTTTCTAAGTGTCGATCGCCGAGTGCAGCTTCTGCACGTTCGCGATCAAACCCGACAATTTCCAATTATGTAACTCCGCTGTTTTTCCCGCATTCGATCCTCCGACTTTCCACTCGCTCGTGCATCAACTCAGACACGGATAGTCCCGACTCAGGCTTGATTAGCCTTAATGATGCACTCTGGATGAGGTCATTCATTTCGACTTCAGTTCTACTCCGCAACATGTTACACTTACGATTGAGTGTCAACAATAATTGACAATTACGGAAAAGCTGACTGTTTCAGTATTTCTATCAAGCACTAAAAATGTTTAGAGAACAATAAAATGGTTTAGATACTGGATATTTGTAATCATGAATTTGATTCGAGTTGATTTCCGAATGTTGACTGTTCATGCTGAGGAATGAACGTTGATGGTATTCCGCGAAAAATATGTGACTGGTTTTAATCAATTTTGTCACGTACCAACAACGACCGAATGAGTAACCGGTATCGTCCGTAACAAACACCGTGTATATGCAATCCTACTCTCGAGTTACGAAAAGTTACTGTGCATCTCCGACACGAAGTTGTAATAATTTAATAGGAACAGTTATTAAACCTGATCAATAAACATGTATTGGATATTGACAGCAACATCACGTTAATTTCCAATTGCAAGACAAATATTGAAAAATGCAGACCACCAAATGATATTACATCTTGTTTAAAATACCAAAAGTTCAATACAGCAAAATCAAAAGCCGACAATTATATTAGAATATTATTCTTTAGAAGAAATTTGGAATATAATGCCAAGTTACTGAATCAATATCAAATACCGTAATAAATAATAAATTACCTACAAACAATACCGAATTACACTTTCAACCAGGTCAACCTTCTATCACCGCTCCCAGCTTCGATCCATAAAATTAAAAAGCAAGAACTTTACTACAGTTTCCATTCCCCGCTAATACACGCTAAATTAAAATCGCCTGACAGTTTCAAGGTACTCGCTTAGAAGCGTGACAATGCAAGGGCACGACAATCGTTAAACCCAGGACCTTCGCTGATGGCAACTCAACGTTAAAAAAAAAGCAGATCCGTGCCGGAAGTCCCCCACTTCCGATTCCCCGAATCGTTCAGGTAAGCGCGGGATTCTCATTAAGTGACGATAATGTAAGAAGATAATGTAATGTGTCTGAAATATATTCAAAAAGTGGATGGTCGGTCGATGTTCGACGAACGGAACGAACTCAAAGGATTCTTTGCCTAAGAATAAAGTGAGGGGGCGATAAAATTTATCATCGACTTCCGACGAACCGGCGAACGTCTCGGGTCATGGGTGACCCGCTTATCGGCGAATTTTCTTATTTGTTTTATCGGACAGCACGCTGGCGCCTGGAGAAAACGGTCTCGGAGATTTAGGTCAGTTTTTCGACTGACTTCGGGAGTTATGGCAACGAAAGTGATGAAATTCGAAGATCGGTGATAGTGTGTTGACTGTTTTGTTGACGATCAGCTTCTTATCGGGATTTGAATGCAATTGGCGAGTGGAGGTAATGGCGTGCGAAAGAGAGAGTTCGATGATATGAGATTTGGATGAGTTGAGAGACTTAAAGTGTAGGTGAAGGTCAACTGAGAAGATTGAAGTTTACGTTGATAAAATCTGTTATGAAACAAAGTTTAAAGTCGCGATCGTCCGGATTTAAGCATATTGGTAATCTCGGTGATGGTCAAATTGTTCAGCACTGCATCGAGTCTAAAATAAATTCTGTTCAAGTCTTCACGAATCCAAAACATTTAAAAAATCCCGAGTTTTATTCAAACCAATCGTTCTCTAATTTATACGTTCTATGACCCAAATTGAAATATTCAATTTCAACAGGATATTTAAAATAATTAAAATCTGTCGTTAAGATAAATATCCAAAAGTACCAATAGTATCGCGTATTAAAAATCTCAACAATACTTCAGCCAACATCTCTCCCAAATCTAACATATGTCTGTAAATTTCACCATCGCACTCAAGCATCGAACCAGTAATATTTCTTCCGAAATTCCATCAATACCTTGTAATCCATTAATTGCAAACTCTCATCTTCCTATATTAAATTGACCCAAACAATCACCGCACGTCTACCAATTACCATTGTTAACTCCAATCACACATCAAAACACTAACATATCGTACTAAAAGAAAATATTTTTCCAGACAACGAATAAAAATCTAGTCCCACCCTGTGTCCAAATAATTTCTAATCCTCGCACCATTCTACGACTCCTCCAAAGTACTCACCGGTCCAACAATCATCATTCCGGCTCCGAAAATCCTTGAGCAGAGGTAAACAAGAATGGAACAGGTCGAAGAAACACGTCCGTTTGACAAGCACACCGCGGCGATACTGAAGAACTCGTTCGCGAAGAGAGGCGCGCTCGGCAGTCAAAACAAGAGAAGGAGACTCTCGATGCCCGCCAGTTTGACTCTCGAACGCGAGAGAGACAGTTTCGATATCCTCCAACTTCAAACGAGCGCGACAAGGACAGTATCAAAACTCCACCCGATTCAGTCGAACAGGAAAGGAGAATTTCACCTACCGGCAATTAGAAATTCAACCGAAGAACTACGAAGCTCGAACTTTGAATTTCGAACGTGGGAAAAGATTTGAACGCGCACCAATTCGAATTTCGAACGAGAGAGAGAGAAGAACAGACTCGATGTCCGCGAGTTTGACTCTCGAAGTCGACTGATGCCCCACCGCCGCGAACGACGTCACCATTTATACCGAATATGTCCTTTCGAACTTGCTGCGCATGCGCAGAGTGGCGAGCGTCACTTCCCGCGCGCGTAGGAGCCGACGAGTTTATTGCCAGGAAAATCCAGGCTGACACGATGAGATAGTTTGTGCTGAGCTTGTTTGCACTTCGATGACGACACTGGCTTGGGTTTGAAGAGCGGAGGACTCAGGTAATGGATGAGAGTGTGCATAAGTTTGCAGATTGATGAGGGAGTGAGTTGCAAAATTATGAATGGAGATAAAATAAAATTAATCAGTACTAGCCCCTAGTAGGCGTCGAACAGTCTTACCAATGATAAGACTTATTAGATATGCTAGGATGCTATAAAGGACACCGCGTGGTCCCCATTCCAAACCTTTTCAAAATTTTCCTTTTAATTTCTCCAAAATTATCACGGTGGTGTTACCTTAATGTAATAAATAACAAAATATACAAAAAAAAATATTAAGTTTCAGTCTCAATATGGTCCTTAATTCATTCTACTAGTCAGATACCATGATAATAAAATAATAGGATACCTTTTCTTGTGTAACGGCAACAATACAATTAAGTTTATATAATAAAACTGTTCAAGTTCCACAAAAGTTTCTTTTCATATTAACGTTAACATGTAACAGCTGAAGAGGATCCAAAAAATAAAGATGTGGAATCGTACGAATATTCTTATTTCAACAATTCTACCATCGCCGAACTAAACACATTATGAATGAAAGAATACGAAGAATTCCTATTTAGATGATTTCACTAATTTCCGGTTTGGGATGACAGTGTGATTTCGGTAGATGGAGAGGAAAACAGTTGAATTTTTTAGAGTTTGACGTTAGATTGATGGATTGGAAAAGTGTTTGAATGTGGAATCGTTTACTTTTCATTTCGATGACGTCATTGGCTGGTAACGGATAAGAGTCGCTTTTTACAGGTTGATGAGCAGGAGAGTCAGTATGCTGGAGTTGCAGGATGTGTGGTTGTGAATGAGAGTGTGTATAATCGTGAGGTTGACACTTCGATGATGTCAGTGGCTTGCGTGTTGAGATATGATTTTTAACTCGGAATTTTGAAAGAGTGAACTTTTATGGAGCTGCAGGATGTTATGCTCTTCATGGATTAATAATTAGTAATGTAATGAAAATTTTGTTTGAAGCTATAAAATGTACACTATCATACATTTAATCTATTATAATAATTCGTTACCTATCAGATTAATATAGAGTCAAACAATTCAATAATCAACGATATTTGTTAAAGTTTCGATACTGCTTTTCGCTTATATTACATAAAATCAAATGAAGCTTCACAAAAATCGATCAAATTCCATAATTTTCAAATACGAATAGATGTATGTGTTCGATAAATCTGAACAATGAAGCGATATCACAGTAAGCGACACGCAACTTTGTAACGCGGAGTACCGAACGAGGAAACTCAGAAATATGCTGACAATTATTGTCAGAACAGGAACTTTTCCGCCAATGAAATTGCTTATCGACAAATACAACGCATTCCACTGAATGTCAGACTTATGCACATTCGTACCACGCACGCGTAACTGAGAGTCTCGAAGTACGATAATTCTTAAAAAATGTTTACGCGAACAAAACGTAACTGAGAGTCTCGAAGTACGATAATTCTTACACAATTTTTACGCTAACAAAACGTGAGAAAAAAAAATGCTTACGATGCGCAAAGTGAGCAAAAAAACGAAGATCCGTATTAATTGCACGTGACGTAACAAGGATCATAACCGAGATCTAGTCGATGAAGATCCTTGCATCCTGTTCGTCCCACACGTGCGAGGAATTATCGACGATTTATCATGCATTTGCAAACCTTCACGGCCGACGCACGCTAATGAATGATGAACCTTTTTTTGCTCTCTCTGAAGGTTCATCCGCGAACCTTTCAGCGGCATGATTCAAAGCTATGCACGCAATTTGTCACGAGTTTATTTTAAGAGCCGAGAAGAGCGTCTGCTTCAAATCTGTCCCAAGGCTTTGACATTCTGTGCAATATTATTAAGAGGTTCATATAACAGAACTATATCATTTCTAAATCTGCAAATATGTATTTAAAAGAAAATCTAACGCCACTATGGATCAAGTATCTGTCAAATCAGAAATAAAAATTTATTTTCGAAACTTTGCAACAACCGGTTATTGACCGTCAGTGTAGATGATATTAATATTGAACTGTAGTATAATAAGCATGTATATTATTAAGTTTTCGGCGTATTCGATCAGTGTTATACTTTCGACCACTATATTATTCGTATTTATATGTAATACACAACGAATATTTCTCAAAACCCGAACCGCCTTCAAGCTATCAGTTCCATTTCAAATCTATTCAAAGCTTCGATTGCATATTCAATCCTCAACTACCCTACTTTGAATACAATCAGACATTGTAAACGTAATCCGATCCAAGCCCATCCCGAGATTCATCAGAAATCACATTAACATCGAAACCATCAGATGAGAATGCGAAACGCAAATCGTCTCGGAGCCAGTTCCAAGCTTGCATTTTGCAAGCTGGCGCCTCTTGCCATGCAAATCCGTCCTGAACAAGATCCGCGTCGAGACTTTCGAAGGTTCGAAGGTTCGCAAAAGCTGACGTCGAGGTGTGCAAATTGTTCAACCTCGCTTGGCCTTAACCCAGAGAAAGCGAATCGTGCCTCTGGCAGAGAACGACAATGCGTTCGACCACGTTCGACGCACTCTCGATATTCCGCTCGCCAGATCGCGAATAATGCGGATCTTACGGGGTCAAGATCATTGACAGATCGTTGACAGATCAACTGGCGCAACGAGGATGAAAATCGTCACGAACGTGGCGGAGAACAATTTCAGTTTGCCTTCGCCACGCGAGTCGAACAATGAATATTACGATGCGTGATATAACAGTGTTCGAACGCTGTTTACTTTTTATTGACTGCCTTGACTATTGACACTCTGTTGAAATCTGTTTCGAATCGGAGTTTTCAAGAATGACTGAAGAGAATGCGATTTCAGTTAAAGTTTTTCACTCTGTGCAATTGTATACATACTTCAAGCAGAAGTGGAATAAAATAGTACGAAATTAACACATGAATAAAAGAAAAGGTCCTCTCATACCTTAATCCGTCCATCGAAAAATAAAAAAAAATCATTCGTCATTCCAGAAACTGTTAAACAATCAATCTTGTTTTACTCGGAGGAATCAATAAAATATACAGTTACAATGATACATTCTACCGAGTGTTGAGAAGCAAACCAATGCGAAATAATGGCCGACCGCAAATGACCTTCCGATCTCATACCTGCGCTCAGATCGTTTACTCTTCGATCTCCGCCAATGGCGAATTGATAAGGCTGGCAAGCTAAACAGGAAAAAGTCATTGTCTGCGAGGAATTCCTGACTGATCGATGTTGGCGAACGTGCGAACGCTCACTTCGAGCACGTTAGTGTTACCTTAGTGTAACAAAAAAAACATACAACAAAGAATTTCAGTTTCAATCTCAATATGTTCCTTAATTCATTCTGCTAGTCAGATACCATGATAATAAAATAATAGGATACCCTTTCTTGTAAGTAACAACAACAATACAATTAAGTTTATATAATAAAACTGTTCAAATTCCACAAAAGTTTATTTTCGTATTAACATTAACATGTAACAGCTGAGGAGGATCCAAAAAATAAAGATGTCGAATCGTACGAATATTCATATTTCAACGATTCTACCATCGCCGAACTGAACACATTATGAATGAAAGAATACGGAGAATTCCTATTTAGACGATTCCGCTAATTTTCGATTTGACAGTATGATTTCTGTAGATGAAGAAGTAAACAGTTAAATTTAGAGTTTGGTATCAGATTGATGGATTGGAAAATTATTTGAATGTGGAATCGAACAGCTAAACAGGAAAAAGTCATTGTCTGCGAGGAATTTCTGACCGATCGATGTTGGCGAACGTGCGAACGCTCACTGCGAACATGTCAGTCGGCAGTGAACGGATCGGCGACGAGTAAGCTGGAAATTCCCGAAGGCTCACAATGCCTCGACGATTTACGGCCGATCCGCTAACTGGATCGCACGAGCTTGAATCACTGGATCGTTCTTGGGTTCGATACTCTTTCGGAATTTCCGAGAACGGCCCGAATCGGCAATCGCGATTGGCAGGTCGTAAAGTTCTGATAATGGCGACTTAGTTGAGAACAATGGACTTTTGCGGGAAGGAGACAATGTTTTCCCGAGTTTATTAGCACGGAAATGTGGTAGACAAATGTGGTTTTTATAGCAGAGTGGAGTAAATTCATGTAGAGTAAAACTTGTTTGGTGCCGATAATTTAAACTGCTTATTTATTATTAATATTTAGAACTATGGCAGTTTAAAGAATATTTCAATTATAATGTTACTGTTTCGTTAAAGGGATAACTAGGCGTATGTATATTAAATATGTAAATGGACACAAGATTCATGGGTCAATTAATGCAGGAATCGACATTTTATACTAGTAAGAAGGATTAATAGGGAGTAAAGCGTAGCAGCAATATCGATTAAAATAAATATACCTATGATATTTGGCAATATGATATGAATTAACAACACAGATTCTAATTTTAGATAAACAGAAATTGTACCCGATATTAATTATGTAAATTCAGACGAAGCTTTGGTGGGTCATTTTGCGTAACTAAGAGATGATATGGCAAATCATAAAATATGTTGCTGGAAAGAAAATGAGACTTGAATAATGATATCAATGAAAATACATGCTTGATGTTTAAAAACATGTGTCCTTTTAAATAATATGAGTAATGTTTCTGGATCGACACTATCTAAAACCCAATCATTGACGAAGCAATAAATAACATTGATATTCAATATTAATTACAAACATATGGCACTGAAAATTAAATTAAGCCTCATCAAATCAATGACGAATGAAACGTAATAATCTTCTAGGTCGACAATATAAGACCACAACATTTAAAAAAGAAAACGTGACACAATAATGAATGCAGATGGAAACACTAAAACTGAATTAAAATCGTCAGCTTCTATTTTTGACGAAAAATAAATATCTATAAAACTCAGTAATAAATATGCAAATGTCCGATTCAAACTTAATTCGCTGACGTTCTGGAAACATTTAAAAAAGGACACTGCTTCTCACCTTCAAACTCCTCATGCTTTCCTTATGGAACACCGTCCTTTCGCACGTCTATCCCGCAAAACTTAATTTGTTCAACTGCAACAGGAGAACGTCGTTTTTCGCGGGCTGCGTCGAAACTGCTGCAAAATGGAGATGTGTACTCGTTTTTATAGAGCTCACATGTAGGAAAGGCAGCTTACCATTCTTCCGAAGATGCATGTCTTCGTTGTTACGTTATTTTTGCGTTTGCACGTGGATGCGTTAACATACACATTCTCCGCCTGTGAATGGAACGACTCATGTACACACATCATTTTGTATCAGTTATGTTAGTCAGTTATGTTTGCATACGTACATGTTACACGTCCGTGTTTATGGTAGAATATATGGGTGTTTGCGGATTCGTCTGTGTGGAATGTGTAGGTGTAGGGGGATGAATCAGTGTAGGTGGTCGTAAGAACGTGTTGGTTTGTGTTCGAAGAGCGTACGACAGCAATTGGAACGTGGGTCGAGGGAAATCCCAGCTAGATTATTATCGTGTCGAATGGCTGTCTTTAACGTCCGTCAGAGTGCGCCACGATTTGATTTGTTCGGAGCGAATTTTTATGTCCTGCGACGAATGGGCAATCTTCGCGAATCGGAGGCTGCTAATGTCGGAAACTTGCGACGGAGTATTATTAAAACCATGAATGGGATCGTGCGTGTACTTTTATGAATGACAAGTGATTCGTTGCGAATTTACTGTAGTCGTTTAGACGAAATTAACTTTCCATGAGTGTCCAATTCTGTATGTGCTGTAATACTGCCAGAAGATGTTGTTTCTTCATCGACTATTTTTGTTAAAAGATGAAATTGTTCAATAAGCTAATGTCGATTGTAAATGTATTGACTGTTTCGTGAGGTGCATACTACAGACGATGTTGTTATTTTTATTTTTCTGTGCCAGACAGATCCGTTTATGGTCATATCTCTGGCACTATTGCACTTATAACTGTCCCATTACAATTTTTCTGTATATTTTCGATCCCTCCTTACCTTGTGGAGAGGTACAGTTCATAGATAGAATAAAGTTCTCTCAGCGTGCGGAAAAGTCCGATTTTCGTCATTTTCTGACAGATTTTTGATGAGTTCTCCGGAACGATTTTACTTAGAAGACTCGGGTTGCGATTTTCTTGTACGTTTTCGATCCCTCTCCATGCTATATGAGGGCGAAGTCCCTGGATACAATAACGGCCCGGCACCATGCAGAAAAGTGTGATTTTTGTCATTTTTTGACACATTTTTGGCTGCATCTTCGAAACTATTGCACTTAGAAGGCTCCGCGTGCGATTTTTGTGATCCTCGTTTCATTCTCTTCAAGTATGCATATCCACAACTCGATCGGAAGACTTTTATTTTTTACCCATTTCTCGACCTCCATTTTTTCGATGGTTTTTTGGCTGTAACTCCGAAACTAAAGTGAATTTCGACCAACGGGAAACGGTACTCTGAGTTATTTTTGACCCCCTAGCAGGTAGCAAAAGGGCGATCCGATCTGCCGACCTTCGATTTTTCGCAAAAATGAGAAGGGGTACCCCTTAGAAAATTCGCGATTTTTTAAATTGCCTGTAACTTTTGAACCAGCAACCAAAACCTATGATATTTATACAGTTTCTTGAAGCTTTTCACGCGTACTTTAAGATAGGATCATCGCAGAAAGTCGATCTTTAAAAAAATTTTTTTTTCGCCTCCGAAAAATGGCTGTATCTTCGAAACTATTAAGATTTCGGACCTCTGCTTGGCACCAACTTAACTACACTCTCTCTAGTAAATCACTATCGAATTTAATTTCATTCTTTTCCAAACTCAAAGCATGTTCAACCCTCAATGCAAATAAAAGTCCATATATAAACCATGTACCGAACAATACTACGTCACCGTCTTTCCTTCGTCACAATTAATTTTATCTTTTCGAAAATTCGCCTTCTGCCCATTTGTCATTCAATACCTATATTACCACAAAATCATATATAGTACCCTATATCGACGCCTACATATCCAGAGTTAAATTCCGAAAAGTCAGTTGAACGTCTTGCACCTAAAAATGACGTGCGATTACGTCACGTTCGTGAAACCGATCGCAGACAGGGTGTTTTCCTTGTGCTCCTTTCAATTTCAGGATGCAATGCCGGACACGGACAAGCATAGTGACTCTTGAGAATTTCCAGCCGTCCGAAAGGGTCATTTTTTTACCGCGAACGGAATCGGTATGCAAAACGTGAGCTGTCGAAAACGTGTGGGAACGCGCGTAACTTCCGCACGACGCTGGTTCGTTAGAAAATTTGCCGATCGGACTGTTCCTCCACGCATTGACGCATCGGACATTGTACGTTTATCGTCGATCATTCTATTTACAATCGCATAAAGATTTCGCTGAAGCGTCAGATTCCAGTTCTTATCGGCCGACGTCAATACGGATCGCTCGCCGAACGATATGCAAATGTCGGGAAGAAACTCGATGCATCATCGGTTGATTGGTCAAGTTCGCGGCCGGGAGGAAGTACCAAATTAATTTATCGCGTCGTCGTTGGAAGTACCGGAGGCCGTGTAAACTTCGAATGTCCAGTCGTTTTTTGGTCATTCCCACTTCAGGGAGTTTCGAAGCTGATTCATGAAGATAATGTATTCCTTTCCAATTGTATGTCAAAGGGGAGAAAAAAGGTCAATTCCGTAATCCTGATCTTTGGAACATTCTATCTTGCAAATTAATTTATATAATATATATATCATAAAATATATAAATATATATATATTATTTTCTTTTATTCATTGCAAATTTTCCGATTTCAATCTTTGCACTAAGAAACTTTCCCGTCTCTAATTTCCTTACTTTTAAATTCAATCTTCAAACATTGTCATGAATATTAAAGCTTTGCCTCTGCATCGACTTTCGATACTTCCACTTTCGATCACACGCTTAATATTAAATATCACTCTGCAGATTAATGCGTTCGGCACAGCTGTTTGTCTCGCCTACGATTCGAAGACCGATAAAATTTGTCGGATTGTATTAATTTCGATCGGCAGACGGCCTCATTGATTAAGCCACACTTTTAATTGTTCTATCGCAACCATCGTCTCTTACCTGTACTAAATTATCTGACGAGCATAATTGCTCACGCCACCCGCGGAGTTCGAAGAATTTATCGGCCACGAAACGATTATTGTCAAGATACGATCAATTCGCGCACGTGTTCCTCTTTTACCAGAAAAACCGCACTCGCCGTTTATCGGTTACCTCATTCAATTTATTCGCGGCCAACTGATAATTTTCTCCCAACTCCAACTATCTCGCGACGCTATTTTTATTCCCAATCTCTTCAGAAATTACTGAACGTTGTTTCCACCGATTAGATTCTGTTACAATGTAATCTCTAAATTTTTGATCGAATTATGTTTTTCGATATCATGTTATATTATTTATTGTACGATTTATGTAATTATAAAGATGGTCTGAGGGAGAGGAGTGATCAGTTTATTGCAATTTCTAATTAATTTGAGTTCAAATCAATAAATAATTATTTGTCATAAATGAAATAAAATTATCTGCGCAAATTAACAGCAGATTCAGTATCAATTTAGGAACTTTATCATTGCTATGAAATTAGCTCTATAATCGAATGTATTTTGTTATCGCAGCAACTGTAATTTTCTTTAACCTACCATTTAATAAATGTTAAAGACCATGAGAACTTATTATGACAACCTCCCCACGAGAACAATTTATAAGCAGCTTTGTTTAATCTCAGCTTTAAGATTAGCACTTGCTGACTTTACTCTACTGGCTAATGAGAACAATAGCACAATTGGTAAGTTGTAAAAGATAGATTTTATTAATAAAAGTTGCGCTTATATCCGATTCTATAAACGTGAAACTAAGGGTTCCAAGAATTGACACGAAATTTTGCACCGTGTCGTGTATCCATTTCAAATAAGCCATTGCAAAGATTTATTTTTAGATTCTATTAATGTGAATGACACGTACGTAAATGAGGATACGTCGCGCAAAATGTTAGAGGACATCACGACGAAGATATGGAAGGGTTTGCCGATCGTGGAAATTCCAGAAAATTGGGTCTTACGATATTGCGCGAAGTATATGGAGATTTTCGAGGATATCGAGAAAACGGCCTCGCAGTGCAATTACGCCGGAACGGATTGGGACTGTATGCTCACTGAATTGGTGAGCTTGTCTCAAACCTATTAACGTTAATTCCACGAAATTAGCACATTTGCCGAGAACAGCGAAACAATGCTATCGTTGTTCAAACAGAATAAAAGGAGTTACCCGTATATTTTACTATTTTTTCTACTACGTCAAATGTTTAACCCTAAAGAATAACATTATCCTTACATTGATGGTGACAATATATGAACTTTATTAATTAGAAATAATATTTGGTCAAATAAATAATCAAAAAAATTACTGAATAGGATGATGTTCCGACGTCGACGTGAATATTAATTGTAAAATAAATCTAATTGATTGAGCAGGCTGGAGGGGAGGAAAACTTTAGTTTGGGAAAAGTAGTGACCACTTTCCAGTCGATCACTGACAGAAGACTGAGATCGAAACTGCTGCAAGGGGTTGAGAATTGCAACGAAGAGTGGCAAAGCTACAAGCGCGCCGAGTCGAGACGATTGTTGCGATCCGAGTCGAACGTCAATGTAAGCCATTAAGAGAGATCAAATTGTTAATTGAGCCGAATGAACGCGTATTGTTTGCAGGAAAGCGACCTGTATCTCCAACGACATAAGTCGCATATCCGATTGAAATCAATCCTTCTAAGTAGCAATTTACAGTATTTCCGTTTAACAGTACATTACGCTGATGCGACTTAAATTAATTTTGACAAGCATAAAATATAATTTACATCGTTATAAATTTACATAAAAATGAAGCGCCGATAAGATTTGTCTATTGTATCTGTAACACGTGCAAAACTTGGGATATCATATAAACTACACAGCAGTAAGAATCAATACACCATTATCTTCCCATATAGTGTATAAAATCGAAATCCTAAAGTTTATAAGTTACAACGTTAAATGGTACCAGACTTCAAGAATACGTTAGAATCCATTTTCACGTAACAATCGAAGCATCAATGAGACAACAGATTAGTAGGTAATAAACCTTCTTTTTTCCCCGCCAAGTTAACTGACAACGACGAAAGACGCGCAATGGGAAATTCGAGATCCGCATCGTTGCAAAATCCTATGGGGCTTCGGAGAAGCAGAGAAGGAGGCAAAGGGTTCCGAGAAACATTGGTCGAGGCAGGAAATGCAGGTCAGATGTCGAGGAGACACAATAACGAAACTTAACTCTCGGTTCATAACGAACGATAACTCAACGTTTGTAAACGTTTGTCGAGCGATCGCCATTGACCGAGAAGATAATCATTTTTCGGCAGTTGATAACAACTGAACCGAACCAAAGCAGAATGTTCAGACATAACTTGTACTAACCAGTCCAATTTCCACAGTGTGCACTACGTTAAATTTTCTTTTAGCATATAATGAAATGAAAAGACTAAATCCATTTTACTTAATTTTATATATACTTTTCAATACATGTATCTGAATGATTTCTAAAAGCACTACTCTTTAAAAAATGTACTTTAGAGAGAGATGATACTATTCTTCAATTCAACAGTTTCATCCCTTATAACGTAGACGTTCAAAATCAGGAAGAAAATCGTGCTATTTCCGATGACGAGGAAGAAGCCGAGAATCGCGCTGAATTTATGACGTTGAAGATGATCGTATCGTGTTTGAGACGAGAAGTATTGAGAGCGTGCGAGTACTACGTCCTCAATGAAGTTCAAAAATTGGCGTAAAGGATCTTCGCGACCATTATCTTTCACGGCAGCGACGAATGCCGGCCAATAAAAGATAACGGAGCGGATATCTTTATATTTTTCCCAGAGAGATTTAAGTGATCCGATGATCAAACAGAATATTCTGTCGTCTAGTCAACTGGTTGATTTCATTATTGGTTGTGATATAAATATATATTTTTAATTTAACTGCAGTCTTGTTCCTATCAGCAGAAAAAAATATATGGTTTGAGTCTAACTATAAATACAACAAATAAAATACTTAATGGACACTGAATGTACACAACAAATACATTAAATTTGCATTAGTTATTAATGGATTATTCTGCTCAATTAATTTTATATGTACGAATTCGTCAATAAAACTTATCTAATCTGTGAATATCATATCACAACCGTAGCAATCTCGATCTCAAAACACTTCCATTGGCACGTATGAGGCTCACATGTCCGTTCATACATGCGACTCGAATTGTTTATAAAAAATGCTTCCCGTCGCTAATGTCGGCGCACTCCTTTTTTTCCATCGCAACCGAATCCGCTCGTTATCGTCTGCCAATCGGCAAGCATGACACATGTCACTTTAAGGGTTCCTTATCATTGATTGCTGGCCTTGGTCTAATGAATTTCGCGATTCTGTTCACGGTCTTCGCGCTAAATTTCATTGTGTGCCGTCCCGACGGTAAAAAAGTTGCGATCTTCCTGACAACTCTTTGCCATTTTCAAGATTAATGAGACTAATTATGCTTGATCGAATGTACAGATACCGATCACGATACGGCGGATTTGAACGAGCCGGAAGAAATCGATGAAATTAAAGAAAATATCGCTGGTGCTACTTGTCAAAAGTATCCGATAATAATCCCAGCAAATTTGGTAAATAATGTAATTGGCGTGTGGGCGTATTTTGAACAAACGGCCCGAATTTGCTCACGTACATAATAACATATTGAATATAGTTCGATAGGAGACATGATTTGATTACTTCGATGAATGTAGAGCAAAGAATATTTTCATCTTTCGTCGCAGGTGATAGAAATATGTCTAAAAGATACTATTCTGCCGAGCAAGTTGGAAGGAAACGACGAGTGCGGCGACGATTACAAATGCGTGTTTGCCAAAATTATCGGCCGCGAGTCCATGAAGTCGCTCATTCTACTGCTGAAGAACGAAACAACTGGCAAAGTCGATCAGGAATTCAAACGGGCGGCGCACGACTGTGTAATTTGGTGGAAATTGATTAGAACAATAAATGCAAATCTGAACGGCCCGAACGAGCTGGCAAAATGTCTCTTTCAATCGTTCGCCTTGGTAATGAGCGTTCTGCCAAAAAGTATCAATCCTAAACAATAATTGTAAAACTGGTGTAGAAAGCCTCAAAAGATTCAAAGTTAAAATTCGCAAAACTACCATTCACGATATATTCCGTCTAAGCTAAAGAAATTAAAGTTCAATGCACGCATTTGATAGGGCGACATTTTTCTTTACAGAAGTGCAAAAAAACTGTCCTCGATAAAGTAAAAGAACGCTTAATCAACAAAATGAAAAATTTGTCTTATCAGCAGTTATAATTTGGAAGAGCGCGAAAATGCAGATTGGGACTCAATTGGATCATGGCAAGGACGGATCGACGACTTTGTGGAATCGAAAAGATGAAACAACCTGATATATAAAATATAGATCTTTAATCAATCACCACAAACAAAAATGTTCACCATCCGCGACAGTCTTCGCAGTCATTTACGAACGATCGTACAACTATTAAAATATATATGTCTCTCTCTCCTCTCTAAAAAAACGAAATATAGTCTCTCTTATCCTACGTCGTACAAACAGAAAAAAAAGAGTTCGAGTAAAGCTGACTCGCGGCCACTCTCACTCTCGTTGACCCTTCATAGTGACAACTTAATACTGTTTTCGCCGAAGTTCGTTTCTCTAAAACGAGGAAGACCTTACTACGTAAAAAAAAAAAAAAATAATTAGGACCCTTCTGTCCGCTAGTGATCGACGAGCAACATGTATAAAGCTACGTAGGAAACATGATATTTCGTCTCAGACGAAATGAACAGTGCTCGATGATACTTATGTAATACAAAATAAAATGGCATGAATATGAACGTCTTAATGCAACTAAACAACTTCCCGGTCTCGACCGGATAGTAAAAAAACCCTAGGTTTTGGTTTCTTTAGACTAAGGCGGTACTTCCCACGTCGGCAGACTTCCCGTTCTCCGTGCCTTGAGCTTTTCCCAGATCGGCTTTCTCAGAGGACCATACAGTCAGCTCCTTGCCGCTCTTTCGATAATGCACGAAGGAAATTATCCCGATTACGAAATATACTATACCTAGTACTATGAAATAGCCACTGTAGACGTAGTACTAGAAAAAAAGAAGGCGAACGTCGCAAGCGTTATTATATCTGAATTACAGGATATTCTATCATTTTCTATAACGCTGGACGCTCTTTTTATAAGAAACTTATAATAAAATTAAATGTGTGGTTTTCTACAAGAAAAAAATTAATATGCGTGACACATGATAATAAAATTGCTAGGTACGCTAAGTTCGATATAGTTATGTTAAATATTCTACACTTTAGATTTTTCGTCTATCTTACCTGAGCTCTAATGTCGAGGGCAAGACTGCCATTTAAAACAATGAGTGTTAACAGACTTTGCAACAGCAGTTCAAAGAATATGTTTGTGCCGGATATCAGACCGTAACTATCATCCGATATACGCTTCGCAACCTCGAAGCTGCAAAGTGAAAAAGAATATGCTTTACAAGATAAATTCTGGCTCGATGATACTGGACACACTGGAGACACGAAATTTTCGGCATTTAATTTACCTGCAAATCGTGACCAAACTGTGATAAATGACACCGTATACGATGTAACAGCCATACATTAGCCAAATATTGTGACTGAGTGCAGGCACTAATAAAAGAGCACCTTGGATGATAGAGAAAACCGTAAGCACCCCATCTCCTATTAATGACCAGTTCAACGGTGCTTTTCCAACAAGGAATACAATGCAAGCACCTAACAAACAGTTCGTGAATAAAAAAAATAATTACTCATGTCGATCTTAATACGCAAGTTCTTCGAACATGTAAACAATGTTGCCAGGAACATTAAATTTAAAGATTATTATGGTCTCAGTAGGCATCGAGTCCTGTTTCTATTACACTCATTTTGGTAAGTCAGTCTGTGCTATTATGATAACTTAATTAAACCGAAAATTAAAAGAACAGAAACTAAAGACAATTCTGGCCTGTGTGTCTAATAGAAACTGAGTGCACGTTGCACGCCGTTTCCATTACACCTATCTCTTCCAGATGCAATTTAATGACCAACAATCGCAGACAATACTGGCTCAGCTCATTTTTCTTACGTTTACGACTTACTTATTATCGCGTAGATGGCATCGACAGCGCCGTTGTAGATCTTATCGCCAGGATTCACAGCCGTTTGCCACAGTAATTGAATGTAGCTTATAACTTGCAAGTAGCCGCACGACGATACGGACCAATACACGGACCACTTTAACACAGTCAGATTCGCATAGGCAGAGACGAAGTCGCGCCAAAGTAGGCGATAGGCGTTCTTCAGCTTCTGAGCTGTGGAAATATCTGCGCTCGACAGTTTCTGCTGCAATTGCTGCTGCGAATTGCACATCAGCCGATCACCGTTGTTCGTATTCGGCATGGATCCGCTGAGCGTCGACGGATTGTCCTCGTAAATTGGATTCCGCCGGTGGAAATAGAGGGATTCGCCCACCGACGGCAGAAACAATGCCCATATTGTGGCCAGACCTAATGCTGGAATGGTACAAATGAGAAACAGAACATGGTAAAACGATTGTTAACAGAGAGGGTGCCTAAATTCACGTCGACCGACCAACAAAACCGATATTATGAGGGCTCGTTCGATAAATATTTCTGCTCAGCGTCAGTCAACTACGTTTTGGCTTAATATCTGTCTAACGTGGGCCTGAGTGGAATAACGGTGAACTAAATGGCGATTCAGAAATGGATGATCGGTGAAATGGAGATGACAGATTTGTTAAGTCCAAGTGATGATGCAAATTTGCCGGAGGATTTTATTGTAAGCCGTACTTGTCGTCTGTGCAATATTCAGTGCGACTCGATAAGCGTAAGGCTAATAGCGCTATCAAATCATAAATTTTCGCATTTACCTTTCTTATCTGTATACACGCGTAAAGCGTTCTGAGATAGTTACCTGATCCTTATCTTTAAAACTACAGCTACACGATCAAGGCATCTCTTCACGATTCGTACGTTTATGATAAACCAATCTGTGCCGTTTCTGATCCACAGATGAATTATTGCAAACTGTCATGTCGAAACTGCAATTAATATATGTACCATATCAGGCACAACTTGTCTATCACTAATGCACCATTCTTTACATCGCAATTAACAGTTTATTCTGTTAGCACAAAGAAAAATAAGAAAAAAGAATAGCAAACCACCAGAAAAATAGTGACACCAAAAGATATTCTATGACCTGAATTGTCAATGTAATTGTTAAGTAGTTTCTTTGTTGCATATGTAAACCATTATCCTACTCAGGCCTTCATATTGATGCAAATAGGTACCTGCTACTGTCAAATAGTTCAGCTGATGATAGTCTAACAAATCAAGTGAAGCTGTCAATTGTGCAATTATCGCTCCCATACATCGGCCAACAAGAAGAGCTGCCCTTATGTGACCAGTCACCTCTTGATAATGCTTTTTGTCAACTTTGGCATAGATGTATGCCTGGTAACCGACTTCAGATGAGAGAAATAGACCGTAAAAGAACTCTAAAATTTGCATTTCTATGATACTCTTCCCAAATATCATTATCAAAAAACAAGTAATTCCTGACAGCCCACATAGCAGAATGATGGGCTTGTACCGAACAAAGTCTGTTATTAACAAGATAACTAACAGCGTTGCAAAATAGCTGTATGTGCTGACAGGATAGATATCCTGGTTTACCTGTAAAACAATTAGACACTTGGTATAGCAATGAGTTAAATTTTTCAAAATAATTAACAAACTACAATCTATTCATTTTGTACATAGTATTAAGTAAATTGTGCCACAGTGTGGAAGAAAAAATACTAACTTCTTCTGCAGTAAAATTTTTCCAAGGCCCAGTCAAGTAATCGGTAACAAATGATTCTGATGGACGAAAGTCTTTGAGGCATCCAAACATGCACAAAATCATAGATATCTTTATCCAATTCATGATGACTCTTACCAATACACAATTTTCCTAGCCCTAATGATACTTTGTGCAACAATCACAGCCTTGTGTTCCTTCATAAATGAAAACATCGATTAAAGACAATATACAATATATCACCTACAACCTAGTTATGAGCCAAACGTATAATCCAATGCGGCAAGCTATCTCCACAACTCAAATTTGACTGACACCAACCAATGCAGAATCCAGTAAGAACATAAAGTATTTACGACCTTTAATCCAAACAAAACTGCTCTTAACAAACTTCAATTTCTCTATAAAACAAATATAGTTCCACCACCCTCGACAAACGTTTAGGTTAACCGAAATAAAGGAACAGCTTTGGGATCATTCTCTAAAAGAACACGGAACTGTAGACCCGATAAAAAATCGTCGACAGCACGTCGATTGCAATAAATCACGCGTTACGTCAAAATAAGCGATGAAATATTGTTGCAACATACCAAGCGTGTACTCGGTGTCATCAAGTACGATGTCCCGTGCGCGTGTCAACCAAAAATTTCTCGATGGGCTCAAACATTCGCGAAAGTAGTTATCACAGGACACATGCCACGGAACCAACGTGCGTTACGCACGCTTCTCCAAACAGTTCTAAGGTGAACGCATGTCTATCGCCAGCACTCATCCCCGTGTATGCAAAGTTCAAACGAAAGCTTGACGAAGGTGGCGCGACGGCCGTCGTTCGGCACCGTTCTTATCAACGCGATGAAGAAGGAAAGGTTCCCTTTCACGGGCGCCTCTGCGTCTGCCGCGTGCATTTCGAAGTGCAACCCGCGAAATTCCTCGCATCACGTTTGAATGATACGCCAATGCGCAATGAAGGACAATTCACGTGCATTGCTTGAACTTGATCTCTTTATTTTGTTGCAATCCTCTCATTCCATCCGCTGCACTGTAATGCTCGTAATCTGTACTTTGTGCAATAAACATTTCCAAAGAATGGGCTTATTGATTTTAATACCTTCAGGTTTTGATCTTTCTCTTCGAAATTCTGGTTTGATGAAGGCAACTTTATGCATCGTCAATTGAGTGTAGATGGTTTAATTTGGATTCCAACAAATACTTTTTTACACATTAAATACTTTAATTCATGAATGCTTCATTCTGTTTATGTCTTCCGAACATTATACCGTACATTTTGCGTACAGGAGTTTGAAAAAGTTATGTCGGGACAGCCGGCTTTTCGTCAGGTTTCACTACTGGCGCTGATAACTTAAAGTAGTTTCGTTAACACATATCTACGGAAAAGACACTAATTGTAAGCTCATAATCGCTAGTCTGACATTGTGACAGACTTCAAGTTCGATAACACTTCATATTTTGCAGGATAAACGTATGAAAAAAACATGAACAGAGACATTTTGCTCTCTGTCGTGTCGGTGCATTGGCGTCGGGAGATCGAAATTCAAAGAATTCAAATTGGCGTACCGAAGTCTTACACATCAATGCGTAACAATTTGTAGTTTATATACGACAATGAAATTTGACCACGTGGAATCACGAGTTGTCGCATACGATCAGTTGCACTATTTTTCCGACTCGTGAAACTGGTTCGCTCTCGAAATATATTCGGGCGCTTACCATATCTCAGCTTGCACACGGTGCACATTAACCTACAATGTGAACACTACGCTTGGAAAGATTTAAAAAAATCTGCATGTCAAATGTAATCGACGAAGATGTATCGCGCAAATGTAAGGATCAGTAACGGTCGAGTAGCATATTCTGATTTACGAGGACGAGTTTGACGTACGGTCACGTTCTCGGTTTATATTTAGCAACCTTGATGCAACACCTAGTTATAAATGGGTTATCAAGTTCTAACGGCGAGTCATTGTTACTTACGTTTTCTCACACCCAATTTTCCAGCAAAACGGGCAGCCACAAAGGAATAATGCTGAGCCCATTCATCAAAATAGAGCTAACGGACGTCAACCTGGTGCAATGAACGTTCCCATGACTGTTTCCGAACAATTTAGGGAGTCTTGGCTAACTGCTATCATTGGCTCAATTCTCTTTGCCACTGGAATGTGTCTTCTCTTTTGGAATGAGGTCCATATTTATTGAATCATATATATATATTATACTTTTGCAACAAATGTGTTAAACAGACATTGATGTTTAGGGGAGAGCAGTAAAAGTGGCGCATTCTTTGGATGAAGCTTTGAGGAATGTTGCTATTTTGCCTAATTCGTTTACACTTATTCCTGAATACGAAGGGCGCTTAGTTCACTTGTGGGGCCCTTTATCCATATCAGAACCTTTAACTGAACCAGATTATGGTGTCATTGTCTCAAGTGTTAAACTAAAGAGAAGAGTCCAAATGTATCAGTGGATTGAAATAGAGGAAGAGAGAAGTTATGGAGGCATTACAGAGGATGAAAAACATTATTATTACACAACTGAATGGAAAGATAAGCTTGTAGATTCTGATAATTTTTATATCAGAACTGGACATCATAATCCCAAGGAACTGCTTATAAAGAGTCAGATTCAGGTTGCTGATGAAGTTAATATTGGCGCATTCACTTTGGGACCTGAGTTGAAAAAAAAATTTAATGAATTTATTGAGATCACCAGTGATGAAAGACCTGAGAGGAAAGACATAAAAATGCATTCTGGACTCTACTATCATAGCGCAGATTTATGGAATCCTCAGGCAACTTTCTTATTACTTTTGCTTTTTCTATTGTGTCTGTTCCTTCTTTGATTATTGGAATACTTTCCAGGTCGGAGATATTAGAATACAATTTTCTTATGCAGGAAAGGCAGGTGATATTTATTCAATCGTCGGATTATTAGAAAAAGGGACGATTGTGCCTTATGTCACGTCCCATGGAGAGGAGATATTATTACAAAGAAAGCACAAAATGACAGTGGATCAAATGTTTCATCTTGAGCATGTGCATAACTATTGGAGAACATGGAGCATTCGGTACAAGAGTCATTTTTCTATCATTTCATCCAATAGCAATTTATCACTTTGCCCCTAATTATAAACTATTTGTATATTTAACAGAGGTCTAGGCTGGCTAGTACTTTTTTTGGCGGCGACGTGCTTGGCTAATATACTCAGAACCGTCATTCTTAATTCAACATTTTTATGCGGAATCATAGCGATTGAAAGCTTGACCATGTCAGTTTCTATGTCAATCAGTCTACTAGTCATTGGATTCGCTTGGGTGTGGTACAGGCCAGTTATAGGATTGTGTCTGGCATTGGCATCGATTCTGCCGTTTATGTATTCAACGTTAACATCAGCATCACAAGCTCAGCAACGCGATAACTACAGAAGATTGTAGTATTAGCGGCGAATCCTCATTACTTATTTCATTTTGTGATACTTTAACTTTCTTAGACCATGTAACTATAATGTGTTAATGTGATGTCTTAATTTAACATACATATAGCTTTATACAGACTCCCATTAGTACGAGCGTGAGAAATAATAGGGCAACACAAAAATTGTCATGCAGTCCCTATTGTAAGATTTTTATTGCAGATAGCTAAATTGAAATACAATATTTGAATTCATTTTCTTTGTACATCGTTATATTACCTGGTTAATATAAGTATACGACGATTACAGTTTTGATGATTTTTTTATCGCATACTCATATGTACATATGTAGTTACGATCATATGCTCTCTGTTATGTATTTCTATCATAGCGTTTTGAATTTCAACTAGGGGGCGCTATTGGGCCAGTTGAGTAGCAGACTACGCTAAGCGTGCGAAATACCGCTTGACTCCTAGTATAACCCTATTAGTGAGGTTTTCTCACGGACTACCTCATAATAATGCATAAAATACAACGTTTTGAAAGAATACGACAACAACTACGTTGTTTAAATACATATAGATTATATTCCTCGCATTCAAGACTATTTTCAACAGATAACAAAGATGAAAATCGAGAAACTCGTGCACAAACGGAAACAACATCGGCAGAAGGCAACAATGTTAACAAACCAGTATCAGACAATACGATTGTAGATTGTAACAAAATCGAAGATTTGACAGAAATGACAGCAGGAGATAGTAATATTGATAAATCAGTATCAGATAATACAATTGAAAATTCTGTCAACACAGAAGATTGTTCAGAAGTTGAACCTGTAAAAGAGGAAGTATCATTTGCTCATTTATTACGGCACTCACCATTAATGAATGTAACTACCTTTAAATACTGATCTCTTAAGATAGCAGCCTATTGAAGTCTCTTGCTTCTAAATTAATAGTCTGAATTTCTATATTGCAGTTGGGTGACCCAAAGGACAAGATAGTGCGTGGGAAAATATTTAACGTTGTGAATGATGATTTGTATATAGACTTTGGATGGAAGTTCTATTGTGTTTGTCCAAAACCAAGGAGTTATGAATAGTATGTGGTGAATATTTTCTGTTTATATACGTATTCATATTTAATATATTGCTATAATATGCTTTTCAGTCTTTATGTGAGAGGGGCAATGGTCAAACTAAAGATTCTAGATTTAGAACTGTCCACCAAGTTCTTAGGTTCAACACGAGACTTGACACTGTTAGAAGCTGAATGTCTTTTATTGGGTCTTTGGAAACAACCATAAATATCTGACAGTTTTGGAACTGGTCAAACAGAAACACATTTTGCATTATAAAACATTGTGAACTGTAATTTTCACATGTAGTTAGCACAACATACAGAGAAAGTTATTTATACTGTTATATAAAAGGATATATGCAAATATATTGTAATATGCGGAATTTTTCAGCGAATTCTTCTCATAAGAAGCAATCTTATTTTATTATTATAATCTGAGACAATCTTATTTACGTTACATTTCCCCGAAAGAATCAGTTTAAATTACTATTTTCAAGATGAATTTTCCACCGCTTGCCGATAGGTGGCCGCTAGCAGAATCTAACATCAGTTTTTGTAACAGGGTTAGTAAATAAACGTCAATGATTAGCACACATATTGAATATGTTCGCTAACAAATTTCATTAAATGGGCAAAACTTGCCGTTAAACGACGAGTTTGACGAAACTTTAAAGGATGGTAAGTTATAATACCCACGAACGGCACGAACGTGATTATATATAACCTCTCAGTTTGTTGACATTTGAATGCAGTCCTATCCTTCAAAATCTCATCTATCATTGTTCCATCTGAATAGCAATCGGTTTGTTGTGGATGTCGTAAGGAAGTACCGATCAATAATCAAAAGAATATATATAATGATGAGTTGGTAGTCAATTGTGAAGAAAATGATGAAAACAATGAAGCAACAAGTTCTAAGAAACTAAAGCTATGCAATGGAATTGAAATACTTACCGGACATAAAGTAAGTGTTAAAAGTCATAAAAAAATATGCAAGTCACTAATACCCTCTAAATTTTTCTCTCAGATTTGCAGTACAGACATAGAACCTGTTATTATGTGCAATGAGTGCTGTGAAAAGCTGGAATCTTATGTTAACTTTCGTGCCCAACTTTTATCATCTCTTGGCCAAAAGTTGAAAAGTTCTGCATCAGCGAAAGAAGATGATGATTCTGAAAACATTGAAATTAAGCCTTGCAAATCTCTTTCCACAGAGGAAACAATTACTCCTGTTCCTGAAAATAATACTAATTTAACAGAATCAAAATTATCCGAGATTAAAATAGTCCTTGAGGATGTTATAAATATTGATGATAATAGTAGTAGTCCTCCTGATAGTAGTAACATGTTAAATGAAGATTGCAATTCTAATGATTCCTTGAATAGTAGTAAGCAGAATGATCAGGAAAATGATAGTCTTAACGAAACGGAGAGTTCAAACGACAATTCTGATATTGCTTCACTGAGGGAGTTTCCAATCAAATGTCAAGAAAATGATATTGAATCAGACATAGATGTTTGCTCAGGCGAAGACGACGAAATCCTGGAACTGGACATCCAGTGTAGGAAAAATGAGACTGTCGAAATTGGGAGTTCATCGGAATCGGATATCGAAGTATGCGATTACGAACCGACCGGGAAAAGAATTAAACATTATACTGGTCTTTCGCCCCCTATATTCTTCTAACACATTTTTTACTCGCACAATGCACAGTATATTAATTGTAATTATTCATTAAACGTGTATTATTTTCACATAGGCTTAGCAATCGCGGATCACTTATGCTGGAAGGGTGATCAATAACAACAAATTGTATATTCTGTGTTAAATGTATCTATTAAAAATGTTGGTAATGTTACACAATCATTTCTACAAGTCGTGGTAAGTGCCCTTACATCTAATCTTAGGCGTTTCGAATACTGTACATTAATTTTCCTTAAAATACTCATTGCTGAATGAATAGTGCAGGGCCCCTGATTACATTTGCGCAACATTCTCATGACTCAAAGTGATTGTAATCTACTAATAATAATACATTAAAATCATGTTATTTGATTATGAGAAAAAAAGTTATAAAATATAAACCTATTCTAGTAGCAAATGACTTGGTAGTCACTATGTCTGCGACTTAGCTAACATCAGAAACAGTTTTGAAGTACCCCTGAGAGCCTATTACGTCCCATACAGTCCCATATGCGCCAATGTACGATGTAGTGCATTGATTTGCCGCCTTTCGTTAGTTCAAGCTGCTACGCACAGATGGCGCGGCATGTATTGCCCGGGAGGTGCTGCCCCTGGCGGCAAACTCGTGAACACGGTCGAGAACTGAGTGGGTTCCGACTGTAACGTAGAGATGGCGCGGCATGTACTGCCCGGGAGGTGCTGCCCCTGGCGGCAAACTCGTGAACACGGTCGAAAAGTGAGTGGGTTCCGACTGTACCGTAGAGATGGCGCGGCATGTATTGCCCGGGAGGTGCTGCTCCCCCGGCGGCAAACTCGTGAACACTGTCAAGAACTGAGTGGGTTCCGACTGTAACGTAGAGATGGCGCGGCATGTATTGCCCGGGAGGTGCTGCCAAAAACGATGAATTTTAGAACTACCATTGCTATTGATGTTCCTGCGTTATCATTTGATTTTGAGGGGACTTTTAAAATGCTTCTACGCTTTCACGTCACCTTTTACAGCCAATAAACGGTTTAGACGTAAAAGTCTTCGTAAAAGACGTAGGAATATTATATTTAGTTTAAGTATCTTTTGTTAAGGGAAATGAAATGTATATTATTCAATGGTTTTACAATATACCAGAAATTAAACCAAAATTAGCGTTCAACAATTACTTTCCTAACCCACCTATTCCCCATCGTCGTTTACAATAGTTATAAGTTCATCGTCAACATTTCGGGAAGTTCAGGATCCATAAAACAATACTTCAAGATAATTATTAGGCACCATCAGAAATCAAGGGAATCCAGAAACTCCATAAAATATATGGTAAGTATTGTTAAAGAATACTAAAAGCGCAGAAACGCCATAGGAAACCCATTGAAAATGATAGGAAATAATTTTAAGTTAGATAAATGAGAATACTAGAAAAAACCATAAGGAAACCATAAGTAAACCATAAGGAAACCATAAACAACGCGCACAGTGTCAGTAAAAGCAATCAGAATTACAAATATCCTATGGGAAGTCCATAGAATATGTAAAACGAACGAAAACGGAAAATTGGAACACAGAGAAGTACAGAGTTTTGGGCAAGATTCTGAAAACGTTAATCGTCACGCTTGACTGAACACGCAGAGTTTCGCAGTGCCACCTCTTCGGTACTCCTATGTTCCTATTAACTCGTCTGATTTTGGGCAAAATTCTGAAATTCTTGCTCGTCACGCTTGACTGAACACGCCAAGTTTCGCAGTGCCACCTCTTCGGTACTTCTATGTTCCTATTAACTCGTCTGATTTTCGACATTTTAACGCTTGACTGATTCCAGTCCTAACCGAGACTTTAACATTTTTCGCCCCATCGTATATTTGATGATTTCTCGCTATTCCCAAAGTGTTTTCTATCAAAATGGAATTCTCCACGATATGAGATGAATAGAAGAGTCGCTTGCCTTCTTCTCCCATCGCATTTCCATGTGATCCCATAAGATTTCAACGAAGTTGGTGAATTTTGTTACAACGGAAAAAGGCATGGTTTCGGCGAGGGATATTGGATATATGGGACCTTACAACTAAGTAATTAGAGAACACAGAATTTCGTTTAATACGTATATTGTAAGGAAAAAAGTATACAGTAAAAATGTTTCTTACATAGTTATAATCAGTTATAATCTAATTCCCATACAATTGTTTTATTTTTCGCATCCACGCTACATACATAATACTCACACCACATACATACGTTCGTACAATTTCTACATAATAATAATCGTTAATAATTTAATATTAATATAGTCGCCAAAGTAATTAAGTAACACACTAAAAACTGTCTTGAAACGATCAACACTTTTGCTGTGGAAGCGGCTAAGTAAGACCATTATTACGTGTCGCATTTTAAGTAAGGAAGCCACCAGTGAACGGAATTGTGGTTCTTTTGGTATACGTACTGTAAGAAAGGGAACAAACTCAATTATTATCAAGAATAATAGCATATAATATAATAATCATTGAAAATTAATGTTACCGATTAAAAATCGAATGTCGACGGATCGGATTCTTCTTCTGCTATCTTGTAGAGGGTAAAAAATAAGTCAGAAAGCCGTTTCTCATTGGTCAAAATTCGCGGTAGTTTCGGAGTTGCAGCCAAAAAACCATTGACTTAAAAAGTCGAAAAAAATTTTTTTAGATCGACTTTCGCCGATAGTCCTATCCCATAGAGCACGTCAAAAGCTGCAAAAAAGTGTATGATCATCATAAATTTTGATGAGCGATTCAAAAGTTACAGGCGAAATAAATGTTTAAGTAGTATTGATCAAGCATTGTTCCGACGAGCTTAAACAAGTCGATGGTTTTTTGGCTGTAACTTCGAAACTAATACGAATTTTCACCAACGACAAACGGTTCTCTGACTTATTATTATCTGACTATATTAAACATTAACTCGCATAAAAATAAGGTCTGCAAAAGCCGCATTTTGACCTAACACTCGCATTTTTCTGACCTAACACTCGCATTTTTCTGACCTAACACTCGTATTTTGACCTAACTTTCTCAAAATCGATCTCATTAAATTTCAACGAGTTCGACGTTGCTTTCCGGTTTTTTCATTTACCATTAATGATACTTACCGTATATTTTATGGCTTTTAGCTATTCCTATGGTGTTGTTCACCAAAATGAAATATTACAACAGTGCTGCAGTTTCTTCTATGGTGTTTTACAATGAAATAGAGTTCCTTATGATTCGAAATGAATAGAACAGTCTCTGGCCTTTTGAATTGATTCTTTTACGACAGAAAAAGGTATGATTTCAGCCAGGGATATTGAATCTATGGGATCTTATGACAAAGTAATTAGAGAACACAAAATATATTTTAATACATATATTGTATGGAAATATAATATACAATAAAATATCATAGACACTTGAACATTAATTTCTATATAATCGTTGTTTTGGTGTGTACACACTACATGCATAATATGTAATCACTCCACGTACATGCATCCATCCATACATACAATATTTTACTTCTCAATTGTTACAATCTTTATATCTTTCTTAATATCCATTCAATAAAAAGGTGATAATAAACCAAGAGATTAGAGAAAATAGATTACTAGTTCAGTTGGCAACCGATTTGTTATCCAAACTTTACAGCAATATATATATATTTTTTTCTATGAGCTCTGTATCTAGCAAAATTTCATTAACAAGTGTTGACTTCAATCTAATGAATGTAGATAGAATGAACTCTAAACTCTATATAAGATACAAATTGTAGTTGTTTAATTATTGTATATCAATGCATAAGTTTTTAGTATGAGAGTAACAACAAGTATTACAGAAGATTTATTTATATTATTAACATATGTATATCGACAAGTTATTGTTTGCACTTTGGACAGTTAAAACCTAACCCAAACCTACTCTCGAACCATTGTTTGATTGAAAACTCTTAAACATTATAAAAGGGAAGCCTTGCCCACACCTAGCCTTCGCCAATTCAATATTATTTCATTTCAAATACGCGCAAACTTCCTTCAAACTTCACCGTGCGCATGCGCAGATAGCGTTCGCGCTGCCGGTAAGGCAGGTTTTATAACAAACTTTAACGTGAAATAACTTTTTAATTAGACGCGAGCGACACTTTTTGCTTTTACAGATCTTATTTTTATGCAAAAATTGACCATTACACGAAGTTTCATGAAAATCGGTGAGGGACCAGTCATTCTCAACAATTACCTAAACTTACAGTACACACTGCAAATTGGAGCGTAACATTGAAGAGAGAATGTCAACAAATTTAACCTAATGTTTTCCGATACTTTTGAAGTTTATAAATCAATTGACTTGCTCATTTACTATCAATCTCTGATCATTGTTACGCGTTGTGTATAAGTGAAATAAATATTCAACGACGTTAAGCGATCATGAAATCGGATTTACTTACAAATCAGGGTTAGGTTAGAATGTCAGTTGAATTGGAGCGTTGTTTATTTTAACAGGATAATTAATTTGGGTACTGAATCTGAGTATAATTTTTTACGTTGCGTAAATCAATCATGAGAATCGCCGTTGAAGGATGTGCCCATGGCGAATTAGAAATAATTTACGATGCTATTCGTGAAATGGAAAAGGTTGATGGTAAGAAGATAGATTTGCTAATTTGTTGTGGTGATTTTCAATCCACACGCAATGTAAGTGACTTAAAGTGTATGGCCATACCAGATAAATATAAGGATATGTGCACATTTTACAAGTGAGTCTACTTTTATCAACAACATTCATTTGTTATGTTTTGCAAGAATAAAGTTTAAACCAATAAACTTCATAGATATTATTCTGGTGAAAATGTAGCCCCCGTATTAACCATTTTTATTGGTGGAAATCATGAGGCATCAAATTATTTACAAGAATTACCATATGGAGGATGGGTAGCACCAAACATTTATTATATGGGGTATGCAAATGTCTTAACAATAGGAGGTATCAGGATTGCTGGACTTTCAGGAATTTATAAAAGTCAACATTGGATGCAGGGACACTATGAGAGACCGCCATATAGTGACAGCACTGTGCGAAGTGTCTATCATGTTAGGAACTTAGAGGTGTTTAGGCTGAAGCAGGTAAAAATTCAGAAATTATAAGATTGAGCACAAAAGATGTATTATTCTGATTAACATTTTTGATATTAGCTTACAGGCAGCATAGATATTTTCCTATCACATGATTGGCCAGCAGGAGTAACAAAATATGGTGATGAGAACTCTCTATTAAGAAACAAACCATTTTTCAAGTATGCAAGATATCAAATTATAGTTTCTTTGCAAGTTCCATAGAACATTGTGTGTTATTATGTTCGCACAATTATATGTTTTAGAGAATAAGTTACAATTTTTTTCAGAAATGATATAGAAAACAATATGCTTGGCAGCCCACCGAGCATGGAATTATTGGAACTTCACTACCCATCGTATTGGTTTGCTGCACATTTACATTGTAAATTTGCAGCTCTTGTACCAGAGAAAACTGGAACAAGAGTGACAAAGTTTTTAGCGCTCGACAAGTGCTTGCCAAAACGAAAATTCCTTCAAATCCTGGAACTAGAGCATGATCAAAATATTCCTCTTGAACTTAGTTATGATCTTGAGTGGTTAACCATTTTGTATCTGACAAACCATCTGTTAAGCGTAAAGCATGGCATGCATTACATGCCAGGTCAGGGTATTACTGGTAGGTGGATTTACTCACCTACACAGGATGAGAAGGAAAGAGTTTATAAGAAGTTCAATTATGATTTGCGGGTTCCGTTAAATTTTGTTCAAACGGCAAAACCCTATGTTGAAGGCGATAACATACATGCTCAGGTAGAGTCACCGCATTTGTTGATAAACAATCAGACGACGCAGTTCTGTAACACACTCGGTATAGACGATCCCTGTGTGCTGTTACAAATAATAATGGGCAACAAAGATTGTAAATCGAATGAGGCAACAATGGACATGTCTTTTGATCAAGTATTAGAATCTGAAATTTCTGCCTCCTATGAAGATGACCATCACGGCTCTACGTGTGACGAGAGTCTAAATGATAGTTCGACTGGCAGGCTGTCACCCGAACTATCGTTTAAGAGTAATACGGAATACTCCGACACGAGTAAAAATTTGTTGAAAAGTAATGAAAACGATTTTTCACCTGCTGATAACTTCAATGTTTCTGACGAGAGTAAGCTGACTTTTATTTCTAATCATTAACATGCATAATTCTATTGTTAACAATAAGTGCATTTTTAATCCTCCGTTTTTCAGTGGGCAATAATAGCCAGCAGACAGAGCCAAATTGTAAAAAGTTTAAGAGAAGAAATTACTCGATTTATTCGAATACTTTATAAGTGCAATAAATTGATTTTTAAACAATTTACATTCTTTGATTCCTTCCTTTCTCCACAGTTTGTATTTTTAGAATTACATAATTGAATTATAGTAATTGTACGTGGAATACGTTAATTATCAATATTTACTAGAACATTTCCAATACAAACATCTGTTAGTTAAAACGTGTACAGCTATATCAGTTAATAACAATTACGAAATAATTGTCTCAGCATATCTAGTGAGAAAGACCACTCCAATAAGTACCCAACTAACCTTAAACCCCCAAGGTTTTCTGTGGAAGTAGGTTGTGATTTAAATGTTGGAGTAAAAATTTTCAGCATTTATTTTTGTCGAACGACAATCGACGATAGTAATAAAAAAATATATATACAAGCTGTATAGATGTCACTGAACATTCTGTAAATCATATGCTGCAAGTGCCTAAATCATAAGTTACAGGACTGTCATCGTTGAGGTTAGACAATTGCATTTGACACAATTGTGTGTTCTGCAAACATTCCGCATCTGTCAAACAATACTTTGAAAATATTACGATGGGATGTCATGTCGTTGCTGAAATAACTTGACATTAATTGGATGACATAATTTCAAATCGTAAACATGGATAAGTTGACAATTATTTCTGGAACATTGTTTCTCGCGGCAGATATATTCGCGATCGTCAGTTTAGCAATGCCAGATTGGATTATTACCGATGTTGGAGGTAAGGTTTGAATGTGATTTAAATATAATACAGATTAGAATCACGTTTTTCTACAATTTACATGTTCAATACAATGACATATTGAAAATTTGTTTAGGTGATACAAGATTGGGACTTATGTGGTCATGTATGACCTTGTACAACAGACCACAAGTTTGTTATTATCCAGACCTACAGCCGGAATGGCTTCTGGCTCTGGTTTGCATATTTGTGGGTTGCATTTTTATAACAACTACTATAGTATTGCTTGCCAGTTCTCATTGGGATCGTAATGTTATTCCTTACGCAAGATGGGTTGGATTCACTGCCAGTACGTATTCAAAATTTGAAAAGATATACCAAGAAAATTAGATAGCCAGTCAAATATTACAAAACGTATATTGAGGAGTACAATAAAGAACAACTGGACTAAACGTGAATATTTACAGGATGAATTTTATTATAGAGATTCCGAAATATAATGCAAACAACAGAAACAAGTTACGATAGTAATATATCTAGACTTAATTACATTTTATTAATTTTCAGTGGTGCTGTTTTGTTTGGCAGCTGTTATATTTCCAATGGGCTTCCATGTCGATGAGATCGGCGGGCAACCGTATCAATTGCCCAACTCGCATCAAGTGGGAATTTCTTATATTCTCTTCGTTCTGGCACTATGGATCACAGTGATTTCTGAACTATTCGCTGGCAAAGTTTGTTTGCCACATTTTTAGCATGTTCCAGTAGTTTTTTCTCTCCCGACAATATATATGTATATATATGTATATATATACGTATACGCCTATTCCTAGTATTCAGTAATAATGTGTATCTCATGGCAGAGATAATTTTTTACAAAGCGTATCGTCTGTTAAATCCAGATGTGTATACGGTGGTAGGCATTGTAAAACTTCGTAATGGGTTAAAACAGTGTATACAGCGTGTATATGTTACGATAATGCACTGGGAGTATATTAGGTCTATCATTGTAATCTAAATCCATTAAAGTCTACAAGTTACTGAGTACTGAACTGTATCTTTTCTCAGAGGCCACACCATTCATCGTGAATTTAGCTTAAACATCTGGATGTAACGTTAGTACAGATTTCGTTTCTCGAACACTATTACATAGAATACAATTTCGATTTCATATGCGAACACTTGTAACAAACGATACAAGTGGTCGGGACGTGAGATAAGAATCTGTTAGCCTATTATCGCCAACATCTTGGATTGAAACTGGTGAATCTTCTTTTTTATAGGAAATAATAATAATAATAATATTAATAATAGTAATAATATTAATAATAATAATAATAATAATACAATAATAATAATAGTAAAAAAGAGAACAAAAACAAATTGTGCAAGAGAATAAATACTTCTTAACGTGTGTGTGACAGTCAACTTTGCACATTGTATATACATACTTTTATTACTTTCTATAAACCCCAATTTGTTTTCCATTTCAGATATTTATGTACAATTCTGAATAGTTAAGTGAATGGTATCATGTTGCATTTTGTATCTCATAAATTACATGTTAGCTGTAAAACCTTTTTTTTCGCTTAAAATATCTCTTATTCTTTATCTACATTACAAACATTACGACTAATATGATAATGAGGTGTGTGTGAATGAAGTGTGTATGCAGAAAGCCCTGTGTCAGCATTTCTACAATTCTTATAATCCGCTTTTTGTTTTCGTTTGACATCATGTAAAGCTGCCACTTTGGTTGTCAGAAAAAAATAATCAGCACATGATTGGTCCTTATATTCAAATAGAATTTATTCGACAGATAGAGAGAGGCAGGGGAAAAAAAAGAAAACATATGATGAGAAAGTAGCAGCTTGACAGAACGACAAAACTTTCCGTGTTATTAATTTTCTACCTGAGACTGAACCCAGGTACCATTTGCTTTGCGATCTACGTCTTGTCTAATGAATGAAACGTACATAATCGATCTTTGATATAAATCCTATGACTTATTTCCTTTAATAGAATAAAAAAAGAATATTATACTCGAAATAATAGAAATGATAATACGACGTTACGTAGGAAACAATGGACAACGGATTTATTGATTCTTGAAATTGAAGTATATGTTGAATCGAATATGTCAAAATGTATGTTGAACACAATATTACACGAAAACATTTGCATAAACAATTACGGAAGTGGGCATCCTTCGCACGCATTAATATCTAGTACTGAAATATTAATGTTTCAAATCGATAGGATGTTTATGGAAAATAACGAACTATATCTTTTCTGCCTACAATGCGACTAGTAGATCAACGCATGCAGGTAATCATATGTTTAGTTAATGGTTTCAAACGTCTTCTGATTCCCGTGAATGCTCCCAAAAATGATTTTCCCCTTCCCAATTTGCCCCCCATCCCAAAACAACGAAAGCAAGAAAAACAATGAAGGGTAAGTCTCCTTACTTGATCTGTTCCTGGTGTCTTGATTTAAGTATTTATTACATAATAAAGAGTATGAAAAGGAGAGCAATGAGTTTATGTCTTGTGTAGAAACGTGTACATATGTATATATGTTGGTACCTACGCACGGAGGTAAATTCTGTTAATGCTATTTAAATTCTCGTGTTTAACAGTTGAAGGAAACTTTCGACGAGTTTGGATTCAATAAAAATTTACACTATACAGCGGAAGTATATGGAACAATAATTCTCCGCCCCGAAAGTGGGTTATTTAAGTTGCGTATAAGTTTCTTCACCCCCCCCCCCCCTTCCCCTCCCCACACTTCCACCACAATCCGCGCTTGCTATTTCGTAAATCCTTCACAATTAAAATAAAAATTATTTTTCGATTCTTCCAGACCCCTTTAGCTCATCTTCGTTTCTCACTTTTTTTATTGTTTCCTTAATCTTTTCCTTTCCCCCACGATGTAAAAGTTTACGGTATAGAAGACTTCAATATATGTTCTATGCAATTCGTAGTACAGATAGGAAATGTATGTACAAGAGATCTGCATTCTCAATAATTTGTAAACTGTCTCATATATAAGCATCTAATACTCAACTCTCATAGAAACTACAAACTTACTCCAAAATCAGAACACTATCAACATTAACGTTTATAGCCAGCCTTTCGTGTCGTGCGTGTATCGGGCAAGAAAGCTATGCGTCAAACTCTTAACAACAATTTTTCTCTCTCTCTCAATCTCCCCCCTGCCCACGGACAGCATTCACTGGAAGTGGCAGCGAGTTTTAAAAAAGGAAATACCAGTTTGTCAGTGTAGCCTTCCATTCGCTCGTTCGTTCTCACCGGATACATTCAATGGCTCCCTTCGCTCCCTCCTTTCCCGATTTTTTGCGATGAGCTTATAAATATCAACAAGAACTCTGAAACTGTAAAAAATTTGCCCCTCGGTGTTTCGCAGGAGGGAAAAGTTCGCTGGCGCGGCTAGACAAAGGTCAGCATCTGTTATTTCTTCCGTCTGTCTCTTTCAATCTCTCTCTCTCTTTCTTTCTCTCTCGCTCACTCTCTTTCTTTCTCTCTCACGCTCCGTCTCAATTGTGGGTTTTTCAACGAACCCTGCCGGTATTCGACTGATTGCTGCCGATGGTGTCGGATCTTCTGTAGTACAGCAAGTACGGTACGCGAGGCGGCGACGGATTGAGGACGTCGTTTTCAGCGACGCCCTTTAAGGAGCTATCGTCATACCTGACCCAGTTTCCGTAGCCGACGTGGAAGGCGTCCGTCACATAGTGACCTTTCGTCGCCTCCTTCCCATCGTGGTACGTCACTGCGAACAACTTGTACTGCTTCTGTTTCACGGTCAGCTTTTGCTTCGCCGTGTTCGGTGAGAGTAATTCTGTGGAACAATGAGGTTCGTATGTGTATTCTGTCATGTATAATGTATGAATATAGAGTGACATATGCAAGAATATGAGCATTTATGTACACTGATGTTTTATGAATTTTTATGTGTACGTTGTGCGAATGTTAAAGAAGTATGTTCAAATATGACCAAACATGCTCACATATTTATAATTCAAATAAATGAGAGCGAAGCATTTTTCGTTCAATTAAGAGCAAAAACGAAAGAAAAGAGAAACATACTGTTATCCAATTTTAGATCCACCGGGAATTCGACCTTCTTCAAGATCTTTGAGCATCCATCTAGCTTGTAATCGAACCATTTCAGATGTAAAATGAGAATGACCGGTAGTTCCTCTAATGTAACTTGCTTCCAAGCTTCAATTTGCTGTTTAGTTTTACTACACGTCATTCCTTCGACTTGATCTTTGCCAACGAGGATATCTAAAGCACCTTTCACGGACTCTGCTTTCTGTCAACAGTAATTTTTTATTTTTATGTCATTAGTTTTTCCTCAGGGGCACTTTGATCAATGTGCCAAATTTTCTGCAAACCTCAATGTCGAGCTGTAGTGTGAAGAATGGCTGAACGTTGTCTGTTGGCTGTTCTCCAGCTCGTGACACTCTTGATCTCAGCTGACCACGGAAAATGTCGGACAACGGTGTTCGACCGAATTCAGTGCATCGGGTAATAGAACCTTTGTTCTTTGGACCCAAAATTACCTAAATGCCGACGATATGTTAATAACGTACATCAACATGTATACGATCGAGTATTGTTTATAAGTATATTACACTTGCTTCTCCCAAAAGTTTCTTTCCGTTCTGATAATATGTGAAGGCTAAACACTGTTTATATACAGTAACCACAAACTTCTATATGTATTAAACATAAAGACCGTATGCCCAACAATGAACATATAAGGCTACACAGAAAAATCTTTTGGAACAGTTTAGTATACACATATCAAGTCCATATTGTTGTCTTACCTTCCACTCTTCTTCCCCATGATTATTATAGTTAACATTCGATTCTACGTTAGCAACCTGATTCTGATCATTACTGACTAATTTGATAAGCTGTAATACGTAAATTATGTTAACATCCTCACGTACAGGTCAACAGTTAATTTTGACCTGTACTGTTGTAACAGGTTGGTGCTTTAAAAGTTCAGATACCTCTAGCATCTCGTCGTTGATGCCGTTGAGAAGACACGAGAGAAACTCCTCGGCATCCTCTTGCCGTCCTTCTACCGAAAACACTCCGGCTGCCGAGGTGTTCTTCAACATTGTGTAAACATAAGAAGGTTCAAAAGCTACGCCACACTGTACATCGACAACAGTTTCATCACCTCGTTTCTGAACTCTGTCTTTTCTCGCTACTCTTGCACCCTCAGCAAGCGGCGCAAATTCATGTACAAATTTGACCCTATACCAAAAAAATAACAATTTCATAATACATTACGCGTTCTGTAAATAGAGGTCGTAAATAGGCCGCATTCGTGGATGTCATGTAACGATTAGCTACTTACATATTGTCAATTAGAGGAGTGGACGAATTTTTGCTGGATGTCTTTGAATGCGGAAGAGCCTTTAAGAGATTATAAAATGGTGGGCAAGCGAGCAAGGCTTGTAATATACTGTTGATGTAACAGTAATTGCTACGGTTAGTGAGTCCTCGCGGTAGCAAACTCACAGTCTGCCTGTCCATTTGATAGCTTACCAGAAATTCTAAACAAGCAAAATAGTTCGCAAGACGACTCCAAACGAAGTAACTTAGAAGCAAACTTGAGCTTTTTGAAACACCAAACTAATGAACTCAACGGAAATATTAGCAGAAGCTTTAGTGAGAGAAAGGAATTCTAAAGTATGAAGAAAATAAACGAATACTTTAATCGACTATCATCTTTTTTTGTAGTTCATTATTTTGGTATTTGTCAAGTTCAATTGTCATGTAACTTACCGCCCATCCTAACTACCGCAGGATCATCAAACTGATTCCGAATAGACTGAGGTGTTTTACACTCATTCACAATCGGTACATTCGTTGACACAGTCTCGTTTTCCGGTATCGAGTTATGTTGATCCTTTGGCACTGTCTGTACTGGGGTTTTGACGACCAGATTACTTTCAGGTGCAGGACTAGCTGGCAGAGGATTGATACGTGCCGTTGGCTTGAAAGTGGAAGGCGTTGACGGTGATTCTGAACTACCCTTTTTCAGTATACTGGCCCACGACATGTTGGGAACAGTAGCCGGCGTCGAGGTGGACGCCGTCCACGTCGAATTTGTCGCTGCCATAGTTGTCGTAGTTGGAGTCTTTGCAGGTTCTTCCTGAATCGGCTTCGCCGGAGCACTTTCCTCAGCTTGCACCTCATTCTCCCCTGCCTTCGCTGTAGGTTTAGACAACGTTTTGACAACAGTTGTCTTAATACTAGAAACAGTCTCGTTCTTAAAGTCCTTATCTGTCTCACCGTTCTGTTTAACTTCGATACTACTGTTGATATTCACACACGGGACGTCAGTCTTTTCTGCGCCGTTGCAATTGTCGTTCACCGTTGAGACAATGTTGTGTTCTATTTTAACATTGACAGGCTGCACCTTGCTATTGTTGCTTGAATTTTTTCGATTGGCAGTATTCTCATCGACATTGTCGGCGCAAGCGTCGAGCTTGCTATTATTTACAATCACTGTGGTAACAATGTTCGTCTGAGAGGAATTGTTGTCCTCTTCATTGACTTGATGAAAGGGCGGCTTGCTTGGTTGAGTGGTATAAGAGTTTTGAGCTCGTTTCTCATGAGTCTTTGTAGCAGGCACCTTAACGCAGTCTTGACTTGGCTGCGATATGACTGGTTGTGATTGTCTAATCATATTTCCATATCCGTATCGCATGTTGCTAGGGGGGTGATGGTGAGTGGGATAGGTGGGATGTGCGTGTGGATGAGCATTTGTGTGAGGATGAATGTTAGGTGAAGAATACACAGGAGGATAGAATATGGGACCTGCAACCTGATGCTGTTGCGGCGATACAGATGGATCAGAGTACATATAAATGACTGACATTTGTGGATGATATTGTCCCTGCTCGCCCATATATCCAGGCTGCATTTCCGTGTTAGGATTCATTCCTCTGTTAAAGTTATCCCTTCTCACTCCCCTTCCCCGTCCGCTTCGTCGGCCGTTTTCTCGAGCATATGGAACATCATGAATTTCACCAGTAATATTGTAACCTGGATGGGGATATGCCATTTCAGGTATAAATGGAGGTACATGCCCGTCGGCAGGTACACTGTACATAGCTGCCTGCCAATTGCTGCACATTGTGGTCATTATTTGTTGAGGATACGTATGTGCAGGTGGCATCGCTGTCATGAAAATAGAAGACGAGGCATTTGCAGGACTACCATATTTTATGAGGCTTTCCTCAGTTTCCGCTGTATAATATAGACAATGTACAATTTTAGAGGGCTATGGTTTACAATGATTGTTCAAGTCACAGCAAAGAACACTAGGGAAACAAAGCGTTTGCATATTATCGTGCGGAAAACTAGATCCCTCGGTGTTAGTATTGGATTACATAATCGCTACTCACAAAAAAGGTAATGAGACTAATATGGAATTAGCGGCGGACTCAAACATTATGCTCAGCTGTATATATTAGGTATATGAAGATGACTTACCATTTTGATACCAATGATTCTGCACTAATTCTGGAATCTCAGTCACTGTCGAATTTGTATCATTATTACTCTCAACAGTATCCCATGGTAATTTTAAGGCATCAATTGCAGCATGGGACTTAAGAATCGATATCAATTGATTCTTATCACTGTCATCCAAATCACGCAGGTCTAAGAACTGAAAATCAAGCTGGAAGAACAACACTAATTTAGCAAGCCATAGAAAAGCCAAGATATCAATATATGCTTAGTCATACAATGAAAAGGCAAGTTGATAACACCAATAAAATATTTCTCAGTACTATGCAATAAAACATATAAAGCTATCAGCTAACATTGGGGATTTACAATAACGTAATCGTAAATTAGGTTTATGTAAGAGGTCATTTTTTAATGTAATATTTGCAATATCTCGGCTGCCGCAAAGAGGTAGATACGTAAAAGAGCACGCTCCATACGAAAGTGTCAGAAAATAGCATGTTCACGTTGTTATTCCCGACGTAATAACGGAAAAGAACGGTTCTACCATTCCGGCGCAAAATATTTGATTCCCTTGATCTCCGTGAGAAAACAGCTTAATCATTGACCGTTCGTTCCATAACCGGCAATAATCTCAATGCAACTGGAACGTCGTGGACCTAACCTCGAGTCGCTTAACCATGCACACCGTATCGACAACATCGGCCGAAAATTATTAATCCGATGTCCTGCCGACATTTCCAATTGATACACACCTCATTCCGTACGTCCATGCTTATGTCCATCGTCGGTGTAAAACATTAAAAACAGTGCGAGCAGAAAGACATGAGGCTCCGGTGATTTATATCAGCGATTTGCTAAAAAAGTTGCGGGTCTCGCTTTTCGTAGTTTCGTAGCACACCGCTTATCACAATTTCTTATTTTTCGAAACGACCGCCGTTCGTTCGCACGTAAAAAAATGTTGCGGCCGGAGTTCGTCTATAAAAATATACAGGCACCGTTCACGTTCTATTGCGCTCCGAACAGGCGAGGGGAGACGGATCTTTCTTTAACAAAAATTACACAATGTGAACGTTCATATTTCGGCAGTTGTGTGGTTAAAGAGGGCGAAAGCACATTGCTGCGCTGCGAATTTTCGACTCTTCCCGCAGGAATTTGTGGCGGAGCCACCTGATTGCCAAATTTCGACCCCGTCCGTTGGCAACAATGGAACCGACGAAGGTTGGCACCAATTTCAGTTGACCGGTAGTGAACTTGAAATTTCGGAGGAATTTTTCGAAGCCGGAATTTTCGAAAAATTTCCGCAGTGAAAAGTGTCTGTGAAGTGAAATAGTGCCCCAATTCTCTGCATTTTCCGGTCTGGCAGCCCTGAGATGGAAAAATTCCGGTCCAGGCGGTGAGTGAACACTTTAATTCACATTCGAATTTTTCTTGTCGTTTCCACCCACAAAAGTGAAATGAAACAATTTACGCACGTAAGAGTTACTGTAGCGTCTTCTAACGGTATCATAACTTCTAATTCACTAATTGATATGTCGAAAACAAAAAAATGTTCCTGCCAACCGGTAGAGAGTCACTTTGGTGCACAATTCTCTCCAAGAGTTAGCGAGTTTCACGACTGTTAATCACTTTGGCCGGTTACGAATTTTGTCGACAACCGTTGGAACTACTTGTTTTCCAGGTTACACAAGTGTAAGACGAAAGTCCGAGAGTTCGTATCGTTGTTAGGCAATAATCGCGGGCGAAAGTGAACGAAACTGTAACGGTGAAAGTTTCGCGATATATGTCTCTGATCTAAATTAAAGATTACCTAGACTTGTCGAACTTGCTGAAACATTCAAGTAAGAGTGTATAACGGCCAATAGCAATACTTATCAAAGCATCCGTGTGAGTCAGTATCATGAACATTTTTTGAAATTACAGTAGAGATAGAGAACGACGTGAACAAATAGGATAGATAAGTTTTACGATGATCGGTAATCGTAAGTTACAGCATGTTCAGATATAGAATGATTGCTTGACAAAATAAATAGCCATGATGGATTCCTCGGGGTAAGGAAATGGTTTGCCTTGTAAAAATTAACTTGCTACCAGCAGTGAACCTGTAACGAAAACTTGAGTACGTACTGAAGGTCGTACAGGTACCCTAATGCTAAATAGAATCGGAACTGGCTTAAAAAATTAGATTACATCAGGCTATTTAGACAGCACATATGCATTACATAATGCACGCTACATAACTTCGTGATGATTTCTGTAGAGAAATAAATTCAAATAAAGCAGGATTCGCGCGGTAGTGCCAACTTAGTTTTCATTTCATTCAGGGTGGTACGCCTGGTAGTGACGAATCACGCGCGATATTTGAATGCAATCGGCTTCATGACATAACGTATTTTATTAGACAAAATTGCAATAATTAAATTGCTTTATATTTTCATCTTACCATTACATTTTAATTAATTATCCCACCGTCGACAGAGTGAAATTGCTTAGCGACATCTTCTATATCTAAGGAAATATTTTATTGTAGACCTGTAAATGTTCCAAAAATAAAACAAATAACCTTACAATAAAAACTAATACAATCGAACCACTTAACGAAGTTGAAAGGAAATCAAAGTCTATTAAGTAACAGTCATTAAACACATTTTTACGTAACGTAGTTCAGCAAATACCAGTAATTGAAGATACACCTCAGATCGCAATTATAACTTTATCATCCTCTCCTTACATAAACCGACCGATAATCGCACAATATAAAACTAAGCCCCAGATATGACTTCGTACGTAAAAATCCGATTGAATTACCACGCTTTCGCGCCTTTCACGCGACAAACTTCCGACATTCTCCGCCGTCGGCGCTCGCGATCCTGAAACTGGCGGGCAAATTTTAATCTTCCAAAATTTCCCTCCCAAATCCTCTGTCACTTCGGTTTCCCTCGACCCACATTGAGCCGACCGAAAATTTAAGAGCAACCTCCCGGCGTACTCTTTGTCTTTCTCGACGAACTCCGAATGGAAATTTCGTCCGACGCACGTTAGGTAACGCGGGTTAGGATTTCTGCAAGTATAATGGAAAATCCGTAGGAAAGTAGACGGCACGTCGGGCTCGGTACAGTGGATGCAAAGGGAACGGGCATGATACAGGGTGGCGTGTCCGTTTGGACGTACGGGATGGCGGGAGGAGCAATAAAATACGTTGTCATGTTCGTCGAGCAGCTAGCTTGGTCGCCTTTCTTCCAGAAGAGCGAGTACCACCCTCTGCTTCGCTCCAGTTTCCTTCGCATTGCTACTTTCGGGGGAGGAAAGTACCTACGGTCGGTCTAGAGTCGGCGTAGAGCGCGTTTCAGAAGCTGAAGGAAATTATAGAGCTCAAGTGTATAGAGTTATATATAATCATTTTATTAGTAGCATTGGTATAAAGTGGATAAAGAGATATGCAGAGAGATATTTATTTTTCGGTCTATGATAATGGGAGGTTTATTGATGGAACTTTTGGTTGACAGTTTGGCACTGATAGAAATTGTGGTTTAGATGAGATTAGATTTGTGTTTATGGAAAATTATTGAGCCTGTATTAATTACTTTTTCGGACGGGAGGTAGGTTGCATATTACGTATGCAAAGCAGTATTATTGTAAAATTTTATGTAGTTTTGTCTAACTCTTACTATAAATTATAAGTATTATAAGTAGACAGTAACAATAAATATTAAATTTGAATAATTTTCTTTACAGGCAGGCTCATATTTATCCAAAATAATTTTCCACAACATACATCCAATTTTCTTACAAACTAAAAAATCACTTCCCGTTACAAGACTGCGGAACCAAGTTCGAACTACTTACGATATTCAATATTTAAACCACACGTTCGAGAAAGATCGAAAAAGTCCAATTCTCCGCCTCCTGTTCTTCGAAAGCTGTTACTCCCCCTCCGAAAGTTTCTCGTCCGCCTTCTGAAACAGCCTGTAGGAGAGAGCCTCGCGACTCGAAGTCCCGCTTCTAATCTTTGGCCGCATGCATTATGCATCGGGCCTGACCCGATATTCTGTCTGTTTGACCGTGTCCCGACGATGAAAAGTGTTTTTCTTACATTACGTCCGCGGGCGGAGCCGTTACGTTCGAAGATAAAAAGTAAGGAGCGAATGAGTGAAAGAGAGAAAGAGAGAGACAGTATGTATGTGAGCGCGCGCGCGCGCGCGCATTGGGCGGCGTACGAATATTAACCGGATCCTTCGGACCTCCACTTTCATCTCGAGTCGGTAAACGGACAGGGGTGGGTCTTCAATGATAAAGGCAATGAATACTGAGAGAGTAGTTGGTAGGATGTATGGAGTGGCCAATATGTCTTTTAATCAGAGCTTCGATTACTTGCGGGACTAATGGTATATCGCTAGGTCCACAAATTTTATGTCTTCATATTACTCGTCCGATGAATATAGTATGTGTACTGTAAATCAAATATATCTACGAAATTGTATTGTTCTATAACTGTTATACGTATAATGTATTCTTGGCCAGTTCTTTCAGTGTTATATTTGTAACTACTAGAACTCAATGATTTTTAACTGGAAAGCATTGACTTTAAGTGATCGAAGTTAAAGCCAAGAACACAATATTATAATACTGTACATTTACACTGACGGTCAGTAACCGATTGTTGCAACCTGATTTTACATAAATAGTTTTCAATAGTTGCCATATCAAAATTAATCATACACGATCAGCGCGTAATTCGAAGATTTATAATAGATATGAGAAATGTTCGTAATTTTTGCCACTCATAATTGTCTCTGCCGTACGAGGGAGGGAACTTTTTTTTTCCTTTCGGCACTTAGGGGTGGCGGAAGCCAAATGGTTAGGGATGCGTGGGAATGGCCGCCTGTTGCGTTCGTCCGGGCGGAATTGGAAAAATCAAATTTTTTTTTTGGCCGCCGCCGCGCTTAGGGCGAAACTTGTTTTAGTTGCGTGGCCAGTCGGCTAGAAGGAGAATATTATCGATAGACCCTCGCTGGGGGTTCCTTGTTTTGCATACGCTCATCGAAAACAGTCGGACGTACGAATCAGATTTCGACAGTCGGGTTGGCTCGTGGCTTCCGGCGACATCCAGACATTTTGCTCTTTGCCCAACGTTTTTTCGACCGTGGAGATAGTTGACCGTAATAGATAAAGTTTATACGCGTTCGTATACAAGTGTATACGGAATAGCATTTTTTATTTATTGGCCGAAAATTGAATAAACATTGGAAATGGACAGTAGGAACTTTGAGTTGTTAGTAGTTTACAGTTATTGTTTTGATGCTCATGTAAAATTGTTTGAACGCGATGTAGATAGTTAGAATCAGAGCGCCTAGTGCATTGCTACCGGACTTACGTAAAAGTAACTTTCGTAACAGCTGTTTAGGGTTTGATAACTACACGTATAAGTTGGATGCCCATCGAAAGAAATTATGAATAAAAACGATAGGATAACTTAAAGTATTTATATGATTAAAATTCGGGTATACATTTTCTTCCGAATATACAGTTCAGAGTTTGGGACTCAACAAATTAATTTTAAATATAGTTTACATATAGTTTACAATATCCCTAAACTAGTCGCAACTGAATTCAGAAAGAAATTCTTCTGTTAAGTAATCGCAGTACAAAAATTAACATTTCTACGTCCCAACCGTATCAAAGATAACAATGTACAGGGTATCCCAGTCGCGTCCCAGAGTGTAATCGGACACCAAAAAGGAATCTGACAATTGGGAACGCGCCTGTCGAGCGGCAACCGGAATTACGTCAGTGCAAGTTCCGTTCGATAAACTAGCGCAAAGCTTCTGAACTGCGTTCCTTTCGCAGCCGGTGCGAAACTCACCCCTCGCATGTACCGCAAGGAACGCCCTTATGCGTCAGTTATGGTATTTATATCGTGCACGGTATACCTAACGCGACCGGCCAGCTCCGAGGCCTTATATTTAGTTTATGTTCTTGCACTGCGGCGGCCGGATAAAAAATTGCGATTTTTTTATTGCCCGATTATATCTCGAGCCTCCGCCCCCCCGTGTCGGCGTCTTAAAGATTACACGGGCGTGGTTATTTACGCTCAACCTGAGGTTAGGGGTAGGGGTGAGGTGGGAGGGAGGTTATTGGCGGACGCATTTTTTTCTTTCTCCTTTACTCGCGGCCGAGAATTTCGCGACATTTATGGATTGGCGTAAATTCGGAAAAATCGTTCTTTGTTGCAGGGGGTGGTACTTGGCGGAATATGGGGTAGATTCGGGTTGCGTCGTAGTAATGTAGTGGTAGATTGGCATAGATGTTTCGTTGTATGTGTAGCGTTGCAGATTCTTTCATTTTACTGACGATTAATGAACAGTCGGTCCATGCGAAAATTGCAGTATGTTCTGTCACGCATACTTACTGTTTAGCAGAATCATAGAAGACATGATTTATTAAGTTAGGATTAGATAGAATAAGACGGAGCAAGAAAAGATACAGGTATCAATTAATAATTAATAAGCCATAAGCTAACATTATGGAAATGAAATAGAAAAAAAATAGAAGGTATAGTTTCCATCATAATACCGGTATATCGAATTGCAGGAATGCCAACGTAGTTCATGCAAACCTAGAATCTATTACCAAACTAAGATACAACCTACCCCTAGTCCTCAGGAACCTAACGTTCTCTTTCCCATAAAACGGAGCTTCGCTATCAAACATTTTTAATACAGACTCTCTTAGCGTGGCAACTCTTGCAAAACTCGCCCTTTCTCATATTTCACCACCTTCGAGCCCTTCGAGCCCTTCCCTAGCCCTCGCGGCCAGCCACCCCCTACCCGTTAAAGGTGAAGCTCGCTTAAGTCGCCGCTGAATGACAAATAAATATGGTAATGGCCATTCAGGGAACTTCAAATGCCGCGCATCTTAGCTTTTGCGCCGCATCGAAAGAAGAAAAGTTAAGGGAAACTTTCCGCGCGGCGCGCGCCTCGGAGAGCTGAAAGTGCCGCGAGTGCTTGCCACGAGGATAGGGCGGTAAAACAGGAGGGGGTGAGATGAGGCTGGAGCAGGGCGAGGGACCGTGGAGTTACCTTAAATAATATAAAATTCAGAGGAAGTTGATAAGCCGGGGCCGCGCTCGAACTTTTCACTCGACGCCTGCCGTTTCTTATTATAATGAATGCATATCGGCTTAGCCGAAACTGAAAACGACGCCTGTCGGCGAACCCTTTTTCGAAGTACTTCAACCCTGGCTTCGGGGGAGGGGAGGAGTGGGATTGGTTCTTCGCTTCTTGACGAATCGCAGAGTACGAGTGTTGGTATTACTTGCTTCGGTATATGTAAATTCCAATACTGCTTGGTTTCGATGGTCAAATTTTGTAAAGGGTTAACATTTCCGAAGGGACAAGTAAATGTCAGACTCTTTAGTAATACTCTTTGTACCAAATTTAACTTGAGGCGTTTTTTAATTTCTACGCTATATATAGTCGCAAGTGTCTCGTATTTTAACAGCATAATTTAGTACAAAATAGTACTTTCATCTTTCCGAAATCATGTATATATTAAAACTTGGGATTTGTAAAGTTTGTATCCGACAAACATGCGCGCAAAAATATCCTACAGAGATAACTCTGTTATATTGAAAATAAAACAGAATAAATCCGAAACGAACGTACGGCGCAATGAACGGTCATCGTAAGGATTCCGACAGCATTCGCAGCTCGCGCCTGCGCGGCAAGCGACGACGCCCAATTACCGGCCAGCTTAATTTGTCATTTCGGGGCAAAATTTTTCCGATGAGCCCGCGACGTAGAATTATGTCGAAAGTTCCGGCGAACGTTTGCCGGGCATGAGAGTCTAAAAGCCGGGAAAGGATCGCTTTATTAACAGGGCTCGGCGTTTGCGGCAAGGGGTGGGGGGGATGAGGAAATAAAAGCCGGGGAGACAAATGGCCTTGGTACCGTTAAATCATCGCGAAAAAGTTAGTAATTTAATAAGCAATTTCATGTAAATTCACGCCGGCCGGTCGTTACCCGACCGTTCCTTTTCCTTGACGTTTCGCTCGCCGAAATAGACGCGGCCAATGAGAGATATTACGGCGAATAAATTAAACGGGTTGGTCAATATTGAAACTCACCCCCCATCCCCCCACCGCCGGCCCCGCCGCCCTTCATAAAGATCGTTCGAGTGTTTGCGTGAATTTATTAGGCGCTCGCCCGCCCGCTGGCGAATATGTATTCTGCAATTTTGGGAGAGGTGTACGTCGGCCGAGATAACGTTAAAACGTAATAAAATAATTGAGCCTGACGAAATGTTCGGATTTCGATGGTATTCGACTGGGATAGCCTGCCTGATGGGTCGTCAGCTGGAATAAATACTGAAGGCATAATGAAATAAGATGATTAAAAGTACACCTAATCTGTCCGCGTATACTGTCCGCTTTTCTCACCGTTTTCTTTATTAAACTATCGACTTTTCACTACTTTTCTCACCATTCTTGTGAAACAATGTGTTACAAATATAAATCAAACATTCGAGATCGACACTGTTTCCTCCGCGAAGCATCTAAAACATTCCACGCCCGAAACTTTACAAGAACACCAGTGCAAAATCGTGTTTACCACCCAGTCTACCTTTCTCATCCCCCAGGAAGGAATTCTCTCGGTCCCGCGCGTTTACGTAACATTTAAGCGTTCATCCCGCCGTAATGGGGTGGGCATATCGAGCAATATGGCAGAAAATAAGGTGGCCCCGATAGGGGTGGTTTTAGGCGGCGGATGTTGCTTTCTGGGGTGTTGGGCGGAGTTTGATCGCTGATCCTCGCTTGATGCCGCACTTTATCCCGAAGGAATCGACGATCGATCATCCGTCATGCTTCTCCAGCCTTCGCCTGCCTTCCCGCGAGACGATATTACGGATACATTCGAGATTCAAGCTTGTATCCGCACGTATCGTCACTGACGAGTCCGGTTACACGCCCGGAATACCTTAAGGTCGCCCGGATTTAAGATCGGGAACGTAGGATGACGCTGAAGATGACGTTTTATAGGATTATTTCGACAGATTGCAATGGGTTAGGTGAACTTAGGTGAACTTTGTCCGTGGCGAAGGTCTAATCGGGAGATTGAGAGTTTCATCTTTTCGTTTGATTGGACCTGGTCGTTTTCTGAAGGACGTGATGCGGGGGATGTGAGTAGTTTCTGGGATGATGTTAAGGTTTAGGGTGGGTGGTGGAAGGAATAGAGCTGGGCAAAAATCTGAAGTTTGGTTGGGAGTAGATAGGTTAGAATATTCGTTTTGGGTGGGTAGCGACAAAGTTTCGAATGGTACACATATGTTATAAGGTAGATAATTGATTGATTGAAAATGATTATATAATTTATATAATTTTTATATATATAAAATAATTATAATTATAAAAATAGTTTCACTTTTAAATATAAATACATACAGGTTACAAACTTGCCTATTAGAAATTCATGTTATTACAATAGTAGAAAAGAATATTTATTTCACAAGTACAGTTAAAAATTATATTTTCCAACGTATCATTTAAACTCGTATACAGCTCTAAACATTTGAATCGGTTGCATCTTAGAAAAATCGTCTTGAATTCGCTTCAATTCCATCCAGCAAAGTGTAATGCGCCGCTAGATTACTTCCGAAAACGTCCGACGAATTTTCATCCAACAAAATGTTCATTCCCTTCACGCTTCCGGTCGCCAGAGCTTTCAAAAGCTCAGAAAGCTCAAATGCGCCGATAAGTATATATAATATGCGGCTCGGCACATATAGATTTACATGCGAGAGGGACAGAGTATCGCGAGAACGGCGGACTCCGAGGGAGGGGGGTGAGTGGGCAAAAGGGGTGAAAGAGGGAAAAGTGGAGAGAGGGTGGCGTACTCTTTGCCGAACGCCGAAAGCAATATATCGATGTTTAGCAACCAATAAACGGATCCCTCAAAGAGGGCTTTTACCGTAAAGCGCTTCGATGCCGAGCATGCCGACGTTCCTTCCATCCACACACACACATACGTACGCCCGCACACCGATGCACGCGACGACATTTACCTACGGATTCGTATACGGTCGCGAGTTTGTGTATATCGAGGTACAGAGTCGTTCAAAGTACGTACCGTCGCTTCGAATCGAATTTTTAATCAGAGAAGTACGGAGTAAAATGTCAAATATGAGAGATGAGTAAAAATGTTACGTTTTTGGAATTTTGGGGAATTTATTACACAGCGTTGCAAGAGAAGAAACTCGAAATAATATTACAAACCTTAATTGTAATTGTTAGAATGTATTCAGATATTATGACGAAATTGAATTTAATGAACTTCAAATATCACTTTAATAAATGATTGAACAAAAATAATTTCCTAATAATTAAAGCAGAGCAAAAAAATGCCACAACTATATTCAAACATTAATTAAAAGTACTTCATTTTTATTTTACAAGTCCATCTCTTTAAGCTTACATTAGATTCAAAGTATCATCCGCAATTTAAGTTGCAGTTATCGGCCGGTAAAGAGCAGGAAAAATCGTTGCGTACGCGTTGTGAAATTGCCTGTAGGCACGTGGGGGGTGGGGAGGGGTGGAACGTTAACGGTGCCAAGCGAAGCAGGGCGCTTTTATGGCTCAAAGTAAACGCATTTATAGAGCAGTTTTGCCGCCGTCGTACTGGCGCAAGTTCGCGAGCGGCGAGCATTTAACGCCGCTTTTATGATAATGTTATCAATAGCTTGCCTACGGGCCGCATTCGCGAGCACGTCGGGTGCCGGGGCGGCCGCCATGTATTTATAACTTACCTTTATCGCTCACCTGTTTCGCCGTCTCTTCCATTCCTAAAACGCTTCCGCGCCACTTACCCGACGAATCCTATTTGTACGGCGATCCGATTTTTCTGCTTTTTGACTGCTGATCTTGAACGAGGATGTAGTCGATTGATGTTTTTATCGAACCTGATCGGCGTCATAAAGGGTGGCTTGACTTGTCAGTCTTGTAGACTGAAAAGTTTCCAATTGATAGACATATTTTTGGACGAAAGTTAGAAGTAATTTTTGGTTAGCTTAGAAGTGATTTCTAGGTTTGAGTTGGCAAGAAAGTATTTTCGGTTTTCAAACATAGATAGTATTGTAATTTTTATGGAAGAATATTTTTCTTGTAGCATTTGATATTAGTCGCATTTAAGTTGTGCAGCAAGATGAAAAATACGTTCTGTATTAAAATTTATTTTCTTGCCAACCTGATTAAGTTTAAAGTTACTGAGCTACAGGGATGATATGGTTCAGATTTTGATACATGATAAGAATTATTTCGTTGCACCTTGCATGTCAGCAATCATTCGCCTTATCGGTAATATTTTCCTGAAAACGGAATAAGCTGGGGCAAGGTAGGAAGCTGGCGTTGTATATTTTGCGAATACCTCGGAATAAAGTAATAAAGTGTTTTGCCCTGTCTCGGGCATTCCTGGCGGAGTGTAGGGGAAGGTGATTGAGAACAGGAACATCTTAAAGGCGCTCTTATATTGTCGCAGCCGAGGCGACGTCAGATGCAGCTTCTTCCATAATTCTTCGCTCGAGTGCCAAAGGAAAGTTAACTCGCGTCCGAGAAAAAGATCGATGCCACCGCCCCACGAGTACTTATTATCATCAGTTCTCACAATTCTTCTAAAAATATCAGACATTTTTTTTATATAATCGTGCGGTCGGTTTTACATTATTTAAAAATTATTACTGGGTTTGGTCGATTGAATGTTTATTATTATAATATAGTTTGAAAATTGCTGAAGGCATTACGTGCATTCAGATTCTGATTTCCATTAATTATATTTATATTTTACTATCAGGTTCAAAGTTCGTTCAATTTCTACTAGATTTAACCCTATTACAATCGTGAGTTAGAACATTTTTTATTGACTTCCAAAGTAATTTAATCTTTTCTATTGGTCCATATATGTTCTAATTTTAATTATTCTAGCATTTGGTATAGACTTTCTCCATTTGAGTACAATGCAAAAAACGCAATTTTCGCAGTGGTCGCGTCCTATCAATTTCTACCAAATTCATCCCCATTAAATAAGCCTTATTCGCCAACCTCACTCCCCGAACTTAAAAATCGTCCGCCCAAGTCCCGCATCAGCATCCACTTACAAAGGACCTCCCGAATTAGCGAAACTCCGCCGAAAAATGCCACCCCCTTTGCTCACCCCCGACAACATGGCACCGTCCGCCGAAAACATTCTCCGGCAAACATCCGAGCATCCCCTCGATCCTCGCGATCCAGCGAAAAAGCCTGACTATTGTACCCCAGCTTCCTGCCCTCCACCCCCCTCCACCCGAAAGAAAGCCTAGGCCACCCTCGGAACCCGGGCAAGAGCTCAAAAGAAGAAGCGCCCCCAAAACGAAAAATCCGTGACAAAAGCCTCGCGAGCGGAAGAGACTTTCCTCGGAGGGGGTGGCTTTGACGGTCGCTGAAGGGGTGGCGGAGGGTGGCCCTCGATGCCCAGGGGGGTGGCCGTTCGCTGACCACTGGCCAGAGGGCTCGATTTGCGGCGCGGGGGAGGGAGGGGGGGTGTGCTGGGAGCGGAAAAGGCAGCGTCTGAGGCGGCCGAGCGAGTGTCTCGTAGGTTGGCTCCGCGCAATTCGGGGGAGAGGATCCTTGAAGAGCCGAGACCAGCGCCCCATTGGCTGGCGGACCGGAGCCAGTGGCGGCCGGCCAATCGGCGGCGGCCCTGATAACGGCGGCGGTTCTTCTCGGCGTGCACGCCTCCTTCAAGACGCCACTCCGTCAGGACTGCTTACTCCTATCTGGACGCCTCCGCTATTCCTATATACGTATAGGTACTACCTACAGCACCTACACCACCTACCCCAATCTCCAAGCACCCACCCCCAGGACTGTTAGGACTGCCAGGACTGCTTCTCCTATCTGGACGCCTCCACTATTCCTATATACCTACTCCACCTACCCCAACCTTCAAACACCCGCCCCCACCCTCGGGATTCACCCCCGAGCGACCATCTTCTTTTGCCCGGGACAAGAAGTCTTCTTCGTCCTCGGCCCAGCCCTCCCCTCCCCGACCTTCGTCCTCGTCCTTGTCCGACCTTCGGCCACCTCCAGCTCCTTCATCCTTCTCAAGCCAGGGGCTCGTTCTCGCAGACTAGACGATTTCTATGTCGGCCCCCGCCTCGGGAGCCTCTTACCTTCCACCTTCTGCCTCTTACCTCCGAGCACTCGCCGTGGGAAGCGAATTGACTGCCGGATCATTTGGTACAGCCGGGCTCGAAGGGGGTGGCTGGGGGGGTGAGTGTATTTCAGGGAATTTCGATGGGCGGTGTCGCTTTAGTTTTCTGCCCGAAATTGCTTTGATCGAGCCCGGATCGTGAGGGTGGAATTTAAGGGGTTGAATCTGGGTGGGGGTGGGTGGTTAACTCTGTCGGGATGGTCTTTTTGATTTGGCGGGTGGATGTATCGCGGGAGATTATCGGTGTGAGGTATCTGTTTAGGGAGTTGTTGTGTGAGTGTACTCTGACATATACTGTGATGTGGTTGAGGTATTTTTTTGATATGGAATGGGATAGGATGATAGGAGATAGTAGATTTTTTGTCTTTTTAGATGACGAGAATTAGACGGCTGCTTCACATTCTTTGATATTTGCAACAGTGTCAGAGACATATGACTAGGAATAAATGAACATTATTTTATTATCTGTAGGACACTCATTAAGTTGAATTATTTTGTTAAAATACAAAGGAAAGATAGAAATAGGTAATAAATCAGATGTATCGTTAAAAAATCGAAACCTTATAATAGAAGGAAGTAATGTAGCAGTACTCAATCAAATTCTAGTGACGTCTAATGATCTACTTCTTCCCAATATTCTCATTGTCCATAATCGTAAAACATATGACATTTCGACCCTAACCCATTTACTAAAATCCACCTGTCACCTCACACACCGCATCCTAACCCAATCAAACCTCTCCTCGCAACCTGAACCACCTAAAAACAGCTCTCAAACCCACTTCCCCTCATCCACCACTTCCGACACCCTCTAATTACCCCAACGTTTCTCAGCAAACCCTCCCCAACCCCGAAACGCATCCACGCTCCAAAATTAATCGTTTCACCTATCGCTCGTCCGCTTATCGTCCCTCCGAATCGCAGGTGCTCCCTTGTCTGATCTTTGGCACATTCGAGGTCCTGAATTAGTACGGAAGGTACTGAAGGTCCTTAAAAGTCCTTAGAAGTCCTTAAAAGTCTTGCAGAGTCTCGCGCTCGCGAGAGCGTCCTCGGGGCATGTAAGGTACGCCGTAAGTGGCGTAATGGGGCTACGTTCGGCTGACAAGATAAAGGGTGACGATAAGGTCTCCCCCACCGTTCGGAGGCCTTCATTTCATGCCTTTTCCCGGGAAGGTAGAAGGTAGGGTAGGGTACGTGACCGTGCTCCGGGCCGCGTGACGCGTGTAATAACCGTAGCGCGGCTTCTTGCACGCACACCCCTGCCGGATTAGTCGTAAAGGTGTCCCGAGTGTGTGTGCCTGAGGTGCTAATGTGTGCGAGGTCGTGCCAAGGGAGAGGGGGGACGCGCGAAGGTGCCGGAGGTAGAGAAGAAAACGGCCGGAACGTTGCTGACTTTGTTTGTCGTGCGGTGGATTTTTTTGATGGGATATTTTTTGGAGATGCTGAGATGAGCTTTGTTTGCTGTGTGATGGATATGTTAGGGTGATTAGAGAAATATTATGGGGAACAAGTACTGGGAATCAATAACTTTTGGAATTTTTTGTATTGCATATGTTCTGTTGGATGGTTGTACGGGAATATATGTATTGGTGGCTTTCAAGTTTTAGGGGACGACGAAAAGGTAGCATTAAATTATCAGAATTCTGAAATCTTGCAGAAATTTCGTCGTTCAAAGTAGTTTTTAAGAAATAATTTTCATCATATGATTTAATCCGTAGCTAAATAATTGTCAATCAATGAAACGGAATCATAGTTCAACTAAGAACTGATTCCCTAAAAAATTCAGGTCTCGCAATTGAAATATCTTACAGTAACGATATTCTTTATTACTAAAAGGTACAGTATTTACAATCTCATCTATGACTGCTTCAATTTTCCACCAATCACGTCCGAATCCTCCTGCCTCACGAATTCTTAGTCCAACCTCCTGCAACAGAAAACAAAACCTGATCATAAGAGAAAACCGATGAGAACTGATCATCCGGCCCGAAACAATTGAACCCCAAGCATCAGTCTCAAACCTCGCCGAGTGATAACTCGACGCAGCCGCGGAAACAGTTTGTCCGGCGAACGCAAATCGGACGGATATTTTACGGCATCGCGGGCAGATTACAGGCTCAATTAGCATGGGACTACATAATTAATAGGTCGATTAATGCGCCGAGGCGGAACGTCTGTCCATTCGTGGCCGTCTGCTCCCGGGTCACGAATCGACGAATATCTGCCTTCCAACTCACCCCCCACCCCCCCTCCCACCCTCTTTCCACCCCTCTGACGTAACCGGCCGAATCGGCGTTTACGTCGTAATCGATTATCGTCGTATAATAATCGGAAGCCGGGAGTCGATCCGTTCTATCTTGATTATGCCCGCTCGTACCGCATGGCGATCGCTTACGTTTATGTGTGTTTAGGCCGATCGCCGGCGGGCAAAACTCATTAGCGCGTCATTTCATATTCCGGAAGGGAAGTCGAGGCACCCGAACCCGCTCGCCGTCCATTAATTCCGGTCAATTGTCAGGGACGCTGGCGATCTGAAAATCTCGACTGCCCAGGATCCGAACCGTAAGCTCGTCATTGCCGCGGACGAATTCGTCATCGGGCTGATTAGCATTTTTGCGGGGGTGGTGCGAGGATTATCGTGCAGGTGTTTTTGGTTGGAGCAAGTTGGGTAAGATGAGTATGGGGTTGTAGGAGGTGAGGAAGACACTGGGTGGGCAGGATGTTGATAGGTTTCAGTGTGGGTTGGGTGGAAGATTTTTAGTATTCCAGTAGATGGTAATGCGATGGACTTGGTTTAATAAGGAAGGGACTGATTTTGACAGTTGATATTTGGAAAAGTAAGGATTGAAGTTGTAGACTTTTCTATGTCTATGGGGTTTAGCACAGGGGCGGTGACAGTATTGGCAGGCATAGTTTTTTACTTCATTCGCTCATCGGAATATAAGGCTCTCATTATTTATAATTAGAATTCTGATCGTACTTTTTAATATTTCACTAGAGTACAATTTTTCGATCATGTAATATAATTTAGAACCAATTACTGGTTCAGAAATTTTAACTGGAAGGTTTCAAGATTACTTTTCTTCTATCATTGTTAGCATTGATACAACAGAATGAAAACATAGTATATGTTAGGCCATCAGTATTATAAGTAATTATTCTCACGTTCCACCTCCTTACGAAACCTACCACCAAATAACACAAGTCACATTAAAAAAATCTAACTCCCATAACGTTACTTTCTTAACACCAATCTAAACAAATCGAAACCAATCAAGATTAAATCCCACTCCCCAGCACCGCGTCCTCCCGAATTTCGGTAGAGTACCTCGCCGCCGTCAATAGCCCCGAATTAGAAAGACGGAAAGACAGAAGGCAGCGATGGCGCACAGGTAGAGATAGCAATCTCACATTTATCAGCCTCGAAGGCAGGGAGGCTGATCTCGAAAGACAACCGCGATTGAGTTACGTTGATTTTATTCCGTCTCTCCCACCCACTGTCTTTCCTTCAATCTTCCTTCTGCTCTCTCTCTCTCTCTCTCTCTCTCTCTCTCTCTCTCTCTCTCTCTCTCTCTCTCTCTCTCTCTCTCTCTCTCTCTCTCCCTCTCTCTCTCTCTCTCACTCACTAACTCTCTCTCTGTCTTTCTTTCAATCTTCCTTCTGCTCTCTCTATATCTGTCTCTCTCTCTCTCTCTTCAGGTCCACCTCCCCGCTCTTATTTTCAGGATTGTGCGCCACGAGCTGGATTAACGTCATTGCGGTTTTTAAGCAGGCAATTTCCTAATTCGGTGCCCCGCCGGGATCCCTGATTTATCGCGCTTTTGCCAGTTATTCCGCACTGCCTTCCGTGATTTACGACGCGGGGTTCCGCTCGGCAGTGCTTGCGTCTCTTCGTCTTCTTCTTCTTCTTCCTCCGCGTCTCCTCCACTTCTTCCTGCTCGGCGCTTCTCGCCGCCGGCGTCCTATTCCAACGGGTCCTTCGACAAAGACGAGTCCTTCTTACCCGAATCCTCGCGGTTTCGAGGCATCGGAGTCGGCTGAGTTACGTCATGTTCTTTTTCATTTTCCTTTTTTCGAAGCTGTTTTCGTGGACTTGTGGGAATGTATTTTCAGAGTTAAATATGTAATGTATTTATTAATTCATGGATTTTAGTAATTGTCGCTCAGTTTGTGTAAGGTGACAGTAGTATTGGATCTGAACTTTTCATCTGAATTAGAGTTAGTGTATCTTATTACATTTTTCGACATTTGACAGTTGTTGCCAAGTTATTGTTTTGTAAGATAACAGTAGTGTTCTATCTGAACTTTTTATTATGAATCAGAGTTAAGTATCGTATCTTATTACATTTTTCGACATTTGACAGTTGTTGTTGCCAAGTATGTAATTGTTTTGCAAGGTAACAGTAGTGTTCTATCTGAACTTTTCATCTGAATTAGAGTTATGGTATCTTTATACATTTTCCGACATTTGACAGTTCAAACACACGGAACAGTGGAATCGAGTCAGCCCTTCGATGGCAAACAATTAAAAATACCGAGCCCAAATCGGCCAGCGAACACAGCGTAAAATTCGTGCGATTATTCGGTCGAAAATGGCTATCAAAGCGGGCGGCTATTTTCCTAATTTTCCGTCATCGGGCATCGGCGACGTGGCCGGTGGTGCTTGAAAGCAGCCGAAACTGTTGTTCCTCCTTTGGCAAAACAGAAAGTGGCAGGTCCGCGCGAGTTTCACGGTGGACCGATCGCCGTTCGAAAACAAGCTCCCGCTATTTTCCCAAGCGGCAAAGTTCCGATCGCCGGGAATCGAGTCGCGCGTTTTCCAAAGAGAGTCCGTCATCGGGGGGGCAAATAATATGTCGAACGTGTCGGTTGGCCAGAAATAAAACGTCCATTTTTGCCGCACGTCCGGCCAGTCGTTCGGCCGTGAAATTCGTCCGGACGTTTCAATTTTCTTTAATGCCCCGTTTGTACAGTCAGGCGCGCCAACCTTCGTCTCAAACCTTTTCGTATTTTCCCACGACGACGATTCGCGCGATTAATCGAACCATTCATTTTCTCCGTATCAACGTCCAACTTTTTAAGTAAACGAAACATTCTGTCTTCTCTCGTCAACTTCTTTACGTTTTATTTACGTAAAAATAAGTCCCAACCTCTCCCGCTCTTTAAAAATTGAACTATACAACATGAACCCCCAGCCCGCCTCAAGATTTACAAATCTTACATCATCCATCACAGCTTCCACGTTCATTACCGCCCCTCAAAAAATAATAATTCTCCTCGAACCTCTCCGCTCGCAGATCGCACATTTTAAAAACCTTCGACCTCCGAAACAGCAACCCCCGGCCCTCCATCCCTCCTCAGACGGCACCCATCATTAACGTTGCATCGCCCCTAACAACATCGACCAACCGAAACGCGGGGCTTCCCGGCATCGACACAAAGCCGGAACAGGAACGGAATTGGGAGAAAGTAAGAGGGCTTCGCCCTCGAAGCGATCGTTTCGAGGTTAACGAGGAGGGCCGTGATTCCGGGTTGGCTGGGGCTCCTGATATACATAGACACGGTCACCTACACACAGAGAGAGCCGCGTTGCCGCGAGACGCGGACCCTCGCGCATACACGGACGGGTCTGTATATACGTCGGGTCGTATAATGGCGAAGACAGCGGAAGGCCACGATAATGGCAGCCCCAGGGACAGAACTCGGATTCGGAGGATCGACCTCGAACACTCGTTAGCACCTCCTAACTGTTCCGGATCACCGCTTACGGATCCTGTCAACGTATCCCACTTTCGACCCCCGCTCACCCCCGCACAGCCCCGTTCACCCCCGTTCACCCCGTGAGGAGTCGAGAACTCACCCCCGGTCGGATTCGACCTATAACGTATAGCCGTATCCACTTCCTGGCTTGTTCCGCGTTTTCCGAGGACTAATTGTATCTTCGTCCGCTAATTGACTGCCCGCTTGACAGAGGACAGTAATTTTATTTATGTGAGACCTTCGGAGGTGGCTCTCTCGGGGACCGGGGGTGTGAGGTTTTGTTTGATGGGATGGAATTTTGTGCGGTCGATCGGTGATAAGTGGGGGTTCGAGACTTTGTTAAGGTTCGGATCCTTTTGGATGCAATCGTGTGTGGTATTAATTCAGATTATTTATGAGTGGATTGGATTAGACGTCTAATAATCATTTTTGGTATTATATAAAAATTGTTGTTTTGAAATGTCTGATCAATCCCTATCTACGGAGGTGGCAAATAATTTTAATATTTTATAACTTGCTTCTAGCGAATATAGTAATGTCATTTTTCTGACTGAATCGATATTATGTCCATGTGATACTTAAATTCACTAATACAATTTTGAAACAATTCAACTCTACCAAATTACAGCCATTTGCGAACATTTTACACTTAACTCTGTACGGCCAAAGGTATCAAACTGCAAGTGAGCTTTAACAAGCGATCGCCTTATCCGAAACTTTAGCACAATTTTACATTCGACAATACCGGCAACGATTTTTTCCGACTGAATCGATATTATGTTCATACCGCACCAAATTACAGCCATTTGCAAACATTTTACACTTAACTCTCTACGGTCAAAGGTAGCAAACTGCAAGTCAGCTTTAACAAGCGACCGCCACACGCGGAAAGTTCAGCAACATTTTACGATCGACAAGGCCGGCAACGAATTTTTTTCGTGCCGCCCGCTCTCCGAAAGCGAATCGATATTAGCCCCCCCCCCCCCTTCCCCCGTCCGTATCGCCGTTATCGCCGGCGCCATTAGTTAGCCGGGCCATTGTAACAATTTCATAGAGGTCCTTGCGGGTGTGTAAAAGCCCGCAACGGCCTTGCGTGTCGGAAGACGATAGTCGTCACAGTGACTGTTATATCAAACGGGGTCGAGATTGCGATAACGAGTGGAACATACGTAGGATACACGGTTTACGTACGTACATACTGGCCGGATCGGGGCTTCGTAACAACGAGCACGGTAACGAGCGCCCTCGTATTTAACCCCGACACGGACTCTCCTCGAAACCCCTTTGACAGCGCTCACTTTTACGGCCCTTCGACGGGACCGAGTCCACTTTAACGCCTAATCAGATTTACGCCCAGAGGGATTATTCTCCGGCGAGCCTCGGTGCCCCATTTTTCGGTGAGGTGCTTGCAAATGTTGAGAAGGTGGTCGATTTTTGAAAATTTTGTACGATGTAGAATGTGATTCATGATAGTTTTAATTGTCCTGATCTGATATCTATGATCGAATTTGCGATTCCTCGGAGGATTCTAAGAGCAGATCATAAACTTTTTAATATTTGCTTGAGACAAAGTTTATTGCTAACACAACTAGACAGCTTTATGGATTATATGCGGACTAATGCTTACTTGGAACACGTTTAACTAATCTAGTACCATATTACCGTAAGAATCTAAATGTATCGATTTTATTCGTTATCAAAGGCGCTTGTGCCGTTAATAAATTATTATTATTATTATTAGGAAAGTAAAATTCTTGTCTTTTAAATCGTTTCAATGTTTCGAGCTTTCGTGGAAAGTAACTGAGTTAGACAATAGGTGTTGGTAATTGACAACAATCGAACGTCTTCGAACATGTACAGTACTGAAATACTGAAAACTTACACCATGCGTGTAACTCGAGTATGAACAATTAATATAAGAACAGCATTTCGAATTCGACGTTCTCGTCTCCTGGTTTACGTTCGACCGTAGCAATAATGAGATTATAAGTACCGAGGAAAGTGAGTAAGTTGAACAAGCAAAAATTTCTTGGTTCGCCACAGTAACGCCGGCGAACGGAATCGCCTTTATCACACTCACTTTGCATATCCGAGCCGCTGCACAATATGCGACCTGGCCCTGTTCGACGCAGGTTCCTTAAATATCTCGACTCTCACGCACGCCCTCGTTCCTGCGGCACGCAGTTTCGATTTTAGCGGGAGGCAGCCTGTACTGCCACCGTTACAGCCATCCAGAACCGAGCCACGCTTCATTTACCTATTTCCAGATTAAAGATCACAATTTTTACTACCATCTTGCGTGCCAGAGTTGTACAAAAAAGTATGATTACGTTCGGAACATAATATTGATACGATTCAAATTGTAGATGTATTATCGAAATCAGGTTTTGGTTTTGAAACAGCCTGTACATGGAGTATTAATAGAGATAAATATGTTAATGGTAGGAAATAGTTATAATTTTGGAATATGGGTGGGATGTTAGGGATGTGTGAGGATGTGGGTTGACTTTTGGAACGACCTGTAAGTGAACGCGTAAAGGAAGCGTCGTTTCGAAGTAAGCCGGAACGGCGTGTTCGTGGCAGAAGCCAATCTCAGTCCCTGCTGGCCATTTGGCATTTCCTCGACTCCTCTGTGCCACCCCTTTCACCTCCTTTCAACCCCCCTTCGCCCCTCTCCCTCGTCGCAAAGTGTTCTCCATCTTTGTTTGCCCTTGGTATCGTGCGAGGTGAGAGAGTTCGGTCGTTTCAGTATTGTTGCCGCCTTCTGAGAGTCACAGTCCCAGTCCTACGTCTATTTCGGATGTTCGTACCTGATATGTCTGATGATAACTTAGTTTCATTGACAGCTCAGTCTAAGAATTATATTAAACGTAATTCGTTCAGTAACTTCTGAACTGACTATGAATTTGTATGTTTAATCATTTCGTTTCGTTCTTTTATGAAACTAAATTAAGAGCGGTCCCAGTCCTACGTTTATTTTGGATTTCCGTACCTCACGCGTCTGATGTTAACTTACAATTAGTTTTACTAACAGCTCAATCTATAATAAGAATTATATTTTCTTTAAATTTCGTCTCACGTTCTTCAATTTTACAGTAAGCTCTGAACTGACTATATCTATCTGTCGATTTAATCATTCTGTCTTGTTCTTCTAACCTGAGGACACTTTACACCTGTACTATACAGTATACTTATGCAACGTTGATACTAATTAATTCGCTAGCACCTTAGTATATTCTCAAATTATTCCCGTCTTCAGCAACATAACAGTTCACGTGTCATATTCTCGTTGCAAGTTTCTGCTTATATGAGTATATTACAAACTTAACGACTTACAGCCACAGTTCCAGCCCCAACTTCCACCCCCTACCCCCGGCCACCTCAAAATTCTCCGAACTCAAAAGTCAATCCCATCCGAGAGCCCGACTTCTTCCCGCCGTTAACACTTCTCTCATAAAACCGCTCCACATTTTTTATCCTCCCCCCGCATGAGCTCTCCTCCCTCCCACCACTCCCCCGCCGCCCTAAATGATTAATTACCGATCTCCATCGCTGGGGATCGGCCGGGACGAATGCGGCTAGTCAGACGGCCTTAAAGTAAGCTCATTGCTAAAACGGATATTCCGTGTTCCGCGTGCCACGGAACGGCATTCGGTTCCCTCCATCGTCGCTGCCACTTTGCTGCCTCCCCTCCCGCTCACCCTCCCACACCCCCGAGCCCCCCTCGACCGTCGTCGAGCCCCGAGCGGCCTCGACCACCCTCCGACAGCATCGCATAAACCGTGGAACGGCCGCAAACGTTGCGTAAGTGTGGCGATGAGGGATGTGGCCGTGGTAGGGGTGGTTCGGGGCTTGGAAGGAAGGGAGGGACGGGGGGGGGGTGAGTTCTACGGCCGAGATTGCCTGAGCAGATACCACCCCCGCGGACGGCGTAAATGAAATGTGCCGTGTGCCGGCAAAAAGTTTGCACTTTGTTCCGCCTGATGGATGGGGCAAGAAGTTCGCGCGCGAGAAATTATGCTTCGTTCGGGGGGTGGGTGGGTGAGGAGGGGGGGTGGAGATAAATGAGGCCTCGATTCCGATCGGCGAAGGTGCGTTCATGGGAGGATTGTCTGTCTTCGAGGCTGAGGATGATTTTGGCGAGGGGGGTGGATTCTGTCGCGAGTCAAGGTTTTTGTGGGAATTGTATTTTTTATTTAATTGGAACGTTCTCAAGGAAACGGTTTCGAAGAGTGGGAAGGAAAGTTGAGAGGTCCTGATATTCGACGTTTCCTACGGTACGACCCCCGAGACGAGTTCGTGAACGTCAAATAATTCTCGTGAAAAATCTCGGAGTGCCGAGGGGTGGCCAGAGGGGGGGGTGAGTTCACCTGAACGGCAGAGAAAAAGAAAAGGGTCCCCCCGCGAAAATCTCGGGGGCGCAGCAAACGGCGATGACAACGATCTGTCCGTCTCCGCTCTTTCACCCCTTCCACCCCTCCCCCTCCCCCAACCCTCTCTCGCTTTCTGTCTGTCCGCCTATTCGTTTCAGTGTGCGCGCGTTCTCGTGCGATACGCTGTGTTATCGTTTGCATTGCAAATGGCAACGCCACCCCGCCCAACCATCGGCAGGGGGTTGGGGGTTGCGAGAGAGATGGGGGGAGAGTGGAAGAGGGAGAGGAGCGGTTGAGTGGAGAGAGAAGGAGCGAGAAATTGACGGAGAGGAGAACGGAGGGTGAAGAAGACCTAGGGGGTGAGAAAGTAGGTGATGGGGAGGGATTAAAAACTGTAAGATTCGGAAAGTGGAATGTCGAGTTTAATGATCGAAAAATTATATACGGAATGTATGAAAATTGATGTGTAATTAGTTGATTATGTGAGAAGTAGGGATGGGAAGGGTGAAAGGACGAGAGATGAGGGAGGTAAAATTTGGAGGAATCAGTGGAGGTTGAGGTTGAAAACGGGATGGTCGGTGCAAGAAGTTGGGCAAGAGAAGAAGAAGGGGTTGAAGCTGAAAAGAAAGAAAGTCAGTAATACAGAGATCAAGAAATGGTCAAAGAAAAAATTAAGGGGGTAAAGGATTGAGATTTGAGTCAGGAAAACAATAATTCCACAAAAATACATAAATAAGGAGGAATCTATATGAAACATAAGAACGAACGAAGAAAAGGAAAAGACAATATGTTTACCAAGAAGAAAGTGGGTGAATAGGACATAGAAAAATTAGGACATAAGAGAGCGCATATTGACAGGGTCAAAACCTGAATTTCGAAAATTGAAACAATACACTCGTTACGCCCTAAAAAATCGTTCCACCGCAAAAAACACAAAATTTGAATTCACAACATGATAAAGTGACCAGCATATAAAACGTCGCCACAAAAACAGTGAAAGTCAAGCGCACCAAAAAACTAAATAAAGCCCTCAAAAGACAGTAAAAAATAAAAGCAGAAAGGGAAACAGAAAAATCTGCGACAAAGGGGGAGAAGTCAGATCGAATCAAATCGGAAACAAAGAAATAGATTGCACGAAGTAGAAGAAAGCAGACTAATTCCGACATTAATTTCTGACGAACGTTGGTGTGCATCTCGCGATGAGTCACGGGGTGTCAACCCTCGTTTTTGACCACGGCATGGAAGGAGAAGGATTCTCCACCCTTCACCCCCCCCAAAATCTGCCGATGCCGAGATATATGACGACTCGTGCCGATGGTCACGCCAGTCAATCGCAATGGCCTTGGAGTGTGAACGATTTTCATGCACAGTGGCGTTTCATGGCGTCTGATGGCGTCTGATGGCGTGCGATGGCGCTTTCGCCGTCGAGTTTCATGGCGTTCTTGCGTGGCCACCCTGTCGTGAACAGACGGCGGAAAGAATTGGGGTGTATTTTGCGGGCGAAGCTCGCGCGAACTCGATGGATCGTTTCTGTTTTCTTTCTTTCGTTTTTTTTTGGCCTGGGTGGGGTCAATCGTTTAAGGGATTGAATGGTGATTTAACGCTAATTAATAGGGAATGCATTTGTCGGTAAATTAGGCGAATTTTTATCAGGGAGGGGTTGGTTAAATCGAATGTTTTGTTCCTGTTTGTTTGTGGAAATTTTACGTGTGGTTTTTTTAAATTGGGGTTGGAATTGCGATAGGGGGTAAGGTACTGCCTTTGAAAAATTGTAGGGCACAGGAGCAGCAGTTTAATGGAATTTAATCTTGTACATAATTGTCTCTGTTGGATTTAATTAATTTTTATGAACAGTCTGCGGGGGATTAATTGCTTTAATTGATCACTTTGTACATGTTGATTTATGTAAATTGCTGGGTTCGAAAGAATTTGACCCCAAATTCGCCGTCAGCACCCGTAACATTTTTCAATTTCACGTTGTTACCGACAATTATGAAAAAACAAAATCCTGCAACACTCAAAAATTGTATTACACCAACATAGTACTTCTTTGCAATAATATTTTATTTGCGCTTACAAAATCACTTAAACTGAACTTTAATGAAGTCCCCTGATCATATTCTTCAAGATTTCAACCCTAAAAATGGGAAGAAGGAAATTTTACGACTTTCACTCCGTACTTCCCGACAATTCCGACTACCGGAACACCGTACCGTAAAAACTGCGACATTCTCACCCCGCGCACCCCGTCCGCCGCCACCCCTCCAAACTTTTCTTTTCCGCATCCGTCCACCATCTTGCCCGCAACCCCGAACTGGCATCTCCTCGCCGATATCCCGCAAAAGCCGAACTCGACGAATCTTCGTTAGAAATTCCGCGCAATCATATTCGAGCAAATAATTCGTTAGGCCCCTGCAGCGGCTAGAAGGAGGGGGTGGGGGGTGGGCTGTTCGTTAGTATAATTAAAATAAATTCAAATGACTTTCTTGTGCCCACCCCCTTCTTCTCTTCTTCCACCCCTTAGTCATCCCTTGGCCACCCCCTCCGTCTTCGGTCCGCCTCCGGGTCCCTTTTTGTCCCGCGTCAAACTCACCCCCTCCTCCCCCCTCGAGCCACCCCCTACCCTCCGGAAGCTTCTTAAATCCGTTGATTAGTGCAAAAATCCGCTTACAAATTAAGCGAAGCCGAACTCCCCGGAGAGCGAGGAAAGCGAGACTGAGGTAAAGGACTCCGAGGGGTTGAAGGGGGTGAAGTGAGGGGGGGTTGGTAGGCAGCCGCTTTAATATCTTAAGTAAACCTGACTCGGAGTAAGGAAAAAAAATAAGTTGCGTCGGATGAAAGTCGTCGTCGGGGTTGTCTCGAGTCTCGAATCTCGAAGGGGGTTGGTGGGTGAGTGCGGGGGTGAGGCGGAAACACGGGCAACGAATTAAAATGCGAGCCGGCTAAGGGGGGAGGGAAGAGAGAGCGCGGCGGGATCTTTGGATCCGAAAGTGTTTTGCCCGGAGAGTTTCTCGGATTAAGCATTATAAGTAGTCGAGCGAGGGGGTGATTTACATTTTTGCGCCCCGACGATTTTGCGGCCGCGGGATCAGGGATTTCTTGGGGGGCGAAATGCGTGTCGATTCGGAGTAGTTTTTTGTTGGAGGCGACGGTGACGATTGAAGGTTCTCAAGGTTGAGGATGATAAGGGTGATGTCGAACTTTTACTTTCTTTTTCATATGTAAAGTGACACGGATATTGAGCGATTTTTTGGTAACTGATACGTAACATCTTTGAGTCAGTTTCTTTAGAGAACAACAATTACTTTTATTATAATTATATTCATATTTTTTATTTTTTTATTTATTATCGTCATATTGAAATTATCATATTTTCTGACGATTCTGAGAAGTACGTGCTTGTATTGATTTATGAAGTTCTCACTAATTAACAGCCTTTTACCATTTCAATCTCAACAATAACAACTTCCTTAATGTTTTTCAACAATTTTTCCATCAAACATATGTTCTGGACATTCTCTTTAGCACCCTATAAGATATCCCATCAGTCGTCCTTTATCTACAAGTTTCCACGATCAATACCAATCGATTTAATTAATTTATATACACATATTATATATTAATATAATTATAATAACACTAATACCTACTAATATTAATATATAATACAAAAATAATATATATATATATTATAATATTATATATAATAATAATAAAACAAAGTAAAAATAAATTATTAATATCCCTAATTCCATCCCAGAGCTATCGCTTACTCCAGCACTTTTCTCGCCCCAAAAATTTGGCCGAAAAATGATCTCCCAGCCCAACGAACCCGGATCAGGAACGATCCGAGGTGCGAATCGTCGAGCGATCGGGGGCCCGCTCGCCGAAACGGGGCCTCATGCAAATGTACGCCACTGTCGCCGCGGCAATAAACAGTTTAAGACACTTTCGCCTGCCTTTGTCGGCTCCGGCAGCGACCATTTGAATTTGCCCGATAAGGCCTCGACCACCGTCAACGAACAAAACGGGCCCCTCTCGGCCGAAGAAAAGGACGAAAAACTCGAAACCTCCCGAAAGGGACAAAGAGGGCGGTAGAAGGGGAGGCACGCGGAAAAAAGGTGCAAAAAAGGGAACGGCAGAGGCGAAAGAAAGCGTGGTTTCCTTAATGAGAAGTACAGAGCAAAGCTTTCCTCCCGCAGCCCCCCTCCCCTGCTTTCAACCCTCCCCGCCCCTCCCACGGCGGAGGAAGTTGAACGGGAATCAGATTCGCGGCTTCTCGTGGGCCACGGGGCCTTGTAGACTTTTTTTTGAACGCCGCGACGACGGCCGGGAGTCCGGCTCGGCGCTGAAATGCTTCTTGTGTAAGTAAAAATCTAAAGTGACTACCGAGATCTAAGTTTTAATTAGTTTATCTTGGCCGCGTGGCCATTGAATATTTATGAGCCATCGCGCCGGTTCGAGAACGAGAGTGGTTGGCGGAGGAGGGAGGGAGTGGGGAGGGAGAAGGAGAGTTGGCCAGACTGAGAGAGAGAGGGGAGGAGAGTAAGAGGGTGGAAAGAGGGTTGATGCAGTTGGGGGACGAAGAATGAGATTTCGACGTCCAGGAGGAGAGTGGGCTGCGGTTACTGTCGTCCCGAGGGATTTCGGTGATCGTACGAGTTCGGCCTGGAGTAGTTCCTGGGTGGGAAAGTCATCCTTGATTGCGAGGATGTGTATCTTGCTTTTGGTAGCGACGTCGGGAGTTGTCGGTGTTTAAGGTTCGCTGGGTGGAATTCTTCGTGGTTTCGGATAAGTTTGCGTAATGGTAGGAAGAAGTTGCTGAGTGATCGTATGGGCTAGACTGATCCTTGGGTGGGAGAGTAAATTTTTTGATCATTGATTTGATGGTATTGCAGTCTACAGATACTATACTTTCAATGTCGTGCGAAATTTCAGTCGTTAACAAATAGTGAACCAATATTTCATCGATTATAATCATAGACTAAAACTAAACATAACTAATGTATTACAAGTACTTATTACACTCATTCCGTAGGTGTTAGTACAACTAAAGATAAACAAAGAATCGCGAGAATTGCAAGAATTGCAGGTATTCCTTTTACCCTATACATATTTCACCGTTTGAATGGCATATATTCCTTTTCTTAAAAATAAATCAATTCCAAAAAATGTTATCATTGTCCTGTCTATGTCATCAACTAAAGCATTCCAAGCATTTCATTCGTCGGCAATCCGCTTATTTACAACAACCGAACCATCCCACCAGCATCCGTCGCTCTCATAATTTGCATCGATCGCGCGAACGAAAAACGAGAGAGCGGAAGTGGTCTTCGGCTGATCGAGTCTGCGAATTCCGCCGCCGCGAAATCCGACGATGCGAAGTAGGAAGAATCTATAAGTCCATAAATCTGCTCGTCGCGCGTTCCACGGTTCGTGGAGGGAAAAAGGAGGAGGAGGAGGTGGTGGAGGAGGGGGATGGGAAGGATGGCAAAAGGAGGAAAGGGATGAGAGGGGGAGGCAGAGAAAGAAAAACAGAAGTAGGGAGGAAGATAGGGGGTTTGGCCCAGAGGGGGGTTAGGGGGGGGGGGGGTAAAAAGAATGTCGCGCAGCGGGTAGAAGGGCAGCCCGTTCGAATCGGTGGCATAAATTTATGGTCCGCTCCTCGTAAAAAACAGAAGCAGAACGGCGGAATTTTTATTCGTCGCGGAGGAGCGAGCGACACATAACCCGCCCCCGCAATGCGGAATTATTACGATCGTTATCCGTTTTATTAATCATTTTCTACCGCCGGCGACGCGTCATTCCCGAGCATTACGCCCTTTGAGTGGCGGGAAAATTGTACGTCGCGACGGACGGCGTCGATGTGTGGCTGCGTGTAGGATCATTTGCGTTGTTGGGACAAGGTGCGGTAAGGGTAGAATTTATACTCGGTTGAATGTGGTTGATTGCGGTGGCATTTTTTTTTAAGGAAGTATGTTGGCTACTGGGAGGTGAAATCTTGCTTTTGAAGCATTCAGATTATATAGGGTTGTTTTTGGAATTTAGGAACGTGGTGTTGGATAGGTTTAATGTTAGGCTTGCAGTCATGAGAAGAAAACATTTGTTACTGATTTTCTGAGAAATTTAGATGCAGCTGTTTAATCGATAAAAATATTAACGGAGTCAGAATCAAAATTTGTTATATATATAGATACTTCTATAGATCACAGAATATACGCATATAATAAATTACACGGTTAGTACCACCGAAACTCTTACTAAACCAAATTTGATAGTTTAAAAACTCAATCTGCAATATAACAATTTAACAAGTCCTAATACCAATGCCAACGTAAATGAATAACGCAAAAACGACAGTTCAACCACCTGAAAAGACTTTCCCTGAAGAAAGCGTCAGGCCAGGCAAAAAAAGTGCTGCCACGACAAGCGTCGTTTAATCAGCCGCGTATAATTCGCCGACGATTAAAGTTCGATCAAAGTACCATTTACAGCTCCCGCGACACGCGGCACGCATCACCTCCGCGCAACGAAACTCGGCGAAATCGAATGAACATCATATCCAATTTCCCTGTCGGTTTTTTCGGTGGAAAATGACGTAGAGCGCGCGCGCGCGCGCGCCGAAAATGTTTTTGTGTCCAATTAAGTTCCCTGTCAGGGCCCATTTGCGGGCGTCAAGCGCACTTTTGCGCCGAGGACACGTTTACCTACGATATCGGGGAGTGCGCGCGCGCATGCACGCTTAACGCGACACGCCGGGGTTACAGATTGTCGATTCGTATTTACATTTTAATAACTCGACCCTCTCTTCCACCTTGCCACTCCCCGGCCGGCCGTCCATGCGGAAAGCCCATTTCTGCCCTCTCCGTATCTCTTTCTGCCACTTTGCTTCCCACTTTGTCCCTCTTCGACTCTCTGCCTCTCTATTTGTCACTCTTCGTCCCTCTTCCTGTCCCTCTCTGATCCTCTGCCTCTCTGCTCATCTCTCTCTCTCTCTCTCTCTCTCTCTCTCTCTCTCTCTCTCTCTATCTCTCTCGCTCTCTCTGATTCCCACTTTGTCCCTCTTTGGCTTTTACTCTCTCTATTCGTCCCTGTTCAACTCACGTTCGTTTGACCGATAACGGTCGCCCGTTCGCTCGTTCTACTAATAATTTTCTGCTTTCGGCAATTTTCAAATGAATTATCCCGCGGATGCGAAGCTCAACTTTCATTTTTTGCGCTGCGGCCGATTTTTTTTTTAGGGACCACGAGGGGGATATTGATTGCGTTTACGCGGAAGTTGTAGGTAATGTTTAAGCTTGATTTTTGGTTTCAGCTTTTTTTCCGTGGGAGTTAACGGCCGGCGAGATAAGTATGTTACTGGTATTTTTTTTATCGCACGCACGTGTGATATTAAATCCAGCATTCTTTTTAGACGAACGTTGAGTATAGGTTTGCAAACGGGCGGTGAAAAGTAAAATATGATACTAAAAATTATAGGCCTATTTCTCTCATCATTTTTTAGAATTAGAGACCCATACAGAAAATGTTCAACAGATGAAATAGAATGCAGAATATACTAATGACACATTGATACATTTCACAATTCTTTTCCACGGTATTTCCCGAAGACGTTTCAATAACATCAAATATAGTTTGAATGTAAAATCACCTACCGACTACACCTAAAATAGCACTACCAAAATACACAGTCAAAAATTACCCTACCTTCCAGCGAGCAATCCATTTATCTCCTCTCTTCATACCTCTTTGTACGCTCACAATAACCATTATACATCAAATACAGCGAAGCACAAAAATACCACTCTCCGTCCACAATCCCCCCCCCCCATTGTCCATCCATTACATCTCTATTAATACATCCTCCTATTCGCCTCGGAACACTCAATATCCATTATCCCGAAACTTGCCGTTCATCCGAAAAAAAAGGAGGCCATCCGACGGGACTTAAAAATATCATTCCCCAGCCATCCCATTTTTCGCCAACTTCATTGTCCACCCATTACATCTCCCGCAAACCGCGCGCACACTTCGCTCACTACCACATTCTCATCCTCCCACCTTCATCCACCTTCCCGAGTCCATTCTTCGGCATCTCGTCGAGGCAGCGACAAACGGCGCGCGTCGCCTGGCGAGGGAGCATTTAAATTTAAAAGGGTCCAACTTTTTTAAGCGGAGCAAAGGAGAAGAAGTTGGTCGTGTCTATCCGCTCTCTCTCTCCCTCATCCCTCTCATCCCTCATCCTCTTCCTTTCTCTCTTGTCCCAACGTTCTGGGTCCCGCATTCGCTCCTATTTGCATGATAAAAGATGACTTCTACGATTCTCTCGATTACACGCGCGCTTCTAGGAAACTCTTTGAGACGAGAGGGAGAAGGATGAAGGGGCGGAGGGTTGAGGGGGAGGGGGAGGATCGCGACGATGAACTTTTCAGATAGATGTGACACCGTACACGTGTTCCATTCACGCCAGGACTTCTGTCCGCTGGAGCGGCAGGCCATTTACAGTCGATAAGAACGATTCCTTCCACCTTTCGGATAAGTTGAGGTTCGCCCATGCTCGCTTACGGTCTCTTACGCGAGCTTCTACTCGCTTCTGTTCGCATACGCTCGCTTATGCTCGCTTATACTTGCCGTACTACCGGAGAGTTCGCCTGCCTTTGCCAGTCTTCTTTCTTCCGACTGCTGTCAAGGCAGCCGACAATGAGCTTACGATGTGTCGAGAGATCGGTTAAGGAGAAGAGGATGCTAATGCAAGGCTATTTTCGGATGGGCGGCCTTTCAGGATCTTGTTGTGGGTTCCTTTTGTTGGACGCAGGTCGTGTTTGCGGCGGCGGTTGGCGTGGAAACGAGTTTATTGGGAGGTAATAAGCTTTGGATGGGTTTAATAGAGTAGCGGTGGAGAAATAATTGGTCATTTTAGTTTTTCGTATACACGGCTGGAGATGGATTATGAGTTTGATGTTTATCAATGTACATCTGTGGTTGGTGAAATTGGGAGAGAATGTATACGAGGGGAGTTGGCAGTTTAGAACATTGTGTCTTGTAAGCGTAATAGTTTGCATTTTTATGTAATGGTCGTTCGAGAAAGTATGGTAAATGGAAGCCCTCATTATCTCCCTCTCTATTGATTTTAAATACATTACATTATGTATACACGCAAAAAAGTTGCCCTATAGAAAAGCATGATAATAGAATTAAATAGTGTATATAAAGTTACATTGATATCGAATCTATTTTCATAATTTCTATGTATTCACAAGTAGGCTACACATTCGTACAATGTCACATATCAACCATCTTGTCACTGTCTGTAATTATCCTTCATCCTAAACACGAACACAACTACGTTTTTATTGCAGAACAATATTCTCGGGCACATCTCAATTTAAGCGTAGCAACCCTCGTCGAAACATTTCTTCAGCATCCCTGCGCGGCCATTTTCTTTTCGAAACGAGTCGAGCGGCTCCCGGCGGAGGTTGATATTGGCGGTTGATTATCAATTTTCTACCAATTTGGTTCCACTTGTAGCGGCGCAGGCTTTTGTCCCGCTAATCACCCCTTGGCTACCGTTCTCTCACCCCCCGCAGGGTACATCCGATCCGCTTTGCATATTATGGCGCGATATATCTACGGCATTGTACGCGACTTGCCAACTCTCACCCCTCGCACGCACTTCTATTTCGACTTTCAAAGAGATCGCACCGACGACACTCGACGCTTTTTTCAACTGCATCCGACCTTGAAGTGAAAAATATCTACTACGAGTACGCAAACGTTTTATTTTCAACTTCTGCAAATATTTTTACAACGTAAATGATACTTCTGTTGAAGCTAAAAATTGACTACGTATGTATTTTCGAGAGTAAAAGTCTCTTGAATCTCTGTTGAAAATCTGTTCATTCCGAATTTCGTACCTGCCTTACGTGTATCACATTTATATTTATACAGTCAGTCTGAAGTATCGCACGTATCAGTTCATTTCGAATTTTATACCCACTTTACGTGTATCATACTTAATGCCTGTCCTCTGTTAGTCCCAGAAACGTTCAAAGTCCACATATCAGTATCTGTAAATACAGTCAGTGTCAAGCATCGCACCTAACAGTACCTACACGACAAAGTAAATGTCTCACATTCGTTCCCTAGCCAAGACAACTTCTACCGCAATTCCGAATCAATTTCCGGTACTACCGTCCCAGCGATAATCATTCGGCTTCCTTTATTCCCCTCAACCGTGAAAAAGGTAACAATGGCCAGGTCGGCGGGCGATATCTTGTTTCCTTTGGAATCGCGGGGTAGGAAAAGGTCGCGGGCCGCGTTTTTCGCGAATTAACCTGGCAGGCAGGCAGAATGCTCTCGCAAAACAACAGAGGGATCAAACGTGGACGCTTGCGGGATCAGCGATCTGAAAACGTTGTGTTGTTTCAGGTGAGCCAGCTCTCACGCGCCACACCCTGTTTTCCACGTTCGAAGCCACCCCCCTGCCCACCCTCCCCCACCCTCTCACCCCCTCACCCCCCGTTTCTGCCTCTGAACCCCGAGACCGCCCCCGCGCGCGAGCCAGCGACGAGCGAATTTCGAAACTGTCCTCTCGTGTAAAAAACAGTTTTGCCTATATGAGAGTCCGAGCGATGAAAATCGTTTTCGGCCTTTTCGCGCGACTGCGGAAACGTTAAAGCTGACGGGCGGACGGATTTTCTTTGAAGGGCCACCGTTTGGATGGGAATGTTCTCTGTGGCGCGAGGTTTGGTTCGGCCAAATTGCGATTTTGACGGAGGCTATGGTGCAAAGGTTTTGACTTACGCGAGTTTTGGAGTTTTTGAGGTTCATTTGGGGTCTGATGTTTTTCATCAATTTTTGGATTGGGTGGTGCTGGGATTTTGAGAATGTTTAATTTGGTGCAGGAGGTAGGTTGGGTATTTTTCGGATGTTTAGGATATCGCGAGTTTTATGTTTCTAGTAAAACAGGTCTTGTTACGATGTTGGTTTTGAATTTGATATACAGGCTGCTACCGCAAATTTGTAGTCATTTTGATTCATTATTTCAGTACATGCAAACTATTATACTACATTACTAGGATATATCATGTATTTCTTGATCCTTTAGTCTAACACAGATTTTCAGTTAAACATTCTAGAATTTCAAATCGTAAATTACAATACCATATTCCTATAATTACGTTACATGCAAGTAAAATTACAAGCGCCATAATTTTAATACCTCCATATTTATCGCTAGACAAAGTCAACGGTGCGCATGAAATCATTCTAACGGCGCCCCCGAAAATGATAATATGTTTATGTATCGCCCGAAATGTATCCATTTTCATTCTCACAGTGTAAGGCACTACGTTCACAGTCGCCTTCGTGTGCGTAATAAGGGTCCCGATGAAATGATACGGCGAGTATCTTTCTTCCTCTCTTCCTCTCTCTTCCTTCCTCCTCTTCGATTCTCTCTCTCACTCTCTCTTCCTTCCTCCTCTTCGATTCTCTCTCTCACTCTCTCTCGTTCTCTCCTCTCTCTTTAAAGCACCTCTTCTAAATTCCGCGGAGCCGCTCGCAATAAACAGTCTATCACTGTTTCTCGGCACATTAAATGGCGCTTTGTCGCGCGTTTCCCAGACTTAAGTAGAACGAATCAGCGGTCGTTGTGAAAATTTGCCGCCGGTAGTTGGCCGAAAAAAATCAGGACAATGAAATTTATCCCCCTACGCTCGCGGGCACGGATATTTTTCCCCCGAAAATTTATCGGCGCCGAGTCGGTCACAGGCAGTTCTTATTCATTAAGGCCATTGCGCGTGACAAATGTAAGTTACAGTACATTCGGTATATTGTTTTTTGACAGAAACGGATTTTGCTAAGCTGCCATCCGTTATCCGTGAATTATGACAGATTTATCTTCTCCTATCTACGTGACTGAACAATGTACAACACACTAAACAGACAAATCTAAAGCAATTCCGAAAATTCGCCAATAGTTAGTATAGCCGTTTAATAACAGTCAAATTTTCTTGCTAACTACTAACATCTGAACTTTTCATAGTAAACATTTTATTATATATACAATATTATTATATACAATTTTAAACGGTACAAGCCCAGCATCAATCCGCAGAAATCATCAAAAATCAAATCACGATTTCAACCGCGCCTAAAAATCCTCCAAAAATCATCACCCCCAACCCTACTCTCACCCCCATAAATCCTCCAAAAATTGTCAAATGAAACACAGTATCATGCAACTCCAGCTTGACGGCAAAAGAGCATGATCGCTCGTGACATCGATGACCAATCCGTGCGCAAGCTGCGAGGCCGATCACGGGAGGAGTCGGGGGGGGAGGGTGGGTGGCAGGGGGCCGCGAGGGGGGTGAGTGGGAGGGCACGGTAATGGGAAAGCCATGCACGCCGGCGTGGTTCGCCACCCGCATAAAATTAACCCGTTCGTTCGTTCGTTCGTTTTAATTAACGAAACACCGGGAGCATCGGGCGGCACGTCGATCTCGTTCTCTCTTTCCATCACGCTTCCCACCCCCCTTATCCCTTCTCCCGACACCCCCTCCCCGGCGTCGAGCGCCCCTGGGTCCCCCCGGACCCCCGCGCAGTCTCCGCATGCCGTTCTCCGTGCGAGCGACGCTCGAAAACTCGCCAGTCGGCCGGGCTTGTATAACATCGATCCCGGGCAAAATTTCACCCCCGATATATTGTCAATCATTTTTGTTCCAATTCACGGTCCAACGTTTGCGCGCGCGCGCGCGCGCGCCGAACTGAATCACTCGCATCGACGGCGACGAGCGGGTGATTACTGATTTGCCAGGAAATCGCGCCCTGGCGCGAAATGTTGGACATTTAGGAAGGGTGGCCGGGGGGGTGGGAATTCGAATGAGACCTTCGATCGTTTCTAATCGATCGGCGAAGTGTGCGGAGGTGAGCGGATGAAGAGGTTCTTTCGGATTTCTTTTAGCTCGCGTTTCAGTTCTCAGAGTTTTAGGTCTCTTCCTTTCATATATCGATATGAGATGAGAATGACATAGAGTTAGTGTTTCAGTATCAGACGTTATTAAGCATTTTATACACTAACATATATACATTCCTGAGTAATTAGTTTTAATCAGAATAATGATAGAACATAAAAGAAATGAATGCAGTACAAGTCTTTAATTTCCAATCACAGACACTTAGACCCAAAATACAATTCTCTCTTCTTCCCAGTTCTTTCCCTCCAAGACTCTTAAAGTAAGAAAATAAATTATCACTCCAAATCAAGTTCAATCCAACCATCCCTTCATCTAATCTCCCGCTCATCATTCGTATCACAGAACCATCCACTACCATTCTGGGCCTCTCACTCCCTCTCTCTCTCTCTCTCTCTCTTCATTCCTCCAGTCGAATCCTCTCGGTCAGGCTGGGTCAGTCGAAGGTTCTCGGCACGATGATGTCTCTATCCGGCCGGAGACCGTTAGGCGTGCGGCTCGTACGTATTGGCCGGACGTATTCAGGGCCCCTTCTCCGTGTATTGGGCCGTCGTCGGGGCCCTGATGCATTTGTCGGAGGCGCGCACGAGCAGGAGCGGGGCATGCGAGGAGCCCGAGGGGTCAGCTTGAGAGGTCAGCCAGTCACGGAGTTAATTAGACGCCGTGCGGGAGCTACTCACGTGGCACGAGGCCGAGATATCAATCTGTCGCCTCGGCATTCTGCGCCCGGGCCGCCCGGGACCCCGGCACCGTCGTTCGCCGACAAAAATCACCCTCCGCCCTCTACCCTCCGGACGGCCGGCTATCGGCTTCGCTTCTTTTTGCGCCGGACAGAGCTGCTTCCTTGTTCCTGATCACCTCTTGCACTCGGAGGCTTCACTTTCGTTGCTTTCATTTTTCTTCCCTCGGCTTTGATTTATTTTTATTGTATATTACTTAGGTGGAGTTAAAGTTCTTTGTTGATTGGTGCTTGGTTAAATTAGAATAAAGAATTATTTGGGATTATTGAAATGATGATGTATGGACCGTTTATTTTGGAAGTGGTGTAAGTCCATACTTAAATAGAATGAGATATTAAAAATATAAAATATAAATATAAGTATATATATTATATATATAAAATAAATAAAAAAGATTAAACATCACGTAAATAAACCGTTTACACCACGTTAATCATAAATTATATAACATCTCATTTTTCCCATATTATATCTTTTTCTATATTCGGAATTTTGTTCACTGGTCCCTTTTGCGGATATTATAAATTAAGATTATTACCTAATGTCATCCAAAGGCTTATAGCAATTCTGCTATATTACTTCTATTCCTACATTTCGTCCTACAATCGACCGCATTTTCGAGTTGCATTAGAATAAGCCCCGCTCGCGTCGTCCTTCGGCGTAAACCTTAGGATTTGGCTTGCCTAACGTCGTTGCACTCGACCGCCGCCTTTTTACAAGGCCGTTTAGCGTTGTTTACGCTTAACGCCAGGCCACTCCGGCGATTTTCGCGAGGATTTCGCTCTCAGCGCGAAAGAAGCGGAATAGCAAAGTCGTCTGGGCTAGTAACTCTTCGCCCTCTTTCGTCGACTTGATTATCCCGGCTAATTTGGCCCTCCCATTCCGTCCCGAGATAGGAGAAGCTTCCTGGGGGAACCCTCTTTCTGTTCCTCGTCACTCGTCAACCGCGGAAACATAGTCCGCTGTTCATTTCCTTAATTCTTACTTCTTAATTCCTTCCCGCTCGTTAAACGACTCGCTTTCGCTTAAATAACATGAATTCTGATAAATGGGATTGTCTGATAACATTTGCGTTGTAATGTAGCTGTAACGTAAGGTTACTAATATGTCTCTGTTTGCAAGTACATTATCTGTTGAGGATAAGTACATATTACTTAAATAAATTATGGAGTGGAAATTAATAGAAGTTGATAGCTTCAATAATGAGTTATAGATATTTAGACAAATATTTATTAATATTACATCTTAATACACCTGTCTTTATAGGTATATCGGAAATACATCTACCTACAGTGTATGTCTATATTTCTATATGAAATTGTATTATAAAAGTATTACCTTCTACTTACATTAACATTCATTACGCAAATTCGCACGAAAATACACATTTAATCGTCGAAATATTTAATTCCACCCAACGCTCATTAAAGCCAAATTACTTTCCAGCCTCTCCCAGCCTCCCTCCCCCCTCCTCATCCCCATCACCTCGATCACAATTACTCAGTCGCATCTTGCATAACGCGATCGCATCCCGCAACACATTAATCACTCTCTAATTCCAACCACCCTCCGCCCTCTCGACAAACAAACAGCCCGAAAACAGGGAAAAAAAGTCTCACCCCCACCTCCTAGCATTTCGAGGTCGAGAGTGCAGGAATCGCGGCATCATAGAGGAGTACGAGCGCACGTGTGTATGTGTGTCTGTATATGTGTGTGCACTCGATCCGGCGAACACGTACAAACACGTTCGGAAGCCTGCGAGCCGAGAGAGGACACTTCATTAAGGCGCACGATAACGAGCGGGAGGATTCGAAGAACGTCGAAGCCTCCGGATTCGCTTTAGTGTTAAGGGTTTCGCTTACGCGTCTGGAACAGAACGTGCGAAACCGGACGAAGACGGAATTGCGGAAGAGAGAGAGAGAGAGAGAGAGAGAGAGAGAGAGGGAGAGAGGGAAAGAGAGGGAGAGGCAGACGAAGAGAGAAAGGGAGGAATGAGAGAAGGAGTAGGACAATGTGGGAGACAAAGTGAGAGACGGAGAGATGGCGAGAAAGAGAGAGAGAGAGAATAAGAGAATCGTGAAACGAGAGGAAGAGGAACCGGAGGGTTCCTATAGGTCTGCCGCCCCTGCTGGGTCGTTGGAGATGGAAGCAATAGGGATCAACTAGTATGCAAATCGCATGTAAATATCGCTCACTCTCCGCTACCGAACCAGCCGAACCCTCCGTCCTCTCTCTCTCTCTGTCTCTCTCTTTTTCTCTCTCTCGTTCCGTGTTTCCTCATCTCACTCCGTCTGTCTATTTCTTTCTCTTTCGCACTCTTTCGAGATCTCTCTTTTCTGGGATGTCTGTCTCTGTTGGCGAGTCTTTTACCGGAGCCGTCTGCTTTTCGACGCGGACTGCCGAAGCGTCTGTCTTTCGGAAGCAGTTTGCTTCTTGGGAGGCGGAGGATTCTCTTTTTTTCGTCCTGCGCTTCATCCGAGCAAAATCTGGGCTCGTTTTTATTGCGCTTTTTACGCGTGACAATTAGGTTGTTTGCAGCTCTTTGGTAGAGTGATTGGAAATTATGCAGTCTGTATGTGGTTTATGTGATACGTTAGTAATTTTTGGTAATTCTCCGAAGCTGTTGCAGGTAGAATGTTACTGTCGAGGTTTCTAGTTATGTTCCTTACTTATCTATTGTAGCTAGCATATATGTACATAGTATACGGTTTATACAATATCTTGACATTTTCTCTTTTGGCCATACGGTGAACCTAACAATAGGTATATACATCAGTTCCCTTCATATATATTCTACATAAACTAATAACTGTAAGTTTTCGTAATCGATTTCAGTTCCTAATTCTAAGTCCAATTAATATATGTCGGACAGGACAATCTGGGAATGCTTTCAGCGATCGGCATTAGAAATTTGCAATTTACTCCTTATTTCGCGGGGATCGTTACCAACACCCAGAAGTTCGCTTTCCATTAAGTTCCCTGTCTTGTCGACTTTCGACGTTAAAACACTGGAACAATCGGACGATGCCGTAATCATAAACTCCGGCGTCGTTTTCTACAACTGTGACACGATTTAAACTCCGGTAACGTCGAATTAATTCTACCAACTTCTACCGAGAATTTCTTTCAACATTAAAACATCGAAAATTATCTTTCCAACTCTACGCGTCTTCAAAACTTATACAACCCCCAAATACCATCAAACTCACCATCACGAGCCAAACGAAACACCGAATACTAACTCCTATAAAAAATTGAAGAACAAATCCAAAGTATCCTAAATTCCAGAATATTCAAATGAAGTCCATATCAAGTGATGCATAAAATAAAACTAAATTCTAGTGAGACGTGTTAGTACAATACATTCCCACCTAATAACAGTTTCTCATCGACGCACCCTAAAATCGTTCGCCCATCGTCTTCAAGGCTAAATCCTCGACGACGTTACTAATTTTCGCCGCAAAAAGGAAATCTCGCGGAACGATCCAAGTTCCGCAAACCGGTCTTAATGCTCTGCGAGTATTAGTCGCGGAATTATATGATGACTTCCGTCCTATTTGGGCCCTCCTCCCGTTCGCAGACAGTCGAAGGCCGTGCAAGGGGGTTGGTCGGGGGATGGCGGGGGTGGAAAGGAAGGGTGGCCCGAGACAAGTAAGACCTCTCTAACTCCAGGTATTTTCATCCTATATTCCCCGACCTCCGGCGGCAGGATTACTTCGAGAGACCTCGGGAACTTCTCCCTTTCTTACCCTCACCCTCTTCATCCCCGGCAAGACGTCTGTCCCGTTTCTCTCTCAGACTTCCCGTCCTTTTGCTCTTTGTCAATCTTCCATTCTTTGCGCTATCTCTTCGGCCATCTGCGGAAGTAATTTTTGGTTGGTTTTATATGATTTTTCTTGATCACAATTTTCGAGAATTTATTTTAATGTTTGTTTAACCCATTGGCTAACACGATCCCCATTTGGGGATTTTTGAATTTATATAATTGTACTGTTACACAACCTTTTGTGCATATATAACTTATCCAGTCAAAAATGTCAAACAAAAATTTGGCAGTTAATGGGTTAATTTTGGAATGAGATGATCATTGCTGTGTAAAATATAAGTCGTATTAAATAATTCATATTCATTATTTTCAATTTAATATCTCTAGTGGCTGGCAATTATTATTTTCTTCTTTTTCAATACTTAAAATCAGCTTGTTCTCGTGACTCTCACCTCGCCAATTTTTTCGTGCAACACTCTTCCCTTGCTTCATCCAGTCAACCTCCACTCTCCTTTTAATTCAATTTCAATATTGCCTCTTCGTCGCGTCAATCCTTCTCTCCATTTTTCATTTCTTTCCTCTTCCTTCGACGTCATCCGCGCTCATCCCTCTCTCTCGCCGTCTTATATTTCCTTCTCCCTCCGAGGCTCTAACTCATTCTCATCCCCCGCCACCCCTACGATTCTGGTCCGCTTCCTACCCCGGGCCGCATTACCATTCTCAAAATTCTCGATAAACCGAGGCTTCCGCCCTGACATTTTGCCTCCGAACGAGCTCGCAGTTCTCTTCTCTTCTTTGGCTTTCGTCACCTTCCGGCGAGGGGTGGTGGGGGGGATGGCCGGGGAATAATCGAGTTTCCAGCTCCTCCGGTATTATTCGAGGCTCCTCTGATGATCCCGCCTTTACTTTCGAGATTTGCGAAGTGTCGGCCTCTCCTTGGAATTCAGGCAATGTCGCCTGTCTGCTCTCCGGGCCGTCGAGTAGAAACGAAAAATGCTCCTTGCCATGATGATGGCGCATATGGGGGGGAGGGGAGTCTCTTCATTCGGGGTATATTATTTCGGAGGGAAACGACTGGGAAGTTTCGAGGATCGTTTGCGAGAATTTTTTATCGCGCGGAAAGATGGCGTTCAATGTGGGCCAATTCGTTTTTGACTGTTTGGGTACTGGGTGAGTGTACATTTATTTTACGTGTTTTTTGGTAGTAGATATCGTTGAAATTCGATGATTTATCTTTGATAGGGTTACAGTTGTAACATAAAGTAGTTCAGAATTTTGAATATGGACGGATTGAAGATCAAAATTAAATGTCACATAAACAAACCGTTTACGCCACGTTAATCATAAATTATATGATATCCTATTTTATCTTAACTATGGACTTACACCATTTTCAAAACAAACAGTCCATATAATACAGAGACAATTCAGAATCGATGCGAACGTTTTCGAAAGAATTAAAATTAGCATGTCAATACGCAAAAGTTATCAGCCCCTAAAATGTTACTCTTACCCCGAGCGAACCGTACCGAAGATCAGATAGCGGGAGAGCACCGGTTCGGACCGAACGACATTAACGTCAATAATCCCTCCCATAACCCAAAAAGCCGTTTGCCACCCCCACTCCCACCCCTCTCAGATGTCCCGCATTTGGCATGCAAACGACTCGCGAAATCTGTACCGTCCCGAAGACAGCTTCGCCGGGACAGGCCGACAGCGACGAGACTCGCGAAGGAAAATGGACGGGGGGGGGGGGGGAAGGGTGGCAGGGATGAGACGGTGGTCGGGAGGGTAGGTAGGGGGGTGGGGGATGAAAACTGGCGTAGCGGTTGCAGCCGACGGCACGTTTTAATAATGCCATCCCTCCGTAAAGCAGACAAAGGCCCCCGCAAAAAGACGGGACCGAAAGAGTGTGAGTGAGTGAGTAAGGGTGTGTGTGAGGGAGAGAGAGAGAAAGTTTAACGAAGATTGTGCCAGATACTTTTAATTGCTATTCCTCCCCGGAAAATGAAGAGGACCACCCTCCGCCTCTTCTTCCTTCTCGTTCCTTCTCGCCACCCCCTTCCACCCCTCTGGCGGAGCCTCGCAGCCCCGAACCCTCGTGATTTTATCGTCCTTGTATCCTCTCGACTCCCGTCCGAAGAGGTTTGTTATTTCAGCGGCGGATAGGCGACAAAGGAATTAATCGGGACTCACCCCCACCCTCTCCCTCTCTTTCTCTCTTTCCTTCTCGTTCCAATTCTTTTTCGTTCTTTCCTCCACTTTTTCCGTCCCTCTTTCTCTGATCCTCGCCTTCATTCTCTGTTTCATCGCCGGTTCTTCCTACCGACCCCCAACTACCACCGGCTACCCCTTACCACCCCCCGAGTCCGGCGTCCCGTTGAGCTCAAGTGCCGTCAATTAAATTGAAACGTTAAAAACGAGGGATAAATTGAAAGCAGCCCGTGTTTTTTAGCGTTGCCGGTCGATTTTTACGGATATTGCACCTTTCGCGCGCTATATGGGGTTGAGTTGGTTGTTTCGAAGGTTGGGGGATGTGTGGATTGTTTTTCGAGGGCTTGCGCGATTGAATTTTAATGGTACGTGTAGGTAATTTGTGACAGGGTTATGAGGTAATTGCTTTATCTGGTTGTAAATCGTAGTTACAATAGTTCCATAAATTATACTATAATCTTATTATTGTTTCTAAAACATGCTCTGCTGAGTAAATTTCTAATTTAAAGAGTTGTTTTCCTGTTACATCATAATACTTTTCTACTTATAAATATGTATTTTTTTACTCTTCCGTATGTTCTCTCAATACTTTCATTCCCCTAATTAAATCATCATCCAATTACCACTACTATCGTACTCTAACCAACATAATACAAATTCTTCTACCAAAATTAAAACTTAATTCATCTTTATTAGGATCGATGTAGTTTGTCTGATAAATTCAATTACTCAAGCACACGGTCCCCATTTCGTTGGTCAAAAATTCAACACGTGGATATCGAATCCAAGCAGATCGATATATAAATATTACCATTACCACCGTTCTCCAAACAACATCCCAAATTCCTTCAACAAAATTATTATAAAAACTCACTTATATCAGCCCCAGTCTACTTTCGCTCATAAATCCAATCAGCCAACTACGCAGTCAGCATTTCTTTGGTCAAACAATCGGCACGTGGATATCGAGTCGAAGCGGATCGATACGGAAATATCGATTTCCGCCTCCTGCGGCGACGGACAAAAGAATCGGCCTCGTGCCATTCCGTCGAAACGGCAGCGTGGAAAGGCTTAGCGAAGAGTGCCAGAGGCACAGGAGGGTGGTAGGTAGGGGGTGGGGTGGGGGGCATAATGCCAAGGCTAAAAATCAAAACACATTAATCTCGGGCACGTGGCCGGGATCGCACGAGACACCGTGCCCGTAACAAAACAGCATCGCTCCACCACGTGACCTGACGGCGGCCAACTTTTTTGCACTCTTCCTCCCGTCGCAGTTCATTTTATTGTGCCTCCACTTTTTTTTCCGGCCTGCCGCGTGACAGTTTTGCGGACAACGTTTTTATCAGCCTTCGATGGGAATTAAGACTGCTTTATTGTCGGATTTTTTCGCTTTTGAGTTCTAAGTATTTTGAACAGTGATATATTGCTATCTTACTTCTGTTAAATTTCATACTTTTTGAATTTATTAACTAATATGTTTAGTTATATCAACGTTTCAGAATACTGTCAAAATTACGTTACTTAAATTTTCCAATCTATCGCTCTGATAGAATGTCAAACTTTCGACCCCGACTAGATTCAAACATTTTTCAAAATTCCACCCTTTCAAACCTAGTACGTCACTCGTAACATTCTTGATCAATCGTTTAAAGCGTCAGGAAAAAATTGTACCTTCACTCCTCGTAACAGTCCGCATCTGTTTGAAAAGCGACGAAAATTTCTACTTCCACGTTTCGGGCTTCCGTGCTGGCGTCGAAAAAATCCGGAATGATGGATGACGTTCTAGGCCCGAGCAGCCGTCGGTAATGACCAACAATCGTGGATCTCTTTCAATAACGCGGGAGAGATCAATGGATCTCTCGGCACGAGTCGCATTCACGCTCCGCTCGATTTTCTCTCAAATAATGCACGGTGCGCCATTGTCAAGATCCCAACCCCCGCCCGAAATTTCCTCCCCCAATCGAAAACGACTCTCTTACCCCGATCGCCGAACGTCAAAGGGAATATATTTAACGACGGATGGTCAATTTATCGGGGTGTGATTCGACACTCCGTCATTCCGGCCATCCATAACGTTTCGAGGTAGAGGCCTGTCATTTCTGACCCGTTTCACTTTTCGAGAAATTAATGTCACCTTTTACGAAGAATTAATCTCACAATATGCAAGTCAGTCATTAGAATCGGTCTTAGCAATGGAATTATGCAATGTAGAATTTCGAACAATAAGTTCGTTGTAGTTTATAGGCATTGGTTGGTCAAAAGTTATGAATTAATTCTAATGTAGTCATGTCAATTTTTCAAGTATAGCGATAACTGAACAGCTTGCAGATCAGAATTATCAAACCCGAATACTGAATGTATACACTTCAAGCGTATTAACGAATTCATACTTCTAGCAAATAGTAAAAATCGTATAATGCATTTAGTATTTTTACAAATACATCAGTATCACAACTCAACATTGGCAATGACTTATCAGATACCACACATCTGAAGAATAAACAAAGAAAGAATGCAACTGCACGTTCGTTCCCATTATTCGGCCGACCATATCTTTCTGTCAGAGTCTGAGCATGGCTGGCAATCACTTATCTAATTCAATTAGACAATATCGCCACTGAGAGCGCAAATGATGGGAGGATCGCGATATGAAGTTATCTTCGAGTCTCGCGGGAGGCGTAAATTGCCATTACTCGCACGTTCCGGCGTGGGGAAAAGTTGCCCGCGGCTTTTTAGGGTCAACTTCCGCCGGCGGGCGATCTTAATTATTAATCGCGCCCCCACCCCCCCAGCCCCGTTAATCAAGCCAATCGGCAACGGTCGTTAGGCCGCGCTCCTGATAGCCAACTTCAGAAAATATGACGATTATCTCGATCAAATAGATTTTCCCCAGAATGTGCAGTAAGTATAATTTACGACATGATATATTCCCTGTCGTTATGTCTATTGTAAAGGTAACCTACGCTGAAGTATTAACATTTATCAAGCAATATACGTACTCAATAATCTTTGTACAATGATGGCTTTAGAAAAAGTAGAAGCATGTTTTGTATATTTTTTTTAATGATACAGTATCAAGTATTATACTGTATGTACTCCTTTTTATTGTAGATTACTCAAATATCAAATAATATCGCAATTCTATTCGTAGTATGATACTGTTTCGATGTTCCTAATGAACGCGAGTTCAATTCATAAATGTAAAATACTAACACTGCGGATTCGTTGAACAAAGTATCAGCACGCATTCGCGCTACTCGCGTCAAATGGAATATTTAGGGTTCTGGTACGTCGAATTTATTAAAAATGAACGCGCCTAAGTACTATATTACCGAGTTAATGATCCAGCGCGTGTTCACAAGCGTACTCGGGACCGGTGTCCTGTGGGGTGAATTTTCGGCAGTCTCCCGGGGGTTGGAAGGGGGGGAGGGGGGTTGAAGGCTCGCCCGCCTTTCCTCGAGGGGTGCCCGATGGAGAATCGTCATCGTGAGAGGGGCGCGAACAATGCAGCGGAGATTTAGCGTGACACCGTTGGTGTAAAGCTGCCCTCTGTATCCGTCATTCCAAAAAATAGTTCCAGTCCTTTCCCCGTTTGCAGGACCCAACCTAAATACGTCGAAGAAGTATGATCTATACCGTAGAGGGCTGTTTTCACGATTCTTTTTTTTTTACTAGTAAAAGAATCAAACTGAATTAATAATGTATAAATATTTAATACATATATATACAATGTAAACATATTTAAATACAATGAAATTAGGTTGAATTAGTATCCGATTTGAAGAGTTTTCATTCATGATAGACGGTCCAAAAGTTAAATGACAGACATAAAATTGAAATGCCCATAATTTATATTACATAACCCTATACGACCCTATGCAATTTTAATACCTAGAAGGCATATAAAACACTTATAATTCCTAAAGTTTCCAATCTTCTCTTTGTTAAACTGTTAGAAGTAATATATTTAGAAATTACAATTCGAATGTCACTAATTTATCGCTGCACTTTTCTAACGTACCCAGGTAGGATAACGAGATGTTAATGCGATTCGTCGGACGTCTGATAAGTAATGAGCCTAAAAATGACGTAGCGCGACACGTATCAAAGTGTTCCCTGCCACTGTACACAGCTATATAACGCAAGTGCGTCGTTTGAATATTAAACGGCCGATGTCCCGCGTCAAAGTTAAAGTGCATTCGGAACGCGGAGGCGCAAATGCGCGGAATCCGATTAACCTTCCAATCTACGGAGACGTCAAGAGAAATGCCATTGCGGGATTAATTGCCATAGATAGTCGTGTAGCGGAAGACTATGATGGCTCAACTAGAGTGTGCCCGTTCTCACGGAGATTCTGCGAGAGAACAAGCCGTCCTACACGGAGCGCGCTGATGGAGGTCAATTTCGATCCAAAATTCTCACTACTCTTTCCGACTCTTCCCATTTCCATCCTAGGATAACGACACATTTTGGAGAGAATCGTTTCAACGTTTCCGGTTGATAGTTTACGGATGCAATATCATATTATATTCCCGAGAGGCTTTGTACTTAAAACTGTAGGGTTCAATATCACTTTTATTATTTTCTATTGAGTTTTCCATTGATAAATTAAAGCTAACATATTGAGCGTTTGTTACATAATATGCTTACGTATATGAGATTATATTCAACGTATAGGGAAGAACCAAACGTATATACTACTTACATTTTTATTGAAATTATCAAAGGACTCAAATTATATAAGTATAGGATACAATACATTAAGTATATCGAGACCATAAATCTCACCTGATATACTTCACTTAATGGGAAATTCATGTTCGTCGAACTTCGCTCCTGAACTCTCATCGTCCTTAAACGAGGACATAACCACGATACGGAGCGTAAAGTCGAAGCGGAGGCCCAAGGGCAAGAGGGTGTTAACTTCGGTGCGAAGACGCAGCTGAAAAAATGCCCGGACCAACGAGGCGTATCCCGAAGGACCCCGCGAGGATTTCCAGGACTAAACGACCGTTGGCTAATGTCGGGATAGGAGCTGCCAGCCGGTTTGCACGCCCGACGACAGTCGCATTAGCCACAGGACGAGCTTACAATAGCCCCCTCTGTTTTTCACGCACGATCGGGGTCGCCCGGGGGGTGCCGGAACCACCCCTCGATCGCCCTCGATCACCCCTCGATCGCCCCCAATCCGGACCCGGAGACTACTCTGAATCAGCGTGTCGAGAAATCGAGCGAGAAGATCGATGCTGCCCCGTTCGTTTCGGCGGTGATTTTCGAGTTTTTAGTTTTAGGGTGAGTGAGGAGTTTCGGGGCGGTTGTTGGAGAAATGTCGAATTTTTTTTGTAGGGTGACACTGCGCTTCGGCGGGTTAATGAGTCGGAGTGCGAAGGGATGATGGATTGTAATACGTTTCGAAATAGGATATTTTTAAGTGATGAAAGGTATGGGTGAAATTTTCTGAAATGGTAATATGGTATTTCCTGGAGGAACTATTTATCTGTCTGGGATCATTTTGAGGGTTGAAAAGTCGATTCAACTTTGTAATTTAAATCAATTTTGATATAAGCTTGTCTTTAAGCGACTGTTAATGATGCGATGGTCTTGCCATTAAAAAATCTATCCTACACAATTCACCAAAGCACTCCAATAACATTAATTTATCAACCTTCAACATTATCAGTTCCACCAACCTACAAACCACTACTAAAACTCAATTCCAATTCTACCTTCTCAGTCTCTTTCCAATCTCCCTTATTACCACAAATTCTCTCTAATCTCTAATCCGATTATCAATTCTTCAAAAATTCGCCAATTATTCCGACCACAATTTGCATCTACTCTTCCGGTGCATCCGACTTATTATCCTCAAATTGGCCGAGTCGACTGCCGCTTCTCAACTTCAGCATTGTGTCGCACGAGTAGCTGTTCTTTTCTGGCGCGTAGCGCGCAGGGGTGCGCGTTCTTTCAGGGAGGGGGTTGGCGGGGGTAGCCCTTTATGCTGACACAAATATCGCTTATGCCGACGTCGCGCCGCTGTTTTGGTAACCCATCGAGCATTGTGCCTTCCACTAGTATGTGTACCAAACACCGAGCCCTGTGTACCCAGCAAACACTGCCGTCACGTGGCGGCCTGGATCCCTTCCGCAACTGAGAGCACGCTCGGTATAAGACAGAGACGGACAAGGGTGCACATTGCTTCGTCTCTATGTATAAGAGAGAGAGAGAGAGAGAGACTTCGGATGGTTCCCCTTTGCGGATTTGCGCAACGGGTCACTCGCTTTCCATCCAGCTACGTCAAACTTTGCTTGGATTGGACTTGGGTGGAGGCTGATAGTGAAACGTGGACTTGTCTCACAAATTTTTGTATTGGTATGGAAGGAATAGAGATTGTTGTAGAATTTGAATTATACTAGAACTATGGACCTGTCAAAACAACAGGGCTGAGACCGCATTAATAATTGCTTTTCATTTTGTAACTTTCGTTAAATGAAAATAGGGATAGAAATCGTAGGTAGATCTGGCGTTAAATCTCTTGTGTGCAATCAAACAAATATTCAAAATTCAGAGATATTCACTGAATAGTTGAAATCTGATTGAATTACATATCTTATTTTTTTTTAAATATGGATTTACACTACTTTCATATAAACGGTCTGTATACTTTACTCCTCGTGACATTTACATACTGTACTATGTCTCACACAAACCTGTCTCACTGCAAATATCTACCTCTATTTATTCGCATTACGCACGTCAACTATTCCACGCATCCGCCCCTTTCTCTCTCTTTATTTTGTCCCGAAAGGAGAGATATCATGACGGGATCCTGTCTCAGGACCTCTCGCCGGGAACAGCGGGTAGTGGCAAACACACGTGCGCCTTTTGCGTCAGCTTTGATTGCCGAAGCTTGGGGTGACCTTTAACTCGCCCGTATTTTACTCCCGCTAGGCTTCTTTCTTTGTATATCGCACGCAAGCGATTCTACTAGGTGCCCCCCCGAAATTTCCGAACCGAAGAGTCCGCCGGACCTTTCGCAGGGATGAGCTGACGTTTTGACGCCGGCGGACAAAAGGACAATGGCGGAAGCTGGCAAATATTGCCCGAGAGGTCAGTAATTGATATGCGAGTTCGGGAACGGGAAGCTTCGAGCGACGAATCGCGGGAAATTTAAGTAATTTTTTCGAGGAAATTTTGTGGCACTCGGTATTCTAATTAGAGTAAACTGACATTCTCTTTATAATTTAAGAATAAAATTATATGTAGTCAAAAGCATCTCAGACTTAATAGCGTTGATTATATGTGCGATTAAATTACGTTTAGGTACAGCTGACTCGGGATTTGTTAACTTTCAGGATTATTACATTTGTGATTGCTTAAATGTTCAGTTGAACTTTCAATTGACTGGACGAGAAATTACATGAATGAATTATCTATAAATAAGTCTGTAGCCATGCTAATAATGATTAAAATCTAATATGTGTAGCGCCCAACTTAACATTGAAACTCTGATGTAAAACAATTTAACATTCATATTAACTTGCTGACAAATTAGAGAACATTGCAATGCAAGTTTTTATACGTGCAGCCTTTCAAGGAAGCAGCCATTTTTGTACGCGATACGAATCCGTATATTAGAAATTTGAAATTCGAGGCAACGTGGTAATTAGCCGATTAACCATTCCCTTCTTCTGTTCTGTCATAAATATGGATATTGTATTAATCTCTACACCCGTAATCTCCGTATTCGCGCGGCGAAGACAGGATAATTGCCGGGTGAATTAAGAGTGGCAAGTTCGTTGTTCAGATAAAGCGCCACCCTGTCGTTCGTAACTCTCTTCAGCTCACATTTAACACCAAAAATTTGTCCCGAAAGTTCATCATGCTACCATACGAATCCAAACATATCTTCGGGGTATCCGAAAAGTATCCAACTTTCAGTTCGAATTAAAACACGAATATGTCGAATTAAACATCTGTTCACGTAACGTGAAAACCTTCAAATTAAAATTAAAAGACTTGCATTGATTTTAGAAAATAACTTATTCTGAATTCATGTTAAATATTTTGCTATTTTACTACAGCTTTTTCTGTTTCGTTTTTAGTTTCACATGTCATGGGAATTATCTACAACATAAAATACACATTTATCCATATTAAAATTTGAAGACTCGAGCGTGAGTCTTGAAAATTCAGGGAAACTCTCAAACGTTATCACTAAAATTCGACAAAAAATCGTGGAGTGTGATGCTAGCGCTTGCATTGAAAGACATTTGCGCATCTTTCGGTAACTCTAACGGGTCGGGGTCGTTGAGAATTCCATTCGTCGAGGCCGCCTTGAGGGGTCTGACGAGGAACTTCGCTGGAAAGTGATAAATAATGTCGTCGCTCGGGCAAAATCGCCCGTGACGGAGGGCTTTCGAAAGGGCACACGCCATTACCTCCGATCTGTCTACGCTGATATAGTGTTGGTATTGTACTTATACAGTGTCGCAGCTCGTGCGACAAGGATAAAGTGTCTGTCGAGCCCTGATGCCTGTCCTCGAAGTGTATCTTCCGACATGAACGCGGGAGGACGCGAGGATAGAAAGCCGGAAGAGAAGGAAGCAAAATTGGGAAATGGAAAAAGATTTTGACAAGATCGAGAGAAGAGTGTTACGTAAGGAAAGAATTGAACCTAAAGACTGGGATAAAACCTAGAAAATTCACAATGCAACTTTCGATTTATCTACATATACATTGGCACATTAACTAAGATTATAGCAATGATGTATAAAATGAATAGATGTTTAATGAAATTAATTGTTATGACGTGACAAACTAGTCACATTGATTCGGTCTGAAAATCAAGATGGCAGTAAAGATAGATAGGGGAAAATATAAACCAGACGCGTATAATGTTAAAATCGACTGATCGACAGTAAAGAAAAAGCATGTATGAAAGGAGTGTAGAGAAAGTAGAGTGAGAGAGGACGGGAAGAATGAAAGGAAAGAATAAATAGAGTAGCGAGGGACGCCTGCCCTTCGTCCGAGAATGAAAATTGTATTGTTGGCAGCCCTTGCGAGGGAAGAGGCGGGCATTATATTCGCGTTAGCGCGGTCAGATCTTTCTTTCGGTACGTCAATGCGCGTCATCAATAATCGCTGACAGTTTGACCGGCCTAAGAGGGACTTCGGATATTCGGACGTCGGCCACGAATATCTACGGAATATCGTGAGTCTACCGTAACAGATTCGTTGCCCATTGATGATCTCCGTGACTTGCGTTTAATGAAATTGCCCATCACTGTCCGTCTGACGCTAGGAATCGTAACGTCACGCATTCGAGCAGTAAGATTTTTATCGTAATCAGTTGCATGAAATCCACACAATTTAGGTCATTTATCTTTCTAATATTGTGGATGGAAATATGATATTATTTCATTCTGGGTTTATGACATTTATTATTAATATAAATAAGATAAAATTGACTACATTTTATCATCTCCGATTTAGTAATAAATCCACACAATCCAGTTTATTTATCTTTCTAATATTCCCAATAAAAATATTACATTATTTCTCTCTAGGTTTATGACAATTATTATTAACATCAATATTCACATTTTATTATCTCCGATTTAGTAATAATTCAGAATCACATGTGGCGTAGAATATTACAACCAATTTAATTTTTCGTACGTATACAGATTTGTTTTAAATATATATTATTATCAAAAAAATGCACTGCACACGATTACACATCGAATCACAGCTCATCTCACGAAAGAAACAGGACAAAAATGTCGACACAGAATCGACAAGCGACCGGAGTAGAGATCGGATAAGAAAGCTCTCGGATAAAAACAAAAAGGGGTGAGGGAAGCGACGAGCTCTCGAAAGCGATCCATCACGTTTTAGCAGGAAGTCTGCCGATTTATTCATCCTATTCCGAACTTCTTTTTATATCAATATGCCGGGTGGCAGAGAACTGGAGCTTTTCCCGGGACCTCCCGCCGGCGAACATAAAACATCCGACGGAAGTGAAGCGTCGCTGCGACGATTGCGGACGATACTTCCGCTTTTATCTCTTCCTGTTTATGCGACGCCAGAGGCGCAAGAAGGGGTATTGTGCGTATGACAAGTAGCTTTACGTTTGATCCTCGAGAAATTGAAGGTAGAACGGCCCGAGCTTACGTTTCTTTTTATGCTGCTCTAGTGTGCTCGCGGTTTCCGGTTAGGCGCGAAAAAGATTTCATTGTTCTTTCAGAGGGTCGTTGTTAAAGAAAATTTAATTTTTGTAGGGAAGGAGTTGGGGAGATAGAGAGAAGGGAATGTAATGTTATAGTTTGTAGAGATATGAAAACGTCTGAATAATTGTACCATATCAGTTTGGTCAAATGAGACGTTAGAGAAGAAAAACTAATAATTAATAATTGGAAAATTATCGCATCCTTTTGGATCCACTGATGGCGTCATCGGAAAACGTTTGTGTGCTTATTCGCTATACTTGTATTTAATGGATTAATTCTATAATTTTGGTATAATGTAAAATAATAAGTTTTTGGCGTATTCGGTCAGAATTGTACTTTTTACTAATTAAATTTCAATGAATTTTAACAGAAAGACATTGAGTGTCATATGTGAAGGTAGTAAATTGAAAAATGATTATTTTAAGCTAAATCCGACTGTGATGGGGAAATATAGTTCTATCGGAAATGTCATTACGTCGAAAAATATGACAAGCATATAACTATCATGTTCAAAAATGACGCAGTATGCGATTTAATCCACTACTAAACGTAATACAATTGCACTCACGTCTCTGATACAATTCTCTTCTAATCGAACTTTGGGAACTCGCCGAGGCGTGAAAATATCGCTGATATCGCTAAGCGAAACTCTCATCGATCATCATCCATCAGCCAACGGAATCTCGGCCGTCGGGTTCATTCCGATTCGCGGCTATCCGCAAAAGTGCGCCAGATGCGTCGGAAATCTTTCCTATCTCGACGTTTCGCAAAACTTATCGCGATTCGTCATCGCGTTAAGAGGTCCAAATTTTCTTCGGACGACTGACTCCTGATTCGCGGAACTTTTGCCTTCCGATCTTCGGCGATCGCGGCCCATTGACGACAGTCTCCTCTTTCGGGGCGGGCTCGGGTTTATGGGGCGGATTACGGGGGTGGCTGCTCAATTGGACGTAAGGTTGCGATTCTGATATTTGCGACGTTGCTTGGTTAAAGTGACAATTACGTTTTGGGCATTTACGCCTGTAAATGACTTGGGACGCGATAGGTGGAAGGGATTGATTTTTATGGGCTGCGTGTTCAATTGGATGTGGGGTGGATTTGGGTGGTTTTCATAATTGTAGCGTTGGATAGTGTTTTTGCGTTTAGCATTGCTTGATGCTGCATATTTTTTCCGTTTGAGGCTGTTGCATCAATGTCAAACTGTTGATAATAATATTTTAATATTTTTGATTTTAGCGTAGGTCAGGTATATGTGTGAGCTGTATTTTAATTTAATTGAACATAACATCCATTTGGCAGGTTGTACTATTTATGCTGTTTGGATATAAAATATTAATTTTTACAGTAGTAACTGATGAAAATATCAAATGCCAATATACTACGATCAAAATTTTCCAACTGTTTCGTCAGAGTACAAGCATTTACTCAAATTTTTAATGCACCTTGTACCGAAAATAGGATCCTCACGAATTTACAATTAAAAACACCACCACCCTGCTTACCATCTTACGCGAGCTCCACTATATCTCCACCATCCATCAAATACTCTTCCCTCATCCAATTACTCATGCACCTTTCTTAAACGATCCGAAGTATCAAAATTTCCAGTACACACCGTACAACCCGTATACACAAAAAATTCGCGAATTTACAATTAAGAATGTCTCCACCGAACAACTTCTTACCCTCCGACGCGCCACCCTATCTCCTCCATCAATTAAATTTCCCACGCCGCCCCGTCCAACGGAATTTCAACCTCTCCCCCCCCAAAAGTACGACGAGCACGTCCCGAATATTCGCCGTACGTTCATGCATTCGCTGCCAGCTGATCATTTCGACATTTTTCTTGCGCCCGGCATCTTCTTATCGGCTCTTCGCCGAATGGGAATCGATGCCATTCCGAGATTCCAGATATTCGACTTCCCCTCATTCACCGCCCACCCTCCCCCACCTCTCCTTCGACGTCTGTTCCAAGTCTGTCCCAAGTCCGTCCCAAGTTCGTCCCACGGGTGGCGAACTTTTACTTCTCAGGTTTCGTTGCGGACCAGAATCCGCGAGAAGGCGAAAGATCGGAATCCTTTTTTCCGGAACAGTTCCAGTTCCAGTTCCAGTCGACGGCCAATTTAGGAAGAGGCTGCGTCGGGGGGCTGATTTAATTAGCCCGCGAAAACATTCACGTTCGTAAGAGCGAAGAAGCGAGACTGTCGCGTTTGCTGGTTTTCGAGAAAATTCGAATGATTCGCGGTCGTAAATAATGCTGGGGAGGAGGGGGAGGAGGGGGGGAGGTTGGAGTGGGACGTACGGAGGATCGATGATCGAATTTCTTTTCGTGGGACGTGAGCTCGATTGCATACGGAGCGGATAATGGCGAACGCGTAATTCGGCCGATTTTACGTAAATGGAGTGAGGTTACTTTCGTAGATTCGGTAAGATTGAACGCTGGTCGCTGTTCAAGTGGGGACTGTGTATGTATTGAGTACTTGACAGATTCTGTAGATGTGAAATGACAGTATATTTGATATAGGAGTACTTTTTACACAATTTGCGATTTTCGTTTCGTAGGACTAACTTTGCTTTGAAGTTGTAATACGTATCTTGTATGTATTTGAAAGCTTGCAGAATGTATTATCGGAATTTACTATACCATACTATCAGAATGTCTATCAGAATGTCTATCAGAATTTATTCCCAAATTGAATTGACGAAATCTAGTAACAACAGTCATAATACAACATAACTACAACAAATGAAAAAAACGTTTCTTCACGAACGAACAGATCTCCAAATTCTCCAAAATACCTCGCACTCCACAGAAAAAAAAAACTGCAATAAACCATCCAAAATTAGGTCCTTCCCATAGCCCGTCAAACTTCGCCATCCAATTCCGATCTCACGACCTTCTGCCCTCCCCCCACTCCGTATCTCTCCATCGGCAACCCCCGACCCGGTATCAGCCCACTTGCACCCCCCCTCCGCCACCCCGAAAACAAACTCCGGCATCGAGCATATCCGTCGCATATCGTTTCGCGATCTCATTAATTTCCGGGCATGGCAATAAAACGGCACGCCGTTCTCTCGCCCACGCGTGAGAATGCGAGCGAGAGAGAGGGAGAGGGCGAGGTAGGGGTAGGTGGAAGGACAAAGAAGGTAGAGTAGCAAGACACGCCCAATAACGCTTCGTCCCACGGGAGGAAGAGAAAGGAATCGGGCCGGGGAAATAAATGCTTTTTGGCGAGTCGCTCCGTCGTTGTTTGCCTTCGGTATTTCGAGGGTTGGGCGTGCGCGATTGATGATGACGGGGCGCGGGAGGGTGGGTTAGGTTGGAGAGAGACGGGACGATGTAGAAAAGTCGGCAGTCACCGGTGCCATTGTATCGGGCACGTGCCGTGATACAAAACGAGTCGCGCGTTTGTAACGGGCGTTAAAGAAGAATGGCAGAGAGGTGGGACAGAGAGAGAGGGGGGTGGTGGGGGAGAATGGGAGAGGGTAGATAGTCGTACGACAATGCACTAATACCGCGTGCCGACTTCCCGGCACGGGACTCGGAGGGAATTAATTGATAACGCGTGATCTGGCATGGACGGAAGGGTTATGTAAGCGCCGTGGAAAAGATCCTCGAATGAGCTGCGCAGTTTCGTTCGCTTCTGTCGGATTTTTAGGTGCGTTGAGTCTAGTTTAGGAACTTAGGTTCTTGAGATAGAGGAAGTATGAAAGGATTTTTCGCTTTTCAATTCCTATTACCGACTATTATTTTATATTTTCCGTAAGTACGTTTCAGACATTTATTTACATTCCACCGTATCACCACTAAAGAGTCAAAACTTGAATACTTTGAACCTTTGCACACCAACCTTCTTATTACTCACTATTCTACTTCCCCATAAGTACGTTTCATACATTTATTTACATTCCACCAGCAAAGAATCGAAACTAGAAAACTTTGAACCTCCAAACCATTCGCCACATCTTATCCGTCACATGCCTGACATACTCAGTTCGATTCTCATTGATCCTAACAGTCGATCTCAGGCTGCCTTCCTTCGGGCACCCTTTCACGGCTCCCTCCCTTCAAACATCCATTTGCACTCGTCCGTTTTAGCGGCGCACGTCGCACAAAGCGTTTACGCGCGAGCCTATTCCTCACGGTCCACTGATCTCTGATCGGAGACCTGATCCGCCGAACACGTCCGACGACAGGGCGCGGGGACGTGCGTTTATTATTTCGACGTGTGCAGGTGTATCGCCGCGGAATAATGGCGAACGGACGCCCAGCATTGACAGGGCACGCTCGCAAAATAACGAGCGCGGGACAGTTGATTTTCGACCGAAAATTCGACCGACGCTCAATCAACCGGCGACGGTGTAAAACAATCGACGTTTTTGCCTCGGAAATCTGCCCGTTTTGAGTGGAAGATGTCTGGGGGTTGGCAGAAGGGTGATTCGTAGTTCGAAGCTGATGATGTTAGAAAGGAATTATTGCTTGATTTGAAAAAGGTTTGTAGGTTGGTTACAGGTGAATATATAGGCTTGGTGTATTGTAGGATACATTTTCAAGAGGATTTTTTAAAGTATTTAATTAGAACAATTATATCCTTGCTATGTTAAGAAAGATTTTTCATAACGGTATTTTTGAAAGGAAAGCAATAATTTGTAGCTTCTGAATTGTTTCAATTCTATAAGCTATTCTTTGCAAATCAATTTTTATTAAAATATAATCAGACCGCTCCTCTAAAATTTCCAAAACCATACTATCCAAACTGTCGCACTCACTACCCTCGAAACAATCGATTCTTTTTCCTGTCATCCCTTCCAGCTCACGAATCCAAAAATTTACCATCTCGAACCGACCATCGTCGAACATCTTGACACGATCTTAGCCCCGCGCGACTCTGCCGAAGTTATTATAAAAATAATCAAAGTTTCCACGGCCCACCCCCCATACACCCCCCAGGAGCGAAAAGACTGGGGGCGGAGACGAGATCGTCGCGAGTCCTGCGACGGAAACGTTTCACGTTCGCATCACGCCGCTGCGACGTCCCTCATTACGTTTGACGATTATGCGTTAATTTGCACCTAGCGATACTTCAAACGATTTTTATTCATTGCGCGTCGGCCAACCCCCGGTGCTTTTGCCCTCGCGAGAGGTCCTGGTAGCTTCGTTCCTCGCTGGGAAAGAAATGTTCCGGCCAAGAAGCGGAGAGGGAGAGAGAGAGAGAGAGAGAGAGAGAGAGAGAGAGAGAGAGAGAGAGAGAGAGAGAGGGTGTGTTTGTGTGTGTGTGTGTGCATGTGTGTGAGAGAGAAGGAGCTCGCGGAATCTTTTCGCGAGCTTTTTCTTCCCTTCCTCTTCTCATCCTCCTTTATTTTTGTATCCGCTCGTCCTTCGTCCTGGATCGACGCGCCGAGCGTCAAAGAGCCAGGATATGATAATCTTGGAGGGACGCTGAATGTGTAACGAGTTTCGCGCGACGTCCGGCGTCCAGGACGTCCTCGGGCACCTGATTAACTTTGCCTTTACGCACTTACTTCCGCGAGTGGGATTAGACACTTCTTTCGCGATTGGATGGGGTGAGGGGTGAGGATTCAGATTTTGCAGGCGTTGCTTGCTGGGTTGTTAGGAGGGCTTTTTCAGCTTTTTGAGAGCTGGGCGTCTTGATGAATTGTTGGCTGGTTTGGTTTAAAGGAAATTTTGAATTGTTTAAGGGGTGGGTTTGGACTCTAATATGTGTACTTGTTACATGCTCATGGATGCTCATTAATTTTGTCTTTTGGCACTTTTATGGTGGAATGGTAATTAGGGGTGAGATTGGTATTGATTTTTGTATGACAGAAGGTGGATTTAGGAAATATTGAAATGAAGGTTTCAATGTGGAATTAATAATTTTATAAAGTTAGTAATTTCGTTTGACACAGTTCAGGATACCCAAGTACAATACTTATCATACCAATACAAAAATCTTGATCTGCGAACAAACTCCGTCATAACCCATCGCTACATTCAACCATTCACGACTCTTCGCTAGCAACAATTGCCCATCCAATCAACCCCATTCCTCCCACCGAAGCCTACACCTTCCCCCATCAATATCACCCTTTCCACCACCCTCCGCAATCCACCCCCAAAAAATAAAATCCCCACATTACAGACAGATATCGTTTACCTAACCCGAAAAATGATTCTCGAATCCGGCCGAATCCTCCCGAAAAAGCGAGCTCCCGGCCGCCGTCGGCCTCGGTGGACATATGGTCGTGCGGGGGGGCGGTGGCAAAAAAGTGGTACAGAAACGGCGACAGAAGTTGGGAGTGTCGGCGGGCGATATATCAGGGCTTAAACTGTCGCGTCGTGCGAGGCATGTTCGGCTGCTCCCTGCGAAAGCCTGCCGACTGAATGGCCGGATCGTTCGCTGGCCATCCGTGCTGCCAGGCCAGAGAAGGTTAGAGAAGGATAGAGAAGGGTAGAGTAGGGTAGAATAGGCCAGAGTGGGAAAGAGATGGCCAGAGAAGGCCAGAGAGGGGTAGAGTAGGCCAGAGAAGGAAAGAGATGGTCAGAGAATACCAGAGAAGGCTAGAGTAGGAAAGAGAGAGTCGGACAAGGCCAGAGAAGACTAGAGAAGGGTATAGTAGACCAGAGAAAGAAAGAGATGGCCAGAGAATACCAGAGGAGGCTAGAGAAGGAAAGAGAGAGTCGGACAAGGCCAGAGAAGACCAGAGAGGGAAAGAGAAGGAAAGAGAAGGCCAGACTAGGCCAGAGCGGACTGTATTCTGGCTGGTGCGCGTATGGCGTTCAACAGGGGTGCCAGCATTAGTTAATAGGGTCGCCGTTACAACAGGGAAGCGATAATGCACAACCGCCGACGATCAACACACTGCCAGACCGAGACGGACAGAGGCGGCGTGGTGTTGCGCCAAATTGTGGAATTGGAAGGTGGGTGAAGGTGGATGGATGCGCTTTCCAATCTGTTACGTTTTTGCGGTGGGATTATGGAGGGCTAGGATTAGGTTCTGATCAGTTTTTGGGGCGGATGAGTTGGTAGGTGGTCCGGTGCGTTTGCAGATTTTGCAAGGTGCATGCTGTTATTTTTTAATGTATCGTTAGGAATTGGAAGGTGGATGGTAATCCTACAATTTATAATATTTATCTAATATTGTTATATGGACTAGACATCAATTGTTATAATAGAATAAACATAATAAAAACAGAAGTAACATAAGATACATGTTGAATCACACAATACACAACCTACGAATAATTTTCACCCAATTACAATACTAGAAAAAGTCGCTTTATCTCCACACATTCATTTCTGTTCACATGTGGACCAGAACCAGCTTCAGTTTCAAATTCGATCTGGACTCTCTTCCCTCCCGATTTTACCAAAGAAAAATATATCTAACCCCCTTCGAATCAGTTCACGGAGCGAAATAATATTAATGCTCCGCCATCTGTCAACCCCATTAAATCAGAGCCTGACATAATATTCGTGAGTTGCCCGTCGATAAGTGTCGCGCATGTAAATTATGTGACGTCACGTCCGGACGTAGAATGAACTTGTTCCGTAAACTCTCCGGATCGGCCTAGTCTCCGTTCAGCTCGTGGGCGTTATGTTGATTTACGTTTCACGAATTGACGTAGGATCCGAGTTATTGTTTGTAGATTAAGGTTTGCTTAGTTTGCCCGCTCCGCGAGCAGACGTGTTGAAACGGGCGTTATGCTAATGGCTTATTATCTCCCACGGCTCTTTCGCTTATGGTGTGTCACAAATTGCTACGTAATTGTTTCGTAATTGATTTCCAGCCCCGCGAATGGAGAGGAACTGGGTCGTCCAACTTCGGCATTCGACTGGGTTGCCTCTCACTATTATTCTTTAAAGTTCACCTCCGGTGCAGTTGACATTCTAATCTTGACTTTTCAGCAGCTAAAAATCGCACGCTCTCTTATTACGATCGTCAGAATTTATCTTCGAATATATAAGTTGTACGAGTAAATCAGTAAACTCATATATTAGGTGTACAAATAAGTTCGCGTTACAGTACTTTCGCTCAACGTAGAACAAAAAATTTTATAAGCTTCAGCAGCATTTTTTTTCAACTCGAATGCGAAAAGAATACAATCTCATGTGCTTTTTCAGGAATGCCATGGTACAAAGTATTGTTCCTTGAGATTAGAAAAAAATGGGAGGGTATGATTGCATTGCGCAGTAAGGTGAGAATAATATTTGAGGACATTAAAGTAAGGAAGCACGTAAGTACAGCGATTATATGGAAAAGCACGAAATTTATTTGTACACCTAACAATATGTATTGAAAATGAGGTACTGCAACCTTGTTAAATTATGGTTATTGTCTATCAACTAACAAGAATCATCCAATTCTTAGTACAAGAAGTGTAATTCGAGTTATTTCATATTCCGTTTCTTAACATTTCCGAATGTCTGCTGTTCGTTCCCGCTAAAACGACACGTATGGGCAGTTAACAACTTGTGCGAGGCGGAGCATAATTCGTGCTCGTCACAGCTTGGCCAAGAGTCCTCCTTTCGAAGGCAATCGAGCCATAGACCGTTTACACGCCCGACTTACTCCGTTCGTCAACGCCTGTAGGCTTCCGGGCTCGTGGGTGCGTTTAAACGCGTTTAGATAACCCATACCTCAACGTGGGCCACCCCATTTTGCACGTAACAAATGATGCCACATGTTCGAATCTTGACTCCCTTCCCTCCTCTCTCTCTCTTTCTCTCTCTTTCTCTCTCTCTGTCTCTTTCTGATTTCTCTCTCTTTCAATACTTGAAGCCTGCGGCACAATTCTGTCGTTCGGGGACGTTGGGGTCCTCAGCGTAATTCCGTTCGTGTAATTCGGCCCTGGAAGAGGGAGAAGGATAGAAGAGGGAGGGGGAGAGAGTTGAGAAGAGAGAGAGAGAGAGAGATAATTTGCACGAGACTAACAGCCGCGGAGGGACCATTTTCAACGAACGGAATCGAATCGCTGTTACTTAGCTGTTAATGGCGCCTTATGCCGAGTCGGCCTCGAAAGTCGAAGAAAATGGCGGACTGTTCTGCGGTGCGATTAGAAAGTCGCCAGGTTCGGATTGGCGGAATTTGTCAGAGGTGTCAGCCTTTCGACACGCGGCTGGATGTGTGTTCTTCGAGATGAGCGGAGAATGAGAATTCCGGTAGCTAGGAGTCTGTCAGACGGAAGTTGTTGGCGATTATTCATGCTTTTTTGGCGCGGCCAATTTTGGGAATGGAGTGACGGACTTTGGGAGTAGGCAAGGTTTCGAAAGCGACAGTGGGTTTTGAGAGGAAGGACAGTATCTTTTGCGCCATTGTTCTGTAGGTTTTTTAATATTTGACAGTGATCAGTTTCAAATGCGTACAGTATAGACTGTCAAGGCTACATGTCAAACGATCTTTACTACTTAGACATTTTTTAAATTTTGACAGACTTTCACACATATTTGATAAGATAATTCCTAATATAAATTTTACATATCTTTTTATATAATAATACAACTCTTATGAAAGTTCCACAGCACTGTAACACTATTAACCCATTAGCTGCCAAATTTATTTTTTGGAATTGTTTTGCCAAATAAGTTCTATATACGTACAAAAGGTTGTGTAACAGTATAATTATATAAATTCAAAAATCCCAGAATGGGGATCGTGACAGCTACTGCGTTAAGCGTCTGCTAAACCTATCGAAACCCTACCAACTTAACACAGCAGACTAAACAATTTCCACTGAAAATCAACTAGATCCAAAGTTAAACTTCTCGACCACCACAAAAATCGTCAGCCACCCGAAACTCTCTCCTTCCAGCATACCTTCGTCCCCCCTCCAAAAATCGAGTATCCCCGACGGAAAGCGAAGAAAATGGCCGCGTCCGAGCAGTCGGAGAATTCCGGACAGCGTAACTGATGTCGACGAATGGTGCACCATTGAACCATCCGACGTCGGCTTTTCAAGTCATTGTCGGGTCCCGCGGGCCCGGTTGCAGGCGAGGATCACTCATGAGGCCCCGAAAAAAAGAGAAGTGGAGCCGAGCGATCGGCCGGCTCCTCTTTATCAGCCGCTTTTCGCTCGCTGAATACGTGAGTGCGCGCGCGCTTTTAAGAGTCTCCGAACTTGGACGGGGTCAACCTGTTTCGCCCGGAATCTTCGGCACTTCTCATTGTCGCTTTAATTCTGACATATGTCCGCGGCGCCAGGCACAAAGAAGCGATCGCATTCACTTCTTCGACGTGAGGAATCGCGCTTTTCGTCAGGCTTTCCATCCTCAGTCGGACGGTTTCTTTCTTCGGTGATGAATACGTCATCTTTGGAGGTCCGTGGCTTCCTTTTTCTCCCCTGCCTGAGGAAATTCCGGCGGCTGGTCTCATTTTGTGTTGCTTAGCTCGAGGTTAGATAGATAGAGATCGCTGAGAGTTTAATTTTCTGCTGTTTTAATGGATTTTATTGCGTACTTAGGCAATTTTGGTAGATTCTATAATTATTTGATGGAAATATGTAAATGGAAATATATTTCAGAATTGTCTAGACATATTTGACTCCATTACTGCTTGTCGCTTTACATGATTTTACAATTCTTTGATGGAGATAAATTGAAATAAATTTTAGAATTATCTAGACATTTTTTACTGCACTATTCCTTGCAGGTACTATTCCGTGTCTGTATTATATCGACGTTGAAAGAAAGTGTTTGCTTGTAAACCGATATAACCATCGATTGTCCGATGGATGAACGGACGTTCATCTTACATTAAAAGGCGCGGTGTCGTACTTCCACGAAAAATAATCAGCGAACGGAAGTGGGCAATTTTTTTTATAAGCCCCCCCAATGAGACGGCATGTAATTTGTGCCGTGACGCAGATGAAACTCGATCGTCCCGATCGTTCCAACCAAAATCATCGGCCGCAGTTCGGTCCCGGTCAAATATGCAATTTTACGAGCATTGCTCAGAACATTTGTCATGCATTTAAACGCCATTTGAATATTTATGTTTGCCCCGCGACCGCGAATGTATTTTACATTTAGATTTCACCGCATCTGGGCGGCTAATTATGAAAGTGGTCTAAGGAAAAAATTTGGAGAACGACTCGTGTGCGAACAGACCCGAAATCAGTGAACAGTGAGCGAGCGTATGGACGACACGGCTAAATTCCAGGCCAGCGTGTAACTGATGCAGAGTATATAGCATCTTCCATTCTTTAACTGTAAAGAAAACCTCTTTTTACTAGAATTCCATCATCAGGATTTATTATAAGTCATTCGCTGTCGATTTGGGTACGGAATAGAAGAATATTTTCTCAGATTTTAGTAGTGTTGGAACTATTTTTGCCCGTATTTACGAAACTAGTGTACGTAGAACAGTTTGGTTGGGATTTTAATTTATGTTTCTTACCCCTCTATGGTTTCGTAAAGGAATATCTGTTTTTATGGAGTTGGTACATTGCCAGGGTGAAATTATCTTTAATTTTCGGTGTTTGTTACTATTTTTGGAGATGTTTTTGGTGATATCTCTGGAACTAATAAACTTCTAACAGTCGGGTTGCGATTTTTATGCATGTTTATGATCCCTCCCTACGGTGTATGAAGGTGAAACTGCTACATAGAATAGCACTCTGGCACCATGCAAAAAACCCCGATTTTCGTCATTTTTCGACACATTTTTGGCTGTATCTTCGAAACTAAAGCGAATTTCGACCAACGGGAAACGGCTCTCTGAGTTATTTTTGACCCCCTAGCAGGTGGCAAAAGGGCGATCCGATACGCCGACCTTCGATTTTCCGCAAAAATGAGAAGGGGTACCCCTTAGAAAATTCGTGTTTTTTTAAATCGCCTGTAACTTTTGAACCAGCGATCAAAACCTATGATATTTATACAGTTTCTTGAAGCTTTTGACGCGTACTTTAAGATAGGACTATCGGCGAAACTCGATCTTTAAAAAAAATTTTTTTCGCCCTCGAAAAATGGCTGTATCTCCGAAACTATTAGTAATTCGGAACTTTGCTTGCGACCAACTTTCAGGGCGAGTTAAAATCTATGGGATAGGATAGTTATAAATCCGATCCGAGACCAAAAGTTTTTTAGCGTTTTTTGGCGTTTTTGATGGTCGTATCGTCTTTCAATAGGTCCAAGTGGTGCCAAAGTACCCTCCATTGGTCGCTCATTGCCATAGCAAAGCGTCAAGGTCATCAAAATGACTCAAAAACGCGCCTAAACGCCCTTTGAGTCGCCTTATTCATGAAAATCGGCAAAATAATTCACTAGAGTAACGTAAAATAACATAAAGTAACACTGTAGTGTCATATTTTAGTCCCTCATTGCCGTTGTAAAGTGTCGCGCCCGTCAAAGTACCACAAAACAACGTCTAAACACGGTCCCAGTCGCATAATTGACGAAAATGCGCAATCTAATGCATCAGAGTAACGTAAAACAACATAAAGTAATGCCATAGTATCATATTTTGATCCCTCATTGCGACACAAAAGCGATAACCCTGTCAAACATGGTCTAAACGCCGCCCCCGCAGCCTAATCGATGAAAATCGCCGAAAAAATGCACTAGAGTAACGTAAAATAACATAAAGTAATGGCGTAGTATCATATTTTGATCCCTCATTCCGATACAACGGCGGTAAGCCATTCAAACATGGTCTAATTAATGGTCAAATTTCGTCTGAGGTGCCTAAAAACGATAAATCGGGCGTGCAGTACTAAAATAATGCATTATAGTCACGTAGAATAGTGTTAAGTACTGTCTCAGTACGTATTTTATTGTCTTGTTGAGTCATAAGGGCGACAATGTAGTTAGAGATCGTTCAATTTGTCATAAAAACCCCCTCGAGGCCGTTAGTAATGATAGAATACTTAAATAGAGTATAATAATCCAATATATCAGCTAAAAATATAATAGCATTAAATGGTGCGAAGTATTCTTCTAATACCGTAGTTTACTTTCTAATTGCGGTGAAAGGGCAATGATGCAGCTAGAGAAGGCCAAGTTTACTACTAAAATCACCAGCAAGCGTCTATTCTTGTAAAATCATCCATATAAAGCAATGTAGTAACTTACAGTAACATGAAATAGTACTTAGTGTTGTTCTAGTATTGTTACATGTAGTTATGTGACATTCAGTCACAAATACTCTCCCTTAACACTCATCAACCCGACATACAACAAAACCAATAATCCAAAATAAAAATCCTTAAGTCAAACCTCATGCCACCTATCTAAAACACCGAACCAACACCCTCAACCAATCAATCCCAATCTCTAATTTACCAAAACTAAACTCCACTCCCCACAGTGCAACCCCCCCATAAAACCCGCTTACAATTTTGCCGAAAGTACCTCAACGTCCATTCGAGACGTAACCATCGCCGAAGCGGGGAATAAACAATTCCATTATATTTATCAGATAATGAAGAGGCCAGCGATAAAACCGCGATACAACGTTGAACCCTGGATGCCGTCCTGCAAAGGGAAACGTCGGGAAGAGAGAAAAAGAGTCTCCTCTCGATAAAGGATCTGCCTTCTCTTCTCTCTTACCTCCTCCTCTCTCTCTCTCTCTCTCTCTCTCTCTCTCTCTCTCTCTCTCTCTCTCTTTCTGTTCCTCATACTGCCTCGTGCTCTGCCCTCTGTCATTAATACCAGGCGACTGTTACATATGGATGAGAAAGCTGGGTTAGGCCGGGACAGCGTCGGAGAAGGAGAGACGAAACGAAAGCAGATATAGGGAAGCGAACTCATCGACTAAAAGCATCCGTGGAAGGCCAAAGTCGTTTCGCTTTATTCTCGAATCTTTGCCCTCCCAGCTCTCCGTCTATCTCTTTCTCTCTCTCTCTCTCTCTTTCTCTCTCTGGCTTTCCACAGCTTCCTCTTTCCCTCTCGCGATCTTCGGAGTCGCTTCGAGAGATCGAACGTTTCGAGCGGAAGCGAGAGTCTCTGATGCGCTCGGAATAAACTGAGGGACGTCGATGTTTACTCGCCGTTTACAAATGTCGTCGTTTGTCGAACGGACGGTTCGGATTCTGCGATTCTCGGGCTGTGTTGGCTTTCGTCGAGAAGGGGTGGCTGCGATGTCGAGTGTTCCGTCGTTTTTGGATGCTGGCTGGGTTAGGTGGTAGCTGGTGGTTGACAAAGGTTCGGCTTGGATCGGGTTAGAAGAGACGATGTTGAGAGTAACGTGGATGATTAATGTAATTTTGATTAATTAATGCATCTTTCGAGGCTTGCAAACAAGCTACTGTGTCATCAAAATTTCATTGCTGCAATTAAACATTTTTATCAAAAATTATCACGGTGTCAGCATATATACATTTTCACAAAAAAATTACTGAACATCACCCTATTCTCACCATAGTAAATTTACATTTCAACATTTCTACTTACAGTAATATGCATTGTTCTCGAGTAATTTCTGTATTTTCTCTACACCCTAATTGACTTACGTAAAGCATTTAAGAAACAGAGTATTCACACTTTACGCTCGTAACCTCTAACACGAAGTCAAGTGACCGAACAGAAGATGAAAATCATGGAACAACACCCCATTTTCACTCCTCCACCCCCTATTTCCGAATCTCCGCAAATTCCATCATCCCAATTATCGGAATACGCACTGTCCATGCGTCATTCGGGAAAATTCGACTTCCCCCAACGGCAGAGAGCGATAAATCTGCTCCTACCCCCGTATATCTCGGCGGCAATATAGGTAATGTTCCGGCCGGCTACTTAACAAATTGCTACAAATTGCGGCGAGCGTTTAGTCCCGGACTCCTGGACAGCGTATCTACCCACCCTTACCGAAAGCGGGCCGAAACAGATCAGGAGTGGACCACTCGAAATCTGCGGCCGAAAATGCGGCTTTTCACCTTCCACCACCGCCGGCCGTTGCGGGCACGGGGAAGGGATGAAAGCTGCCGGGAGCCGACGGGGGTGAAATGGGGTGAAACGATACGGTGCTGACCACATGGTGCTCCCATATGTCCGGTCGGAGTCGGAAGGCAGACCCCTAATACGGAGAAGAGGTTAGGACTTCGGATGCCTCGACTTGTTAACAGAGGATGGAATTGGAAAGCGGACTTCTGCTCAAGGTGTCGGATGGGGGTGGCCGAGGGTGGCCGAGGGTTGGGGGACCTTTTGTCCCGGGGTAAGATCGACGAGCGAGGAGCGTTTATACTTAGAGCTGTTTGTTTACTCGGGCTGTCGATCTCGTTAAGTCGTGACGGACAGGATTTTGGCCAGGGATCGGGGGTGGTCAGTCGGGGGTGGCGTGAAATTTGGTCGGCGACGATATGGGTGTTCTTTGCGCAAAGGTTACGGGAGAGGCCTGGTCCCGTGGGGGTGGAAGAATTTTAAGGCTTTTGAGTAAGGATGATCGAAGGTAGTACAGTAATTCTTGCAAATTAGTGTTCAATGGATTTAACTGCGTATTTCATAAAGTAACAGTTGCTGGACATAGAAATATTATAATTCTTACTTTCAATTTTACTTTATTTCAAATTCCGTAAAATAGTACTTACTTTCTATTTCAATAATTTGACCCTAAACAACTGACTGTCCTTAACTTTATAATTCACACCCCATTCAACGGCAAAGAGTACAATAATCTTTGAAAACTACAAAATAATACTTACTTCTTATTTCAACAATTTAACGATAAACAACCGAATCCTCTGAACTTTATCATTACCACCCCATTCAACCGCAGAGTACTTTCTTCGGAAACTTTACTCCACACTCCCGAAACACTAACGGTCAAAGCGAATGACCTGACGTAAAAAATGGCGTCGAAACTAGCGGAAGTGCGGTCGTTCGCGTGATCGATCCCGCAGGCATTATGCTCGCCCTCTCGAGCAGGAGGACACCTGGTTTCGGCAGGTCGTTCGGCTTCGAATGCGTCATTAATCGTCGCTCGACAGCTCCGGCCTCTAATGGCACTTTAAAGGCGATACCCCCCCGAGCCAATCAGCGATCGCGTGCCGGACAGGGGGAGGGTTAATTTCACGGGTATTTAACGCGCTTTCGCTTAACAATGATTCAATCAAGTCCGATTTATTTGGCCTCGGATTTTCGACCGCTCGCCCGGGCCCCGGCACGAGCCGGTCATTAGGACTTCCCATTGGCAACGCCTCCGGACCTTGCGCCTTCGACCTATCGGCCCGAACCTTCTCGCCGAACCTTTTGCCGAGACCACTGGCTTTTATGTCGGTGCCTGCTCGTTAGCCGATATGCCAATTCAAGCGTTTTCAATCCTTTAGCGGCGCATTCGGCCGTTTCGTGGGATCGACGTTGAAGGTTTGAGAGTGTGTAGGTCGGAGGTGGATGTTGACTCTCGGCGTCTTGCGTTGTGAATCTTTTGACCAGCGGCCTTTGTGTCGGAAGTCTTTCAGTCTTTTCGCGCTGCGTTTTTGTTGCGGGATGGAAGTGGAATTTTTGAGAAGGTTGCGGGTTATTTATGGTCTTTGGGTATGTTTGTTATTCGGTTGCTCGGTGATTATGTAGGTTTCTTACCAATGGAAGCTAATGGGAGGAGTATTGTTGGCGGAGTACGGAAGTCGGTGGCCATTTTAAATGTGTGCATCGTAATATGGAAATATTGCAGTTGGGAATTCATAAGGGTGGCGCGGATTTACGATATTTGAATTGGAATTAGTTGTTTTGGGAATTACAGCGGGGCAATGTTAAATTTAATCATATTGGAAATTCTGATTGAAGGAGGCTGGCTGTCGATTTTCGAACGACCTATGCATGTGACATTTATCAGCATCTAATAACAATGATTCTGCATAAGCAGTTAGGCCGAATTTAAACTCCAGCCTAATTTACACTCTTACACATAAATTTATTAATCACAAATTAATACGTCATACCTAAAGAATTATCCTATCAACTATCTGAACAAAATACAGCATATCTTTATGAATTCCTACTCTTCAAAAATAGTTCCAAATTCGACCCGAAACAGAGGGTCTCTCAAGCACCCACCCCTAAAATTAACCCTCTCCAACCCCCGATAAGCCGTTCACCGTCCGAATGAAGCCTTGGTCGTCGAAAAAGGTCGGCCGGGCATTAATTCGAATCGGCCCGTCGAATTATCATACATTCGACGTGCGAATCTTGAATTGAGCCAGCGTCCCGTGCCGAGCGGCGCGTGAACATCATCCCCCCCCCCACCCCCTGGCATCCCTTTCCGGGGGATGGGGCTCGTTCCCGGGGGCTCGAGTCGTCTCTGGCGAGCAATTCGGCCCCGGCCGTGCGAAATGTTGTCAGCCAATTTTCTTGGCCAATGCCTCTGAATGCCGCAGATTTCCATCTAGCTCCGTCCGCGGCGTCGTATGTACGGGTAAATACACCCTTTTCCGACCCACCCCCTCTAGCTTGGTGCCCCATGACGTCGACTGCTGTCCGTGCAGCCGGTCGCCACCCACAGAATCCACCGCCGTGGCCACAACTGTGATTATAATTCCCGGCAACCCCTGCGACCCCTTCCCTCTCTTTCTGTCTTACGGGGGTTGTAATGCCACGCTGGGTGTGGATGGCGGTGGTGGTGCACCGTTCTGTCACGTTGGAATTGGGCGAGGCTTGGAGCTGATGAATTGTGGGAGGTTGATACGGAGTTTGACATTTTTTGGAGAATTGTTTTACTTTGGGAATTTTTGATTTTACTTGCCTGATGTTGTCTGGGATCAGTACGTTGTGCAGAAAATATTTTACTTTTTAAAGCTGGAATTTATTTTCTGTTAAATGTAGATTATACTTGCCAACGTGAATTGTTCCTGTTTAACCCATTGGGGAGTTTGGAATTTATATAATTATACTGTTACACAATCCTTTTTGCATATATATTATTCAGTCAAAAATAAATAATTTGGCAATTAATGGGTTCATTTAGAATACACTACACAAATGTTGACAATTCAACCCTTCGCTTTGGAATTCTTTACATTGCCACACATTTTTAAGTTCACACTTTACGCATTGACTTTATCCATTTCTCCACTATTCAAAATCTTGAATGCATCTCCACCCTTCACACCCTTTACCACCCCTTGCCCAAAAGTGCAGAACCATCCACGTATCAACATCTCTTCATTCCGTCCGCAAAATTGGTCTCTTCTTTCCAGCTCGCCATATCCGACTCCCTTCATCTCCGTCGGTTCTCCACCTACATCCCGCACCCTCCGCCACCCCTTCACTCACCCCCCGCGCCTCGGCACCGTTAACGGAACGGGGATCGGACGCTGTGTAAAGGATTATGCACGCGGATTTAACTGATGAATCACATTGTCGTCTTGATTCGCGGCGGCGTTAATTTTCGGCTGCCGGCAGCCCTCGAACGATGCCTCGTATAATCTGCGCCTGTGTGAATATGTGTGAATACGTGCATCCCGGGGGGGTAGGTTCGTAGATGGACTCCTGTGTGTACGGATGTGTGTGCGTGCCAGGTTCACGGAGACGGAACATTACGTGCGTCGACCGCCTTCCGATGACAACGACTGTCTGTCCGCCGTATAATCTGCGTTAACAAGAGCAAAATTTCGGTTTGGCCCAGCCTGGCTACAGTAATTTCGGACGATTTCCGGGTGCTGTTCTTTTCGATGGGGGTAGGAGGACTCGGGGTGGAATCAAAGAAGCGTGTCTTGCCTGAGGAGTAGAACAGTTTCTTCGTTTTTGGGTAAATTGATGAAATGTTATTTTGGACAGTTTCAGGTTGTATGATGCAACAGATTTTTTTTTAATTTATAAAGTAATTTAATTATGACTCTTCTCGTATTGCGGTGCAGCTATGTTATTTTTTAGTTATTTTTAGAATTATATAAAGAACAACTCCAATAATATAAATGAAATATCTTTTGGAGCATTTCTGGTTGCCATCGCTCGAAATTCCAGTATCCCGAAACAAAATAAAGTTACAATACATTCAATTTCCACAAACTCCACCTTGTACCCACTACGAACCTAAACTCCAAAAATCGTTAACACCCCACAAAATTCTTCCTTACTTTCCCCGAAACATTCAATTCTACCATCCCACACCCCATTACCGTAACTCTTGACATAAATCTCATCGAATTCATCGGCAGTAATTCTCTCCCCTCATCCCCCGGCAATCGAAGCCGCACATTCTGGCCGAGTAAAAGGAAAATCCGCAATGGTCGCATATGCAAGCTTATCTCGTGGCAGCCTCGACAAACAGTTTCCATCGGCTCGGAAAAGGTTTCTAATCTGCGGAGGTTCAACCCTGCGTGCATCGGAGAGGAAAGCCAGAATTAACCGCTTCCCATTCCGGCATGCCGCGCACTCCCTTATTAATTTTGCCAATAACGCCGCGACGGAAAAATTGGGGGCTGCCTGGCGAGCGCGCGCGCGCGCGCGCACGGAGCTGCACAGATGGCGTATCACGAGTCAATATACTTTTCCGCAATGGCACGCCGCCCCCCCGAGGTCCACCCTCTCGCGACAACACGTGACGGCCGGGATCGCTAATAATCATTCCTTTGACCTATGCATGTCCGCCGCATATGTTCCAGTACATGCCAGGCGACTTGCTTCGAAAATTGATTTCCCTCCGTGGTTTGTCATGGGTCAGGATTTTGGTTTGGGATTAAAAATGGATTTTGGAGTAGGTCGGTGTTTAAGGTACACTGTAGGAGTAGGTTGATACAGTGAAAAATGTGGTTAGTATGTTTTTGTTACTTGTTCGTTCGGAGAATTTTTATATTTTTTTCTGGGTTGATACTAAATGTCTGGAGCTCACAATATTTCACTGAGTATATACTGTTATCCATGGGATAGATTGTTTATTATATATATGTGTATATCTCTCAAATAAATTGGTGGAAACTGAATATAAATATAAATACCGACATTAATGTCGTTCGCATACATATACGCCTATATGTATCGGGAATTAACGTAAGATCGATGCAGATAATATATATAAATTTAAGATATAGGTATATATGTAAGTTTTGTGTAACTAGTAAATATATATATACGTAAGTAGGCACAAAGTTACAAATATAGACGAAATAAATGTCGGTATTTATATTTTAAGTTTATGTATCACAAACCAGAGAACTAGTAATAGTAATAAATCAATTTAAATCAGCTGCTTCAATGTTACGCTAACTCTCGACGCAACCAACAGCGGTCCGCTCTAAAATTCTTTCTTTAAAACTCTCAATTCGCAACTCTTCCCAAAACACGCCATCCTCTCCCCAAAATTTCCGTCGTCGATCACGGATGTTTACGCCAAGGATACATTGGACTTTCAATCCGAAACCATACGTTCGCCGAAAACATACGTCGAAGCCTATCTAAGAAGACCGAACACACTCTTTCTCTCTCTCTCTCTCTCTCTCTCTCTCTCTCAAAGTTCAGCAAACCCGACGATGTGATCGACCCCGTCCTCTCGAAACAATAAACCTTCTCTTTCAAGGGTTACGACAATGCGACCCTATATTTCACTTAAATACAGAGACCAGTCGGCGCACGTACTTATACGACATGCGACGTTCTCGAAAAGAGGAAAGTACGAAAGCGGAGAAGAAAGAGGAAGAACAAGAAGAACTGGAGGAGGAGGACGCCGTCGGAGGAGGTGGGAGAGGTGGGGGAAGAGGTGGAGGCTGTGGCTCCATTAAGAGGAGAGGCAAAAGGAAGTAGACGTCTTCGGGTCGAGGGGTGGGGAGCAAAATAAGAACCGAGAGCCGAGAAAGAAGGAGAACCGGAGTCAGGACACGATCGTGGACCGTCGAGAGAGGACACACGTACGTGTACGTGTGTGGGAGACTCGTACGCTGCGGCAGGGTGGGAGGGAAAGAGGGAGGGAGGATGAGGAGGAGAGAGTGAAGAAATTGGGAGGAAGAGAGTGAGGAGTAAAATGGGATAGAAATAGAGGAGTTGAAGGATAGAGAGAGATAGAGAGAGAGCTAGAACGAAAATAGGATGGTGATAGAGGAGCTGTAGAGAGAGAGAGGGAGAGAGAGGGAGAGAGAGGGAGGGAGGGAGGGGGTGGAATACGGAGGATGGAAAGATGGAGGGAAAGAGAGAGGTGAGGACAACCCCCTCTTCTTGCCGAACCGCCGACGATATCTCGACCAATCAAATCACGCCGCGGGCTCCGCCTTTTATCATTATTTTACTTGTTTTCCCTTTACTTCACCCTCATTGGATGACATTCGCCGGGCCATTTCGCGGGGGGCAAAAAAGGCGCCGCGGCGGAGGAGGGCTACTCCATGCTTCGCCTCCATCCCAGGAGGTTCGTCCGGGAGGTTCGTCCGGGAGGGTACCCTCCTGGTGACTACCTTCGGTGCCCACCTTGGTCCAGCGTACCAACCTCCGACGGCGGATTTTCATGGACGACGCCCGACGTCGAGAGAAGCGTCGCTTTCTCTAGAATTGAACAGCGCGATTTTCGTTTTACCTGTGAGAACTTCGTTTTAGGAATCGGTTCTGTCTTTGGGTGGGATAGTGAGCGATTTTCATGGTTGTGATCGTCGGAAGACGTCGGAAGATGTTGGCAGACGTTCGTAGACTGTGGTTATCGGCTTCATACTTTAGGGTTGAGTTTGAACTTTCATTGGTCCAGTGATCGAGTCTCATGGTTGTGATGTTCTGAGTGAGAGACTTGGAAAATGTTGAAGGTTTTTAATATGATTACCTTGGACGAGAGTTGCGTTTAATTGATAGTAGGTGGACATTGAAAAACGTAGCATTCCACCAAAATTGTTTTTCTATGCTTGTTCTGTACGTTTTTATTCAATATCCGCCAATGTCCCATTTTTGGGACACATTTCAAATTATTTTCTTTTAATAACTGCAATTTCTAAATATACAGCTAATTTTATTTATTTTTTCGATTGTGGCGTGTAATAGGTTAAGATTGCAAAATCTCTCGAAATTATGAATAAAATCCAACTTTCCTTCAATTTTTTCCAAGAACAAAAGCTCAGACTGACCAATAGTTCCTATTACAACAGTAATATATAAATATTCAGTTACATCATACTACATTCAGTTTCTATCCCTCTAATTTTCAATCACATTCAATTCAAAAGTTCAGATACTTAATTTTCGAACTAACTGCAAGGCTCACATCCATCCAATCATCAACACGGTCCGAATTTGTCGACAGGAAGGCAGAATCGACAAATTTGGATCGATTCGTCGCTTAGTCCGTGTGATTGACGAGGTCCTCCCGTCAATGATTATGCGGTTCGTTGCTCGTACGGTTTTCGTATGTGGAACCAGACGCGTGGCATAGCGAGTATGTAGATAGAGACAAATGTATAGGTAGTCAAGCGGAATCTAACCTGCCGACGGCCACTTCGCAAACGCTCGTGGGCGATTTGTCTGTTACAATTCTGCGCGCCGAAATATCGTATTGTAAACGTCGATCGATGGGCTTTGATAATTTCCTGGAAATCGAGAGACTTCCCAAAGCCGAAAAGTCGAGTACTGAAATTTACTGGTCCAGGCGTTGAACTCTAAGCGTGGCGTGGGAGCACTTAGGGTTGGTTGAGAATCTTTTGCTGATTAGAGTGCGACTAGTTTGGACTGAGACACATTATATTTTTTAAATAGATAATTTATTCCTATAACATAAAAATTTCTGTTATATTTCACAGGGATGTTTATTGGTATAAAGATGTTACAAATACTGCGCGTAATTATTTTATCAAACCTATCTTACAATTTCAAAACGCAATATTATTCAATAATTCCATGTTTAACCCGACACTATAACTACAGCCCGAATTGCACTGTCTTGATTATTCTCTAAATTTGTTTGATTATCAGAACAACATTTAGCAATTGCCTACGATATCGCACCTGCGAATTAAACTTAGATGTCTCTTTTTAATATTTACTTATGCAGTTACTGAATCTCTCAGCAGTAAATCGAATATTTCTGCGAACAATAATTCTTCACACCTCGTCCACCAACATTTGACCAACTACGAACACCCACGAAGTTCATAAGAAATGTGAGGCACGCCTACTTTCCAGTTGCAAAAAAAAGGCAAGAAAGGGAGCGACGGTGAAAAGTGAACGAACGTATCTGGCTTACGGACCGACATTGCACCGCATTGTATGTATATCGTGCAATGTGCAGGAATGAGACGGAACGAGACGGAGAAGGTTCGAACACGACGAGAGAGTCGGGTCGGTGTGAGAGAAAACCAGAATCTTAGATCCGGAAACGGAGGAGGGCAAAAAGTAGGAACAAAGAACGCAACAAGCGTCTTATCAGTTTCGCCGTTCAGTCTTTTATGGCGAGCCGGTATTATCGAGGAATGCTCCCGGGATATCAGGGGAATTTTTATTTTGCTGAGGATGATATTCGTTGGAGGTTGGAGAACATGAAGTTACAGAGTCTGTAAGCGAATTTTCCAATGTGGAAATATTGCCATTAATTGCAGATGACAGCAAATTTTATTATAGGTTTTCATGTCGAGTTGTAATATCTTTAAATTTTTATATAAATTCATGAAATTTTCTTTGTAATTTTACATTACACAAACGAAATACAGTTGCCATGGTCAGAGCGAAAACTGAAAAATCCGACACTCACACGATAATCGTAAATTCATTTGAACTCTAAATTAACCAAAATTCATAATTACATCACAAGATGACGAACCCTTAAAAACTCGAAAACCCACTCGATCCACCCCCCCGCAAAACTCTCATTCCCACCCGACACACTCCATGAACCCGATCCACCTCTACCGGCGACCCAAAAAAAAACAATCTAAATTCACGAACAACCCCCCCCACCCGAAGCAACCCTCCTCGCAAACAGCATTTTGAAGTTGTCCCTTCCGAGCTGGCCCCGGCTCCCGAAACGGATAGCGATTTGTTCGCGAGGCAATATAGCGGGCTATCAGCCGTTGCCGAGTGGCGTGAAGGATTCGGCTAGAGGGGGGGTGGGTGGGCAAAGGGTGGGTGCCCTTTTCCTGAAATTTGCATGAGGTATTAAAGCGCGGTGGCTGCGTTCACCAGGAGTTCCTGTTTGCCGACACCGAGTGCCGAGGATCAAAGGACCTCTGCAACTCTCTCGGTCCTCATCCCCCTCACCCCCCGGCCTACCCTAGCCAACCCCTTCGCGACGCCCTACGATCCTCCGCGACGGAGACGGAGAAATTCGGAGCCGAGTGGGGATTTTGTTGGCCTTTGCCACTTCGGAGGGAACTTAGTCGGCAGGTAACTTCGCATCGAACTCCTCGGCCTTTGTCCTAAAATCGGAGTCTACAACTGATATCTCACCCTGTTGGTAGGATGTTTGCGGAGACGGGGGTTCCGGAGGATTTCATTTTTTTTGGATGGGTTCGTGTTAGGGGCTGGAGATGTTTCTTGAGGTTGAGTGTGCTTTGGGTAAGGTGGTGGCATTTGTATTATTACGTTCTATTTTTATTATAGTGATGGTATAATAATAACTTAATTTATTTCTGTATAATATTGTGTTTTTGACGAAAAATGATTAATCTATTTCATTTATCTTTTCCTTAACTAACAGCTTATAAAGACTACGATATTGCAACGTACATATTATTACTTTTATATCAGCGATACTATTACTATTCAATGTTCTGCCTACAATAATCATAAATTTCACTTCACCTCTTATCCCACCTTCCACCGCATCGTACCATGACATAACCTCAAAACTTTCAACCATCCCATCTCCGCTCTTCATCCGATGCCAATTACTCCCGGCGAGTGTGCCGGCCGAATTCCATTGGGCGAAATCGAAGGTGCCCAATGACGATGGTCTCCCATGCCAATGAATCCATGAGGCAGGCCGCGAGGAGTGCACGTCTGCGCGCGGGAGCGGGCCCGAAAGACGAATGGCCGACGGATCCTTGAAGCTCGGGCCCCGGGACAGATGATATTCCAGGAATGTTAACGCGCGTAATCATATTCTTGCCCGGATCGTGCCCCGTAAAAACGTTAGCCTGGCAGTGATGTATGCCGGCGGGGGCATGCATCGCATAAGTAAGGAGGGCCTTGGGCCCATTCATCAGCTAACCGGCGGCCAGTAGGGCCCGGGAGCGGCCGCTTTCCCCACCTCCGACCTTTTCGTTCACCCAAAAATCCTGAACGACGCTCCTGAGTTCGATTCGATTAGGCGGACTTTGGACTACTGACTTCGTCTGGCCGTCTGACCGACTTCAAAATCTTGGTCACCGGGTTCGGGGTGGGGACTTTTTTGACAATTCTGTGCTGCTGGGTGTGGGTCAGGAGGATGTTTGGTTGATGAGAGGATGTAGAGTATATAGAGTATTGATTTAGGATGCATAGTATATACTGTATAGAGGATGATCGTTGTATTTCTTAATTTTTATTCATGCATTCGGGGGATATAAATTGTATGTTGGAAGTTACAATTTTATAGGTTTTAATTAGTTGAAATGTCTCTGATGTAAATTAGGGTACAATTGAAATGTACCTGCAATCAATACTATTAGAAATCTTTATCTTTCCATGAGTACCCTTTCTTTAATTACTAGAACAATTCTTTAATTACCAATTTAAAATTAATCAGAACTTATTAGAATACAGCATTGAATATCTATCAAACTCACATTTCAATAATACCAATGGTCCATTAGACTGCCGCTGACGTAATTATACCCGCAACCGTCCCACTAAAAATCCTCACAGTTCATACTCAACACCCACTCCTCAATCAGCTGCTCAACACACCAAACTCGCAATCTATCCAAGAAACCGACCGTTCTCCCCCATTAATCTTTCTGTCCTCCAAAAAACGCATATCATCCTAGTTAGGCGCGTGCATCGTGCGAATGAAGTTCGCCTCCCTCTTCTCTCGGAAGCGGAGTCAAAGAACCGACCTAAGACTGGAAGTGATTCACGACTTTGTTCCCTTTTTCTTCTTTTGTGATTCCTCTCTCTCTCTTTCTATCTTTCTCTGTCTTTCTCATCCACTCTTGCAGCCGCATTTTAGTCGAGCCATCCGCGCCTGCGAAGAGTATCATTTCTCCCGGGGGCGCAAGACGGAAGTCCCTCGGCCAAAAAGTGGTCCGGTTCCGCGCAAGCAACTGCGGCCCGAATGCAAAAAGGTCGCCCCGTTTTACAAATTATTCAATTAGCCCCGCGAATTAAGGTATGCATATTCATCGTCCCGGGGCCGCGATACGCGTATGTGCGCTTCCTGTGAAAATGTATACCGACCCGGTGGACTGTGTGCCAGCCCCTCGGACCTACCCCCTACCGACTCCCTTCCAACCCCCTCTGCTACCCCTTTCGACTCGAGCGTGCCTCTTCCGCACGGTAAACGCATAAACAATTCGGACGCGTTAGACGCTCTAACGAACTCGCGGCTGCATGCGAAATGCACCGGGACGGAGGGGGGTGGTCAGGGGGTGGGTGGGGGTTGCTCGAAATGGGCCGCAATTGGATGCGAGCCGGGCGACGCTCACTTTTGCTACCGGACTCCAGCTTTTCGAGCCTTCGGCTTTCTTTGTGCTTTTTCCGACCGGGGGATGTAATTTTTATCTTCATTCGTTTTCATCTATTTTCGTTTATTTGCGTTTCTGTACGCGTGCCGTTAGTTGGAAGCGGAATTCGGTTCCCGTTGAATTCATTTTCGGCGGAGTTGCTCTTGCGAATTTTTCGGTTTTGTATGCGGATAATCGTTGGAGTGTATTTGATATGTTCAATTATTTATTTGCGTGCAACGTTATTTATTGGCTTTTATCGAAACTAGCTTCACGTCGATAATTGTTCTAAGTTCAGTCTATTAGGGATTAGAATTCCTTATATCAATACTCCCTTACTTCGCACCATAAAAATGATCCTACCATCATCCCTACAGATATTAACCAAACTGGCTTAAATAGCACAAAAATCAAGTATCACTTCCCAAACACTGACAGTCATAAAACTTCATCCTCCAACGCTCCCATCAACCCTCTCACCCCCTCCCGTCCTCACACACTCCCATACGATGCAGCGCGCGTCGCGATTCAGCAAAAATCTCTCCTAAAGACCGGAATTAATCGCGAAGACGGATCGCGAATTAAATCGGACGAGCGAAACGGTCGGATTATTATTTCTGCGCGGCAGATAAAGCGCGCGCGCGCGCCCACGGATGGGATCGGCGGGGGGGTGGGGGTGGGCGTGTAGAGAAATAAAATATCACGCGCATAAACTAGCGTTGCGCGCGTGTCGAGAGTCGGGCGGAGTTACGGGTCGGGGGTTGCGTTTAAAACAACGGTCGGAGAAATGCACATTTTAATCGTATCACTAATAGCCCGACGTTTATAAGCCTCGGTGTGTCTCATGAATACGCATGCCCCACCCTCCGACCACCCATTCTCTCTCTCTCTCTCTCTCTCTCTTCCACTGAATCCGGTGACAACGGTACGAAATTAATGCGCGCCAGAACAATCCGCACCTACGGAGTCCACCTTCCGCTTTGCCGGCTGATTCTCGTATTTGTGTTGTTCTCCAGATTTTTACCCTTTTCAGAGGGCTGTTCTGCGGACGGGGCGGAGTCGGGATAGGATTTTTTGAAGGTATTTTCTGGTACGGGGACATAAGTTGAGACAGGTTAGGTGAGGGGGTTAATGTATGTGTTCTTTGGTAGAAGAAAAATTTATATATGATTTTATGTCGATAGTAATTACTTGAATTAATAGAATAATTGTTACTTGGTTACTTGGTGGAATAAAATACTATTTCTATTACTTTACCATGACAAACTTAAATTACAATTGCAACCGTGTTGCTTTAAAATAAAACTAAATTACAACTGCAACAGCATCGCTTCGAAGGATAACACAACTTCCACTATTTAAATCAGAAACTAGAAGCTGATTTCTTTTGTCACGTTCGAGCCGATATTCCTTCGAACGCGTTCCAGTCAAATGATGTTCGAAACGGAAAACAATGAAACCGTTAAAAGAGCCGAGATCGGAAGCGCGCGACGTATTCGATATTTACGCCCGCGAGCGAATTCATAATTGCGAGACGAGTCGATAACGAGGCCGATTCTCATTTCCTCGGCAATTGCTCAAATTCCTGTTCCGCGCCGTCGATCCGCAAGGATTCCCGTTCGCGTCGGGCTTTACGGGAATCGCGAGGAAGGAGGCGGCAAGACGGACGCGAGAGAAGATTTTTATCGTTTCCTCCGAAACGTCTTCTCGCACCTTCCGAGACAATGGACAATTCAATGATTTCGTGCGATTCTCTCCTATGTATCCGATTCGTTAATTATTATCGGTACAATATTTTTTGATCCTGCGAACACGATTGAGATTTTGAAAACATTTTTTAAATTGCAATATATATATATGTATAATATTATAAAAATATAATTTCATATTGTAAATGTCGTACTTTGTATCATTGTTATGCTGCAAATAGTAAATAATTTTAAATCTATCTGTGTAGAGTCAGATAATCTTTTCATATAAGAAAATAAAAATACCGCAATAATATTGAAATTGCCGAAGCTATTCAAAGCAACGGTGAAGTTGCCAACGAAATTCAGCTTATAAAATATCATGACACCGTCAAATCTCGCAAGAATTATTGTTGTCGCCACTCCGCGAGAAGATTCGACACGGATCCCGAGAAACGATTAAGAAATTTCCACCTAAAGCGGCCACATATCAAAGACGCTTTCATCGCCAATGATCGTTCAACACCCTCCGACCGACAAAAAAGGCGAGCACCGATCCTATCCCCTACACATCCCACCCCCTCCCCCCTGACCCGCTAATCCATGCAGATGTATACAGATCGGCCGATCAGATATGCGCGAAGCTATTGAACAGGAATGCAAACGCTCACTTAAACCTGCCCGCTTCGCGTTACGAGTTCTTCTTCGGATTTGTCAAGCGAACCTAACCTCTCACTTCCATCACTATCCGATTCAAATTTCGCGCCTCAATTACAACGCCTTCAGTTTACTTCGAACTATCATCGCTGACCATTCAAGCCTTGCGGCCAGATTTCTCACACAGTAAAAGTTCGCACAATGTCTAATTGCTAATCCTCCCCTCCCCCCCCTTCTCTTACTTCTCTCGTTTTTTCTCAAACGAAGGGAAGCGCGCATGGTAATTACATCGTAATCGCGCGCATTACAGGTCGCCGGCGCGTACGCTCCTTTTTTTCCATCCTTTCCTTCTCTCCAATAACGGGGCGCCATTCCGCAAAGATGGCGCCGCAGACAGATGGAGATAAGCTTTTCTCATGGGCCCAACTCCGCGCGAGTCCGGGAATAAGCGCGGACTCGAGTCGTTTATTAACGATATCGTGCCGGATGATAGGTTTTCGTCTTATGAATACTTTTTGCGGGAGCGTGACTTGTTACTTTTTCGTTGGTGCGAGATGAACAGTTAGCGAGCGTTAGATTTTTCCAGTTCCGAGAGACTTCCGGCTTAGGATGATAGGTGGTTCGAGATTCGGTTGGAAGATGGTCGATTCTTGGGAATGAGTTTGGGAACGCGCTCGTTAGACGGTAAGATGGCGAGCTGACAAATGGCGAGCGAAGGATCTGACGGGACGATCCGAGAGTTTCGGATATTATTTCGTCGGTGTGAGCATTCGGCAGATCGGGAGCGGAGATTGGATTTACGGTGGTCGTTGGCTGGGAGGATTCTAATATTTTCTTTCCCTGCGATAGAGTAATCCGCGTGTGACTACGTACTTAACGTTCTACATATTCAAATGGGGGATGTATAATATTGTTTCCAGCGAATTTGGTCAGTATTATACTTGTAACTACTAAACTACAATGATTTGTAATTATAAATTTTTATTGACAATTTTTTTCACTTTTTCGACTTAAATATGTTAAATTATATTAATTATAGCTTGAATACTTAAAGTCAACGTTTTCAGTTAAGAATCATTGAAGTTTAGTAGTTACAAGTATAACACTGACTAAATTCGTAAAAATTCACTGCCGGTCAATAACCGGTTGTTCAAGATTTAATGAGAATTAAATTCCGACAAATATACTGGTATAAAGAAATCAATGTTTCCTTTATGATTTATTACTTTGTGCCAGGTGTACTTAAATTGTAAATTACGCTAAATTATATTGTATGGACGTGTTCGTATTTAACAGAAGCATGCTTTAGGAAATTTCTAATGAAAATTCTTAAGCGTTCATAATGCACACATTTCTGATGCTATGCATCGCATTTTATTATACTGTATCACCGTGTTTATACTAAACAGATGCAACGCTTATGAATTTTCCAATCGGAGTTCTCAACTAGCCACTGCACGAACGTTCTTAGATACTTATATCGTATTACATAATTCTGTATCATCATATTCATACTTAACACCGCCTGACACCGAGCATTTATCAATCTCTCAATCGGAATCCTCAACTCGCCATAGCACAATCCTCCATAAATAATTACATCGTATTAAATTACACTGTATCATCATATTTATACTTAACATGAAGCTACATTTAGCACCTATCAATCTCCCAATCGGAATCATCAATTAACTGCATTACACCGCGCCTAAAGAATTACATCGCATCATATTACACTTCATCACCATATAAATTCTTAACGTTAGCTGACATTTAGCATCTGCCTCTCAAATCAAAATCAACTCACTACAGGATCGAATTCTTTAAAAACTGTACTTAATTCTCAACACTTATTATTACAAGATTTAGGTATATCCTGAAAGTCTTATCTATCAACTTGGCTTAACTAAATTATTTCGACCGTAATTCGTGTCTTTCGAAATTTCAATCCTCGGATCGCGCCAGATCTTTAACCTGCCATGATCCCGCAAAAAAAACGATCGATTCTCACCGCGGCACTAATTTCCCACATAAGGATTCTCGGATCGCACGCGCTCCGGCAATAAAAGCGGCAATGTGCCCGCGTCGTGTTAGCCGTATTTTCTCGAGTTTAATATGTGGCGCGTCTAGGTAAGTAGACCTTATCGTAAAAACGGGCAAATATCGGTCGCTCTTACGGCGATATTATGCCGACGGCGTCGTCTTTATTGCGACTCGACGACGAACCCGGGAAGGCCAGGACTCTCGAGGGCAGGAAGTAGGAGCAGAAGGAAGGTGAGAGCCCGGAGGGGGGGGGGGGGGGGAAGGGGAAGGGAGGAAAATAATAGAGAGGCAGATGTCCAGGATGTCGCCATTATAAGTGTCTACGCACCGATCTACATTATGCATGCACCTATATATGAACTTTCGCGACCTGCGAACCTCGCTGGCTTCCTTTGCTTCCTTACCTTCCTTCCCTTCCATTCGACCCCGTCACCTTTTTTTCGCCGGGACAGGTGGGCAACGAAAGTTTATCGCTGATAAATTTGTCCGGGTCCTCGTCGATAGATTAACCTCGGAACTCTCGAATTTTATCCTTCTCGGAACGATTCGTTCGTTTGATTGACGTATTATAGTTTGCATAAGATAGTCTTCTTTCAGTTTCTTTATCGAACAATCGGTAGTAGGCTATTCATTTATTTTAGTTATTCTTCGTAAAACTATTATATAGATTGCTGCTATATTGGATTCGGTAAAAATAGATTCAAAATTCGATACTATCAGTATCCATTTTACAGCTATTTCTAAAGTAGCATTAATTATATTTTATACTTATCTAGAAATAGCTTTCTATCCCTAAATGTATATTAATCATATTTATATATATTAGATAATATCATTTACTTAATATATATAAATTATTTGAATAAATATACCTTTATATTTATATTGTATACTACAGTATGATACACGCTGTATCAAAGTATGATAAGTTTTACCTTGGCTACCTCAAACTTACTGCAATTTTCTGGCAAAATCATTTATATAAAATCGCAACCTGCTCTATATCAAATAACTCTTTATAGAACCCATCTGTGATTTTTTCATCAGCATACTCCGGTACCATAATCAAAGGACAAAAGTTGTCAATTCCTAGTTCATCAACCCCATCGAAATCCCATACATCAAGCACCAACCTAACAACCGAGGCGCCGATAAAAAATGGCGGCCCCGCGAAGGCAATTTCCTCCGTTTCACCGCGCGGCAAAATTCGACGTCAACGATGGGGCAAGGGAGGAGGGGTGAGCAGGGGGGAGGTGGGGGAGGAGAATCGCTGGCAGATCAAAGAGATTAGAAGCCGGAGTTGTGCCGTGCGTGTGGAACGGTTCCATATATCTAGCCAAGCTTTGCGCAACGTTCCAACGCGCTCGGTCTCGGTCTCAATTAACGCAATTACCCGCTCCCTCGTCTAATTACCTATCAAACGGAATTACTATCGCTCCGCGCCCGACGCTCGTCTCTAATGAACGTTATTAATTGCTTTATGATTTTTCGATAAAAAACCCCACCTACTCCGCGCACCCCTCCGACTCCTCCTTCTGCTTCTTCAGCTTCTGGTCGCGTAATCAAGTTATTATCCCACGTCGTGCCTTCTCTTTCCTTCCCCCCCTCGCTTTGTCTCTTCCTCTCCCTCTCTCATACTGTTTTTTCTTCCTCAAGGGAGCAGACGAGCTTACCTCGTTTGTTTCGAACTCCGATCCTTTCCTGTTCCGTTGTCTTCGAGTTCGTTACGTTACTTTGTCCTTATCTCGTTCGCACTTCTTTCGTTCCGAATGATGTGCTTTTTAATGGATTTAGCGGTGGGTGTGAGAGTGTCTCGGGACGGAAGGAGGATGTTGAATTAACTGTTTTCGTCGGCTCTTCGGTATGACGGAACGAAGGATTGAAATATTTTTGTTCATTGTTGTAGTATATATTATTTTGTGATTACCATATATAATTTTGTACGGTGCACTGAGCCTGGTTCGAGGAATGTACTTTGAATCGCAAAGAGGATGTTGAGGGAAGAGATTCAATCAAGGATTAAAATGTTTCTTTTCATTATTTTAAATTGAATCATTTTCATAATTACTACATTTATTCGTCGAAGGCAGAATCTACTTAACTTATTTTTATTGCAGCGTTGTGATCACATTGTAAGTGATTTAATCGGAAAAGAGGATATTGGAATTAACTATTAGTTTTGGTTAGGTATAACAATTAATCCGTAGCTTGAAACAATTTTCTTTAAGACTACTATTTAGATCAGTTCTCTGTTCGCATTTATGCTTCTCAGATACAATACGTCTGATCCAGTTATAGTTTCCTCCGGCTCGTATTACATACAATACTGTTACTCCAGTTACCGTGTCTTTGTCCGCCAGTTCACTTAAGCCCTTTGTTCGTCTAATGTTGTTTTAATTCGTCATTATTTTCCGTTTCACATTTTGCAGAAGCATCGCATCGGAAATCGCGTACGTGGCGCCCGTCTTTAATACAAATTTCTTACAGTTATCAATTAACTCGCACGTCCTACCATCACGTTATAATTAGCCCCCGGCACAGTCATACATACCATTAGGCTCAAAACGTAGGTACGTCCGCGCGCGGGCGCGCGCGCGCACAGAAGTGCGGCGAATGTAGCAAAAAAAATTCTCATCGCGCCTCGTACTCTCCTACGAAGATAAGAATCGTAATTTTATGTTCCGCTTAAGATATTCCAGAGGCAAAGGCGGCCGATCGAAAAATCAGCAAACATCGCGCCCTGACAATATAATAATCCACATACATCTGCATGCATCATTGTGGCGTCCGCACATAAATCAACATTAAAAAAAGATCAATGAGCCTAACGCTATCTTCCCGAGAATGGAAAAAGGCCGCGGATGCGCGTTCTGAGAAAAATTGTATATAAGTATAAAACTTTTCTCGCCGCTCCGCAGCCAGTTTACATCCATACCGCCCGTTATTGACACCTGATATCCATTCATTAAGCGCGAAATAAATATTCAAATCTCCGCTTTCTCACGACTGCCGCGAATACCATTCCCAGCTATCAGCAGTACTTCTCGTCGCACGACACTCATACATATGCTTTACTCTGAGAACCTGATAAATAATAAATATAAATGATAAAAAGATCCGCCTGCCGGTAAATCCGGATTACGGTTTGTCCGGCGTCTAATCAGGCCGCTAATCAGGCAAGGGGGCGAGTGTGCACAGTTAACGTGCGAAGTTAACGTTCCAGAGTCCGTATAATGGACTGGCGATGGCAGGTGAATTCGAACCGCTGTCCGTTCCTTACGGAATTCGTAGCGAAAAGATGGCCGAGAGTTCGGCCGAACGAACTGCTCACTCGTCACGGATCCGCTTTTCTGCCTCGTGCCGGGCTCCCCTCTAATTTCTTATCTGCCACGCTGGGCAATTTGATAGATCAGCGATAGAAGTGCCGCCTATAAAACGGGGCCAGCCTGCCGGAGGGGGAAGGGCGGCAGGTGCAAGCGGCGAAGGGAGGATGCACCTGACCGGCCGAGTGAGAGACTCCGGCTTATATAACGTAAATTGGAACTGTCTGTATGGCGTTGAGTTCATCCTACGCTGATAGCTTATCTGTCGTCAAGTTAGGGATTTGTGGCTGGTCTTGTCAATTGGACAGTTTATTTTGAATGTGGCGTAAGTCCATATTTAAAAGAAATGAGATATTGTATCATTTATGATTAATGTGGTGTAAGCGGTTTATTTAGCTTACATCTAATTTTTTTTTAAATGGACTTAGACCACTTTCAGAAAAATGAGATATATGATTTATGATTAACGCGGTGTAAACGATTTAATTTTTGTTTAAATTGACTTACACCACATTCAGGATAAACGGTCCAATTGTCAATTTTATCTCGTCTGCTTTCCTCTCTATGGTATAAACCTGCTGTCATTTATGTATTCGAAGGCAGTGGAGACTCGATTCTAGGAATGGATTGAAGGAATTGGCGTTGGTGTAAGGTCCACTGTACACACCAAGAATTATGACAGTTATAATGTAAATGCACTGTGCGACTGCTCTTTATCTTGCACATGATATGTACAACGTGTCAGGCGGAGGGTGCACCTGACTGGTTAGGTTATGTAACGCAAAATTGAACGGTCTTCCCTATCGCGTCGAGTCGAATACGCTTTGAGAGATGGTTTATCTGTAGTCCGCCGTCGAAAGCAGCGTCTCGATGCGATAAAGAGCGGAAAAGCTATGAATTATTCGTTCGCGGAATTTGCGTGCTGATGTGATATACAGCGGAATAGTCACGTGCTATTGGAGTGTGAAATTAGATCGATCGTTGCATTATTAAGCATGTACAGATCGTATCTATTAATGGTACGAAGTCTGGAGATAAAGTCCTGTCGAGCATTCATGTAACATGCAATTTTCACTAGGTGTAATATAAATTAACTTGTCATGTTTAAACATCCACACTGAAAATATATCTTCATCCATGAACTAAGTTTAGATAAAACTGTAGAATTACGGCATTTAAAATTTAGTTCAGACAACGTTGAACATAAAAACACTAAATATGATTTATCACGAGGACCTTTAGCATAATCGATCGAATTATCGTCCAGCATGAGAATTAACCTGTCTGCAGTCCGCGTTGGGTCAATTCTTGCTCTTACTTTAAAAGCTATCCTAGGATCGACTCGGCTGAATATTCGCATTCCGAGTAGGGGCCCGCGGAATCCGTTTCACTTGAGCGTAAACAGTAGCCAGTCTCAGGTCCCGACAAGGTCCAGGAATCCAAAGTTCTACCTCGGATCGAAACTGGTTTTCCCGTAACTTTGACTCCGAGCGAAATTGCTCGGCAATAAAATATTAACGCGGCCAAAGACGGTACGTAGCCGTGCACTGACAAATATCCGACACTTCTTTTTTTGCCACCCTCATCCATTATTCGGCAGAGCACCGTCGGAGGTATCGATATCCACCTCTCAACCTTCCGTCTTAATAAGCTTCCCTAACGAGTCCGTACACTCGATTCAGTCAAATAGTTTACGTAATTAGTCTATGGCCGCTTAGTTCGAGCAGCTATTCAGGTTTTAAAGTATAACGTAACCGGCAATTTAGCTTTTAACTTTTAATTTAATTAATTGCGCATTTAGTCCTGAACTTCGACTGTAATTAGCTGTTTAACATATGCCTGCCAATTTAATCAGCTCGCTCCGGGCTTCGTTTACTGTATAACGCGGCGAGCGGTTTAGCTCTTAATTTTCTTACTTAATTAATTACATATTTAGCTTTCAGCGTCGAATTTAATTAGCCCCTCGGCTTACGCCTTTTAGTGTAATTAAACAACGGAGTTTACAGTACGGAAATCTGCTTACTTAATCGTTCTCTATTTATATAAAATCTGACAATGGGATCTTAAGGAAAAATAATTTTATAAATTTACGATTTGTCGCTCAATAGATTAACCGGAATTAATATTTTGTTCTATATTACCTTGAATGATTTCTATCATTTTATTATTCAATATGTAAGATACATCGACGTTTCCCAATTCCCAAGATTACTTTTAAAAATCTACAATCTTGACGCAATGAACGTCACGTAATTCAACGTAACGCAATTTTTATCTTCACATACCCCGTAATATCTAAAACAAAAAAATCCACTGTTCCATTATCATTTACATCACGACCGCCGTCCGTCATAAAACAATGACACCATTCCCGCCATTCCAAATACAAAATCTACCGATACCGCGATCTTCTCGCGGCACACCTGCACGAATCAGATGTTTAATAATTTTGCTCACGACCCGTCATAAAGGAATCGGTCGACTTCACTCATGACGCCGCGCCTGGGAGGCGTCAGAAAATTTACGATCCTACGAGAGGTAACGTCTCTTACGAGGAAGCGAGCCGTTTTTGAGCCGAGCGTGACTTTTCGCGTTCCCACGGCGAAGGGGCCGAGTTTTGTCCCATGATCGGTGCCCGGCAACGAGACCAGCGACCAGCAACGAGCCAACCGGCGAGCAACAAGCGAACTTCCTACGGAGAGCAACGTTGACGAGCGGACGAGCGGACGAGCGGACGCACGAACCTGACGAACAGAAACGGACGAAAGGACGGACGTAAGGCTGGCACGTACACCGACGATTCTACCTCTATGGACGTGTGGGTACAGTCCAAACTACCAATATCCGACGACAGGTTGCCTACCGCTGTCAGAATGACAGTCAGAGATATCGGGCAGTTAGAATTCCTTCGAATTAGATTTCTTCGAATTTAGTTTCGATTCGGTTGGATATTCTTGGTGAGCGGATTGTGGAGAGTTGTAATTGGGATTTTGTAGTGATTTTAGGTGGTAGTTTCGTCGATGGGTGTAATTTTATATTTTAATTTGGGATTTGGGACGGGCATTAATAAATAATGTACTAGAGGGTATTGTACTTGACAATTTTTTAATATATTCAGGAATATGAGATACTTTGTTTACCATGTTGTTACTATTTTTGAACACAAATTTACAATACATTAATCCACCAAAGTATGTAAATCGCACGGTATGGGAACGTTAGACAATTTTAGGACGCTCTACCGTTCGGTATCCGCCCCGTAACACAATTTTTTCTCACATGGCATAATCTCAGGAAACGACCTGTTTATCGCCTCATCCCGACCTCGCAAATCATCCATTTTTTGTCAGCCCGTTAAAATTCCCCATCACCACCATTCGCACGATAAATAACATCCATTCAAGTTCCTCCGTACGTAACTCGCAAAGCGCACCTTACGTTCGTTACGTTTTAATAGCCATCAATTCCCACTCGAAGACACCAACCGCAACATCGATGCAAAATTATCAGTAACATTACAATTAATACATTTTAACTAACCGTTTATCCGTTTATACGCCTGCCCCCCGACATGAATCTAATTTCATAATTTTCCGCTCAAATTATTCTCTTTGTATAATACATCCCCCCGTCCGCGTTATTATTCATGATTATCATTACACGTCTAAAACGTTTCATAATACGTCTGCTCATTACTGTTCCAGCATAACCATCATCGTAATCACGATCGTCATCATCATTATTCACGCCTTTACAGATACCTACAGTTACAGAATCGAGCCGTTTATTCTGAAAGCGACAAAAATCACTTTAAAAAAATCGAGTTGGATTCAATTAATTACAACTTTATACGCTTTTAAATCGGCTGGCAGTCAATATGGGTAAGACTGATTCTACTGAAAAACTTTGATTCTTCTTGCCTCAAACTGCGATATTTCAGTCTGATTCTCAACGCCGATGAGTGTAACATTAATTACCACTTTTTATCACTAAAATAAATTTCTCCATCCATCAGTTAGCTGAACGTCTACCAACATCCGCCATTTTTAACTCTACTGCAATCTCTTCCAAAATTATGTCTATCATAGAATCCCAATATTTAGTATTAGTAAAGATTTTCGAAACAACTTGACTGTCGATTAAATTCTCTCCCTATCTAACGTTCGCTAATAATCTTCGCTGATCGCGCAGGCGTTGAAGTCTCTGCCGAAAGTTGGGTGCGCACTCAGATTTCCTCGAATTCGTGAGTCGGACTGTACGAATGCACGTGATAATACACACTCCCGGCAAGAGTCACAGACGTACTCCGTGCCACTGTCGTACGTGACACGAGCTTCTACGTGGGCGCCGGACATTTTACATTCGTTCGTCTCCGACCAAAAAAAAAAAAAAAGATGTCCGTCTCTCGGTCCGCCGGACGAAAAAAACTCGCCGCCGCTGACGTTTTATTCCATTTTTTGAATCGGACTTAAGTTACCATTATTCTTTCCTGTACGCCGAGGGCTTCGTTACCGAGAAATTTAAGACATGATAATTGCATTGTGCTTGGACAGTTTTTTCGGTGGAGGGTATCAAATTTTTACGGTATTAATCATGTTGAGCTTGGAAAATGTAAAAGATAATCAGATTATTCTCATATTAAGTTGTATGCACAGCATGTTTCTTTATTAATAGCAGGATTTTTGATTGAGTTATCAGAGTGTCAAGTCATGTCTGGAAATAACTGTTTAATGGCGTACTGTAAATTAATTGCATAATTTAAAGGGAAATATGATCGTGTCTACGACATAATCTTGATAAAGGGAGACTTGATGGCTGGCTTTAGAATTTTATCAATTATACCCGCATTGCGCTCGTCATTACATCTATTACATCTTATTAGGTTTTCCGATGATCCGCTCTAGTAAAAAGTAATTTATCACAGAACCCGATCGTGTCGACATTCGCATAATCGCATTCTGCGGAACAAACTCAACAATTTACAAAGCACGATCGTATCTACCCTGACACGTAACCGTTCAATATAACACAATTATTTATTTTCACGTTTCGCTCCCTCTTTCCACACATATTTTATTACATTATTACACTTCCCTCACGTGTCTGCATTAAAAAATGATTCACGATAAAATCTAATCCTATCGACATCGAATTGACAGTCCATAAAATAATTCCGGAATTAAGCACGAAATATGAACCTGCTTGAAGCTCGATAATTTTCCTCAGTTTACCTACGCATTTCATAAAAAGTGCATGCTGCCAATATCAACATGGCCTCGTATCGACATTATGTTAAGCACGAGCCGACTCGTTCGTTGTCAGCACAATGTTGCCTACCAACAGAAACAGTCGTATCCGCAGTGTTATGCGGGTCGCGGCTTCTCATATTTCAAGTGAAAATCGTCTGCTTTCTTTTCCACCCCCCCCCCTCTCCACTGCGCTTCTCTCCTATCACGGGCAGCTCTTATAAATCACTCGCTCGGCGCTAATTACAAAACCGGCGAGTCGGGCCGTTTTACGGCAGTGCAGGAACACGCGCTCCTATCTGCCGTCGAAATCGAAATAGATTAATAGAAATCTGATTTTCGTAGGCGTGTCGTCTCGCCATTGCCAGGCGTACGCGGAAAATGATTCTGGCCTCGTCTGGTCGGTGAGGTGTTGAGAAGATAAGGATGCCAACGGCGTGTACAGCTCTGTTACGCTTTTCACCGTCTGGCTCGTCCTCTGCCATTTTTTTTTTATTTCTTTTCCGACGCGTCATGCTTCGAGGATTTGTTATCGAAGTCGGACTTTTTTTCTTGTCTTTGATCCGATCGACTAGAATTTTTATGTCTCGCCTGGGTATCGGGGAAGGTTGATAAAAAATTAAGAACTTCTGTTGTAAGGTTCACGATTTTTTTGAAGGAGTTGGTGGTCGTTGAATTGACAATAGAGTTTGATTAAATGTTATGTATATGGCCTTCGCTAGATAATAATGAAGAGTGATGGTAATTCATTTGCTGCGTTGTTATGGTAATTTATAATGTGTGAAGAGTACAACTTCATTCACTGTTATCTAACTTATATTATATTACAACTACGTATACATGTATATATAATTGAGATTTTTCATTCATTACGGCATAAATTGTAAAAGGTAAACAATTCCACGTGTAAGATACATATTTATATCCGGCGCGATTCTTGAAATGGTTTGTCAGCTCAAATTCAATATTCATTGCCTCTCATTTTTATTCCTCTTCATTTGAATCTGCCACCATCACACTCATCGTGCCAAGCTAATTTCTCATTATCACAAAAATCCATAATATTTATAATTCACACTCTTACCGCATAACGCGTAAATCAGCATACCAATCAGAATCAACAAATCTCCCATTACTAGAAAAAAATGCAGAACACTAATATATGCACTACCTGTACGAATTCTAATGAAAACAAACATCTCTAAACATCACTTACGTTTCTTTGCTGCGAAACATATTTCTTAATCCTAGAATGTCGGAAGCGAAAGAAATGAATCCGTCCCAAAAGCTGCGTGCCGGGAAAAAAGTATTCAGCCGCTAATGAGTCACCCGAAAAATTTGGCACGCGCTGCCTGTTATCCGTTGATTTTTCTCGTTAGTCCCCCTCCCCTCCTTCTTTTTTTGCACACTCGCCCCGGCACTTTTGGGGTCTCCTCTCCTTCCGCTCGTTAGACCCCAGCTCCGAAGCTTATGCTAATTTTAAGCAGTCCGCCCTCCCCCCCCCCACCCCCCTTTCTCGGACGCCCAGTCGATTCCTTCCTAAAGCTATTAGGCGATCATCTCGGATTATCCCGCGATTCCGGGTTTACTCGGCACTCGACTTTTCTAAGTTTTCTTCGTCTCGGCAGCGTCGTAAAAACTCGCTGCTTACCGATTCCGGAATTCTATGCAAACAGGATCTTCTTCCATGTACTTACGTCCCGTCGACGGATGGCAAGGGGGTGAGAAGGAAGTTGGGAGGGAAAATAAGGTCGGATCGGTTTTACGGCCTGCCTTGGGGCGTGTCAATTTAATATTACTGGCAGCTGCTTTTTTTGGCTGTTGTGGGAATGTTACTTTTTCTTTATCTTCTGTTTTCTCTCTAGTTTTCTGCTTGGTCTGGGATAGGTAGAAAATTAGTGAAATACAGTTGTCATTTCTATTAGTTTGGATTTATCAAATGTGATGCTGAGTTTCTGATATGTGACATTCAATTTTAATTTGCAGTATCTACTTTGTTTGGCATATCAAAACTAAAGATACAGATTTCAATTGTTTTATAGTCTTAAGTAGAGAGTCGAATCATTTTTAGTAGTATTCAATTCTTTCTCTGTCTTACCAAGTAAGATTGGAAAATTGTCAAAATTTTCAGCTTCACCTCGAACCAAACAAAAATTAAACAAATATAAATATAATACAATACATTCAATACAGTAGAAACAAAACCACCTCCTCAATCCGAACCCAAACTCTGCCCACCCCGAATCATCCCTCCCAGCGTCCGCCTCCCCCAACCTGCCACCTTAGCCGCGAAAGTCCTTAATTACTCGACGAAGATCGGCACCGAGGAGATCCTCATCAGCGCCAGCTATCTCCCAACAGATCTCTTCGGCATTAAATCGTTTCCGCGGCTTATTACCCAGGGCCGCCGCCTATCTCGTCTCATTACATTATATTAGAAAATCATTTTTCCCTCGGCGGCGTCCTAACTGTAAACTCCGCGAGGCTCGGGGCCTCATTACGCGGCCGGGCCCCTCCCCGAGCTTCGCAAGCTTCATTATCGGGAAAAAAAAGGAAGGAGGCGCGTGAGCATCGTTCGCAATTAGATTTCTCAGAGATTCAGCGCGCGCCATCCGCTTATCGTTGCGTGCCCGTTCTGCAGACTTGTCGGCCTGAAAAAATGTTGCCCCCTTCGTTGAAGGAGGAGGAGGGGAGTGGAGGAGCTAGACAATCGGGGGATACAGTTAAAATTGCCCCGAGGGGGAGGTAATTAGCGGCCGAGATGGAATTAGCCGCGTAATTGCGCGGAAGATAATGTCGGATTGTTCCGATGACTCGGGCTGTAAATCGTTCCTTCGTTTGCACGGCTACCCGTGTTACTTCGGGGTCCGAAGGTGTTGGCTTTCGATGAGGAGGATGCTCAGTGCGTGTCTTTCGCAGGGGGAGGATGTGGCGTGGACGTGAGTGACTTGGGAGAGGTCGGGAATCGTTGGGTTCCGAGAGTTATTGGTCTCGTGGAATAAGGAAGATGGTGAGGATTGATAGGATTTCGAAGATAGTCGTTGACATGCTCGTTAACAGTATAATTAAGATAGTAGATGGTTAGTCTAGACACTGTTGAAGGAAACTGAAGAGGTTGGTTTAATACAATACTCTGATGCATTATTTGGACCGTTTATTTTGAAAGTAGTGTAAGTCCACATTTAGAAAAGATCAGATATCATATAATTTATGATTAATGTAGCGTAAACTGTTTATTTATGTTGTAATTAATTTTTTTTAAATGGACTTACACCAGTTTCAAAATAAACGGTCCGTTACTACAGTTCACCAAGAATTTTATATTTGAACATTTCATAGTTTCAATACGCATCGGGTATAATTCACATTATTAGTTTGGCAAAAAATATATCTTGGTAAATATACTGCTGTGAAGAATAGTCAAGATCGCCTATAGGAACGTCTGATCATCGTACCAACATAAGAAACGAAACATCGATATAGTTATCAAGGTAATCGGTCGATTTTCGGCAAGATAAGCGCAAAGTCGGCCAGATGTACGTACATGTTAGCCAGGAGCGACGTCGGAGGAGGCAGCGACAAGGTTGGCAGCACTTTTCACCCGAGGACGCCCCCAGGGAGATCTGGGCTGCGCGGAATAACTTTACAGCTTGATTTACACTTCCGACAGCCGTAACAAGCCACGCGTCCGCCGTCTGCAACAGGGGTGGGGAAAGAAAACGTTAAGGCATCGGCCGATAGTATCGATTCCCATCGTGTTAGAAACTTTACATTTCTTTATTAATTATAATTATAAGAAAAGTACATTCTTCGAGTTATATACATATATAGTTAGATTACGTATTATTATATATTATATATTTATATAATATACGTTTCATTATTTAGATCGTCTACAATAATATATTATTTGTTCAGAGGATTAATACTATACTGTGCATAAACAATTATAACAAAGTAATCGTTCCAAACGCTCTGTACATTAATCGATCTTACGAGAAATTATATCTCACTACCATCCGCATTCGAAAAGTTACAAAAATTATAATGTCAAATCGAAACATATATCTTTAATATTCGCATCGTTAAAATGCACTGTCCAAACGAGACGTTTTCCAAATTATTCTCAATGTAGAACTGCCGGAAAGCGGAGGCAACTGAATGAAATTTTCTTCTGAATGAAACGACACGATGACAACACGCCTAGCGGGAGCAGGCAGGCGGTTCTTGTTTAATGTCAGAGAAGGGCAGAGGGCCGAAAATTTATACGTCGGGGATGTCAGAGGTAAAACCTGACTGAGTCCGAGTCGTGAGATGCCACCATTCTGATAACGAAGCGAGAGACGAGCAGGAAGCGCCGCAGTCTGGCTGACTCTCAATGAAACAGCTGTACCTGCCCGAAGGAATTGAATGGCCGGTCGACGAAAAATCGTGAAAACGTACCCGGCCTAAGTTGTTCCCGAAACACGAATCCCGTTTCCACGAAAGACGACGATTCTGCCGAGAAAACGGAAACGGCCGCTGACGGCTCGGCCTTTTTTTCGTAACTTTCGGCCTCCGTGTGCGTCCGGAATTTCAAATTCCGAATGCGGGGAGATTTGAGATAATGACGGTGTCGCACGGACACGCTTACAAGTTGTAAAGTGAACCTCGTCATTACGAGGTTCGCTTTCGGGTAATTTGAACTTCGAATTGAATTTCAGATGTTCGGTGAATGAACGTATTATGTTCATGTATGCTCTTACCAATCTTACATTCTCTCTTTATTCTAGTATGTGGTACATTGAGCTTCTCTGCAATATCACATGTTGTGCTATGATCATATATATCATACTCAATTATAATTCCAATACCACCCCCACGCCCTAGCATCGGTCCACGCGCTGATCCTTCTCCCTCCTCCTCCCCATCCCCCAAGCACCACAACCAACCTTTTTACCTCCCTTCGCAACATTTCCTAACAATCTCCCAGCCATCACCTCCCCGAAACCGTGAATGGGAACTCTGAGGCGGCCTGATTTGTTGTATCCACCGCCGTCCTCCGCCACCCGAAACGTACGTTATTCGAGGAACATCCTCTGCCCTCGACTCGCGGCAGGACGAGAGCAGAAATGTCCTGCCGCCAGAGGGAACGAGACGGAACGAGACGGAACGGGACGGAACGAGACGGAACGAGAAGGAACGAGAAGGAGCCGCGGACGAGCGCGGAATACGAAACGAAGGCGGACGTTTACGGTAGTGGCCTCTTGCCGTCGCGAAGAAACACGCCGGATCGGCCATTGTGCTGACGAAGGATGCTCGTCCTGACGAGGATGAAAAAGGACGACCGGCCAGGGAAGGCTCGGGAGGGGGGATAAGGACGAGAGGATGGAAGGCGCGCCGTTTTTTGCGCGCAGGCCTTTTATTTGGCCCAGACAGGAATTCGGCTAAATGCATTGATTAAACTCCTGACATCATTCGAGCGGCACGGTGGCCACCGTGTCTCCGTACCTACTCGACCAGGGGAGAACCTTTTTTGCGGACCCCCGCCGGATCCGTCCTTCGCCCTCTTTGACTGGCGACGGACGAGGAGTCCTCCGGACGCGGACGGAGTTCGGCGCATTTCGCGTTCGATCTGTGTTTTGGAGGAGGCGGTGGGGGAGGGGTTGGTGGACGGGTTGTAGGATGCGGATTTGACAACGGACGAGGATGGAGAGGTGGTCTGAGGTGTCAGGAGGATTTTCAGAGGAGGAGTGAATTTTGGGATGAATCGAATAATTTGGGGTATTTGAATTATTGGGTTCGGAAACGTAGCAGTTTCGGAAATGTTCAGGATTAGGTGGAAATAGATTAGGCTACTATCTGAAAGTTAATTTGGATAAGGTGAATTTTAGAAGGTTGTTATTTATTGACTAAGCACCGGGCAATAGTCCTACTGATATGTTCGTCAGTGGATCCAGGACGAAACGATAAAATTTGTCGAATTTTTGGTCTTTATTTTTCCCCCTTTCAAGTCTCAATTGACCAAAAGATGTGATTATACGTTTGTAATTAACGTCATTATTGTATAGGACACTGGCACATATTTAGTAAGAAGCAGTTGTAAAATTATAAACTAAATAAAAGTCAAGTTTTAATGTCAGCAAGTTGCGTCAGTATCAGAATGCGAGAAACCAAACTGAAAAATCAGTACTGGGAGCGATAAAATCACTCTCACATTTTCCACGTAAACGTTTCGCTAACGTCGAATTCGAGCTGTTGTCATGACACACCTACCGATACGCGTCGAAATGGAAATAAGGGTACATAAATTTCCAATTCCCCGCAATTCCATTTTAGCGCTCTATAATCATCCGACACGATCGTGTGTAGAAACATGAACATGCGTGCCGCGGGAAAAAAAGGCTAAAAATAACTGGCGACAGCCTTCCGTTAATGTCTTCCTTACCCGAGCTGGAATGATCCGCAGACATCATCGACCCGTCTCATCGCATTATTTCACGTCAACTCAACCGAGATAACAAAATTGAAGGAGCGCGCCTGCGCAAAAGAACATCGCCGAGAATAATGGCATCCTGCCAATAATTGCGATACGAAAGACAGGTAGACTGATTTGATGTTTAACAGGATTGCTCATTACTCGCCGACTCGGAATATAAGGGTAGATACGATCGCCGAACGGAAAATGTAACGTGCGATCGAATTCGCTGACTAAACTTGGCAGCCGGCTGCAATTATCACCCTCGGATAGGGATGGCATCAAGTGCGACGTGCACTGACACGTTCGTGTCAATTCTCATATTAGTAACGACAAAAATTATTTCAGGATTCACTTTTATAATGCTTCGCAAACTGGCCTGTTGTGAACACATATACCTATGATTTAACCCATTAACTGTCAAAATTGTTTATTTACATTTTTGGCCGGATAAGTTATATATATGCATAGAAGGTTATGTAATAGTATAATTATATACATTCCAAAATCCCCAAATGGGGACCGTGGCAGATAATGGGTTAAATATGAATATGTCAAATTCAATTAATTTACCCAACGGTTCTTTGTCATTACATACTCGAAAAAAAACAAATTTATTTACAAATAATTCTAATATTTTCGGTAACTATAACAATTCCCAGTATGATGCCACAGGCTTACGCATACAACACAGAGACTGTTCGAACATTTTCCACCCAGCATAGACCCTTGATTCCATCCCTGCGTGTACTCCAGTCACTTCAAAGCGAGCCGTCATATTTTCCTTTTCCGAAACTGATACCTGCATCTATCCGACACGCGTATCAGATAACTGGACTGCGGGCGTCCGGGCGCGGACTTTTATCGTCGTTTTGCGCACGCCGTGTAATTAAGCCGAGTCTCGCGTCCGTTTCAACGTTTCGCCGCTCGATTAGCGGACAGTTACATGCCATTAACGGCATTAGATCGTTGGGTGTCGTGCGTGGCGTCCTCGTAAATCAGACTCGATTAATACGCGCGCCGGCTGTCCGACGATAATGTCCAGTCGTTAAGGTTATCGCCGATCGGCAGCTTCCCGTATCGTTCGGCAAAACAGCCGATTTTGCCCGACGGACACGTCAGCTTTCGTTAAACTTGACGAGTGGCTCCCGACCAAGATTTGTGGGCTGCGCGACTTTTTTGAGTTTGCGCCGTGGGGTGGTAAGAGCTTCTGTCTGGCTTTTTGTCAGTACGTTCACAAACGTAATTGGGACACCCTGTATTCTTTACTCTCATTTCACGCCAGCGATTGATGGACGACGGTCGCCAAAGAATGGTCCCAGTATCTTTCTCAGGTACTTCCAGTACACGGCGTGAATTTGGCACACGTTCTTACCGCCCCGAAGGATCAAAATCCGAAATCCTGCCATCCCGACATTCTCAACATTTCGCACCACCCCTACTCCCTCCCCTCCCCCATAAACATCTCCACCTCCCTCCATAACTCACGTCCGCTAGATGCGTCCCGTCATCCCGCGATCGATTCAATCAAACATCGGGGGCATCAAACGTCGTTGGGCCCAACGACTTTGGCGAGCGGCCCGGGCGGTCGGACGGGTTTAACATTGTGAGCTTTTTTACGCTCCCCGAGCGACTCTCCCCCGTGCGCCTAAGCGACCGCGGCGGGCCCGAAAGTGGGCCCGAAGTGGGCCCGAAGCGGGCCCAAGGTGGGCCAGTGGCGAGACGCGGACGTAGGCGGCGCGGCAAGCGGCCAGGCGGCCGGCAGACGGTCGGGAGGGGGGGCAGCAGCGGGCCAGCCCGCGAAGTAGTGGGACCGGTGGCGGCGGCGGCGGCGGCGGCGGGGAGGGGAGGGGAGGGGGAAGGGTGCCTCGAGCCGGCCGTACCATTAATCATCGGGGTAATTCCATAGATGGCTCTTGGCTGCTCGGAGGAGCGAGCGATGCATGCCAAAGTTGCCTCGTGCCTCGCTTGCCGAACGACCTGCGAAGAGATGCATTCGTCTCGAATGCGCCCCACCCCCCCTCACCCTCCCTCACCCCCTCCCACTCCCCTCAAGTCGAGTTCCTCCTTCTTCGGTCTTCTCGGTTCTTCTTCTTCTTCTTCTACGCCTTACCATTCCCGAGGCCTCCGAGGACGACACACCCTGGGCGCATTGTGCTGGCATCGGGGTATGCGATATTGGGAGCTCGGGAGGTTTCGAGGTAACGGAGGTAATGATCGGTTAACGATGTTTAAGTAGGTGTTGCGCGGCGGCGGCGCTTTCGTCGGGAGGCATTGTTTGCGGTTCCGCAAGAAGGGGGTGTCTCGTTGGTGGGGCAGGGTGTGTTGGAGGAACGGTTCGAGGAACCGTAATTGCATTGTTCTCTGTCAGCTAATTCTGATCTGTGAGTTGTTGAAAACGAACCTTCGTTCGCGATCGAAACTGATCGGGACTAATCTATGAATATCATCTTGAACGCTTGTAACGTTCAGTTCTGAATGAACCGTGGAACAGTACTGATTCCAATGACTAATTAATAAATATCATCTTGAACGCTTATAACACTCAGTTTTGAATGAATCGTGGAACAGTACTGATTCCAGTCTAACTAAATTGACAAATCTCAAACGTCTCAATCGCACGCCCTGAAACAACAGAACCTGCCTTAGACCCACGTTGCCCGAGTTAGCATCCTTCATAAAGATCGAGCCTGCGGCTCGCCTAGGCGAATTCGGGATCGCATGTCAGCGGACAGTAAGAGCTGCCAAACAACCCCGAGCACGGGGGAGGGCATCTTCCCTGGGAATAGCAGTGATTCCGGGGAAATGTGCAATATCTTCCGTGATCAGGTATTATTACCACCGATGATTACGGGTCTTGATCTAGGCTAGAAGCGTCCGTCGGGCCCGGCCGATATTTCCAGCCACGATCGAGGCCTCTTCATACGATCCCTTCTTAGGGGGAGGGGGTTGCAGTTCTGTCCCGACGTCCTCGATGTCGTTTCACGTCGTTTCACGTCGTTGCTGGTCGCTGCTCGTACGTTCCTCGTCGTTTCTCGTACGTTCCCGTCATGCGCGTCGTGATCGCCGTAACTCCGATCGTGGGAAGCGATTCTGTACTTCTTCTCTGTCGTCGGTTTCTGTACTTCTTCCCTGTCCCGTTTCCGCTCCCTCTCTCCTTCCACGCTCGCCAGCCTCTATTTTCCTCTAGCCGGCTCGCTTCCGTTTCGCGATGCTGCTCGCTTCACTTCTTTTCCTTTTTTCGGAGAGTCGTACCGCAGGTTGTTTTGGACGCTTTGCACGCTGACGTTATTCGAGTTGGGATATTCGTTTTTTTCCGGCTCTTCAGTCGCGATGTTTCGGCGGATGCGCCTTGGCGGCGTTACTTGTAGTTTTCGGGGGGCAATTTATGCTTTAGGGGGGGGGGGGGGTATAGTAATTGGGCTCGGCCGAACGTGCAGACGGTGTATTTTTATGTAAGGTTCAAAAAGGTTATCAAAGGTTTAAACATGTATTTAGAGGTGGACGAGCCGTTACGATTTCGTATTTTTACTTTTGTGATAGAGACCGCCAATTAATCTTTAAGTTAATTCAGTAAAATCCTGCGCATTTCGAATCAATCTCCAACAGTTATGAATCTGACCGAATTCACAGAATATAGATTAGAAGAATTTGTCAAATTGTATATGAATAACAGACTCTCGCGTAATAAGAAAAGATTCTAATTTTGCTTTCTCTTCTTCCATTTCGTGGGCGTCTTCACGTTTCCGATTGAAAAATATTCTTTACCTGCAGAAACGTCTTGGCATGAGAAATTTGACCTCACAACTGTACGTGCATCTCCTTCGTATGATTACTGCATTGTGCAGTTACGAGCATACTTGATCAGAGGATTGACCTTCGCCGATTAGCCGACAATAATGACCGGCGTTGACGTTCGCAGACCGAATTGCAACTTCCTTCGGTCCCCGCGATCTCTTTCTTCCCCATCGGGCCCATTGTCTTCGCCGTTCATGTCTGACGATGTGAAATCGGTGTCGGAAGATCGTGCCGTGCTCGGCCTCGGCGTGACGATCATTCGGAACCGTTAGGACGGATCGCGCTAACGGTGAAACAATGCATTCTCCACTTTCGCAGAGCCAACTTCTTCTTCTTTCGTCGAACGTCACCGAACGGACGGAAAAAAGTGCCACCGAAAGCGAAGACTTCCGCTAAAAGAATTCTCGTGCGACTTTCTATGATGATGCTGGTCTCAACAGGAAACGAGTAATATGGTCAAAATTGTTCATGAAAGACATTAATTTCGAATGAGCCATTCTATAGTTTGGAAATAGGAACCATTTGTGTGAAGTTTCAACTTTGTATCTGAAATGTGGGGGTGGGATAGGATAATATGATACAGGGGTTCCTTTTAGCATTTTCTCAGAGCATCACTTCATGATTTTTTTCATGTTTGAACTGAATATTTAAGGTAATAGGCATCATACGGCACAGGGTTGGATTTTTCACCATTTTTTCGTCGTTTTCTCACACTTTTCTGATCGTATCTCCGAAACTATTGGACTTAGAAGGCTCGGGTTCCGATTTTCTTGTATGTTTTCGATCCCTCCTCATACTTTATAAAGGGGAAGGTTCAAGATACAATTACACTCGCCCACCGTCCGGAAAAGCCCAATTTTCGTCATTTTTCAACACATTTTTGGCCCGTTCTCGGAAACTATTGCACTTAGAAGGCTCGGTTTGCGATTTTCTCTAATGTTTTCGATTTCTCTTCATGCTATTTGAAGGCGAAGTCCCTGGATACAATAATTGCCCCGCACCATGCAAAAAAGTGTGATTTTTGTCATTTTTTGACACATTTTTGGCTGTATCTCCGAAACTATTGCACTTAGAAGGCTCCGCGTGCGATTTTTGTAATCCTCGTTTCATTCTCTTTCGGTATGCATATCCACAAGTCGATCGGAAGACTTTTATTTTTTGGCCATTTCTGGGGCCTCACTTTTTCGATGGTTTTTTGGCTGTAACTCCGAAACTAATGCGAATTTCGACCAACGGGAAACGGCTCTCTGAGTTATTTTTGACCCCCTAGCAGGTAGCAAAAGGGCGATCCGATCCGCCGACCTTCGATTTTTCGCAAAAATGAGAAGGGGTACCCCTTAGAAAATTCGCGATTTTTTAAATCGCCTGTAACTTTTGAACCAGCGATCAAAACCTATGACATTTATACACTTTTTTGAAGCTTTCGACGCGTACTTTAAGATAGGATCATCGACGAAAGTCGATATTTAAAAAAATTTTTTTTCACCTCCGAAAAATGGCTGTATCTTCGAAACTATTGAGAATTCGGACCTCCGCTTGCCACCAACTTTCAGGGCAAGTTAAAATCTATGGGATAGGGTAGTTATAAATCCGATCCGAGACCAAAAGTTTTTTTGCGTTTTTTCGCGGTTCTGAAGGTTTTATCACCTTTCAATAGGTCCAAATGGTCCCAAAGTACCCTCCATTGGTCGCTGAGTCCCATAGTATACGCACACGGTGGTCAAATGTACTTAAAACATGGTCTAAGACCCCCATTTGTGGCCTAAAAACCCCCAAAAGGCGAAAATCACCGTCAATTATGACATATAACCATGTAAAACCATGTAAACTAACGTAAAATAGTGAAAAAGTATCCAAAAAATCAGCTTCAAGGCGGATAAGGTGGTCAAACATACTCCAAATTGAGGCAAAATTGCAGCTTTGTCGGCTAAAACTTCCCAGAAAGCGGAAAAACCACCAATTATTACATATATCAATGTAAAATAATGTAAACTAACGTAAAATAGTGTCAAAGTATAAAGAAAGTCAAGATCGAGAAGGACAGATTGGTCAAACGTACTCCAAATTGGGATTGAATTGTCGCTTGGTTAGTTAAAACACCTCAAAAAGTCCATATAACCAACAATTTCGGGATAAAACAACGTAAAATAGTGTAAACTAATGGGAAATAATGCCAAAGTGTGAAGAAAGTCTCGCAAGTAGGCGTAAAAGATCATAGATATCGAAAGATGACATTGATATTGTCGCGTAAGAATCATCCGCTAAGAATATGTACGGTAAACGACTCTATAACTCGCAAGGCGGGCGGGTGGGTCAGTTAGTAGAGTACTTGACTCATAAGACAGCGGACCCGGGTTCGATTCTCGTCTCAGCACAGAAATTGAGAAAAAGCACGCTTGAGTGAACACGGCAGAGCGCCGACTCGAAATCGAGAAGCGCCCGCGGCAGAGGGCAAGGACAAGTCGCGAGCAGTAGTCAGTCAACACGCACCACGATACCACGCATATCGGGTCTATATATTATTTTGCTTCTCACCTCACCACAGAAATTCCCCAATACTCATTCCTCAGCCATTTAGAACGCTACTGTAATTTTTTCTCACTTATCTGTTGAAGCCAGCATACAAATAGTATACGGTTTATACATTATCTTGATATGTTCTCTTTTGGCCATACCGTGAACAATAGACATATACGTTTTCGATTGAACAACAATTAGAGAGATGTTATTAGTAACCGATAAACAGCAAACTCTACCAAAGCGAAAACGAAAGGAATAATCAGAAAACGTCGATGTCGTCTGATCAGCAAATTAATTGTCATGCTTTCGAATACAAAGCTGCCTTGCCGTACGGAAAGCGTGCTGTACGAGCCCTCCTGCAATTTTCGGAGCGTGTTATGCGTACGCCCGTACTGTCATCTCGTATGAGAGCGTTCGGCCGGACTTATTACGTGCACCGACGACGTCGACGCAAGAAACGTGTAATCTTCTTCAATGAATAGGCGAGGAAAGGTACGAAACGCTCGCCGTCGGCAGAATTCATCCTGTCGGAGGCAAAACGCCTGGCCCGTTTTTGCTCATTGACTCCGCGGGGCGAAAAAATTGTACATGTGTATCCCCTGATTCACGCGATACCCTCTTACGGACTGTCAAAGGAATGCTCCTCTTTACACTCTCCCTTTTCATCCGTCGCATCCTGCGCTACCTTCTTCGAGCAAGTTGAACGTCCGATTATGACATTTGCCTACGATTTTCTTTAATGAGCTACGGATCCTTTTACATTGAACTAAATGAAAATGTATGAGGAATGGAGAAGCAAAAGATTTTTTCTTTTTGTTTCTTATCCTGCAATTTAAGCATTGACCTGGGTATGCACTTACTTGCTATTATGATATTGAAGAGAATTGCGCATGTAAAACTGCTTCGCATCGCTGTACTCGCATTAAGCTCCTTCAAGGCCAGTGCATTACATCGCGTTCATCAATCAATTTGACCTTGCCCTCCCCTCGAGGAAAACCGCCAATTTTTTGCGCATCACTCAGCCAACACAGCTGATCATCCCCACCACGATCATCCTTCCTCGCACGCTCGCTCGCAAAAACGATAAAACGAATATGATAATAAAACAGTTTTGAACCTCCATCACGTTACGCGCATCTTCAAAAATTAATAAACCTTCGTTCACAGACAATTCAACACCTAAGTCAAAAGACTTAACCCCTTAACGCAAGTTTTCTTCGAAAAAATAATGTGGTATAGCTAACAATCCTATGTAAATGATATATATCAATAAAACGATTATTGTTCTTAGAATTAGCTTTCACATCGTTATTTTCAATTCTCGATTATATTCGAGTGTGAAAAATTATAGCAGCATCGATACGAATGCCGCTCGAGTTACCTCGAGTGTGCACACTTTGGCCTGTTCAGTACGCTCGAATATACTCTAACGCGCACGTTGAGGGGTTAATATTTCAACCGTTACCATCTGACCACCCCCACTTCAACCCCCAAACTTCTCATCTATCTCCGTTCAAGAATCAATTCCACCTACCCCATCGAAAAAATCCTCGAAACTTCAGCCGTCACCGCTTGCGCCTAACCGCGATCATCTCCCCCCACCCCACCTCCCTCTTGCACCGGCACGTCTTGGCATAATAATTAGCCATCGGCATCGTAGTGCGGCCGATACACGTTCCACGCAAATGACGTGTCAGGTGCAGCTGTTGCGCATCGTTCCGCAATGCGGGTCGATGTCTCTTCCCCCCCCCCCCCTTCCTCCTCCTTCCTCCTCCTTCCTCCCTCTTCCTTCCTCTCACTCTCTCATACTCTTTATTGCCCTCTCCCCCACCGCGCCGGCAGCACACGCGCCCGCTTCTTATGCACGCTTACAGCCCCGTCGAAGAAAAGGGCGCGCCCTCCCGTTCCGCCACCCTTTGTCTCACGTTTTATAATGTCTCCTGCAATCTCACTCCGGGGTCCCAAAGTGCGAAGCTACATGCGACGCTCGGATCGCATCGCGTGCCTGCTGTCATTAGGCCTGAACCTCTGACGACGACCACCGTGCATATCGCTGGCCATCTTCTCGGCTCTCCGTTCTCACTCGCGAGTTTCAACCCCCACTTGCTTGCTTTGTCTTACTTCGGGCTGCGGATTGGTGCTCTTTTTCGAACACTCTGTACATCGTGCATGTCTATTCTGTGGATGTGCTTCCGGTTGATTGTTGGAGGAGGATAGTCTTTTTGCGGTGGGAGATGGGGGGAGGTCGGTTGTGTAACAGCATCTTTTGGGAGGGATGTTGGGTTTGGAGTAGGTTGTGTGTATGTCTTCTTTTGGACTGCTTTGTAGACAGGTGTAGGTTCGGTGTAGAAGAAGAAGGTTGTAAGGATTTAGAATTGGAACTGGGCGTCTATTAACTTGTAGTCGAAAATTATTGCATAGCACTGGAGCATGATATACAGCAATTGATTAAATATTTGGTATAGAAAAAGTTTGTAAAGATTTAGTATTGGAGTCGTGGGCTTATCAAAGTCGAAAATTATTGCATAGCATTGAAGCATATTTAATTAAATTTTAGATATAGAAGAAGAAGATCGTAAGAATTTAGTATTGGAACAGTGGACTTATGAAAGTCGAAAATTATTGCACCGCGCAGGAGCATAATTTGCAGCAATTAATTCTGGCTCTTTTTACTGTTCTTTTTCCATTAAAGTTACGTTTCAATTTTGCCTTTTGCCAAGAAACACTTTGTACGATAGACTGACGTGAGAACTGACAGCTTGTTAAATCGCAATAAATAGCGGACTCTCATCGAAAAAGGGTACGAAGAAACTATACAAATCGAATGAAACGAACGGGCCCAACAAAAATAATTGCTTTTCCATGCTAATCGCGATGCACTAACCGAGATTGATGGCCGATACTTTTTGCTCGACGTTCTTCAACGACCGCAAGATCCTGCAAGGTGGAAAATGTGAGGGCATATCCGTACAGGTGCCATAAATTGGTCGGATAGTACAATTATCGGCCCCGATGTAATTGACCCATTTAGTGCGATCATTAGCGAGCGCGGCTCATGTCGCTCGTCCTGTCAGTCTTCATCATTATCTCGTACGTGTATATTATAACACTGTAAATTTTCGCCCCGACAACTCTTACCGGGGATAAATTGAATGTAATAATCGTAAATCGAAAATCGTACCTTTCAATGAGTCGAGTCTAATGTCCGATGCTGATGCCGGTGTAAGTGAATTATCGTGTGCGGTCAGTATATCGGCCTTACTACTTACAATTAGAGGTGTGGCAATGGATGCCTAAGTGGCAGAAGAAAAACAACTCGAATAGCGAATCGTACTCATATTTTTGCCAACTGGACTTACGACTGTCTAATCATCTATCGGGTTATGTTGCAGAATATATTTTATGTTGGATAGTATTACAAGTGTGTAGTATTATTGGACAATTGTAGATTATCAGATTGCAATGCGAGCCCGACGGATATAGGAGAATATAGGGTGACAATCTAATCAATGAATGGATTGAGTTATTTTGTAATCGTATTAAGTTAAGAGTTACTTTCACCTTATCTTTATGTTTTAATAATTGAAAGAAAATTGTTGAATCTAAGGACAGATAATATAGTAGTATAGTTCAAGTCACTATGAATTAAAAGGATTTTGTAATCTTTTACTGACTGTTGATTGACTTATGCACTTATTTAATCGAACTGATTGTTAATACAATTAAAAAAATATATAATCAATATTTACGAACTGAAAGTGGGATACAGTAAAGAATTAGTAGGATGTGAAAGACATACGGCATTTTTCATATGAATTTTGAAAAATATCATCGGATCCTCTGCATCGTAATAAAATTAGGTCGCCAAAACCGGCCCGAAGTCCTAACAATCTTCCAAGCCAGTTCGCCGTATATCTCGACATGTTTCCAGAGCGTTATCAAACTTAGTCGACGACTTGCAAATGAGAGGGCGATTAGGCGATAAAATCTGCCAACGTGCGAGGTAAACGTACGTAACATACGTATCTCCTAACGAAGCTCGCACGTTGCGTGCGCGAACTATATACGCAACTGTATACGCAACGAAAAAATTTCGCGTAGGAAATCGTACTTTCAAAAACGCGCAATTTCAAGCTATCAGTTTTCGATTTACGGAAGCCTGACATCTCCATCGTACTCTCTTTCTCTTTACCGCTTATCCTTTGTACATTTTTGTCTGTCTACGAAAAAATCTATTATATCTTGTATTATCTGTACATATACACTCGACTGTACATTCAGTTATTCGTATCGGGCTTATCGTACTTTCTCCAGTTGTTAACCCTGTTATTCGTTCGGTTCTCTAACTCCTTTTTCTTCCTATCGTTATGGTTCGAATCATTATTCCTATCCATCGGTTCTGTATGTATTATATTTCTAGTCATCAGTCCTATTACCGGTTTCGACAGATTTATACCAATTCCTTTGCATCATTATTTGAGCCATCAGTTCCATTCATTTATGATTCTACTTCATATTCTTATTTTCATCCCTGTAAATTTCCACAAACTTACTGACCTTCATCCCCTTTCCACTCACCTCATCTCTCATCCTATCATTATGATTCCAATCATTATTCCTATCCATCGGTTCTGTATGTATTATATTTCTAGTCATCAGTCCTATTACCGGTTTCTACAGAGTTATACCAATTCCTTTGCATCATTATTTGAGCCATCAGTTCCATTCATTTATGATTCTACTTCATATTCCTATTTTCATCCCTGTACATTTCCACATACCTACTGACCTTCATCCCCTTTCCACTCACCTCATCTTCACACTTCATCTTGCCTCGACTTCCTTCAACTTCGAATTCTCCAACTCCATTAATTCCCCCACCTTCGATATTTTCTCACCTAAAACCATTTCCTCATACTCCACCAAGCAAGACGAGCGGAGCGACGGAAAATGAAGGGCAAAAAAGTAGGAGCGCCGTTCGGCTTCGACTTGCAGATGAGGAAGCGGGCAGCGAATGATATTCGATGAAACGGCCGGGCCCGGGATCGTTAATAAAACGCGTCTGGCGTGTAACGTAGCTGCGGAACGTATAGTGTAACGTATAAATGGAAAAGTTGGCGGGCGTTCGTGCAAAAAAAAGGCCGGCCTCTGGACGAAGGGCGCCAAAAACAGGCCGGCAAAGCTTAACAAGGGATGCAAAGAGTCGGCGGACAAGCGGATATTGTCCGATAGTTTGCCCTACGTCACGGCCGCTTTTTGTCGCGTTTCCGCTTCTCCTCCGAAGGAGCGCCGGCCATCTTTGAAAGTCCGATCGGATTATGGTGAACGCGCATGTATGCGAATTCGTATGGAGATCCGTACGGTCTTAATTGACGGTCGGCGAGGGTGGAAATAAAAGGACTGACGCTGGAATTCTTAACGATGTAACGATGGGGTGGGGGGTGCGCGGTGTAAGGTGCGATTTTTGAGAGCCGGAGAGAAAAATGTTTTCGGCGTCGAATGAAAGGAATATGGATAAGCTGGCTGAATATGAAGTGCTGCTGTCTTTTATGCAGTTTGGTGGGAGAGGGAAATGTTGATATTTGTCGAATTCTTGACAAGGGGATGAGTTTCATCAATGCGAACGTAGGATAGAATTTACATTTGTGACAAACGAAATCAGAACTAGAATAAAATCTTTTTAAACTCTTTTGTCTATAACTTTATTACAGTAAAAAAAAACAGAATTTACCAATGTACAGCTGTATAAAAATGACAAAAAATTACGACCATTTTATTAATAGCTTGAATCACTCTAAGTCATTGATTTTCATTTAAAATCATTGAATTGTAGTAGACACATGTAAAATTCTGACTGAATGCGCCAAAAATTTAATATTATACAAAAATTACAATGTATTATAGAAACTACCCTTGCCAAACGTTACGCTCCGTTCTAAAAATATAGAAACTACCCTTGTCAAACGTTACGTTAGTTTAAAAAAAACTCAATGTGTGAGCATCAAACGATCAGAATTCGTCACTTCCTCTTGAACAGCGCAGAAATGAACAGCCGCCACTCGAATTATCGAATTAGGCCCAGAAGAGGGGTGTTGCACTGGAAGTTGCACCGTGCATTCCCGCCTCGGGGGCAAAATTAAGCCTCCTACGACGATCGAGTGGTCTCCGAATGAAATTGTCCGTCTAATTTTATGACGGCCGGCTTTAAAATGATGGAAGGTCTCCGCGGGATAAGCCGCCAGTCGAGGGGGAGACCTACGCTAGTTCGGCCTTTAATAAAGAGCCGTGGCGAGCAGAAAGGGAAGGATGGATGGCCAGGGGGGAGGGGGAGAAAGTCCGAGGGAAGAGGACTCCTTTCGGTGGCAGACGAGAAAACACGCAAATCCCCGAAAGAACCCCATAATCCAACGCGAGTTTCGACGAACGTTTCAGGGCTGACGCCTTTATTGGATCCATTTTTCGAACAGAACTCAGAGATCCGTGTATGGTGATGAGAAGATCATGAATGCTAAGGATGACGTGGAATGTATCGCTCGTAATGTCTGGCAATGAATCTGGCTTTATTTTCTTTACTTTGCGGACGATCAGCATGGAAAAATAAAAAGAGCAAGGTCGACGCAATGAAAGAATAGTTTGTTACGTTTGTGAAGCTGCCAACTGTGATGCAGTAATATGTGATAATACATCTCTTATTTTCTTTATATCTTTTGCGAACGATCAGCATAGAACTCAAGAATTAAAGATAGAAAAATCAAAAGACCAAGGTCGATGCAATGAAAAAATAGTTTTTTTTAAGCTTGTAAAGCTGCCAACTGCGATGCAGTAACGTGTGACAATGAATATTATATTTTCTTTATTTCTTTCGCGAGCGATAAGCATAAAAATAAAAAAGAACTGTGACGCAGACTTGCACATGGCGGAGTTCGGGGTCGAAGAGAAGAATATTCGGTGCGTGTCCGTCGGGTGGAAACGTTTCGAAAGCGCCGATCGGCGGGACCCCGGGCTCATTCCTGTTCACTTCCACCGCGGAAGCCATTTGCCAGGTAGGATGGATAATTAGCGCGCGAAACACTGATCCGACGATAGCGTGCGGCCTTCCTCTTGCGCAAGAGGCTCATCGTGCAAAAACTATCTGGCCAGATCCCGTGACCGCGGACCTCTAACGTTGCGTAGGCAACTGTGTACTGATCTATAAACGCCCACGTGTACAGTGTCATACATATACTGACTGTCGGTAGAATAAGTTCAAAAAAGATAGGGTAAGTTAGAAGAAGTAGGTTGAGTGAAATAAAGAAGGGAGGAGGAGGTGAAGATGAGAGAAAGAAATGCAAACGTGTAACTCGTAAAGGAAACGTTAATAAAAAAATACAATACAATAGACTGACTGTCAGGAACGTTCTGTCAAAGCAGCAAGAGTCTTAGGCTGAAGAGTATGAATTGGATGTCAACGACGGATTCTGAATAAACGAAGGATGGGTATTAGGGATTAGTTGAGAATAGAGTGGTTGAAAGCGGTAGCTAGTACGTGTAGTGGTAACTGCATACGAAGTTAAAGGGTACAGTATTGAAGTGGACTGTAACTTAGTTGTCAGTAGAAAGCACGTTGTATGAATATATTGGATTTGTTTGTAATAAATGAGGAATGAAGGAAATGATAATTGAGTGAAGAACTAGTGTTAGGAATTAATTGATAATAGTCGTAGGTTGACACTAGTGACTAGTATTTCTGTATTGAACGTATGTTAACGGTGAGGTGTACTGTATTAAAATAACAGGAAACAGTAAATCAGCTGTCAGCCGTGAGTGAAATGTTGCATATACTCGAGATGAGTAGTCGACGAAGTGGATATTTAGTAAATTAAGCCTAGCTATTGCAAATTACATGAAAATATAGTCCGACTTTACACATTTGCCAACAGTTAAGAAAATGTCAATATTAAGCAAACTGATTTGTCAGAAAAACACGTACAACCATTAGAAGTTCACTAAACATACAGTAGTGCACTACCATCGTAAAAGCAAAAGCATTTCCTCAACAAACCTCCATTACGAAAATCCTGTTTATTCACTTTCACAGATACTAAAACTATATAAAATAAACTAAAATTTGAACTCTAATCCCTTCTCTAATAACAACATAATAACATTTTCTTTTTAAGGACAGATTTACAGTCGTAAACGACAGCGGCCACTCTCGGATGTATACTGTCAATCCCAATGCTGGCCAACATTAACATAACAAATTCAACTACCATAAGCGCAGATTCCGCCGCAGTTAGCGCCATAAATCAGTGGCGTTCGCGATGTCGTGCGCTGTAAAGCGCGATGAAAGGCGGTCTTCATTCCTTGATAGGGATTATATTACTTCATTTAACGATATGTGCGCCACTGTACGTGTGAGCTCGCGTACGCCGGGTAAGAGTGTGTCTGTACGAACGTACGTACGTGTTTAAGTAGATGCGTATATAACAGAGCCACTTGCGAATGGCCGTCGTCCCGCGGATAATCAAGATAAAAGGCTGTTGAATGGCTCTTGCGTCGGCGATCGGGAAGCAGGAAAAGTCTTGGGGGTGGAGTTGTTGCGAAATAATGCCGGTGCTGACCGATCTTTGTTTACTTCGGCCGAGGTAGCGGAGCTGATTTGATGGCGGTTGACGGCAGAAGCTGATATTAGCGTTTTTCTTTAACTTTTGATTAAAAATCATTGAAGTTTAGGAATTGAAAGTAGCCTGACCGAATTCGCCAGAAAGTTAATATTATACACGTGAAACTAGCGTATGTTAAGATTTGGTATTGATAAGGGCACTGTATTAGATTGGAAAAGATAAACCGTGATTTTTCACTGAATTCTTGCAGTAGGAGAGAATGTTGAGCGTGGTTGTTTCTTGCTAATTTTTTGCTATGTAATTTGTCAGATTTTTAGTTTTATTTGTTTGCAGTTTGTTAATGTATTTGAAATGCATCATTTGCGTACTGAATTTTATTAGGCTTCACGTAACTCCAATAATATGAATTGAGTTTCTGTGTTGCGTAGATATCGAATGAGGAAAGGGAGTTAAGAGGAATGAGAAGGTACGGAAGAATTATTGCTTCTCTCCCTACAAACGAGGAGCTAAATGCATCAACTGTATCCCTCGCATGTCGTAAGAGACGGCTAATAGGGTTTAGGATAGGGTTACTTAGTTAATTCGATTAAAAGGTCCCAGACGCCATCGGGAGAATATTGAAATTAACATAGGATTAGCACCTTAATAATCATGAAACTCTATCCAGTGCACATACTAGAAACACGAAAAATTTATTTTTTCGCGTAGAGTACATAAAGATATTAAAGCTAGAATACAAAATTGTCGAGCTTGCCTTAAAAAATGTTACACTTAAATCTTGACAACTTTACTTGTACTTCGATGCAGGTGAAGCAATAATTTGCATACTTTAACGCACGATAGTCATCGAAGAACGTCTCGAACCCACGAAATTTCCGAAAAATCAATTCCCCCATACAGGGAAAAAAATATTCCAAACAGATTAGAAAATCATTGCCCAGAATTCATGAAGCACACACAAAAGTGAACTCTGCTCTCACACTAACCCACCTAACATCGTCGAAGTTAAGAATCATGATCTTCCGAACACGATGCAGAATACGAAAACTATGGAATAATTTGCATGCTTTTATGCGCGATAGGCATCGAGAAGAGCATCAAAGTCGAGAGCTACTCAATCTCGTTCGATCCTGTTTCGTCCTCTTCCCCCCTCTCTTCCTCTCTCACTCTCTCTCACTCGGAATTCTCACACTCGTCCGCGATCGCGATCTCGGCATTACACGCGTAGCTTTTAAGGTTTAGCCGTTATTACCGCAACATTCCGGATCTTATCGGGCATGCAAATCGGATCGTAAACGGGTAGCCCGCGTTAAGCCCGCCCTGAAGCCACCATTTATGATCTTCCGAATGAAAGTTCTCGGCGCCGTTAACGACTCTGAGATTCGCCGACGCCGGAATTTCGTCGTCGCTTCTTCAATTCGAATCTCGACGCGTCAAGCGTCTTCCCTTTTTACCTCTGTCGTTTTACATGGACATATTTAGATTCAGATTTCGAGTGTTGCGTTTGAGCTTTCTCGTAATTGATGGGATTGAGAGTGAGAGGCTGAGTTAAACTATTCTGGATATGGAGCGTTTATTTTGAAAGCGCTGTAAGTCCATTTGAAAACAATTAAATATCACATAAGTAAGCCGTTGACGCTACGTTAATTATAAATTATATGATATCTCTATAGGCATGATATTTTTTCATAAATATGGACTTACACCAGTTTCAAAATAAATTGACCATATAACGTTTAACTGTCTAGGAACATTTTAATACATTTTTGAGATGTAGATCAATTCAAGATACACCGTACGTTCAATAACAATTGTACCAAAATAACGAAACAGCAGCCATCAGCCCGACGAAGTCGATTCAAAGCACAGCGTAGAAAATAGATGAATAAAATAGAATCGACGATACCCTCCAAAGGTAAAAAATAGCAGAAATCGGCCGATCGGCACATTTCCATCTCCAGCATCCGGCGACCCAGTTGATCCCCAATAGGAAAGTAAAGCGAGCTGCGAAAGGACGGAGAGGGTTCTATTAAAGCAGTCGACGTCCCGCGAGGTGGCCGTTTGAATGAAACGGCCCCATGGGTGCCCATGGGTGCCCACGATCGGCCACGGGGTGCGCCCCATGGACGGGACGTGATTAAAACTGGCGTTCCTGGCCGTCGGTAGCCGAAGCAGCGGGGGGCTGATTGCCGGGGGTGGAAGAGAAGGGCTGCGTCGGGGAGGGTGTCCCGATCGTTCTGCTTAGGCTAATTTATCCGGATAGTCTGTCGTCACTGTCCCTGCACTTCGTCTTCCCTTCGATAGAGAAATGGCACGGGCAAATAAGATAGTCGAAAGTGACTGTAACCGGATTGAAATTTTGAATGAGCCGTTCGGTAGCTTGTAAAATAGAATGTACTTCTTGTGTATTTTTTTGTTTTGTATCTCGATTGTGGGAGGTGGGAAAAGGTAAAATGTACTGTCTGCTTATCTTAGCAAGTTATCGGAATCATATTTCAGATTTTATTTCGCGTATTAACTGAATTTTTAAAATAATAGGCGTCATACGCGACAGGTCCGGCAATATATCGGTTTTTCATCATTTTCTCGCCTCTTTCTCACACTTTTCTGATCGTATCTCCGAAACTATTGGACTTAGAAGGCTCGGGTTCCGATTTTCTTGTATGTTTTCGATCCCTCCTCATACTTTATAAAGGGGAAGGTTCAAGATACAATTACACTCGCCCACCGTCCGGAAAAGCCCAATTTTCGTCATTTTTCAACACATTTTTGGCCCGTTCTCGGAAACTATTGCACTTAGAAGGCTCGGTTTGCGATTTTCTCTAATGTTTTCGATTTCTCTTCATGCTATTTGAAGGCGAAGTCCCTGGATACAATAATTGCCCCGCACCATGCAAAAAAGTGTGATTTTTGTCATTTTTTGACACATTTTTGGCTGTATCTCCGAAACTATTGCACTTAGAAGGCTCCGCGTGCGATTTTTGTAATCCTCGTTTCATTCTCTTTCGGTATGCATATCCACAAGTCGATCGGAAGACTTTTATTTTTTGGCCATTTCTGGGGCCTCACTTTTTCGATGGTTTTTTGGCTGTAACTCCGAAACTAATGCGAATTTCGACCAACGGGAAACGGCTCTCTGAGTTATTTTTGACCCCCTAGCAGGTAGCAAAAGGGCGATCCGATCCGCCGACCTTCGATTTTTCGCAAAAATGAGAAGGGGTACCCCTTAGAAAATTCGCGATTTTTTAAATCGCCTGTAACTTTTGAACCAGCGATCAAAACCTATGACATTTATACACTTTTTTGAAGCTTTTGACACGTACTTTAAGATAGGATCATCGCCGAAAGTCGATCTTTAAAAAAATTTTTTTTCACTTCCGAAAAATGGCTGTATCTTCGAAACTATTGAGAATTCGGACCTCCGCTTGCCACCAACTTTCAGGGCAAGTTAAAATCTATGGGATAGGGTAGTTATAAATCCGATCCGAGGCCAAAAGTTTTTTTGCGTTTTTTCGCGGTTCTGAAGGTTTTATCACCTTTCAATAGGTCCAAATGGTCCCAAAGTACCCTCCATTGGTCGCTGAGTCCCATAGTATACGCACACGGTGGTCAAATGTACTTAAAACATGGTCTAAGACCCCCATTTGTGGCCTAAAAACCCCCAAAAGGCGAAAATCACCGTCAATTATGACATATAACCATGTAAAACGATGTAAACTAACGTAAAATAGTGAAAAAGTATCCAAAAAATCAGCTTCAAGGCGGATAAGGTGGTCAAACATACTCCAAATTGAGGCAAAATTGCAGCTTTGTCGGCTAAAACTTCCCAGAAAGCGGAAAAACCACCAATTATTACATATATCAATGTAAAATAATGTAAACTAACGTAAAATAGTGTCAAAGTATAAAGAAAGTCAAGATCGAGAAGGACAGATTGGTCAAACGTACTCCAAATTGGGGTTGAATTGTCGCTTGGTTAGTTAAAACACCTCAAAAAGTCCATATAACCAACAATTTCGGGATAAAACAACGTAAAATAGTGTAAACTAATGGGAAATAATGCCAAAGTGTGAAGAAAGTCTCGCAAGTAGGCGTAAAAGATCATAGATATCGAAAGATGACATTGATATTGTCGCGTAAGAATCATCCGCTAAGAATATGTACGGTAAACGACTCTAGAACTCGCAAGGCGGGTGGGTGGGTCAGTTAGTAGAGTACTTGGCTCATAAGGCAGCGGACCCGGGTTCGATTCCCGGCTCGGCAGAAAAATTGAGAAAAAAGCACGCTTGAGTGAACACGGTATAGCGCCGACTCGAAATCGGCGAGCGCCCGCGGCAGAGGGCAAGGACAAGTCGCGAACAGTAGTCAGTCAACACGCACCACGGTACCACGCATATCGGGTCTATATATTATTTTGCTCCTCACCTCACCACAGAAATTCCCCAATACTCATTCCTCAGCCATTTAGAACGCTACCTTAAATTTTCCTCACTTATCTATTGGAGCTAGCATACAAATAGTAGGTATACGGTTTATAAAATATCATGACATTTTTTCTTTTGACTATATTGTGACCTTAACAGTAGGTATATACGTTCTCGATTGGAGTTAAACATGACAAACATTAGAGAGACGTTTTCAGTAACCAATTTAAACATTTTCTTGACTTACCTATTGGAGCTAGCATACAATTACGCATACGTAACAAAATCACAGTTTGCGGATGCAAGTGCGAAAATAATCAGACTGTGTTCCAGAGGGCCAATTTGACTTTTCTTTCGACTTATTGCGCAACGATCCAACAATCGCTGTGTCAGTCGAATCGTTATCGCTCATTAGCCACAACAAAATCGAATTTCGTCATTTCAAGCTGCCGTCGCATGCGGCTGTCAGTCGCATCGACGTTCGACCGCATTTATCGTCGTCCGATAATTTTCGCTGATACGGCCTGCGTCTTCGGGAAAGAATGGATGGGAGGGAGGGAGGAAGAAGTGTCACTTCCTTTCTGGATTTGATTTATCGAGGACAATGGGCTGGAACTCGGCGATCGTCGAGGCCGGACAGGTACGAACTGACAAAAGACGATAAAGCTGGCCGACTCGCCTTGACTGGACACTCGCTCGCTGATAGCGTTTTATCGGTCGCCCACTCTTCCCACATTCGCCAGCCTTTACATCACCGTTTGTCCAGGAAAAGTGTGCGTCAGCCATTATGAAAATTGCCCCGGCCGAAACGGTGAAAATGCCGTTCGTTTTCGTCGCAGGGTACAAAGTGGGTCAGGATGAGTAATTGAATTGCTTCCGAAATTTTCTACTCCAATCAGTTTCATCGTGAACAGGTATACGAATGTGCATTAGTATAGCTATTGATACAGTTTTAATGAACGATACAAATATGTCCAAAATCATTCGAATGTCTGTCCTGTCAGCTAATTAACCCATAACCCGCCGTAATACAAAAACACAAAAATAAAAATGAAATTAACTGTACATTTAGAAGTTGCAGTCATTGGATGAAAACAATTTGAAACTGTGTCTCAAAAATGGGACATTGGCGGATAATGGGTTAATTAGACGTTGCTTTAAAAATGTTGAAATTCTTCATCAAGTATTCAACAAGGTAAAAAACGTTACACCTCACAGATGAAAGTAAAATAACACTAGTACGGAATTACATAGCCGGATTAAGGGTTGGTTATAAATATCGTGTAAAAAACTGTTTCCTAAGCAACATTACATCTATCATAAAAGTTCTTCGTCTCCTTCATCTCAAGGCGGAGTCTCGCTCCTCCGCGTTTTCCGCCGCGATTATTATTTCCCTCCCCCCTCGCATCCCTCCGAGAGACGTACACGGGGTTGACATATTTTTTATCGAGACACGCACGCCGGCCGTTTTCACTATCGCTTATTGTTACTCAGCCGCGACCTACATGCATCCGCAATTTTTTCTCTCGCGACGCGTGCGTCGAGCGAAACGCAGGGGGTGAGAGGGGTGGAATGGGGGTGGACGGGGTGGAGAAATGTGCGTGCTCGATCGGACGATAGGCAACGAAAGGTAAATCGCGCGATAAACGCTCCGAGAAGGAATATGGAGGATGGAGGACATGCTGGTTGTTGGGGTAAAATGTGGATTTTATTTAATTTAAGGAACGCGGGAATGAGGGATGAAGATTAATGTAAGAAGAATGGAAGCAGAATGTGGAAAAGTACTGCGTACTGGCCATTAGAGGCGGAATATGTATATTCGTGTTATATTGTTCAACTCAATTTTACGGTAGATTATTTTATGGTTGGACAGCTTACTTTTGCGAATATCAAAGGAAAGTGAATTACACTCTTACATTGACAGTATAGGAGGTTAGGCATAATCAGTATTACGTTGAGATCTGTGCTTGAATAATTGAAGAAAGCAGAGAAGATGTCAATTTACAAATAAGATAGATTTACAGAAATTATGTTACAACAAAATCTTATAAATTCAGAAAAATTCCTCAACACTGAAAAATGACATGCCATAAAAGTATCTGAACAACAAAACTCATAAAATTTATTTCCCTAACGAAAAGAACAATCGTGTACCCGGTAAGCGTAACGCACGAAAGAATAAAAATATTCAAACGACAAAACACATTAACACTTATTTCCATACCGAGAAAAATCAGGGAAAATCCGAAAAATCTCGTACTTGGTCATGCGAGACGCAGGAAAAAAACTAAATCTCTCCACGAGTCCTGCAATCTGAATCTTATCACGTGAGAGAGAAATGCGGGGCGCAGAGAGAGAGAGAGAGAGTGAGAGAGAGAGTCCACCCCTTGGACGGACTCGTCCGGATCTCATTTTAATCCCGACGTTATGCATAGCCGTCATCTCCTAACTCACTCGGCCGATTAAATAAAGAAAAGGCGGCCGCCCCCGCCGCGTACATAACGGGTGAGCGGCGAAGTGACAGTGCATAAATCCGTCCGCGCGGAAACGGAAAATGCGGAATGATGTCGTGTACAAATTTCCGGTCGGCCCGTTTCCCGTAATCGCGCCGTTCCGATAAGAGCGTCAAACCGAAGGTGGGCCGGAGGTGGGGCAAAGATGGAGGAAAAAATAGAGTGGTAAAACAAGGAGGTGGGTGGGGCGGGAGGAGAGCGTAAGAAACTGGCGACAGAGAATTTATCGTCGTGCGTAAGCATATACGTCCGTGGCTTTAGCTCGCTTCGCGTTTTACGGATTTATGGGCAAGGGGGACTATTTAATTCAGCGAGTTTCGATTTACGCCTTGGGACAGAGGCGCTTATCGGCTCGAATGAATATCTTTCTGCGTCGGATGCATAATATGAGACGGTCAGCGAGGGAAGCGGCCTTTCTATGCTGAATTCTTAAGGGTGGGGTACGATTTTAACCCCGTTTCGTTTCGCATGATTGTGGTTTAACGCATGACTGGCAGATTAATTGAGATTACTTTCTCGACGATGATGGTTCGAAGATTTAAGGTGTGTGAATTAATTGGTGAGTTGGGAAGAGAGATGAGTAATAAATATTTTTTGTAAATTTAAACTGAACACAAATAAATACAGGGTTGAAACAAGACATATATAAATGTAAATAAATATATTTTTCTTTATAATAGGGGATGGGGTCAGTATATTGACGCGAGAATGATAATTTATGGCTGATGTGTGAAAGAGACGAGGTACGGAAGAGTGTGTCGGTCAATGGCAATGTATAGTGTTTTACGGGGACGCGTTGTATCGTAAAGTTGAATTTATTTGAAACGTGAAATACTTGACGACACGAATACGGTAGTGGCCCTGAACCCGTCGCTTTATCGGATACGAACTACAAAGTTTAATAATCCCTGTAAATGGCATTTCATCACACGTATCGGTACGCATTAGAAGTGACAGGCAATTATTACGAGCCACGCGACGTCATGACAGGCTGTACAAGGACCTGTGTCAAATGATAAAGTCCTCGAGCAGAATCTGCTCAATTCCCGCAAATTACAAAATTTCGTAAATGAAACTATCTATTAGAAGAAAACGGGAGAGTAATGTACTGTTCACAGTAGAAAAAGCAAGCAGGATCAGCCAGATGCAATCTCTCTACCGTCAGCAACAAAACCTAATAAAACTAGAGCAATAATACCACCTCTTGCAAAACTTTAAATGCACTTTCTTCAGGACTGAAGAGATCCACCCCATAAAAATCCTAAAAACAAATTCTGTCGCACCCCATTAATTATCTACTCTTCCCACCAATAAAACCTAGCAAAACTAGAGTTATAATACCATATCCTTCAAAATTCCAAATGCAGTTTCCTGAACATTGAATAACTCCACCCCATCAAGAGCACCAAAACCAAATTCTCGCACCCACCAACTTCCCTCCACAACCAAAAATCCCATAAAAATCCTACAACCACGCGAAACGCACAGAAATCATCTCCCTCCTGAACCGCAGTCACACCGTAAACCCCATTTCAACACACCTGACCTCCCTGCCACCGCGGCGAACAGTCCAATTACCCCCTTCGCGGCAAGGAACAATGTCTCCACCTCCGTGGAAATGAGTCGAGCTTCATCGTCGGTCTCGAACTTTTCCCCGAACCGCCATCGCGTGGGTGGCAATGACACGTAATAACAAACTGGGCGTCGTAACGCATGGCGTGCGACAGCGAATCGGTAAGAATCGGGCCGGTCGATGGTTACCAGACTTCATCCCTCTCTCTCTCTTACTCTCTTACTCTCTTACTCTCGTACTCTCTTAGTCTCTTGCTCTCTTGCTCTCTTACTCTCTTACTCTCTTACTCTCTTACTCTCTTACTCTCTCACTCTCTTACTCTCTTACTCTCTCAGTCTCTCTTGCACGCTCTCGCTCTCTCTCTCTCTCTCTCACTCTCGTTCACCGGTGCTTGCTCTTTTTCTCTGGTCGACACCCCCCTGGCGCCGCTCGCGTCTCCTTGACAAGCGGGTGTTTAATTGGCGTTGAAATCAACGGTGTGACGGGAACAGCGTGCCGCGGCGTCGCCCGAATGCCCGAATGCCTGAATCCTGTGCAGGGCCGTAAGAGGGGAATCCGCCATCGCTGGTGCGTTACCACGGGGAACCCGGTAATTACCTGCAGCACGCAACTCCGTAAACCGTGGATATGGGTGTACGACCCGTGCTGCTGCTGTCGCTCCCGTTGCTGCTGTTGCTTCGATAGCGATGGCAGCGAGGCGGCTTCGACGCTCGACGGAGACCATTTCGATGAGGGGGTGTGAGGGGTGGGGGATACTGATTTTCGGAGGTTGACCTGATAAACTCAGATAGGTATGAGGTATAAGGTAGTTTTTTGGTTGTGGGATTTTTTTAATGTAAGAATTCTGTTAGGGTTGGGGGAATGTTGAAATTTAGAGGTTGATGTTTGGGGTGGTTTGGGTTAAATGGTAAAGATTGGTAGAATAGTTTCAAGTTGGACTTTTGTATTTGCGTTATTCATAGAGGGTAGATGCTGGAATGGAAAGTGGTATTTTAGGTTGAGGAATTTAAAGTTTGAGAGTAGTAGTAGAATTTAGTAGAAAATAGAATTTTTATATTGATCTGTAAGCGATGAATAGTTTTGAACATTGTATCAATTGAAATCGAAATAAATTTTATCTATCATTTTGTTAAAGCTGTATCAACCAAATTAATCTGACATGTATTACTCTACAAAAGATGAACGTAACAAATAACGATGCCAATTCTTCAAAGAGCAAGAACATATAAGAAGAAAGATACATATCCGAGAAGGTATTGAACACTATCAGATTCGTTCGAGCAAAAAATACGTTTTCTGCCTGTCAAAGTTGACAAACGATGTAATACTGCAGCGTGTTGTTGCCGAATGCAACTTTGTCTGAGTAGCAATAAAAATAGCTTACGATGGGAACGCAATGCGAGGAATGTCTCTTGCACGAAACAAAGTCGGCTGAGTTCTTTTCTTTCATTTATTAAGATCCCTAATTAGATATACCACCACGCGTGTAACTACAATGGAGGCAAAAGACGCGGAATAATTTCGAAGTTTAAAGCGCTGTAATGCAATCGTCGCAAATTACCATTGGTGAAAACGTACGCACATAGATGTAAAAAATTTCGACGACGCTTTACGAACCTTTTCGCTCCTTAAAACGCGCATTACAAGATCCAACCTTAAAAATAAATTGACAAGTAAATTCAAGAAGCGAAAAATATCAACTGCCTCAAACGAAAGAATGTTCACATTTCACGTATTAAAGAACCTTCACTCTCATATTGTATCCTGCAAGTAACATCCCACCAAATAGCAATTTACTCCCATTCGAAACCAAAATGATTCCAACGTTTCCTTTAATACTCTCCACCTTCCACTTGCTCTGATCGAACATCCGCGCCATCACTACTTCGCACGCCTCCGGCACATCGTTCTGCATACGTGCGCCGAACACATCCCCGCCTTATAACGCATGCACGCGCAAACACTTCCACTCACACACGCGCAGATTTACACGTGCCAGTGGCCGTGTCCGCGGTGCGTGTACGCTCGCAGAAATTATTGCCGCGGGTAAAGAAACTTTCTCGACAATGGGTGTCACGTAGGTATGTAGAGCTCGCGCCCGCGCGCGAGGCCGGCTGAATCTATTAGATTGAAATCGAAATAAGCGCTCGCCGCCGCCTTTTTCTTCGCATCTCCTTCGCTCCGTGCCGATGCGCCGATGCGATTCTTACGATTCATGCGATTTATGCGATTCATGCGACCAGTGCGATCCTTCGGATTCGTTAGATCCGTAAGACTCGTCAGATCCGTCTCGTTTGTCAGTTTGGTCAGATTCGTCAGATTCGTAAGATTCGTAAGATTGGTATAATTCGTAAGATTCGTAAGATTCGTAAGATTGGTATGATTCGTAAGATTCGTAAGATTCGTAAGATTTGTAAGATTCGTAGATCGTTGCACGTTTTCGTATCTGCGGACAGGATTTCGAGCTCGCTGATTACTCTGCCGATACCTCCCAGATATCTCATCTATTTTTTTTAAATCCTCGGAGCGGTGGAGTGGACTGCTCGAAACTGATTTCTTTAAGTTTTAGTTTAGGTTGAACTGTTTTTCTGGCTTGTGATGGAGCAATGGAAAGTTTGGAGGATTTCATAAGTGGACGGTAGAGGGTGGATTTTGTGTGATTGGTATAGTTATAGTAGAGATGAAATGAGATTTTATGTGGCTTATGTAGTGGTATAAGAATATAAGACGTCATATTCTATTATCCTTGGTTACATCATTCTTCCTACTATCCTTTACTGTTCTTAACCGGAATCACATTCGTAGCCTCAAAATTAAAAAGCCTTTATATCATAATACCAATACTACCTAATTAACACAACAGAAAATAATCAACGCATTACTTTATCCCATCCCAATTATTGCAATTGCCGCTTAATCCATAGCTTCGAACATCAGCAGCCTCAAATCAACACTCGATCTATATGAGTCGTAACTTTTCAGATTTATCCCAAAAACCAAATATCGAAACTATACATCTTCAACTCCCCGATCTTCTGCTCCAATTTGAAGACGCGACTCTCGGATCAGCGGCGAGGAAAGACCATTAGAGTTGCGCGCCATTTTGAGGCGGTGTGACAGGAAGCCAGATAATTGCCGGCAGCGCTCGTTTTCGCTACCTGTACTCGACTCGCGTATTCGGTTAGCGCATTCGTCGGTGCATTCTGCGCTGCATTCGTCGGTGCATTCTGCGGTGCACTCGTGCATTTGGTCGCTCCGCTCGCGAACGCCTGGTGGGGTCGTCCAACTGCAGCTGGCCGCCATTTAGCTGCAACGCGTGCATCGCGCTACGGACTTTACGCTTTTGTCGGAAAAATGTCCGCTGTCGCCATTTTAACTCTGTCCCGCGCCGACGGCAGGAAAGATTCTCAGCTGACTTACGTTTCATGCGATATTCTTCGGTCTTCGTAATTCTATGGAGCATAGATTATGTAGGAAGTACTCAAACATTAATCTAAAGTAAAATAAATGATACTAATCGTTTACGTTAAGTCTGTAACTATTATAATGATGCATAAAGTCGAAGAATAGAAAATAATTTCTTTGATTCCTCTGAAAGTCAAGAAATGCACGTTTAAGGAGGAACAAAGCTTTGTTAAACCCGATTTACTCCACCATATGTTAGCTAAGCATGCCCTAAACTGCCTACTGTTAGTACGTTACTCACACTTATTTTACCGAACGCCTACAGATATTTATTACCTTAACGAAATCACACACGCCACAAAGCCCATTTAAATTTTGACAACGCGAATCCAACACATTCCGCGTCTCATCCACACTCTGCCAACATGCTGCCAACATTCGCAACACACATTCTGAAAGTGACCGTCACAACTCAGGCATCGACTTATTTAACGTCGACTTCGTTCCCTCTTCCTTCGTTCATCGGGTGGGTTCTTTCTCTCGCGGGCAAAATTTATGGAGAGAAGCGTAGCCGTGGGTCCCCATTCTGCCGTCCCTTTAAACCGAGCTCGAGCTCGCGCTCTACAAGAGCTCGGGTCCCGATTTGGCCTCTGGAATTCCAGCCGACGGCGAACGAACGAGATCTCCAGCTAAATTAACACGTACGGAGTCGCGAGCGCAAGACGTCCTTAGCGCGAATTTCGTTCCTTCGCTTTTCTTGGCTGCCCGAACCCGACGGTGGTCGAACCGTTTGCCATTTTTTTAGTTTCGAACTGATTGTTCGCGGGTGTTCGTCCGCGATTCAATCCTTTTGGGGATTGGGGAGGATTCAGACTCTTTTGTGGTACTGACGATCGGGGTGAGCGTGAGAACAAATTTTTTTCTTGATATATGTAACGTTTAGTATTGAGAGATTAAACTTTAAAGAATCAAGGTAGAAGGTATCAAGTTCATATGATAAAATATTGCAGAAATTACAACTGCTTTACCTTCTAAGTCACAAGTTGTATATTAAAAGAAATATTTCATGAAACCATGGAGAATAATTTAATGTACACTGAGTGATTGAACTTGAAATGATTACAGTAGAAGTTCATATCACAGAATATTGTGCAAATTATATCTATCCTACTTTCTAACTGACTAGCTCAAGACTAAATCACATAGTCAGTAATAAAATCATATCGCATTGAATAAAATCTAATATTACTTTTCTGTTTGAATCTACAATCCGTAGTAGAGAATTGCAACTAGCCTCGCAGTAACTTACGAAATCGCGCACTCCGATAAGCTAACAGTGTCGCGAATATTCCTACATTCGCGTCAGACTGACTAATTCGCAAGTTGAACAGGCAGAGACTCGGGCACTGTTAAAAAGAAACGGCGCTAATCGGTATATAATAGCGGCCGCATAACGAAAAGATTTGCTCGCTTTTAATCCGTGTTCCGCGGCCGAGATTTCCATCGGACACGGGGAGGGCGATTATTTAAAGCGGCTCAATTTATTAAAGTTAACCAAGCGTGAGCGCAGACCGGCAAACCAAACACTTTGGCAAGAGTTAGCCGGTATCGCCTCAACTTCGAGACGCTGCCTTCAACCGGGAAACTGGCCATTTATCGGCTCGCTCTCACGGAATAATTCCACCCCCCTCCACCCCCCCGAACTTCGGCCAAACTTACTTCATCGATATCCAATCGACGTCGGGACATATTGTCGCGCGTTTGCTCGGTCGAAGAAACGAGAAGGAAAGTTATCGACGGCCATCTTAGTCTAAAGAACTTTATATTATCTTGAAATTTGAAATAAGGTTGCAATAATCGGTTATTGACTGTCAGTAATAGATGTGTTACATCAAATTTATTAATAACTTCAATCACTTTAATTTATTAAATTGTAGCAGTGATTAGTGATTAGTTAATTGAATTGTAGCAGATATTTGTAAAGCGCTGACCGAATTCGCCAAAATCCCATTATTACACATAATCTTGAAATTGATCGTTACGTAAAAACTGTGACGCAATGTGACGACGAGCTGTGCTTTCTTTCGTTTCTATTAATGAACTCTGCTAAAACAACATCGAAATCGAACGTCTGCTTGAATAGATAATTTGAACGTTGACAGGTTCTGTATCGAGAGGCAGACATTTTTTGGCAACTCCTGCCAGGATTTAGGAACACTTTCGACAAGCGGACCACGATCGGGTCCTCTATTGTCTATTGGCCAGTTCTATTATGAGCGCGCTAATTGTAATTAGTGCGCCGGCGATGCGGCGCATTCGGCTAATAAATTCATTTGGCATTGTGTGCAAATTAATATATGGTAATCCGGCAGATTCCGCCGACGGCTAGAATTGCGTTGGCCTCCCCCGTCCGGATTCGCGGACGAAGGAGGGGGAGGGAGGGGGTGGGGGGAGGGGGAACGATGATATTTGACAGATTCGATTGAAGAACAATGCGCGACGTTCCCACACGCGGAACCCTTCGGTGTCAGCTCGAAATCGAAACCCTGTTCCATCGTTCCGCAAGATTTGCCCACCGGCCTTTCGACCATTTGCCACTTTTCATTTGCGTCCGCTAACGAAGATTGTCACACCGGCGAATTGCTTCGAAAGAAATGTTCATCTCTGGCCTTGGGGAGTGTTCGTTACACTGTTTCGAAATTCATTTTTCAGACATTACTAAAATTTGTGGCGGAACGTGAAAGGAACAAATCAGATTCTGCATTCTTAATATTCGTTGATACTGAATTTAATTCCTGGAATACTCTTTCAATTATGCGAACAAAAACGGTAAATTTGCATTAACCCACCAAATTTCAGAACAGATTTTCGGTACATACTTTGACTAGAATACATTATTATAAGAAGCTTAATGCAACAGAATGCAGCGTGACGGAGTAATCAAATTTTTCCTAAATCGTTTTCCACCTTCCAGCCCGCGCGCAAAAAAGGGGTAAAATGGTCGAAAAATAAGGCTGCGAACGTTCTGTATTCTCTGCCACTTTGCCAAGGCGACAATTCGCCACGGTCCACCCTTAACGATAGTCGCTTACAACGACAGCTCGAATCTTATCCCGGCCGATCTGAGAATAGGTCTTCGGGCCTATTAATTACCTTTACTTACGGCCCGCCGGTAGGAGAGTCAGTCGGCTCGGACGGGGGAGGAGGGGGTTGGAGGGGGTAAAAGGCACTTAGAGTAAGAGTGTATAAAGCGGGCTGCACCCTCGCTCGGCGGGCGAACAACAGACGGGTGGCCCCGGAATATTTAAAAAGTAATATCAATTACATTTGCATATTCGCCGCCCACCCATGACGCTCTCTCTCTCTCTCTTTCTCTCTTTTTCTCTCTTTTTCTCTCTCACTCTCTCTCTCTCTCTCTCTCTCTCTCTATCAGTCCATCTCGCCTTCTTTTTCCAGGCGCACTTTGTCGATTTCACCCCTCTGCGGCATAGGGGCTGCACGCTGTTACCCTCTGGCTATCTTTCTCTTTCCGTCATCGGTTCTCTATCTTTTTCTTTCTTCGAGTCTGTGTGAATTTGCGTCCGTGTTCGCGCGATCAGCGACCGGTAGAAATCGTAATCGCATTTTTGAAATAGCGGCAGTGCAGGGGTGGCTCCGGAGTAGGTGGGGTGATGTGGGAATTTTATTCGTTATAGGTGTTTTTCTTGGAGGGAAGTACTGCCTTTGTCGTAATGATTTTGAGGATTTGGGATAAGAGTTTTAAGGTCTAAGCTAAGGTTTACACTAAGCTGAGTTACAATTGTGCAAGTGTTAAATTACTAATTGTTTATCAGAATTTAGCTATGCAAGCTTCGTCAGTACAGTGCACTATAGGAATTATTTCGAATTCACACATTTTCAAACTACAATCATTCTTTTGCAGAAAATACATTCCTTTATTTTCTACATTTCAACACTTCTCAGTATCAAACATCGCATCAACTATCTTCACTTACGAACGAGCATATCCACGAAACTTTCAACTAATCGCTTCCCATCCTAACAATTCCTCAACCTAACACCATCTAAAATTCTAAGCTCTTCACTCATCCAACAGTACCATCCTCCGACTAAATTCTCCATATCCCAACCTTCAATCTCTCTCGTTTGATCATCGTCCACTTCCGCCTCGACTTCCGTCAGCAACCTCCCCCCCCCCCCCCCCCCTTTTCGCAACATTTACAATTCCGCCAGAAGTGGCCGAGCAAGAAGAGATAAAGGATCGAGAAGGAGGAAAAGCGACGGGAAAGACTGGGAACGAGATGGGGTGGGGGGAGGGGGGGAACAAAGCCGACGGGACACGAAAGGAAACATGGAAGGAACGTCGGTCCGGTAATTAGGGGAAAAATTATACGCGCAGGTCAAGTCGCCGGCGGCAAAATTTTTGCGCGGAAGCTTCGCGACGAACTGCGAGATACATGTATACTCGCTCGTCGGGACATTTTTATGGAAACGAGGGGAATAATATCAAAGTGCGCCGGCCGCGGTAGCCTTCTGTCCCTACCGAGATTTCACAAAGACGCGAATGGGAAATGGGGGGGGAGGGTTGGCGGTGTGAGAAAGAGCGTGAGAATGAACGGGGAAAAAAGGGGAGGGTATTTTTGTGCTTCGTTAACGGATTCTTCACTGTTCGACTCTCGTTTCAAGTTCCTATTTTTCGGCTACGTTTCTTTTCATTGTCAAGAAAATCTTCGGAAGACTTCCAGCCTAGTTTTTGGGGGTTGTTAAGTGAGATGATGCAAGATGTGTGTTAGCGTCGGTAGGGATAGCTTTCTTGTTTAGCGTCAAAGAGATTACGCTATTCTCTTTAGTGTGGGCACATTGTCGATGATTTGACGTCATGGTTGCTACGTCCTACGTCATGATGCTTGTAAACAATAAAACAATGATCTGACCGTTTAGTCTTGTCAATTTTATATTGCGTTTACTCATCAACAGTGTTTTAATATGCTATAAAAATTAAAGGCCTTTATTTTCCTTGAATCTTAATGTATTTCAACTTTTCTTCACGCTCTACATATTTTATCTTTTTTTGCTTCTAACATGCGTAAAACGACCCCGTGTAACACGAATTTTCGCACTGAAGCCTGAAAAACTTTGATGCGGACAGCGAAAGAATATCTTACCCTCAATTTTTCTCCAAATCTAAGACAAGCGCCTTCGACATTCCCAATCGACGCTCAAACCATATTATCTCCCTTGACAATGTACCCCGACAAACAACCTCCCCCCTTCCCACCCCAGCTCCCGAAAAGCAGGACTCGCGCCCGGCAAAGAAAAAAGGCAGGCAGCGGCTCGACAAAAGGCGCGAAAAAGACGGCTAGGACGTCGAAAGCGGCTGGCAAGCGAAGCAGAGGGGCACTGGGGGGGAGGAGGAGGAGGAGGAGGAGGGAGGAACAGATAAAGAGAGGAATACGAGTAAGTCCGCGGAGTGTGCACTTTGCGCGGGTGTATCGGGCGTAAATCTTTGTTTGCAGGAATTTACGTAAGGGCAGAGCGAGTCTCGCAGGCGCCGCAATACGATAATGCGATAACGCCTTCCCCCCACCCCCCCTCTGCCTCCACCCTCTCTCTTCATCTTCTACCATCCTCTCTTTCTCTTTCAGCTCTCTCTCTCTCTCTCTCTCTCTCTCTCTTTCTTTCTCTATCTTTCTCTCAGCTCTCCCTCTCTTTCTCTCTCCCTCTCTCTGCACTCTCTTATTCGAGCTCTCCGCCTCTCTTTTTACACCCCGTACAACGGGAGGGATTTCGCCATTGTGCCAGTGCCGATTGTTACTCCGGCGAGGCGTTAACATAACAATACGCAAACGCGCGGGCGTTTTCTTCGTTCCCGTTCCAGATTCCAGCTTCGCTTCCCAGCGAGCTACCGCTCCTTCCGCGGATGCCTCCTTCGGGCGACAAACGAAGGGGTGGGGGGGGGGTGGAGAGGATTTTTAGAGGGGTTGCGGAGGAATATCCTTTTTTTGGGCGGGGAGAGTGCGAGAGCGTTCGAATCTGTCGAGTCTGTCGGTGGAATTGTGGGTTCGAACTCTACGGTTCGATACGTTATGATGTTATTTGATTTCAGGTTTCGAATTGGTTGGTTGAACGGGGATTTTAATTTTGCGAGAGTATATTCTTTTTGGGTGATTAAAATACGTGAAATGTGCGTGATAAGTGGAAACTTGTGTCAGGAAAATTTGCAGATTTGTTAATAGAGTTGCGATACAGTCTAGAAATTTAGTAGCCAATTCACTTATGTCTGTCTAACCCGCATGGTTATTCTACAATGTAAAAGATTGTCAGGTCTGCTTTGTCTTTAACAGATTCATGAATACCTATAATTACTATCAATCGCCAGTCGTTTCCCTGACATTCCTTGGAAGCCCACAGGCTCACTATCGAATCATATCATCATTCGTTCGTAATAGCTACCCGTATCGAAGAACTCGCAATTATAATACTTGTGTAACTAAATTCAATTGGTTTCATACATTCATACGAATGTGCAAACCGTTTGTGTGAGCATTCTTTTGTACAAAACTGAAGCCATCGCTACTTGTAACCGAAACAATCTCTCGAACATTATTACTTTGCCACAAATTAACTTTTCATAATCCAACTAGCATACTATCCTATATTATACTAAAAACATACTGTACTTTCACAGAATTACATGTCTTTGCGACACTCTCCTGTTATCAGTGTAAACGCTCAATTATTTCAATGACGAACATTAGACTCTTAGTTCCGTAGATGTATTGTGAAATTAGCAGACACATCTGCTTTCCGATATACTTGTTCGTTTACTTGGTTGTTCTTTTGTAACGCAGTCTGAAGAATATGTAACTCGATGCTTCTGCGATCCGACGGCAAGCGCGCAGATCGTTACATCGCACGACCGACTTACATACCACCAGGTCGTTTCGATTTACAACCTGAAGGCACCACCATCGACAACTTTTTCGATTATTGTACCTACATTATTTGCAAATTGAGAAAATATGCTAAGTTTACGACCATTATAATATAATATACCAGTATAATACGGGTTTGATAAAAATCAGCAGTGTACGAAGTTCAGATTCTTCAATTGGGGTTATTTAATACGCAACATGTATTTTTAAAGATATGATCAGTATCTTGAAAAGTTTAAAATTGAAACGAATTGTATGAAAATGAATTCGCCATCCTCAGATTTGTCATACCAGTTCTGAATTCAATTTTCCAGCCAGATTTTTCATACCAGTTCTTTTTCAAGTTTTTCTTGTTTTCAAGTTTGTCTCGAAACTTGGTGTCATATTAAAAGTAATTTAGTCAAACTCTTGTAAATGCAGAAAGTAAAGCTACTAAGTACACAATTACCAGCCTCGAATTCGAAGGAATTTGTTTCAACGGGACAAATTGCATGCCTTCAAATTTAAAACCGTCCACGCCCAATGCTATCAAGACCGGAACTATCACTCGAAAATGTACTTCCTCCCGTACAATTTTCCCACGCCGCGTTAATCGTACGAGACTGACAACGATCCGATAACGGACGCAGAAGCAGACAAATGAACGAACTCTGGCACGATGCGAACGCGTAATCTGACTCCTACGATCCGTCGGCAAGTCGCACATTATGTTGGTAACCCAACATTTCCACATAACGCACCGAACGAACTTATTGCAGCGTTAACACGCGCATTTCTCCGTTTCTCAACATAATCCTCAATAAAGTAATTGGCCGAAGCGTAAATGCTATTTTGTTCCGCATCTGAATTGTTTTGCGTTTGAAAAGTGAATGAACTGTTGTTTTCACATAGGTAGCAATTAAAGATATTAAATTCAAAACTGTTTTTACAGTTTCAACTTTCGCATGCAATGACAATTGGAATTTCTATTTTTTTTTACATACCAGTTAGTAACAAGAAATGTTACTTTTTAAACAGTTGTGAGACTGCAGAGATTTCTATCAAAGACACCAAACTATAAACGTTATAATTTCTATTATTTATCAATCCACTAAGAAATGAAAATTTCACCCAGACAGTACGTCTTACTGATTTTCTCAAATATTTCCAATCTCATTTCAGAAAGTCTTGAATTCTCTTGGACATTTTCCAGTCTTATAAATTGACACACAATTTATATTTCGACGTGGAAGCGATCATTCGGCGAATTTGCATCGAACGTTGATGAAATCCTGAGGCCTAACTGTCGGTTACGTTTCTTACACGCGCACTCTTATTTTTGCGGAATAACAGTGTAACGCGAGCAATCAACGGCCGGAAGTGTTTTTACTCGAGTGGCGAGGCTTCTCTTTAATCGATGCCTGACGTGCGAGTTTGCAGGAGGAATGGGATTTATTAGGAATTAGTTGATTGGCGGCGAGGAAGACCGGAATGTCAGTCGGACTGATTAAAATTCGAATTGCAAGACTTACGCCTCGATTCGTGACGTTTAGCATGAAATTGCATGTCGAATATTTCTTATTGTGGAATATTTGATCTTAGATCAGCTGTTGGTGAAGCAGTTAAGTTTGTACTCGATTTTTGGACAAGTCAAACTGTTTCAAATTTTGTATGCTTCATTCGAATTAATGATTTCAATATTGCTGTACTGAAGCTGTTATTATTGCGAATAATTACAGCTTCATTAATGCAAAATTGAACTTTTGATAGGTGTGATATCTAAAAATGGAAATTTATCACATTTTAAGATATAAGTCGATTTTTTTATATTTTATAATAATTAACTTAGCCCCTTCAAGGTTACTACCTTAAAATATGCTTCTTTCAAACATAAAATTACCTAACAGATCAACTCTACGTTCAAGTACAAACCTCTCAACCTCCAAACCAACCTTAAACCATCAAAAGTAAATTCTTCCCCCATCCTTCTGTCACACTCAAAAATCCTCCGAATCAACCTCAGCCTTTTCCCAACAATCATCCATCCCGCAACCTCTAACGACCTAAACCAATCCGAACCCACGACCCTGATTGTCGCCAATCCTGAACCATTCGCCATTCTTTCCTCGCGTTCAGCGAAGGACCGGGAAATCGCTGGAAAGGAAGAGGGAGGAGACTCTTCGCTCGCGAGTCGAAACGAGAAGTCAGGGCACTCAGCGTGGCTAATTGCTCGAATCATTAAGAAAAAACATGAAATCTAAGCCCCGCGCCGGCTGCGGACTACAGTGGGAAGCCGTCGAGATAGCGATCGACTTCTGGCCGTCCGTCCCGTAATGAAAATAATCACGGCAGGCACCGTAACGATAACCACAACTACGTTTTACCTCCGCGGCACTTATTGCGACTCGCCAGATCTTGGACTCGAACTGCTCATTTCTCGTCCTTCGACCCATCGGAAGACATCAATCGTACTTTGAGGTACCGAAGTACTTGGCCAGAAGTCTTCCGAAGATTTATTGACGTTAAAAAAAATAGTACTGGAGTACTGGATTCCGTATTTTTGACCCACGCGGTAAGTTGAGCGATGGATGAATGTAGAGAGTGGAAGACTTGAAGAATTCCAGAATTAGGTGTTGTAGATAGTAGAATATGGAAAGGTGTGAAAGATGGGACTGACTTCAGTCTGTAGTTCCATGTATTTCCCATTTTCTCTCTTCTCTAATTCTTCTATGGTTTGAAGCGTATCACCCCAGGGCCTTTTAAATTTAACTAAAATACTAAGCACAGGGTTGAAATAAGACACATACAAATCTAAATTAGAATCACATTACTTTTCTGTTTCTCTCACTTCTTCTAATCTATCCCAAGTGAAGCTCAGATAGATTCTTCTCAAATCCTTCCAAAAATCTTCAAACCTCCAGCACAGACAAAAGTCCATCGCGAGCAAGTTAGATCGTGGCATACTCAAACGTGCGTGCGCACGCGGACACGCGTGTGTGTGTGCGTCGTCCGCGAATGTCAAAGAACGCGCCTGAAGACGGCTAATTATTATCGTTGGCAAACGGCATAGGTCGTAGAAGCCGGCAGCCGGCTCGAATGACGAAGTCCGCCTGCAGGCTCAGGTGGTCGCGGCTCTTGGACTTTCCATTGTGCCTTTCCATGGGGTGCATACATTACTTTCGTCGCCCCCTCCCCCTCCCCTCCTCCTCCTCCTCCTCCTCCTACCCCTCCCTCTCCTTCGCTCGTCCCCCCTGACCTCCGCTACACCATGAGCACCCACACCGCCTTCCCTGGCAGGTGCTGCCGTACACCCTGTATAACCGTGTCTTTCTCTCGTCGCACGATCGAAGTGGCCCGAATTTATTGCCGGTTGATAGTACGGGTCGTTCCGAACGTTAGGAATAAGATTAAGAGGCGTTAGGCGCGTGGAAGTTGGGATGTTAGAGGTCTTGTGAGTTGGATGATTGTTGAGGATGGCAACCTGAAGTCTTTTGTAGGAATGAGAGTGGCCTGAATTGACTGTGAATTGATAAAATGGGCAGATTCAAAGAGTAGGAGTAGGATTGTCAGGTGTCAGGTATGTGGAAGGTAGATTTTTGGAAGTTTTTTGAGTGGTTTGATTGTTGAGGATCGCAAACTGAAGTTAGGTGTCTTTTGTGGGAATGAGAGTGGTCTGAATTTATTGCGAATTGATAAGACTGGTAGATTCAAAGATTAGGAATAGGATTGACAGGCGTTAGGTACGTGGAAGATAGAATTTTGACAACGCTGAGCATTTAGGAATGTAATCTCTAACTTTACTACACTTTGTGGCATTGAACAGCAACATTTTTATAATTAACAATTGAGTATTTATGATCGAAATCCAAATCTGTTATATATAAAATAATATTATTTGATCGTTATTAATAATAGTTTCGACTATTGGGAACAAACAAGTAGAACTCACAAAAACTGCATGCTCCAATTCTAACAGTTACAGATTACTGAAGTATTCCTTTATCTCTGTAACAAATAATCTTACAAAAACACATTAACTTCCGAACGCCTGCACTTTGCTATCATCCGACTCTCGTGAAAAGCCAGACACATATTTGGGTTACATCCTATCGTAACGTCCAAATCCAGCCTTTAATTGTCAGCAATTACAACGATAATTGATGATCGTTTACGACGCGCCGCGTCAACGGAAGAAACGAAGAAAACTCTTGAAATGGCGAGAAGATTACAGCCGAGTTGTACACCTAACAATTCCAATCTTCGAACACATCGTACTTGAACGTGTTCACATGTTTACGCCGTGCCTGTAATTGACTTTTATGATATACGGCAATGGCTAAGCGGATGAAAATGCGTACTGATAATTGCTGAAACTTACATCGACATTAGCGGCAGGCGTTCGCCTACTTACAGCTCGCGTTTCTTTAACTGGCCATAAATATCCGCGCCTTTCCCACAAAGCGCATCATAATGACACCTGTTACAATTTTCAAGTCCGCGATTTGCAAGGGATCCGTCGTTCCCGCTTCCATTATTCTTTTACTGCTTGGATCACGCGTGGACTGTTGTTGAAAAAAGTGCAACATAATAAGAAAATGGGGAGCAATAAAGAGCGTAAGAATTTTGCTGAATTCAGCGCGCGTTACGGTTTTTCAAGCATACTCCCTTCTGTATCCCTCATCTCATTCATACATTCAACTTTTATTGACTGTGGAAAACTCATTTTCCACGCGACGAGAGATCCGAACACTCGACATTGTATCTTTCGATCTAATCGCGCCAAACTCCCACTTCGAAATAACACATACCGTTAGCGAATCCGACGCGAGCGAACTTGGAATTAACTGACCTAACGGCAGCCGAGGAAAATTGAAGAGATATATGAGCGAAAAAAAGAAGGAATTACTCAATCCCTTGCGTCTTCTTAAGTCATCGCATTAAAAAATTATTTTAGCGATTTTATCAGGGATTTTTTACAGAAAGCTGCTAGGGGATTAGTTGTTGATTTGAAAATAGGATTTAATTAAAAGAGGTGCTACAGTTACGAAGCATTTCGAAAAGGTAACTTTTCTCAGACGAATACGTTGATGGAAACTGAGTGAATAATGTCATAGATTGTCTGGCATTAACAAGTGCTGTATTATCATAGGAAACATCCATTCATCCAAACATAATTGAATTATAAAATTAAATGAAGTCACGATTCAATGCCTCCGCTTATTAGAATATCCCGAGTAAATTCATTGACTTCGTAGTTTCACACGACTGGGATATTATAATTTCAAAGATCGAAGCCACCTAACATGACCCATTTCCATTCTTATAATCAAGTCATGACTTCGCACATCCACTTATTAGAAGTGTTCTGAGAGCAGCATTGATTCCACAATTTCATACTACATCCACATTAGCGAATCAAGCATTCAAGCTTTCAGACCAAATGAAATTCTGTATGTTCACCTATACAAATTATGAATATCATTGATTCGATAACTTTCCACAATTATGTAACTAGATCAACCATTCAATCTGTTCAAACTCTTTCATTCAATCCGATAAAAAATATATATCATCGAATCCAGTGATTCCTCTATTGTTATTATTATCAAACAACAATCCCATCTAAGCACTGTCAATCTAAAATAGTTTCACTTTCTACATCTACATAACCATATCGTCCATCAAACTCTCACCTAATCCGATGAAAATTCCAAAGTCAAGCCACAGTTAAAAGTACGCAGAAAATATACATTATCGAATCCAGCGAACTTGAACGTCTCTTCTAATTCTTCGATTATCATTATCATCCTGTCCCGTACGTCTAAAATAGTTTCACCTACGTTCGGCTCGGACGTTAGGAAGTAAGAAACGATAATAAACGGCTCTCTCACGGGTCGGCCGTCCGCAATGAAACGCCATGGGAAGAATTTGTGGCCGGCGCGTATCGCCGTGTACGAAGTCGCCGCTTTATTTAGATTTTATTTCAGTAAAAACCTCGTCGCGTACGTGACGGCACGTACCTCTCTTGCCACTCGGTGGCCTCTCATCCGCCGTGAAAAGAAGCGATCCGCGGCCGGCGGGGCCCGACGGTCTTCTTTGAAAGAGCTTCTTCACGGAAACTTCGGGATACTCGCCGTCCGCTCGAGAAAGAAGCGGCGCTTATGGGGTTTTATGCCAAATTCGCGGATATTCCAACGGCCGGCAAAGAAATACTGAAGGCAGTATTATTTTAGGAGGCATTCGACTCGGGCGGATTTAATTGGCTCGGTTAATGATTTGTGGAGTTAAGTTCGGATTTTTGTGGGAGCGTGGGAATTGGGATTGGTATGCTTGATGCGGGTTGGGGCTGTGAAAAATTGTTGAGTAAGATGGTTTAAGTTAAGTGTAAGTGTAAGTCCTTCTGATATTTTATCAATAGGTATTTGTCATTTAATATAGCGAATGACAAGAGACCGTGTAATAACCGTGGAAATTCTTAATTTTTCGTATAAATACTTAATTATTCGCTTACAGCAGATGACAAGAGTCCGTACAATAACCGTAGAAATTCTTAATTTTTCGTATATAAACTTAATTATCCGCAAATAGCAAATGACGAGAGTCCATATAATAACCATAGAAATTCTTAACTTTTCGTATATAAGAAACGTATTTCACACCAAGGACTGCAACATTTCTCTTCTGAACATTACTACAAATTCCTTCAACCTCACAATCTCTCCGAACCTGATGAACTAATACCATCTGTGCTAAAGTAACTATAAGGCATTCGTCGGATTAGGATGAGCTCTTCGTCTAGGATGTGATCTCAATGCGTGCATATTTCGCGGAAAGGGAACGAGTCCTGCGCAAGTTCTGTCTCCGAACTAAGCGAGCGGCACCGACGGGAGAAAGTCAGCTGGATCGCCGACGAAAGGAGAGAAGGCGAGTCGTAAATCGTGAATCCTTATCGGCCTATCGTCCGATTCGGATCGAGATCGCAGAATCGATCCGCAGCCGGCCGCGATACGTGCGATCCCGAGAGCGAGGAACGATGAGTCATGGTGAGAATCGAGAGTGGGCAAAGAAACGGAGTAGACTCGGACGACACAGAAATTAGGTGAACGAGTTAGAAGTGGGAAGGTTGTGGAATTGAACGCAGAATGATTTAAAAGTCCAATATGAAATCTTCAATTAATTTCAAAAAAATGTGGACTTCAAGTATCAAGTTTCAAACAACTATAGACACTATCCTCTCCAAAACTAAAAATTCATAACAGAAGAAACTACAGTTCCCATCTATCTTCCCGCGTACATCTCTTCCCTCCCATCAGCCTGTCGCCCGAAGATTTCTCCACACCTCACCATCCACCCCACGATCCGCAAAATTCCTCCCTCCATCGGCAGATTTCCTACGTTCATCCTTCGCCCGACGAAGAAAGGCGCAGAAGCGCGAAGAAGCGCAGGAAAAGAGCAGTCGCTCCGCGGCCTGGCTGGCGCGGAGAAGGGGAGTGCTGGCGACAGGGGGGGAGTGGGGGCAAGGCCTAATATGGCCGCCATCCTCTGTATTCCGGTCGTAGAGCATCGAGGCAGAGGCGGGCGCGGCAGCAAAGGCAGCTTTCAATGCCAGTCATCTCCCGGAATGCGACTCTACGCCGCACTTTGTATTCCCTGCCCGACGTCCGACGCCAAGACGCTCGGAGACCTTCGCGCGATCTCTTTGAGGACACGGGGCCACCACGGGATCCCTACCACTGCTACCACGCTTACTCTTCACTCCACCTTTTCTTTTTTTTTTTGACATTTTTCCAGTCGAAGTTCGAGCCTCGAGCGACCGAAGAACCGTTTCGGAAGCCGACTCTGTTCAGGCAGATTGCCGGTGGAACCTGATGGTGTCCTTGAAAGGTAGAGTGGATGGATGTTTTAGGTTAGGATCGGGAACGTGCGTTGGACAGGTGCATTCTTCACTTTTCATCGAATCCCACTCCCCCACATCATCCTATCATCTCTTCCTCCACATCACCGTCACCACCCCCACCCACTACCCATCACCATCAGTACACTCGACCAAGAACACCACGTCGGCCGCTACCCAGGACGCCATTTTGGGTCCTCAAGGCGCCACCTAGGTCCTCCGCATCCTCTTTCCAAGGTGACCAGCCGCGACCTTGAGTGATCCGACCTTGACTCCCTCCACCTACCTGCTCCCCGGCTCATCCTCCTGATCAGCTCACTTTCCTCCAAGACATCCTGCACAAGGTCACTCTGCGCACTCTTCACCCTCTTCACCCTCTTCAAGCTCCCGATCGGCGTGACCTTCACCACCTTCACTAACGCGAACTACCCAGGCCCTGGTAGAATCGTCCGAAGGCCCGTGGCTACCGGCGCGTCTCGCGGCGAGTGTCTGAGCCTGAAGACAGGCGACGGCGGGGTTCCTGGCGGACAGGGAGAGGAATACGAACTAAGGGTTCTATATCCATCCGGGCCGCGACGAGGAGACGGGCCGAGTCGAGCATAGCATAGGGAGCAGAGCAAGGAACACTGGCACCACTCCCCGGGTAGGGGTAGCCGACGTCCGTCCCGAGTCTTTCCTCATCTGCAAGTCGTATAACCGAGCTAATTATCAAGTTAATATGGCCATTCTGTATGGAACCGGCGGGCGGGCGACGGCGAGAGGGAAGGTAGGGGGAGAGGAGGGGAGAGAGTGGGACGCCTGAGTCGGAGGGAGATGAAGGTTGAGGGGTGCACGGGCCGACAAGTGCGAGAGCGAGACCGCCGGAGGTACATTGATATTATAAGTTGCTTCAATCGCTGTATTCATTTGTAAACTAACCAGGCTAAATGTATTCACCACCGCGAGGCGGCGCGCCGATAGGCGGAGCCACGACCTGCTACGACGGCGCCCTTCCTTCCTACCGACCTTCCTTCCTTCCTTCCTTCCTTCCTACCTTCCTTCCTTCCTTCCTTCCTTCCTTCCTTCCTTCATTCCTTCCTTCCTTCCGACCTTTCTTCCTTCCGGACGCTTCAACCCTTCGGACGAGGCTGACACTGTTCTAGGTTTTGTAGTTTTATTTTTTTATTTTTGTAGGGGTGGTGGTGTTGGGGATGTAGGTGGTAGGGTGGGTATAAAGTGTGTGATTAATGTTTGAGTAACTGGTTTTTGAAAGGAAAGAAATGAGGAGGACTTGAATATGGGAAGTATTGCATTGATGGTAATATTAATGTTAGACGCGTCAAAGTGTCACATAACATTATACAACAGGTACAACTTTAATCCGGTTGGCTACATTAACCTAGAAATCATACAGTTGCGCTGGAATCTTTTATGGATCACAGGTGGAACAATACCTACTCTAGCAGACCGATAAAGAATTCGACAGCGCCAATTCCGAGATTATTCCGCGAGGCGTTAAACTTGTAATACGTTCGGCACTTACCTAATCATTTCCAGCGTTACGAATAATTCGTACCGCACGTAAGCTTCATGCATGATCATTAATTCCGTACACAGAACGAATTACGGTTGTACGCCGGCATTATCATTGCCAATTGAATTATATTCAGAATCTCATGATTTCAAAGAGGGGTAGGAGCTGAATCGTTCATGTCGCGCTTAGTGTGTTTGTTTTCTTAATTGTAGCGTGAAATTGGAAAGTAGCCTGGCGTCACGGTGAGCAGAGATCGTGGCGGCGAATTAAATTGCGGACGAGTAAACGAAGGTAATTGTTCTTTGCAGACGGCGCGAGGCCGTAAATCAGCCTCGTCCGTTTCTCCTTTTAGATCTTTAGAAACGAATGTGCTATCTCCCGATTTCTATTGGAAGACACTAACTTCTGCTCTCTGACGAAAGAAATTGACTCTCGGATCGCTGAAAGAAACTGTCATCCTCTCAAATTACTCACTGCTTATCTCACGTTACTGTCTCTAACATCCCACAATCGGCTGAGATGAATTGGCGTGAAAACTTGAACATTGATTAAATCGAGTTGTAATTTCTGTTCAGAACTTCTGTAAGATTTAAAGTACTTATTATCTGGCATCTGATATTGGTCACATTGAAGGTGGAAAATACGTTGGTTGAATTCAGATTTTTACTTGCAGAATAATAGGAGCTTTATTTCATACTACAAAACCGAAATGATTTTCTTGCCAACCTAATAATACTCGAAGACGAAAAATATGGTACGTAAACTTCTCCAATGAAAACTAAGTCCACGTTCGCATTTCCTCTTACAATCCAAAAAATCCTTAACAAACTTAAATCCCCGAATGCAAAGGTGCATTGGCATCAAGATACCCTTATTAGCAGCCTGCAAAAAAAGACTCACCGCGTCCCAAAACTTTTCCCGTCCCATCCACGGAGTGACGCTCGATTCTCGGAATCGTGCGCGAAATCTTCCCAGGCGGATTTGACATTCGGCGAGCGTGCGTTTCCGTTCCCAGGGATCGGCGGCTCGTCCTTTTTGCCGCCGAGCCACGGTCGAGGACATGCGCCTTCGGGGTCCACGACGCGGTCCCTCTCCTCGCCGATTCTCGACCTCATCCGGATGAGTCGAGTCCGACTCCTCAGCGTCCGCACGCACTCATTACCGTTTCATGTATTCAGATTTTTTCGCCCTCCGCTCGCGCCAGGCGTGTATTATTATTCCGGAGCAACTTTACGCCCACCACCCCTCCCCCTCCCCCCTCCTTCGATCGTCTACTGTCTGTCTGTCTTTTTCTGTCCTGTCCTCCTAAGATCCGATCGCTCACTGGGCGTTTTCGGCTATTTTTCTTATCCTGTCTGTAGTTGCCTCGTCCTGTTCGGTCTCTTCATGTTTTACCAGGACATTTATTTCTTGCATGACTTGTTTGAATTCGTAGGCGGTTAGTTTTTTAATCTGGGGAGTTTGAGAGGGTTTGTTTAACGTTTTTGCTTCTCGGGGTCTTTATGTACTTTGCTTTGTTGTGCCGGATGAAATTGTTGGTAAAAGCGATGTTTTTTTGCAGCTTTCAGTTTTGTGATATACTGTCTTTTATTTAACTTCTTATTTTTGTACTTCTACATTTTTTTGTCTGTATAAGCTTCTTGAGTCGGCTTCCACTCTTTCCAAACTTCTACGCAGCTCTTCCTCATTCCGCTCTCGCCTCCCTCCAGCTCCCTCCATCCCCTCCAAGCCCCCCTCCGACCACCCCCGCCAAGCCTGAGCGAAGCACGAGACTTCTTACGACTCGTCTCGGGAGCGGAGACCGCGGAAATATGAATGCATAAATGCATAAGTGCCCCCACCGGTTCCGTGATTCTGGAAGCGCAGCCAGCGCGGCCGCCACCTGCTTCCTACTTCCTCCAGGCTTGCCAACCTTTCCTGTCCTGATTCGGGATTTCTTCCGAACGACGACGATTCCCGCCGACTCGCGATTCCGACGTTTTCGACGGGCCGCTTAAAGGGACCGGCCCATGTTTGTTTAAGGGATGCAAAGTGTGGTTCGAGCAAAGATTCGGAATGTGTAAAATATGAATTTTTCCGAAATTTTCCAGCGTGAGAGAAAATTGAATTTTGCGTACGTTTTTGGCGTATGTGTAATATTGGGTTTTTGGCGAGTTCGGTCAGTGTTTCACATATATCTACTATAATTCAATGTTATTAACTGAAAATAAATGACTTATAAATATTGAATATCGTTTTGTATGTTTTTAAATTTCTTTTCTTGTTTTTCCAAACTACAATTAGTTGAATTAATTTATTTATAGCTTCAATCACTTTGAGTCATTGATTTTCAGTTAAAATCATTGAATTGTAGTAGATATATGTAAAATACTGACCGAATTCGCTAAAAACCCAATATTATACATCTATCACTTACTGTCAATAACCGGTTGTTGCAACCTTATTTTATGTTTTCGGTGACTTGAATGTGCGGGCAGATAATGCTCAGACTTAAGATCTAAGATCGAAGAAGTACAAAAGCAGCTATGATATGAATTTAGCGAGCTGCGACTCTCATCCACCCTACATTCTTCCTTCACCCCAACAAATTTCGTTCAACGTCCCGCGGGAGACCGTAAATCGACGACACCTTGCGAAGTAAATATGAAGCCGCAGTGATTGCGCTTCGTAGGTAGAAAAAGGAGGAAGGATAGATAGATAGATAGAGAGAGAGAGAGAGAGAGAGAGAGAGAGAAAGAGAAAAAGAGAATGAAAGAAGGACGCTTAGAAAGGACAGAGAGTCGAGAGACGAAGACAAGCAACCTTGAGCGGGGGGAAGAAAGCTGAGGGAGGGTCGAATTTCGCGGAGGAGAAAAAGAGAACGGCTGGCACGGGGGCGAGATTAAAAGGCGAATTAGCATAATGTGTGCACGCGTGCCCCGAGACAGGGTCCTGAAACCACGAAGAAGCGAAAGCGAACGAGACGCGTCCAGCGTAAGACACTCTTCCTTGCGGAACAGAGAGTTCGGCTTAATATCCCATGGTGATGCCACGGTGATGGCAAGCCGATGCCATGATGATGCCACGGTGATGCCATGGTGATGCCATGATGATCCCGTGAAATTACATACGACCGTCATTCGTGCGTAATTTCGCGGAATTATCCTGCGAGCGCCCGAAGGATCGGAATCCTTTTCAGATCTGCCCGCGGTCGGCGTTTCGGTTCGATTCGAGTTTGCGATTGAGGCCAGGCCACTGTTTTGGAAATGGTGGGGGGGAGTTACGATTGAATTATGGATGTTGAGCCCGATTGGGCGGAGGTAACAATTATGGTGGTCGCGGGAACGCGAAGTGGGGGGAAATTAAGGAATGTATGCCGATTTTGCGCAGAACTTGAAATATCGCGGTTGTAAGAATCGAATAAAAATTCGGAGGAATGATAGATTAGAGTGTGCAAGAATTAAGTTGATTGAGAATAATCTGAAAAATCTAACCTTTGACGATATCATAAATAGAACTTGAATAAATTACGTAAACTGTTAAATTACCGTATGAAAAGCGACCATCCACCGCCGTAAAAAAATAAAATAAAAAATCGGCAATTTCGAAATTCCACTATTTCCCCGTATCGGCGCAAAAGCTTCTAACCCCTAAAAATCAAACCAGCAGCCCCTGACGAAAAAAAAGGTCCCGAGCCCGAAACAGCCGATAATTAAAAATATCCGCTTCCTCGCTCACCGATAAACCCTCAGTAAACCCTCAATAACCCAACCTCCCTCCCTCGCACAAAGACCATCCCTCCACCATAGCCGCCCTGCTACCCCTGCATCCCCCGAAATGAGAGAGAGAGAGAGAGAGAGAGAGAGCGATGGAAAAAAGTACGAGCTACCAAAGTGACACGGTCGCTCGTTTATGGAGAAAAACACGGACGGCCGGCGTTTTACTCCCGATTTTTTAATCAGCCGCCAGACAGAGAGGGATGACGCCTCTCGGCCCTCTCTGGCTGCCGAAAGTGGCGCTCCCCATATTCGAACATCCCGCGCAGCCCGGAGCAGACTGGGCGGAGTAGGCCGACGGGAGGGTCGGGCCCCGATGCAAATAGCACGTTTAATAAAGTGTCGCACGGCTGCCATTTGAATATTGTAGCATATTCACTTTTCTCTCGTCGCGAGGGCAGGGCGCGTGGATGGATTTCACGGCGAGGCTGAAGGGAGGGGGTGCTTTTCGAAGAATCGGAAAGGCTCGCGCACCTTGGCGGATCATAAGATCTGTTTTGGGGATTTTTCGAGTTTGCAAGGAAGGACAGCTGGAAACTTCAGTTCGATTTTCCACGATTTCGTAGACCTCAAATATTTATATTATGATAGAAAGTAGCATAAGATAGACTATGTTAGAATGAGATAGAGTAAGACGAAGGAAGAGAAGTTATAAAAATTTATGTAACTCGTAAGGGAACATGAAAACAAAATACATACATATATACTTATATTACATAAGATAAGATATTATAAATTATTAACAATGAATTTCTCAATTAAACCGTCCAAAACCTACCGTGCATTTCCCATCAGCAAAAATTCTGCTTACGATCCCTTCAGCGCCTTTCGCAAACCTACCCGTCCAATATACCCTCCACCTCGAACGATTCTCAACAGAATCCACCACACTCAAAAAAAGCGCGGGAAGTCAGAAGAGTGCCTCGAAGTTGACATCGTCGAAAGGACCTGTTCCTCTCCGTCAGCCTCGATTGTTCTCCCGCCCTCTTCTCACCCCCCCCCCCCCCCTCTCCCTCACCACCCTCCTACCATCTCGCCCGGCTTCCCAGTCTTTATCCTCCCGTCGGAGGTGGCGGAATCGCACACCTTCATGCATGATTCAGCCCGCAGTATCTCATTTCATCCGCCGTGCCTCCCGCTAAACTATATCTCCTAATGGTAATGCTATTCCGCGGCACATATCTCTTTATATTACGTGGGCTGGCTGGGCTGACTGGCTTGGCTGACTGGCTCCGGGTACGGCACGGCATGAGGAGGGGGCGGTGGAGGGGGGAGGGGGGGGGGGGAGACCTCTTTCTCCTTTTACCACCTTCGAGGAACCCCACCTACGCTCTGTTTGCCTTTATTCGACTGTCGGCGGAGGTGGGAGACCGAGGGAGGCTGTGGGAGGCTGCGGGGAGGGAAGATGAAGAAGATAGCTGGGAGGGTGGGAGAGAGAGGGGTGTAGATGCGGGAAGAGTAACGGAGAGGTCGAAAAAGATGGACGGAGAGAGAGAGATATGGATGTGCGGAGAGCGAGAGGTAGAGATGTAGGAAGATAGAGTATGAAAGAGTGTGAGAGAGAGAGAGAGAGAGAGACGGAGAGAGAGAGAGAGTATAAGTGTCGTGCCTCCTCGGGGAAGAAATAAAGAAAGAAATTGTTAGTTCTCGCTGTTTTAAATTACCATTTATTACGACACATAAACCCGACCGTCCTACCAGCGGCCATCTTGTTCCCACCCCAAGTTCGAGGATGAGGGGGGTGGGGGGGTAGGAGAGTTTGTCATCTTTCTTTTTCCTGAGTGCGCGAGTTCTACTTTGCCGAGCTTCTTCTTCTTCTTCGTTCATTTCGAAGATACGCTCTTTCAGACGTTTGTAGGGGGTGAGCCACCCCTCGGTAATGATCATTACCTCCGGTATAGTGACAAGTGAGCCACGGGGAAGATCGCGATGCCGGCTGCAGGAAATGGCCGCAGATAACGCTGTCACGGGCATTTTTATATTATGACGAATGGATCATCTTTCTTGCGTTAACCTTTGCCGAGTTGGAGGGTGGTGAAGAGGGGGTGATAGATTTCGTAATTGTTGCCGAGGGCGGCGATAAGTTCCGGGTGAGGAAGAGTAGGAATCGTTTCCGGTGATGGCTTTGGTATTTGCTTTCGGGTGCGTCAGCGGTAATTAATCAGTGCTTTTGGGGAAAAATTATTGTGGGAGATAGTGAAATAGTAGGTTGTGCAAGTTTTTTCAAGGGTAGTTTGTGATATGGTACAGTGTGACTCCTGTTGAATATGAAGCTCAAATACAGTTTGCAATGCAATACTGAAAGTATGCCTGCTATTAACAAAAATATTATTTTGTTAATTACTGTTAAATAGTAGATTCTGTACATTGATTGACTTACATAAATTTCAGAAAAATGTACTTTTCCACACTATAATGAAGTTACAAGTTCTTGTCTTGAAGTATACTTCTAACACGTCTACCCTTCGTTCAATTGTCATTACAACCACACAAGATAGAAAATATATATTCTCCCACAGTTCATGAGACGTAGAAAGTTTTTAATTTGAAAATCAGAGAACCAAAAAAATATCCCAATAGCCCATAACGCATCGCAAATTAAATGTCCGTTACATTCACCCCTAGAAGGTACCACAGAAAACACAACCCCCCACCCCTTCGAAATTCGGCCATCGAAGCCACCCATCGGCCGATTCACTTCATCCCAGCCATAAAATTTCACGACTATCTCCAACTGCGAAACTAAAGCAACATAACGCCGTCGCCGATTCTGCCCGCGCATAACCCAGCATAACCCAACATAACGTGCACGCGTCCTCCTTTTTTTCCCCCCATCTTCCCCTTCCAGCATCGCAGCTCGTCGATCATAAAGAATCCGAAAAATATCCGGACCCCGATAATGTCCAGTTTCGGATCGTCGAGTCTTCTACAAAGTCAACTGGACACAGGGTTATATACGTGGCTTGGTTTGTATACGTGTGTATATAAAGATATATGGATGCTTTATACAAAACTCCCAGGCACAGAGAACGTTCCTTCTTATATATACGTATACGTACATTGTCCAGTTTATGTAACTCTGTATTACGTAATTATACGAGCAAAAGAAATAATTCATATACTCATATAATACAATCATAATCATGTAATCTATGATATATAACGTATCCCGTAATAATACGAGAACAAGAAATAATTCATGTACTCATCTAATACAATCATAGTCATATCATCTATGATATATAAAAGTATCCCGTAAGAAACAAAATTGCTGAAATTTCAATTTTTCATCAGAACTATATTTAACCGCTTTCACCCCCAAAAAATGAAAATAGTAAAACTGATCTCACCACCATCCGACATAAACTACATTCTTCTCGAAAGAGAAAGAAATAAGATCTTGCATGTACACATATACCGCTATACAGAGCCACTATACAAGAACTACCCCGTGTGCGTGCACGGTATACATGTACTCACCCCCTTTACCGAGGCCGCTGCATAAGTCGGGCTGCGCCGGTCTTTTTCAGCCCCCCATCGGACGCGGCGCGGGGCAATAACGGTAGTGGCCAGTCTTTCATATCGTATCGGGGCAGCTCGTCTATGTGGAAATGCGATCACTTAGAACCGGCCTCGAAGTATAATTCGCCGTCTACGGAAACCCCGGGACGAGCGCACCCCGTGTGAGCCAACAGATCGTATATTTTTTATTATTGGCCCCCTCGCCGCGAGTTCGAGCTCCTAGGGGGTGGGTGGGGGGTGGCTCGGCCAGGGGGTGCCTTCGATGCGGACGTCGATGGCTGACCACTCGACTCGATGCCCACCAACCCGAGACCTTATACAGTCGAAGGCGAAGGAAGCTTCCGTTCCGAAGCCACTGCCTTCTTACGGCTAGCGCGGAATATACGGGGTGGCGAGCTTGGAAAAGCTCCGTTTCGGGGAGGGCGATATAGGATGGTCGTTTGAATGATGAATGGGTGGTGGGGGTTTGGGTGATTTTTTTTCGACGGAGTGTATATAATATTTTTCGTTCTGAACTTTAAGGGTTGTTTATTTGATTGATTTATCAAGACCGCGCTTTGTTTGAATATGTGGATTGCTTACATCGAGAGCGGTGTGAGTATATTTAAACAAGAAATTAATTGTCACGTAAATAAACTATTTACACCGCGTTAATCATAAATTATATATCTGAATATAAATTATATGAAAATGAACGGTCCATATGATGTCAGTCTGTTTTGTATTCTGAGCTGAAAATTCTGTATCGCTGAGATTATTACGTGTCTCCTATCTTATGGAATTTGTTATCAACAGAATGAAGCGCATATAACGTTCATCGTAACGTATTCTTCAAACGAGTCCCACCACTTACCCCACAAAAAATCCTCCAGCCACCCATTACATCCCATACCGTCCGAATTACGCAACCATTCGCTCGGCAAAGAAGCTTCGGAAAACTTACCGGTCACTTCCATCACTCCAATCGGCTCACCCCGTGTGCAGCGAGCCTTACCCACACAGACTCCGGCATCCCCCCCACTCCCTCTTCGATCTCGGACCGCGTATCTTTTCCCCGGCTCGGGGGTCGTTTTATTGAGTGTGGACGTCGGCGAAGCGATTCTCATGTTTTTACATCGAGGCAATATTTCCATCTCGCCCCGTTGCCTCCGCGAACACGGACTTTCGACGTTTTCTCGACTTTTCTCTCCCTCCCTCTCTCCCTCTCTCTCTCCCTCTCTATCTCTGACCTCTATCTCGGTTCATTTCGTTCCTCCTAACACTCACCTCGCTTCTCGGAGTTTCTTTGCCGGGGCCGAAAAGCATAAGGACGAATCATCCGGCGCCGTACGCGAGGAGGAATTCGAATCGCTCGCGATTTCGCCCGCTTAAGCTGAAGGACTAAGTCCTAAGCCTCATGGGAATCGAGACACGATGGAGATGAAATGGTCCATTTATTATTTATGCGCCCGCGACGAACCGATTCTCAGCTCCTGGCACTCTGCGCGGAGTGCCAGGAGTGATTGGGCGGAATTTTCGTGGAATTTTTCTGATAGGTGTAGTCATGATTATTATAGTCGCAAGGAGTGATTGGGCAAACGGAATTTTGGTGCAATTTTTCGATAGGTGGAGTCATGATTATTATAGTTGTGAAGAGTGATTGGGCACTCGGAATTTTGGTGCAATTTTTCGATAGGTGGAGTCATGATTATTATAGTTGTGAAGAGTGATTGGGCACTCGGAATTTTAGTGCAATTTTTCGATAGGTGGAGTCATGATTATTGTAATTGTGAAGAGTGATTGGGCACTCGAAATTTTGGTGCAATTTTTCGATAGGTGGAGTCATGATTATTATAGTCGCAAGGAGTGATTGGGCACTCGGAATTTTGGTGCAATTTTTTCGATTGGTGGAGTCATGATTATTATAGTTGTGAAGAGTGATTGGGCACTCGGAATTTTAGTGCAATTTTTCGATAGGTGGAGTCATGATTATTATAATTGTGAAGAGTGATTGGGCACTCGGAATTTTGGTACCATTTTTTGATAGGTGAAGTCATGATTATTATAGTTATATATAGGTTAATTTCCCATAACATCTACCTACAACACCAACGAATTCCATTTCAAATTTCAGCTCTAATCATCTCTCCACAGCATCTACCTTCAAAAACTCCTCCACCCAACCCCAATAATCAAAATCCAGCAAAACCGCCGTCGATCCATCACCGAACACCACCCCCCTAGCTAATCATCCCCACCCCACCTCCCAAACGCTGCGTTTAATTCAATCTGCCCACCTTCACGGCCATCCGTTATTAACTTTGCGCAAAAGCTCGGCCGGAAGCCGCTCGTACATGTTCCCTGCAAGCCGTTCCTCCTCGAGACGTTAGACGAAAGTACACCCCCCCACCTCCCACCTCCCACCTCTTGGAAGGCCCGGGCTGCTGGCGGGTGCATCGGAGGATAGGCGACTCCATCTCGAAGAGACTCCTTCGAAGGAGTCTTCCCCCGACGATGTGGGGTCTCCGGTTGGCTCCCGCCGAGGACGCTCGTTCGCCAGGAAGCTCAGGATTGGTCTGCCGGCCCGAGACTCCTCTTGCCCTCCTCTCCCGCCGCGAGGATGATGTCCGTCTCTCTATCTCGCGGCGGCTTCATTATACGTTGACCTAAGAAAATCAGCCACCCACTCCGAGCCTCGGTCTATCGCCCGGACTCGGCCTCGATCTCGCCGGGACCGGAAGGGGAGGCTTCCGAACCAGGTGCCCTAACCAAACCTCGCCCCCTTCGCAGAGGCTGAGGGTAAAGGGGGAGGAGAGGATAAAAGTAGAGATTCTGGGAGGGTGGGAGGGTGAGAGGATGGGAGGCAAAGGAGGGAGATGAGAATATGAGGAATGTGGGGGTGAGAGGGTGGATTGAGGAGCTGATGGGAGGGTAGGAGGAAGAGGTCGGGGGAGGATGTAAGGACGTGGGAGGAGGAAGACGATTGAATGAAGGGGGTAATGGGGAGGTGTGAAAGAGGAACAGTGGAATGAAGTTTTTGAGGGTTGGAAGAGTGGAGATTCGGTGTGAAGAGAAGCTTGAAAAAGGTTGAGAGGAAGAGAGGAATGTGAGACTGCACTGAGTAATAAGAGAACTTGATGGAATTTGTACACTGGAAGCCGAGCAGTAAATATAATAATAGAATGGAAACCTGTAACCAAGATCGCAATTCTCATAAAACTAAAAATTCCACATTTCATTAATGAGACCAGAAGTTCTCGAGACCAAAGCTGAAAACACCCCAAAAAACAGAACAAACCTAAAATCTCACGCGACAAACGGAAACTCCGAGACAATAATCAAAAGCCTGCACAACATCCCTCACGAAACGGAAAACCACCCCTGCGAAGCGAACGCGACGGATACCGCGGCTGAAACGGTAACGCCGGAATCCGTACGCCGGAAAAAAAAGTGGAAAAAGAAGAAGAGAAAATAGTAGAGAGTACACGCCGGGAGGAAAGAGTGGCATCGTCTAAAGAGATTGCGCGAGGGAGACAAAAAGGTGGATAGGGGAGACGGAGAGGGATGAGAAGAGATGAGGAGGGATGCAGAGAGATGCGGAGGGATGCGGATGGGGATGAAGGGGGATGAAGAGAGAAAGAGAGGGAGGGGGTGGGGTAACTCATCGCTTATGGATACTGATGACTCGCGCAATGAACTCAGACCGCGCTAAGGGTGGTAGCTGCGGTAAACCCACCTTTCCTCCCCTGCTCGGGCTCGCAGCCTCCCCCGCGCAGCCAGACAACCCTCTTCCTCGCTCCTCGCTTATCCTCGGGCCAGCTTTCTTTTTCCCCGCCTTCGAAGCGAATGCGCAGGCTGCAACCTACGCCCGCAAACTTTGTCCCGGGCGCGCAGCTTTTCGTCTTCCTTCGCTTGCCGAGAGGGGGTGGGTGGGGGGTGGCATTTGAGGTCCTGGATGTTTCGCTCTGTTAGCCGAGAGGGATGCGATCTGTCTGGGCTCCTTAGCCTCGGAGTCCATTTACCATAATTTTTGAGACAGGTTACACATTTCGCAGAGTTACAGACGTAAATGTATAATATAATTAGAAAGAAAATTGCTATTTTACTGTATTTTATAGTGCATTTTTTTGTCGGATTCAAGTGTGCAGTAAGTTGATATTCTGATCGTTGGCAAACTCAGTGGCAGATGAGATTAATAGAGAATAAATATAAACGTAGCCCTGATGTCCGTTTGGTGAGAATCACCGCGGCTTATGGTCCGCAAAAAAAAAGTGGACGGGTATAGAAGTCGGCCGAATCCCGAACGGGATCCGGGACGAGTGGGAATCCAGCGTCCCAGCGGGCCGTATCCTCTCCTCCCGGCCATTCCTTTCTATTATCCCGCGTTAAGGGCTGCGTCTCCTTCGAGGGTGCTGGTGGGACGAAACGGCGTTAGATTTATTTTCACTCTATGGGCATTCTTTTTTTATGCCCCCCACCCGCGCGCGTGTTATGGACGTCCGATCCGCAACGGTGTACAGGAGACATAAATAGAAACTCGCCGACAACCGTTTTTATGGGGGTGTGTGCGCCAGGGTGAGTCAACTGTTTTTTGCGGCCAGACTGCCGGACAGTTTGAGGCTGGCGGTGTAACGGGATTTTTTCAATTCTGTAATAGTGTGGAAATATATGGCTGGCGCGTATGGCAGAGTGTGGCGAGGGTTGGATTTAATTTTTTAGTTGGAGGATCTGATGGAATGTGATGGTGATGGGAAGAGTTGCACATATGGGTAGAATTCAGAATAATGATTTAAGATTATTTTAAATTATATTTATATTTGCATAGCCGGTACAACTGTGTTTCTTGTATTCTCATCAATTTCTCTCTGAAAGGTAATTTTTGTCTGCCTATCTAAAAAAAGGTGAGGATACGTTTATATCTTTACTACTTAAAATGTACAATAATAATCTCTCTACATATATATTTATTTATATAGACATTTATACAGATTATTTAAGAAAATAATAATAAATTCTTAAGTAGGAAGACAAAAATTATACTTTGAGAAAAATTGACGAACATACGATTGTACCGAGTATACAAATTTAACTGCACTTTCATTTCTATTTTCAGTTTTCCGTAACAATATTACTCTACTAACAAACGATGCCATTACAGCTAAGTGAAACTGTACCGATCGCAGATCTAACGTCGCGTAACAATTTCTCTCACCATCCCCGGACGAGAATTCACAGTCATGCCGCGGCTCGCCCCCATAAAATTGAAACACTTTATACACATTGCCGGCATCCGTGAGTTTCCATTACGTACACCCATCCGCGCTTAAGTCGGCACGGCCGAGAGGACACCCTGTATACGATATATACGGATACACATTGCGTACCTTTTCGGTACGAGCGGCCGACCGTTCGTATAATAAACCCATAAACACCCCCTACCACGGTAATGGGGGGGTGAGGGGTGGGGGGTGGCTAGACAGAGAGGTCCACCCCGCAATACATAAAATGCCTTGCACACGCGCCGAATTCGCACCCCGTCGAGAATTTCTGCTCCTCTTCCCGTTCATCCTCCGCTTCCCGTTTTTTTCCGCGATCGTCTTCCTGGCGAACGTCAAGGCCATTCTTTCGCTAGACTCTGACGAATCGGGAATCGAGGATTATGGGGTGGTGGAGATTTTTTCTTGCCTGGCTCATTGATCAACTGAAGTATCGTTTCGGTTGTTTGAGGAGGTTAGGTGGAATGTTATGGGATTGAGTGTTTATGGGAACGCAAAGGGATGGGGAGAGGTTTGGTCGCTGGTTGCTTCTTTTGCGTTGAGGAGGATGCAGATTTTAATTTATCGTAAAGCGTGAATAGTACTTTGTTTTCTGTGAGATGTGGGAAGGGGTATGTTTAACATGTAATTTGTGTATAAATGTAATATTATTTTTGCAAATGTAGTTCGATTGCGGTGTAATTCCCGCTAACGTCATTTGAATCTTATTCTTTCACCAATTGCTTCGAACATAATTCTGTGAAATGTAATTCCTTTGCTTCCTATCCTTTAATTTTCAAATCTTACAAATAGTATCGACGCAAACACATTTTCAAATTCTACCACTGAAGCTTCAGTCCATAAAATACAAAACATGATTATATTATTGTTATGTACAAAATTTCAATTCAGCACACGCAGTTATCTATGAACAGACCAAGTAACATAATTTCAACTGAAATTCTCTCGAATTTCACAACATAGTTCCCAATTCAGTTATCACGATACGGAAAACTTTCAGACGAAAAGCAATCGGAACGTTTCTGGAAAGGGTGTTATTCGCGATAAATAATGGCGCCGATTACGCAAACCTCTAGGTGGCCATCCTCGCTTTTCGCAACCGTCGACGACGAGCAGGCGGGAGAAAGTGGCCGTAGAAGAAGGCAGCGAACGTGAAAAAGCGAAAGCGAGCGCTTTCGTTCGGTGCAATCTGGTGCGATCGGCCAGTTTGAAGAGCCGATCCTCCTCCGACTGTCGCGTGCCGGATATCGCCAACGTCAAAGAAAGAAAGCACCAGCGATCGAAATCTTTCGCTTCACCGTGCCTCGCAAAGACATTTTCAAAATAATTGCCATTGAGAACAATTGCAATAGGTTCCTAAGTACAATCGGTTCAGAGACATAACTACAGATAAGAACAGACCAGTGACTTTATGACGATAGTAATTTGCTAATTTCTTCGCTTGCTATTCTTTCATGGCTGCATTTTCAAAATAATTGAGAATAATTGCGATAGGTTCCTATGTACAATTGGTTCAGAGACAGGTTTACAGATAAGAACAAACCAATGACTTTACGATCATAGTACCTGAAAAATGTTTACTGTCCATTATGGAAGCATTAATCACATTTATATTCCATCTTTCTTTCTTTAAATCTTCTAATCGACATCAAGAAACCGTAAGTAACCCATCCTAAAACTCATACCCCCACCTTCAATTCCATCCCCCTCCCAGAAAAATCGCTTAACACAAAACCTCCTTCAAAATTAATCTCAATCTGTCGTGCGCCGAGTGTTTGCACTTTCGCTCTCGCTAATGATCGTTTCTAAACTATTCTCCGCGCGGCTCTCGAAACAGCTGTTTTACCGTGGAACGCCGATCGTAAGATTTAATCGACCGTCCCTCTCTCTCTCTCTCTCTCTCTCTCTCTCTCTCCTCATTCCACAATCTTTCTCCTCTCTCGCTTCCACTCACTCCTCTCTCTCTCCCTCAGGCACGACGTCACAAACGCTGAAAGGAGACAGGCCGAGGAGCGCGCGCGCGCGCGCGAGGGAAGCCTCGACGGACTTGTTAATTATTAATCAGCATGTTTAATTCATATTGCGCGCGCCGGCTGTTTGTTTCGCTGATGCGCGGCTAAGGTCTCGTACTTACGGGGGCGCTTAAAACGTTACCGCAGGTAAGCGACGCGGGTGCTTAGGAATTCCCTCACCCTCCCCCCTCCCGCCCCTCCTATCCTCTATCCTCTCCGCTCTTCTATCCGCTTCTCCGCGATTCCTTCCCTGTCGCTCGGCGTGGAGCTCTTCCTCGTTTTTTTTTTTTTTTTTTTTTTACTGTTTGCCAGCTTCGGCATCGGCAGCAGGATGGCAGAGGAACGAGTAAAGGAACGAGTAGAGGAACGAGCCGATGCGATCCTTTTCCCCAGGCGAACGTGTCGCTATTTGTCTTCGACGCCGCGGACTCTCGCGATGTCTCTTTGTTCGACGACTTTCTTCCCTTTCGAACGCCGATTCCCGCTCGGTCGATCGTGGAAATTGCAGCTGCTTTTCTGTCTTTAATATGGGCAAGTGGAATAAAGATTTTATGTATGATTAACCTTTAGAATATAGGTATAGTGTGAAGGTGTATGGATTGATAGGAGAGTTTTGCAAATCATTTTTTTTTCTTTAAAAGTGTCGCTATTTTTGTACAATCAATTTCTCGTTTATGTTTAAAGCAAAGACAAGTCATTTGCAAACAAGTGAGCTAATTTTTTTAATTTTATTTTAATTAAGGAGGATTTTACGTATATTCGTATATTTGTTCTCCAAAGAGTTGTTCCATTTTCATCTTGAAATCATAGTTAATTACCTGTAATTTCCATTTTATGTGTGATAATAGGATATAAATTGTCAAGGAATATGTTGGTGTACTCGCTTTAATCAGACATTTTTATTCAAGTTACATTAGACATAGAGACAGGGAAACTGTATTATAACGAATAAAGGTAATAAAATAAAATTGGAGTAACTGAAGTATTTAATTATTCTACTCTGTTTCTCTGAATATTGTTCGCCACACGTGATGTTTGCTCGTCCTTGTTCCATCCTCCTTAAGTCCTACGTCGTTGGCCACTGTGCATCCAGTATGTAATGCAGTCTTCTCTATGTATGCACATCGTGCTTTACTGTCCAGACACAAGGTCGTCTCGTTGGAGAATACGTGCAGAACTGCTCCTGCTCGACTGTTTAGTTTCGTTAATGTATAGTCTACACTACATGCATGTAATGATGCCAGTCCAGTCCCCGAGGAAAGAACCTGGTCAAAGCAATCTTCTTATAGCGGAGCTATAGTTTTAATGACGGTGAAATCAGTAGATTCAGTCGATTGCGATCAGCCAACTTAATTTCACTCTTTACGAAGTCTTGAATATCACTTAACGTCACGGAAACTGTCAATATCCAGCAACGTAATTTCTTTCGCAAACAATACGATGTTCTAAGCGAAGCTTTCATCAAGAACATAGTGTATCGTGATCAGCGACACGCTACATTTCCTTGGTTAAGTTTGAAGCTGAATATGTTATGTCTCGGCAACTGCTTATGCTGTTGCATTACCGAAACACAACATCTATTACTTCAACTTCCTCTGATACAAGCAAACTACCAAGAGGAATATTACGTCATAGGCTACGTTCACTTGAATGAAGTACATTGTAATGATACCTTCGCCTTAGTTATTTTACAAACGAAATACAATCTCTGATGTAGAATCTTTATTAAGCATAAGTAGAAATCAGTCAATTATTATTTTCAATTATATGCGTAAGCTAAGATACACGGACATGGAGACAATGTTCCGATGGATTTATAGGTTTTTACTAGTTCTTCACTTCTTAGGTTTTGACTACTGCATCAGTACATACACTGTTTGTATATTTGAAGAAAGACATGTGATAATAAGATACGATATAACATCTAATTTTCTTTCTTACCCATATCTTTCTTCAAATGAACAGTGTATGTACTGATGCAGTAGTCAAAACCTAAAAAGAAGCGAAGTAGTAAAAACCTATAAACCCCTCCAAAAATCGACTCTACCCCCAAACCTACGCCTTTCCTCCTACCAACCACGAACGCCAACAAAACCCAAGCCATTACTGAAATCCAGCGTCAAACGATTACACCCTGACGCAACAAAGTCATGTTCAGCGTAGACGTAAACTTCCGGCATCTGTTCGCGCAGTTAATCAAAAGCGATTCTCCCCCACGGCACGCCTAGGTGCGGGACATCGTGTCCGGGTCGCCAACGACCCGGGCCGGTTCTTAGGCGGTCTTGCACTGGCCGCACGGCCGTTGGGTCGAAAAGGATGCCGGCGTCGGCGTCGTCGTCGGCGGGAACGGCGTCGTTGTAGTGGTAGGGGCCTCCTCTCGTGCTCGCCTCTTCATGTTTATTAATGTCCCGTACGTCCGTCTATCGATTCGCCGTTTCACTCTCGTTCCTCCTTCGCGAAGATAATGATACTGACCTATGCCAGCTGTCGCGCAGCGTAGGGCATTAAATGGCTTAACGGCGAGTGCGGATAAACTGAACGCCGACGATCGGGACACCTGACACATTGACTGAATACATTATTGTAAATGTCGGCGGGGTCCTTGGTTATCGACACGTCGCAACGGAGGACTAAGGGCGGACGCCGGCTGCGATTCAAAGACGGATGAGCCGCCGTGAACGTTTCCTAAATGGAAGGCGGAGAGTGAGGGAGTGAGAGAGTAGAAGAGTACGAGACTGAGAGAGTGAGATAGTGAGAGAGTGAAAGAGTGAGAGAGTGCCAGACTGAGAGACTCGAGAAGCGAAGGATTGCGATGCGTGTCGTGACAACGCTTGCGAGATCGTGTCCACTTTCCGGACGCACTGCGAACGTCTGCTTGCCGACGGCTCGTTTGTTGCGAGACTTTAATTGAGGATCGGCTCGTAGCTGCTTTCAGCGGGATTTTCGATTTAACGGAGTTGAAGGACGATTTTTTGTAAAGTATAATTATGGAGATGGTTTTGAATTTTAATCTAATAGATTGAGTCAGAATTGCATGTAGCGGATGTCTGTGTATACTCTACGGAGATTAATATGTAGGAAATAAATATTAAAGAGTGGTAAGATGAAACTGTCATAGACTACTGACATGATACTATGTTCATTAATAAGATTCGATCCAACTCAGTCCTATCAAAGATCACTGACATGATACTATGTTCAATGATAAGATTCGATCCAACTCAGTCCTGAAGGTATCCTGAACCATCGGACGAACACTCCCCAAACCGAGAGTCGGCCGAAATGAAAAGTTATCCCACCTTTAATTGATCCGAATCGCTCGACATTCTTAGCTGGCAAAAAGGCGTCCCGTCCATTCTCGCGCTTCGCATGTCGGCGATGAGTTCAGGAAGTGCGGACCGTAATGGGCCGAGGTGCAGGGGATGTCGAGGTGGCAGGAGGGGGGGGGGGGTGGCAGAAGGGAAGGAACGGCAGAGGAAGGCCGGCGGAAAAAGCGGGGGGAAGGAGGGAAAGCAAGGAACGACACGAGAGCCGTGACGCCGCCGCTGTAGGGATTAATTAGCGATAAGGCTTCTAATGAGCGGCAGGTGAGCGAACGAACTGCCAACTATGCGCTGCCGTGCTGGCAAGACGAGCCTGCCGAGTCCAAGTATTCTCTTCCACGAGCCACCTATGCACTTCGAACCAGACCGAATCGATGACACTGCCAATCGCGTTCTTCAACTTCGGAAGATAATTAATTGCAAAGATGCAAGTAGATTTCAGCTGGAAGATGGATGAAAGATTTGAAGGATCCTTAGAGTTAGCAATCGACTTCAAGTGACGATTCTTCATACAGTACAGTACTGTATGATGGGTGTTGAAAAAATTGTGCTATTAATCCAACGTTTAAATGTATAATTCGTACCTTTTTGGCCAGTTCGGTTAAATGAGACTTGAAAGGGAATCAAAAAATTCCCAAAATTTTTGTCGTAGGGCTATGCCAGCGCATCCTGCCCGGTGCTTGAGCAATTGTGGCTCAGATATCCTAAATCCAGGAATCATTCAGCGTTGCAGCGCGGGAGCCGATAATATGTTTGCAATTTTTCTATCTTTAATTTTTCCCTCTCAACTCTCATTTGCCCAAAAATGAAAAGGTACGATTATACAGTATCTTCAGAAATTCGTCTCAAAGCCGGAAGCAGCGCGTCGAGGCAAAGTTCGCGAATGTCAGGCTAGGGTCTGGCGTGTAAGATTTCGGTCCCGTTAGGCGCCGGGTTCGTTAAACGGTAACCTGCGGCGAGTACGTGTCCGCGAGCAGCGGTGTCAATCGATTTGAGACGCAGATAGGTCCCTCCGGCTGCCCGGGCAGCCGATCGCCATTGCCGTCGGATCGGTGAAAAAGATGGGCGCGGCATGCGACATTCCTCCTCGAAGAGCTCCGATGGCATTGTTCCATCGACGTCGCACCTCGATCACGCCTCCGTCACGTGGCCCACAATTCACGGTACGTGACTCGAGAGACTCCCTTCCCGGGACCGCCATGCGACGGTGCGGGCGCGCGCGCGCACACGCACACGCACACTTTTTCCATCGGGAGCTTTGTACGGCTGAGGCGAGGCCGCCGAACGGAGAACGCAAGGAGGATCGACGATTTTTCGACGCCTGTACTTTCCCGACGGACGTTTCCATTCCGTTTCGTTGGTAGTGGGTCTATCTTATGCCTGAGTGTGGCAGGGGGTGGTGGGAATTAATAGAGAATTTTTAGATTTTTTTCAGATGCTCTTAAGTATGGATTTTTCAGATGTCTGGTGAGCAGAAGCGGAGAGAACTATTTTTAGATGTTAGGCTGTAGTTTTCAGAGAGACGTTTCTATTTTATTTTTTTAGCAGTGGGTCTGTTTTGTGACTGAGTGAGGCAGGGGGTTGATAGAGTTAGTAAGGAATTTTTAGATTTTTTCTGAGACACCTTTAAGTATAATTGTTTCTGCTTTTTTACGAGATAACGCGAGAATATTATATGCAGAAGATGAGAAGAATGGAGAATTGATAGATTTCTTTAGAATTAGACTGTATTCCGTGCGACGATACTATTCTATACCAGTTTTATGGTAACGTAAACGATTTTCGTGCGGTATTCGCCAATGTCCCATTATTGGGACACAGTTTCAAATTGTTTTCTTTTAATAACTGCAACTTCTAAATGTACAGTTAATTTCATTATTTATTTTTGTATTTTTGTATTACGGCGGGTAATGGGTTATGGAAAAATTTCGTAACGTTTCGAGTTTTAAGTCTTCGCTTGGCAGAGTCGAGTGTTCCCGAGTTCAGAGTCATTATTCTTTCCCTCCGACCTTCCGCCTTCCTCGGCCACGGTTCTCATAACGCAGACTTTACAATGTAACTCGCGGACCATCGCCGACGGCATTCTCTTTACGAGCCGCGAACGTAATTCGCCGTTTAATGATCGTCCGCGACATGCGAGCAATTATTCACCGGCAAGAGAGTCGAGAATCGATTCTTATCCTGAGTTCGTTCTGCCCGAAGTTCCATTACGAAGTAATTCCAGGATGGCATTCGATCGACGATTGTAATTGCGTTTCTTTCGGATCGGCATCGATCGGGATTCTATTGTTCGACTTCTCGTTTTTTGCTACTTTGTCGAATTTAATTGCCTCCTAAGGCAGAAATTGCGGGACGATTTTCCGGGACTTAATGATGTAAGCCGCGAGTATGAAATAGAACGCAGCTAAGATTTAATGATTTTTAGTTTTATGGTTTTCGATTATTATGATTTTGATGCGGTAGTAGAGTTGGATTAGACTGATATTATAAATGGGGTTTGTTGCAGATATTTTTTTCAGTCGAGTGTACCACATTTCTTTATTCTCACGTATAAAATATTCATTACCGTCCTTCCAACAGAAGAATCGATGCAAAATTTGCATACTCCGAAATTCCCCGATCTCGATTCGATTAATCCTACCACCCGACACTAATTAACATGCGCTATCCTGAAGTGGCAATTTATCTTGCTCGGTGAAAAGCGGCGCCTGTTTTCCGATGGTGTCAGACGTCTGCGGACGTCTGTTGACAGGATGATCGTACGATCACTTTACCGCGGCAAGAGATCGAGAAGTTGGTAGGCTCGATCGGCGAGCAATGCAGATTAGCGTTAGGATTAAGCGGCCGTGACATAATGAAATATCGGCGAGTCTAAGGAGCGTTCCACGCAATGCCTCGTTCCGGCGTGAAAATGCTCAATGACCGAGAGTGCTTTCTGCTTATGAGCGGGCAATAACTCTTTTTGCCGGTATGCAGCGTGACTGATGAGAAGAGTGCGAAGGTAGAAGTTCGGTTCATCAAGTATGATTTCCTTGAAATTCGATTGTATGCAGGTATATTAGTGGTCCTATTACATTGTGAAATATGAAAATTATTAAGTAGTTATTGCCAGTATCGTGATTTGTAATTTGTTAAATTTACTTTTTGTGAGATATCATTGTTGAATCGAAAGAATTAGATCGTCAGTAAAGTACCTAAATCTTTCTGCCGGTATGGAGCGTAACTGAATCTGAAGACGAATCGTCGAACCAAGGCATACCATTATCAGTTGTATAAGATTGAAAAGAAAATGAGCAAACTTCATATGAAACGACCCATCACATTTTTTGCCACATATAGTTCAATGAGAAACATTCCGAATGAACTGTACTTCAACTTTCAAACCAACAGAATTCGACAATTCTAAACCGTACGAGCCTAATGACATTGCACCTGAAATGAATTAGTATTGACAAATTCAGGTCAATGTAAATGAAACGTGAACCCCGAAAGAATTCGCTACCAACGCGGAATGTCCGATGCCAGATGCGAAAGATTGAATGGGAATACTCTTACTCGCCTCGGGTGAATGATTTTACGCGCTCTGTCAAGCGGTAATAAATACACGATGCGCATGGAAAAGTTCCGTCTGGCAGCGAGTAAGTTGGCATCTCGTTAACCTTGCGCTACTTGTATATTAATCATGGCTCCGCGGAGTGAGCGATTCATTAAGCGGGATGAGGCTTGATTGACGCCTGAATGATACTGTTTAGCGCTTGCCGCCGATGTAATGACAGGCATTGCAAAACGCGCCGTTCGCGCAACAGGTACAGAAACAAGATCCGGAACCGGCTACAGGTTCATTCACGAAAGGGACGAGTTTCGTGTCGAGTGCCGATGAACGAGTGTGAACTTCAATCAGTGTGCATGTAACGGAAAAGATGAAAGTTGAGGCGAAGACAAGTAGGAATTTGAAAGTTGTCAAATTGGAGCGTGAATCTAACGCGTGGACAGAAAAATTGGAACCTCGATTCACCCCAATAATTTCTACTTGTTCATATCTGTTTAACCCTGTTAAATTATATCTGTTTAATATTAATATAACAATTAAAATAATTTTACTGTTACACAACCTTTTGTACATATATACAACTTATTCATCAATGAATTTCAAAAATAAATTTGGCAGTTATAGTTTAATAAAATCACAAAAATTAAAAATTACCTAGTAGTAGTAGTATATATTTATTGCTCTCTTTCGCATTACAATTTACAATTCGGCTTACAACTTCCTCTTTCATCTAACCTCTCTTATTCTATCTTAACCTTATTTTGAATTCGTATTTACTTATTCGAAAGATAACTTTCCAACATTCAAAAAAAAATATGAATCTCAACCTCCTCCACCTGAAAGCATCTACTATCATTCACCTCCCTTAAATCGGAACCTTCAATGTCCATTCACCTTTCCCGATGAAGCCATCGATCGCCGAGAATCCAGCGCATCGACTACTGCGGATTCAAGTACAGTCGTCCGAGGAGCCAAATGGCAGCCGTCCGGCAGCGGGCCCGTTTTCCACGTCCATAATGGACCATCGATGGGTCCCATACCGGTCGCCAAAGGGGACTCACCGCGTCTTACGGTCGCTTAAGGCGTGCGTGTCACGCACGTCATAAGAATGTGCGATAAGACGCGTGTCGCGACGCCAGCGCAGGACAATGCGCTCCGTTTCGTTCCATTTCCAGCGTAGGAGAAGCTTATGGGTCAGGGGGACCGGAGAGGGGAGGGGGGGAGGAAGTCGGAGACACGCCATTGTGACGCTTCTCGGCCGACGGTTGCCATATTCTTCGGGCCGACCTCCGAAGAGGCGCGCGACCTTATTCCACTAAAAGGAACGCCGACTGAATTGATAATCCGACGGATGGCCCGATCGTGTCAAGGTGCCCGAATATTTCCAGCGGGCCCGGAGAAATTTAACGAATCGACAGGATTGATGAGATTAGAAGGTTGCTGTGAAAAATTAGAGTTTAGGGTGAAAAGATACTGGACGGCTGTATGACATTCCTTTATTCTTACGTACGGAATCGGCAGGAAAAGGTCGAGTTCAAGATGTTAAGGATTACAGCTTTATTTTATTCAATATAGTTAACCGTGGACAGAATTTACTTTCAAGAAATAAGGAAGCGCTATCTTAACATTTTCTTAAAATACTCTTCGCAATTTTCTTACGATCCACTTAAATAAAAAAATGTACCAAAACTTTTAATGATTTAAATGTTACACACCCTCTCGAATCCGATAGGTCTGGAGAAATTGAACGAATGCCTTTTGGTCGACCGAATTGATAAGATACTTGGTTGCTGTGAGAAATTACAGAATTTAAGGTGAAAAGATACAGGACGAGTATTACTGTTTTATTGGGCAGTTTCTGCGTTTAGCAGGATTAGATCAATGCTCATCATTCTACTGAACGTTAAACAGAGTGTAATGAGGAATACTTTCGGGGAAGACCAAACAGAACTCCAGACAGTGTTACTGTTATACTGCGCAGTTTCAGTCGTTGACAGGATTAGATCAATGCTGATCATTCTACTGAACGTTAAACAGAGTGCAGTGAAGAATACTGTCGGCGAAGAACAGAAAGGAAATCAAGACAGTGTTACTGTTTTACTGCGCAGTTTCAGTCGTTGACAGGATTAGATCAACGCTGATCTACCGAACCTTCACCAGAGTGCAATGAGGAATACCGTCTACTAAGTCCGAACAGAAAGGAAATCAAGACGCCTCCTCGGTCCGATGACATCTCGTCGGACATCGGTACAATAAAGATTATCTCGATGGTCGAGGGTGCAAGAATGGGTGTTACCTCGTTACACGGTATAGCCGCGGTGGCTATTTACAGTGGCGCATGCACGGGAAGTGGCCCACAGTTACCTTCGCACACTCATCCGCGACCCCATCCTCACATTCTCACCACTATACTTACCCAACGAACTCAAACACTCCCACAAGCTTCCATACACATTTAACAGCCCGTACGGCCACCTATAGCTACTCGTACGCGTAAGTAAAGGTACCTGGTGGCAGGTGTGCGTGAAAATTCCTGTGTGTGCAGGCACGTAAGAGTAGGGAACACAGGGAAACGCTGACCGTATCCCGTGTATATCGTCCGGGCTTATTATCGTGGCGGTGCAATTAAAGAAGGAAGGCTAGAAATTAGCGGGTGGCGGACGTTGGTAAGTATAGAGTCCGGAGCAGGCAGTGGTACCAACGGAGGGGGTGGGCACGGAAAGAAAGCCGGGAGTGTAAAAAGGAGAGCCGGAAAGCGGAGGAAGGAAGAGAGAGTAGGAGGAGGAGGAGGAGAAGGAGGAGGAGGAGGAGGAGAATGAGCAGGAGGGGTGGGGGTTGAACTGCGATGGGAGTAGAGAGTGAGAGTGAGGGAAGGCGAGGTATGGTTCTTGAATATGCATGGGCCAAACGGAACGGGACGGGGACGAGATAAGGGCCGACTTATTTTTCCTGCCTTTCATTTTTGCCCCATCCTTATTTTATTTTGGCGCTAACTGCCATCCGACTACGACGGCCGACTCGCTTTCTCGAGCTTTTCTTCGGCTCGTACGAACTTGTCGTTTGTACGGCTTGGCTGCCCTTTTTCGCGAGGCGGTTTTCTAAGTGTGTTTCGGGGTAATGAGGTTGTGGACGCTTTTTTGGGAGGTCGACTGATGCGGAGGGATGTAAGTGTCGGTGGTGGTAATTAAGTGGGTATCATTTGCGAATGCCGTGCGTTGGGACTGTAACGATCCGTGTGAGGCGAGGTCGGAGGAAAAAGGAGGGGCGGGCTCGGAGGATAAGTGAAGGGTTGAGGGGGGGCAATTAGAGGGTCGAAGATTCTGGTATTGGAAATTGATAAGTGGGGGGGTGAGAGTGGGAAAGTTCAAATTTTGGTATTGGCGACTTGAAAGCTACAATTTTGATAATTGTAAGAGGAAAAATTAAATGGTTTATTTATGACGTTGTAAGTTGTTAAGATGAAATTTGTATTGTTTGATGTGGCAGGGTCGTAAATTGGGAAATTGGAAATGATTGAATTCTGATATGCAGACGTAAAAATGGTAAACTTTGATACTTTAGAATCATAAGCATCGAAGTTCAGAGTATTGAAAACAATAAAGTTAGAAATAACAGCGCTACAATTTTAATATTCCTAACATACGAAAGTATCAGCACCAATTATAAAAGTACCATACCAACGAAAAATGCAATGAATAAAAATGTACTGTTTACCTTACAATACATTAACGAGGAATTTCAAAAGTCGTCCATCCTCCATAGATCATTTCCTCAACGAGGCTCAGTCCCACCACAAAAATGAACTAAAAGCACGCGTGGGCGTGAACACCTTCCCGCATAGAAGGTCCGGAGCTCCTTTCGGCGAATAAAACTGACTCGGCCGAGACGGTAGCGGGACGTAAACTCTCGCGCGTTCCGCTCACAATTAAGCTCCATAAAACAGTAAGCCGCGTCCTTCTTGCCCAGGCCGCCAATGAATATTTTTATTTAATGCCCCATTAGCGAGGACTCGACCGCCCCGACATTTACCCCCCTCCCCCACCCACCCGCGCCGCCCCCTGGGACCTCGGGGAATAATCGGGATCCCGCTGACGTTTCAGACTCCTCCTGCCTCGAGAAGCCACCTCCAGGCAACCTCCAGGCCACCTCCAGGCTAATGAGACGAGGATTCGAGGATTTTCGCAGTTATGTCGCCCGTTAAATCGCTTTATGATCGAGCTGTGTCGGAAGCTTAATTGAAAGTGTTACTTACAGGGTGGAGGGGGTGGCGGGTGGTTGGGAAGTTTGAAATGAAAGATTGGAGATTAGAGAGGTACAGAGTCGTTTCTGGTGTTTAGTGGATGCGGTTGAGACGTTAAGATCTGAATTGTGTTTGTGAGGGGTGTGCTGGGGGTGTAGTGGTGAGTAGAATGGAATTGGAAGGTGTAGAAAGTAGGAGTTAAAATTTGGTTTATGGCACGGTAATGGGGGCTGGTTCTGATGGATTTTAGGGGGCGAGTTTTATGTGTCCCGAATAGGGAACTGGAGAGATTTGTAATAGATTCAAATTAATTTATATTAAATTAATTTAACCTGCCGTAGAAAATTGTAATGTAAAACGCACTGTAATATTTTCCTTCTAACTTGTGTTTAGAACGACGGTGCAGGTAAAATACATTGCGCATATTTCAACTCGTTACACAGCTGAGCCCAGGAATGTCGAATAGAAAATAATAGAAAGTAAGAGCAAAAAGCTACTTGATATCAAGGTAACCGACCGTTTCTAAATTCATAATTTCTGCCGCGTACGCGAATAACTCTACCCAACACTTTCCACCTAACCGCCTAAATCCAAACCACCGAATTAATCACTTATTCCATCACTACCAAGACCTACAAAAAAAGTAATAAATCCTTTCATCCCTCCCAGAAAATGTCACTAAAATCAGCTTTTCTCAGGCCGAGTCGACTTGGGCAAAATTGGCGAAAATCGGGACGGCCTGCCGGAAGTCTGGCAAGAATGGCGGAAGCGGGCTGGATCGGAAGTGTCGAAAAATGGCACCGGGCCGAAATTAGTATGCGCCCAGCGACCTGGGGCTCATACTACCTCATACTAACTCGCGCAGGGCTCTGCGGGTTGTCCTTTAAGGCGCGTTGCGCCCAGCAGAACTCACTTCCTCTTTCCCGCGATGGCCGATCAGAAAAAGGTAGTCATGAATATGCATGCCGCGCGGACCCCAGCGTACGACCGTTTGCCTGGCCTTTCGCACCCGGCCCAAAGGGCCCCAGGTTCAACGAGGTCGTTCCTGCCACGAAGAACGACAGGCCGAACGTTCGAGGAATCCACGCGAAACCGCAGAAGCCTCGCCTGATGTCGCTCGATTTTATGACGGCCCCGGCCATTTTGCGATTCCTTCGCCTTTTTGCGCGGCTCCGGTGTCGTACTTGTCTGGCTTCGATCGTTGAAGTAAGAATTTGCAGATAGAATACTTCAGACTGTTACTTAGAAATGTTGCATTGTGATACTACTTTTTATAGTTGTGGAGTTTGATGAGAATTTCTTTCTTATTTCATAGTTTTGAGTCGCATCAACATGAAGGTTGCTAGCGACTAAGGGATTAGTTACATAATTTGATTAGATTGTTTTCTGATTATAAGAGAATTATATCTATTTTTTGTTCGGATGCGTTCGTAATTCTAGAAACGATAGTAGGATCATTTTTTTTATTTAATTGTCGGAATATTATGAACCTGAAGGTTTATTATATTGTTTCTGTTAAAAATTGTTTCTAAAACCATATATAAGATGACAGGAAAGATCTTGCATAATATTGAAATATGATTAAACCGTCATTAGCATTTGACTTTGCACACCACTACACGTTGAATAACAGGTCTCATCGTCCGAGATCTCTGATTTGTGTACAGAGGACTCGCATCCGACTTCTGCGAACGGGCGTACGTTACGTCCAGCGTGAAATCGTAAATTGTAACGACGGCCCGCCAATCGACATTTTTCCCTCATCTAGGATTCGCGAGGTCGAACCTCCCGGCCGTTTAAATTTCCCTCCGTAATTCCGCGAATTACACGATTACATACAATTCAATTTCCATACATGCGTACATGAACATAATATCGAGCCCTCTCGACTCCCCCCTCTTCCACAGGTACGAACCGGGTCTAATTACAACTATCGTCAAATAATCATGATTCGCGGGCCTGTCGACAACGTTTGCGCAATTGTAATTTGCGCCGGGCATAATTTTCGGCCCGCGTCCATTTAAATGTACACTTTGCGCCGGTACAATTATAGCTCCACCCGATTAGTGTATTCAATTTCGTATGTGCATGATTCGGCCACTTATGACGTAGAAATTTCGCGTACGCGAACAGATGTTACATATTTAACGCCCGGCATAACAGATGTTACGTATTAGCGAGAATTATTTCGCTATTAGAGCGTAATACCAGCATTTACGGCGTGGCGAGCGTTGTACGCCGATTTGCGATGTACGGGGTGACCCTGCGATCGTCGTACGATTGGCAAATTGGCGATTAGGTGTGAGGAAATATATTGGGATTGTGTCAGGATACGACTTGTAGCGAGATTTAAGTAAATGCTGCTGTACGAAATTACAGAAAGTGTATTATGAACGAATGAATCTATAAACTTCAGTAGTTACATATTGAAAATAGTAAATTATGGTAAATCAATCATAAGGATACAATTGACAGTTGTACGTTTTCATTCGACCATCCTCACTATTTGAACATTTCAAATACAAATTATTCTCTCTGCTAAACCGTCATATACAACAAACGTAACAATATTTAAAAGTAACTTAGGTACAAATACTTTTGCAATCAGAAGAAAATTGTCGCCAACTTAAAACTTAGATTTATTCACAGCTACAATTTTTTCAATACGTTCCACGCTTGAAACTTAAAAATCCATTCACCATCAACTTTCAATCCCAGAACGATTGCACGAACACCCCGTACATGCACGCACACGCTGTCAGAGAAGGCATGGGCAAACAGAAAAGATCAGATTGTGAAATATCGCCGGAAGGAAGCGGAGAGCGTGTAGGTCGGGAGCAGACGAGCATTAACGTGGAAATTACCGGTGGTCCACTTCGCGGCAGGTGAGGAGGGGGGAGGTGGTGTGAGGAGGACGAGGAGGATGGGGAGAGGAGAATGAGACTCGAATAACGTGCATGTAGGGAGAATGCTCGGAAGAGGGTTGCTTCAGTCGGAATGAGTAGGAATGAGTCGGAATGCGAAAGAGTGAGAATGTGAGAGGGTTACTTGCGAATGGGAAAGAATTCGCAGAAGGAAACGGGAAAAAGAGAATTTTTCCTAGGGAGCCGTGGAAGTTTTTGTTGCTGGTTGTTTGAATGACTGAAAGTACGATGGAAGAAGAGATTCGCGTGGTAAATTGGGTGACAGATGTAATGTTTAAGTATTTTTCAGTATGTTTTATCATTCTGCGGAATGGTGGATACGGCCTCTACGTGTTGGATTGGCAAAAAAGTTTTATCGGTTTTCAAACATGGATAGCGTCGTAATTATTTTTAACAACATTTATCAGTGTTAAAATATTTTCCTTTCAGCATCTGGCACTAGTCACATTATAGTTAGACAAACACATATAAAATTCGTGATTTAGTAAAGTTAACCGTTTGTATAAAAGTATCGGATATATTTCACATTACAATACCAAAACTACTTTCTTGCTAACGTAATAATTTTCAAAGTTGATGCATAGAAATCCCTTCGAGTGGATAAAACATTTGAGTTTTATTTCACAATACTATATCGAAATTACTTTCTTGCCAACCTAGTACATTGCTTATATTTCTCATATATGAGTCCAAAAAGCTTTTGAAAGCTATCGATTACAAACCTACATACTTACTATTCAACATTTATCCTCTACTTCTATACATCAAACACTACGGAATTCAAGCAACCTACCAATCTCCATCCCTGGCAGTATCAACCACCATCCTATCGAAGCATCCTACCACAGATCCAATCCGACAAAAAACAAGCATGGAAATGGTCAACGAAGTCGTAGCAGCCCGAAGCGGAAGGAGTGAGAAGTCGCGGAAACGCGAAAGGGTAAGCAGTTGAACGAGAGAGGGAGACGATGGGAAGAGATGGAAGTATAGAAAGAGAGAGAGAGAGAGAGAGATAGGGTGAGAGAGGGAGGTAGGGGGGGAGTAGAAAGGACAGCAGCCCTCGAAGCGAGCGTCGGCCGGTGCCGGCAGGAAGGAAACGCGAAATAAATATAGCGAGGCGCACGGGGTCCCGGGCAGAAAGTCCGGGACTGTAACTGGAACTGGACGGCAGTCCGGCCAGAAAGATACATATTTTTAAATATTTTAGTCACGGTCCGCAATCGCCTCGTCACGCAGCCTTGCCACCTACTGCCTCCGCTGCCCATTACGTGCCTACTACTTACTAGCCACGTACCTTCGTGGGCATCGCTCGACGGTCTGCGGATCGCACACCACGACTGTTGGCTGCCTGCCTCGTACGATTGTTGCCCCGCACACCTTTTCCGACCGACGTGCGAGCACGTTTCCTTTGGTCAATGTCATCTTGCCCGTCTGGCGGCCTGTTTTCTGCCCGCTCGTTGTCCGTTGACATCGACCATTTGTGTAACTGACTTTTTTGACGATCGAGCTGATGGTTTTGAAGGTAGTTTATGGTTTGTAGAGAAGGATGGATGTATGGTTACGTTGGAATTTTGAATTTGACGTAAGGCGGAGTGTGGTAAAATCGTCACAGAAATTGTACACTTTACTTTAAATTGATGTATTCTCTGTCTATTCCACTAAAGCCTGATAATCTTAGTGCTTTTATTTAGCGCATGGTTTATTCTTTAAGTTGCATTCGTTTGGATTAGAATTATCTTCTGAAACTTATGATTTTGTTGGTAAATTAAAAACAGTGCTGCTAGGGCGGACTTGCCCCGGAACAGGGAAGAAACAGCCTGACCTGTTTAAAATGATTGAATCTTATATCATTATGTTATAGGACAAAACCGGATTTCTTATTAGTGAGACGAACTTTGTCGAACGAGTTAAACGAGACTTCTGACGTGAATTTGGTATCGTACGTTTAAATATCGACTCGTATAACTGACTTCTGTATCAATCGGGATGTTTGGATTGCAAAGTAATTTTGTGCTATAGGTACTGGAAAAGCGACAGAATGACTACTATATTTGCAATCTGATATCATTTACCATTCATCATACAAACTTTCTTATCCGTTTAGACAGAACTTTCACATTTAAAAACCTTCTCTAAATCCATTCTTATCTACCTTCTCACGTTTCTCACCTTCCCAAATTAAAACTCACTAAAAAACAAATCAACCCACACCCCGATCCCATTATCCCCACACTTCCCAAATGCACACATGCTTCCTCTATACACAAGGCCTCACACACTCGATCATTTCCCTGCTCGACACCCACCTGAAGCCGAATACCTTGCCGACTCTCTCAGGCGGGCATCGACGTATTTCACGAGGCCGTCAGCTGCCTCGGATCAGTATCCTGGCATCAGTATCCTGGCATCAGTATCCCGGCATCAGTATCCTCGCATGCTCGCGTCGGCGAGCATTTCTCGGCTGTCGGCGACGGTTGCTCGTATTTCGGTGCATTTTATTAATGTCGCCGCAGGTGCGTCCCGGACGCGCGAGGAGTCCCTCGGGACTTTTTAATTCGCGCCCGGGATCGGCAGGTCGACGGCGTTTCGTAACCTCGAGAGGTCGAGCAGGTGGGGAACGGTTTAGGTCGTGATTCCCGCATCTTTACGGCCGTATTATTTTCCCGCCTTCGTTCATCGGTAGCCACTCTTTGTTCGGCGGATCGTAATGTTCGGATTGATGGAGCGTTTAATGGGGGCCGATGTCTTGGCCGAGGTCGTAGGATCGGATGGAGGATTTGTAGGTGTCGATGCGGAGCGGACAAATCTTTTCGGCGAATCGAACGTCGGGTTGGAATTTGTCGGAATTTTCTCGTGGACTCGTTGTAGGAATTTGAAGCCGTTATGTATGGAATAGTATTTAGCAATAAATTGGCGGTCGAAGTATTGGATGCTTTGTATACTTAGTTTGGTATTTAATTGTTAAACTGGCTAATTTGTCGGTATTGATTTCTATGATATTATTGAAGATTCTAAAGCGAAATGTTGACAGATGTTTTATCTACTGAAAGAGGCTGAAAGTGAAACGTTGGCAAGAGCGTTTATTTCGGTATTGTAATGTGAAATAACACTCATATTTTTATGCGAACAGTAAGCGTTAATAAATCACGAATTTTATATTCGATTCCTTTACTTATACGCGACTAATGCCAGATGCCGAAAGGAAAATATTCTAACACCAACAGAAATTGTTAAAGATAACTACAGCGCTATCTATGTTTGCAAACCGAAAATTCTTTCTTGCCAACCCAATATTCCCGACCCTTACCCAAATTCGTAAATCTCACTTAAAAACTCGTATCTATACAGTAGTCAGATGAAAAATTGGTTCGCACATATGAAATGAAAGACAGACGACAGTCCGCATCCTTAGAAATCCATAAAAATCGTCTTGACTCGAAGCGTTCACACGAGATAGCGGTGAGCGGCCGACGCTTTGACACCGGAAGCGATGCGGCGGCCATCTTGGCACCGTCGTCGGACATCGTCGTCGAGATCCTAGGACATGGCCACGCGATTCTTTTGTCTTGCCGCTCTGGTGATCGCCGCCCACGGGCAAAACTCTCGCCTCGACTGCCTGCCCAGGTTTTTCTTCTCGCGTTTCGTTCCCTCCACCACCCTCCCTCCTCCTCTCCTTGCCAAGGGGTTAAAGGACGCCGAAGGCGTTTTCAGTTTTCACGCCGACCGTCGTGGGATACTTCTGCCCGGGAATCTTGACGAGACGGTATATAGATCGTGGAAAGCGATCTCGAAGAGAGCTGACGACTTAATTGACCCATCTCTGCGTCGGTTTTCAATATTTTATGACAAAGTCGATTTTTTAACATTCGGTCGGAAGCTGAAAACTGTTTCTGTAATTTTCGGTGGTGTCCGATACGTTTTTATCTGAGTTATTGATAGCTTTATGTTGCATAGGGATATTCGGATGGTTGTTATAGATGTTGCTAGCATTTTAAACTTTGATAGTTTGCATTAAATCTTGGTACTATAACAAATTATGTTAAATTAATAATTAAGATTTATTAAATTGAAATTAATATCTGTGCTAAATATTATTACAGCTAAAATATTTCTATTTAATTATATGAAGAATAATAATTTAATTATATCGTTCTATTGAAATGCTACAATTTATTTATATACAAATCCAACTATTTAATCTCCGATAAAAACGGTGCCATAAGGATAATACATTAAAACCGACTACCATTCCAGCGCATAATTCGATCCGTCATTTCGACACTTTTAACGACCGAAAGACCGACCGCCTCAGAATCAGTTACGTTACGAACCTCCTCCGTTTAGTCTCTGACGTAGCGAGAGGAGGCGCAGATTGAAAGTTTCGAAAAAGACAGCTCGGAGGCGCATGCGCGGAAGGAAGAGAGAATCGCTGCCAGCAGAAGCCTGACACGAATTTAACGAGTAGACGCGTCATTAAGGGGTGGAAAGGCCGGGGGAGGGTTGTCTAGCCGTGAGCCGAAGGTGACGAGGGCCGGGAGGAGGGGGGAGGTGGAGGAAGGACGTACGGAGAAATAGGTGTCCTGCGGTGGAAATGAAGGCGGCGTGCCTGGAAAAATGCGAGCCTTCGTCTCCCCCGCATACATTTCCATACATCAGCCCCGACTACGGTTCGAACGAAAGAGCCACCGGCTGCTGGAGTCTGACAAGAGAGAGTGAGAGAGTGAGAGAGCGAGAGAGTGAGAGAGTGAGAGAGTGAGAGAGTGAGAGAGTGAGAGAGTGAGAGAGTGAGAGAGTGAGGGAGTGAGAGAGAGAGAGAGGGAGCGAAAGGGCGAAAGAGATAAAAGTGAAGCGGTCCTACGGAATAAATCCAACTAATTAGACGAGGAAAAACCGCGGATTAATTACCCGTCGCCTTCGTTTCTGTTGCCTCGCACCATTCTTGGCCGCCGGCCGTTTCCGACGCGCGGGGGAAAACAATTTTTCACTTTCCGAAGTATCCCATCGTCGGCGGAGTGATTCTTCCTTTCTGCGACAATCCGGATGTTTGGGGATTATTGGGTTGCTGGGGTGGGAAATGATAATTGAGAGGAAGAAGGTGCAGTACAAATATTGTACATTATCATTATTTTTGTAAATGCTTGGTAAGTTTTGCAAATGTATTGCTAAGCTATCAGCTTTTGACTTTAATTTAATATTAGAAAAATTAAAAAATTACTCGTTTCCTACATTCTCTTACATTCGATACACCACCAGTAGATATTCGATTCAAATAGTTCAAACAGACTGTACTAAAACAGTATTCAAATGCACATGCACAATTCTGCTGGAAATGAATTCATTCCTATTTCACTGAACTTTCATTGAACGAACCAAATATTCTACGGTTCCAACAATGCTACCGATCGTTTACACAGCTTTTTGTAATAATCCGCGAGAAGAAGCATTCGACGTCGGTACGAACAAAGGACGAACCTTCTCGGGAAGGTTGAGGCGCAATAAGGCGAGGAACAAGGTTGATTCTTCTTTTTACCGGCTTTGAACTAAGCGATGATAGCGATGTTCGGGCCCAGCCCTCCCTCGCTCTTCACTTACTTCGCCCTTCACTCTCCACCCTCCTCTCACCCTCCACCGTTCGTCCTTCCACGCCCTCAGAAAATGCTGATCCCCGGCGTCGAATAAAAGGCTTCGCGCTGCACTCTTCGAAGGCAAATACCGGGGTTGAGAGCGAAAGTAGGATGACAGAGGCTCGGCCACTGTTAGTTCGAGCCTTCGCGCCTACTTTCATCCCATTCTCATCTCCCGTCAACCTTCGAGGTCGACATACCCCGTAGGTTCGCGTGCAAGCCAAGTCGATCGAGTTTACGATCTGAATATTTTGTCTCTTTGAAAATGTAGGTTGATGCATATGTGGGGTAGTTAATGTATCATAATTATTGATAATATATTTGTGAACATATCGTTGGAAAGACTGCAAAGATGTATACGTCGACTAGTTAATATATCATGATTATTGATAATATATTTGTAAACATATTCTTAGAAAGGTTGCAAATTCAGAATGTGAGTTATAACAGCAGATGTGAAGTAAAAATCAAAGATCTACTTTTAACATATTGTAACTGATCCCGTATTGAGCGAAATACAGTAATCACAATCGAAAAACGACCGCCACCCCTCAAAACACATATCCAGCCCCCTCTCATCCCTCACTTCAATATCCACCCCCTCGCCGTCGCACTCACACCCCCGAAGAAGCTTCCCGCTCCGCGGAGTGTTTGCGAGCCGTTCGAAAGCTCTTGGGCTCGACGGAAGGCTGGCTGGGGGTGGCTCTGGGGTGAGTCTAGGGGTGAGAAGGGCAAAGGGAGCTGAAATGCAGATTCGACGCGACTCTCGAGCCTCGAAAGCACCTCTGTCCCCTGCTTACCTATCCTAGAGCTTGCTTCTCTCTTCGCCTCTCTTCTCTTCTCTTCTCTTCTCTCCTTCTTCATCCCTCTCCACCCTCTGCACCCCCTCCCTCTCGCGCCGAGAGTCTTCCTTTCCCGCCTTCACTTCCGGCCGGATTTCGAGGCCCCCGTGTACCTCTCGAGCCGCTGCTCCCGGATTTACTCAGCGCTTAGACTCACTTTACACCTTCCAGCGGAGGCCTTCCGCTCCGCCTCAGAGATTTCTGTTCTTGTCTCGGGGGTGGAGGCATTTTTTTCCTCCTTTTGCCTAGGGGCGCACAGGCCAACGGGAATGGGAGTCGGCTGTTTGATGAGAGGAGTGAGTTCGGCCGATGGGATGGACTGTTTTATTGGGTTACTTCGCGGTTTTAGGAGAGGAGAGTACTGCAGTTCGATTAAGTTTAATTGATTATAGAAGTTGCGAGTGTTGGTGGGGTTTGTGTGGGTTAAAATGTTTTTGTAACTTACGGCGGAAATTTTTAAGTATTGCGCACTGAGGCTGAGGTGAGGAGCAAAATAATGTATGCACCCGATATGCGTGGTAACGTAGTCATTTAGATTCGGCGACAACTAATGCGAATTTTGACCAACGGCGAACGGCTTTCCGACTTATTTTTGATTCCCTACGAGATAGCAAAAGGACGATCCGATCCGCCGACTTTCGATTTTTGGCTGGAAAAAACAGCAAGGCTAACCCCTTAGCATTTTCTCGATTTTAGAAAATCGGCTGTAACTCCGAAACTAATGCGAATTTTGACCAACGGCAAACGGCTCTGAGTTATTTTTGGCCCTCTACAAGATAGCAAAAGGAGAATCCGATCCGCCGACTTTCATTTTTTGGCTCAAAAAAACGGCAAGGGGTTAGCCTTACCATTTTTTTCGGCCAAAAATCAAAAGTCGCCGGATCGAATTGCGCTTTTACATGGTGGTAGGGGGTCAATAGAAAGTCAGCCAGCCGTTTTCCGTTCCTCGATATTTGGGCTATTTTCTAAGTTACAGCCAAAAAACGGATTAGACATAATAGTCTTCGTAACAGACGTAAAATTCTGAGCGGCGCAAAACAGGTACACATGAGATACATTGTAGTTAATCAATAGAATACCACACATAAAATTTGTATGGTTTATGAAAAAGAAAAGATATACAGGATGGAATTAATTTGTAATTTTCATATAAATTGTTACACGCTCAATTTCTCGGTCCCAACTTATAACCCTCACTGTAAAATCAGTCTTGTTCCTGATTAATAGATTTCTTCTTTGAATTTACAGGTGGATTTGGACATCGGAATTCAATCAACCAAGCTGCCAGCTTCTGACATCGCAAATCAGACTGTATGCGTGTACACTGAGCAATGCAATGCAGTTTAATCAGCCACACCAAAGTAATCGAAATGGAAAGTGATATAAGCGTTATTATAGTACACCAGTGATACTATTGATAAGATACAATAATTAATACCATTATATTCGATTATTATATATACAAATACCTATTACTAAGGAAAATGGAATGTATATTATTCAATGGTTTTACAATATACCAGAAATTAAACCAAAATTAGCGTTAAACGATTACTTTCCTAACCCACCTATTCCCCATCGTCGTTTACAATAGTTATAAGTCCATCGTTGTTCATTTCGGGAAGTTCAAGATCCACAAAACAATAGTTCGAGAATGGCAAGATAATCAGACACCATTAGAACACAGGGGAAGCCATAAAGTCCATAAAATATATGGTAAGTATTGTTAAAGAATACTACAAGTGCAGAAACGCCATAGGAAACCCATTAAAAATCATAGGAATTAATTTTAAGTTAGATAGATAAGAATACTAGCAAATACCATAAGTACATCATAAGGAAACCATAAGCTACACGTACAGTGTCAGTAAGAGCAATCAGAATTACAAATATCCTATGGGAAGTCTATAGAATACGTAAAACGAACGAGAAAGGAAAATTGGAACATAGAGAAGTAGAGAGAATTGGGCAAGATTCTGAAAATGTTAATCGTCACGCTTGACTGAGCACACCGAGTTTCGTAGTGCCACCTCTTCGGTACTCCTATGTTCCTGTTAAATCGTCCGATTTTGGGTAAAATTTCGCAAAGTTCGCTCGTCACGCTTGACTGAACACGCCGAGTTTCGCTGTGCCACCTCTTCGGTACTCCTATGTTCCTATTAACTCGTCTGATTTTGGGCAAAATTCTGAAATTCTTAGTCGTCACGCTTGACTGAACACGCCAAGTTTCACTGTGCCACCTCTTCGACACTTCTATGTTCCTGTTAAATCGTCCGATTTTGGGTAAAATTTCGAAAAGTTCGCTCGTCACGCTTGACTGAACACGCCGAGTTTCGCTGTGCCACCTCTTCGGTACTCCTATGTTCCTGTTAAATCGTCCGATTTTGGGTAAAATTTCGCAAAGTTCGCTCGTCACGCTTGACTGAACACGCCGAGTTTCGCTGTGCCACCTCTTCGGTACTCCTATGTTCCTATTAACTCGTCTGATTTTGGGCAAAATTCTGAAATTCTTAGTCGTCACGCTTGACTGAACACGCCAAGTTTCGCTGTGCCACCTCTTCGACACTTCTATGTTCCTGTTACTTGGTCAGATTTTGGGTAAAATTTCGAAAAGTTCGCTCTCGATAAATGATGCAGCACGTAATATTGGTCTTACTTAGCCGCTTGGATAGGAAAAGTGTTAATCGTTTCAAGACCGTTTTAAGTGTGTTGCTTATATACCTTTGCGACTATATTAATATTAAATTATTAAAGATAATTATTATGTAAGAAATTGTACGTATGGATGTATGTGGTGTGAGTAGTATGTATGTAGCGTGTATGCGAAAAGTACAACAATTGTATGGGGATTAGATTATAACTATGTAAGAAACATTTTTTACTGTATACTATTTTTCCTTACAATATATATATTAAACGAAATTCTGTGTTCTCTATTTACTTAGTTATAAGATCCCATATATCCAATATCCCTCGCCGAAACCATGTCTTTTTCCGTTGTAACAAAGTTCACCAACTTCGATGAAATCTTATGGGATCACATGGAAATGCAATGGGAGAAGAAGGCAAGCGACTCTTCTATTCATCTCATATCGTGGAGAATTTCATTTTGATAGAAAACACTATGGGAATAGCGAGAAATCATCAAATATACGATGGGGCGAAAAATGTTAAAGTCTCGGTTAGGACTGGAATCAGTCAAGCGTTAAAATGTCGAAAATCTGACCAAGTAACAGGAACATAGAAGTGTCGAAGAGGTGGCACAGCGAAACTTGGCGTGTTCAGTCAAGCGTGACGACTAAGAATTTCAGAATTTTGCCCAAAATCAGACGAGTTAATAGGAACATAGGAGTACCGAAGAGGTGGCACAGCGAAACTCGGCGTGTTCAGTCAAGCGTGACGAGCGAACTTTGCGAAATTTTACCCAAAATCGGACGATTTAACAGGAACATAGGAGTACCGAAGAGGTGGCACAGCGAAACTCGGCGTGTTCAGTCAAGCGTGACGAGCGAACTTTGCGAAATTTTACCCAAAATCGGACGATTTAACAGGAACATAGGAGTACCGAAGAGGTGGCACAGCGAAACTCGGCGTGTTCAGTCAAGCGTGACGAGCGAACTTTGCGAAATTTTACCCAAAATCGGACGATTTAACAGGAACATAGGAGTACCGAAGAGGTGGCACTGCGAAACTCGGTGTGCTCAGTCAAGCGTGACGATTAACATTTTCAGAATCTTGCCCAATTCTCTCTACTTCTCTATGTTCCAATTTTCCTTTCTCGTTCGTTTTACGTATTCTACAGACTTCCCATAGGATATTTGTAATTCTGATTGCTTTTACTGACACTGTACGTGTAGCTTATGGTTTCCTTATGATGTACTTATGGTTTTTGCTACTATTCTTATCTATCTAACTTAAAATTAATTCCTATGATTTTTAATGGGTTTCCTATGGCGTTTCTGCACTTGTAGTATTCTTTAACAATACTTACCATATATTTTATGGACTTTATGGCTTCCCCTGTGTTCTGATGGTGTCTGATTATCTTGCCATTCTCGAACTATTGTTTTGTGGATCTTGAACTTCCCGAAATGAACAACGATGGACTTATAACTATTGTAAACGACGATGGGGAATAGGTGGGTTAGGATAGTAATCGTTGAACGCTAATTTTGGTTTAATTTCTGATATATTGTAAAACCATTGAATAATATACATTGCATTTCCTTAATAAAAGATATTTAAACTAAATATAATAATCGTACGTTCTCGCACGCTTGTACAATTCAAATGAAGTATGCAAAAGTATACCTGTCGTACGCAGTACATCAGTCGTATATAATAATCGAATATAATAATATTAATTATTGTGTCTTATCAATAGTATCACTGATGTACTATAATAACACTTATATCACTTTCCATTTCGATCACTTTGGTGCGGCTGATTAAACTGCATTGCATTGATCAGTTCACACGCATACAGTCTTATTGGTGAAGTCAGAAGCTGGCAGCGTGGTTGATTGAATTTCCATGCCCAAATCCACCTGTAAATTTAAAGAAGAAATCTATTAATAAGGAACAAGACTGATTTTACAGTGAGGGTTATAAGTTGGTACCGAGAAATTGAGCGTGTAACAATTTATATGAAAATTACAAATTAATTCCATCCTGTATATCTTTTCTTTTTCATAAACCATACAAGTTTTATGTGTGGTATTCTATTGATTAACTACAATGTATCTCATGTGTACCTGTTTTGCGCCGCTCAGAATTTTACGTCTGTTACGAAGACTATTATGTCTAATCCGTTTTTTGGCTGTAACTTAGAAAATAACGCAAATATCGAGGAACGGAAAACGGCTGGCTGACTTTCTATTAACCCCCTACCACCATGTAAAAGCGCAATTCGATCCGGCGACTTTTGATTTTTGGCCGAAAAAAATGGTAAGGCTAACCCCTTGCCGTTTTTTTGAGCCAAAAAATGAAAGTCGGCGGATCGGATTCTCCTTTTGCTATCTTGTAGAGGGCCAAAAATAACTCAGAGCCGTTTGCCGTTGGTCAAAATTCGCATTAGTTTTGGAGTTACAGCCAAGAAACTGTCGAAAAAATATGGTCGAAAAGTGGGTAAAAAATAAAAATTTTCCGATCGACTTGTGCTTGTACGTGGTGAAGAAGGATCAAAAGAGGATCACAAAAATCGGAAGTGCAGCCTTCTAAATGCAATAGTTACGGAGTTATTGCCAAAAGAGTGTCAAATAAGGTCGAAAAATGTACGTTTCGTCAACTCTACCGAACATACTGCTTCTGAGTCGATCAATTCTTTATAAAGTGAAAGAAGGATTAAATTCGCCTGGAGAAATCCATGATAATCAATTTGGCGTTTATCCGAACTCTCTACGAGCTTCCAAAAACGTTTTACAATAATTTGTTTATAACGCCGTTAGTTGCAAAATAATACTTGAAATTAATGGTAGGGTCGTTAACAGTAATTTAGATGCCATAATGTTTGAAGTAACATGTTCTTGTGATGAAATTGTAATAATTTGGATATAAATTTTAATTGTTTATTGTCCTGTAAACAAATGTTTATAAAGCGGCGAAAGTGAAATTAAACATTTTATAATCGCAATAAATGATGTCTACTAAAAGCACATTTCAATCTGGGCATGTACAAGTACACCAGACCAAAGTCATTACTTTGAGTAACAATATCAATTGTTTAAACAATCTCACAGGATCCATATATGTTGCAGGATATAGTATAAACAATTACAAGCTTATTGCTTTTTGTTCGAGCTCGATACGACCAATAGTTTCGAAGATATGAATTTTTAAAGATAGCGTGTCATTAAAAACAAACCGAGCACGTGTCTTGTCAGCGAGCACGTGCTCTGAAGAACAATGATTGGCTGATAGAAGTAAGAAAAATGATGGCCGCCGCACGATTGACCAATCAGAGATCGATAAACAAAGGAGTAGAGGGGATATGCCACGTGCTTTTAATAACAACGCATAGTTTACAGCTCTATAAAAATCTTCATTGCAGCGCATTCTTTAAATTAGCATATCTCAGCTTCCAGACGTCGTAGCGAGGTGATCGAAAAGTCATTTTAAAGCTAAAGGTACGTACTTTGACACCATGTAATTGGTTAATAAATAAAAGCTTTAAAAAAACTTTAATTTACAATGAAATTTCGGGAATTTTGTTACTAATAGGAAGTTTTGCAAAGGTTCGACAAAGAAGATGTAACTTTTTTTCTAGTCATCCTATATGACCCAGATTTTTTAGGTGCATTGCCTACGAAATTTCAAGGGACACGTGTTTTTGTTTCGAGCTCAAAAGATGCTAGAAGTCGTCGGAAAAAAATGTTGAAAATTGGTCAATTTTTAGTTATTTCCGATTAATGGACCGAAATGCATCTCTTCAATACCTGACTTTTAACTCTGGCCTCCGTACTCGAATTTTATTGGCCACTGCAACAAATTACAGAGTGCTCAAGATTACTCCACCCGTATTATTTATAATCAAATTTCTACCCTCGGCAGAGTCTGCAGCAAGAAAAAGTTGACATTTAACCGATCGACATATCCAGCAATGCAAAAATATAGAAAACACATTCAGCGTTTCTGATAAAGAAGCGCGCACCGCCTTATCGCGGACAGCGCTGCCTCGAGAAATATCGTCTCTCCTCATCCGAGCGTTCGATTCTAATAAAATACGCGCGAGGCAAAGCCACCCTGTGACAAAAAGCGCGTGCATCCCTTCGCTCGGGGGAGAGAAATATCTGGCGGCTAAAAATCGCGCACCTACGCTTTGCGCGGCAACTTGCATATCGACGCGGCCCTGATTTATTTATCCCACGCCAGACTCTGAGTAACGACCTCCCCCTGCCACCCTCCGGCATGCCACCCCCTCAGAGCTCTCCTACTCTTCGGCGACATTTCGGCTGTATTCCTCCAAGATGGCGACCTCTAATAATTCATTTTATGGAAATGAGCGCAGCGGCGGCGGAAAGAAACGAAAAACAGAGTAAGAACAGAGAAGGGATGGTCCTGAAGGGTGGTGGGTCGAAGGGGTAGACAGCATATTTTCCCCGAAATTTAGCGTAGCCGATTTCGAGCCAATAAATCAAACTGACCGCTCGCGGGGACGAGCCGCGCATCTCCATATCGAGATTCTTTAGCATATAGAGTGCGGCTTGCGCAACCCCCTCGGACGTTCGCGGGGGATTGGGGAGGGGAGGGTGGTTGCGTTTGCTTCGCAGAAGGAAGAGACTGGCGCCCTTTTTCTCATCCCTCGGCCCTGGTCCGGCAACTCGCTTGTTTTACGAGGTCCGACTTAGGTCTGGGGGTGGAATGGAGGTGGAACGGGGGGTTGAAGGGGGTGGCTCGGAGAACGGCCAGTAGGGGTGGCCCCGGCGGAGTGTGGAAAGGGGCAGGGCTCGGTTGGCTGAATAAAAATTATGGAATATGTTGCATATAAAGTAAGTGAAAAACAGACCGAGATGATGAATTACCGGGGGGTGCGAGAGGGGTGCGAGAGGGGTGGGCGGCAAGATAACAGGGCAGCGCCATCGATCACTCGCAGGAGCAGGCAGGAATGACGCGACCTCCTTTCGGCGGAGTCCGTAGGAATCGGGCGCATGTCGCCGAAGATCCGACCGGAAGATATCGGCGATGAGAGGCGGACGGTGGGCGGAGAGGGGGTGGGGGAGGGTGGGACGCTTGAAATTGGCAGGTTCAAGGGTTGACGGTAAAGACGGTGTCGGTTATCGAGGAAAAAGCTATGTGCAATGATACGGAATTTTATGTTTATGTATTTTGGTTCGTGTGCTTCAGTCAGATTATGTACTGTTTTATTTTGTAAAATAAGGTTGCAACAATTGTTAATACTGGGTTTTTGGCGAATTTCGTTAGTGCTTTGCATATATCAACTACGATTCAATGATTTTAACTGTAAATCAATAAATTATAGTGAGTGAAGCTATTAATTAATTTAATTTAGAATAGAATTTTTTTTTAAATTGCAGAAAGAAAATTAACATTTATAAGTCTCACTCATTGTTTTCTTCTGATTCAAGTATTACATATTTTATATACACGTTCTTGTACTCCCCTATTATTTTCGATAAATTTAAATATGTGATTACTGTTATTTTCTTTATAGCTATAATTTCTTCAAAATATGATACATTTCCCTAAAATATGATATTCGGCAAAGACGATCACTCAGCAAACACTCCCCCATTATTTCCGACAAATTTTAATATGCTATTACTGATTTACTCTATAGCTATAAATTCCTCAAAATGTTAAGATTACATTCATCAAATACATTTATTATCTACGCTCAGTATTAAATAATGTAGCTATAATTCTAGTATATCTATCTACTAATTCCAACTTTTTCTCACCCCAACACACTCTACGCTCATTCTACCACTGAGTCCTCCAACACCAAAATCGTCCCACAAACACAACCACCCCTCCCACGCCTCCGAATCCAACCTCGCGCGCTCTCCCCACCCTCCCCTAAAATTAGCCCGGTGCCCCGGCACCGGCAAGGGTATCAGATGTTTCGGCGTTTTTCCGGCAATACTTTGTCCCCGTGACGGTTACAGTCACGCCGTCCACTCCTCCCCCCTCTCCCGTAACACCTACCGTACATCCGCGCATCCACCCCTGTCCCAGCGCCCTCCCCTCCCGGCATCTGACGGGCCACAGGCTCTTTAGATGCTATCGGCTGAGGTCACGGTGCTTATACGCCGGCCGCCAACATATTTTTAAGTGGCGACGATAGCGTCTCGCACTCCCATGCGCACCCTGGCCTTCCCTTACCTCACCCCCCTCACCACCCCTCTCAGCCCCCTGACCACCTTACCGTCCTCTCTTCCCACACGTCACGACCGGTATCCCTCGCTCGTGGCCGGGACACGCGGATGCATGTACCGATGTACGGAGAGGATACGCTCCGGAGACCGTTTCTGGACGAAGCGAAGCGCATATGCGCCTGGACGTGGCCGGCACCTGTCGCGCAAGGTGCGCGCAACAAGGAGTCGGATATCTATATGCCTCTTTGGCGGCGCGGGGAGATGGGAGGGCTGATTAGGGGCCGATATCATCGGCGGGAGCGGGAAAAGGACGAGGTGGGCGGCGGGAGGGGGAGGGAGGGAGAGGAAGGGTTGGATGCTGAGTTCGGTTCTTCAGTGTTGGAGCTGGGAGAGAAGGATTTGGTAAATAGGTGATTATTAGGTGGGGGTGGTTGAATGGGATCTTTGTTTGTAGGATTCCACTGTGAGGAATTCGACCGTTTACTTTTGAAAGTGGTGCAAGTCTATTTAAAATAAGAAATAACCATAAAATAATCATAAATTATATATCTTATTTTTTGTTAAATATGGACTTAGACCACTTTCAAAATAAATGGGGCAATTGATCGTTTGTGGAGAGTATGTGGGAAGTTTAGGATTTGTTGGGTTACTGTTGTAACGAAGGTGACGTGAGAGGTTTGGATGTGGTCTGTTATTTGAGGATAATTTATTTATTAAAATTCTTCTCGATGAATGTCGATAGGTAGCTACTTGGTTTTTTGGAATAATTCCGTGAAACTTCAGTGGCCCCAAACAGCTTTCACATACCTAATACATTTATAATACTATTACCACAGACCTCGAATCACTTATGAACATAATGAATTACATTATCGAAAATTAATTATACTTCTACATAACGTTTCTGCCTTAGCATCGATTCCAAATTAAACACCATAAACACAATATAAATTTCTCCCACAAAATCATTCTTCCATACACCATACAAAACCCAGTACAAATGTAGTCAGTCGCAACTTAACATTTCTTCTAAACTTGCAAACACCTTGCAAACATCACCTGCTACTTCAAAGTAAAGAATTTCCACACAAAAATTGACATTTCACGACCCACAAGATACAAATCACGATCCTCAGCACACACACACACACACACACACACACATGAGGAGCCGACCTCTTTCGTTCGGCCACCTTCTCTACGAGGTGTTGATACTCTCGCGGGCGGAAATTGCAGGATGCACGGTTAATTTTGTTACGGTTATGCTGATGCACGCCGGCTTCGCACGTCTCGAATAATTAATATTCTCCTTCCCTCCCATTCTCCGCCGGCGGGCGTGAAATCGTCGCCGACCGGCGGCGGGCGCAAAATTAATTTTCCCGAACAATTTTCTGCCTCTGCGGTAGAAGCGGGTCTGGTCGCTGATAAAAGTGGATCGCAGTTTCTCGCCGCCGACTCCCCCGCGGTCGTAGCTGGCATATAAACGACCGATTTCGGGGAGGCCAGTCAATTTTTGAGATCGTCGATGCCAGCCGAGTGTGCGTGGCGGGAATTTCGAATGAGGGCCGAATCGAATTCGCGGACGGATGCCACCTGCGAATGACCTCTTCGCGCTTCGAGTCTCGCTGAAGAATCGTTTCGAACACCGAGCGAGTTCGGAATATTCACTTTTGACAAAGGTCGATTTTTCGTGGTTATATTTATGGTACTTTCTTTGTTTATTTTTTTTTAACGTCAAGGAAATCTTCGGAACGCTTCTGGTTTCCTTATATTTATGGTACTGGGATGGTGGGTACATGACTAAGATGGTTTGGGAAAATAATGTCTTTTAATACGAAGAAATGCTCAAACAGCATTTATTCACATTTTGTGCAGACATAGAATAGTGATGTATAGTCAATCCTCTACTTATAATATTGTAGGAATAGTAACTACTAAACTTCAACGATTTTTATCTGAAAAACATTGACTTTAAGTAATCAAGATAAAGGTGATATAATATATCATATTAAGACTGAAAGAAAGAGTTATAATATCGCAATTAAATATTACATAGAAAGCTTGTCAAGTTATCGTAAATTTCTAACGCGAAACGTTAAATCTTCCAGGCACATTCATTTCCTCACATACAATCACCATAAATAATTCCTAAATACACTGACTTCATCCAATTACAGTCAAGCACGTTACGAATCTAGCCCTAACTTACGTCCAGCATCAATCTAAAGTTATTGCAGATACAATTATGACTTATTCGCGCTCCCCGCTTAACATCCGAGGACCGTTATTCAACAACGGCGTCAAAATGAGAATTTATGAAATTCTCCGGATTCTTAATCATCGCCTCTGCGACGTCATCAGTTTACGTTGCAGGAGAGCATTGTTACGATGTACAATGCGTCGTAAAAGAAAGCGGGCGCGGCTGGCTGAACGGCGCGCAAACCTGAAGTGGTGGAAGAAGAGTGGAAGAACAGTATAAGGAACAGTATAAGGAACAGTATGCAACCCCGCTCCTCGACCTATCGTAACGTCCGACGATTTATCAAACGGTAAAGTACCAGCAGGCCCCTCTTTACAATCGTCATTATTCCGATACGCGCGCTTCCACGTCAACGATCGTAAATGTGAGCGTGAGGAGTGCCGCGACGTAAGCCGGTTGGTATTGGTGAGCCTCTTTTGTCGGCGATGTGTTGGTATCGCTGAAAAAGTGGCGTGACAGGTGTTCTTTGCAACAGTTATGCTACGGCGATAATGTTGGTATAATGATTTTATAGGCGGAATCCTGTAATTTTACGAGAATTCGACAGAATCTGCCTCGTGCCTAGACGGTATCAGAATTTATCGATTATTTGTAGTATACTTAATCGATGAATTTTTGAATTTAATGGTTAATGCGTATGTCAGCGACTTTGGTATTTTTTGCAACAGTTATGCTACGGAGATAATGTTAGTATAATGATTTTACAGGCTGAATCCTGTAATTTTACGAGAATTCGGTAGAATCTGTCTCGTAGACGGTATCAGAATTTATGAATTATTTGTAATTTACTAAATCGACGAATTCTAAAGGTTTAAAACCGATCAATGCACATGTCAACGACTTCAATTACATCGAGTTAAATTTAATTAATAAACTCCTTACATAATCATTTGCACTTAAAAAAAAATCCATCGAAGACTACCCTGTCATTAACCCCGCTACAATTAACCGAACCTTCAAACTCCAAACCAACAAGTACCAAATAATTAACATACTCTCACTACCTCCACCAGAATTTCGATTTCCAATCTATACAACAACCTCCAACATTTCCGCTACCGCAAACCAACGACTTAAACGACGATCACCCTCAACCTCGCAAACATAATCCAATAAACAATCCTCGATTAAATTTATTCCCAACGAAACAAGAATAACGAAAAAGCTGCAGCCCCCTGTCATTAACCGCGCTACAACTAATTAAATTACTCCCAATTAAACGGACTTAACGACCGTCTCATCTCGAGCCTTAAATTCTCGTGAGGCATCTATTTCGACCCTATCATTAACCGTAACTCCCCCCCCCCCCCCATCCCCCTATTCCCCATCCCACCCTCCACCGTTCGCAGTGGCACAATCGACTGCGGGCAGTTTGCGCGGTGGTAAAAAAAGCGTTCCCTGACGAAAGTGAATAAGAAGGAATGGGTCGGGGCGTGAAAGTGTACGGCAGGCTTACCGTAAGGATGCCTTCGAAGAGTATGGAGAGAGGACGATGGGCAAGGAACGGGCCGGAGTCGGGAGCAGGTGAACTCGCGAGGGAGAGCAGGTGGACCAACGATCTTCGGCGTGTGGCACGCTCGTTGGCAGGCCTGGCCCGCGAGCCGGCGGGACTGACCTCGAGAATCGGAGATCCCGATGGCCACGCTTACCTTTCGCAGCTGCGCTTTATTGGCCGGCGAAACGAGAACTACCGTGCAATGCGTTCCGGTGTGCGGAGAGCGTGCAAGAGTATGAGTAATCTGAACGGGTGGTCGGTGGTCTTTATTTAAGCTATTTGCATCGGTGCGGGTAGAGGTGGACGGTGTTTGGTTTATTGGTTGTTATGTAAGAGATTTAGAGGGTGGCGTTAGGGGTATGGATGAGGGATTAGTTTTCTTTTAGTGTGGCATGCGGATAATGTGAGTTTGTTTGAGGAATTTAACCCATAACCTGCCACAAATAAAAAAATAAATAAAATTAGCTGTATATTTAGAGGTTGCAGTTATTAAAAGAAAACAATTTGATAGTGGGTCCCAAAAATGGGACGTTGACGGATAATGGATTAAACTGGTGGGAGATCTCTCTTTCAGTATTGTCTCTTGTGATGGTCGTGTAAAGGTATGGGGTATTTTGTTTAATGGTTATTATGTTTGAGAGAGTGGTTTCATCGCACGAATGTCAGTTGAATATTCTTGTATCTTTAATAAAGTTTTCGTGTGATAGGTGTAATCTGTGGTCAACGCGGATTCATATGGGTATTTTATATTATTATTCTATGATACCGTTTCATAGATTTGTTAAATGGTTAGTTATCAGTTTCGTTGTACAATTCATGTGAGTTGACATTCATCGTTGCATCTTTCTCACTTTCTTCCAGTAACAGAACACAAAGTTACTCTTTCTAATGTTACTACACACTTCGTGGTTAATCAGTACAGTAACACCCAATTTTCCAAAATTTGAGTCATATCTAATGGTAACTCACTACATATTCCAGTTTTCGGTTCACTGCCTGAATTATGATCATATTAACCCTCGATAAACCTCACCTATCCTAACCATGGTACCTCCTTAGCATTTCAAGACCAAGTACTACAACCATCTCACATATTCTCATCATCAGCGCGTAAAAACGCACAGAACCACATCGAGCTTGAAAAGTATTACCAACCCAACGCCCGCATACCAAAATTACCTGACACTCGATCAAGATGAACTTGACTTTGCGCCGATACCCAATCGAATCTGGAACTTTCACTGGAATTCATTGGCATCTGTCCAGCGGAAGCAAAAGCGACAGGCAAATTGGTCATCCTGGTCCTCTGTTATCCTTGACACCTCACTGGACCTAGCCCAGGCAGATTCTACGTTATCTGGCGAGTCGGAGGGATCCTGCGAGGATTTCCCTGGCAGGAAAACGGAGGGCCGGAGGATCGGCTGGTCGTTCCAGGATACGAACCTCCGGGGCAGGTAGATTCCTGCAGGAGGGAAAAGCTCGAGCTTTCGCGTGGTAAGCTGCTCCAGCCAACTTCCGGCAGCTGGCCACCCCACGGTCTGATCGCGGAACTACGCTGCGGGGGTGGAAGACGTGGCCTGCTTTATCGGCCATGTTGCGGAGGACGGGGAAAAATGGAAAGCGCTGTATGAGTAAAGTAGAGCAATTGGTGGATTATTAAGTTGTTCCGCTGAGAATTAGAGAATTTTGGTGTGTGGTTTCTTCAGGTGTTAATGGTATCATGATTAAGTGTTATGAATGAAAATTTTCATAGGAAAGTTAGTTATGTGTATAAAGTGTCATTAATGGGAATAAATAAATATCTAATAATTTCTCAGGAATTATTTTATTGCACGTTACATCGTATAAGGTCTCTACAAATGTCTATACTTAGTTCTTTCCACTAATCTGCTTTCTGTAACACCAGCCTCTTACCATCCAAAAAATCAATTACATCCTCCATTTATTAAGTCTAACTAGGCCAGAATAAAAATCGCCACCTTGTACTCCCTCCAAACTCTCCCAAACCCACTATAATTTCCCATCTTACCTAAAGCCCTAAAAACAATAAATTCGAAAAACTCTTCTCCCAGATCCTCGCATCAGGCAGACGCCGGCCCACCCTCCCACCTCGGAGCAAAAATCATCAAGCCCCTCCCACCTTCCCGGCAACGTCCGTCTCTTATCAGTCAACAGAGCCGTTCCGGGTCTCGGTTTCGTCACGCATCAACCCCACTCGATCCATCGTCGTCGGGCGGAAGAGCTGCGACCGGTGCGTCGCGCGAACGCGGAGGGAGAAGGACGAGGAGTAGGTGAAGGAAGAGGAGAAGGTAGAGGAAGGGTCGCCGGGCGAGGTCGGCGAAGGAAAGACCTCGAGTCGCGGAAGAAGCGGAAAAGGACAGAGAGAGGAGGAGGGAAAGAGAGAAAGATAGATAGAGAGAAAGACAGAGAGAGGGAGAGAGAGAGAGAGAGAGAGAGAAGAAGGGGAAGAAGGAGGAAGCCGTCGTAGCTGGCGTTATGCGAGATATCGCGCGCGATATACTGGGCGATATGGCCGCGCGCCGGCGCGACTGGCGCACCGGCAACGTGTGCCGCTGTCATACCAATTAATCGCCGGGAGATCGTTATCGCCATGGGATGTTTTCAGTCACGGCCTGCACTCTGGAAGCCGCAGTCATCGCCTGCGACGTCGAGGGCCAACGGACGCCCGACGTCGGACTTTTTTTCCGGAAAATTTTGAAGCAGAATGGCCGACTGCCTGAACGATGGCCGGACGACGTGTCGGCGGAATTCGATGGGATTCGATGTTGATTTTTGAGGATTCGGGGAGGATCGTTGATAAGCTGGGATAGAACTTTTGCGATTGGCGGTTGGGAGATTGGGTAGATTTGAGAGGTTCATGTTGGGAATAAGTGTAGTTTAGGTTGTAGTAGTATTTAAGAACGTAACTGTTTATTGAATTATATTATTTTGTAAATAATATAATTCAGTAGATTATAATATTATTATTACTGAAAATCACTTGAAAATTAATTAAATTGTAGTAATTACAATTATAGCGTTGACCGAATTCGCTAAAGACCTAATGTTATACATCTATCACTGACGGTCGAAAACCGGTTGCTGCAACCTTAATTTACATTGTAACATTATTATATGATAAGTATGCGGGTTAATATATAGAATGTATCAACTTAATTATGACAGCATTTACATAGTTTTCGTCGTCCGTACTTAAGTACTACATACTCCATATTAACTATCTTTAACTAAACATGCACGGGTACATACACCTCACATATGGTACGCCAGAAAAATTCAATCTCTCAGCAAATAATTTCGAGATACCTAGTATATTCGAAATAAGTTCAATAAACATAAATATCTTACATACATCAGAAAAATTCAATCTTTCAGCAAATAATTTCGAGATAAATAGTACATTCGAAACAAGTCCGATAAACATGAGAAAAATCATGTTACTCCCATTCCACAAGTGAGCGACACCAACGTCGCGAAATTCGAAAAGGAGTCTACGTCCGGCTAACGGTAAAAGGTCGAAACTGCCGAAGCGACCGATTTCTCTCCCTCGATCTTCCCACACGTCCTTCTCGCATCCCGCACACGCGCTCCAATGGTTCCCTTGCGCGCGCGCGACAACGCGAACGGGACAAGGACAGGCGAAGATCCCGGCCGAGCCGAACGTACTGACCGGCGACCCGCCTTGAATTTCATTCACACAGCGACGAGGTCGCGTCTACTCGCTCCGGCCAGCGCTGAATACAAAACGTCGAGTCCCGACGCCGCCGAAATGAGGGGTTCCTTAATTCACCGACAACGGGACGCACCGAGGATTTATGGACAGTTTATGACTTTCCCCCCGATTTTATTGAGAGTCGCCGTTTCAGCCGTTTGGGTGGGAGTTCTTGGAGTGGTCCGGGACTGGAATTGATAAATGTGTGTACGCTGGGTAGATGTTGGATATTACAGGGTTTTGGAATCGGTTGTTTATTGCTTGTTAGTTGCTAAGAGTAGGGTTCGTATGTAAGTTTTGCGGGAGTAATTTTTGAGAAATCTTTTAGTATTATTTTCTGAGTATGGTAATGGGCACTATGAACAAGTCGAAATTAACAGTGGAAGAGTTGAATATTGATACCAGACATGCAATTATTGTTTAGAACAGAATTTAAGTTACGTATTACTTTAAAAAATAGTGACGTTTCTAGATACTCAATTTAAAATAAAATAAAAGAATAGCTACCAAAATTCGACTCGGCCTCCATCCTTCAAAAATATCGAATCTTCACTCCCCTCAAAATTCATCGCGCTCCACCTTCGACCTTCCATCCGACAAATCTCTCGACGACAGAATCATCCGCATCTGAGCCAAGTTCAATCGACGACCGCCCACGGCCGAAAAATTCATATTCCACCCCCCTCCCCCCTCCCTAATCCTTTTTCTGGCCAGTCGCGTCGGCTGGAAACGAACGGCGAGAACGAGGCCGGGACGGCTTCGCGGATATTGTCGGACGATAGGGGAGGGGGTGGAAGAGGTCGGGGGTGCGGAATGAGCGCGAGCGAGAGCAGCGGAGAAGAAATTACGCGAACGACAGAAAAAGACAGCGCGTTTAAGTATAAGAACGATATAGCAAGACTCGAAAAAGATAAAAAAAGGAGAATACTGGAATAAGTCACGCAGATGTACTGGCGGTATAGAAACAAATAACAAAGTGGTCGATAGCGAGGGTAAGTGCGGGGGTGTGCAACGTCTGCGGGACGGACGGAAGTAATAAAATGGTCGGCGCTGGAAACGAATCGATGTGGTAGACTGGGAGTAAAGAAAAAATTAGCCAATTCTTTCGGTGTGAGTATCGAGACTCGAGTTCTCGGAATGGCGAAGCAGGTGATCAACAATATTAATTGCACTTGACAAACATTGTCATATATCAACCTACCCGCATGGGGAATGATGACAGCAGGGGTGAGAGAATTAATGTCGTAATTAAGCAATAAGAATTAATTCCAACCGATCGGCAAAAAAAACGAACAGATTAATAGATTAACACATTAACTATAGCTCCTACAAAACCTTACCTAACAATCGTAAAACCTGTCATCCCTCAGCTGCCGCCCATTGAAAACGTACTAATAGACAAATACCGAAAATCCGGCATATCTCTTGGCAGAATTCTACCCCCTTAAAAAATGGGTAGAAAAATGGAGCAGTGGAAAGACATGTGCCAAGAGAGTAACACATTAACTGTAACTCCTACAAAATCTTACCTAACAATCGTAAAACCTGTCACCCCTCAGCTGCCGCCCATTAAAAACATACTAACACAAACATACAACACAGGAACAAAAATCCGACATATCTCTCGGCAGAATTCTAGCCCCTTAAAAAATGGATCGAAAAATGGAGCAGTGGAAGAACATGAGCCAGCCGTAAAAGACCAACGCCTCTGCTGGCGAGTCGGTAAGAGTAGGAAGCGTCGGGTGATTGATTTTTGTCGTGGCTTCGGCCGCCGCTATCCGCTATATCCGCGATTGTGCGCGGGCGGACGAGCAGTTTGGCATCGAGGAAGGGGTTGAAACAGACAGAGACAGCCATCCAGAAATATATACACATATATATAAAGATGTATAGATATAGATTGCTCGAGCGCGAGAGAGAGAGAGAGAGAGAGAGAGAGAAAGAGAAAGAGAGAGAGAGGTAGGGGATGTTGAAGGGACGTAGAAGGGCGCGGGAAAGGGAAAACGGGGAAAACGCTTTGGTGCGGTGAAGCGACGACGGCGGGCGTCGCGACGCCGTCCACCGATTGGCGGTCACCGTCCCCAGGGGGCGGCGCTAATCACCAGACCGTGCACTGCCGTGAGTCTCCGCTGCACTCGCCTCGAAAGCACTCTACCGTGCATCGCTGCTTCTGTATACCCGGCGTTCTGTATGCCTAGTCCCGACGAGTCGTGTTTGTGTGCCGGCCAGAGAGAGACAGAGAGAGATGGATAGAGATAGAGATAGAGAGAGAGAGATAGGGGGGAGAGAGGTGAAGAACGAAAGAGGGAGAGGACCGGGGGAACAGGATGTAAACCGACGACTATGACGACGGGAAATGGAATCGCTGAGTCCCCTTGTACTTCGGAGAGAGAGAAAGGCGGAGGAGGCGGAGAGTGCGGACCGATGAGGATGGGATCAGTGGGAAAGGATGCGATACCCACGGCGAGGAACTGTTCTCGGATCCTGGAGAGGAGTGGGAGAGTTTTTGGGGCTCGGGTCAGTTCCATCGGCGAGATGTCGAGAATTTTTCTTGTATTTGAGAATGGCGGTGTAGGATGATGGGGATGTTTGGAGTGAGGTGTGGATTTGATAGTACTGGGTTGGGAGGGTTGATATTGATTTGTGTGGGAGATTTTTGATGTTATGGTGCTTAAATTGCAGCTATGACTGAATCAAGTTCGATATAGTCATTTTTTGGCCTATGCGTAGTACAAACTCGTTCAAATGAAAATATAATATTCATGTAACATTTTGTTGAAAAATTGAATATACTCAAAATCATTCTGAACGATTAGCAAGTATTATTTTCATTTCATAAAATAAGTGCGTCAGCAATAAAAAATTGACCGAATTTAAATGTTAGTAGGTTCTCGTAGCTTTTATTATACATTCTCGCCAACGTCAACTCAAAATCTGTCAATCTTCCGAACCCTTCCTACCTATTTTAGAGAAACCGTTGCCGATGTATCAAGGACAGGATTCTTGAACGGCAAGTAAAAATAAAATAAAAAAATTGCCAAGCCACTCAAATTCCGAGTTCCCGTCGCGGATCGGCGCGGGTTCGAAAAATACGGAAGGGAGGCGCGTCGGAATGCACCGTAACTCTCTGTGCGCATCCAGTCGGCGATGCCAACCCCCTTTATAATTACACGCTCCCGCGAATGTAACGCGTAATGTAATGCGAGGCGCAATTTCTCTCCGCGCCGCCGCCGCTAATGTTGCTCCTTCTTAACGTCAATTACAACGGGACAAATAAACACCGTAATTAACTCAGTTCACGACGCGCGCCCAAGATGTTGGCCATCCTGCTCCCGCCGTCGAGCCAGACTCTCTCCCTACCAGGGCCGCTGTACGGGGTGGTCGTTAAGTGGCGGCGTAATTCCAGTCGGAGCGCAGTAAAAAAATGTTGTAAAGCCGCCCGGAATTGCGTGGGCATAATTCCATCGGATTGTCAGTAATAATTATGTGCGTCGCGGCGCGCGGGAGGATGATTCGATGATAGTAATTGACGTGCAATTTTAAGCATTTTTTCTCCCGAATTCGGGTAGATTAGAAGCGTAATCATTCTCTCGCAATTTCGATTGCGTAGAAACATCTTATTCCTTCAATACGTAACAGATTAGAAATGTCAGTAATGCGACAACGTTAGTTACAAATTTACAATTACAACTGGAATAATGAAATAAAAATATCTAAAATTCTTGCAAGTTTCAGTTCCATGCGCTTGCAAGTATGATCTTTGCGCGGCACCGTGTATACCGTCTCATTCTTTCAACACGTAACAGACTTAAAATCTCAGTAATTTCACTGGATTAGTTACAAATTTACAATTACAACTAGAATACTAGAATATTGAACTAAATATATCTAAAATTCTTGCTATCGGTTCCTTGCGCTCGCAAGTACGATCTTTCCGCGACACCGTGTATACCGTCCCCACTTTCCTCCCCGTCGAAATTCCTCCTTCCCCCCCTCCCTCCCACGTACCCTTTCTCGCCTCACGTCTTAATTTCAGCCATCGGTACACCAATTACCTCGTCCCGTGTGTTCCGCGGGGCGTACGCACACCATTAGAGGAAGCTTCGTTTACGAAAGCTCGCTGCTCCAAGGTTCACGTGCGATTAGACGCGGAACCGTGCCGTTTCTCAGAGCTACACCCACTCACCCCCCCACCCTCGACGTTTCCCTCCCCCCTCTCGCCCACCGTTCGCCGCCAACTTCCCTTATCTCGCATCTTATCGGGCCTCAGAAACGCGCCGAGCGATTCCCACCGATCGGCCGCGATCTTTACATCGGGAACTCTCATCCGCCTTCCGCGATGTAACTGTTCGATGCCTCGGTTAACATTGGCTGATAGGGATTTTGATATTTTTTCGCGTAGGGTGAGCGAGGTGATAAGTATGATTTAAGGGTTGGGTCGTTTTAGCGTTTTCTTTTGGTGGGTAAAGCGACTGTAATTTGGGTATTTTTAGCTGTAAGCTGCGGTGTAAGTGTAACGCTGCCTTTAGTCACGATCAGCTGATAGAGGTTTTAACCTTTTATACCGAGTAGGGTAGGCGAGGTGATATATATGATTTAAGGTTTGGGTTTTTTTTAATAGTTTTCTTTGTTACTGTGTAAAGGGATTGTAATTTGGGTAGTTTAATATGTATACGATGTAAGTGTCCGCATTTGTCTTCTCACTAATGCTATTTGCCGAGTGAGTACAGAGAGTTACAACCATACGTCTGGCAATGTATAAGAGAACATTTTGAAAATTGTCGATTGTATCATCTTTCCTGCTATCAATAATTACACTGCCGATGAAACGAACTGCTACTCAACGACCGCGCTATCATTCCGAACGTGCAACGTCCAATGAATACGTAACTCCATATTCATAAGTAGAGAACTACCGTACTGGTCCAGTCCGCGACTCAACCTATACCTCAAGTAGGAAAAGAATCCGTCCACTCCGTCACCCAATCCACTCCTCCGAACGCCAACCCACCCCTCCATCTACTCATCAACAACCCTAACTCTCACTCTGACCGACATCACAATCCATCCCTCCCAGCATCCGAACGCACCTTCAACCCATTCCAGTCGACCCAAATCCAAACTCCGTCACCGTATTCTCCACCCCCGACTCTCGAAAAACCTTGAGACCAAAAAAACACCCCCGACACACGTCCCATCCCCAGCGCACTCCGATACGCCGCCTCGGTGGCAAACGTAGTTGATAAAGGCCGATAAATCGCGAGTAAAACGGAGTGATAATATCGTGCCGCTCGGAGGGGGGGAAGAGGGAGGAGGGTGGAACCTCTCGGTGAAGAAACGCAGAAGATCGGAGGTGGGAGAGGGGAGGAAGGAGCCGAAGGTGGCCGACACAAAGCGAGCCAGTCGAATCCAGACAAGGATCGACGTCGAACGAGAGAGGCGGGAAGGTCTCAACCTCGCCGGCGGAGAGGAGTCCGAAGGTGGAGAAGGTAGGTGGGGAACGCTGCGTGCATGGGTGGGGAGACGGCGCTGGAAGGGGCCCGGGGCGGGGGTGGGGGTAGGCGGGAAGTAGGGGAGGAGGTCGAGTCGGCGAAGGGGAAGTCGAGGACGTCGTTTCGCGAGGCGAGAGCGAAGGAGAAGCTGACGATGTCGACGTAGGAGGGACCAATGGACATGCGCGGGTGTGCCGCGACACCACGGCGACCTTCTGGCCACCTCCAGAAACAAAATGGCTACCGTGGCTTGAGGCGGCCACGACAGATGGCGCCAGCCGCATCGATGCTTGCGGCTCGAAGCTTTTTCGGGTTGAGACCGATTCGAATGTGAGGGTTTTTGAGGTCGAGGTTAACATTTTTTGGGCTGGAGGATGGACTTCGATTCCACGTTCTTATAAGCCGCAGTTGGGCGTCCACTGCAATTTCTGTTAAGGTGGAGTGGGGTAGAACCGACCCAGAAATTGTACAGTTTACTTTGAACTGATGGATTTTGTATCTGTTCCACTGCAATCTAATAATCTTAGAGTTTTTATTTAGCGCATGGTTTATTCTTTAAGTTGCATTAATTTGGATTAAACATATCTTCTGAAACTTATGATTTTTGTAATAAATTAAAAACAGTGCGGAACTGGGGCAAAACCGGCCAACCTGTTTAAATATGATCGAATCTTATATCCTTACATTATGGAGCAAACGCGGAATTATTATTAGTAATACGAACTTTGTCAAACGAGTGAAACTGAGAATCACAGAATACAGGGCGGCCACCTATGTTGAATACTATCCAAACCATTGAATACTAACTAAAGGAAGATTTCTACCTTACAGTTGGTACAATGCAACGTATATTGGAATAAATAAGGGCCTTTCGGATTTTCCCGGTGTACGGATTTACCCCACTGCACCTTATAGCGGACACCAAGTATATTGAGTCGCATTAGCAAGATGAGCAAGAAACCGTCCTGTCAAGCAAATTTGCACAAATTGCGTATTCCGGGAACTTTCGCTTCCCAATTACCGTTATATCGATTAGATCGCGAGGTGGAATTTCCCGTCGCGACTCGTCGTTCGGCCGAACATGAACGAACTGAAATCGCGTTAAGCGGCGTTACTCTTCGCGCGCGGCACACAAAGCTGGTTTCGTCAAACTGGATATTCAACTTTTGGAACGGGGAGCGTTCGGAAACTTTTCTCAATGCTACGCTCCGTGCGTCAAGTGCGAGTCAATTATGCGAGTCTGCCGATAGCCATCTCCGATGCCTCCGTAATTATCCGGCTTCTGTGCGAGCCAATAGCGTTAACGCAAATTATTTCACCCACGATTCGGATGATAATTGAATTCCGGATCGACGACAATTTTTTCCGCGCACGCGGAGTCCGATGTCGGTCAGAGTCGATCCCGATTCCTCGCAGTCAGTCACAGTCGGGGAGCTGAACAAATTTATTGTAATTTTATTCACTCCGCTTATCTAATCTCACTTTTAAAGCGTCCAAATTAGACAGTATCACTGTTAGAGTTCTCACGTTCATTCGGAGCTGAGAAGTTGAATGAAAATTCCAGAGATGAAAGTATCGTACTTGACCTACATGAAATTTCCTTTGAACGCTTCAAAGTTTAATGCTGTACACATCATTATATTCCAGAATCATCGGTCTTACAATTCAGGTTCAACCCATTAACGCCTGAATTATTCTTTACTTGGAAAAATATTTACATTTGTATTTCCTTATCATATATCTCCAAATAATTATCATAGAAGCCATTCTTTCTTATATATGACTTGTGTGCCATATATGGCACCGTAGGCGGTAATTGGTTAAACCTACAAACAAATCTAAATCCAACAACGTAACTTTTCGTCCAACAAAACGCCTACAAAATTAGTCGAGGTGTAAAAATGGTTAAGTCCAATTACTTTATTCACACCTCGAGCAATTAACTCGATCGTCAGCGCTCTCGACAGGCCGACAGTCCGATCGGATCGATTCGATCCTCGATCGCGGAGTTACGGAAAATCTTATTCGATACACGGTGTTAATTTGTCGAAAGCAGTCGCGTCAGCGTGCGGCGAGTGAATATCATTTGAATGCATTAAGCCTCTCTCGGCGGAGCCCTTGTCCTCTCTCTGTCTTGCACACACACACACTCACACACACGTATACATACCGCTCCTCCGTTTCTGCTTCTTTCCTCCCTTTCTACGTTCGCGTTTGCGTACTGCGCGGCCAACCTCGGTTAAAGGTATATTTCCTACGTGCGTCCGACGCACGCGTCGGAAGAATTTTTGCTGTTGTCGAAAGCGATTCATCCCGTAAATTCCTGTATTAATACTGCGGAAAGGATTCTTTTTTTTGTGAATTATTTTGAAGGGTATTGTTGTGGATGCAGATTTCTGATGTAAGATGAAAGGTTCTGCTTCTACTGTAAGTGATCTGATCGCAGACGCATGCGATCAATTCAGGTAATGCTCAGATTTTCTACGCGCGTCCGCCACTGCCACTCACAGAATTCTGGGCAATTCAATCGTTTTCTTGTGAGTTTGAAATCTTGCGTTCTGCCGCAGAAGTATTCCGAACGCAAACGCTATCGATCCACTTTACTCTACTTCATCTCTTCAATTCCTTCTCTTGCAAAAGTGATCATTTGTGTGTCATCCCGTCAGTTCCTTTTCTTGCAAAGGTGGTACGTGTCGTATGAATCACTAAACTAAACTAGCCTTTTACTTTCAACGAGATTCATTCTTGAACTCGCACGCAGAATCCGATCATCTTTCGCAAGCGTCCAGAAATAAAGACAAACTGACCCTGCAAAGGACAAAAAACAATTCTAACATCGATCTCCTCCAACCTGAAGCAAGAAACTCACCCAGCATCAACCCATTAGCTGCCACGGTCCCCATTTGTGGATTTTCGAATTTCTAAAATTATACACACAACCTTCTAACTATACGTATAACATAACTATAACATATCCGACCCAAAACGAAAAAATTAAAATTTTACAGTTGGATCAAAAATCGCAAAGTCATCTCGGATCCGAGAAATCGTCGGCAATCCGAGCGTAGGAGAGGCGTCGTTCTGCCAGGAGCGACGCCGACGCCGTGGTCGTCGGGCATAAAGCCGGGAAGAAGCGTCGAAAGGGAAAGAGAGACGGGCCTGTCGGCGACATTGATTGGCGAGCGACGGCAGGCTGGCGGTCGGTCGGACCATCGGTCGCTCGGCGTCGCTCGGATGTTTTTAGGAGGGTAGATAGGAGCCGGAGCCCTCATGCATATTCAACGGCACTCTCAACTCCTCCGTCACAGGAGGGAAAGAACCACCCCCCTCCTCCTCCGCCGCCCCCGTGGGCGCCCCTTCGACCCCTATCTCGCGAGCGAAAGTTCGAGAGCGAGAGAGAGAAAGAGAGAGAGAGAGAGAGAGAGAGAGAGAGAGAGAACTCTCGACTCGACTCGACTCGATAGACGGAGACCAAAATAAGAGAGACGCCAGGGGGGGTGGCTATGAAGAGAGGGTGCCAGAGATGACGGGAGAGGAGTCTCTAGGGGTGCTCACGATTTCCTTCATATTCCGCGTCGACTTTTGTCGGCGGAAGATAACCGGGCGACCGGTCTGCCCGACAATTCCATTTGCCGCGGACAACTTTTGCAAGAGGACGAGGGTACCGATTCTAATTGTCCGCCTTTTCAATGGGCCTGATTAAATGGGGTGGGTTGCCTAGGTTTTCGTTGACGGAGAGGAGTTCTCGGACCGCTCAGGTTGACCTGGATTTCGACAGGGTAGGGTGATAGTTGTAAGTTGTAGGAATTTTAGATTTTTATTTCGGATTTTTAGGTTTTTAAGGGTGGTTTGTCGATGGAATCATATCGATGGAATGCAAATTCTTAGTGATTTATATTGCCAATGATTAACACAATATTTTTAGGACTGTATACTTTGGGGTGTTCTTTGATTGTATGTTGATCTTATATCTCCTCCGTAGAATAATACCACCCCCATTTGCATACGGCCAATTATCAGTGCATGCATCTGGGCAGGTTTCGTTCGCGACCGTGTCGCCCGATGCGATTTTCCCGATAGTTTCATATCTTGGAACGGTATACTTCTTCTAATCTGCTCTATTTCCCAACACGTTCCAACTGAACCTCCTACTCAGATTACCTCTTACAACAGTATAATTCTAATTACTTCAATATCGACAACCACATACAGCATTACCAAATTCTAATCGAATTTACTGCAATCATTAAAATACAAAATTACATTAATACTCTAATATCAATAATAAAATAATATTAAAGAAAATATAATTAAATATAACCGTCGAAATAGAAAATTACTCGTTGTTATAAACTAGCGTACAGTATCAACCTCAACTAATCCCAATACCACAACGCCCAGAAAATCCGTCGCGTGCCACTTCACCCCCGATACCGCCAACCTCCGCCACCTAAAAAAAAAAAAAGCCAGTCTCATTCCCATTTCGGCTTCCAGGCCGAATCTTATCGTTCCTTACGAATCGAGGCTGGCCGCGAGGTCAAGGCGGCCACGCGAACGACCATTCAAACGAATCCCGGCCGTGCACGAGGTCGCCCCTCTCCACCCTCCCTTCCTCCACCCTCCTCCCCTCCCCTCTCACCCCGATCGGCGAATCGGACGTCTTCCCCGGCCGACGATAACGTGCGATCGAATCGCACGCTTCCCGGATCTCGTCACCTGGCTTGACCCCCGACACTGGATTTAGACGTTTCGAGAGGCTCGCGGGTGCGCGCGAGCGCGCGCGCGCACGCTCCGGAATGGAATTACAATGCATGTCGCAAACGTGACGGGAAATATTCAGCGAGCCCTGACGGCGCGCCGACGCGAAAGTGACGATCGCGATGCTTCGATGCGTGCCGGTTTTCAGAGTGTGTGGAAGAGAGAGAGAGAGAGAGAGAGAGAGAGAGAGGGAGAGAGAGAGAGAGAGGAGTGTGTCTGTGTGTGTATGGAGGTGGGCGAATCGTTGGATGTTTGTGCAGCGGCTGGTGGATGGGTGTAACGCGCAGTTGATCGAGAGATGAATGTTTGAGTTTTTATTTTTTTTTCTCGTTCATGGAGGGTTTGAAGGTTGAGATGCAAAAGGGAATGAAATAGAGAGTGGCTGGAATTTGTTTCTTGGGAGTGCTTCGATTTATTGTTTGTGGTTGTTGTGTGTAGAGAATGTGTTGGATAGAGAAATGTGAAACTCGAACAGAAAGATGAATTGAAACGGAGGATTTTGATTTCTGTTTCTTTGTGGAGCTTGGATAACGTGATGTTTTGTTGTTTGTTCAATAGATTTTTAAAACGCGTCCTGTAATAAAAATCGGACGACCGAGATGAACAGTTCGAATCGCTTGTCTGCGTGGAGTATGTATTTCGAATGGACGTCGAATCGGGGAATGAATATTAGAGATAGCTGGTTCCGTAGTCAACCGTACTGTTTTCGATGAATTATAGATGAACGTAATACAAAATTAATTGAGACATCAGTCCACCCAGAATGTACCGTACTGCGTATATGATTTTTAATCGATTGCAATCGATATACGTTCTACTCATCAAATTTGCCTACCACAATTTACACCAAAAGTTAAAACAATACCATCCCAAAAACTGTATTGTGATTCAAAAAATTACTTTAAAAATTCCTACCACCCTTAAAAAAGTATTTTTGTCCCAAATCGGGATTCGAACCGTCTCCAAATCCGAAAACCGGCATCCCACCCCCTGGACAAGCCTTCCCCGTCGCTCTCGCTGTGCAAAAAATCTTCGGGAATCCCCGACACGATACCTTCGGGCGGTAGGCGCCCGGTTACGACGGGCGATAAATTCCGCAAGCGAAGATTCCCGCGGTTGAGAACTGCGGAAGCGTCGAGCTATACGCTTAGCGAGTCTGAGTCTGTGGCTTCTCCGGGGATTGATATCCCTCGTCTTCCCCTTTGATATCCACCCCCCGTGCGGGCTCCCCAGCAGCTTCCCCCCACCCCATATACGTCTGTCCTCTACCGTCCTCCGCTTTCGTCCTCCACCCCTGCCACACTCCTTTCCATCCTAGGCTACCCTCCGCTACCCTCTGCCGCCCTCCGCCACCCTCCGCCACCCTTTACCACCCTCTTCCACCCTCCTGCTACCCTCCACCCCCCTCAGCATCCCTTTGGCTCGCCGGATTCCAGCATCCCTCCTACGGTTCCATATCGGCTCAGGCGCCCTTGTTCGTCTCGGTCGACACCCCCTTCGCGCGGGCCAAGACAGATCGAACCACCCTGTTTACACTGCGACGCGATGATTTGCCAAATTAATTAGTTTGCGCCGGCCCAGAATGCTCCTCTCGCCTCTCGTCGGCGAGTCGCCATTCTTAACGCATTAGCGGCTGTGCGGGCGACGAGTTCTAGGTGATAAAGTTGAGGGTGGGTGGGTAAATAATTTTTTTGGGGTGGGACATTCTTGTTGGGTGGATTGGCGATGGAGCTACTTTTTCGATTTTTTCAGGTTGCGGAAGGATGATTGAGTGGACTAATTATAATTATGGGGTGAGATGATGATTTTTGTTCGGTGAAGTATATTAAAGTTGTAAATATGGAAGACGTAAAGTATAATTCTCCTTAATCCTGCATAATTCCCAATTGACAATCGTTAGTTAATCTCGGCAAACACTATCTGCGCATTGCGAATCTTCATTCACTCCCCAACAAAATATTTAACGATAGGCTTCCATAATTAACAGCACTCTGAAAATTTTTGCGTAATTCCACTGTATTAACTTCTTACAACGCAAAATTAAATCTGCGATTCAAGAAGCAACGCTTACCGAATTACCTCAATACAGTCAGCTGTGTTTGACGACTATATCCGTCTTGCTAATTAAACTCTAATTTTAGTCGAAACTAAAATATATCTATAAATTTCAATATGTTTGGAATCTTTGCAAATAAATACAAAATAAAACAAATTGAGACCTGTTTTCCGAAAAGACCACAGCTGACTGTTCAATAAAGTATCCGTTTACCGTCTAAAATTGTCGTACCAAACTCAACGCTCCTGACCAAAATTCGAAAACTACCCCGCCCACCCCAAACCTCCCCCAATGCCAGTCGCTCGCGACGCTGCCTCCTTCACTCTCGCTCTCCATTCCTCCCTTTTTGCCACCGCTCCTTCGCGCAGACGTCCTTTCGTCCGTTTGTCTTCGAAGTTGGCGGCAAAAAGCTGGAATAATCATCGCCAGCCGAGGGTTTCATTAACGGCGCGAAGGATGGGTCCCCCCTGCCCCCTGCTCCCTCCCCCGGTAAATTTCTAACGAGCCACCCGGAACGCCAGTCTTCCCCCGAAAGAACCTCGATCCAACCCCGCGGACTCTTTTTCGGCAAAAAGTGCGCGCGCCGAGGCCGCCGGATCGTTAAAGCGTAAAAATCGGACGATACGACGTGACTAATGAGGAGTACGTCCGTAACTCGAGGACGACGCAGGAAGCCGAGAGCTGGGCTGCCGACGTTAATGAAGTATCGGTTTCATTAGGCCTCGGTACCGTTTTAATGGACCAACTCCGAGGTTTATGGTCGCCGATCGGCAGCTCGAGATATCGAGGCGTTCCTCGCTGAAGCTCGATCATGCGAGGGTGGAGTTATGTTGGAAAATGGGAGATGGCTGATGATGGTGGGATAGAGGTCTTTCTTTTTTTGACGTCAAGGAAAATGTTCGGAAGACTTCTGGCCGCCTGGTGGGACAGAGGTCTGGACTGGGAAATGTTGATAATTAAGGATATGATGGTGGGATGCGGTGGAGTTAACCCTTAGTGTACGGATTGCCAAGTATTTGCAACCATAAACCTGCTCCATAATATAAAAATTCTCAAATTAAATATACAATTTCACGAGATTTCAGGTACGAAAACTAATACTAAAAAACTTTCAATATTTTCAATATTCTCAAAATCCTCAACACTTCTACCCCCAAAAATATCGACCTTCACACTGCAAATATCAAAGCATTGATATTGAAAAACTACCCTTAAATGATTTCTACCCAAAACTGGACTTGGTTACACCCGAGCGGATTTCTCGCGATTCCGATCGTTCCTCGCCGACGCTTTGGCCGAGGGTAGTCAGACAGAAGCGGACTATGATGGTTTTGAGCGTAGCGAGCGGTCGTAAAAGCGAACACTTTCTTTTTCGCAGCGTCTCGTCGCTCCGGGCGTCGAGAGGCAGGGGCGTTGCCGGCGAAATGAAATTAAACGGGTCCCTTTTTCGTCCGGCGCGGAGGGCAAAAACGAGCGTGGACATCCGGCACTAACCCTTCGCCCGGAGGTCTCTAAGGGAAGGAACGGGAGACGGGCCGGAGGCAGACTGCGCAGTTTAAGCATTCAATCGCGCGAATTCGCGCCAGAAGCTTCCTTTCGATTCTCAGACACGATTCAAAATGTTTAGCTTCAGAATGCCTGGATTTTCAATGCACGATGACAAAAACTGAAGGCAAAGGTTATAAACGTTTTCTATCAATTTTATTGGTAATTTGTTAACTGATAAAATTAAATTGAGTACTCGTTGCTTTGGATTTATTCTGATTTGGAGTCGTCCGTTCAGGAATCTATACTTCTACTGATTTTCATTTCATGCAACTAGATTTTCACTATCTTACAATTTCATTAATTTCATATATATAATTTTTTGACTACTCAGAAGTAGAAGCTTCAACTTTCAACATTCCCGTAATTGCGAGAAAATGACTCCGACGCAAACTAATTTCAATTCCTTCATGCCTTCCACATGTCGTTACGTAAGTTCGGTTCGGCCGTCGCGAAAAATGTCGGCGCGATTATCGTAGTTGCTTATCGCGGTCGTTCGAACGATCGCCACACTTCTCTGCTCCTCCCTGACGACCTAGAGGCCGAAAGCACTCCGCCCACGCCGCCATCGCTCAAACTCCATATTCCGCCAGTCGACCTTTTTTTCCTCAACTCGCCACAGGCCACTGCTATCGTTACAGTACTGTTTAATACCAATTTTTGTCGCACTGAATCATTATTTTCCTTCATTACATTGTTTCATTCTGGCAATTCGAATAAAAATTAATAGAAATCGACAGTTCGAAAGTTGAAAAGTACAGACCACTGATAGAAACGTAGAAACGTGTCCCACTAAATTCAGTGAAAGAAACAATTGTAGACATCGATTTTCAGGCCAAAGCGGAAAATGTAACAAAGAGTGGAAACTACCAGATTAAAGGATACCACCAACGAACTGCAGTTAGCACAAAACTGAACCCTACAAGAAAGACAAAAAAATAGGAGAGCGACCTAAAAATTTATCGAGCTGAAAGCAGGATGGCTATACAAAATCCATAAAACAAAGGAGTTGAAGCGTGAGAGGAGGATGGGAGAAAAAAGCGATGGTGCGAAAAAGATGGAAAGTATGAGGGGAGGGGGTTGGGCGGGGGGGTGGGGGTGGACAAGATGATGGATGGTCCCTCTTCACCCTTAGCTGAGGGCGTCCCGACGCTCACGACGATGCTGACGCTAATGAGCAAAATATGAGGCGCCACCCTCCCCTTCTCGACTAAGGCCGACACCCTCTTCCACTTCTTTCTCTTTTTATCCTTCATGGCGCGGCCAGCCTCATTCTGGCCATCGCTGTCCTCGCACTGTGCTCTCCTACTCGCTCCTCATCGAACTTTCTCATTTCGGCTGCCCCACGTCGATTTTCCTTTTTATTTCGGCTCGAGCGAAAGGTCGTTGATCTTCGCTTCGGGTTGTTTAAGAAGTTTGCATGCGGCTTGGATCATTTTTTGGCTGAATTTTTTAAAAGTTTGGATGTCATGCATGAAAGTTTGTTCAGAAGAGATATGGAAAATTTTATTTTTAGTTGTCTGAATCTTAAAGTGTATTTTGGTGAGTATTGATGCTTGTGGTGTACAAGAAGTCTGGATATGGAGTGAATTATTTTGTTCAATGGTTTAGCAATTTAAACTCATATTTAATGTATATTATTTTGTTATATGTTACGAGTATCGGAATAGTGCGAAATATTATTTTTGTGCGATTATTGTCGAAACAAAAGTTTTTATTTCTCAACTATATTAAATAATTCAAAAATTACAATAAAAATCCTCTTGATCACTGATCCATCCAAATAAAAACCAAGGATCACCCAAAAGAATCAGTTCACAAATTCACCTAGTTAAAAACGCAAGGATCCGCCACAAAAATCAGACCGCAAATCGACCCAGTCAAAAACGCAAGGATCATCCACAAAAATCACACCCACCCCCGAAAGCCGAGTTGATCCCCGAGAACAGTAGCACCCCATAAGCCCGCCGCGACTCGACGATCGTCAGCAATCAATTCCTCCGAAAAAAGCCACCCCCCTTTGCGAGCCGGCGCGGAGACGAGCACCTACTTTCGCATGAAATCCGTTTTTAGCGACAGATCGTAAAGCGATTTATGTGCAGGAGGCCGAGGCTGTAACGGTCGATAGTAAACGGTAAACGCACGCCGGCGGTAAACGTTCTCTCCCAGAACGGCGGAGTGTCGGTTAGTTGCCGCGTAAACCGCTTTATTATCCGACCCACCCCCCACGGCCAACCCCCGGACACCACCCTCCGCCCGCTCGCTCGCGTGCCGGCTAGTTACGCTTCAATAGAAAAATCATAAACAGCACCCCTCCCACTCTTCGGCCGTTCTTCTTCCCGCCTTTTTTTATTCCACTGTCGCGTGCGCTCTTAATAATAAACAGCCACTTCCGGCTTGCGCGATTAACCCGCTCGTTTTTTTAAAGTAATTCTATTATTGTGCAGGATGGTTAAGGTATGTGGGTGTACGAAGATAATGTTGGAGTCGATGATAAAGATGATTTAAAAAACTGTCGAGCAACAAAGATTATACATTTATTAAACAAACACGCCTTACTTTCATACATAACAATAGATTAATACGTAGAAATCAGAGTGGAAGAAAATATTAACATCAGCATTAAATTCTCCAATGCTGAAGTCTAACAAATTTCAACCTACCCGAAAGAAAGAAAGTGATATTCCGAATCCGACGGGTCAGAACTGACTCGGATGGTCTCGAAGGCAGTGGGCGTCGATCCGATCCGCGAAGCACGACGGATATTTTGAGTGAGACGTCCAATGAGGCGTTAGGCGGGAGTTTTAGGTTTACGGGTCTCTTACGTGCTCGCGGCGAATCGAACTTTGCTCGTACGCGAGCGCGCGCGCGGATTTATGTAATGCCGAGTGTTGGCCATAAACGACGTAATACGTCGGGGCAGGGAGTGTGGGACGAGCGGAGGAGTGAATGAAATTTATTCGCCGCGAACGGCGATGCTTCGAGGATGCCAGGATTCTGGCTTCGAATTCTTCGCATGCTTTTTGCCCGATCCTGCCTTATGGCAGAAAAATCGTGCCGGCTGGTTACGGCAGAAAAATCGTCGAGTCCATAACTAGTCGGGACTGTAAGTGAATTTTGTCAACGACATGTTTAGGATAGTTGTACATGTGGTGCAATTCATAATTATACAATTAAAATAATGCATTAAGTATAATATAGGTATAAAGAATATAAGACTAAAATACTGTCATGTGATGATCTACAAATTTTTCGCTTCAAACACTATCTACTCAAAAATTGAAAATAAAATCATAGAAAACAGAGAAATACTAGCATAACATACACAAAAATTATACCTATATCTTCATATTAGCAATCGATCAGTATATTCTCCGCTTAACATAACAGTACTTAAAAAAATCGGAACTAAATGAATATCAGTCTTTCGTCGGTTCACAGAACAACGGCAAGTTCTGCCGACGAACGTCCGGTAATTCGACGATCTTCTCGAAGCATACTCGGTGTCTCGGACAAATTGTCGTCGTCGGGCCGAGGGAAAACTGCTCGCGTAACAGGTAATCCGAGCGAAGCCGGGGAGAGAGACCGTTTAAGCCCGGCGTGTCGCGAGTGTCGTAAAAATTACACGCGTCGAGCATCGGGGCCCGCTTAAACGGCCGAACCAGTTTTCGATACGAATCACACGCCTCGCCGCCGGATTCGGAACTCCGCGACAACGAAAAGGGAAAAAGAAGCCGGAGAGGGGCCGGCGACGAGTCCTTTGCCCAGGCTCATTCCAGCGGGAGAGTGTTCCCGAGATATTCGGCGTAACTGTTACACTTACCTGGCTAATGTCGTTCTCAGATCAGATTTCAGCTGGAAGCCGAGTTGAACTGCGAACGAATTCTTGGGGATTCTGGGAAGATTGATCATCGATAGATGAGATTTATTTGCTGTTTATTAGAGTTCCGTAAGGTATGTGGTAAGGTTCAGTTTCAATCTGTAATACCGAATTGGAGTGATAATGATTATAAGATTGAAAATCTTTCGCACAGTATATGGTATATGTGAAAACAGTATATCAGTAAGTACTTTAAGTATAAACGTAGACAATCATTCCCATCAAAGTAACACCTACTCCATCTGAACAGCAATCAAATACAGAACTCGAACAATATCTAGTGGAAAATATGATTGCGATCGACCGGTTATTGACCGTCAGTGATAGACGTATAATATATAGATAGTGCCTACTACAGTTCCAAACTCCTAAACCTTTCAATCCCATCGCTACTTGCTTAAAAAATCGAAAATCCTCGTATGACAAGGCCTCTTAGCTCGACCGGAGAAAAAACAAAGTGTGCCAGATAGAGAATGCAGCGTCGATCTATCCGAAGCCTCGATTCTCTCACAGACACACATACGAACGCCAGTCGTAGATCGTCTCGGAAGATCTCGGAATTTCGAAGTCTCGCTCGCGATCCGAGCGACGCAAGTTATTCAGGATCCGCTGGCTGCCTTCGGGAGCTTATCGGCGCTCGTCTGCGAGTCGCGAGTCGCTAACTTCGTCATAAATGCAGCCCGGCAGTCAATGCCGTAACCCACGCGCGACACGAATCGCGTGGGATAATGTGCGGCTCGTAAAACAGGTTGTTGCGTAAGAGAAATTCTAAGCATTCGACGGCGCGAGCAGCCGACCGCTCAGACTTTATGTAAACGATCGGGCGAGATACAAAGACAGATTCGAGATTCGAGATTCGAGATTCGAGATTCGCACCCGAGATACGTCGGCATCGATCGACTCAGCTGGCTTCTCAGCTCAGATTTTTAGTTGTATTTTTTTTCGGCGGACGGCGTATTTTCCGACGTGTACAGATATTTTTAGAGCGAATTTTTGGATGGTGGATTTTAATGAGAGGGGATTTATGGGAGGTTGAGCGTTGGTATTTTGAGTCGACGGTGATATCTGCTATCTACTGATTTCCGCAGTAAATCTTGGCTTCGTTTCGGAATGGCTAAATGTCGGTTGCCTTGAACTTTACGGGAACTCTCGGGATGCTCAGATGCTGTGGATAGATAAAATCTATTACACGTCATTGCGGAGTGAAGGGGTATTAGTGTGTCATTTTGCGTTTCCGATATGCTCATGTTGAAGAAATAACATCTCGGGCACATCTTTTACAGTATTTGCACTATAAACATACCGTTTCGGCCAGTTTGGTCAAATAAGACTTGAAAAGGTGAAAAATTAATGATCAATAATTCAACAAATTCGTTAGGGCAGAATCCGCTGACATAGCTCTACTGATGAGTCCGTATGATTTTTCGAATATCTAATCTTTCATTTTTGCCCTTTTCAAGTCTCAATTGACCAAACTGGAAAGGTATGCTCATATATTGAAACTATTGATCAATAGGACGCTTCTTTAAACACCATCATACATTATTTGCACTTGAAATTGAAACAGTGCAAGGATGATCGGTATAAAAACTGATATAGCCCCAAGATCATGCAATCTGAATCCTTGTCACTTCACACACTCCCGAAGCCGAACGGAAGCAAAATCGTTCTCCAATTCGGCACCCGCCCACCAAAAACTGAAACCTTAAGGTCACCAGGCCCGGCCTTTGACCTTCCCGTTCCGCGGCGTAGGCGAAAGACCTACGCGGGAAATACGGCGGAATAAGACGAAAGGAGTGGAAACGGGACAAAATGAGACGGAATGAGACGGAACGGGATGGAACAAGACGGAACAAGATGGAACGGGACGGAATATAAGGTTCGCAAAGACAGCATAACGGAGCGTGTCCCGGCTTCTCAAAGTAGGCGGTCTCCTCTTCTCTTCTCTCTCCGCCGACTTTCGGCGACTTTTTCCTACCTGTCTCACGTCTCTCTCCCATTCCTCCACCCTCTTCTCCACCCTAGACCTCCCCTGCCCTCTCCTCGCCGCCCGAGGGGGACAAAACATGGACCTGAATGTAAAGTCGAAAAAACGGCCTCCGCCGCTTTTGTTTTCGACTTTTGTTTCGACTTTTGTCTCCGTCGGAATCCGAGACCCTCCCCCCCACCACCTTCTGCGCCTTCTTCCGAGCATTTTTTTTCCTCTCTTTCGCCCACTCTGCGGCGTTTTTTCCGGGGGACTTCGCTCTCGACGGGAGTCGAGCGTAAAAAGCGAGAGTCGCGAGGCGGACTGTAAAAATTTTTTGCCCGCTTCCTGCTTTCGGCGGGCTGCCGATAGGTCCGCTGACGCGAGTCGAAGGTTCCTCCGGATTGGGAATCAGGGGAGGGGGAGGACATTGGTCGGAACGAGTTTAACAGCTGATTATCATAAATTCGGGATACGAGGAATGATTAGGGAGACTCTGCCTGCCTGGATTCAGAGTGATTTACGTCGATTTATTTTGCTGAATATTCAGCGGCGGCCGAACTGACCTCTGTCAATTGTTTAATTGCAGAATGGCTCGGTGCGGGCAGGTTGACAATTGTGGGAAATTGTTGCGGGCGATTTGTTTAAACGAGGGTCCGATGTGTGGCTCATTAGGTTGCGAACAAATTTTATGTTTTATTATCTTCTGAGTAATACGGTGCAAACATTTTATCTATGTGATATATAATTTTTCTTTTAGCATGGACTTACACTATTTTCAAAATAAACGGTTCATATTTTGAATGCAATTTAAATTGATAATTACAAGTATCGTCGTCACTCAGAAAGTAACAACTTCTCATAAAAATTATTCTTACTTCCAATTCTCAGTACGAAAATATATTTAAATTTTCATGTATCACACGACATATTTGTGCCACCGTGATTCAATGATTCGGTACAAGAAGCAGCTTGTTCACTGCCGACCGTCAGGCATACTCGAGTGACTCAGTCACCATCAATTTTTACACGCAACATTACATAAAGTGACCGTCCCACAACCGATTCCTTCCGCAGACTGCCACGAGCGTACGCCGCAATCTTTCAGTCACGTAATTCTCGCTGCAAAGTAAGCGATCCGACTCCTGAACTTCCATCCGACACTCAACCTATCAGGTACTCGAACGAACGTTCAATCCACGCCAATTTACTCCTCATAACACTTCGACAGTTCGTCCCATCAACTGCCGAACATTCACCGAGTCCGAGTAAATCATATCCGAACTCGCGCGCGCGCGCGCAGTTTATGCACTTCTTCGGCATTAACATATGAATCCGCTGACTTACAACACATACTCGGGACGTCAGGCGGTCGTACGATTACGTTCCGCATATCCATTTCATAATATGAGCACGCACGCAGCATTCGTACGACCATTACGCGTTACGAACTTTAAATGGCGGTATGCGAAAACGATGGAAGAAATCGAAACAGAGCCTCTCTCTCTCATATTATATATAAGTGTAATACTAGCAAAGAGCAGAAAATGTTATTCCATGATAGATTCAAAATGTTTAATAATCAACCAAAGGAAAATAGAAATATAAAAAAATTATTACAATTTAAACGAATGGTAGTCCCACACATAAAGAGTAGGGAGAGATAAAGCAATGAGGGCAATATTTATTTTTTATTTTTTATTGGTACTATGAGGATTAGAAGTAGTGCTTAAGCGCAATTAGTAAATATTTTCTATATTACTACCGATGGTAGTACAAATATAATGTAGCTACAGGAGCTAAATAAATATCTATCTATCTATCTCTCTATCTATCTATCACTCTCTTTCTCTCTCTTTCTGTCTCTGTCTCTATCTTTCTTCCCTTCGAAACGTATTCAATGTCACGGCTGCTGGGCGTGTTGGGCGGAGTGGGGCGAAAATTGGCGAGGCCGAAAGGAAAGTGAGACGTTCTCCTCGCGTTATCTCGATCGAGCTCGCAGATTCCGGTCCGCGATAAGGTGGCGAACAAAATTGCAGCCGGGAAGACGGACGGAAAACGAGCGGGAAGCGAAGAATTGCGGAAGCGGGGCCTGAATTGCTCCGCTTTTCGAGGGACGAGCGTGAGAAGGCCGGATCGCTTAAAGGAGGCTGAAAGTGAAATTGGCAGCACTGTTGGCACTCGCCAGAAGAGATTAGGAGCAGTTGACGTTTGACAGTGAACACAAGTTGTTCAAAATATAAAAGATTACTCGAACTCTTCTAGATTTCCTTATTCTACGTATTTACACCTATTAAAATAATTTTCTATATACCGAATTGCTCAAAGAGGCTGAAAGTGAAATTGGCAGCACTGTTGGCACTCGCGAGAAGAGAATAAGACCAGTTGACGTTTCACAGTGACTACAAACTGGCCAAAAAATGAAAGATTACTCAGACTGGTCTTCATGATTCTATATATTTACACCTACTAAAATAGTTCTCTATAGGTATACGTGGTGATTGCTTAGCAAGAATGAGGCGTGAATTTTTTCCCTCTTTGAAGTCGGAGAAAATTCAATGTCGAAATTGTTTTTAAGTTCGGGAGGAAAGTGGCGCGCCCTTAAACGGGAGGGCTTCGACGGTATTCGTAAATTTAGTTACCCTTTTCCTCTTTATTCGCCGAAAAATTCCCGCCCGCACGAAGATGGAACGAGCGTTGGTAGGCAGGGAGTGGAAAGGGGAGGGGGGGGAGGGGAGGGTGGTGAAAAAAGAAAGGAAGCAAAACGCAGGAGAATGCGGAGGTGGAACGCGAACGGATGTGAATGGATGCGAAGGGAGGCGAAGTTAGGCGAAGGGTGGTTCAGCGAGCTGGGGGTTGCTGGGAGGAGGATGAGGGTGGTAACGCACGCGAGAGACAGAGATGGAAAAACAGAACCAGAAATTGAGGTTGCAGAACAAATAAGGAAAAAAGTCAGTGACAGGACAAAAATTGAAAACTCGTAATACAGAATCTGTAATGCCATAATAAAGTATACACTTAGAAGAGAATAAAAATTTGGAACGCTGCGAAACTGAAGTGGGGGTGAGAAGGTGTCTACAGTGTGCCCTATCATCAAATACGTTAATAAAAATAAAATAATAGAAAGTCTCAGAAGGGTGTAGAAAGTAAAAAAAAAAAAGACATAAAAATTAGAAAATATACATACTCCGTCAATAAGACTGTCCATAAAACCGATCATTAAATACATATCTATACCGCATCGTACGCAGGGCAGAAATAATAACGAGGACCAATGACGGGAGAGCAGAGGAAAAAAATGAGGAACCGTGGGGATGAAGAACGACTGAGAGTGAAAATCGGCAGGAGCGCGAGGCGAAGCGAGAGTGAGAAGATTGGTAAGGGCAGAGGAGGGTGGTCACCCCCGACCACCCCCAAACCATCCCCGACCACCACTAGGCGCGGGCCGCGAACGAGAGCGGTGACAGAAGGAGATGGAGTGAGCGAAGGTGGGAGGGTGGATGGGGGGTTGAGGGGGTGGAATGTGCAGGAATGGGATATACACCCCCGCGGACGAGGGGGCGTATAGAGAGACAGCCGTCTCCATGGAAACGCGCAGGCGCCCTAGAAGGAAGACCCTGCGGCCCTTCGAGCCACCCCCATCCCAACCCCTCACTCACTTTTCATCCCTCTCCATCCCTCACTTTCTCCCGCTGCCGCATCTCGTTCTCGTTTTTCGACTCTCTCTCACATTTTCAACTTCTCGCCACTCTTTTTTTCCACCCCCCCGATTAAAGGCCAATTTTTTTAAAGCTCAACAGCTCGAAACTGGCATTAAACAATTTGGCGAGTTTTCGAATATTTTCGGTTATTCGTTCTTACGGTGGGAGCGATGATAAGGGTAGTTAATTGAGTATTTGCTAACTTCGGTCGTTCGACGAGTGGGGGTTGATGTTCGAGTGAATTTATCATTTTTATGTCTCTGCCAAACTTTTAAGACGTAATGGGTAGTAAACAGTTCATGGAACGGTCCGCAAGGGTGCTTACCCATTAGCTGTGTCCAGTTTTCACTTTTACGGCGTCTTAGGTCCTGATGGACACTTTGATGGGCCAGCGGTGCGCAGGAGTTGGCCGGATTGAAGATGAGGGGCCTTGAACTTGACGCATGTTCATGGGCTCGGATATGCAAGCTGAATCGCTGATGTTCGAAGTGGGACGTGAAGTTTCGGATAGTTCGACTTCTCTGCCTGCTTCACACCCCTTTTTTAGGGCTCCGCGGATGTCGACATTTTCGAACCTGGTTCAGTGAATTATCTGATTTTCCGCATTGAGTCAATATTTGTCGAACACATTATTTTGAAAGTGATGTAAGTCCATATTTAAACAAAAAATTATATATATAATTTATGATTAACGTGGTTCAATCGTTTTATTTACATGGCATTTAATTTTTTTTTAAATGGATTTACAGCGATTTCAAAATAAACGGTCCATATGTACACTGTAAGGAATCGTATATTCCATTAAACTTCAATTTTACATTTAAATTGCATAAACCTTTGCAAGATGAATGATTCAAATTTCTATCTAATCGAAAATAAATATCAAGAGTATACAATCGAAAAATTTCGAGAGCAGTAGAAATCCATGCATACATCTATCTGAGAGTATCAAATCCCTGCAATATGTTAGAACATCGATAGGCGTACGAATCCAGCGCGCGCCGTTTGAAGGTCACAGTCACGTCCGGCGGAATAAAATTATCGCGGCGTTCGATCGATTTACGTGAAGAGGAGCGCTTCAATCTCTCTCCCGGCGTCGCGACGGAATCGAAAACGTGCTAATTTGTTGTAGGTTAACGAGCTGTACTCGAATGCGAACGGTTTTGATACGAATGTTAATGTGGCGTCGGGGTGTGTGGGAGCGGGAAGAGGGGGGGGGGGGAGTGCGTTGACCCCGGGGGACAGTCGGGTGGCGTCTGACTAGGTTAGACGGTTACTATTTTCCTATTCCGGTCAGGTGCGTTACCTAGTCGGACGTCGGGTTTTGCCTCGCGGCCGCCTTTGCGTTTTGCCGGGACGAGGATTTCATTTCCTTTCCACGGCTAAACGTCAATGCCATTTGTCACAATGAATACCGCTTCTTGCGTTACGGCCGATGAAAATTTAAGGAAACGCGAAACTCGGCAAACGACTCCGGTATGGTCGCGTTGCGTGTTCGTTATGAGCGATTCTATATTTTGCACGGACGTTACATGCTGTGATGTAACTTGACATTGATTCCGATCGATTCTGGTGTAAGAAACTAAAGAAGTTTCTTTTTCTTATTTCTCATTGCCCTATGTATGGACCGTTTATGTTGAACGCGGTGTAAGTCCATACTTAACAGAAATTAGATATATAATTTAACGTAGTGTAAACGTTTTATTTATGTGATATTTAATTTTTGTTTTTAAATATTCGATGAAATTGAGACATGTACTATATGATTAACGTGGTGAAATCGTTTTATTTATGTAATGTCTAATTATTTTTAATTTTAATATTCCATAACCATATAACATTCACATTTTCCTGAACTCATCAATGCCATCATACCTAATCGAAGCCTACCAAGACCTACTCAAATTCCAGCACTACCCCTGTCAAACGGAATACTATCCACGTCCCTTCTTCCCCTCTCCACCTCTCCCTCGTGCGGTCGTAGGTTCGTATAAAAAAAAAAAGGTTGCCGAGCGTATGATCCGGGCCGATTTCGAGGTGAGTGACTCGAAACTCGGCCGTGAACGTTTGACGAGCGTTTTACGCTGGCCTCCCGGCCCCCTTCGGCGTCGCCGGGGTCGGCAGTGGCCCAGGGCCGTCGAAGGTGGGCGCCGAATGGGGCACCCTCGGCCGCCTAAGCGGGATAGACCCATAAAAATGCTAATTCCTATCGACCGGCGCGCTCTCCGGGCCGGGAGTCTGCCGCCATCGCAGGCAAGAGCTTGCATACCATTAGCCCACAGACCTCGCGAACCTAACTCCGCTTTACCTACACCGGATACTCCGTAGTACTCGCGTCGCGAAGGTTCGAAGGATGGGAGTCAAAAGTCCGTCGACAGTGTTTTTTGCTTCGTAAGAGTCGAAAGTTGAGGATCGTGGATACTAATGTAATGCTAATGTGTATGATCTTGGGGGAGGGGTAGGTTGTGCTTGCTTTAAGGGCTGTTTTGGGATTTCGGGCTGTTTATGGTCGATTTTTAGTGAATCGAATTATTATGATTTGGCGCAGATTCAATTGCTGCTGCTCAAGGGGAATTTTTCTTTTCAATTGAAAATATCTCGAGATTTTCCATATACTATCTTCTGATTTTTACAGTAATTATGCTTTCGAAGCGACTACGAATTCTACACGCTCAGAAAAAAAACTGCGATAGTAACTGCTCGTTTCGACTCCGAGAAATTACTTAAGACATTAAGGGTTGATTTGCAAGTTTCACGTAAAGCAATACTCAACTTTAACGAACAAGAATCAAAATGGAAAATCATACAGTTTCAATGCACGTCCGAAACAGTCCTAATCGTTCTCGCTGCCATTCCTAATCGTCGTTTCTGCCGATCTATGGCAGAGTGGCGAGTAGATACGGCCGATGCAGGCGGTCTGCCAGTGGCGGATAAAGAAATGGCCGATAATAAATCGATTGCCGCTACCAGGTACCGCTTCCTACGAGACGAACGGTCCCGAGGGAAAAAAACTTGCATAAGTCGACTTCTTTCGCGACTCGGACTCGTCCGTCCGATCGACTAATTGCCGATCCCGTCGGGTGAATCGACGGGAAAAACTGGGGTCTCGAAAAAAATAAAGGATGGCTCCCGTTTACAGACGATCGGCCTGTCGTGTTGTTTCTGATCGGCGATCGAAACTTGTACTTTTCTCGAGGTGCTGATAAAAAGTACGCCATAGAGAAAGAATGTTAGAGTTTCAGTAGGTGAAAAAGGTCCTCTATTCAGACCGTAAAACAGTAAAGTTGGACAGATTTATTTTCAGTTTAGTATTTTCAAAGCTCGTACTGGTATTTTTAAATTGGGGTCGTCAAAAATTGTACTGGTATTAAACTTCTTTAATATTCTTTGAGTAACAGTCTAATATATTGAATCTACTGTTCTTAAATATCAAGCCAAGAATTTTCGGAAAATCCCATTTCATCCAAGACAAAGACATACACTTAATTTTACAATCCTGCTATTAAATTTTCTCACATTCTAAACTACCCACTCCCATCAACCAAACATCGAAACCCGCCCTCCACCGCCCCGAAAATCGGTAAAAATCGAAGCACTCCCGCCGCAAACATTTGCACCTAATTCATCATGTAACGCTCCGCCGAAAGTTTTAATCCCATTACCTTGCGAGTCTACACAGCTCGCTCCATGCATTATAAAGGCCCTCCACCCCCACCACACACATCCTACAACTCGGAAGTTCGCGGATATCTCCTTAACACCAACTCCGGTCAAAGTGAGTCGAACGAGACGCCGTTCCAAGCGTACGCACGATCCTTCCTCTTTTAGAATCCTGCCTTCGGGGGTCCCGGGGACGCGGAACGACAGGAGCGCGACTAATCTGCGATAGGAGGATCGGATCCATCAATCTAGATTATAATTAATTGATAGCAGTGGGTGGCGTCCCGTTATTCGTATATATCGGTCGTGGAGGGTTCCGGAGGGGGGTGGGGGGTCGTAGGGGGTTGAAGGCAGTCGGAGGGGGTGGAGTGGGGGTCGAAGTCGGTAGTCGGGGGGTAGTGTATTGCAACGGGTATTAGGAGGGGGAGGCGGGGGGGGGGGGGGGTGGCACAGGGGTGACTGTCGGTCTGTCTGTTGTCGACTCTTTATCGCGCCCCCGGTGAGTCGTCTTATGCATCTTTCATGAGGCAACCATCCAAGGGGTCCACGCCATCCGCCCCAGCAGTGGTAGTCTGTAACCCGTACTCTCTTTCGCTCTGTCTTTCGCCGCGTATCATGTAGATACCCCGACGGGAGAGTGTGCTCGGGCAGCACGTGGAAAACGGACGATACGGGGTGGCCGTCAGATATGGAACTCTCGAGAGCCAGCTTCTTCGAGATGAAAGCTGGTCGGATGAATTTGATGATTGGCTGATGATCGCTGGGTGGTTGACGAGAAGTTGTTCATGATTGCGTTTCGCTGATTGTTTTGGTTGCGCGTGGGAGTTCAGGTGGGGAATTTGCTTTTCTGTATATGTTCCAGAAATGTTCTGTGTATGTCAGGAGTCTTCAAGTTGATGAGGACACCGAAAGGTGTCGAAACATGTACAGGAATTTTAAAAATTAAGGAAATTTCAACTATAACAAGGGCTTCGTGAATTTAAACTATAGAAATTACACACAGGGTTGAAACAAGACATATATATATATATACAAAGTGTTCTGTATATGTATGTAGTTCTGTATATGTTTTCTGTATGGAATATTGAGTGTCGGTGGGGTAGGTAGGAATAATGTGATGATGTACAGGAGTTCGAACAGGTGTGACTCAATGTTTGTTAAACAAAGAAATGTGTTAAACGTGTATACTAGAATTTTGTAGGAACTGTTTTTTGATAGTGGGTTATGTTTAACGTGAGATGCGAATCGAGTTTTGTTTGAAATCGTTCAATTTGAAGCGACGCGAGCGTTAGCATAACAGGAAGTGACGCTTTTAACGCTGCAAATTGCTGGGCGAATATTTGAAATTTCTTGATTAGCAATTTATTTCGAGCGAAACGCTATCTAGCGCCGACGCGTCTGGATCGAATTAGTTTCAAAATTTGCGGACCTTTCAACCGCTAATGACACTAAAAGCAATGATTTTAATGATTACCCATTAAAATGGGAAACCTCACAAATTATTATAAAACCCATAATAACAATACAAAATATGTATGAGTAAAAAATACAGATGAAATTCCAATTAAAATTACTTACTACTCTTCATAATATCAAATCATCAAAAAATAAAATTTAAATATCAAAATATGCTCACTGAAGAACCAACAAGCAACGTTTAAAATCCCATCAAGATTACGCAAATTAATTTCAACTAATTCGCATCTGACGATCGTAATCGCGAAACGCGAGTATTCCAAACATTCTGAACACCCTGTACGAGTCCAGCACCGCGTACGCGAATGGGAAAGTAGAGGGAAAAGTAAAGGTATGCGTGTGTGTGTGTGCGGCGGTGGCAGGAGCTTCTGTAAAAGCAACGCTCGTAGGAACCCTTCCGTTCTTATTTCGACCTATCGAGATCGCGTCTACTCGCTCTGTCCCGTCTGTAGTCCTGTCTCGAGTCCGTAGTCCTGTACGTCGTCCTGTACGTCGTCCTGTACGCAGTCCTGTCTGTCCCGGAAACTCGCCGGCATCGGATCTTAAGCGAGACTTCGGACGATTTTCATGGACCTGCAGACCGGATCGAACAATGGCAGTTTCCGGAATTTTCGGGCTTGCCGGAGTTTTCTGAGTCATTGAGTGGCCGACTGAGGGAGCAGTCGAACTTCTTTGGCGATTTTTATGACGATTTTATCGTACGCTGAGAGTGGAGGATCACATCCGGGATGCACGTTAATTTTCGCATATAACTCTATATTTTCAACATTACCGTAAAAATATCTTAATCGAGTTTATTTTATATGAAAATACGTTCACTTCCTTTTGTTAAGCACTTCTGAGATATTGGATTGCTCAACTGTGTAACGAAAATCTTCGTGACAGACATTCCAGTAGATAAAGCCACACTGATCAGACACACAGAAGAATAAAACTTACCAAAGTATTTATACACAGCGAGAAGCAGAAATAAATCAAACGACAGCCGCAAATGACTCAAATTCTCAAAGCGCAAACAAGACTACTGAATGCGACTAAGACAGAAAGACTACTGAACGCGACTAAGACAGAAATACTACTGGTACAACCTACACAAAGCACAAAGCAGAAGAAAAAGATCATATCCAAAAAGATACAACCAACCTCCAATCCCAAAGACCAGTAAGAAATTCGAAAAGCACTCGACATCGACCAAGCAAGGGCTCGAAAGAGCGGGTCGGACAGAAAGAAAGCAAGGAGAGGAACGTTTACTCCTCTCTCTTCCTCTTCCTCCCCCCTCCTTCTCTCTCTCTCTCTCTCTCTCTCTCTCTCTTTCAGGAGAACGAGAGCAGCAACGACCTGGCGAACAACGGCCGTGGCCGTCTATTTACTTATGCAGCCTGCGATAGGGGCCGGCGGGGTGTTTCGGGGGTGGAGGCCGGAGGGGGTGAGGCCGGGGGTTGGAAGCGGCGAGTCTGAGGGATGAAGGGGGCGTAAGGGGTCGGAGCCTGAGGCTCTGTTTGTTTTCGTTGGACCACATAGCGTGATACGTTTGCGTAATGCGCTACGTCCGTCGTTCCTCTCCACTCCTCCCCCCACCCCCCCCCCCCCCCTCCCGCACCTATCGTCCCTCTCCGCTTCCTCGCCCACCTCCTCGCCATCCGCCTCCTCCTCTGCCCTCCTCCACCCTCCGGCCACCCCGCCCGGAGGGGTAGCAGAGGCTGCGGTGGAATCTGCCAGGCGGTAACTCATCCGCGCGCGAGAATTCTCGGATATGTTTTTGCTTCCCTCGCCACCCCCCACCTCCCCCCGCCCTCCCTCGACCCGTCTCGCTTTGCTTTTTTTTCGACTTCGCGAGTCGCCTCTTTCCCCTCCGCGTTCGCGCAGTTCTCGAGGGCGGATTTCCGGTGAGATCGTTCGGGCGTGAGATATCGGTCGCTGATTATTGTATTCGCGGACGATCGTTGATGGTTGTTGATGGTTCCTGTTTTTTTTTCCTGGAGGCTTGAGTATGGGGGTGAGGTTGATTTTTCGGGGTTCGTGGGGTGTAGTTGTGACGTGATTCAGGTTGGAGATAATAAAGTTACTGTAATGAAATAAATGATAATGTCGATTTTTCATCGACATTGTGGTGGACTGTAGAATAGTGTTATGTTTAAATTTATTATGTATTATATTATATTATTATATTATGTTAATATTGACATCAAATAATTGAATTATAATAATGGAAAAATATAGAATCATAACAGTACATATCTTTCATACCTAATAATGTATACCTTAAAATTGGTCCCTCTACACTAAAGCAGAAAGAGACAAAATGAAACCATCTATGATCAGCCCTTTTTTTTTGCGTCCAGGAAATCTTCGGAAGACTTCTGCCCTCCATCGGGGAAGAGGGCAGCGTATGTCAGATTCCTACTGACTAAAAACCTATGATCAGCCCTGGAACAAGTATTAATTTCACCAACGGAACATCTCATTTCAATCTTATCAGTCTCCAAAGCTAACGGAAAACGGCAAAACTCCGGGAAATTACACGCGGCATCCGAACAATTCTCGAAAACTATTCCCACCCGACGCCATCTAGGCTTCATTTTCCGCAGACAATTCGCTGCAGACGTACATTGGAGAGTTAGGCCGTACGGAAAGCTCGACTTTCCAGACTCGAACTTGACTCTCGACTCCAGGAAGCCTCTTTACTTATCGATTCGCTCCGAGGCCCGACAATGTGCAGAATCTGCTCGACGTCCGGCCGACAAAAAGTCAGCTGGAGGAGTAAAGTAAAGCGAGCTTCCTTCATTCCGTCCTTCGTCCTTCGTCCTGCCGCTCCGGGTCGGAAACACGCGACTCTTGACAACTTGAATACAAATTGGCAACGACGACGGGTCAGACACTCCTGACATTCGGACAGAGGCCGGTCACGACCCTGGGAGGGGCGGAAAAATGTAAAAGTCAGCGTGACGGGGGTGGTTCGAAAGTTTGGAGGTCGCTTCTCTGCATGAAGGAAAGAACTCTCTTCGGTTTCAAGGACTGAAGGTGTTGAATAGATCTGTTCTCATCTTTGTGTGGTTGGTTAAAAGCTTGCTTAGAGTTAAATGAAAATGGTACAATGTCTGGATAGACTTCGATATCATCTCAACTATCAATCATAATGAAATATATGTAATATTCTGTGTATAAACTGCCTTTAGGCTGATTTGACCAATATAGACTTGAAAGGTGGAATTAAAAAATCGAAAAATCTCAAAAATTGTATCGTCTCGTCCCGGATTTACTGAATATAGTAACATATATATCTGTATTCTATATATATTCTATATATCTATAATATACAGTAATATTCTACATATCTAGACCCCATTAAGTAGGAACACTTTCACAAATCGTCAACTCTAAAAATGTCTGAACTCAAGAGTACATCTCTACTGCAAATCAAATACTGAGCCCTTCTACGCCAGATACAAGCTTACCTGACTCATGGAACACTACGTGCCAGTCTATCTAAGTCCGACATTCGACCGCCATACGTTCCTAAAACATCGAAACATGTCCAGTTGCCATAAAGGCCGTAACGACACCCGCATACTCATCAATCCCGGTGTGCGACCATTAAGCCAGGCAACACTCGGTAACACGAGGCAACAGGAGACAACACGAGGCAACGTTAAGCAACCCCGAGGAACACGAAGTATTGCCCGACTCCTTGAAACTGAACGCTGCATACGGATCTAAGCATGTTTCGGTGGACATTAGAACCCAAGGGACACGACATCGTTCCTTTACTCGACATTCAATAAGCGGCTTTCCATTCCGGAGGCGAACGGCCCTAAATTTTCCGGCCTGCACTCTTAAGGAGGACAACGGCACCGGAAATCGGGAATAAAACGGATTCGGGAGGGGGTCGGTCGTTAAAATGTCGAGTCTTGAGTTTAATGTTGATGCGGGAGGAGTGGATGGGGAGGGTAAAAAATTGCGTGAGTTTGATAGTATTAGATTTTGATGTATTGAGAAGTGGTTGGAATTGGATGTAATGGTAGGTGGATAATCAAGATTTATGTAAGATTACGAATTATTATACGGTTCGTGCAATTGTTGGATGGGTTAAATTTAATTCTGATGTAATTAGAAATTGTTTGAATCTTACTAATGCTAAAGAATTCTAGTCCATTTCCATAAAAAGAGAGTGATCAATAAGTAAAATTAGCAAAAATTAAATCTTCACACTACCAAAACTCCCCGTCGACAATTGCAAAATACAACCGATTTTCATCCCTTCCCTCGAAACATCGACCCAGCTTCGAACCAGACCATACAATTAATACACCAAACGTCCACCCTTACCAAAAACCAATCCTCCACCTCAACCCCCGCCGCGAAAACCCACCCCACCCGACAAAGGCCAGTCGGAAAAACCGAAAAGCGGTCGTTTCGCAGCTCCGAAAGAAAACGAAAGCAGAACAGCCCGTCAGGTCGAAACTCGGTGTAAAATCGTGGCCTGCGCCCCGCGAGTTGCGGAAGCGAGAGACTCTTCGGCGAGTCGGCGGAAAGAGAGAGTGAAGAGGTCGGAGGGTGCGCGGAGGGTCTAGATCCGGAGTGGCGGCAAGGGGGTGGCAGGGGGTGGCAGGGGGGTGGCATGGGGATGACGAGGGGTGGCCAGGGGTGGCGGTGGGGGTTGGGTCGGACAGGAGAAAGCGATCGATGCTCACCCTCCAACCCCTCCGGACCCTCCCCTCGAGCCCTCCGAGTCTCGCGCAACCCTCGCGCAACCCCCGCTCGAGCGGCTGCCGTCATGGCGGCGCATGCAAATCAGCATGGCGCCGAGACGCCCTCCCAACCCTCGGACGCGCACACAGACGCAACCCCTCTACATTTATACTACATCTGTGTGCGTCTGTTCGTGCAAGCGGGACACACCTCTGGAATCGGGAGGCGCTGCTTGTTTGCCTATACGGTTATGTACGTTTAGGTGCGTTTAGGTGAGCTTATGTACCTGGACGTGGGGCTTCCACGTGTTGGTGGAGTATTGGGTTTTCCTGTAGTCGATGATGGGGTGGATGGATGCCGAGGACGGCGGGATTATGATAGTTTTGCTTTCCGATGTGGATTTTTATCGGCGCGGGGTCTGTGGGGGTGAGTTTCTGATGGGGAGGTTCGCATTGTGAATTTTTTCGGGGTACTTGGGTTGGTTGGACTGTTTCTTGAGAGGTGGAGGGTGTTGAGTTGGGATGAAGTTAGGTGATGTATGTGAAATAGTTGGGTGAGCATTGGACGATGATGGTTTTAATTTGTACGGTTGATTCATTGGATATGGAAAAATAGGGCACGCTCAGATGTATTTCTTTGAATTACACCAAATATTTAAACACAGATTTAGGCTGTTACGATATCAAGATTGAAATCCAACAAATTACAACTCTACATCCGGCTTAAAGATGATAAAAATTCATCCCATACTACGGTGCATATTCCATAATTACTATGGAATGAAACAGACTGTGAAAAAAGCGTGAAAAACGACAGCGAAAAAAGGTTAAGTACTGGCAGAGTGTATGTACTCTCTGATGGGAGTCCGATCGTGCGAGCAACAATCGAACGAGCTGATAGGCAGGCAGAGAATGGCAACGGGCACGGAATAGGTATTCCGACAGGGCCTGTTATCGAAGGCCGACCTCGTGTTTTCGAATGCCTTCCCCGAAGTCATTGGCACGCCGATTAGGCGAACGGATTCGGATCTGGAGATTCTTGCCGATTTGTGGCTCACGCCTGCAAATTCTCTGCTCGTGCAATAAATATTGGCAGAAACGAATAAGTTCGGACGACTCGGAATTTGAATCATCAGTCTACACATGATGAAGTATTTTGATTAGAGAATTTTACCAATTTTATATTGGCAGTGACAAGTTTTGTTCATAAAAATATGTTTACAGCTTTTATAGTTAGGATTGAGTACACTAATTCATTATTTAAATCAAAGTAGAACTGAATTATACTTAGGTAATGCATAATGATTTTGTATCGTTTATAAAATCAGACAAGAGTTTCATAGAAGAAAAATTTGATCAGTTTCCTATGAATTATATATTAAATATATATTAGACTGTCTTTTCATTGTCAGCTAATATGTACGAAAGGGAGACAGTGTTTGAATGTTGGAAATTGTGAATTATCGAGACTGCTGACGTTTGAAAGTGAGTTTCGATTGAGCAGGAAGTCTGATAGTGGGTTTTGAGTCACGTGATGTACGATGCTTTATCGATCGTTCGGGAAACCAGACGAGAGCTTGACGCGGACGAGAATTTTGCGGATCGTCTTCGCTACCATTTTATAGAGATTTCACTGTCAATGTTCTTCCTTTCTTTCTTCCAGACAATGAAATAGAAATAATTTCAAGTAATAATACAAGAATTTAAAGAAAAAGATGAATTTGGTGGAGTACAATGTAAATTTGGATCTGTGTAATAATAGCAGTCAATTCAAGTTTGCAGTTCATTACAGTTTCGAAAAGTACAAGTATGAATTTTTACATTTTTCATACTTGTAATAAATATATGTACAGAAAAAAGCAATAAATGCTAACATTGAAATAAAAATAATTTGCGCACAGAAGTTCAAAGTAAAAATCAGTAGAAGCAGATAATGACATGGAAATTTGAATACGTGAATGTGCTTGTTACAATAAATTCGGCAGAAAGAGGACGACAAAAGCTGACTCGGACTGCAGCGAAAAGCTCAAACAACTTCATACCAAACTTCAGGAATTCCGAAAACCAAGGCACTTAGTAGAACCAAAATATTAATCCACAAATATTCTTATCGCTACATGGTTGAAAGATAAAACAATTCATACACACAACTTTGTGCACAAATTTACGAACCTAAGTTAAAAAAATCACATTTTTCTTGAACACATTGTTGGTATCAAGATGCTCTTGCCTGGAAGTTTCATAAAATATTACTCAACGAAATATAAAGTTTGTCTACAACTTTTCCACCAAGCTTCAGTACGTTAAATTAAAAAATATTCTTGCGTGCACCGATAATACAAAACTCAGGTTTCTTTGAGTTTCCTAGCATGAATCTAAATTAGATTATATATATTTCTATTCCGAAATAGAGTAGTATGAAGATTAAAGCCATAATTTACATCTACTGACAGATGCAAAATTCACATCGATAAATTCAGTAAAGCAAACGTGCACCTGTTCATTACTTCAAGTAATAAAATACATGCTTAAACAGAATAATGTTTCAAATTACTTTTGGGTACGATCAAAACTTGAATTTTGCTACCTGACACGTTCATCTTCCTGCGATTTCAACGGAATAAATTCTCAGTCGATGAAGCTCATTTTCAATAGACGTTCTAATCGGCATCTTTCATTGCAAAATGCAGGACGATCCGAAAGCGACCGGCTAATTGGACGAGGCCAACGATCGCAGAGATGCAATGTGGATCGTCGTCGATTGCGAGATCTGCTTGAAATCGCTAGGAATCGCTAGGAACTGTAACAAATTGCACCCCGTTTAGAAAACGTTCGAGCATCGGCGCCATTACGCATTCAAGGACTGATCTTGCTGTGGAGCAAAAAACTGAGACTTTTCGCAGGCGATAGGTTACACATCCTTTTTTACCTACTCGCGAACCGATTCCACGTATCCGCTCTTTTCACCCTTTTCCACTTTTTCTCACCTATTTTGCGAATTTTCGACGCACTCGATGCTTTGGAAGATTTTCCCTGCCTTCACGTATTTTGACTATTATTTATTCTGTTCCGCGGGTACGGGGGTTGGTTTAGGTACAAATGAGGTTGTGGATGTTTTTGGATGGGTAATTTGGAAGGGGGTGGAAACTGGAAGTGTTGGTTTTGGGTGGGCAAGAGCTGGCAAGTTTGAAGATCGCTGATTTTGGGAGTTGGTTCGGGAAGTATGATAAGTACGAAGTTTGATAAGGGAGAAGTTTGATACGTTCTTGGATAGATGATCGAGAAGTCTACTTGATAGCAGAATCTACTAATGATCAATAAGATCTTGAGATTCGACTGAAACTGAATATCGGTATATACTTAAAAATTTGAAGATTTCACGATTCCATCAAATAACTTCTGGAATCCTTAAAATCTTTAATCTATTCAACAACAGAATATAAATTTCTCAACATTGCCATTACCTACAATGCCAGTCCACTATTATCAACAAATTACCTCCCACCAAAACCATCAACCTCAACCCCCACAAATCCTTAAAACCATTCAAAAAAATCCTTCCAACCTGAACGCCACCGAAGGATTGGCCACCGACAGGCCATTAATTTCATAGCCTCCGCGCTGCGTGTCAGCCGGTCGCGGGTGACGCCGCGTCAGACGCATTAAATCGTGCCTTACGCTCACGCACGACTTCGCACGCGAGTGTACGTCCTTTCGCGTGCTTGTTAAGTGTCCGTGGCGAGAGAAGAGACTCGCCGGCTGCTCGGGACACGGTCGAAGGCAGGAGTGAGAGAGGGAGAGAGAGAGAGAGAGAGAGAGAGAGAGAGAGAGAGAGAGAGAGAGACGGCGCGCGGCGCATTTGAATACGCGCGAATAAATGCATAATAATTAGGTCAGTTTTGCTAGTCAGCTGATCCGACAGCCTGCCGACCGGAGAAACCGAGCCGGGGTCGTTGCTTTCGGTTGTAGACGCTCCCTGAGATATGTCCTGTTTTTTTCTTACCATTTATTTATGCATTCATTTGTTTATAAGCGACGATTTCGCGGGATTAATGGCCGGTAGGAGTGATGTGAGAGTGTGAGTAATGTAGATGTAGAGGGGAATGAATGTTCGAATTGCATTTTGGGGTTGTTAGACTTTTTTCATGGTTGTTTAATGGTTGGTTTCTGAATTGTAGCAATATCAATGTGACGAAATCGAATAAATATTATTTCTTTACAGTTGTGGCATAATTGTGGACGTTTAATGTGAAGGGAGGCTAAATGACCATTTATTGTTAGTCCGTAAAAAAAATCTTGGATTCGATTTAATAAACGTGTTTATCATCCATACTTACACACTTTCTTACCTACAACCAAGCGACGATCCTCAAACAAACCTCGAGTCCCATTAACCGCCATAACTAAAAATCGCATTGCCGTCCGTCCCCTAATCCGCCAATCAGCCTTTTCTCGCGAAACTCGTAATCTCCCGCCCGAAAAGTAACGACTCTCAACCCGGCAGTTAGGATAATAAACCTGACCTGCTTTTGATTATTATCGGCCCAGCACGGAGTGCGCGCGCGCGCGCGAGCGAGCGAAAAAAATCAGCGCTCCTCCGCGTCAATTATTACGGGAGCGAGGTGAAGGGTGGGGATGAAATTTGACCCCTGCGGGAGGGGATGATGAAAAAAGAGGGCCTAGGGGGCGAGTACACGGCCGAGTACAAAAGGGGAGGGTGGTAAATTCGTGGAAATGTCCGGCGCGGATTGAAGCGGAGCTCGCGGATGGATTTTTATTTCGCTTTAATTATCGTAACTCCGGCTAATCGAGGGGGTGCCACCCCGTTTCAGCCCCCGAGTACATCCTGCTGGGTGGACGGGGGCGTAAAGGTGCGGAGGGCGCGTGTTAAATGCGGACAATTCGACCGATGGAAAAGGGAGGGCTGAATTTTTTTTGTTGTTTCGCCGGTGGCTTGCGGACTGATTTGCTTGTTTTAGTTATTGATCATGCTGACGTGATTCGGCGTATTTTTTTTGGAACTGATGATTATTCTTGGTGTTGGAAGTGTTTTCATGTTTGGACTGTTGACGGTGATCATTTTTGTTTTCTACTGGTTTCTTGTTTTTTGATCAATGTGTAGTTTGTAAAAAGGAAGATTTATATTATGTTGTGTAAAGTTAATTGTAGAAGTGCAACTTTAAAATCATAACTATGAAAGACATACCAGTTTAACAAACAAGAAATAAGTGGTTATTAATCTTGCCTAAAATATATGAAGTCAATCTCAATGCAATCCCATAGAAAGGAATCCACAGGAATAATTTTAAAGAATACATACCTATCGTTCAAAAATTCTGTTTTCGCAAATCCTCCTGCTCATTCCAAACCGATGAAGGAACCAAGGTCAAAATGTCGGAACCAAAAATCTTGAAAACAGCAACCTACCTCCCAACCGCATCTGAAACAAACAAACCTCCCATAAATATCACACACACACATCTCTCCTCCACACATTCACAACCACCCCCAACTTTCAAACCGTTCAAAAACAATTCAACCAAAACAGAACACGCTTGCCAAAAACGCCTTAAAATCTTTCGGTCTTCCACATCCAAAAACCTTGAACCAAGAACAGTCACACAATCTCAGATGGAAGGAACCTTAAGATCGAAATGGCGGGAAGTTTGCCGAAAAGGCGCGAAAGTGAGGCCGGCAGCGTCGGCGTCCGGGTCCGAGTAAAGGGAAAGCGTTCTGGCAGATGCAGAAAACAGAGTTTGAGGTGAATTTGAGTCGTGACTCGTCAGGCAGGGCACGTAGCCGGCTGGCTGCGCAGCCCGCATAGCAAAAGGCCAAACCGACGCACCAGCCTGTCTCTTGCCTCTGTATTCCCTCTCCGCACCTTGCCTACGTGTTGCCTATGTGTTGTCTGTGTGTTGTCTGTGTGTTGCCTGTGTGTTGCCTGTGTGCTACCAGAGTCTTGTCTATGTGTAGCTTGTGTGTTACCGGAGTGTTGTCTATGTGTTACCAGTGTGCTACCAGTGTGCTACCAGTGTGCTACCAGTGTGTTGTCTACGTGTTACCTGTGCGCTCTCCAGCCTCACCCGCGCGCGCTTTTATGCAGACACTGACCTTCGTCCCAGTCCACCCTCCTTGCGCACCCCCTATCCGCCCTCTTCGCTCTCCGCTCCCCGCTCTCCTCCCCCGGCCGCCTCGCTTAACGGGGAAAGTTTCAAATTCGGGTGCAAGGCCACCGGAAACCGGGTTTACGCCGGCGAGATCCGTGGCGGACGACGCTTATGCGAACCTTCAATAATGCACAATGCGACCCGCGGACGCTGCCGATCGAATGCCGGATGCGTCGAGGACCTTGCCCGGAAGTGGAGTGGACGGTTTAGGGGCGGGGGTGGTCCAAGATTCGGGACGTTTGGCAGTGTTTGGCCGAGTTTTGGAGAATTGGACTTTGGATTTTTTCGGTTGACTGTGGGAAGTAGAGGAATGCTGATATAATGAAAATAAGAGATAAAGTATGGAAGAGCTAAACAATGAATAAACTAAACAGGTAATGGATTGGAGCCATAATAGAGATTTTCACATAATTTTTATTGTTATAGTATAAAACAATGAGAGAATGCTGAGAAGAGTGTAAGTTCGGACAGTTCAAATATGACGTTAAATAAATTACATCTGTACTCATATTTCGACGGACAGAATTTTGTACCGTGCTCACTCCATTAAAATCCGTTGAAACCCCTCAGATAGTCAGACATCAGGAACGGAACTTCCCAGAATTATTGAACGATAACGCCTGGAGTTGACGACCCCGTTGGCAGCCCGCAACGGTCGCAGTTCGCTAATTTTACTACTTTTCAACAGTCCTCACGCCTTACAGCGCAATAGTCAGGTGCTGGAATTCCAACAATAAGGACCCAGGATTACAGGGTTGTTGTTCGGCGACAGTGCAGAACCGTTTAATGGTAGGCATTGTGATGCGTTCTACTCGCTGGCTGACTATTACCTAGATTAACCTGCCAGGACCAAAACTAGTCTGGCACAATTTAGCCCCCGGTTAATGGACTCCAACGTAACTTACAGCCTACCGCTCGAATCCGATTAAGCGATCATTACTTTGCGGACAAAAATAAAAATTCCGCTTCCAACGAAGCAGACTATTCGCCACAGATTCTTTAAGGAGATTCTTCAGGAAGATTCTTCAGCTATACCTTGTCTCCCTCGCACGCACTCTGGCGCCAATGCGCGCATACATATTCATCCTTCATAATTCATTCACAAGCATTCTAACACCATACGTCAACTTATCTATGCACGATCTAATCTCCCGGCTCGAAACTTATCTACATACGTTCCGCTACCATACTTTAACCGATTCGCTCACGTTTCTAATGGCGTACGGTAATTTATCCTCGCGCATTCCGATTCCGTATATCAATGTTCTCTCTATTTACATTCGCCATGGTATCGTTCCCTCGAGTCGGACTCTTGCATTCTAATGCCTGTGCCTTATGTTAAATGAGTGGCTTCGACTCTTATATCTTAATCCGTTCGCCTGTATGATTGTGGGAGCGGTGTAAGTTGCTGTGCGCAAATTGTTTTCATTTGTCAAACGGTAAGCGATACGCGTCAATGCAAATAACTCATTTCGGATCAGTGAAAGCTTAAAAACCATGTTCTCAATTAGCTTATTGAAAGTATTAGCAATCACCACATAGACAGAGTAAGGTGGAGTGGGATAAAAACGACCCAAAAATTGCAAAGTTTACTTTCAACTTATGTATTTTCTATTTTGCGTAAAAAATCAGCCTCCTGGACTCCACCAAAGACCACGAACAAACCCCCATCCTCCCACCCCTCAATCTCGCGAATTCCTTCGCCGAGCCCAGCCGCAAAACTGCCGGCATGAAATGATAATAAATACGCGCGCTGACCGAGTCGTATTGCGCGGCTAAACTGATTCGTAAGCGTGGAAGCCGCGGAACAATGGGCGCGGACTGCGTCCAACGTGGAACGGAAAAAGAGGTTCGTTGCGAGAGGAGAGAGACGGGGTGGGAGGGGGTGGGTGGGAGAGAGAAGAAGAGAGGAGGACGGAGAAGGACAGAAGAGAAGCGAGGAGTGGAGAGGAGCGGAGAGGAGTGGAGAGAAGGGGCTGGCCGGTCGAAGCGAGTGGCCAGGAGTACCTGAGAACGAGAGCCGACACAATGGGGACCAAGTTGGCGGTCTGACCTCTGACCTCCGGCTCCGCACCACCGGCGCACCGCATTCGCATTCGGATTCGTCCGCTTCGATTGTGTGCTAATGCCCTATGCAGCTACTGCCGGCCGAACCGCGACACTCATCTCCTCTCTCTCTCTCTCTCTCTCTCTCCATTCTCTCTCTCTCTCTCTCTCCCTCTCTTTCTGTCTTTCCTTCTCTGTCTCTTACCTTCAGCGTTTTCTCCCTTTTCGCTCAAGTGTGCCACGAACGGCAGGATCCGTCGGCCGGACTCAGATCTCGTGCGCTTTAAGGATTTTCTGTCTTTGGCAGCCGTGGCTGGAAAACGGAAGCGTAAGGAAGTCGGAAGTGGCTCGCGTCAGGTTGGCATTAGCGACCGAGAGCAACGTTTAAGGAGACGCTAAAGATTTCTCGGCATATCTAACGGTGAGCGACTGCTTTCCTTTGATTCGATCCTAGCAGTTTCTGGCGCATAAGTAACCAGAATGCCTATGAAATAATTAATGAGTACCGACGATGGGTCCGAGACGTTTACGGTCCCATAAAAGTGTAATCATGACATAAATATGGCCGGCACCCACCCACGGTCCCAACCTTATCACAGCCTCCCAGAAAGTCGGCCCAACAAAACTCGACTCGGTCCATCCGTCAATTCCAACATGGGATTGACTCTCTCTCCTTCTCTCTCTCTCTCCCTCTCTCTCTCTCTCTCTCTCTCTCTCTCTACCATCATCCTGATCCGCGATCATTCGCGGCGAGACTCTCGACCTGATAAGAAAAGGGCCCTCAGTCTGGCCCGGCTCGTTTTTGCTCCCGCGGATCCCATGAATCGTCCTTTCCCTCCTCCTCTCCCCTCTCCTTCCCCTCCTCCTTCCCCTCCGTCCTCCCTCTATCGGTCGAACGCTCACTACCGATCGAATCGTTCGACGATCGAAGAGACAAAGAGACGAAACGATCGTTTCGCGGTATTCCGCTTCTTCTTGTCTCCTCGGCCTACCTCCCCCCCATCTGCACCCTTCACCGATCCTCGCCCCCTCCTCACCCCCGTTTCCCCCCCTGCCGAGTCCGCAGAGTCTCGAACGTCGCGCAGACAACGGATCCTTTTCGATCCTTTTCGCATTCGGGGCCCCGAATGACGAGCCGCAGAGTCTCGGGACTTGGGGCCCAGCGAGTGGCCAGTCTGTTTTTTCGGGCCACTTCCCCATTGACTGAATTCTGCCCCCTTTGCCGAGCCGACGATTGTTCCCCGGAATTTATTGGCAGCCGATCGTCGGCTAACGGCGAACTATTCGGACGGCCGCGCCGAACCGGGAGAAATGACGGATACTGAGGAGAGGTTAAGTGAACGGGGTGGGGGGTAATGGTGTTTATTGGCAGGTTTTTTAGATGTGGGAGGGATGAGGGTGAGCGTGGTTGTGGCGTATTGAGTTGGATGTTAAACGCGTATAGTCAGTAAATTGAGAATGGCGTATAAAATCAGGTTGAGTGACATGTATTTGGTAAAATGTAGTTTAGATCTGGCAAGAGTTAGTTTAATGAATGGACATTTATTTGTATTGTTTGATGCTACTGCTATATATGTTGAAACTAAAGTAGAAGATAGAATATAATGGTGGTGTAGACGAAGTTATAATTCGTTCTACGCAAAATCAGTAAAAAGGATATAACTTGGTTCACGTCAGCGATAAACATAATCAGATAATGAAATTCATTGATTGTACGAAGCATGCTATGTCCGAGTTCGTATTAGCATCCTTGCCCACTGGAAAACAGCAGAAAACAGCGTACTGAGTCCTAACATTCACACGAACATGAAACGATAAATCGCATCACCACAACAATTCCAAATAAATTAATCAATAATCCTACTCTTACTCAGAAGACTAGTTCTTTCGACTTCACAATATAAACTGAGTAAAATATAGTAATAATACCCATCTTACTGATGCAATTCAAACCTGCAACAGACAAATCCATCATCCATACTACCATACTACCCTAGTACCGTAATCGACCAAAATGAGCAACTAGAACAATGATCGAATAAAAATCAGAGTAAAGCGGAGTAAAATACAGAGTAAAAATACATAATCAACAAATGAAATGCATTGGTTGGGAAGCTCGTTATGTCCGAATTCGATGGTATTAGCAGGCTGGTAGGTTGGAAAAGGGTAGGAAACAGAGAGTACACCGTACTCGATCCTGACATCGGTACCGCAATCGGTATATCTCGGCAGTAACATCGTCGTTCGCGTTCGAGCACGATCGATGGGTGGTTGCGGTGGGTGTCGACCACCCCCGAATCCGCTAACTTTTTGCCGGGCATTAATTGGCCCCCCGGTATAAAACGTAAACCCTGGACGATGCATCGCACAGGCCAAAATGCCAGGCTCACTCACACGCGTGTCTTTCATACTCTCTCATTCCGTCTCTTTCCGTCTCTTTTTCCTACTTTTTTATTTTTACCCCCACTTTCCTCCCTCCGTCCGTTTTTCCCTGTCTTTAAATTCGACTCTCCCTTTTTGCGGCGCTCATCGTTTTCTGCCTCTCGCCTGTGTACAAATTTTCCACTCTCTCTCCCTCTCGCTCTCTCTCTCTCTGTTTTTCGCGAAATGTCTACTTTTTCCTGCTCCACCGCCAGCGTTCGTGTTCGCGCATCTTTGTGATTCTGTCTTCTTCTCTGTACCTTCAAATTTCCGCCTCTCGCAGTTTTTCGTTCTCTTTCTGTGGTCCATGTTCCGTCCCTCTCAATTTTGATCCTCGCCGCATGTTTTTCTTCCTGTTTTCTGTGTATTCTCCGTCGTTTTATATCTCGCTATCTTTTTCTACTTTCAGTTTGGTTTGTACGTCTCATTCTGTTTCTTCTCTTCACTTTTAAATTTATATTCCTGTTCCTTCTTGTTAAAAAATTCTGTCGCTATCAACGTTTATACGTTTCTGCCTGAGTCTCACAATCAGTCTGTTTTTTTCTATATTTCTCTCCTTGAATGCTCTTACTTTACATTCACTCAAATTTCTTCCCTCCCTCCCTCCATATTAAAAATTCTCTCTCTATCAATGTTTATATTTCTCTCATAATGTCCCTATCTTTATTTTCTATACAATTTCTCTTATCGAACGCTCTTACTTTACATTCACTCAAATTTTCTCCCTCCCTCCCCCAATATTAAAAATTCTCTCTCTATCAACATTCACACTTCTCTACCTACACATCATTAATCCCATTCTACTCTCCTCTCCCCCACCGAATCATCTACCCTCAAATTTCCCTATTCCTCCATCCGCATTAAAAATTCTTTCTCCACATCGCATGTGTCCCATCGTTTCCTCTGTTTTCTCTGTCGCCCGATCCAACAGTCCGCCCGAAGCGGACCGCCCCTTCCCCCGTGACGCGCTCGCGCGCGCGCGATTCGCAGTCCAAACGAAATAAACTCCGATGCCGGCTTTGTCCGTGCAAAAAACTCGTCGACTGCTCTCGACGCCGCTCCCGGCGCATCGATCCCTCGACGTCGAACGAATCGGACCAGCGGTGCTCGATCAAGGATCGATCGATCCCCGATCAACCTTCAGCCGCGGCACGCGTCCCCGATCCTCCGCCTTCGATCGGAGCACCCTCGGAGATCACTTCCTGGAATACGCTGGAATTACGCTCCTATTAGCCTGTTCCGTGTCCGAACTCGCTTTCTCCGCAGTCGCGGACGATGTTTTTGCGTTTTGCGCGGGAAAGGAGCGTTTTCAGCCGAAAGGTTTGAATGTCGCGATTGTTTTTTTACGCTGGAGAGATCTTCAGGAAGACAACTGGTTTCGAATCTGATTCAAGTCGTATTCTCTCAAGTAGTACTCATTGAACTGTTTCTTACGAAGGAGGGTGTAGATGGATTGATTCGAAGTGTAGAAAATTTTTAGTTCATTTGTTACTGGTTACTAGTTACTGGGGTATGTGATTGGTGGAGTGTATTAGAGGTGTTGGATAGGGGTGGAGTTTGTTTCAAGTGGCTATTATTTGACTTGAGATAATAGTGGATTATTGTACTGCCTGGATTGGAAGGGGTGAATTGTAATATCGTGATTTGCATGTTGTTTAATGGACGTGAGCAGGGTGAAATTCTAGATCTTAGCAGGGTTGAACGTATAACATGAAAATCTGTTAATGACGTATTTCCAATATTGACATCAAGCTGCATATAACAAATATTTCAATATGTACATCTGCCTACATATCAGCGATCGCCATTCTACTTTCCTGATTCAATCATCTTTACCCTGAAATCTCTATTTCTCCATTCTATATTTCTCTCATTATGACGATCTTTATTTTCCATACTTCTTCTCTCGCTGAATACTCTCTACGTTCACTCGAATTTTCTCGTTCACATTAAAAATTCTATCTCTATCAATACCTACACTACACTACATACCTACTAAACTCTATGATATTCAACATTTCACACTTGAAAGAATCATACCTTATTTCTACAATGATTCAGCTTGCCCTAAACAATAACCCATCTAAACCAATAACGAATAAACATTAATAATCACATCTCTGCCTAATCTGATCCCTCCATCAAAAATCTAACAAGCACACTTCCGACTACTTACAATTTCCAACAGTACCGCTCTCTCGCAAGGCTGAAAAGCATCCCTCGCATCATCCCCATCCCTAAAAACACCATAATGCCCCCAAACAACGAATTCCCCGACATTCGACATTTCGCACACGTCCACTTACGAAAGAAAGAGAGAGAGAGAGAGAGAGAGAGAGAGAGAGAGAGAGAGAAAGAGACTTCGCCCAACAATGATCCAGCTTGTCTCCCGATATCAACCCCCCCTTGCTCCCAAGCCGACGTGGGGTAACGCGTCGTCGCCGCAGTGGCTGTCTAAACACACTTTAAAGATTTGAAAACGTAATGGCGCCGGGCTTTGACCAGATTTGCATGTCACGGGCGCGCATCATATATCTGGATTTAGCCTGCCATTCCCTCTTGCCACCCTCCTTCGCGTAGGGGGTCCTGGGTGGCTGTTGGGGGCTCCAGGGGGGGCTGGAGGTGGGGGGGTGGGTGCCTTCAGGATCATCGGAAGATCCCGACGACGCGCTCCAGACCGGGCTCTGCAGGGAAAAAGGAAGAGTGCCTAGATACGCAAAGGATATTAACACCGGGGGATTATCCAATGAACCCGAACGTGATTTACGGAACTTTCATGTTCTGCCAAGGGGATGCTCGCGCTCCCGACGACGATGAGGACGATTATGGCCAACGAGTGGGATGATTTAGATTCGCGATTTTCGCCCAGGCTCGACGCTGGGGTGACCTGCGACTTAGACAATTTTTTTTTTGTGTGAAAAGGGGTAGAGGCTTAAACTGCTTATACTGAATGTTAATAGGCGCCTAAGGATGAATTTAAGATCAACATTTTTTTTTAGTTCTCTATACCGTTCGATAGAGGATAATTTATATGGAATATTGACATTAAAATTTTTCAAAAATATTGTTCATCATCGTTGAAATGTATCAAGCATTCCATACACCCTTACTAATTGTACAATTGTATCCCAACTCCCTCTCAACGATCAACCCTTCCCCAATGCCACCAAACGTTTCTCCGTACGTTCTAAGAATACTACCCCGCACAGTTCCCAGACTATCCCAAGTTCCTTTCGTTCCACCCCTCCAGCCCACCTAAAAAAGTCGGAACATTCGCACCAGCTCCCGATCATTGGTCCAGGATCGCTTCTATTCCGGGACCCTGTACGCGGCGAGCGAGCTGGTACGCACGCGTCCACGTGCATAATGGGGGTGTATAATACGCGGGCGGGGAAGACAATGGGCGCATTGTGCAGGTAGATACGAATACACGCGCGTCGCTGCTCGCGCAGGATGAGGAGGATGAGGAGGCGGCGGCGGAGGAGGAGGAGGAGGAGGAGGATGAAGAGGAGGAGGTGGAGAGTAGGAGTAGAGGAGTGGAGGAGTCGAGAGAAGCGCGGGCGGGGAGGGGTGGCCGAGCGTCGTTTGGGCATATTGACAGACTAATGATCGCGCGGAACAAAGGCCAGACCGTCACGTGGTCACGTGGTCACGTGATGGACCGTTTCCGGCGGAGGCCCGCGACTGCATTCAACCCCGACGGGAGCGAGCGACCGCGCAACCGACCAGCCGACAGACGACACGCATCAATCAGCGGGAAACGCGCCGACCAGGTGTATCCCGATCTACACCCCCTCCACCCCCTTCACCCCCTCCGTCTCTGCCTCCTCTACCTCCTCCACCCTTGCCTATGCCTCGTCCCGCGCCGACTCTCCGCGAGGGCCCCGAGAACACCCTCGCCATTATTTCCCACTGCGAGAGAGTAGAAGTGAATAATAGTGCGTGTATGTGTGAGTAGAAGGATGTGTACCAATTTTGAGTCAGTGTTCAGTTTGTTTAAGGCGGACTGTTGAATGGGTTTTTAAATCGAAGAGAGAGCAGGTAAGTAGGTAGCGTACCGTTTTTGGATATGAGCAGTTAAAATAGTGTAATATCTGTACAGTGAGATGTTTAACAATTACCATTCATTGATCAGTAATCTACCTTTCGTCGAACAACAAAGTACACAAACCTACCCTCCACCCATCTACTTCCATCAATTTGTCATAACACGAATCCTCTGGCAACCGACCATGCAAGAGATCAAACTCAAAAAAATCCTCCCCCTCCAGCCAGCACACAAAAAGTGTCAAGAATCTACTTACAGGCCGAAGAATGGACAATCGAAGAGACTTAACGAGACGATAACTGACATTTAAATTCGCCGACGTCCATGAGGGCTGACGAAAGGCGAGGGTGGGGGTGGGAGGGGGTGATAGCGGTCGAGGTCCCCTTTCGCTCCGCTATTTTCTCGCCGGGCAAAAGGGGCTGCCCCGAAAAGGGTTGCTCGCCGGCCGAGGCGAGGGCTGAAGGGGGTAGGCCTGTTTTAAATGCATAAATAATGAGTGGCCTGTTACCGGAATGCGCGCCCGGTATTGGGCGTGTAGTTACAGGCGCGTGGGGCTCTTAATTCTTCGGGTCGAAGGCTCCTAGGCGTCGAAAGAGTTAATTAATACGAATTGCCCGGTGCCCGGGTCCTATTCAACCCGGGACTCGTCGGCGTCGGACCCCTCTCTCGAGAAAGGAGTCACGTGACGGATCCACTTTTATTGACTAATGAAAGGGACACCGTGCTCGGATTCTCGGCAAAGGGGGGGGATATGTTTTGGCAATGCTGAAGTTCGAGCTTTTGTCAAAGTGAAAGTGGGTGATGCGTGGAGATCTGCGCTTTTATGGATTTGGATGAAGACTGCAATTTTGAAGGAGAAATTTAAGATGACAAGAATGCGCTCATGTTCTGCTGAATTCGCTGAGAATTTCATAACGATCAGTGTGTGGTTGCGTTTATAAAGAAGACATTTAGGGTAACAATGGGCTGGAGAGTGCTCAATTTCTTAAATTGACCGGAAATATAGTAATAAATACTGTATACATAAGAATCCAGTTCATGAAGAGGAAAGTAAAGTAAAGTAGAATAAGTTAGACTAATTGTAGGCTAACATAAGACGAAGCAAGAGATGTATTATAGAAAAATGTAACCCATGTAGGAACACGAAATAAATAAATTCAATACAACACATAAGAATACAATTCTTCAGACTTTAACGAGCTTCACCATTTGTTCGATATATCGAAAGAACCACATAATAAGTAGAAAAGAATTCCGAACTGACAGCCGTTGAGCCAACAAGTAAACCTTCAATCACGAATAATTACTATCCAGCCTTAATTACGTCGAACCGACGGCCACACCGTCCGAACGATAACTTTCGCGCCTGCCATGGCATGGGACGGGAACAAAAAAATTGGCCAGCCCCCATGGCCATTTCATCCTGCCGGACCCATTCGGAGTCTCGTAATTTCCCCGTGTTCGGTTAGCGCGATCAGGTGGCATTTGGCGGTTTGCTGGCTCGTTTAGGGCAGACGCAGAGAGAACGCAGTCGGTTGTCGGGAAGCTCATTGCGGCGACGAACACGACGTTGTGGCTCCCTCGAGCCTCTCTCTATCCATCTTTCTCTACCCCTCTCCCCTCTCTCTCCCTCTCTCTCTCTCTTTCATTCTCTACTCCCTTCAATCCCTCTTTGTCATTCCCTGTATTACTCTCGGTTAGCTTCTCTCTCTTGCTCTCTCTGTCTCTCCACCTTTCTCATACCTCCCTCCCCCCCTCCCCATCCGCGAAGAGTGAGAGATAGGACGAAGAGGCTTCCAGAGGATATACGTGTACAATCTTGGACGCGGGGCGCTCGGAGGCGAAGAGTGGAAGCCGCTAATGAGGCCGTGTGTAATTAGGGAGCTCTCGCGGCCTAATGAAGCGCTTACCTACCTTAGTCTCCAACCCACCCTCCACCCTCCCCCCCCCCCCCCCCTGCCTCCCACATGCCACCAATACAGCGGAGCAGGAGGCCAACACCGACTCGACTGTTCGCCCGGTCTGCCAACCTTCGCAGGCTTCGTCTCACACGTAAGGGAGCACCTGCACGCACACGTACGTGGTAGGTGGCTTGAATGTGTGTAGGTGGATTTCTTTTTCGTCTGTGAGTTGAAGGAGGATAGAGAGTTCTCCCCCGCTTCTCACCACTTTCGCAGCAATGATCACGCTTCGCGGTTCCTGCCGGTGGGCGGGTTTCCTCAAGGAAGAGGGTGGACGGGAGGGGGTGTATGGGGTGGAGGGAGGGTTGCGGGGGGAGATACACCTCCGCACGACACGCTCGCATCTTCGACGGGCCATTACGGGATTAAGCCGGCCAGGGATGTACGCACGGTGCTGGGAGCGTTTTTTGAACGTGTGTGGTTCGGTGGGTGGAGGTTCGGTTTTTGTATTTGAGGAATTTGTGAATTTCGATGTTTGGGTTTACTTCGGGGTATCGGAGTTTATTTAAATTTGTCGCAGGTGATAGTTGCTGAATTTTGGGGAGGGAATAGGATTTTTTGTTCAGTGTATGACGTATGATAGTGGGAATTCAGACTGTAGTCAGCGAATACATTTTCAGATGTGCAGAATGCACAGTATACGTCAATTGACAACTGTAAATAGGAATTGGAATTAACTATGAGTCACCTATTCATTTTTTCATTGACACGTTCAAGAACCCTAAAATTAGCTACAGATCACCTAAAGAAATCAAACCTAACATGAAACTCCTTCCCTCCTCTCCCAATTACCACCCCCTTCCCACCTCCCACCGGATCCTTCCGCAGCCATCCAGCCACCGGCTAATTACTAAACGCATCAGCTCGCGATTACGTTATTAGCTTACTCCGAGTCTCCGTCATTAGCCTCATCGAATCGAACTCTCGCCATGCGTCCCTGCCCGTCCATGGGGGGCTAAGCGTGGGCCCCTTATCTCTCAATTCACTCACCGGGACCAGCCGCCCCCCTCAGCCTCCCTCCCCCTCCCGCCGAAGAAGGATCCACAGCAGATAGAGAAGGAAAGTCAGGCATGGGAAGACACGGCTACCGGAATCACGACTTAGCCTTCTCCACTCTTCGCGGATCGACCCGTTATCTCGCCGGCCATTTGCATATTAAACTAACTCACAACGCGCGGCATATTTCAGGAGGCAGAAAAAGAGAAGAGAGAGAGAGAGGGAGAAGGAGGAAGAGAGAGAGAGAGAGGGAAGGAGGCCGGTCGAATCTTTTCCTCCGCAAGCTTCCTTTTGCGCATAACGCCATTTTTTCTCCAGGTCTGGCTTCCAATATGCATTGATAAACCTGTCCGCGATGCCCTCCCACCCCTCTGATCGGAAAGGCCGGGCTCTTGATTACCGGCCGGATTACTTGTTCCTCCGGGGCGCTCATGGATCATCGGCTCTCCTTCGGGGCAGAAGGAGGATGAAACTGCCGATCCGAGATCCTGGCCGCGATCTTCGTGCCGTTCTGTAGATCGTTGATCCTCTTCCAGAGAGGAGGGGCAGTCGATGCGTAGAGAGGAGGGTTTTTTTTTTTGGGATGAAGGTGTGAGCGATGGAAAGTTGGTGGGAAAGTGGAAAGGATGCGATTGGGGATGAATGAAATTTTTTTGCGCTTTATGCGAGTAAGGATTCTATGCTGTGTGGGGCTGTTTTCCTGTTCTTTATTTAGGGTGAGAAAATAGATAATGGGGTGTTTTGAATGTTGACTTCCGGAAATGTCGATGATTTATCATGTCAATATGATTTACATTGCAAAGTTGGGTAAGAAGATTTATATTTAAACGTTTCGACCAGTTTTATTTAGGTCCTCTTCAGCTACTATACATACGTAATAATGATGAAACACTGTTCTGGAACCATTTCTTGATGGTATATTTGTAATTACATAATAACAATGAAAAAATTTATATTTAAACGTTTCGACCACTTTTCCATCAAATTAAATATCAATTTTCTATACGATCCTACCATCGTCGACCCAACTTCATTCAATAACAGGATCGAAGATCATAAATTTAATTACATTACAATAACCATACCTTCACTACCCTCCACCAACGTTCCACCCCAAACTTTGTCTATCCCACCCCCTCTCTAAAAAATCCAAATACAACTGCCAATACCACCTCGCCCGTCCTCTGCAAAACAATCCATACCAAATGCCATTCTCCCATCTCCCATAATCACCGCCATCACCCCCCTTTAAACTCCCATGAAACCTCCACCCCCGCAATTTGTCCATTCCGTTATCTTCGCTCTCTCGGCGAGAAAATCTCAGCCTACCCACACACGCACTCACCCACACAGCGGTCCTCGCGCCGGCCTCGCCATACAAACGTCCGGCCTCCCGATGCACACGGGGCCCCATTACTCGACCGGCAGGCCGTAAATAACCCCACTCGCGGCATTTGCGTGCGCGCGCAGTAAACATTCAATAAACGGGGCCCGAGATCCGTTTACGGGAATGCGTAATGCCGACGCAAAGGTCGACGACGTGCTAAGGCAGTTTCGGAAGCCGCGGATAGGAAGCCGATGGCCAGCCTGGCCCACGGCCGAGATCGAAAGGAAGTTGAGCCCGCAAGGGGGGGAGGGGGGTGGTGGAAGAAAGGGTGCCGATATCGTGGCGCACGCTGGAACACGCTTCGGGGAAAGGGGCGGGTTAAGTGCAGTTACTTACCAGAAAGAGAAGGTTGGAGACCGCAGGAAACTGCACGCCACGGCTACAGGGCACGCGTGTGTGCGTGCATACTGGGTGGACGGAAAATTGTTCGGAAAAGCTGGGTGATGATGACGATTTGGGTGGACGGCAGAATTTTTTCGAGCTAATGGATGGTTTCGGCGAATTATGGGTGTTGATGACTTCAATGTGTGGTTAGTTGATGGGGGATAGGCTGAATGGTTCATGTTGAGGGATGCTGGATTTTTATTCAGGAGTAAAGAGTTTCCTCTTAGTTAATTACAATAAAATAAGGCCGCCTAATTAATTCTAAATTTTAAGCTGTATATGCTATCTGACATTTTCATCTATAATAGATTAGAGAAACGATTAGATTGACAACAAAATAATTTCGGTTTTGTCATCAATTTGAATTTAAAAGTATTTTCTCTTTCGTTCGTTAACTTAAATGTGACCAATATCAAATGCCAATATTGAAATACTGACAGAAATTCTTCATAAAATTTGCAACCCTATTTACGTTTGCAAACTGAAAATACTTGCCAACCTAATGTGTGTAGAAGGATCGAGTATCTTCCGCATTTTTTCTTCACCCGCAATCGTTCCGACTCGCGTCACCCTTTAGGTGGTACACACGTAACGGGAGGTCGGATTCTAAGTCGGTGTTGGGCAGAGAAGCTGGCAGCCAAGTTTCTCTCCCGTTCCGTGTGCGCACGTCAGTCCGTAACTTAGGATAATGGCTCTCCGGACGGTTTCTGCATATCGGTTATCGTTCCGCCGCCTTCCTAGACTCCCGTCGTCCTCCACTTTCTTCCCCCCCCCCCCCCCGCGACCGTCCGCTCACTTTTCAACCCCTTTCGTTCACTTTCGGCGACCGATTTCCGGACGCGGCCATCGATTGTCGCTTTCCAACGTTAACAGCCACGAATTGGAGAGATGCTCGTAAAGAAGATTGAGAGTCCGGCTACTGGCGATGTTGTGTGCTTAGGAGGTCGAAGTTGGGGGGGGGGGGGTTCGTGTGAAACGTCTGCGTCACGGTCGTTCGTACGGCGGATCGTTTCGATGGGTCTGGAGGCTGAAGTAATTGAATATAAATTTGTATTTTTGGAAGAGAGATGGATGGATATGATACTCGTTTATAAATGTGTCTGAGGTGGTGTTAATACAACGGTGAAGGTTCAGTTGTATATTTATGAAAGTGGGTTTTCTTTATTTAATACAGAACTAAGTTAATCGGAGTGATACATTTATTTTGTGGTGAAATAAATAATTTTTGTGAGCCTCTCTCCATACTCTGCTAACACATAAAATAATAATTCAATTACACGATATTCAATATCTGAAATCGTTTCTCAAAACCTTTAAAATTGCCATAATTCCGTCCATTCATCCGCATTGATCCCAAACACCTGCCTCGAATTCCTCTGTAACATTCTTACTCACCATAGCAGTTAGTTAGTTATTTATTTAATGACTCCCTGTCGGGTTGCATTTCTACATCCCACAATCCGTAGTAGCAGCAGTAGTAGTAGTATCTACTTTACCTAAATAAAACCTACCCGTCCCGTCCCATTTTCAACAATTCCCTCAAAAAATCAGTCTGAAAACACATCATACCACGCATGCGACCGTCACATTCCATCAACCAACCGTCGCATTCGAAACGTTCCCGCCTCCTTAAAATCATCATCCTCCCAACCAGCCGAGCAATTCGCGTCCAGCCAAGAACGGCTCCTCTCCCGCATTCTCAGTAACAGTTTAAGCGTCCGTTACTCTCGCTCCGAATTCCGTGCGGCCGGCGTGCGTGTTTCGTGGCCGGTAGGTTGGCAGCGAGAACGGTCCGTCGATTCGGGGAAGGAGGTGGCCCGCGGAGCACACCCCGACAACATCTTAATTCGCGATAAAGGGTATTAGGACTGGAAGCGGACACCCGGGAGGCCGCCCGGCCCGCGGGGAGAACTGGAACTGGAACTGAACTCACGGGATGGCTGCGAGACACGCACGGCCCGCAGTCTCTACCCGTTCCACGTATCCACGGACCCAGCGCGACAAGATTAGCATCGCTATTCGGTTACACGTCCAGGAGACACCCCGATGGCTACCGTGCGGACCCCGGGACTCAGTCATTACGGGCTCGAGGATCGACTCCGAGTGATGGACCAGCTCTGAGATTAACAGGGTCACCTGTCGCGAATCGAGAATTTCGCTGTGTGGGACTGATTCAAGGTTCTGGGTCTACGGCTGGTTCGAGTTGGGAGTGAGGTTAGGTTGAAAATAATTAAAGTCAGTTTTTTTAAAATTCATTGGCGTAGTCGAAAGAGCACTGACCTAATACGCCGAAAACTTACTATTATACATCTGCATTGATGGTTAATAATCAGTTAATTTTTCCTGGAAAATAATGTGTATTGATAATTTATTGTGGTGATGGTAGGGATATAGAAAACTTACTGATGTTAATCTATTAGCTGCCACGAATAAACTCGAGCGTGTACGTTAAGGGGGTTAATTATCATTTTTCCTTGGAAAATCAAAATTTTCGAATTCGACCATTCGACGCGCCCAAGTACTCGCCCAGTCAGCCCAGGCATTCCCCGTCAACGTCAGGCGAGTTCTCGGCCGCTGACGTTTCGCGCGGAGACTGACTAGATAATTACAGAGCCCGTACAGGATCATTAGCATAGGCGATCGCCTCCTCGCGCTCTCCATTCGTCGGGAATCCTCGGCCGAAGGCGCGTTCCGCCGATAGACGGCGAGCAAATCGGCGCGAACCGACTCCTCTCACTCTATTTTCTTTATGCTCTCTCGGCCATCAAGTATGAGCGGTTTACCGAGGGTGAGGAATTTCTCATTTGCATACGCTACTGTTAATCCCGCACGTTGTTTATAATCGTTGCGTTGCGTTACGATCGGCTGTCGGTAAGGAGAGTTGACTTTCGCGCGGCGGAGCGAGCGATTTTATTATGGCGATTGATAAATGACGGTTAGTCATGGGAAATTAATGTTCGATAAAAAGCATTATACTGTATTATGTCATATGAGGTTCTCAGGTTTGTCAGGAATCAGTAGAGGTGAGGCCCTATTTAGGATAATTGTCTTTAGTGCAATATATTAATAATAATTTTATACATGTTTATTTTGAAAGTGGTGCAAATCCATAATTAAATAAAATTGAGATGTATAATTTATGATTAATGTACTGTAAACATTTTACTTATGTGATATCTAATTTTTTTAATATGAGCTTTCATCGGTTTCAAAACAAGCGGTTCATATATCTACTACTTACTAATCATTGCTAATAATAAATTGTAAAGTTACAAAATACATCAATATATGTTAATATTCTGTCATTGAAAATTTCCATCCTTACGACACATATAATTACACTTACCCGAGCCTACCGAAAGTCAATGCGAACGAAAAGCTTCGTCCACACAATATCCACCGATTTCCGCGTCAGAGTCCACCGCGGCCCAATTACGCAAAAACGAAACACATTACCGTCCGCAGGCTCGTTTCCGATATACCGCGGCTCCAAATTTAATTCCGTCCGTTACATAAACCCGAGAAACATTGTTATTCATCCCAGCCGTCCTCCGCGAACGACTCTATCCTCACCTTCGCGTCCGCACGAAAGCGAGACGACGGAAACGTTTGGATTTCGGAGTGAGAAGAGGCTAGCGACCGGCCAAGGAGAGAATGAGAAAGAGAGAGAGAGAGAGAGAGAGAGAGAATGAGAGACAGAAAAGAGAGAAAGAAGAGAGGAAAGAATGAGCCGACGGGGATAGAGCGGCAAAATATGGAAGCGACGAGGAGAGAGAGAGGGGGGGTGGGGGGCCATTTAATGACGCACGCGCGTTAACGCCGGCACGCGTTCACAATATTATTTATTATTTATGCTAAGTTATGCGGGGCCAGTCCATGGATACCATAGGCCGACTGGCCAGCGGCCACGGTCTGCCGTACGTCTGTCGGTGCCGTCATCGGCTCGGCATATTTATATCAATTACGTGTCGTTCCCGCGGCTCGGTTTATTATGTAAATCGCCGACGCTTCGTCGCGTCGAATGTCAGCGGACCAGTTGTACAACCTGACGATACTGAAACTACTGCCCGCTCCTTTCTCTCACTGGCGTTCCGGCCTACCTTTGTTTCCTGCGATGGCCTCTATGTCCGACTATTGGCTCTGATGTTTTTCTATCGACGGTCTTACTTTCTCATATACACTCACTCTCTCTCTCTCTCACTCTTTCTCTCAATTCATAGGTTATTCCTCTGCTTCTTGCTGATATTCTAATGCCTGTCTTAATTTCTGTCCTTACCTTCTGATATTCTGAACCCTCTCGTATGCTTCCATACTGTTTCTTTCTCACTCTGGAACTCTCAACCTATCATTGTCTGCTCTTGGCTTCCCGTACTCCGCGTCAACTCTCTCTCTCACTGTCCGTCAGTTTCTCTCTCTCTCTCTCTCTCTTTCTATCTTTCTCGCTCTCGATCTCTTTCTCTCTCGCTGCCGTTCGCACCATCGATGGTATCCCCGGTTTATACTATGGCCATTCTGTCACGACTTCGAAACAATGGGCGCACGATGCTATCGGCTGGCATCGGCGAGAAAGGCCCTTCACGCGCGACGTGTTGCGCGCTCTTTCTTGATATTTATTGAACCGGCCGTTTTGCGATTTCTGAAAAGGGGGCCGATAGCGGCCGACGCCGATATTTATCGTCGCGGATTGTCGCACTCGTCGTATCTCGAGAGAGTGAGAGAGAGAGAGAGAGAGGAGCGGACCCTCGCGCAGATGGAGAGCTGATAAATTTTGAGGGCTCTTTGAAAATTTCGCGCTCGCCAGAAAATTTATATTTCAATTGTCCGACGATTCGATTGCGAGCGATCATTTTAAATCGCGGGCGCAAAGGTAAATTCGGCGGATCGAGTTATGCTTATTGTTAGTTCCGAACTCTTTCGGAATTGCATTTCTGCGGCTTTTTTAAACTGGGAGTAGGAAAGTAGGTTCGATTGATTGAGTTTCGCGGTAACTGGAATTTTACACTTAAACGTATTACGCATTCGACAGTGATCAGCACGAGCTATATATTTATAGTAATTTTCAGCTGTCGGAAAGTCGTCTTAAAATTTGCGAACGAAATAATAGAAGAGAAATCTGTAACATTTAGACTACATAACAACAGATGTCAGTTAAAATAATTATCTCGAAATAAAATATCTCTCTCTATTCCTACCTCAGAGCTTGCGCTCTCCAATTTTCAAAGCCTTCATATCCCCAGCCTTCAAACGCGTCTCGTTTTCATCCCGGCAGTTAGCGTTTACAGAAAAGTCGAGTATTACAGGCGGCGTTCAATATTTATCGAGTCCGGGCGCGTATATTGAAAACTCGAAGCTTTCGTCGGCGAATATTCTCTTACACCGCGCGCTCTTCGTTTTACACTACTGGACCGCCGGTTATTGGACATTCCCGAATATCCTGCCCACACCCCCGCATTCCCGATTTCAGGAAACCGAATGAAAACGTTCGCCTGTCCGCCCATCTAACGAGCCTCGTCTAGTCGAGCGCGCATAATTTGCGTACAGTTCTTATTGCCGGCTGAATTTCAGACTGACTGACGCTCTCTTCAGGTAATTACACGAGACTGCTTACTTACATTGAGTAATGAAAGAGAATCATAGTCGTCAGTGGGAGGTAGACACTGAGAAATTGGAAATATCGTTAATTTAATTTTGTTTTATCCGGTGGCTTATTCGAATTTTATTTCGAAGTTCAATGAATTCGAATGATAATGGTCTAGTTCGTGAGCATTTTGACTACAATCTTAATCATGGAACTGTTGCGTGATATTTTGGAGTTTCTTTAGTATACAGTTAAGAATTTAGTGTAAAATAAGGTTGCAACAAACAGTGATAGATGTATAATAATGGGTTTTGGCGAATTCGGTTAAGAATTTCGTTCTGGAAATTGTTATACATGCATTGAATGTATGTTCAATACATACCCACAAAACTTGCCACGCCGACACTTACAGACCTCCCACTTCCATCAAAAAACAAGTCTCCAAAGATTTTCAATTCCGACCCCCCTCCCTCTCAAAATCCTCCCGAACCTCCTCCGACCTCTCACCCCAATTACCCAAAAAGTCCCGTCCCGGAAGCCCATCGCGAGCCGGTCGACTCCCGGGGCGCTTTTCGGTTTTGATAAAACGCCTAAACATCAATCGGCCCCGGAAAACTGGCCTGTAATTCGAGTTCATCCGGCCTCAGCGCTCGAACGGCAAAAGTTTTGTCCTTCAGGAAGCAGCTCGCTCACCTACCGAACGCCGGGTCAATAGATGACCGTTGGCAGGCGGCGGTCCAGGGGCGGCCGGGGAGGGGAGGGGTGGGCCGAAGGTGGTTTCGAGTGGGTGGGTTGATGCATCCGCTGAATATGTATGAGGCTCGCGACACCCCGTAGACGACCCGAACCACCGCTATCTGTGGGTGATAGTGGGTATGCTGTATGTCTCGCAGGGGTCTGCGGGCATGGCGGGAGAGGAGGGGGAGGGGAGGTGAGGACTGGGGAGAAGAGGGTGGTTCGAGGGGGTGGCACGTCGCTGCGGCTGCGAGAGCTTATATCGCAAGAACCAACCCCAATGGAAACTCAAGCCTCGGAGGAGCCTCACCCATCATGCACACTCTCGCGCTCGCGCACTTTCTCCTACCGAGCGACTATCTTGCGTCGGGATGCTGCTCCCTCCTGCTCGCACTCGAGAGTGAGAGTTCTCGCCTTTAACCTACCCTCTCCCGCTCCTCAACCCCCTCGAAGGTTCGTGCCTCTCGTTTGCGGTTCTCCGTTTCTGCCCTCTGTCTGCCTCTCTTCGCCTCTCTTCATCGTTGTTCGTTTCTGTTCCTCTCTCTGTCTACTTACCCTCTCGCTCAGGTTCCGATACCCTGTCCCTGTTAGTTTCCGACATTGTCCTACGTTTTTCATCCTCACTTTCTGCTCCTTCGTTATAGTTTTGTCTTCGTTAGTTTCCCATATTTTCTTTCCGCAGCATTCTGTACTTTCGTCTCTGTTGGGGTTTCGAATTTTAGGGTTTGTCTCTGTTGCGACCATTCGTGTACTCTCTCGATTTCTAGCACGCCATGGAGTCTCTCCCCGATCCTGTCCCAGTCCCTCCTTCTACTCCGGTTTCCGCTGGGTGGCACTCAGCGACAGAGGAAGCGGCCCGCTATCTTGGGAGACAAAGTTACGTCGTAATTCCTTCGCGAACAGATGCCGATGCGGTGCTAAGACGATGGCGTTCTCTTATTCGCGGGGTGAGGCTGCCTCCCGGTGCGTCTGTGTGCGACGGTTTGATTAGCTACGGCTTTCTTGGGAGCGAAATTATTGGCCAGGGATAGCGAGAGATCAGTTCATTTTTGGCAGCATTTTCTAATTTTTATTAACGTGCATCCTGTAAAGTTTCAATCGTTTTTAGAAGATGTACAGGGTACAGTAGAGTTGTGATTATTTTATGGGTGTCGCAGATAAACAGGGTAATAAATTCTGGCAGTTGAATTAATGGCATTTGTAACGTTGAATACGATGAGTGTCATTTTATATACCGGCCCTAATTAGCTAAAATATTTCCGATCCTCGCGCGGCAATTACTGCCATTGACGATCTGCTGGTAAGTATATGTTCATTGCTGAAATTAGCATTCTCGCTAATACTATCTGTCACGTGAATTAACTCATGATCCTGTCTCAAAGCTGAGCGTATACATATGCAACACATAAAAACTATAATAAAATCCCAATTCCTCTTATTCCATTACAAATTGATCGTATAACATCCAACGATGTAAAGAGATAGAAATAAAAAAATACGTCAATGTACACGATTCATAAATAAAACGACTTTGACCATTTTCTCAACTTATCAGCGTGGGTCCTATACTTTCATCACCCTATTATGAATTCACTTGACTGCATAGGAGGCCACGTCATTTGGCCTATTACGGCTCGGATAAGGGACGTTTAATTCGATAACGTTAAACGTCGCGTGTTTTCGCCGATCGTTCTCATTATCGGGCCTGTCGGATAAGCGGCTTCGAAATAGAAGTCGAGATATCGAGATTGGCCCGAGATCCATCGACGATACGCGCCGAGGGTCGGGGGAGGGTGCCTGGTAGGCGGGAATGTCATTCGGCAAAAGGGGTTGATCCGCTGATGAGAATGGTATAATATATATGATCCACTAAATAGGGACGGCTGTGCGTGAGCGACGAATCCCGCAAGACAGCATGAGATATTGCCGGATTAGGGCGCATTATAGTTTTAAGCTCGTACCGTTAAAAGCCGCCGGTTCTCATATCCATCCTCATATACCCCCCACGAAAAGGATTGTTCCCGCGGCGGCGTCAAGGACTTTCATTTTGCCCGAAGCGAAAAATTGGCCGGCGACGCGCGAAGCTGCCTGTAAATTCTGGAATTATTGTACGGTTTTCTTATTTGGTAGAACGGAGCGTGTTTCGGTAGAGGGATAGAAACTGAAAATTATTATCATTGCATGTGTTCAAGAAGAAAATTGGATTGAATAATGACTATAAGAAGAATTTATGAAATAATCCTTAAATATATAATAAAAACTAGTTTCACAGCTACATTTATCAGTGTTAAATAATTTCACCCTAAGAACGTATCTACATCCTATAACCGACATATCTGATTGTTATCGACAATCTTAAAATTATAAAAAATCATGAAACAATTTTACATTATCCATTTCTATCAAAATTGAAGCTCTCGAGAAGTTCGACGAATCCCATAAACGTCAGAATCCGTGCGAACGTCAGCGCGCGCCTCTTTATCGGCGCGCACCCCCTGCGAGGGGGTTGATCGTACCCCCCCGGAGTCGGGCACGCGCTTAACCCTTTTATTCGTCGCGAACTCGTGCGCGATCGCACGGCTCGTTGAGCGTCACTGTTTTTCGGAGGGTCGGAATCGTCGTGCCGGGCGTGAGGAAGGGTTGATCTAGCCAGAAACGCCTAACGCTCGCCCGGGGGGTGGAGTCACTAAAGGGGTGAGAAGTATGAGCGGACGACGGAAGACTCTTTCTACAGAGGGATGGAGGGAGAGTCGAAAAATTCTTCGGTGGGAAGCCGGCAGAACGAATGGCGCTTCCAAGAGTGTGCGTGTGCGTGTGCACACATTTGTGTGTCGACTGGTGGGCTCTGATGTGTGCTTTCTTTGAGACGATAATTTTCCAAATTTAACATCAAGACGTTAATTTCGTACAAAAGTCTTCAAAGAAGGCTTCAACAATCTTTTAACCTATGCAAATATTAACCCATTATTCGCCAATGACCCAATTTTGGGCCACAGTTTCAAATTGTTTTTTTTTTAATGACTGCAACTTCTAAATATACAGTTAATTTCATTTTTTATTATTGCGTTTTTGTATTACGGCGGTTAATCGGTTAAATAAATTGTAAATAAATTCCCTAGAACTGCAAACGTATCATTTTTGTGATCGATCAATAATAACATTTCTGCTCAGAATTTAATTTGAATATCCGTCAATGAAAATTGCACCCAAATAAATAACGACGCCACTTAAGCCCACTCCGCAACACTCGATCAGCCATTAGAAAAGTATCGGGATTAAATAGGATTCGGCGAAGAAAGGGATGACAGAAAAAGCTGAGGGTCGAAGGGCGGTGGGGGTGGGGATAGAGTTAAGAAGGGATCGCGGGCGATAATAAAGCAGAACCGGGTGGCAATAAAATATATCCGAAGCAGGCGACGACTCGTTCCGAGAGCGAGAGGGCTCCGCTTCATTACCGAGTCGAAGTTCATCTAACCCCTTCGTCCCTTCCTTCCTACCTCGCCCGGAACGGAGGGTGGGGGGCCCCGAGCCTGTTGCCCAAAAATCCTCGGATAATTAACCGTTTGCGCGGGGATGCCCCGGCACGGAATGCGAGCACTCAATAAGAACGGAATGCCGAGCAGCGGCTTCTTTAACGAGCACCCTATAGGGCCTGCCCTCTTTATTAGCGAGAGTCCCGGTGTCCTCTTTATTAGCGGACCGTAACGATCCCGGTACAGACTTTCTCGACGGACTCCTGGCCGGACCGTAAAAGTGAGAGCTCAGGATAACGCGCGGACAGTGGATCAATTCTCGTCACTTGTTACACGCTTGTTATGTGTGCCGATTGGGTAGTTTCCTGAGGGAACGCCGAGGGAGTGTGAGATATTGAAACTTCGGTGGCGTCATGGTATATGAGTTGGTGGAGTGTGGCATTTTTTTGCTGGTTTCTGCGTGGGATGATTAGGGAGTTTCATGTTTGAGAAACAGTATTAGATTGAGTATAATGGTATATGGAGTCTGGTATAATTTTGATTTGTTACATACAAAAGGGAACATAATCATACTAATTGCTTTAAGGAGCAATTCTTTATAAAATTGATAGCAATTGATCACCTACTTTAAATATACATTTTTTATTAATACAATTTTTTCTTAGAATTTTACCCACATTAAAATATTTAATAAGACTCCCCAGCAATGAAACACATCTGAATACCTGGAAAGCAAATAATATACGTGGCATTAAAAAAAAAATAGTAGCTCACTCCTTCAGTCTGGCCTTTCAATGGGAACTCGGCGAGAATTTATGGCTTCGTTATTGGTAAGAATTAAGTTGCCCTCTTTATTAGCGTGAATCCGCATGCCTAGCGCCAATTACTGTCGAAAGGGAATCGGAACGTGTCCGGGCGTTCGTGTTAATGACTCGGGGCTGTCGTTTGCGGAGGGATGCGTGGGCGAGTACCTGCGAGGAAAGGAGACGTTTGTCACAGAAGCCGAGTGAATGATACTTGCCGAGGTTGCGACGCTGCTCGTCGGGCCCCGAGTTTCTCAAATGGGAGTTGACGAAGTTGTAAGGATGGCTAATGCAAATCTTCTTGCAACCTTGGAATTAGAATTGAGTGCCTCGCGCGCGGTGAGCCATTTATCGGCAAGCGGTGCCACTTGAAATTTTGTTGTTTTTGTCGGTGCCGGTATTCGATTGTGATTGGAGCGTATTTTAAGGTGGTGTAAGTCCATATTTAAAAAAAATTAGGTATCATTCAACGGTTTATTTACGTGACATTTAATTATTTTTTTTAAATAGACCACTTTCATGATAAACGGTCCATTTATTACATATTGTAATTATGAGTGATTGATTTGTTAATGGATCGTGTTTTGTAATCTATGTCTGATTCGATCGATATGGCAATGTTTAACGTCTATAAATAAAATGAAAATGTACTACATTCGACAAGACAGTAAATTTCTGAAAATAATAAGAGAATTGCAGGAAGTGCAAAGTATATTATTCCATAAATTGAACAACTGATAATATTTCTATTACAGAACCAATATACCCTGTAACCGACAAAATAACGAAAACCAACCGCCGAACCGCTAAAGATATCGTCTCCCCGCCGCAAAAACAACACTCACCGCTCGATCCTGCGGCATCCATTGCCGCCGATCCTTCGAAAAGCATCCACCGCCGTAAACTCGCTGCAGGCCACCTCTGAGTACCAGAAGCGAGCCTTGAAGAGGAGCGAGAGACGACGGCGAGCGGATCTCGTAAAATCTCGGCAAAGGCAAGGGAAGAAAAGCGGACCGAAGCGGTCGCCTGCCAAGGGGCCGAAGGTGGTGGCAGGGGGATGTCAGGGGGTGGCAGGGTAGGAAGGTTCGACCGAGCGACAAACACCCCGGCAACGAGCGCGGAAACAAAAAGCCACCCGCCGCCATCGGGAAAAGAGCGGCGCGAACTGCGGGCAAAGAAAAATATAACGACCCGCGGAAGGAGGAATAACGCGCGACTTTACTACGTTCTAAAACTCCCATAAACCGCCGTACGTCAAACTTTTCAATTTTATGTTTCACCGTTTCCCAACCCCCCTCCATTCCTTCCTTCGACTCTCTCTGTCTGGCGAGTCGAGTCCGTTTCTTCGTTTCGCCACTTAAGATCTGCCTCGTCGACTATGCAGTCGGGCGACGGGAAAGTTGGCAATGGAAAGAGGGGGGGCTTTGGTCTCGGGGGGGTGGGGGGAGACAGTCGGAAAAAAGTGAGCGCTTGCTCATAAAGCTGAGGGAAACCTGATAGGAGAGTATGAATTATTACTCTTTGCCATGGACGCTGAGAGGGTGGGAAATCTAATTTCGGTGATATTGGCGGATTGTTTGTGGGACGTATCGTTAATTGTTATTTACTGTCGTGGGAGTAATTATGGTGGTAAGTCCCATTTTTTTTCTCGTGTGCTCGGATAAAGCTCAAAGTGAAAATATGTCCACGATTATAATATATTTAAGATTTCAGTTTTACTATTTCATAATTATAGACATAAATCATACGATTTTTGAATAAATTGATTTATCCTGAATTAAAAATTGTATTGAGGTCAATTATCAAGATAAAATAGAAACACCAGCTGATGATTTACCTGATCAAAGATCTAAGAAACGAATGCTTCTCGAACAGGCATAAATCGACTTATTCCAAAAAGAGGGGGTGGGGGGATGGCACGTGAACGGTTCGAACTCCCATGCTGCATCGCTCTCTCGGTGAGGATGAAAGGAAGCGACACCAAAGCCGGCCGACACCCGTCAGCGGTCACGAATCTGCCATCTTGATGCGATTTCGTCGCTCTAACGAGTTTTTTCCGTCTTCACGCCCTTGCCAGCCGCGACACGGCTGGCATAATCTGCGATCAAAGTGCGGGAACGTCATCATCGTGACGATCTATACCTACCCCTCCACCACTCCTCATCCCTCCTGAACCTCCTGAACCCCCTGGCAGCCAGAGTCGACCCCTGGCCGACCGAGAAGCACCCCATCGAAGCGAACGATTCGATCGGGCGACAGCTGTCCCCGCATCGGAAAGCAAATTATATGCTCAAAGGATCGCCGATCTCTATTTAGATCCTTATCGAGCCTGATGCGACCAGAAAAGCTGACCGTGATCGCCTCGGCCGTCAAGCTCTATCGCTCTATTGCTCGGACCATATTTCGCCCGAGGACGCGCCATGTTCATGGCAGGTTGTGAGGAGAGTACAGTAATTTTTGGTGACCGTTAAAATTGTTGCTTCAGTCGTTGATGTTCTGGTCAGCAAATTCTTGGCAAATGGATAATTATCGATTAGCGTATTGCTTGCTAGGAATATCTCTGTATGAGGAGGCAGACATCTATACTGTTTATACTTATATTATAATAGTTCTACTATACTATATTATACTATACTGGTTCTATCAAAATTCTCACCCTGTTTCCAAACTGAACAACCAAATCAACCATAAATCCATATCAACATTCAATAATATGTTCTCTTCAGTTTCGCATCAGCCTACTCAACATCCCATCCTTTCTCGTCCGATTCATCCGCACCCTAACCACCCCACTTGCGGAAAATTCGGTCAGGCCGCGACTTCCGTCCACCGAAGAACCCGAAAGACGCTGATCCCAACCCGGTCGGCATCGGCTAATGTCCGGCGGACGGCCTTGGGGCACTCTTGGCCCGGCAAGTACGGAGGCCCACAGCACTCAGGGCGAGTTCCCTCGCAGTTGCAGTAAGTACCTGCCAAGCGAGGCGAGCGCCAAGTGGCCTCGAGCATTTGATGTGCTTAGGCAAATGTGGCACCCACTATGTGTACGCTCTCGCAACATCGCTCCGGGTCTTTCGATCGGAGAGAGAGACGAAATGCGGCAGCTCGACGCTGAAGAGAGACAGTGGAATCGGAAGAGAGAGAAGCCATATCGAAAGCGGGCTAGAGAAACAGAGAGAGAGAGAGAGAGAGAGAGAGAGAGAGAGAGAGAGCCGGAGGGAGACCAGAAGACCGTGTGATGTATTTGTAAAAAGGTGTCGGGTTGGAACTAAGGAGCTGCGCCCCGAGGGAGAGCAAGGGAGGGAGGTAACAGATAAAAGAGAATTGTATAAAATGGGGTGCGCAGGAGGTGGCCAGAGGTGGGGTACGGGGGGTGGAAGAGGGTCTTTCCGCCGATGCCCGTGGGGCATCCTGGAGGTGCGAACCGGGGGCAGCGCCATTTTGCAGTTCTTTCGAGAGAGTCGGAGAGAGAGAGAGAGAGAGAGAGAGAGATAGAGAGAGGGTCGTCTTGTCGGTCTGATCTGTCAAATTTCATTTCACGCTCCTGAGAGCCGGCTCCGACCGACTCGATGGGGTCAGATACGGATCTGTCGACACCTACGTATAACCCGGGGTTCGTTTGAAGATTTTGCGACCGGTGCCCCGGCTTTGTTCGTAATCGACCGATGACGATGGTTTTTTCACCAATTTCGGTGCGCGGATGCTAACATTTTGAGCATAGCTAGAAAACTGGATAAGAGTAGAAATTGTGTAATAGAGTGTTCAAATCAGATTCTTCCAACGATCACGTTCAGTTAATCCTTTGCGGAAATGAGTGTTCGATTGTATCAGGTATATGATTCAATCCCGTAATGCGATCTTAAAATCGAAGCCTTAAATTAATACTGACAATACCTCTACACTATTCACATCTTATAACGTAAGATGGCGAAGTGTCACAGTCGGATCGAATAGTTTTTACCGGACTCTGCCACATCAGAAATTAGACTCTCCCCCCGAGAACGACGAAGCTTTCCATAGGAGACCCTCTAAAATTCGTATTACGAGCAGCCACCAAATTTCCGCTTATCCCACTCTGGCCACCATTCCCGCGAGCCACTTTCGATCGTTACCAGGCATAACGCCGGTCAAATCTCGACTCCATACGCCACCTTGGCCGCCCACAGGCCCGGAAAGCGTTCTCCGCTGAAAACTTCGACAGGCCGTCTCTTCAGGGGCGGCACTCGACGAACAAAAGAGAGAACGAAGAAGCGAAGCGCAGGCGGTGGAAGAAGAAGGGGAGAGGAAGGGGCTCGCGAAGCAGCGAAACGCTTTCGGAAAATCCATAGCGTGAAGGAATATACAGGGTTCCAGCGGAACACAATGGCGCGGTGTAGAAAGGTAGGGCGACGAGGGGAGGGGAGGAACTTGGAGACGTGAGGAAGGAAACTGGCGGAGAAAGAGGAAAACAGACCGAGCGGGAGAGAAAGAGAGAGAGAGAGAGAGAGAGAGGGAGAGAAAGAGAGAGAGTGACAGAGTTGAAGGTATGAGAGACTGAAACGGAATAAGAGAGAGCGGAAGGGTAAGAGGGCATATAGGAGAGAGAATGAGAATGATAGAGAGTGGGAGAGAGTAAGAGAGAGAGAGAGAGAGAGAGAGAGAGAGAGAGAGAGAGAGAGCTTGCGGCGTCGGTCCTTGCCCCGAGTACGTGCTTCGAGTGACAAAGCTTCTAGCATGAGACCGACCGACCGACCGACCGTACGAACGGCAGAACGACGCATCAAGGTCCTCCGCGATCGATAGACACGCTCGACTAAAATCTAGACCCGCTTCTCCTCCGGGCTTTTCCGAAAAATGGGATGGAGGTGAAAGTTGAGAGCCGGGAGATGTTGGCGGACGAGGGTGGAGGTATTGGCGGTGGAGGCTGTCGATGGTGCAGTTTTGATTTTCGGAGGTTGCTGCAGAGAGGTGGAGAGGATTTAGGTGAAGATTGTTGATAAATGTACTATAAATTAGAATATGTTATATCTGGGGAGTATACCTTGAACCTGATCAAAAGTTCAACCAACATTCCCAATGTAAATCTTCAATAATAGAACGTTAAACAATTCTAGTCCCCTAATTCTGTATCAAATATCATTAACATAAAGGGTTTATTTAATGATCGTGAATGATATAATAATAAACATACGGAATTTTGGTCGATTCGGTATGATTAAATATCATTATCGTTACTACTTAATCTCACACAGCTGAAAACTGCTCCCACAACGGTCCGTAAAAATTCGATCAGAATTCGTTTCCCTCATCCTTTACTTTCGGAACGGCGGAACGCACGAACTGTTCGTACCGTTAATCCGTCCAATTCCCGCGAAATTTTCCCGTTTCACAAAGACACAATCGACTGCTTATCGCTGGCCGATGAAAGCGAAACAACAGAGCGCGCAATCCCTTTTTTTCCCCCCCCCGATCTGACCGACTTCTCTATTAGCCCGTCGTCGGTCGCTCACACATGAGCGGATTCGCAAACAGGACGCTGAGAGGGACGGAGAGGGAACGGGGAGGGATCGGAGGACAAAATGAGAAAGAGAGCTCGAAATGAGCTGGCTTGCCAGGGACGATTCGATTCGGTCGGAAGCCAATCGCATGAGTCAGACACGACTGAATCCGCGGGATGCTAAACAATGCCCGGCCGAGCGAGCGACCAAAACCGACAATGGAACTGTGACTGCCACGGACGGAGACCGTGCCATCGGCCTGTCACTGCCAGCGTTCATCTACAGTGTGTCCCCGATGCAATTAAACGCGCCATTTTTACCGTTCACGGACCCGAGTCGGATTGGATGTAGTCTCGCCTTCGATTTTACTCGGTTACTTATGTTTTCTGGGATTTGGGATATCGATTTTAATATTAAAGTATGATCAATTCAGTAATTTTGTTAAGGAAATTGAATGCATTTCTGCTGGCAACTCATTTTTTTTGTCCTAAAAGAAATCTTTCTTTCGCCTATATATCAACTGATTAATCTAAAAGTAACATATTAATTTTCTAAAGAAAAAGTCATATTTGCAACGATAATTTCATTTTCCTTGTCTGACCTATATATCAACTGGTTAATCTAAAAGTAACATATAAATTTTCTAAAAAAAAAAACAGTCATATTTGCAACGATAATCGGCAAACCCTTCGACCGGAAATTTCGAAAATCAGTGCTTTCAAAGTATACTGCTAATAAGCGAGCGTCACAATTAGCAAGACGATCTTATAAAAATTGCTCGCCAATCTACTCGCTATTGGAACGGAAGGCCGCCGAGTGTCGGCCACCTCTTTAAAATTGCTTCCATACCCCGCGTTCATAGTCCTCGCGCGAGGATGCTTAAGGACACTCGTAGAATTCCGCGTGGCGAGCAGCCGCGGATTCCTGGCCGACTCGTCCTGGAAATCCTCGACATTGTCCGCTCGGCACGGGCGTAAAACATAGCTCGTCACCGGGTAGAATGTCCCGCGGGACGTTTCACGTTATCGGTCGCGAACTCGTTAAAGATCGATCGTCGATCTATACGACTTCTTTTCGCGCATATTTTCATCCGGCCGGAAGCCGCGTACGCTTTTAGGCGTTTGGGTCGGTTTTTACCGGACGCTGACGGCTGCTTTTTGATCTGCTGTATGATTCCTGCGACGTGGATAAGTGCCATTTGTCAGATGTGGTACAGTGTATAAGCTCAGATGTTCTTATGGAATTTCAGTTTAATGTTACACCTTCAATAGCTTTGTATTTGTGAACGTTATAATAATAATAAGATGTTAAAGGCTCTTATACTAAAACATGTTATGATACCAAGGGTATGCCTCTAAAATTTGGTACCATAGTATTTTATGAAATTTTTAAAGGATTATAGTTGAAAGAGAAACACCATAAGATATTCCTTTAAAATGTTTCCACTCGCTCATGGCAAATGTCTTCATGAGTTCCCGACGTCCGGGGTTGTTTGGATGGGATTTCGTTTCGGGACACCGTGTATGCGCGGAATGTCGGAGGCCTCCTCCAGATATGGCGGGTCCTTCCTCTGCACGGATCGCCCCCAGACGTCGTAGATTTTAGATAGGTAGTCCTCCGCACGCGTGAATTTGCGCGTCGGGCGTGTTTGTTGCATATCGAAATTGTCCGCTCGGCTGTCTTGCCGATGGTAGATTACGCGTCGCGGTATTTCAGTCACCGCTGCCGGTTAGCATTCCCGACGTGTCAAATCGTATTTATTAGAATGCGTAATATGTGCCCGTTCTATAAATGAACTGCTGCGTTACGCGAACTGCACCTTTCTAAGTCAATCGCGCGAATTGCTTTACTCCTTTTTCGAATATGCAATTGTTACGCTTCATTAGAATATTAGTATTTACTATTTACAATTACAACAAATTTGTTAATAGCGATTGCGATGTTCTAATAATTGAATGATTCAAACGTGTGTAGAGTTAAGTAAAAAAATGGTTGAAATTACTGCGCTTACCAAATTCTAACTCCGATTTTTCATTGCTCTTCAACCGTTGAAACTTCGATTCTCATTTCCTCCGATTTTCTTCAATAAACCGTTTCCATATTCTTTCTATCCCCCCCACCAAAAAATATCCTGCTTTTACATATACACAAACCGAAACAAATCGTTCGCCATACCCCGCGTCAATGATCCCACTTTAAAATGCCTCGATCCTTAAACCGCCACCGCCAGCGAACAAACTCCACCCCCACGCCGGAAAGCATCCCCCCGAAAGCTCTCATTTCCCACGTTCGGCCAAAATTCATCGACGATAACACTGAACGCGCTGGCAAAATAATAAAGCGATATCCGGAATGGAGAAAAAAATTACCGGCATATTAGCGGGCCACCCTGCGGGGCGCCGAATGTCAGCCGAAAGGGCCTGGATGGATGGAAGAGGAGAGAGGAGGGGGAAGGAGGAGGGTGAAGGAGACGGGTGGCGAGAAAAGGAGAGGAAAGGAGAGGAAACGATGGCCATAACCGTACGCCATACGTCGCCGGGGCTCGACCGTACTGCCTAACTGGAGGTCCCCGTTGGGCAATAACGTCCTCCTTCGTAACATAGTGGCACAATAACGCCGGTTCTTTATGCCAGTACAGGGCAAATAGATCACATTGCTGACTAATAAGCCCGTTGGTGTGACCGTTCTCCCCATTTCGTCTTTTCTCCGTTTCGGCGTTCGCCTCCCAGTCAACTATCTGTCTGTCTCTCTTTCTCACTCTCTCTCTCTCTCTCTCTCTCTCTCTCTCTCTCACTCTTTCTCTTAACTCACCCTCTCCTGCCGTTGCACGCTTTTGTCTACGACACTTTTCCTATCGGACCCTTCGTTTCTCCGTCGGACCTGGGCACCCTACGCGCTTTTCGAGCTTTTTCGCCGAAATACTTCCTGCCGCTGCGCTAAGGGCGGATTCTGGAGGGGCTCAGGGGTTGGGGGCCGCATTGTCATGGAAATGCATGGCAATCGATCCGCCTCATTATGTCGCCAAACTCCCGAAAAACCGCGCGAGGTTACCGCGCGGTGAATGGGCGAGTCATTCTGGTAGTTTTTCGTCGGAGAGAGGAGTGGGTGGTGGGGGGGGGGGGGGAGGTGGAGTGGTTCTTGGCTGATTTTGGGGGAGGTGTTTCTTTGTAATTAGGTGATTGGGAGACACGGAGCCTGAAGAAAGTTTTTGCTGTCTTTTTTTGGTAGGATTGCAGTTGCGAGTAGAGACAGGCCCAAGGTTTGGTTTTGTTAATTACCTGTAAAGAAATTAATTTCAATGTAAGAGGGTTCTTCGATTATAAGATGAGAAGACAGATACTTTGTATTTAGGACAAAATAAGTACTATGCATTTTGTGTTAAAAATTAAATACCAAAGAAATGTCAACTGTAAGAATTCCAAGATTAATTCAGGGATCGAAAAATAATCTGACTAAACCCATTTCTAATCATTGTCATTATCCTATCCACCTACAGTCCAATCAGTACTTAATCATTTAACAAAATACCAAAAGTTAGCAAAAAATAAAAAATACCGTTACAGAGACAATGATCGATAATGACACCGGATGAATTTCGCAACACGGAGCGATCTATCACCGGCTAGCCGCGTTCCCTAATTCCTCCTAACGTCGCAAATTCTTCGGCAGCCACCGGGGGGTCCAGTCGGCGACAAATAACCTGACCCGCGTCCGTTCTCAATAGTTGTCGCACGGGTCATCGATTCCGCTCGCAAATCTGTTTTCGCTTCGGCCACGGGAACCGGAAAGCGTCGCCATCGTCGCCGGGGTCGAAATTGGCCCGGAGGACCGTACTAAAGGGTAGTAACGACGTAACAATGACCTCCCTCTCGCGCTAAGCCACTGGATGCCGGCAGGGGTTGGTCCGACGCGAACTCCAATGGCAATTCTGCCCTCCGGACCGAGTCTGAACCTTGGCAAGACCGAGTGAGGCTGAGCAAGATCGAGCTAGACTTAGCAAGAGTGAGTAAGGCTGATCGAGACTTAGCTAGAGTGAGTAAGACTGATCGAGACTTAGCAAGAGTGAGAAAGACTGATCAAGATTTAGCAAGAGTGAGAAAGGCTGATCAAGACTTAGCAAGACTGAGCTAGACTGATCAAGTCTGAGCAAGACGAAGCTGAACTAACTGGATATAGAAGGAGGACAGAGCACGGGGGAAAGACAAAGTTAAGGACAGGACGTAGGGTAATTAGACGGGTAATCGAGTCTGGCTAGTATCAGTATCAGCCTTTAATGCCCAGCTAGGGAGATCTTTCCAGCTGGGTCTCGCGCAGGTGCGGACGATTCGGCGGATCTTATCGGCGGATCGTCGATCGTTGACCTCGTTATTATGCCGATTACGCCCGAGTAAATTGACCGCGATTGGGCCAATCAGATGGGAGGGAAATTGGACGGCCGCCGGAGCTGACTGTTTGGTTGTGATTGCCATCGGGATGGCCGAGTAATGGCCGAGAGGATCCGAATGAATATTGCACGTGTTGATTGTGGGAAGTGCGGAAGTCTGGGAATGGCGAGGATGAAGGTGTTAAATGTGGGATAGGAAGTTGCTCGATGGTGCCTGAAACTAATACTTTGAAAATTATTCAGTGGATCGAAGTATTAATACGCCGAGAAGTAGCTGATTTCTTTTGCGAAGACTGAGTAGAACCGTTTGAAAGTGGGCTCGAAATTAGAATCAACCGATAGATTTCTACCTTGGAGTATTAGCTTCGCAAAGAAATTTTTTCACGAAACGTATGTGTGTACGTCAAATCTGAAGCGGTCGCCAAAAAATCGGTCATCTCGCAAACCTCTTTCAACTCTTGTTAGAAAAGAAGAAATTGTGCAACCCGAAAGGGAGCAGAAATCAACCATACAATACAATACTAGTCTCTTATTTCTCTCGACTCTGAGGAGTATACCTTAAACCTGATCAAAAGTTCAACCAACATACTTAAAATCTTAAAAAGTAGAATATTATGCAATTGCAATCCTTTAAATCTGTATCAGGTCACATATCATTTACATTACTCCTTAATCCCACACAGCTGAAAAATGTAACTATAGTCCCAAAACCGTTCGTAAAAACTCAAACGGTCGCCAAAAAATCGTTCGTCTCGCAAAACTCTCTCAACGTCCGAAACCAATTTTTCCGCATCCCTCATTCTACGTCTCGTGGCGCGCCGTCGGTCCGAAAATAGGCGAGTTTAGGCTTGCGTATCTCGCGGCGGGTAGGTGGCAGAGGTAAGCTAGGCCGGCGTGCAATCAATACTGTTTCGGCATTACGGTGGAAACACTCTCTCTGAAACAGCCTACGTTTCGCCTCGGACCGTGGCGCCCGCGCGAGCGAGACAGCTTTCCAGAGGGATGAAACGAGGGGTGGAACGAGGGTGGCTGTCCGGAGGGGTGTGGGGGGGGGGGGGAAGGACGCGGAGGGCCGGATGAACAGAGAGAGAATGGTAGAGAATGGGAGAGAGTCGGCGGTGGAATCGGAGGAGGATGGAAATGGGCCGAGGGGTGTCGAGGGGGTGGCCAGAGAGGGTTGGAGGGTGGAACCGACCACGTTTCGTGGTCCGCATACTGATAGGTCCGGCCGTATATACGGAGAGCTGCTGGCAAAGCCCAAAACAGACCTCCGAGTCTTGCTTCCCTCTCTGTCTCTCTCTCTCTCTCTCTCTTTCCCTCTCGTTCGGCGAGCGGAAGGGGTGGCTCACCCTCTCGCCCGCTGACGTCGTCTTTGCTAAACCCCAGACTGGAAAATACTGACGGCAACACGCGACCCCCCCAATGCCGCGCGGCCGGAATTCGGAAATTGAAGTGTGACGGTGTCGAACGATGAAATCTGGCCGTAAGATGATCGGCTGTGTTCTTGGCGTATTGGGGGCGAGTTTTTGGGGGTTGCTTTTCGGCTGAGGTGGTGCGGTGGCGAAGGCCGAAATTCAGGAGTAGAATCGATGAAGTTGAGATTAACATGACGAATTTTAAAGTAAGACAGGTCCTGATTCCTTCTGTGACATGTTCCTGCATTAATTTTTACCAACTTCATAACGTTGTGATATGATTATCTATATTTAAATTTATATTGAAATTTCTTAAATGTGGATATCATTTAAATTACAATGATGCGCAATTGGTCAAACTGGACATTTATAGATTTAAAATTCCGCAATAATATAAATCATAAATAAAAGATGTACATTCGTTTATATATACATACGTTTTTTTAATTTACCTATATTTTGCGTTTCTGTCTCGAAAAATATGTACCTATAATCCTTTCAAGTACTGACCTACATACATACGAATGGAATATTTCACGCATAAAGAATCGTACCACAATCCAAAATCCACCAACCCATCCCCACCCTTCCAGCACTACCTCCAAACCTCAAGAAATCCAAAAGCCCCCAAAAAATGCCTGAAACATGTCCGCGAGCAGTCTTCGCTTACTCTGTCTCCTGCCATTAAAAAAAGCTCATCCCCGACGATTACTCTCCTCGCCTATGGTGTACCTGGAGATCCTCGCCGGAGCGATTAATCCTGCGGTCGCCTGATTGGTCGCCGTCCGGGGCCGGGCTCGTTGTCCATTTTGGCGAACCGGCAATAAAACGAGCCACGGCCCGGCCCGAGGGTGTGGATCCGAGGGCCAGGAGGCGTCCGTACCTTCAAAAATCGAATCCCGCCAAAACAAACCACCCCGAGCAACAAAAACTCGGATCCGAAACGTGGACGACAAAAACGGGCCCAGAGAGAAAGAGAAAGAGAGAGAGAGAGAGAGAGAGAGGGAGAGGGGGAGAGGGAGGCAAAACGTATAGACGGAGTGAAAAATCAAAGAAATTGACAGTGAGGCCCGGTGAACGGGAAGGGAGGGGGGGTAGGAGAGGGAGCAATTTTCGGGACGGTCGCGAAATAATGATGATCTTTATCCCTAATGAAATTAGTCCCGCTCCTCGGGACGGTGAATAGACATCGTACCGTGAAATTACTATAATAGGCGGCAGTAGATCTCTTCCTCCAATACATGGAAGCGTGCTTCCTCGGCTTCTTGGCCAACCTCGGCCAACCTCGGCTTCCTCTACGTCCGCTCGACTGATCGGAGCCGTTGTCATGAAAGAAGTCGGAACTGGCGCGAGATGCAGAAAATTCTTCTCCACCACCCCTCCCCCCTCCCCCAGGCCTCATCCCCACCGCTGGCCTATTTAAAGGGAGAGCCTAAATATAGTTCGCTCCTTTTTGCCCCGGAATTTGAAATTGCGGTCGTAAAGAAGGCCGAGGGCAAATTAGACCGGGATTCGAGCCCACGGGGTGGCTTGGCCCTACCTTTCAGATACGTGGAAGCCAGTGGATATCAGTCTTGCCCTCCTTACCTTCGAAGAGGGAGTTCGAGTTTATCTTGGTATTTAGTTGTCGGCGGTCGTGGTGGGTGTTTTCTGGCGCGGGCGGTCGGGAGGTTTCTTCGCTTCTTGGGAAATGTTGGGTGTGGTGTGGTGGTGTAAGTCTGACGGTTTTGCATGTGGATCAGTGTGATACTGATTTTTTGTTCATGTGTCATTGTATTTCGCGACGACATATTGTGCTTTAGTAATGTATTGTATTGTAAATGTATAATATCAGTATTTTAATAGGAAAGAATTGGAAGTAATTAAAAAATATTGTACTGACTTGATATTGTATTGAATTAATAAATACTAATATAATAAATTAGTTTCGATATGCATCTAAAGTTACATAAAGAGTTACTGATATTAAGATATTTACTACCAGATTCCAAACGATAGAATGAAACTGAATTGCCTATTTTTCAATTTGTAAGGTCAATATTTCTTTAGCGCAGTTTTATAGATTTATTCCTGCCTTATCATTCTGCTTTCACTTTTCCCTTTTTTGCTCCACTCTTTGTGTCTCTTTTCCTGTCTCGTCCTCCCGCTATGCCCTTATTCTGCCTATCTCGGCGGTTGGCAAGGCTCCACTCCTTCCCTGCCGAGTTGGACGCACGTCGCTGACTGGAGGATATCTGGAGACTGTATGTACATATGTCAGCTGGACGAGCGTGATCGGCTTTCGGAGGCGGATCGCATTATTGGGGATCCTTATTTGACGAAGGGACATTAGAGGCGTCGTCCTCGAGGGGTGAAAAGTCGACCCCGTCTTCATTGACCTTCGGCGGTGGACGAAAATTGTCAAAAATATCCGCAACCCATTCGTATATCGAAACCATGTTAGTTCATAGTATGAACATTTTACCTGCTTCCACAAATTGTTTCATAAAAAAAGTTCCAACTTGTTAAGTACTTGAACATATGTACCATGTATGAAAATCCTGCCAAAAAGGTTGTGTGACACTTTGCACGATTAGATTTGGTAGCCAGTGAATACTGTGCAGGATCTGCCAGCTAAACATGGCTAATTTCGAAGTAGCTACAATATTTTTGACAAAAGTATAAGTAAGGCATCCACAATCTGTCAATTTGAATAATTCCAATAAACTACCAGCAACACAAAGAAAGCAACACCTAAACCCATAGACTCCAACCTTCCACCACCCATAAACTTGACACCCAATCCTTCACCCAGATAAAGCTCATATTAAAAAAGAAAAACAGATTCGCCAAACGATCATCTAACCTTCCACAGAACCATCCACCGTTAACTATAAATCAAGCCACCCAGCGCAGACTCCATCACGCACGCAATTACAACTTACTGTCAAGTATCGGGAGGCACGCTGCCGTCCTCTTAAACAGTCTCCGCGGCATTTTGGCCGATTACCTTTTTCGAAACGGCTTTTTTCGTCCGTAGGAGGAGGAACGAGTGTCGGTTCATATATAAGCGCGCAGGTAGCCTCAAGCTATGGGGTCGAAAGAGGTGGAGGAGGGTCAGGGTCCCACTCACTCACTCACTCACTCTCTCTCTCTCTCTCTCTCTCTCTCTCTCTCTCCCCCTCACAGCTAGACGCTCTTATTCCCTCTTATTCCCTCTCGTTCTGCTCGCATAGTTCGTACAGCCGGTAAGTGGGTACCCACTTCTGAATTGGGCTCCCCTCGTTCCACTCGTTGGATCATCGTCGTTCGCCGAAAATTCGATCATTATGATTGCTTATGATGTAAATGATGCCCGGCGGCAGCAATTGTTTCCAGCAGAACGAGCCCATGGGGCCCCCTGACACCGTGGCCGGCCCTCGCGTATAGGAGAGGCCACTCGGACCGGGGCCGTACACGATGCCAGGAAGCCGGGCCGGTTCTCTTGCCTAACGCGGGAGTAATGGGCTTTGATACAAAATGTACGGCAGGTGCGAGCGAGACGCACTCAAACGAGATCGCTCAATAATCGGATGGATGTGTGCCCCGATGTGCATCAAAGTCGGCGGGTTTGGTTAGGTACCGACGCCGGTGACGCCTGCGATTACGTTTCGAGTGCTGATGCCAGCGAGGAAGTACGTTTCATTAGGCTGTAAATGGAAGCTTGAAGACGTTCTCGTAGATGACGTTGACACGGACATTGAATGAAAATGGATTGGTATGCTAACCCATTACCCGCCGTAATACAAAGATGCAAAAATAAAATTGAAATTAACTGTACATTTAGAAGTGGCAGTCATTAAGAGAAAACGATTTGAAACTGTGTCCCAAAAAAAGAATAACTTATACTTATGGCTAGAAATTGTTTCTTTGAATTTGTATGTGGCGCTCCAGGTGCGAGTAGTCGATTAATCGTATGTTCCTTGAAATACGGGAGTTTTGGTACAGTGGTAGTTTATATCTTGCGTGACGCTTGGAATTATGTTTTAAAAGTGATAATAAATTCAGACACATTAGGTTCAATACGTGAAATTTGAAATTATGTCAACAAAACATAAGTAACGAGTCATACTTGAAGTTTGCGGCAGGTGATGGCGAAGTTCAGCTGTGATCGATCGATAATCGATTGAGCGTACGTTCGTCAAAGTGAGTAAATTTTGTGCAACACGTTCGAGTACGTCACGAGTGACGCTCGGGGTTATATCTGAAAAGTGGATGAAAGTTAAGGAGCGTGTTTGATTACGACTTAAACGACACTTACCGACACACTCCAAGAATGTTGCATATTAATTTCATACAAAGCGTACGACAGGTGTAAGTAAAGTATGATGTATAGCGATCGCTTAATAATCGCTCGGACGTGTCACTGTCAAAAGTATGAAAGTTGGCTGGCCTGCAAGGTTACGATACGGTAGCATTTGTTACCGTGCTTGAAAAGAGAATAAGACTCGAGTCTTATATTCGTATCGGAAAAGGGCACTGCAGTAGGTTTAGACCTTGAAACACGTGTTCTTTTATTACCTGCAATAGAAGACGAAGCTGCTTTATTCCCAATAATCGACGTGGCATTTGCAGGTTCGGCAAATAATTTTCAATTTTCGTCTATATATCGTGGCGTTACACTCGGAATTTGAAATGTACTACGACATGATAGATTGGCGCCACTTGGCTGAAATTCAAATGACCAACTTAAACGCAACCTCTGACGCGTGTTCGACAGTAGTTAACGAGTGCTGCACGCAGGAAGTTTCGAAGGAAGGAAAATCGCCGATTCTCTTCAAATTGAGGTAGCTATTTAACAAATTATGTTACTCCCACGCCCCATTATCTTTTCGTTACTCCGTGTGTGTAAAGATTGCTTCCGTACACAGATGTTAAAGCGTAAATTGCGAAGAGTAGTAAGGCATCGTTTGTCGACAAGCGCGAACGCGTGTATGAGATTTAATAATATTAATAATTTGTATCTATTTTCATTGCTTACTAAGAGCAAATGTGATTCTCGTGTACACTAAACGCGCAATTACGACAAATGACGTAATTCTTTCTTTGGTCTGTCTCCTAAGGTCGTGACAACAATTGCAGCGTAAACATAACCAACAAATGGGGTTAGGTGAACCTGGCAGGCAAGGACAGATGCTGTTGTAACCTGTTAATACCTGTTCCTGCCTCAAGCTGCTTCCTGAACGAGACTGTAAGTCTTTTTTACCATCCAATACAATGTTTTCTGTGTGCACACAAAATATCCAAACCACTATGTCATATGGAAATGTGTACACATGTATCACCTCTGATATTGCTTTTTCCATACTGTATACGTCAGACTATTCAAACCACTATATTCCATGGGTACACTTGCTTTCTGATCTTATTACCACCTCCACAAAACAACAAAACAGTCCATACAAACAGGCTTTCAAAATCTGCTCACAAAAATGATTACTACAAGCACCAAACATACCCTGACAACCTGGCTATTCCAGCCACTATATTCCATAAATGCTAACACTAGCTTTCTGATCTTATTACCACCTCCACAAAACAACAAACAATCGCTACAAACAGGCTTCCAAAATCTGCTCACAAAAATGATTACTACAAGCACCAAACATACCCTAACAACCTGGCTATTCCAGCCACTATATTCCATAAATACTAACACTAGCTTTCTGATCTTACTACCACCTCCACAAAACAACAAACACTCCATACAAACAGGCTTCTAAAATCTGCTCACAAAAATGATTACTACAAGCACCAAACATACCCTAACAACCTGAAAACCTTCCATTTCTCAAGAAATCAGACCCTTCACCGTAGTCCGCCACGACAGCCATCAAATTAGCATCCTAATACCCATCAACTTTTTCCTGACTCTACAAAACAATCTCAGCGTCCGCATAACCGACAAACATCGTCACGTCGCGGATTCGACGCTCGTCAGTCACAAATCCTGCATCCGGTTGCATCTCTCTCTCTCTCTTTTTCTCTGGCTCTCTCTTGTCCTCTCTCGATGCGTACACGTCGTCGCGTACGATCGCGATAAATCGACAGTCGATCGGGCGTCACGTAACTCACGTACGCGAGAGAGTCCGGTGCCAGGTTTTTCTTCGACTGGCAGGCCAGCGCTGTGACTGATCGCGAGGAATCCTTCGCAGAACGTATGGGTCTCCGACTCTTGTCCTTCTCTCTCCGTGCCCTCTCGCCTCTGCCTCTCTCCCCCTCCTGAGAGGGCAAAGTCTCGATACCGTCCCGAGAGAAGAAAGAGAAAGAGTCTCTTATTATCTCGCTTCCCGTCTCTGTGTGGACTCTCTATTCATTGCATTGTCCTTCTCTGTCTCTCTCTATCTCTGTTTGCCTCTTTCTCTCTCTCTTTCTCTCACTCGCAGCTGTCCCGCTCGCCGCCGCTATCAGAAAAAAAGGAAAACGGGCAGCGGAGATGATCCCTCCGTTCCGCGAGCGGGAAAGTAGGCGACGCGACATTCTCGACGATTTTTATCGCCTCTGGGCCGACGGTAAAACAGCGGAAAAATCCACGGCGTTACGTGACACGCCAGTGGTGTCTCGCCAGGAGCGGGAATTTATTAGACGTCCGGCTCGGAGGTTCGTTATGCGCTCTGCTGCGACATCGGGGAGAGAGAGAGAGAGGGAGAGAGAGAGAATGAGACTCGGTGGGAATGAGGAAGATGGGGAGGCTGGGGGGGAGGGTGTGTTTTTAATCCTGCGGCCCGACGAGAGAGCCCTGTTTGTCGGATCGAGCGTGTGGTCGGCGAATATTTTAGTTGACGGAAAGCGTCAATGGCTCGGGAGCGAGTGTTCTTGCCAAGGGTTTAGCATTATGACGGGTGTTCTTCGTGCGACGGTTGTGTAATGCTGCGGGGAACGTTATTCTTTGAAGCCGGGTCGGTTCTTTACTCGTAGGCCTGCTTCTGGTTTCAGGCCGCTGGAAGGCGGAGTGTTAAGCTTTTTTCCGACGATGGTGGTTTCTGCAGTTTTGTTCAATGCGTTGGGTCTGGGGAAGTAGGATGTTGGTGTGCTTGTAGGTTGTGAGTTAGTTATGTTTCATGGTTGGAAAGTAGGGTTTTATTATGGTTTTATGTGATAAGATTTAGTACTGCTGCAGGGTTGAAATTTAAATTGATAGGTTTTAAAGTGCAATGGTTATATTGATTGGGAAATTGAGTATTTATATCTTTGAAGTGATAGGTTTGTTTAATATTATAAGCTTAAGTTCAGAATTTAATACTGCTGCAGGGTTGAGATTTTAATTGATAGGTTTTAAAAGTACAATACTTACATTTATTGGGAAAATAGAGTGATAATATCTTTCAAGTGATAGGTTTGATAAATATTAGCTTAAGATCAGAATTCGGTACTCTGAAAAATAATCTGTAATAAATTGCTTACTTTTCCTAAATGACTTACAATAGTCTCACGACAGCCACAGTACATTCCGAAAATAATTGCAAACGTTAAGTCCCAAAGCATCCCTCACACCAAATCGCAATCTCTCATCTTACTCCAAAACCTCTAATTACCGACACTCCCTAAAAATCACAGAAATAACCAGTCACACAGTGCCACTTCTCAAACTCTAACCGCTCCAATCACTTCCGATCCCAAACACAGGTATCCCACCTAACCGCGCTCCGTCAAAAACCCGAAAACCATCCTCCACACAAACCTAACACCCAATTTCAACCCCGCAAATGGCCTTAATCCCAACTTTCCTCTTCGCCAGAAATCTTGGTCAGCCTCTCGGCCTCTGACTTTTTGCTCATCCGCCTTTTGAAAACGCTTGCGCAAACCTTGCCGATCTACGGCTGCATTCTTGCTCGGCAATGAGCGGCATTCGCGTTCGAGTTACGTTCGAGTTACATTCGAGTTACATTCGTGTTGCATTCGAGCTGCGTTCGACTCGCTTTTGCGGAAAGAGGACAGACTCGCGCCTGTCTCGAGCGACTCACGTCGGCGAGCCGATATTACTTATTACCCAGCGGCAGATCGGGCTCCCGATCGCGACTAATTGTTCCCTCTAATTGACGAAGTTCTCAGGCCTCGAGGAGGCATTCTCCGCGAGTCGAACGGTCGCACCGCGTATCGCTGGCGAGATATTATTTTCTGACCGACCTGTCCGACGGGCCGCGCGTCTCGGTTTATGGCTGGACGCGGGTGAGTGGATTTAGAAGGTGGATGCTTGAGCGATTCGATGGGTAGGATGGATTCGATTTGCGTATTTGAGTTCGAATTTTAAGTTTTGAAGGGAGTGGAAGATTTTTGTTTTTAACTCATTCTCCGCCAATGTCCCATTTTGGGACACAGTTTCAAATTATTTTCTTTATATGACTACAAATTCTAAATGAACAGTTAGTTTCATTTTTTATTTTTGTATTACGGCGCGTAATGGGTTCAGCTATAGAAATAATTGCATTTTAGAGAGAGGGAGTAACTTGTAGATATAGAGGCTGTTCTATGGATTTTGACTTTTGTACGCTTTGCTGATGTACAGCAGTATAGTAGAAACGGTAATATTTATTCTATCAACGTCCGAGTCTGCTTTTGATTAAAATTAGGCAATCCCATAATCAGAAATAAATAGTATATAATTACAGTCGCCTTAACATTGAAAAAGCATTACAGTCACTCTCCTCGCCAGAAATATGAAATCATTTAACGTCCGACCAATCCGCCGAATCCGTCCCACTCAATTCCTCCCTCCCGGCGTCTGCGCAATATCAACAATGTCGAATCGCAGATCGGCTATCAGCGTAAAAGAATCTCGTGCCAGGCCGCTATCAGCGTTTAACGTGCAGAACGATAATCCCGCAACGGGGCAAAAAGACTGGCGGGCACGGAATCGGAAGAAAGATAGTCGATATGCACGTAAATTACGGTAAGCGACCGACGGAGAGAGGGCGAGAGAACGAGTAGAAGAGAGAGGGAGAGAGAGTAGGAGAACGAAGGAAGGAAGGAAGGAGTGAGAAGGAGAGCGTATTACGCCCACGCTCATTGCGTTCGGCGTGCAAATCGCAGACTCTGGGTAGGGATAATTAAGCTGGCCTAACAATATCGTTGATTCTCTTTCGCCTCGCGTGACAGAATCGCACCGAGTCGTTACGCGACAGTTATTTGCTCGCGGATATTTTCCCTCGGCCACCCCTTCCCGTAAGCCCCTCGTTCTCCCCCCCCCCCCGCTCTTCGACATCGGCAGCCACTTTTTTTCTTTAACAAAACGTGCTTCCGCAATTAGCGAGCGTATAATGTCGCGGGTTAATAAGTGGCGTATAATGAGCGGCGAGTGGCTTGGGCTTGTTCGAATTCGACGAATGCGTGAGCGGTAAGAGTTGAGAATGTTTGAGCTTGGGAAATTGTTGCTGATAAGACGGATCGTTTCGAAGGATCGAATGCTGGAATGTGGAGGTGGGGCTTGGAGGGAATCGTTCTGATTGGACAGATTTAGGCAATCGGGTATATACCTATTGTTAAGTTCACGGTGTGGCCAAAAGTGAAAATATCAAGATATTGTATAAACCATATACTTACTTACTATTTGTAATGCTCTAAATGGCTGTCGAATGAGCATTGGGGAATTTCTGTGGTTGGAGGTGAGGAGCAAAATAATATATGGACTCTGGATGCGTGATACGTGATGTGTGTTGACTGACTGCTGGTCGCGACTTGTCTTTGCCCTCTGCCGCGGTCGCTTCTCGATTTCGAGTCGGCGCTCTACCGTGCTCAGTCAAGCGTGCTTTTTCTCAATTTCTGTGCCGAGACGGGAATCGAGCCCGGGCCCGCTGCATCATGAGCCAAGTACTCTACTAATTAACCCACCCACCCGCCTTGCGAGTTATAGAGTCGTTTGCCGTAGATATTCTTACCGGGCGATTCTTACGCGACTAATATAAACGCCGTCTTTCGATACCTATGATCTTTTACGCCTACTTGCGAGACTTTCTTCACACTTCTACATTATTTCCCATTATTTTACACAACTTTACATTGTTACATCTAATACTTGTTGCTTATTTGGGCTTTTTGAGGTGTTTTAACTAACAAAGGGACAGTTCAATCCCAATTTGGAGTGTGTTTGACCACTTTGTCTTTCTTGGTCTTGAATTTTTTCATACTTTTACACTATTTTGCGTTAATTTACATGGTTTTACACGGTTATATGTCATAATTGACGCTGATTATCGCCTTTTGGGGGCTTTTAGGCCACAACTGGGGGTCTTAGCCCATGTTTTAAGTACATTTGACCACCGTGTGCGTATACTATGGGACTGAGCGACCAATGGAGGGTACTTTGGGACTATTTGGACCTATTGAAAGGTGATAAAATCTTCAGAACCGCGAAAAAACGCAAAAAAACTTTTGGCCTCGGATCGGATTTATAACTACCCTATCCCATAGATTTTAACTTGCCCTGAAAGTTGGTGGCAAGCGGAGGTCCGAATTCTCAATAGTTTCGAAGATACAGCCATTTTTCGGAAGTGAAAAAAAATTTTTTTAAAGATCGACTTTCGGCGATGATCCTATCTTAAAGTACGCGTCAAAAGCTTCAAGAAACCGTATAAATATCATAGGTTTTGATCTCTGGTTCAAAAGTTACAGGCGATTTAAAAAATCGCGAATTTTCTAAGGGGTACCCCTTCTCATTTTTGCGAAAAATCGAAGGTCGGCGGATCGGATCGCCCTTTTGGTACCTGGTAGGGGGTCAAAAATAACTCAGAGAGCCGTTTCCTGTTGGTCAAAATTCGCTTTAGTTTCGGAGTTACAGCCAAAAAACCATCGAAAAAATGGTGATCGAAAAACGGGTGAAAAATAAAAATCTTCCGATCGACTTGCGGATATGCATACTGAAAGAGAATCAAACGAGGATCACAAAAATCGCAAGCGGAGCCTTCTAAGTGCAATAGTTTCGAAGATACAGCCAAAAATGTGTCGAAAAATGGTAAAAATCGGACTTTTTTCCACGAGAGAAGCGTGTTATTGTATCCAGGGTCTTTGCGCTCATATACCTCGTAGAGGAATCAAAACCATATAAGAAAATCGCAACCCGAGCCTTCTAAGTCCAATAGCTTCGAAGTTACAACCAAAAATGTGCGAAAAAAATGATGAAAACGAAAGTTGCACTCGTTTGGATGATTGTTGACCATGATTTATTCATATAATTTTTGTAAATTTAATAGTACTTGCAAAATTTTCACTTTCTTATGTATAGTTATTGATTAATATAAATCTGCGTAAGGGAAACATGTTGAACACTTGCTTCTAAATAATTGAAGGTTATTTAATTGATTGTAATCTCATAATTCGACGTATTTAACATCCCACAAGCTAATAACGATCGCATCAGTTTGATATGTCATCCAACATTCCAATTTCAACCCCTATTCCCAAAAAATCTAAAATTCAGCCACCTTCCGTTTAAATCCACTCACCCGGAAGCTAAAAAATCGACGCGGACCCAATTAGAAAACGATTCGGGCCTCTTTACGTTTTCCAACGGTTCTCACCCTCACACCCCGACTTTCATCCCCCCCATTCGATTTTTGGCACGAGAAAAAGACAAGCGTCCGCATCTCGGCTCGCTCTGCGTACGACAGCTGTCAAATAAATGTTGAAAAAAAGCGCTAGCCGAGCGAAATTTCGAGTGGGACGTGAGCGGCCCGGAAGAGGAGGGTGCCGAACTACCCCTAGGAACTACCCTTGGCCCGCGGGGCAAAGTCCTATGCGTGCATGCGCTCCCTGGCCTGCGCGCGCCAATTTTTACAACGATCCCTCTTGCACACTTCGATAGATCGCTGATGACTTTTCGCGCCGGGAAATTTTCGACTGGCCTTTGTTGTAGTTTCGTGTTTAAGTTCGGTCCGGGGGTAGTTTCGCGCAAAATTGCGGAAACGTTGCTGGAATGGCTGAGAATGGGTTGGAGAAGTTTCGGGGTGCGAAAGTTGGTTGCAGATTGGGCTGGGCGTTAAAGACATTTTTGATAATTTTGGATAATATTAAATGGGTGTATACTGTTGTTCAGTGTAAATAGTTCAAGTGACAGGAGAGGTTGAACATATTTCAGCCGATTTTAGGTGAATATGGGTATTACAAATAATAGTATGTTATGTTCAATTCAGTTAAAGTAGGAATATATATTAATATTCTATTTAGTTTAATTTCTAAGATCGAGAATGCGATCAAAACGTATATCTGACAACAGTAACGAATATCCCTTAGATAATTATTAAAATTCTTGCCTTCTCTACCTTCCAACGTTTCATACGCAAAGTTGAAAAATAACAAAAATCCAAACATATATAACATATATAATAATCTTCTACCGTCCAACGTTTCATAGGCAAAGTTGAAAAATGACAAACATCCAAACATACGCTTTATCTATACAATCCGACGACTTCCAAAGTTTCCAGACTAACACACAAACCCCATTACATCCTTACACCTTCCAACGTCCACCCCTTGCATATAAAAATTATCATAATCCGCATCTCGCCAAACCTACCGCATGCCAAAAACAACAGTTACCGATCCCACTCCAACGGAACCAAGACAATTGAATCGTCCCACTGCCAACGATTTCGCGCGAAAGGACGCATAAAAATTCCTATTCCCACGGCACGGAACACATCGGGGCCATGGGCTCCCAAAAAAAGAGTCGCACCTAACCGCGCACAATCGAGGACCAAATAACTGCCGCATTCCGCCGGCTACCGAAATCTATATTCAGAAGCGTACCAGCTTTCGTGACAGCGGGATTAAACTCGGGCGTGGCGCGTTACACAATCCCAGCAAGCTCCGATACCGCACACTTTCCCGCCGCAATGAGACAGGCGACAATTTGCCGCACAAAAAAGAGAGACAGAGAGAGAGAGGGAGAAGCAAAAAAAAAATAGAGAGATCGAAAGAGAAGGTGGTGAAGGAAGGTTGGACTGACAGGACACAATATTGCAATAACTTCAATTATGGCGACACGACAGTCGGGGACGCGAGCTTCCACCCTTAAGCGAGCAACCCCCCACCCCCTCCCCGTCGACACCCCCTCAGGCTTCATCCATTTATATATCCGACTGACACGGACGTCGCGGTCGAATTGGCTGTCGTGCCTCGAGGAGGGGCTGCCTTTAAACAAGTGCTTCTTAATAAACCATTGACGCGCGAAACCACCCTCGAAAATTTGCCCCCGGCGACCGACCGCCCCCGCCCCCGCCGGCCCCGGCCACCCCCGCGGGCTCCTTCGACGGATTCTGGAGGGTGGAAGGGTTCGGGGTAGTTACTTCGTTAAACTGCAAAAATCGAGGCGACGAGCCGCGTTTGTGTGAAGATTAGGGGTTGCGAGCTACGGGCAGATGGGGTGCCGGTTGCGGGCACCGATGTTGTCGTTCAATTTTTCTCGGCATTCAGATCGTTCAATTCGCGAATTATGGAACTGATGAGTTCGTCATTGGTAGAAGAATTTCCAGTCCAGTGTTATTTTTACAACAGTATTCATTGTTAAGTGCATTGATATATCTATGCATAATCATACCTTTTCGGTCAGTTTCGTCAATTGGGACTTGAAAAGGGGAAAATTAAAGACAAAAATATTCACTGACGGACTCATCACTAGGGCTATGCCATTTATACGGCCATATTACTATTACTAAGAAAGAATACCAGAATCAGGATTCGAATATATTCGTCCAAATTCGTCTCCAAGTAGATATCAATCCAAAAATACATTCCACCTGTACTTAATCCATTCTCACACACAACATCAAGAATTCTCTCAACCACAATCCCATAAAAGATTCTATTCGTACCAAAAGTCTGACTATCTTCAATTGCGCGATAAGCCTGAAATTCTTAACCCGCCAAAAATTCATCGGCCGTCGCGAGGCAGAAGGCGAGAAGGGTCGATCGTGCACGAACAATCGCTCGTCTCTCGACTCCGCTCGCAACCCGGAACCGAATAAACCCCCGGTATAACTTTATCCCCCGCTTAATCGCCTTTTCGATAGGTACGAGTCGATTCCTTTGTTCAGACAATATCTCCACGCTGTCCCTGCTAATGTATGCACCGGGGCCACGTACCACATCTCTCTCTCCCCCACCCCCCTCCTACCACCTTCCCTCCTCCTATCTCTCCGCCACCCTGATGCCACCCTTCCTCCCCCGACTTTCGTCCAGGATGACTCCGACAGTCCTAACTCGGAGCACCCCATACGAGGAAAGCGAGGGTAGACCTCGTACTCGTTCGCCTTTATTGAATTTTGGGACCGTTCCAGTTGAAACGGAGAGAGAGAGAGAGGGGGGTGGGAAGAAAAAGATGGAGAGGGGGAAGTGGTGGAAAAGAGACGGGGAGAATTCGAGGGCGGCGGCCAGAATTAATTCACATCCCGCTGCATTGCTTTTTACGATATAACTGCGGTTTGTTAGTCGTTATTCACGGCACGAATTGAATTTCGCGTCCGCCCGCGATAGATACAGTGGTGGCGGGTCTTTTTTTTTTTCTTCTTTCTGTACTTTCTTTTTCCGGTTCGGCTTCCTCGCGCTTTTCGGGCAAGGGCATCGATTCGGGGGGGTGGTGGTTAGTGGGTGGAGTAATTATGGATGTGTTTGTAGTGATTATCGGTGGAGTGTACAGTAGAGTTTGTTACTTGTTTTAGTGTGGTGGGGAGTGATATTTAATTGCCATTTTTCCACCACTTTTCGAATGGTATTTAGTTTTCGACTCTATCATAGACTGTCATGAATACTGAATTTGTAACTTGTAAAAGAATTCAGATACAGCTCAGTTGGAAAACTCTGTAAAAATTATGAGTACATCTAATGCAGTAACTCAATCTCATCCGAATCAATCCTTTTCCAAACCGCAACCACTAATCGATAATCTTACCGAACGAAAAAACTATCCCTAGAAACTGACAGTCGAGGCCATCTTTACGAGTCCCGTATTTAGAATTTATTCGACGACTCATAGATTCGGCCGACAGGTGGTCGATTCCGTTTATATCGAGGCTCGAAATCGTCCGATGGGAAATGCGCGGAACGGTAGTAGGTAGGCGGCCGATGCGGAAGGGGTGGCTTTCGCGGAAAAAGAGTGGAAAGAGTGTGAAAACAATGCACGTGGAGTGGACCACGTGCTTTTTCTTGCCCGTCGAAGGATTCGACCTGCGCATTCGTTTTCGGCCCAGCGCGCTTTTTTGATCGTGAACGCCGCGTGACCGTCGAAGGGAAGGGTGGCGCTAGGGGTGGGTTTTACGAATGGCCGCGATAAAGGCGACTAAGGCGAGATACGAGCAATTAGCATCGGTGCCAAGCCTCGCGATTTAGTGCGGGACGACTCGTGCCAAACGACGATTTAAGCAGACATCTTGCGAGAGAACGGGAGGGGTGAGAAGTTTATTGTGAGGACGTGGAAGGGGGTGGTTTGCGGGGTAGGTGTTGCTTCGGTGTGTGATGCATGTTCACTGTGGAATGCGGGAATGAGATTATGGTGGGAAGCGTGAAGTTTATGAGTGTTGGGATTATGCTAGCTGCGATTTTCGTGATTGGCAGTACTGTTTTCTGGTAGTTAGTAAGTAGGAGGAAATTGTCGTTAGGTATACGTAATTTAGGTAAATTATCGGTATTTCGTGGTTAACACAAAATGTTAATATCTAGAAAAATACGAATCGCTACTAGATTGTGGTATTAAGAATTTAATTATGCAAATATCTGTAATTCTTGAACTTAGTATTTAGGGTTTGATATACTTTAATTTGCGCAGTAAGATGACGAATAGTTAAGTATTCAATATCACTCGTCAATACGAGTGATTAAACGTTAATTATTCTGCACAAAGGGAAATATTTAGTATTAGTGAGCGAACTGCGAATCGCTCAAAGCGTAGAATTAATTTACGTTAGTTAACGAAGATCTCTAGGGCAACGTTCTAGATCTCTTGCGTCGGTCGAAGTTGAAATTTGGAGACCTTAGGTAAATTTACAAGTTGCGTTAAAACTTGATGGGATCTTGCCACCGTGTAGAACCGTGCTACCAGCTGAAGTTTGATAGAATTCAGCACGTGATCTAAACTAAAACTTCGCGAAAATCTTTGCGGCATCGCGCTCCAAACGCAATTAATTAGCCATTAACACCTTTTCTTGCGTAATACGATTACATTCAAGAAAGTGTAATTCCCGAAGAAATTAGGTTGTTTCTTAAGGAAATGTTGAAAGTAGCACAAGTATTATCTATAAAGAACCCAACAAGATGCAGTAAAGTCCTCAAATTATATTAATAATTCGCATCTCAATCGCAACCATCAAATAAATAAGAATAAAAAATCTAACAATGGCAATATTATTATACTATTATACCGTCACCCCCACTGTACAAATATTACAATTCACATCTCAATCCCAATCATCAAAAAAATAAAGAATTAACAAATCTAAGAATAGCGATTGCCTGCTGCAAATTACAAAATAATTATGTCATCACCCCCATTCTACATACACGTATCTTCATTTGCTAATTCCATCCTCCCACCCCCAAAAATTCCATAACAAAGCAATTGCAACAATCCCTCAAAATATCCGTCACAAAATCAAAATTCGCGCCCTCCAGCCTTTCCATTCAGATCGCCGGGCGCCAAAAATGCGCACCCTCGCACATGGCACACGACGCAACCGCAGAACTCGACGTATCCGCGCACACATCTCCGTATCCGTATCCTCTGTACGTACCCCACGTGCTCGGGCCGGTTCGGGATCCTCTCTTCTTTTCCGGCTCCCTCTCCTTCGCCTATCGTCCATGCCTCGCGCACCTCCGGCACCACCTTCCACCCCCACCGTCGGCGACGCCGCGGGGGAAGCCCCGAACGAGCCTGCGGCAGGAGGGGGGAGAGTCGCGGCCGGTTCGCGAGGGTGAGGGGGGGGGGGGGGGGTCGTCCTCCTCGGACCACGTGACCCACGTGACCGGAACCGCACGAAACACGGAACCGTATTGTCCGCCGACACTCGCGCGCTTGTCCCTCTCCCTCCCCTCTCTCTTCGTTTGTCCAACAAAATTGCCCTAGGGCACTCGAACTTGGCAAAAAAGAATCGTGAAACTGAAAATCCACCGATTCAGATCAATTTACGTGAACATGAAAGTTATCGATATATTGTTGCGATGTAGATACGTGTGTGAGATGTCTCTTAATTTCAGAAATACGGACATATCGGAGAGGCACATATACAGCTACATATATCATACAGATGATTCCAATATATATATAGTTATATCTGTATAATACAAAAGTGTACTGCCCATCCAAACAAACGAAATTTCCGAAATGGCGAGCTCGTATTCTCGTGACACGCGTCTATAGGCCCTTTCGAAAAGCGAGAGAGACCAAAAATATTCTCGAGAGAGAGGGGTGGGGGAGGGAGGAGAGAAGAGATTCGGAATCGTGGCCTTCTCTCTCCCCGATGGCCGCAGCTCCCGTTGAGAGCGTGCGCTAGCGACTACTATCGGCCGCGCGGCGAGTCGGCCGCGGGACTTTGGCATACTGGGTGTATGGTAAGTAGCTACACCCCTGCCGCCTCCGCCTCCCCTGGCTGCCCCTCCCCTCCCGTTCGCCGGTTCGTCTCTCTTCAGTCGATCGTTCGGCTTGGGTTCTCTCGCTCGCGCGAGAGAGTCCGCTCGCCGTCTCGTTTCCGCGCGAGTAAAGGGAAGAGACGGCGATGGGGGATCGTTCTGTCTCTCTCGCGCGTGGGAGGAGGTTGAGGCTGTCCTTGTGTGTGAGGGAGAGAGAGTGAGCGTGGACTCCCCACTTTAATGCCGACGACGCGCGCGCCGATCAACACTTGCCCGGATGGCCGCTTTTGCCGCCCCTTGTGGACACGATGAAATCTTGAGCGAAGATCGGAATGATTTTGAGACTGTTTTTGGATTTGAATTTGGCAGTGGACTGGCTGGGAGGAGGTTCGGTTTCAGCGCTTGGGATGAGAGTGATAATTTATTAGCGGCATGACCGACTTTGATAATGAAATACATTTATGTTTGTACGGTAATGTGGTAGTAAGGTTCTGACATGTGTTAGAAATAAGAGATAGGCTGTATATAAGGTATAAAGTTGGCCAATTAACTCATTTTTAGATGTAACAGAGAGATTGATGGTTGAATCGCAACTATTGGCTAGAGAGTAAATTCGAGGGATAGTTGTGTTAGCGTTAAGCTGTCTAATTAAGAAGTTTAGAATTTGCTCTTAAATTCCCCCGTGGTATCACAAATTCGTTCACAAATATCAGATCAGGGCAAAATATAACTATGTTTCTCAGCTAATTTTGAGGTACGTTTCTATACTTGAGCAGTGAAAACTTATGGAATGACGTTGAAGCAAGACTGAATGAATTCTTCGACTTCTGTTAATTCCGATGAATTGAGTTATGAACGAACTAGGTCAGGCTCCATTTTCTTCGTACCTTTTTCCTGCGCTACGAACCAAAGCGCTATCGTCAGAATCCGCAGGAGCTTTCAGGAACCGGTAGAACGAGAACTACTCAACCGAAGAGAGAGAGAAAGAGAGAGAGAGAGAGAGAGAGAGAGAGAGAGAGAGATGGGAAGGTAGTGGTGGGGCAATACGGGGTGGAGGGCGTTTATTAGCAATTGTAATGCAAGATCGTGGAACGCATGGGATGCTCGCGATGCCTCGATAGGAAGGTGCCGGTACGCGTGTTCCTCGTAACACGATTCTCGATCGTGCGAGCATCCCGGAGTGCCTTTTGTTGCCGCAAACACGGCCGACTACCGCTGTTCCGCGAGACGGCGCTGAAATTTTGATACCCCCCCTCCAGCCTGAAATGCGCGTCGAGTCCGCCCGTCTACGGTCGAGCGCCGATTCCGGCGGTTAACGATTCGGAAATCATGGCCACCCCAGGCGCAAAGACTCGGTGCATGCAAACTGTTCTGGGTTCAGTTTCTGGGTACGGTTGGGTCGCAGATTTTTAGATGTTAGTCGTTGCTTTATAACATTCGGAAAATATTTTAGTTTAATTATTGTATTTAGGTGATGTTTGTGCTAGGTACGTGTAGCGAAGTGCAAATATTAGACAGTTGAACTGATATTTGATACGTAGCGTGTGAAAATATTTATAAACCCCTGGAATGGTTTTGAGAACGTTTATAATTAGAGATATTAATCAAAAAAAGAATAAAACATAAAATTAAAAATATTTGCAATTGAAAATATTAATAAAAGAATAATAAAATATAAAAATACAGAAACTGCCAAGTACTTAAGATGATTACATCGTCACTAATATAGAATCGCATACAATTAAAAATTATATAAATACCCAAAAATCAGTAAGAAATAAGTAAACTTCCAATGAACTGCCGTATGAAGGGTATGAAAGAAACTAACATGCTTTTAAAACCACACGAGAATAACAGCACCCCTTGTCGAAAGACATCGGCAGCCAGCACGGAATCCGTAACCGGAAATCGATAGGCGGCCCGCGAGGAAAGAAGAGCCTCCGCTGACCGCTTTGAATTTGGAACGAGCCGAACAGCTGATCCGCGAGCTCGTGATTCATTCGACGTGCGTGGGCAAGGAAATTCGTTCGAATAAAAACGTCAGAACGCGGCCGTAATAAGTATGCAACTCGTGTCCCATAATCCGCGCCTCTTCTCTCTCTTACTCTCTCTCTCTCTCTCTCTCTTTCACCGTCGGCCATATCCATTTATGCGCACAATAACGACGATACCCAGGACCACGGGCTCCCGCTAATGTCGTCACGTTAGATAGTTACGGTCATCCGGTCCTATAATAAAAGGGTTGACGCATGCGAGGACCGACCCTCGCCCCGAACATAAACCCACCCCCTCTTTCGCTCGACTTCGGATATGCGAAACGTTTGTTTAAAAGAGGAGTGCGACGGGTGTGCTCTGCATCGAACTGAACGTTTTTACTTTTCTTGAGACTGTGTTCGGCGTAGCGTCGGTGCAAGAATAGAGTATCAGGATCGATAAGTTTTTGGTTGCAGCGGAAAGTGGAAATAGTTTTTCATTACGTTGGTATATTCTCGAGTATCGCTGGATTCTGATCCTACTTATTGCTAATAACGTAGTCAATTCATAATCGTGTACATTGTCGAATGTTTTACATGCATACCTCAACCGTTATAATCGAAATAATCTATATATGAGACATACTGGCACATCTCAAATTATTGAATATAACACAAAATTCTAAATACATCACTATCCTAATTAACACAACACTTACATATCACCAGAAAAATTTTACCGATCCATAGTGCGCACCATCCGACACACAAAAAAAAATTGTGAAAAATCCCAATAACTCCGTCAATCTCACCCTCATAAAACGTCCTCATCGCAATTGATACATTCTCGCGAATCGTTCGAAAAACGTAGCCGAAATATCGACAGTTAGCCGTTCGGGCGGCGAGAGGAACGAAATCGTTTATGTTAATGGAGCTTGACGTCGGCTAGCTGCCCGACAGGGTAATATCAACCCCCCCATCAGCCCTCCCTCCCCCTCTACCTCTTTTGCCTGCAGTTGGTCCGCGGGACGTATCACGGGCCACGAAATACACCCCCCTCCTCCCGAAGGCCACCCCCCTGCGCTCACCCTTTGTCGACGTTAACCCAAAGTGAATGGACCCACGCCTGCGGGATGGGTTTTAACTTCGGGGTGACTTACCCCGAGCGTTATCTATTTTGACAGCGCGGTACGCCCGCGGTCTGTCGTGCGGACGTCCTCGCCCAGGAGGGGGCGAGTAATTGTCTTTTAACTACGCACCGTGTCCTGACGATGCGCCGCCGACGATACTTCTCTCGTCCTTTACGGGCTGAATTTTTGCCGATTTTCACGCGGATGTGATTGATGAGCGACGTTAGGCTCAGATTTTTGGCATTGTTTAGGGTTGGTGGGGTGGTTTTTTAAGGGTAGGGTTGGTGAAGGTTGAAATTATGTTTGGACATTTTGTTGGACATTTTTAATCATTTCGGAAGATCACAGTGATAAATAAGATTAATTGTTGCGTGTTGCATTCGTAAATTTAGAAGTATCTCATTTCTGTGCATTTCAACGCCGATTCAATTGTTATGAAGTTAAGAAAATAGGCATCGTTTATAATCCCTGCTTTTAACAATCCAAATTTCTAAACGTACAGTCCGTATATTATCCACAAATCTTCTATTGAATATCTACTGTCAAATAGTCAACCTTCCTCATCCCACCTCTTCATACATAAAATCCTCCGATCGGTACCAAAATCAACACCCTCAATCCTTCAAATGCACCAAATCACCCTCAATCCCTCCCACCACGAAAACTCGAGCATCAACAAAGATCGGCGCGCAGCTCGGCAAAAAGGCCGATAAAAGCCGGTAGAAAAAGGTCGCTTCGCACGTTCCCAATGCGAATTCAGTCGGCCGCGCGTTAAACAACTGCGAAACAATTGACTCCCGGCCTTGGTCCGCGAACTATGAGGTTGCGCGGGTTGCCGGGCTCGGGCAACTAGCGCATCAGCATATAAATTTCCTTCCGTTCCCTTTTTCAATTCAGCCCCCACCCCCCTCTCCTCTCTCCTCTCCCGGCCCCCGGCGCGTATTAGGTTTTAGAATTTCAATAAACCGGCTCGCCAGTTGCGGCGATTTTCTGCAAACTGCGGCGCGCGCCGTGTGCATGCGTGTACGCTCGCGCCACCCTGTATACCTTCGCACACACGTATACGTGCACAACAGCGGGCACACGTACACGCAGACGAAACATGGGCGGAACGTATGCAATATGGCATTCAATTTGCGACGGATTCGCTGTCTGGCAACGCAAACAACCGCTATTGGGTTTCATTTAATGAACCGAGCCGGAGCCTTCGGAAGCATTTTTGCGCTGTGGGCTCGGCTTAAATTGGACCCACCCCCCCTCCCGCTACCTTCCCACACCACCACTGTCTGTGCTTTGGGTCTACGCGGAGAATCTTCGCTCATTTTCTAGTTTGATGCGCCGTCTCGATTGCCGATCGAAATTTGCACTTTTTTTCGAGTGACGTGATAAGGAGTGTAGGTGGTGGTGATACTTGGCAAATGTGGGGAGTTTGTGTGATGGGAGAGACATTAGGTTTTTCATTTGTTTGGGTTATTAATATTTTATAAACGATATTAACGTTATTACTATATTATTATCGAATATTATTATCTTGTTTATAAAAATTCTACATGTTATAATTGTATCTTTTTCAAACGAATTACACGAAGTCAATGTTTCTCTGTTAAAATTGATGGCAATTTAGTAGTTGAAAGTACTGACCGAATTTCGCCGAAAACTTAATATTATACATTAACGATATGATACTGACTCGTGAACTAAAATGGATGGGAATCGATATAATGCGTGTAATTTTCAGTTTTCATACTGTTACACTTACCTACCAGCGAGCCGCGTGCGCGATCACAATTTCCCGTCCGTCCGATTAACGTATCTTCGTGGCTGGTATAATGATCGCTCCTATCGACGCAAAGTCTTTACGCGTCACGCATAATGCGAAAGTTGCGTTTCGGTCGAAAGTGGATTATGCGATACGTCGCTGATTCGATGCCTATCTTGACATCAATATTAATAAGAGTAACGTACGCTATCGATTAAAGTATAGCTAAGCATTACGAACAAAAGCAACCGTATCGACCTAACTCTCATCCACCTCCACGTTGAAGCACGAATCCAAATATTTCCTCCTACCGATCGAATGGCACGATCTCCATTCTCCCACTTCCCACAATCCAACATTCAGTTCTCAACCTGAGCCAGCCGATTGCCACTCAAATTTTCCGTCGATCGTCGTCGGGCAAACACGTCGCCGGAAAACGGCTCGTTAAAAATATTAAGGCTTACCGAGCAATCCTCTTAAAAAGTACTCGCCGCTGGAAGACGCTCGACGGGGTGAGGGTGGCCGCGGCGGGGGTTGAGGGGGGCGGGAGAAGAGGGGGCTGACGGCGGTATCGGCGCCGTATCGTTCCTTAGCGCAAGTGTCCGGTAAGCTAAGCGGATCCGCGATAATCCGGATTACGTGTTTGCCCGGTTCCCTGCCTCCTGCCATCTCGATCTCATGCCACTCGGAGCCAAAGACGTATTTGCCTCCTGGCAATGCGACCGTCTGCCGCGGGTAATCTCTTTAACACTCTCGAAATGGCAGGCCTCGCACTTTCCGAGAGAGCGAGACTCTCTGGATTCTCTCTCTCTCTCTCTCTCTCTCTCTCTCACTCTAGAGACTCTCGATCCATTTAATTGCGCTTCCTGCTGCCAGTCGAGATGCGAGGATCGCGTGTAGGGACGCAATTGAAAAGTGGTATGTTAGGACGCGAGTGCGGCGAGGTTGATCGTCAAATTGGTGGGGGGATCGGCTGAGAACTGTGGAAGTTGAGAATTTCGATTTCGGACTTGAAATTGTTTTGATGGCACTTGTACGATCCTGATCCGGTCAAAAGGACGAGTTTGTTTGAATGCTCTGAAACTTTCTACGTTTCGATCTTTTTCGTTCGAAATGGCAGTTGCGAACGGCAGTTAATATCTCGGGTTCGATACTTCAAGTAAAAATCAAAAAATGATCGTTTCGTCCTGGATCCACTGACGGACTCGTCAGACGTTGCCCGGTGTTTGGGCAATTCAAGTTCTGGATATTCGTAAAATATGGTTATGCAAATTGTGTACTTACAGTAGTTGATTCAGTTTAAATAAGAAATGTTTATCCCACGTATCTTTCTGCAACAAACATCATGCCGCGAAGTAGAAATCGCGCTTCAAACACAAACCCCATCCCCAAAATTCATAATCTCCGGCTCCAACCCACCCTCCCAAAAAAACCCTCCCCCTATTTTCCAAACCTACGTCCATCCACCCCGTTCGTGCCGAATTTCGAGGCTCGCCCGATCGATCGTCATCGCGCGTAAACTCGCCCCTCTCCTCCTCCCGCACAACACCCACAAACAGCCACCCGAAAACCGGTGCCCACGCCGAACCGCCACCCCCTCTCCACCCTCCGTTCGGCCATTGTGCAATTATCAATCTTTTGTGAGTGTCGATGGAAGCGGCACGTCGAATTTCGGCCTGAGCGCCGTGACGCCGGCCTGCTTGATAATATCAACGATGCTGGCTCACTCGTGGTGATGCCAGAGGGGGTGAGAGGGGGTGGATGGGGGGTGGAAAAGGGGTAGGGGCGATGGCGTTCGTCGCACGGCGGCGCGCACAACGTTGTCGAGTGGAAAGGGGTCCAATCAATCAGCCGCAAATCAGTATGCACGGCACGTTCGCCTAATGCCGCCACTCTTTCATCATATTCATTTGATCGCGACCCCCTCGGCCTGTGCACGCAATCGTTAATGGCGCTGTTTAAAGATCGCGGGCCCGGCGCGATCGATCGGCTCGAATCCGCGGGGCGGATGACGCGACGCGAAGGAGCGGAATTTGTTTGAGCGGACCGGCGAAATGAGTCAAGAGTGACGTATGTTGGCAGGTCGGCGGAAGACGGAGGGGGTGGTGGTAGGGATTGGGGTGATAAATGGGGTGGGATGGATTTTAGTATTGGTAGCTTTGAGAACGATCTCGATGATTGTTTTGTAATCGTTTGTTCTCATTGACCGGCGTTAAATACCAAATTTAACTTGATTGGGTAACATATGAACTAAGTTCATTAATTGGACGTTTATTTTGAAAGTAGTGTAAGACCATATTTTAATAGAAATTAGATATCATATAATTTATGATTAACGTGGTGTAAACGGTTTAATTACGTGATATTTAATTTTTTTATATTTAATTAAAATAAAGGGTTCAATTATTGTTTTATTCAGTGAGTGGTGTTTAAGATTCGGCTGCTACTTTTTTCGGTTGTGAGTTTTACTTTGATAGATCTGAAATAATTAAATTAATGGTATATTTTACAGTACCTATTGTTTTAATATTCTGTTGTCCGGTCTAATATTTTAAGAATCTAGTTAACATCAAACAGTATACTTACAAAAATTATAGCAATTTGTGTACGTACAACAGAAAGTTGTTCTCACTTCTGAGTTTCAAAGTTCAGACATCGATGTAATTTCATTAGCGACGACTGTTTGTACAGCGTTAGCGGAATACCTAGTACTTAGATACTTGGATAATATCGAGGAGAGGGTGCTTAGATGTTTGGACAGTGGATGCGTTAAATAGATTAAGAACAGCTGGTCCATCGTCAGCTGTTACATAAGTACATATATTCACCGTGCCTAGTCTCTAAACTCTCACGGCACTTCTTCGCATCTTGATAATCTTTTCATAACTTTATTAGCGAACTGCTAATAAGGTTTCTCTTGACTGATGGTATATTGGCCTAGCGGCATGTTGCCTCGTGTACAGATATCATTATCGGTAGATTTAATCGATCATAAATTGCGCAGAACATCGTCATCGTTATCAATGGCCTCTATGGTCTACATGGAACGTTATCAATGGATATTGTTATCCATTAATTCGATCGCCGATTAATTTCTGGATCTGTAGATTCCGGAATACGTAGACGTCATGATCTTACTTAATGATGCTTCCTCTCCATCAAATTCGTAGTTAATCGATTGCTCTTGTACTCATTTTATAATATTTAAATGATTTTACAAACGCACAACCAGAATTTTTCTAGGAAGATATCATTTTCCGGAAGTCAGAAAACTTAGAAATGTTTTATATAATTCTGACTGTATTTTAATAATAGTAATTCCAAGTTTCTTCCTACCCATTATTTTATATTCACTTTACAGCCATATAAAACTATCAGGCAAGTAACAAAAATTGTATTCAACCCCACCACCAACACCGCGTGCACATCATAATAGCCCTTTTTTTTTACGTCAGGGAAATCTTCGGAAGACTTCTGAACCGTAATAGACCTTCCACCTCCAATTTATAATTAACCACCATAACCTTCACACCTTCGATTCCTCCTCATCACTCCGCACAACCTTTCATATCTAACCTCCAAACACCCAATCAATCAATCCTTCTCACCTCCCCACCCTCCTCCGTAGAAAAAGCCACCCCATAAAAGCCTCCACCCCCATTCCATTCCGCCAGCGTCCGCTAGCCATAGCTCATTGTGCAGGCGTACGGGTTACGCGAACTGTTCGTCTGTAAGGTAATTGTTTTTGACGCGGTAATTTTACAGTGTCGTGCGTAGACGTGTACGTCCGTCGTGGCTGCGGGGCGAAGTGTCGTGATAACTGCCGCGCTTTTCCTTCTCTCCCCCGGCCAGGGCTAGGTACTAGGAGGCATCAGCGGCATCAGGGGCATCAGAGGCAGCGGACGCAGAAGCAGTAGCAGGCTACCCTTCCTTTTTTGACGTCGCTGCTCCGGCCACGACAGCCATCTGCCAAGTCGCACTCTCCTCCTCCACTCCTCCTCCACTCCTCCTCCGCTCCTCCTTCATGATCTTCTGCTCTTCTGCTCCGATACCTTGGTCTCTTTCGCTCGGCAGGACGCGTTCCTTGGACCTGACGCGTCCTGTCGACCGGATCTTCATCCTAGCCTGCCTAGACGGCGACGTTCGCCTTACAGACTCTGCCATCCTGGTTAGCGTCTTTTTCAGATTTTTTGGGGTTTTGTATGGGGTGGAGGGTGATTAGAAGGGTGAGGAAGGGTGGAGGTGGTCGCTGGTTCAGTTTGTTTATTTTTGTAGATTTCTACTGTCTGTCGTTGGGGTAGATCTAAGATGAAGTGCTGGGATTGGTAAGGAACGTTGATGGTGAAGTTTTCTTGGTGGTTCTCGATCAGTTTTTAGAGTTTTTTTGTGTCGGATTCTAAGAGATATAAGTGTGAGTTTAGTACAGTTCATTTTGAAAAAAGATTCGCTCCTTCAACAATAATCGTTTTCTAAATTATAGATAATTCTGATACTAATTTCAAAACTTACTCTACAGACAAAACAGTAAAATTTATTAACAATTATTTCTTACAAGTTCTATCCCCCAACAAATATCTCACCCTTCGTTAGAACAACCCAACGAATTCCGAGGCCATAAAACAATACGACACCTCGACAATGGCCTAAACAAAAAGAGGAACTGTCAGAGTCAACGAACCTAGTGAAATGTGCCATGCAATAATTTTGGCCCTTTACCGGCGAACGAGGCTCAGAATTTTGCATGTTGCGTGCTTCGCCGGCGAGTTAAGATGTCCCGAAGCTTAATTGCGGGTCGCTTTCAAATTTTTGCCGGAAATCGCTCGGTCAATTATGACGATTAGATCGGGACGACTGCTCGGCATTCCTGCCGGTCCGAACGTGGCGACCGGACGTTCCTGCATTCCGCCGCGGATTCTCAATGCCAATGGCGTAAACGAGGGGTGAGATTTCGATCTGCCCGACATGGATTGTCGCGTGAAAAGTTGCCGAAACTATCGGAACTGTCCGATTCCTGTATCTTAGTTGAACGGTTCTAGAAAAAATTTCTGACTCATTTCTGTATGTCTGACACCGAAAGTGTTTGATGGGTTGCAAACTGTGGGAGTAAATGAGAACATTGTATTGTCGGCTGCTGGAGATGTACTTTTTTTTTAAGTGACTATGCTAGCGGTGCGTGATAGTGAACAGTACCTAATAATAACAATATCGAGTGGTTATTATTGGCGATTATTAATTGTATATTATTTCGAATTATATACATAGTATCAACTTCATTACATACAATTGATCGTGAGTAAAAATTCTGCAAAATAAGTAGTGACTTAAATAATTGATCAGTCCTCGAATACTCAATGAAGAAACAAAACTCAACAAATCTACATCCCTTACCTACAAAACTAATAAACGAACATTCCGTCAAAACACTCCCAGAACACGCGCGCCAAAACGATGTCCATCCTCTGGCAACTTCACCTCCAAAATCTCGATCAAAAATCGACAGGCCGACAAGTAGCGACCGAAAGACATGCACGAGATAATTACATACAGGACGATACGTAGGGCGGATAAGAGGAGAGACAAGTTTCGACGAACGAACGAGCGAGACGGACAGAGAGAGAGAGAGAGAGAGAGAGAAAGGGAAAGAGAGGGAGAGATGAGGACAGAGGGTGGCAAAAAGAAGGGGGAGGGGAAGGAGAAAGATGGAAGACTCGCGAACTGTGGAACGCGCGAGATACTTCCTTTGGTATGCGGTTTGGGGTCCGAAACCTTCTTGATTCGAAGGAGGGCCCGGATCCGGACCCGGTGGTAGCTCCCGGCTACTTTGGGCCTCCTTCTCTACCTTTCGAACCACCGTTCTCCTCCCCTCACCTCCCTCACCTCCTCTCTCCTCCCTCTCGACTGGCCTTACGCGAAAGATCGCCGACTCTCCTGGCAGCTCTTTGCTTCTTCGCTGCTTTCGTCGCTTAATACATTGACTACCGGACGAGGCGGAGGTTGAACCTCGTGTTTTGCGCACCTCGACGACTGTGTCTTTGAGGGAGCTCGATCTTTAGTACGTCGCTTTTGCAATTGTTTTTTCGGTCAGCTGCTCTTTATGGGGGAACGAAGTCGATCTTTTGGTTTATGACTTGGGATTTTGGTTGGGAGGTGATGAGGTTTGATTGGGCGAATCTCGGATTTGAATGTGATAAAAGTATCGAGTAGAGTGAGGGCGGTTTTCAGATTAGGGTTGGACATTTTCCAAGGCTGAATCCTTATAAACTTGTAATTCTAAGGACAAGATTGAGTTTTGCGGAGTCTTAACGATCAAGAATCCTGCAACCAAAACCTGAAAAACTTTCAACAGTCAGACCTCAACACTATCCATATCCAATATATCGAAAACATCCAAATAAACCATCGTACCGTAATTTGGAATTTAAGACCCTGCCCTGACCCAAAATAATTCTATCACCCCCACCATCTCCAAGCCACAAAAACGAAATTTTCTAAACCAAGTACATTTAACCTTCACCACGAAGAACCAGAATCAAAAATCCATTCCCTGGGACCAACGCTCCCTTATCATCCGGCGCATCCAGCAGTCCGTACTCCCTCGGATCTTGGCTGGCCGTCGGATGATGAGCAGAAGGCTCATGCGTGTGCGTCTTGTAGACGCTGAAGAAAAAGAATGGCGCGGAGGACGCGGGGAACTTGAACTGCTTTCCTTCCTTCGGGCGGTGCAGCTTCTCCCGCGACGGGAACGACTATACCATCCTCCTCCCTCTACCTCCCCCTACATCCCATCCTCCTCCCCCCACCTCCTTCCTCTCTCTCCATCTCCGTCGCCATCAATGTGTCTCGTCCGACATTCTTATCTTCGTCTTCCGCTCCTTCTTCGTCCGACTTTGTCGCGGACGAATTTCGATGGACGCTGGCGTCCGTGTGGACGTGCCTGTGTCTGTGTGGAGAGACTGATCAATGGAGGATGTTGAGGGATGGCCGGTTCGTTGATCGGTCAGATTTTCGGGGGAGATTGGCCGTTCGCTGCGAATAGTTTCGATTTAGACGTTTAAGTGCTAGTTTGTTGCTGGAGGGTTGTATCGATGTTTTGTTTACGGGGGGTGGTGGTGGGTTATTTAGGTTTGAGTTTGTTTTCGTGAGTGGAGGATGTTGAGGGATGGGTTATTGACGGGTCGGATTTTTGGGGGTGGTTGGGTGGGCGTTGGAAGTAGGTTTGATTCAGTTCCAATCTAAGTTTCAATTTGGAGGGGTTGGTTTACAATGTACTGTAATTTTGATTTTAAGTACGAGTTTTAGAAGAGGTGGCTTCGCGTACTACGTCTCGGTTTTCGAAAGTCGCACTAAAATATTCTCTATTCTACCATATATTTCCAAGCTACGTAATTTCGATTGTGGTGGCATAGTTTTAATTTTAAGTACGAGTTTTAGAAGGGTTCGCGTATTACGTCTGTTTTCGAAAGTTGCAACAAAATATTCTCTATTCTACCGTATATTTCCAAACTACGTACGTAAGCAGCTTACCTTGAGTTCAACAGAAGCACTAATTTACAACTTTCTCACAACTGTGACACCCTCAACAACGCATAAAGCATCAACCCTAATTTTCTGCCTTCACCTACCACAGCTCAACCTCAACACCTACAAACGTTCCAAATTCAACTTCGTACCTACAAAACAAGCCTGTACTCTTCGTACCTCGGCCGCAAACGAATTCAGTCCACGCCAGTCCTACAAACCTACAAACTACCGCCATCTCCGATTTTATCAGCACGAACTGCGATTAAAGTGTGTCGACCGACAATTTCCCTTTTATTAGCTGTGAAGGTTGACTCCAGCGAAGGGACAGAATCCTTCGCTGGATCGAATCTTACCTCGGCCCGTTTCGGAAGACGAGCGTCTGTCAGACCTAACTGTGAATCCTTCATTGGAAACTCGTCGATGGCCGCGCACGATTTTATCGCGGCGCCAAACGCGTTTTGTCTTCGAGACGCGCGCGCGCGCGCGCTTCGGCGAGCGACGTTTCCCGTTTAGCGAGAAAGTCCTGCGAGAGTTGCGCGATCGACGGACACGTAACGAATTTCGAAACGAGCTTGTCGAGATGAAGAAGTTGCTGGCTTGTAGACTGGCGGGTTAGATTCTGTTTGGACAGAATTCGCTGAATTGTAAGAGCGGTAAAGATTTTTGAGCTGAAGAACTAGATGAGAGGAGAGTAGGTTAGCATTTATAGAATTGGAAGGTAAAATGTTTCGGAGACAGGTGAACGTAGATTTTAATTTTGTTTTGATAGAAATAATATATTTGCAATATATGGATCGTTTACTTTGAAAGTGGTGTAAGTCCATTGAAACAAAATTAAATATCACATAAATAAACGGTTTACACTACGCTAATCATAAATTATATGATACCTATTTTTTATAAATATGGACTTACACCACTTTGAAAATAAACGGTCCAGATGTGGCTGGAACGAAATTATTTTGTTAAAAATTGTACTGTTGTGATCAATTTTAGCCAAATTTTATTTGAGTGGAAATGAGAAATTGGGTGAAATAATATTGCTTAAAAAACAGTTGTCTTGGCTGATTGGAGGCGTAGAGAATCGTCTAGTGGGACGAAATAATTAGTTAGTGGGCAGGTCACATTTATATGAGGAAAGTAACGGTGCTTAGAACGAGCGGCTCGTGGATTGATTAGAGGATCGGCCGCAAGGGATTGTGTGCGCTGGCGTGAAAGGATGAGTCGTTAAAAGAACCACGCTGAGACGTCGTTATAGTTGTCAAATATACTAATTTGGAAGAACTCAGGTTATACTACTCCCAAATTAACGGTTCGCGTCTTTAGAGTGCGAAATTATACGTGTCAGTGTGAAACGGCCAATCGTTAACCGCAACGCGCTTATTTATCGAATACACTAATTCAGAAGTCGAGTCGTTCAAAATTTAATGGATCGTACTAAGAAGACAGACTGCAAAATTATATGCGTCACTAGAAACGGCCGACCGTTAAGAAAACCATATTTATATCCTATAATTCTTATCAAACACCTTCATTTAGAGGAATTCTACTCAACCTAACCTGATATTTCAACGAGCAGCCGTTAAAAGAACTGCACTTCTACGCAATGTTACTTATCAAATCCTTACATTAACGCTGAAGTCCTCCAGCGCTATCGTAAAGTATCGCACATATGTTCAGCAACGTCCTACGATGACTGTATAATTACGTGTTCCTAAAGACTTCTAATTAAGAATATTATACCGACACTCCTTATCGAATACACTACTTAAGAAGTCTTCCACCACTTTGAGCAGTCATTTGCCAAGCCAATTAAGTAGACCTACGTCTTTGATAACTTCTCGTTAAAAACATTCCATAATGCATAAATACAGACTTTGAAGACTGATCAATTTCGAATTGGCTCATTCAGAAACCCTTTACTCGCATTTTTTTTACTTTACATTTTTGGGACACATTTTCAAATTGTTTTCTTTTAACAACTTCAACTCCTACATACATACACAATTTAATTATTATAAATGTTTGCATTGCGGCGTGTAATGGGTTAAAAGGAAGGGACTTCCTATCGAATGCGCTAATTTAAGAAGTTTTTCAAGAGTTTGAGGAGGCATACGCTGAGAAGCAGGACTAGACAGAGAAGCGCAACAGTCTCGACGGTGGCATAAGCGTCGGAGGCAGCATCGGCGTCAGGAAGGCCCTCGGGCTCTTTAAGATGGTGTCTGCTCTCCGTTCTGGCGTTCCAACCTCATCTTCTCTCCTTCTCCCTCGGCATCATCCAGTTTATCTTCTTCATTCCCTCTCTCCCTCTCTCTCTCTTTCCCTCTCTCGTCTTACAAGCGCCGTGCTCTTTTTACATTTTTACTTACATGCACTCTCACATTGTGTCCCTTTCGTGGCGCATGCGCACCACATGTCACCTGAGAGACTTTTTTCTGTGGAATTTATGCGATTGATATCAATGAAGGAAAGGACTGTTTTCAGGTGTAAGAGTTTTACGGTTCTTATTGGTTTCAGATAAGAGATAGTAGATTGGGCTTGTAGTATACTAGTATCGTATACTGCCGTTGCTGAATAGGGAATAAAGACTGAGTGAAAGTACTGTCAATTGATTTGATTTGATTCCTATGTTCTACTAAATACGCGGATTACGGTAGCTGAACGCTACTCAATTTCGAAAACTATTGAATTAACCAACGAAAACACATATCAATTACCAGGAATTCACACTTTCCATTCCTCCCTCAATTCCTTACTCTCCCACCCCTCAAAAAAATTCCACCAGCACCTATTCTCGATTATTACCTTACACCGAGACCTTTCTCCCGATTCGCCGCGTATTACTTACCTTTCCATCCAACTTACATCCACCCGCCTTCAGCTTCCTCTCACACGTGTCCATTTACATACACAACACACACACATCTCTTTCATCGTACTCCTATTCTCACTCCTTCACGTCCTCGTGTTCGTTCTCATACAGAGATGCATGGAACCATACAGGTAGAAATGTATGAATGTGTATGGATACGTAAACGTTCGCAAACGTGTTGTGTGTGTGTGTATGTGTGTGCCTGGCAGAGCGTCGCGGTAGCCGCCGTCGAGATGGGATTGCACGATAGGCCGCGTGTCGAAAATAGAAATATAATCTGATAGGCTCATTGTGCCCGGAGCCACTCGGTGCTATCTGCCACAGCCGCCGACGAATCGTACTGGCTACCTCTCTCTTCTCTCTCTCTCTCTTCTCTTCTCTCTTCTCTGCTCCTCTCTTTATCTTCCCTCTTCGTTCGCTCCAATTCTCTTCCACCTTCTCATCCTCCCGCTGCCGCCGTTCAACTTCTCGACTATCTCGGACTCTTCCCTCTATTTCATCACGGTCATCTTCTTGCTCGAGTTGCTTCTGCGCACTTATCGAACGAATCAGTCTCTCTGACGCGTACCAATTTCGCCTTTTTTCCGAGCAGGCGAGTAAGAGGGAGAGAGAGGTGTGCGTGCGGATGGGAAGATGAAGATGAGTGCGTGGAAGGACGATGGGATGAATTGCTGGTGGGTGGATTGGAGGGGGTTGATGAAGTAGTGAGTTTGGGTTACAGGTATTTGGATTTGTCGTTTCAGGAGGATTTGAGTTCAAATATTAGTTCGATGGAATTTCGGAATTTTTCGCTGTGATAGGGATATTTGTATTTTTATGGTGGAATGCAGGATCCGAGATGGAGCAGAATTTATTGTGCTAGATTGCTTGGACATATGTAATTCTAATGAAATTGTTAGTAAGGAGATGATAAGATAATTAATTCGGCGCTAAAAAAGTTCTCTACGTCAACAAATGTTCATAGTAAATTTTTTAGAATAATACGTATTTATAAGTTTATTAATGACAAAATTACTGAGTCCATTTGAAATTCTCGAATCACGTACGAAGAAATTAGCAACTTAACTATAAAAAAATGAAAGCTTAATAGCCGTAATCTCAGAAAGTGGACTCGGTCGCAATTTTCGAACGAGCGAATTGAGCGGTATTGTCCGTCACCTTCCATCCGGGGTCCGGTAAAAATGGCGCCTGTGGACCTTCCGCGGCCTCTCGCTCGTAAAGCAACGGCACAGTGGGAGCGTGACCAATGGCATCGTGATCGTAAAGAAATTAGAGGGGCAGTAATGGTTTCCGGGTACGGTGCCTTCCGGTCGGCATACATCTTCCACGGCCTCTCTGTTATATCTCTCTATATCGGGTTAGGCAAGTGACCCCTCGCCCAGGAAGGCGAACATTTGTCCACGTCCAGGCGACCGACACTTTCCTACGAGAAAAGCCAATCGATCCTACAACCTCCCTGCCGATATGATTCAGTATTTTTCGCCAATTAAAACGACCCATTTGTCGGTCGTTCTCGGCAACTTGTTACAGTAATTTTTTCGGTCTGTTACTATGCAGGTATAACTGGATTTATTGGGATAAAGTTTGGTGCTGATAAAAATTTTTATTATGTACTAGTTGTGTAAAGGGTATTTGTGGGATAATGTGATGTTGGGATAAATGTTGATAGTTTGCTTCTTTGCCGTCGATAGTATTAAAATTTGATTTGGATTATAACTATTTTGATATATAAGTAATACAGGTGAAAGGATAACATTTTATTAAATGATTGAGGACTGAAAATAGTTAAGCAGTAGTCAAGCCCTTAAAACTTACAAAATCTGTACGATTAAAACCTAAACATTACTAAATCCATAACTTTTACCATGACACAAATAAACATATAATTTTACGCACAATCGCAGACTGCTTCGAATCCTTACAACTCAGTAATTTAAACCCTTTCCATTTCAGTATTACATAATCGCATCTTCCTTCCCAAAACTCTCAAGCGTAAAAATACGTACTGGCATCAATTTCTTCCTCTTCCACCGTACGAAAGAGGGAATTTTTACGCTTTTCCTCCCGCGGAACCGTCAGGCTCGTCCTGCGGCGGGTCCTGGCCAACTGGAAACGCGCGAACGTACAAACAGAGATGCAATCAGCGACGTGTGGCCATCGGTCCGTGGCCGAGTGCATGAACGTGCGCGGCACGTACCGATCGTGTGTTTTGTTGCGTCCTACCGGATGCGAGCGTCGCACGAGACGAATATACGTTCGATCCCGTGCGCGCCCTCCGATGCCGGCGTTCCACCAATTGACTCCGGCCAGGGAGAGTTCTCGCGTTCGCCCGCCTTTATCTCTCGTTTCGAACGATCGCCCGGACAACCGATTCCGCCGACAGACGGCACACGCTAATGCGACGAAATTGTTGTGTAGCGCATTTATGAACGGCGGGTAGTAGGAATTCGAGGAACGTGCCGGCGGACCGAATGACAGTATGGTTGAATGACGCGTACGGCGCGTCATCGGAAGTATACATTGATGCGGTAGATTTTTGTTGAACGTACTGTGAGTGTGATTTTTGTTCGTAGAGGAAACAGAGGAAATATTGTGTGTAAAGTAGCGTCGAATATTAGGTAATTTTTAACGTGTGAGGATTATGGTGCATCGTCCAACGTATTAAATGAAAGTTTTGAAGGTTTATTGAAATTTTGTTGAAATTAAATGACATTAATATTGAAACGTAATTAAAAAATGATGTGTCAGAGTGGAGTTGATTTTTAGGTAATTACTACATTCTTTTTACAATTGTATAGAATATATCTTCAAGAACGCTGAGAAAAATAGTGAACCTTTGAACGCTATAGTTTCAATCATCACAACTTTTATTATCATACCGTAAAAAATGCACCTTTTCGCTGCTGATGTTTGTCTCCCTAAACTTACTAAAATTCTGCCTTTAACGCTCCGTCGCAACGCAAATTCTCCGTCATTCGGGAAAGAAGCGTTCCACCGTTCGTCGACGCAACTTTTCAGCCGGCCACTTAAACTCTGACAAACAGCGGCCAGCATACGCCGCGGTCCGGCGAACTGCGCGGCATTCAATTCCGGGGCGCCGGTAGTTAAACCGAAATTGCAGAAATCATCGGCGAGAGCGGTACCGTCCGTATAGAAAAGCCGTTACCATCGATCAGCGGGTCGTTAAAACGAAAAAGTCCGAACTGGCGCTCGCCAGCTCGGGAAAACTTTCGTCGAACGGCCGCACAAAGCCTCGCATCCTTTCGACACTCGACGTTTTTCTCCCGCTCGCGACCCGTCCCACCCCTTCCACCCTCCCATTCAACCCCTTTCCAACCCCTTTCCAACCCCCTTTTCGAAGCCAGCCGACACACTTCGCTCGGACTTTCGCCTTATCGGTTCGGAGCAATTGCGGTTTTGCTATTCGGTGGAAATGCAGTTTGGATCGGGGCAAGAAGTTGGAGTGCTAGGTGCCCGGACGATGTACGGCCCGGAAACGGAAATGATCGGGCGATAGAAGAAGCGGGTGGGAGCGGAGGGATGATGCGGGGGGTGCGCGGAAGAATCGCATGCCTTTGTTAGACGCGCTCGAATAGTTTCGATTTCGGATGCGTTGAAAATCTCACTGTTTATATATATTCAATTATTAATTTAATTATTAAAATTTATTTGGTCAATGTTAAATAATTATACTTAATATATTTTATTTATTCTGATATATATATATATATATTCTGATATTGACAGAGAGTGTGTAATGCTAGTGTGATTAATACTAGGGAAAATGCAAAATCGATAAATGTATTATCATTACTTTTTTTCTGGATATAATAGGACTTGAAAGGATCATAACGTATTGAAGATATTTAATATACGGTGTAATGTAGTAAACGTGATCTTACTGTTTGATACTAGCCAAGTGTGAAATTATACAATTTTTTTGTCAGTTGCTTGTTATTCATTTTCTAGTTAACGAAGTACGTTTGACTGGCGCTTAGCAGTCGGAGATGTTTGCGCAGGAAAGTGATAATTTGTTAATTAACAGGTTCTCATCGCCGTTGATGAGTTCCGATCTGCACCGTGAGGCTTTCTAAGCAGCTCGAGTCCCAATCCATCGTCAAATTAATTCCCGATTAACGCAAGTAATTACGGCCGACTGTAGTTTCTAACCGGGGCTTCACGCTGCCGGAAACGGAAATGATCGGACGATAGAACGGAGGAAGAGCGCGGTGCGCGAATTGACAAAGACAGGACGAGGGAAACAGACATGTGCACAGGGTGTCCGAAAATTCTCGTACGCTCACTGTCAGAACCAAACTTTGCCTGAAAACGAATAAATCAGACATTTCAATTGACAGTCTGTAACATTATCACAAATTCAAGCTGTTATTCAAATTTCTCCTTCTTAATAATCTTTCCAATAATCTTCTCAAAAATGCTTTTAATACATATACACGGGGTGTCGAAAATTCTCGTACGGTCACTAACAGTCAGAACCAAATTTTGTCTGAAAATTCATAAATCCGGCATTTCAATCGACTACCTCTAATACATTATCACAAATTGAAGCTGTAATTCAAATTTCTGCTTCTCAATACTCATTCGAATAATGCTTCTAATACATTTTCACTTAAAATGGTCATGCTTCGTAACCCTAAATCCAATACAACCACAACCATTTGTAATCACTCGCCAACATCCTTTTTATTTCCTTCAAAATTCAACTCGCTCCTCAAATTTTTTCCACCCGCTACGACCTTCACCCCGCGCATCCCAGCTCCCCGAAAACTCATTCTACACGTCGATCCAAAATTCTCCGCCCACCCTGTGCCTCCCGCGAGCGCCGAAGCCTCTCCTCTTTCGGCCTCGTGCGTCCGTTGTTCGTTCGAATTGCGCGAGGAACACGAAATGGAACGGGTGGGCCGTGTGCGTACTGATTGATCAACATTGTTGCCGAATTAGACTCCAGCGAGATGGGCATATTGATTGGCAATCAGTGTCGCCCGGCCACAACGAAGCCTGTCCGTCCGGGAAACGGTTTGCTAACGCAAACACCCTCGCACCTGGATCCCTATGATGTTGTTTTCGAGCCTGTGCAGGAGGCACCGACTACCGCCGGGCAAGCGGGCAAGCGGGGGGGAGCCGGCCAGGGGGAGCTGAAGGGGTTCCGAGCCGGGGGAGGGGGATGGAAAAAAAATATCGCCGCGACGGAACGCGACATTTTCGACGCCTCTGACCGACGATTCCGCTCCGAGAGCGATAATACTATCCGCGCGAGTTAATGCGATTAAGTGAGACTAACTACCGCGTGTCAAGTGTGATTTTTCGCTAGCGAGACCGGCGCTCTTTTTTTTCAATGGCGCGGGCTGGCTCTTTTTACTTTTTTCTCTCGCGTTGTGGGATCTAGTCGCAGTTTCGGAGTGGGCTCGAATGTTATCGAGGATGATGCGGCCAGGTTGCAGGAGTTTGTATTTGAGCGGTTGGTAGTTTGGAGTAACGGTTGTTTTGTGTAAGTGGTAGCAGTAGGCGTGAGGTTAATCGCGATTAAAAGTAATTTTTATTTGAGCAAGGTATTAGGTTGGCAAGAAAGTAGTTTCCGTTTTGTAGTGTGGAAGAATAGAATAGACTTTAATCAATATTATATTTTCCACTTTGCTTCCTAACTTAAATTGACTAATATCAAATATCAAAAGAAGAATATCTGAACACTGACGGAAGTTCTTCAAAAAAATCACAATGCTATCTAGAGTCTAAAAACCGAAAATATTTTCTTGCCTACTCATTATAAACGTTTGATACCATGTATGAAGCTACTATAGGGTGTTACAGAAAGGAATTCGTTACGTATGAAATTACTATAGGGTGCTACAGAACAAATTCAGTAACTCGTTACGTATGAAACTACTATAGGGTGTTACAGAAACAAATTCAGTAATTCGTTACATACGAAACCACTACAGGCTGCTACTGAAAAAAATTCGTTACATTGCGCCAGAGACAGAAATTTCTTATGTAACAGCACACTTCCCAGAGACCTGAAACGAGAAGTACGTGCATTCCAACATTCTTTCCCCTCAAACTTACTGCCAGCACAGCGTCTAACGCACCCAGCGTCCAGCAACGACACGCTAACAATCAGTTGAAGCTTCCAACTGACCAACTATCCTCGCGCCAACGATTCTCCCAACGCCTGTGAGAGCTATCCAATAATTCCAGGCCACCTGGCACCCCCCCAGCAACCCCTCCCAACCCTCTTCCTTCCTCGCCCGTAGAAAATTTTGCGCGCACAGACTCTTGGCAGGTTCGAAAACTTTTTTCCGCCACGGGCCAGCGACGCTGTGAGAATCCTTCCGCTTCCAGGATGATTCGCGAGGCGACTTCGTTGGACCGTGAAGCCGCTCTCTTTGAAAATTTGCGAGCAGCGGAGGATGTCGGTGGAAAAATCTGTTCGGCGCGAAATGGCGGGAAATGGCGCGGGCAGCGCTCGAAACTCATCGTTTCGTTCTCTTGGCTCTCGCGCTCGTTCGACGAACATGGCTGGCGGGGCGGAAAATCGGCGCTGCCCAATCAGCGGGCGTAGCAAGCAGAAAATGATGCCCGGAATAATCTCTGGGGGGGTATGTATTTATATAGAGGGTGCAAAGAACGACTCGGTCTGTGTGCGCTCCCTGCATAACAGAGCTTAAATTCCGTTCATAGTATGCGCGTTGTATGTACACACTCGAATGTATACAGTATCAAACTGTAGAAGTATATACTATATGTACGTATGTGGCTTATACAATATCGAAACGAATGAAGAGTCTGTTTAAGGTACGCATGTATGCGTACTGTATCTTGCACCGCGTATATTCTTTGGAACAGTAAAATTTGATTGAAATTAAGTTTGAGACCGTGGGAACTGAAGCAGACAACTGTTTATCCTTTAATGAACATTACAGATAATTTAATAAATTACCAACGTCAAATCTGCAGTTCTACGCATTAAAATACGTGAAAGTACATAGAAAAATACTTTAAGCTCATATACTTTCACAGTTATTATTTTGTAATAAATATTTGTTACGAATCGAATGAAACGCTTACCACCACTTCGGTCAAGAGTACAATTGTCGAAGTGTTCTTCGTTAGTGGCCGTGTATCCTGCGTAAACGGACGTAAACAGTGAATGCACTCGGTTTGGGCACGCGTTTCGCCCGCTGCATCTGTGTGCGTGCTGTCTGTTATTGGTCCAGAATGCACCTGGGCGAGAAACGATGTGCGAATACCTCGTGACTCCCGAGCGTAACCAGGAATGCCACTTTGGTGGCTCGAGGATGGCGTGGAAGGTGCGGAAGGTGCGGAAGGTGAGGAAGGTGCGCGAAACACGGCCGAGATCGACTTCCGAGCCTTTCCGCGAGATCTTTACGACTTCGCTCGGAAAGATAGGAAATCGGCGATTAATGAGAGTGCCGGCACCAAAGTACCAAATTCTGATAACAATGGATTGCATCAACGGTCATCTGGCAACAGGCTCTAAAAAAACGTACAATCAGACGATAGAGCGTTTATGTTGAAAGTGGTGTAAGTTCGAATTTTAAACAAATTGATATGTCACATCAATAAAATGTTTACATCACGTTAATCATATATTATATGAAATCTCTTTTTTTTACCACTTTCAAAATAAACGGTTTATATTTTGCTGCGAAAATCTGAATTATGCGAAGGAATGATGTCTTGGCAAAGGTGAAGAGTAACAATTTCTATTCCTTAAATCTGATCAGAGAGTAATAGATGTTAAACGTAACTCATCCCAATATATCCAGAAAACTGTAGACTGAAAATTAAAAAGAGTTCGATCATCCTCACCTTTCAAAAAATCACGTAACGCCTCCGATAAACTACTCCAAAAACTGACCGTCCCGCATTCCTGTCTGCCGATCTCCGGCACGAAATCCATCCGCCGGAAGTCATCTCCTGCTACTCCTCTTTGCTATAAATCGAAAATAGGGCGTAAAATCGATCGGGCGAGGTCGGCGCACATCGGAGCGGAAAGTTGAATATTTGATCGGTCCGGGAGTTCGGCGGCGTTCCCGGTTGGGCCCAGGGATCCGTCAAGCGGCAGTGGCCGATGTCAGAAGAGGGACGGGCAGCGAAAGACGTTTACGAGCGGCGCATGACCACTGACAATGGATAGCGGGAAGCCATTCCGGTATTTCGCGCGGCCACTCTTTTCTCATGCGCAGAGGAAAGCGCCTTTAACCGCAAGGCTCCGTTCTGTCTTACGACCGGCACCGTACGCTCGAACCTCTTTGCCGAGGCAAAAAATCGGCTGTCTGCAAAAATGGGTAACGGCCACTGCGACGGAAGTCGGGAAAATCGATCGTTTCTTACGATTTTCGTATTGGGTCGCGTCTAAGGGACTCATACTGAAAATTGCGAATTTTCGGACGATGCTGTAGGTGGGTAGTGCTGAATATTGTGTTAAGTATTTATTTGTGATATTAGGTTTTGTTGTAATGGTAGATAGTTAGGTGGTGATAAGGAAAAGTGTTTATATTCAGGATGCAGATTTGACGAGGCAATGTTGGGTTAATGGTAGAAATGATGTTAAGTGATGTATTGGGAATGAAAATTGGGATTTACTATGAGTATTAAATATCAACTGTCAGTGCACGTTCTTTATAAAGATTATTGTATCCCATATCCTATTGGTATTAACCCATTATCTGCCACAATCCCCATTTAGAGATTTTTTAATTTATATAATTGTACTGTCACACAACCTTTTGTACATATATACAACTTATTTGGCAAAAAAATTTCAAAAAATAAATTTGGCAGTTAATGTGTTAATACCGGTAGCAGTACTTTTACCTGAATCCCAAACACCCCAACAATACATTCCAACACCCTGACCGACACCCCAACAACGCCATAACCTAAACCTGACACAACACCGCATATTTCCAGCCTCCGAACTCAATGAATATCTCCGTTAATTACAGATAAAAATCGGAGCCCATCCCGGGGCCGACGTCCGTCGATTTCACTTTATAGCCCGAAACAGTAGCGTCCCGACCCGGCTCTTAACCTTGCGGCGTCGGTAGGCAGGATCAGATTAAGATCACCTCGACTTTTGCGGCCGGATCCGGCGCAAAGTACCACCTACGGTCATCCGCTCGTCCGCACTCCCCATACTCATAGATTTTCCCTCTTCTGGGCCTCCCGCGAGCCCCCCGGAGCCTTCCTCCAGATAAGCCTTTGGCTTCGAACCCCCTGATCGCCGATAGTCCCAACCTACTAGCACCCAATTCCGAAAGCATCCCTTCCCAGTCACTCTGTGACTGTCCTTTGCTTCTCTCTCTCACTCACTCTCACTCTCTCTCTCTTTCTTGAACTGTCCCTCCTACACGCCTTCATCCCTCTCTATCACTCTCTATCCCTTTTCACCTCCAGCATCTATCCGTCTCTCATCGCTCCCTTCAGTCTCCCTTCAGCCTCCCCGACCGCCTTCTTCCGTTAGGAAGCAAACGGCTGCCGCGGGCCAACACTCTCTTTCACCCTTTTTCCACCCGCCTATCTCGCGCCGCTCGTCTTTATGGCCTGTTAAATGAACTTCCCGCACTCTTTTATATCGTCCGGCCGGGTCATCGGGAATACTTCTTTCTCGGTTCGTTGCGAGAGACGTTTGAAGATAGATAGAGAGAAAGAGAGTGAAAAGAGGAAGACAGAACTCGAGAGTTAAAGTGAGTGAGAGAGAGAGAGAGAGAGAGAGAGAGGGAAGGGGAAGAAGCGAGAGAGGGAGATTTGTTTCTCCTTTTGCGTGAGTCTTTCTCGTTCTGGCTTCTTTGGCCGAGCCGATTTACGAGCGACCCGGTGGATTTCGCCCCGGGAAGGAAGCCCTGATCCTCTTCGGCCACTTTCGTCTCGTTCGAGAAGAGTCGAGCTCCATTAAACCTGCCCCCGCGGAGTGTTAAGTTTAACCCCGTCCGGAGGGAGGGGTGAGGGGCTGCTTGTTGAAGAATGGAGACGTTTGATAGGGTGTAAGCCTTTTTTATGCACTGCTAGGTTCGGTGAGGTGCTCTAATTGCCGGCAATGCTCGTCGAAGTGTTGTGGGTGTATTCTTGTTGAATTCTGTGGGAATAAATGTTGAGTTAAGTTGGAATTGACGGAGCTGTTTTTAGAGTAATGGTTATTGCAATGTATTCTGTCTGCTATGGATTGTATTATCAGGGTGCGAGAGAAATTATATTCATAAGAATATTATATATTATATGCAGTACCATCTTTTGGTCCGTCGTGGTCTAGTTTCTAGGAATTACTTAATTATTATTTCTGCCGATCTCAGATACTCTATTTCTGGATGAAAAATCATATAAATTAAATTAATCTAAATACTCAATAAATATCTAATCAATACCAAAATGTCACGTTCCAACACGATCTCTAACAAATCAGTACCTTATTTCCGTTTGGTCACACTATGTTTACAGGTACTAATTAATATTCTTCATATCAGGCCTTCTCTCTCCGGTCAAATTAATATTCCGGTCCACATATACATATCTTCATACATTAATACAAATTACATTAGTATTAATATACATAAAATTTCATATCAATACCATCATGTTACCAACGTTCCCATACGATCCCTAAAAAATCCGTACCTCACCTTCCGTCACCCGGACTATTTTACCAGCTATCACTTAACTATTTTTCAAAATTCTTTTTCCCACCGATACCAACAATGTCCGATACGCACTCCGGCCGATCCCAGGCCCTCTCCCGCCGAGATTACAGGCTCTCGAACCAGCTCCCGGAGCTTATCCATAAAGGGAGTCGGGGCGTCGATCGAAGCTTTTCAGAGCGTCCGCAAGTAAGTAAGTAAGTACCGACCGACCGACCGACGTCGTCGCGGACGATAATTAATCGGGCACGGCTGAATCACGCTACCTAAAGAAGCGATACCTCGCCGAGGTCAGACACACACGGCCGGGGCAATTAAAGCGACGCGCTTAGGATCGCGAACTTTCGGCTTCGGCGAGCTCCTAACGGCGGAATGCAGTTTTGCTCGCCTTTTTCACTTTTTGCTTATAGCCGCCCCGGCGCTCGGGAAAAAGTTGATGGGGATGGGGGGGGGGGGGGGGTTGGAGGGGGGCAGCCGAAGATTGAGGAACGAAAGAGCGGACGGCGAGAGATGAGATGGGAATTAAAAGTCGGTGTTGGGAGAATGTTGAGGGGGTGGGATTCGTTATTTATGGCGCGAGTGATTGGTAAGAGGTCAGGGGAGGGTTGGGGAAGGATTTAAGTGGGACTTGCGAGTTTCTACGCTGGCATACTTCGTGTTGGTGACCGTGACACTGGGTAGGAGTAATGACGAAATTGTTTTCATATTTTATCCTTGTCGGTGGGGGGGTGTCATGAGCTGAAGTTGATGAATAATTGTATTTTGTCGGATTTTTCCCTAGATCGACAAGTGTTAGGATGTTTTAAGATGTCTGAGTTGAACATTGGCTGGGTGAGATTTATCAATTACAGCGTCCATAATTTCTCGAAAACCATAAAATAAATTCTTTACATATTGTTTCTTCATTAAAATTAAAATCAGATCCCGATGGGCAAAAGTAAAACACAGTTTCACAACCTACAATCCCCTCCTAACATCAAGGATCCTCCTACCGAGTCCAGCGAAATCACTCACGCCGCGCCATCCTGGAAACGGATCGTAATTCGACGCGGCAATTAAAAAATCTAAGGCCCCCCCCGCCAAAAAATTATGACACCTGCAATTACAGCGGCCCGCCGAAAAATCACACATTTAATCATCAGTCCATAAAACCGAGCACTCCGATCTCCCTTCCTTCCTCCCCCCCGCCACGCTCGGGCAAAGGATGCAAAAAGTGATGGGCTGAAAAAAAAATGCGAGCCGCACTCGAAAAGAGGCCCCAAGAGCATTTAGAGGAAGAGGCTCGGGATAGAGCGAGCGATCGGAAGACAAGCTTGCCAGGACGAGAGGTTGGAGGATGAGAGGAGGAGGAGGACGGGTGGGAGGGGGGGGGGTTGCCCGGTAGCAGTTTCCCAAACCATCGCCATTAATAACCAGCGAGATTATACGCTGCTGAAGGTGAAGCTGCCGCCGTTGCATCTTCGCGAAGAGAGAGAGAGAAGCATGGAGGGAAAGAAGGAGGGGAGGGATGCGAGGCGTCGAAAGAAGGGAGAAAGAGGCAGAGAAGAGAGAGAGAGAGAGAGAGAGAGAGAAAGAGACAGAGAAGAGAGAGAGAGAGAGTAGACCTGCAAAAGGATCGAAAAGGAGAATGGCTCGAAGGGGGATGAAGGGGGGAGGGTATGCCGGCACGATGTAACCAGGCTGCCATTTAATATCGCTTACCTACCCAGACCTAACGGCCAACCAACTATTTGCTAATTTCTTTGGAATGCCGCCGCAATGCCGGCCGGGCGTCGAATTTCGTTCCTGTTACTACGGAATTGCACGTGTACAGATTCAGGTTTTAGTTCAGTTACAACGGGTCAAACTGTAAATGTGGACTCGGTTCGGAATTGGTATTATATAGGCAATTAGGCGACTGTGTATGTGGGAGAGGGTTTGTAAAATGATTTTCATTGTTTATTGTTGGAGAATACTAATTTTATTGAGATTTCAATGGCAATAGATATTGAAAATGACACTTTATGGAATGGTGTAACGAAATTATTATAGGTACAGCGCTTCTTTGCGATTTCTGTGAATGTTGTTTACCTCTTATTCGTATCCTATCTCAATGAGTTGTCAGTTCAGGCTTTCTCTATCGTAGAGCTGACATAATCCTCTATTTCATTGTTTGGCATATATATTTTTCAGCAAATCTCTGAAATTATTACACGTACAACATCGCTGCCCCGATTTTTGTTAATATCTCTTAATCTTAAATTACATTTTAGCAGAATAATTGCTGCCCTTACGCAGCCTAAAGCATGACTATTTTGAAATGATCAGTTTCAACCCTCAGTCTCGTGAATCCCAGCGGACATTCGGCAATCGAGTGGCCAGCGTATTCCTCGTTCTTATTGGTCGCGCGGGGTGCGAGGGTGGTCCTTATCAGGCGCGTAACACCGGTAAACACGGAATGCGCGGCTCGCTGAGTCTATATGCTCGACGGATCGTCCGGTATATGCTCGTCTATGTGCCTGGCTTGCCTGGCTTGCCTGGCTTGCCCGCCTTCGACCGTGGCCGTGCGTCGAACCTGGCGGCGGTATTTGGACAGGCTGTCCCGACTGCGGACGCGAGCGGAACACCGGCCGGCAACAAACAGTACAATACAATATTACAATCCCGGCAACGGCCGCCTACCCGCCAACGGCAGCCACCAACACAGTGACAGTGCAACATATCAACCTCCTTCCACCGTCAAACGGTCGCTTCTTCGATTATTCTACCGATTCTGGGTTGGCTTCATTGGTTGTGTACTTATAGTGGTGTCAGATGAAGTGTGGGGTTTTATGTTTGTGGTCAGTTGTAAGCTTCTTTTATTGAGGGAAATAGATTTATAATTTCTTGAGTTTAAATTTACGAAGAATTTATAACAAAGGCTTCGTAAATTTAAACTAATGTAAAGAAACACAGGGTTGAAGCAGAGACACATATAGCATATATGGTGCACTATGCAAGCAAGACTGGTGCACTATGATAACTCTTTCTGAAATGTATTTAGGTGCCAGTTACGGAATTCATTATGCAGAATAACTGTTGAATAATGTAACAAATATTAGTACAAAATCATAGTAAGACTATGTAACAATAGTATTAGGTCAACTATTTATCTAAAATTTGACTACACCTGCACAGATAAAAGATTATGCTCCTCCCAAAATCCTGTCACTTCTTACCATTAATCATTACCGTTCCCAAAATCGCATGAATTCCACCATCTTTATCTTTCCTCTCAATTCTACATCTACCTCCGACCTCCCTTTCATCATCGCAAGCCCCCTTCCAAATTTCTCACTTCCAACATCGTCCACCTTTCTCAATCCTCAGCCTCTAACCCCGTCTTTGTCTTCCACGCTCCATCCCCTATACCACCCTCCCTCCCTCCCTCAGAATCTACTATATCTGATTGGCCAGATCATTAATCACTGGCGAGCGTGTGCGGCAGCCCTGTCCTGCAACTAAACTCGTGGAATCGAACTCACCGGGGCGTACGTGCCCGCGTTTTCTCTCTCCGATTCCAAACTACCCCCCTTCAACCCCTCAACCCCTCCTGGGCAGCCTTAACATCCAGCATCGCGGAAAAAAGGCCGGGAGTCACGAGTCGAAGGAAGAAAGTTGGGCGGGCTGGTGGCGAGTGATTGAAATCGAAGCTACGGCTGCGAAACTCTCTCTCTCTCTCTCTCTCTTTCTCTCTCTCACGCACACACACACACACACACACATACACAGTAGTGCGGCTTCGATCTTTATCGAATTTCTGGGAAACGACGTAATGCCGTTTTGCCCAGAGCGAACGACGTGTATCGATCGGACTCTGTGGTCGTCCGCTGATTTTTCTTTTTCCTGTACTCTTTTTCCGCTTTTCCATTATTTTGGAGGATTTTGGTTCTGTTTCGTGGAGTCCTTTTTTCGGTGTCTAGGATAGGCTGCGAATCGCGTGGGTAAAGATCGGACTGATTCTGGGTGAAGCTAGGGTGAGATTACAGGAATATGTAATTGCGGTCATTTTTGGGGTTTATTGGTTTTCAAGAATGAGTTGATTTCCTGTTTAACACGTTGCGTGCCATGGGGGTCACCGGTGACCGGCACCAAGTCGCTCCGCCTGGCCATGGGGGTCACCGGTGACCGGCGGGGCCAAGATTATTAGAACACATAATTCGAGTGAATTTTCAATGTTTTTAAATTTTTTCAATATTATCATCGTTTGTCGGTCGACGTCGGTCCGTGTGGTGGTGGGGGTCACCAGTCACTAAAACTAAGTCGCTCCGTCTGGCCATGGGGGTCACCGGTGACCCCAAAAAAAATTATTGCATTATACGCTCTTATATACTAAAATTTACCTGTTGTGCAAAAAATTTCGAAAAAATATGTAAGGCATAATAAGAAATTCACGTTGGCCAGACGCGGCGGACACGCAAAATCAGCGTGGCACGCAACGTGTTAATACAATATTTTCTGCTGATTCTTGTTAGGACCTTTTAGTCCAAGGAATATTCTAATTTTTAGGGTTGGAAGAGAGGTCTACAATTTCTTTGCTGTGGTTTATCATAACAAAATCAACGACATGAAAACTTATTTGGGAGATTACAAACTATTATAATATCTGTAAACTGTATTACAGTAATTTAGTCTTTACTTGTGGTTTCTACAAGTAAAAAAAGTGACTCACTCAAATTGTTTGACCAACTGAGATACATATGACTTTACCAAAACGATCGTATCGTACACCTGTCCTTCAACCTCTGACATAAAAAATGTCCAACCCCCAATCCCACCCGCTTCCAAAGATCGAAATCCCTCATCTAGAACAAATTACACTCCCACCCACCTGCCCTCATTACAGCTTAATAACCAATCAAAACCCCGAAACTTACACATACCTCTAACCACCGACATAAATCACTGGACACAAATAATTCAAGGACAACCAACACCAGAACGACACCGTTAAAAGTTCTCCATCCAAATCCGACGCATTCGAACCTAGCCATCAACCCTGGACAATCACCCTCGAAAACGATCGACCTAAAAACCCTGACACCCTCCCACGCATCTTATCCTGTCCACCCCCTTGCAAAAGGGACAAAAATCTGGCAGCAGCATAGGAAGCCGATAAAGTCGCTAACTACATCGTAACTCTCGTAATGGGACAATCGGCTGCTTAAGGGGTGTGAGGGGGTGGCAGGGGGATGAAGGGGTGCTCGATGACGTACAGTAAAACAGAGCTGTTCCGACAGATGGTCGGAGGTTGGCCAAAGTTTCGCGAGTCCGAACGTTCGGCCTTACTCGTTTCGGGCCTTATCGAGTCGGCGGATCTTGAATAAATTAATTATCCGACAGGTTAATCGAGTTAGCCGGTCGCGCCAATCATAACTCCGGTGCTTTATTAAACGCTGCTTCGAACGCCACGATCCGCGCACGGATTAAGAAGCCGGGGCCGTAGTCTTCGGGCGAAAGAGAGCAAATCGATGCCGCGATACGATTGGCGGGAGTGGGCCCACTTCTCGGCTTCTCTTCGGCTTCTCTTCGGCTTCCCGTCGACGGAGCAATCAACGATTTCGGCACGTACGGCGTTGCGTCACTTTTGCGGCACGCGACCAAATCCTCGAAGGCCCCTGGGTCAGCTGACTTCATGCTAAGTCGGCCTCTCAATTTTCTATTCGTTTGTGGCAGATTTCTACAGCAGGATTAATCGCGTTTATTTTGAAAGTAACGTAAGTCTATATTTAAAAAAATTAAATGTCATAAATAAAAGTTTACACTATACTAATCAATTATATATATCAACTTTTTCAAACATGGACTTGTACCACTTTCAAAATAAACGGTTCATGTATATTTCAATATTATTTTATTAATGTTACGTTAGATAATTGGGTACTATATAAATATTCGGAAATATAGTTCAGGCTGTTTTCGATTGCATTATAGTTTTTTTAAATGGCTGCTAGATTTTACCGCATCAAATTTTTATTTCTATATTATTTTATTATAAATATATTAGGTTTGATATATACATTCTGATAATGATGCATTGTGGTAGACTCTCAAAAAAATACATATATACTTATAATCTTCCAGTTCCGAAAAAGTCGATGGAAACGAAGGCGTCCCATATTCACTCTTCAATTAAACGGAACCCAGACTCATCCCTAGAATAATCCACCTGAACCAACTCCCAGACTCCCGAGCGAGCGGCCCTTATTCGAAAAATCGCGTTTGACCTTCGAAATAGACTCTAACCCGACTACCTCGACGTCTGCCGCGATCGTCCTGGCCATTCTCCGCGACAGACGGTCAATCAATGTGATTCAGTTTGTCCAGTTAGGGGCGAGTGGATCGTGTGCGGGTCTTAGGATAAGGAGTTGGAAAAAAAGCGCTGTCGGCCGGGCTGTTAGGACAAATTGGGGCCCGGCCCGTCTTGCCGGGAGGCCAAGGGAGGCCAAAGAAGGCCAGCAGATATCAGCGAAGGCCACAGGAGGCCGGAGAAAGCATCCTGCGCCACTATCGGCCCATCCTGGCCAGTTGACCTTCGCTCGCGGCTTCCTCCTCGACCCATGACCCGATCTATCGGCCTCACATCACCCATCGAATCTCCCGGGGACACCTCTAATAGTCGGATTATCTCTCCTCGCGTGTTTCTTCCGACTCCGGCCCCGTCGGGATCGAGGATAACGAGTCCTGCGTCTTTATGGGCCGGGGTGGACATCGTGTCCTTTTTTTTACGTCCTTTTCCCTTCCCTTGTCTAGTTTCGGGAGAGGCTGGGGCGGATTGATGTCTGAAGTTGGCGGTTTCGGGGTGACATGGGAATGGGGATGTGAAGTTGATACTTGAAAATTGATCGATTTGATTTTGAAGGTTGTGGGGAAGGGACTGTGTTTAGATAGACATTTGTTGCTTAGTTCTATGTACGTCAACAGAAACGGGTGATAAAGAATTAGTAGTTGTACTTGTATTAATATTTCCCAAGCGGAAACTATTATTATTTCTCGAATTTTCATATTAATAATATAGCATGTATATAATATAGCATTTCATATTTATAAAAAGACTAATAAATGAATCTCAACGAAAAATCACAGACATTGCCAATACCTTTAATTTCAAACTATCAATTCGAACCCTTTATCGAACCACCTCCAGAGTGTTCGACTATCATCCACCCTACATGACACCCTACGAACACAAATGAAGGAAAATCGAACCGAACGAAAAACCTCCCGCTGACAATCGATCAACGCCCTCACCTCCCTCCCTCCCTCCCCCAAGCCACCCCTTTCGCGATCTCGCGGATCGTTAAGAGTCCACCGTCAAGCCCTTTACTTTTTACCCTTTACAAAGTCTTGGCGCACGGCGTCGGATTATCCGTCGTCCTCGCATCGCGGCCGGCTGAAAGTTATTGATTTATCGATTGGTTCGTCAAGCGATTAGGAGGGTCCGTTGATTAATAGTCGACGCATGCCAGGAGATAAACTGACGCAGCGGCTTCTTCTTCTTCCTTCGTCCTTCTCGTCCTTCTCGTCCTTCCGCTCTCTCCGGCCACCGCCCCCCTCCTCTCCCCCGGCCCTCCCTCCTCCGCCATCGGCGGTCTTCTCTTGCCATCTCGAATAACTCGCGCGTCATGTAAGTTATTTGTACCGGGAGTCAAACCTCTAACGACCGTGTTTCACAAGGCGATCGATGTTTTTGCCGCGCGCGCGTCGTTACCGCGCAAGAAGGCCGAGTCTAGGAGTCTGAGAGAATCTGAGAGAGTAGAAGAGGGTCCGAGAGAGTATGAGAGGCTGAGAGAGGCTGCCGAGATGAATGCGACTGGCGTAAGGTGATTTGCGAAATTCCCGGAGTCGAGATACTCGACTGGAAGACGAGCGTGTCCACCTGACGCACGCTTCGTTTGGCTTCCGTTCGCTTGGCGTAACGATGCGAGATCTGTAGAGGCGTTCTGAGGGGAGGGGGTCGATTAATGTCGTTTTGAGAGATCGTTTGCCTTCGGTTTTTGTTTCTGTCGAGTTATGGAATTTTATTTAGATTTTTGCGGTTGGAGAGGTTTGGGATTTTTGTGTTTGGATAGGATGGGTAGGCGGTGTGATTTTTGAAGAGTGTGTGAAAGAAAAGTTTTTGTGGAGTTGAAGTGTAGTCGGTAGATGTATATTGTTTCGTATAGTGTCAGGAATATTTATGTACGCGGTTGCGTTAGTATAATTGTTGAGTACAAAACGAAGTGTCTAAAAATAGTAACCAGCACGCGATTAAATTCAAACTAATTTATTTCACATCGCAATTATTGTAATGATAGAATATCAGCAAGACTAATGCAAAACTATAACAATTACATCTATGTTCCAGTACATGAGTAAAGCTTATGCCTATAATACAAAAATCACAGAAAAATTGCTAATACTCGCAAACTGAATTTTTATTAACATTACTTACGACAAACTCAGCCAACACCGATATATTCGAATACATTCGATAAATCACAGGACAAAGTTAAGCGGGGCACAACCACTCTTACTTTTTGAGCGAAACGAATCTCGCGGCAGACTAGTCGGCCCGTCGCGTTAATTATTCCGAACAACAGAGTTGGGGCCCCATTCCCGTCCGTTTCCGTACATGGCGAGCACATACGTCCCATATAGGCGGCCATATACGTTCGGCAATCGGCCTGGCTGTCGCGCGACGGCTGCAAATGCATTAGTCGTGTTCGCCGATGCAGAATCCCGGAAGAAGAACGGGACGCGGATCGCGAAAGAAACTGCCAGCCGGACATTATCGGCAGCCTCGCACTAAATGACTCCGATCGGACGCCAAATCTTAACTCCCGCGACACGGGCAGGCGGTGAACATTCCGCTCGATTTGCCTCGGGCGGCCATATTTGCGCTCAACCTTCCCTGGGAGCGAGGAAATGTGCAACGAGATGCAGTTTATTTGTTGGACACTAATTTTTCGTCCGGTTCCAACGTAAGCATGTAGGTACACGAATATGAGACCAAACTCTGAATGTAATGCAATTTTGTTACAGAGGATTTGTGACGTAGTTGCACTTAGTACTAATTGGCAGGCAGGATATTTAATCATAGCATAGGAAAAAATGCAAATAATATCGAATTACTTTGTACTACTGAAATTATGAATATTTGGACCGTTTATTTTAAAGTGGTGTAAGCCCATATTTAGAAAAAAATGATATCATATAATTTATGATTAACGTGGTGTGAACGGTTTATTTATGTCATTTAATTATTTTTTTTGAATGAACCATTTTCAAAATAAACGGTCCATTTAATGAATAGTTTTATGAAAATTGGGTAAAGGTTAAATATTAGTATTTTGCTCTTGTCATCGAAGTCAGTGAATTCGGTTCGGCAGTCGACGGACTAAAGTGTTCATAGTCGCGCGGAATAATGTCGGGGACCACCTTGTCGGCGTCTTCGCCGTGAATGAACGCACTTGAAAGTACACGCTGACCACTGCCGTGAATCGTCGGGATTTACGACCCTTTCGAGACGGCGATGTGTTGGTGCGTAGACGGTGGCGGCATAGAAATTGCTCCTGGACACGAGAATATCGCGGCCGAACGCTGCCTCTCGCTCAAATATTAGAAAACAGTGTCAAACATTTTCCGCGGGCAGCTTAATTGTTCCTGAGACAAATTGGAAGGTTGAAAATTTTAATCTGAGATTTGTCTTATAAAACAGACATCATATATAATATTTATATATAATTACACCATAGCGATCCATTTGGTTAGGTAAGACAATAGAGGAGAAAAATAAAAAAATTGAAATAATCGTTTTGTCCTGATATTTATCTAATGGTTATCTAATGAACGACAGTATATTAAAATAATGTACAGTATTCCTGACAATTTACACATTCCGGTCTTTCAACCTGTCCACCTATCGCCCTCCCCGAAACACAATCAGCTCACCGGCAAAAAAGACAACCTCAGCCCCACCCTCCCACCCCCATTCCCCGATCAAGCGCGAAAACCGATTGACGCTGGAAACAATCTTGCGCGCCGCTCGTTAAACGGTAGGTCATAACTCTATCTCACTAATTCGCTTTAATTCGCCATACCGTCCTCGGCCCTCCCCCACCCCTCAATCAACCCCAACCCCACCCATGCCATCGCGGCAAATCACAGGCCCTAGAACGCCTTAATCGCAACCTTTATCCATACCACCCCCTCACCCCTCCGATAATCTTTGTCTAACGAGGTACCATCTAAATATCAAATTCCCGTATCCCAAACAGTCTACCGAGTACCTCGATCCAGCAAACAAAAAAATCATCAAAACAAGTAAAAAAGTCCTCCCCCCGACGCCAACGAGAAGCGCACCTCGAAGACGAAAAAGGGGCAGAAGATATCGGGCGCAAAAAAAAATGTGAAAAAGATTAGCGAGACGAAAAGGAGTACCATTGGGTCCCGCGGGAACCATGATCGCTTTCCAATCTGGCGGACGCCTTATTACAGACTGGGGCCAGGCCCCCGTAAGCTCCTCGTACGGCTGGGCCGCTTCGAGGATCGAGGCGAGGATCGAGGCAAGGATCGAGGGATCGGAGGAAAGGAGAAGGAACCTTACCGGGCAGAGTCTGGCCAACCAACGGCAGCCGGCGGGCTTCTGGACGTCTGCGAGGTACGAACCTCCAGCTGAGGATCGAAGGAGGACGAGCTGAGAGCTCGGGCCGGGGTGGGGTGAGGAGGAGACAAGAGATGGGACGAGGGAGGGGGGGGAGGGATGGAAACAAGAAGAGCTCTCGAGGCTGGCCGCGTATGATATTAAACACTATAATTATTATTTAAATTCCAGTAGGATGGCTCCCGGTGTTGAGGCACCCTTCATGTCTCTTATTTCTCGTCTCTCTCACTCTCTCTCGCTCTCGCTCGGTCGCTCGATCGTTTTTGTACCGGTCCTCTCCTTCTTCGCTGTCTTCTTCTTCTTCTTCTTCTTTCCTCGTCTTCCGTTCGTCCTCCTCGCGCTTCGATCCTTTCGCTTCTCGAAGGCTCGCTTTGCTCTCGCTCCGCCCGTGCGTAGGCGCGAGAGGAAAGAACGGTCACAGCCTTATAGCCATGGCCACCATGAGATGGTTTATTACCAGGACCTGACCCCATGTAATCACTATAAACTATACCTTCTTCTTGCAGGCCTTTCCCCCGGACCTACGTGCCCGTATTAGGTGCCATTACGCGCCGGAGACGCTGACTTCTTCCTGCCGTCTCTGGCTGAGTGCCCTGGGATGGGGGGAGACGGCGGTGGGGGTGGAGGGGAGGTTTTGGGGAGTGCGAATTTGGTTTCGGAGAATGGCGGCTCTGGATTTTTTGATCGTGTGGGCTGTTGTCGAAGCACGTTTTTGACAGGGTGGTGGTGGAATGAGGTGATGTTTGGTGGATGGTGGTGACAGATAGATTTTAACTACGGAAATTCTGTGTGTTGAATAGAGAAGTGTATATTTGGTAATGATAGCTGAATGACCGTTCAATCTCAACTTTTCTCTGCGCCCAACCTACCGGAACACTTATTCCGAAAATAGTTCATAAACAATCGAAGATTCCATTATCAACTATCATCAGTGTAACTTATCCTCTATTCGCAAGGTCCCTATCTACCGAATGCCTTCCGCTCCTCTCCGTGACAAACAAGCCCGTCGAAAGCCTCCAGCAAGTCAGCCAGCCAGCAAGCAACCGAGCCAGGCGTCCTTACTCTGGAAATCTTCGCCGGAATCCGCGGCGTGGCCATTGCTACCGTAGAAAGACTGTGCAGTGGCAGGGGGTCCGTTCCGGAGGTTCGCCGAGTCTCAAAGCCGGTGGCTCCGCGTCCGATGCAAATAATCTTCTTCCTCTCATGACCGGAGAAAAACAATGCGCCGGATTCAATACCGGTAGCGAGGCCGCAGCGAAGATCGTGCGTTGTGGGTGGGCCCTCTCTCGACGTCCGGCGAGAGAGGAAGAGCGAGAGAGAAGGTAGAATAAGGAGGAGGGCAGTTCGGTTCAGGGAGGGGAAGAGGGGGCTGAGGAGGGGGTGGAGGGAGTAACGATTCCAACGCAGGAGTATCGGTTGCTTTCACGGTCCTATGGCTAGCGGCAGCGTTGGCCACTATGGGAATGCAATACGCCAAATAAAGTCACATGCACAACGTGTGCTGGAGTCGTTGGGGTCTTTCGGGTGGCGGAGATTCGGAATTGGGATGATCGGTCGGTGAGCAGGAACGTGAGGGAGGTTCATGGTGTGGGATAATTGAGGGGATGGTTTGGATTTTGAGGAGTGGGAGAGTGGAGATGGCTGAATTTTGTTGCGGTGTGTTTTAATGTGAATTGCGGTAGGGTAAGGTGACGATTATGTACCGTGCTTTTCTTAATTTGATACAGTTGTATTTGGAATTATTTCTGCTTTCAAGGAGTCATATATATCATACTGAAAGATTTACACAAAGCTCTGTTTTATTTCCGTAACAGTTGACAGTTTAAATTCAATACAATTTCAACTTATACCTAATACAAAAATGAACAATTCTTGATTCTCAAACTTACACTAACCTGAAGCAAAACGTTTCCAAAAAAATAAGCCATCAACTCCCAAGTACCCAGAGCTCAACATCATACTATCAACTTGAGTCAATGAAATTGTGACGCACGAAAGGTCCCCTTTCCCAGAATATCGTTCTGACCAACGCGGATCATCGATCATCCCGCGTATCGCGGCAGTGTGAACACATCTTTATCCGGTATCGTAGTAGCTATCCTAAGAAGATGCGAGGCGAAGACCTCCGCCAGAGGCTTGTTATTATTTGTACTATTGTTGGCATCGTGACTTGCAACTTGGACCTTCCCCGACGCGCTTCTTCGGCCCGCCCACCAGAAAACAAACATAAGGGCACTGCCAACCACCTCGGCCACGTTTTCCCTCGTCGACGACGGTCACGGTGGTGGTGGTGGTGGTAGTGGTGGCTATGGTGGCTATACGCGATGGTGGCGAAGATTTCACTCCGAACGCGGCAGCACTTCTGCTTTTTCGATCGGACCCCGAGATCCGAACCGAATCCTCGAGAAAACACTTCGCGCCCGAAGCGTCTCTTTCGGCCTTCGTAAATAATGGAAATGACTGTTCAAGGGTTCATCTCAAAAGACGGGGCAAATATTTTTACAGCGGCACATTTTAATCTCAATCTGTGAGACAAGATTATAGGGACAATTGGACTGTTTATCTTGAAAGTGGTGTAAGTTCATTTAAAAAAAATTGAATATCACATAAATAAACCGTTTACACCATGTTAATCATAAATTATATATCTCATTTTTCTTTAAATACGGAGTTATAACACAAATAGAAATGTATAGAGAAGTAAGGGTAGTGTCAACGATTGCTACACTACTATCGAAATAATATGATAATATATAAATAAAATTACACCGCTGTCAAAATAAATCTTAATCATTAAATATTCATAAATCTTCATAAAACTTAATCATTGACACTACCTTCCTTTCTATTTCTATTTATATTTCATTTCCATTTTATTCTCCTACCTCTCCTCGACAATTTCCTCTTCCACCGTCTTAAGTCCGATCGAAAAAAGGCCCCTGCCCCGTCAAACTTTTCCCTCCTTCCCCCTCCCCTCTATACTCTCAGGGATTTCGCCCGCGGCTTCCTCATAACCGCAAGTCGCAACGGGAGCTTTTGACTGACGTGAGCATAATGACGCGCGTCTCGTCCGGCAAAAGGGTCCGTGGGCCTCATCCACGGTCCCCCCTGCCACGTCCGGGCCCCGCTCTCGCCCTCCCTCCCCTCCCTCCTCGCCCGGAGGGGCCCTCCCGCCCAAGGAGGCGAGCCGCTCCGCGAGATAGGGAATCTGCGATTTAATCGCCGGCCGATCCCGCCATTAGGCCCGACCTAAGCATCTCGACGGCCGATCGGCCGTGCTCGCGATTGACGAGTCCGATCGGGCATACGGGCAACGAACGGCGGACACCTGATCCGTGGAATCGTTGCGTGGGACTTTTCCGTGCCTCTCCCGTTCTCACGACGCTAGGCGTACTGCGCGTAAATCGCGGAGAAATCGAAGTTGTATCTGTCCGCGCGAGATGGATTTCGGCAGTGCGAACTTTATTGATTAAGCAAGCATTTGGTTGTTGCAATGTGTGATCTTCAGATTTTTATGTTCGTTAAGGAAATGGAGGGCGGTTTAAGTTTCGAACTGTTTCTGGAGGTATTAGAATTGTGGAGGGATAGTAATAAGAGTACAAGTAACAGGGAATTAAATTCATTCATTTTTGTGGGTGTATTATGCGAACTCTATTGCTGTCAGAAATTTAAAATTCGAGGGTTTGCTGAACTGCATTTCTGGAGACTTTAGACATCTGGAGGAATAGTAATAATGGTACAAGTTACAGTTAGTTAATTTCATTCATTTTTGTGGGTGTATTATTTGGCAATACACTGTTAGTGCGAGTAATTAATTATTCGAGAGTTCGATGAATTGTATTTCTAGAGATATTAAAAATCTGATGGAATAAAAGTACAAGTTACATTGAATTATCTTCATTTTCCGATTAATAATTCAATGAGCAGTAACGCAACCAGTAAATTTTAATAAAGCAACTGTCGACTATACCAATTACCTATCTTCCGATAAACACTCTGATACGTCCCATCAAAAAATCGGCCACATCCCCCGAACATCTTCATTCCGCACCACGTGCCCTTCGACTGACGTCTGATCCTGGACTCTGTCCATTCACTCCCAGCGATCCTTACCTTTTCCTCCATCCTTGGCAAGCGATCATTTATAATCCGGCCGATCGCTTTCTCTCTCTTTCTCGAAAATGAAGCGCAAGGACGAGAGACGAAGGAGAGAGGATGGAGGGAGGATGGAAGAAGGGTGGATGGAGGGTGGAAGGAGGATGAAAGAAGAGGAACAACAGGACGATCGATAGAGGTGCCAGATAGTGTCTGGGACAGCTCCCGATGTCCTGCGGACGAGGACAAGGACGAGGACACAATGAGAGGCGCGAGGAGCAGTCGTCCTTAGATGGCGCAGAACACGCAGGACTCTCTTCTGTTCAGCAGGACTCTGTTCGCCGGGAACCCTCGCCTTATCTTCCTTTCTTTCGAGGTCTAATCTCGCCACGCTCCTCGACCGATCGATTCGAGTGTCCTTCGAACGGAGATCCACAGGACGTGTGCCGGAACTGGTATCCTTGCTTGCGACAGACGCCTTTTTATCGGCCACCTTCGATGCTGAGAGAGGATAGGGGTCTACACGATGATTAATAATTGATGGCAGTCTGATTTCTTTATTGAAATTGAATAGGCACTTGATGGATACTTGGTTATGCATGTAGTAATTGATAACTGATGGGATTTGTGTGCGAGGTTTTATTGGGTGCATGGTCAATGTGTGAAGATATGGGGTTTGGTGGTGACGGTTATTAATAATTGATGGGGTTTAAACTGATTAGAGGAATGTTGAAGTAGGTGTTTGTAATATTGTAAGGTTTGAAAGAGAACATATGTGAAGTCTTGGTAATTAAAGTTGTTCTGATAATGGTAGTATAAATTTGTAAATAGCTATATTGCTGAAATCACAAAATTTTATTACTGAACATCTACAGTATTTTATTTTTGGCCTCAAACGAATTGCAAACGACCTGACTACTTGTCCTTATTTTGTCTTAGCTTTGCAATGGATTTGCAGATAAATTTTCACAATCGGAAGTATACGCATTTATTACACGGAACGTGCCACAATTTCTCGAGCTTTGTTGCGCCGAAGTTCGACGCACAGAATTTTTACGCGCCGAACTTCTATACGGGCAGATTTCACGCGCGACAGCTTTTACGCTCGCCAATCGTTCCGGCTGTCGTAATTTCACGCGTGATTACCTTTACGCGGCAAAAGTTGGACGCCACGAAGTTTCGCACCGCGATCGCCTCCGATAGGCACGACAATTTTTAACCGTCGAACTCGAGTGCTCCCAAGTTTTCTATTCGCCGGACCCGCGTTCGAAAATTCTAACTCGATACATGTCGCATCAAAACCTTCAACTATTTTCACATATTAGATCAAGACTCTATACTTAAATCCATCTCTCTACATCAACTCAAGTGTACTTGACACACAAGACCTTCCATATCACGCAAATTGTCTTTCCACAACCAAAATATAAATATATTAGGTCGGCAAGAAAGTAATTTCGGTCTTGCAGTTAGACAAATAATAAACTAATCAACAATATATATTTTTATCGTGTTCCGTAACTTAAGTGTGACTAACACACTAACAGAAGTTCTTCAAGAAAATCCTAACGCTATCTATGCTTGAAAACCGAAAGTCTTGCCAACCCAACAGGTACACCGCATCCAAGGCTTCATTCGCAATCTGCCCAATGAAATCGTCAAGATCGCCGACGTCTGGCACTCGACGCTCAAAATGCCGACCCCATGGTACTCTGCCAATAATAATAAGGTGCAAAAGGAAAGTCCGTATTGCCATTACGAGGCGTAGGCGAATCGAGAGTGGAGGACCCAATAATGTGCCTCGCCCTTTCCGCGGGCCCCGTCTAACGCCATTCTTCAACGTAAACCTCATTCTTCTTCTTTTTGTCCCCCACCCCTCCCCCTCTCTCTCTCTTACATTCACCGTCGTTCGGTACCCACTAACCCATAATTAGAGGCTTTCGCAAATTATATGCGCGAACGTGTGTCCCCTCGGTAAAATATCGGCTTAATAATAACAGTTGGAGAGCACGGCAATTATCAGGACCCCCGATGCGAGGGAGAGGGGGGTGAGGGGGGGAGGAGGTCCTTTATGGTTTGTCCTCTCGTTCGTGAGCCGTCGAGTCCTTTTCCTCTTCCTCCTCCGCGCCGCGAATCCTCTTTGCATCGCGCCGGATATGCGACCCCGGACCGGAAACGACGTGGGTGTCTTCGGGCAGGTTCGAGGCGAGCTTTCGAACGGACCTTCGGCGTGTCCTTTGCGAAGGTTGCCCCGTGGGCGGCGGTAGGTGGGCATCGAAGGTGGTGAAAGTGATTCGGGATTTTGAGGGGGTTCTGAGGGTGTAGAAATTTTGGGAGGCGGTGAGATATTTCCGGTCTTCGAGTTGATACAATTGAGTAGACGGCAAAAATGTGATTGAATATCGGTTGAATTGAGAGTATTATTCATCTCTGCAGATTTGGACCGGTTACGTTGAAAGTGGTGTAAGTCCATATTTAAAAAAAAATCAAATATACAAATTATGATTAACGTGGTGTAAACGGTTTACTTGCGTGATATTTAATTTTTTTTAAACGGACTTACAGCACTTACAAAATAAACAGTCCATTTAATTTTATGTTCAGTAAGCTCAAAAAATTCATAAGTAAAATCGTCATTCGGATACTTCAACTTCCAGCAAAACGAAACTTAACGAACTAGCAATATTGCATGAAGAACACTTTCCAACCGTAAATATCTTCGAACCCACCTAACAGCCCCTCGAATCATGCGCCTGGGAAATCGCATCATCAACGCGCCGTCCGCCATCACTGGCGCTCGCGGAGTGAACAAAAAGCTTCGTACGACTCGTCTGATTTACGATAGTCCCACCGTTTATAAAAGTCTCGCGCGAAACGAGTGATTAGCGATCGCAGAACCCCGAAGAGGAAAAAGTCGCCTCCCTCGAATAGAATCCGCATTCATACTTTCGAGCAAAAGGAACTGGAATCGAAACAAGACCTCATGGAATGATGAGTGGAGAGAGAGAGAGAGAGAGAGAGAGAGATAGATAGAGAAAGAAAGAAAGAGAGAGAGAGAAGCGGAACAAGACGGAACGGAGGGTGGAGAAGGTTGAAGGTGGACGAAAGCGCCGATCGTTGAACGGGAGGTCAGAAAAGGAGCAAAGTGGGAGGAAGGGGGGGTGGTGGGAAGGGCGAACGAACGCGACGAAACCGCAAATTAAATTAGCGACTCGCAGAACGACCGCGAGGCGGGCAAGAAAGCGTTGGCTGCCCGCTGCTTAACCCGGCTTAATTACCAATTAGTCAATAAAAAGCGACCGTGCCCGCTCGCGCATTATGGCCCCCGACGCTGCCCGATGGGGGAGAAGAAAAGAAGTGCCCACACGATCGTCGCCGCGAAAAACGAGCTTGTGTAATTATAACTGGCAAAACGACCCTCGGCGCGAGACGATCCTCTTCGGCTTCTTGTTCGGAGGACTTCGAGGCTGATCGGCGGAGAAGAGTATGTTGGATTCAGGATATGATGGCTGCTGATGGACTGAGATGGATGCGATTGAAGATTATGGGTGTTTTTGAGATTTTTGGTCAGGTTGTGATGATGGTGAGATTGATTGAGTGGATGATCAATTCTTGTTTGTAGGGTTGTGTTAGGAAGAGAGGTTTGTTTTCAGCTATGGTGGATTGTTGGTGGGAGGATGGTATGGTTGGGGGGTATATTTGGTTGGAATATTGTTTGCAAGGGTGGTTTTTTATATTCAATATTACTGTTCGTTACATTTAAATATTTTAGACAGAAAAACCTTTGACAACTACAGGTTCCTAACCCAATTCAGCTCATTCACATAATATTCCATAAACCTATCAATACTAACATTCCTCACCCCACAAGCAGACCTTCCTACTAAACTACCAACAGTTCTTGACCCGCAAAGAAACAAACCCATCCGATTTCCATCCAACGCCAAGCCTCTAAAACCCCAACCCGCCCTCCGAGACTAAAATTTCAAGAAAGGTGCTAACCTGGCCACCTTCTTCGTTCAAAAATGAAGCAACGTGGTCGAAAATGAAGGACCGTGGCCGGCAAATGGCAAGGTGGGATCCGTTAGCTTCTCCCGACAGGGCGAGCGGGAAGAACGGGACGGCGATTTGTCGACAAGATTAGACAATTTGTAAACACGCTGTCGTGGGTGTACGGTACAATGCCGTCGTTGACCTGTCTCTGAACTCGACGCAGGGCCCCGGCCCCTCCTCCCCCCCTCCCTCACTCCTCACTTTGGCCCAGGGACAGGGATTCGTTCGTACAGCGTTCGTAATTCGAATGCATTCATCCTCCTTCCATTCACGAGTCCCATTCATGCGCGAGATGACGCTGTGGAATCGAGATTGTGATTATGAGTTCGGGTCGGTGTCGGAGGAGGTCTTCGTAGGGGAGGGGGGGGGGGCGAAGGTGGAGAAAAGGAAGAGGATGACTGGGGTCAGGTCGAGAGCTGGTTGTGAACAAGGCGGCGAGTTGTACGACGCGTCACTCCGCTTTTATACATATCGATACTGACGAGAGACATGATTTTTTGGGTGGAGGATGTGGGAGGGTGTGATTGGTTTTTCGGATGATTTTGGGAGTGACCGGGATTTGGGTTTGAGTTAGGAGAGGTCGCGTGCTGGTGTGCTTGTTGTTGGTAGGAAATTTTTGTCATTTATTGGATATGGTGGGTATGCTTTGTACATATTGATCCTGATGAGAGTTAAAGTTTTTGGATATGTTTCAGTGTGAGTACCGTTTATTTTGAAAGTGGTGTAAGTACATTAAAAAAATAATTAAATATCACATAAATAAACCGTTTACACCACGTTAATCATAAATTATATATCTCACTTTTTTTAAATGTAGACTTACACCACATACAAAATAAACGGTCCATATGCTAGGATTGATATTTTTTTATCATGTTTGACAATGTAGAGGGTTTGTAAGTCCCTGATTATATGCCAGGTGGGAATGTTAAGAATACGTGGGATTTTTGTAATTCTTTGCGACAACTGTAATAATTGCTAAGTAACGTGTGTCATTATTCGAGAACTGAATGTGAATGAGGCTGGTTCGTGTAGGTTGTGTAGGTTGTGTCTGCCTGCTTCGTACATATCGATACTGACGAGCGACACGATTCCGGGACGTAGGACTCTGTAGTGTGGGTGGGATTAAAATGTTACATGTGCAATTCTGGCAATGAGTCGACAATTTTTCGGGACTCCCACTCATTGAACACGAAACCATGTCAGTTAAAAATATCGAACGCAACATAAGTTTAATATTAATTTCCGACATATATTTTTCCCTTCTCGCAAGCGTCATCTAATTCATCATTTATACATTCCCGCCGCAAAAATACTTTCTATGCATCAATTATACGTACCGTAATTACTACGTACTCGCAGAATAAATTTCTCATCCGATATAAACCACGATCCTCAGATAACTGACCTACAATCGACTCTCATAACTTAACAAACCTGCAATTACACCGTTCCCTTATCATCGAACCTCGTCCATGCGCACACGAACCACAATACCTTCCACCTACCTACAATTCGCAAAATTCGTCATTCCATCCCTCACCGCCGCACATTCACAACAATCCAACGGAACAAAAAAAAAAAAAGACACCAAACCCTCCAAACCTCCCAGGCCAGCCACCACCGACCACCTAGCTCTAAAACAAAGACACCGGGCAAAATGTCCAAAACGAACAGCGATCACAGGAAGAAGGTGGATCGAAGGTAGAGAGCGAGTTCCCTCATTGAGGGATCGCCTTCTGCCACACCTCCGTGAAGAGGAAAGAGGAACAGCCGTGAAAGAATACACTCTTCGTGGTGCATTGTCGGCTGGACTCCCCTCCTCACCTTTTCTTTCTTACATCCTTCTCTCTCTCTCTCCCTCTCTCTCTCTCTTATTCACTCACTTCTTCGTTACCTTGTTTTTCGCTTCTCAGCGTCGTAATACCGTAACAGTCTTCGTCTTCTTTTCGTCGTCTCCGTTTCGTCTTGGTCCCCTCGATCTCTCGGGCTCTTCATGGTTCTCGGTTCGGTCCTCCGTCGCTGGAAGGCGGGGAGGTTATCCTCCGCTAACCTCGCGTGGACACATCGAACTCGCGCCCACGCGTAGAAACTGTTCTTCCTTTTTTCGCCCGACGTCGCCCTGTCCTCTTCTATTGTCCTCCGACATTGTCCCCGCTCCCCCCCTCCACCTCCCCTTCTTGGCTCTCTACCATACTGTCTTTTTACGCGCTCCTCCTCTATTGTTCTCACCCCACCACTCGCTCACCTTGCGCTATTCTCGCGGACGATCGTCTACAAGCTGTCTTCTTCCACGGTTCTCGGTGGGTCTTCTTTTTCGTCGGTGGTTGAAATCGGTTATGGCTGTTTTTGATTCGAGTAGCGTTCGATTGAGTAGAATTTGTCAAATGGCTATTGTACAGATGGAATTTTGATCTGTGACGCTAGGGCTTGATAATTGTATTTTTCTATTAATTGAACTTGTTGAGGATGAAATAATGATTAATCTACAAGGAAGCTTAATATTTGCAAAGGGTTTAATCGTAGTTTTATTGGTAGATGATAGCTATATATTCAGATCTCTTATTAAGTTATTCCGTTGAAAATGATGATATAATAAATTCTCGGATTTTTCAAGGTATTCGGTATGAAAGACTTTATTTCTCTGAAGCATACCTTGAATTTCTACTACTTCATTCCAACACAAAATCTCCCACCCTCTCGGTCTCAATACCTACAGATCCTATAATCTCTACTACTTAATTCAGAATCAAGTCAAAATTCTTCCCATAACGCCCGCTTGATTCTTGATCGATCGAAGAGATTCACAAACAAAATCTGTAAGAACAATTCATGGATGCCTGTCCGGCACACAATCTCCCACCCTCTCGAAACTCTTAATACCCTTCCCGATCCCGTTACATTCGCCGGCCTAACACCGTGGCCCAACACTCGGTCCTCTGTTATGACACCGTTACTAGGATAGCACTCGACTTTAACATAACAGATCTTTCTAGCCGTGGGTCCACGGCTTTATTTGCGGTTCCCTCGTGAACGAAACGTAAACCGTGGTCAGAACGACGCAGGAGAGAAGACGTACAAGACGGGCCTAAACTAAACACGAGGACGGGAACGCCGGAGGTGAGCGAAAGGCGAGTAGGTTGATGGGGTGAGACAAGATTCGTGAGGGGTAAGAAAGGTTGGATGAGGCGCCAGGATGATCTCCGATACATAATGAATGCATGTCATTCAGCATTACAACGTAATCAAAAAACAATTTCATGCTAATGCGAATAAAAGTCGACATCAGCTTCAATATTCGAATATTTGTAACCTTACGAAATCTAAGTTAATACTTACACTATGAACCCCATGCAATGTTTACGAACCTAATTAAAAATGTAAAACCTGCATTATTTCATGCGAAACAGAGTTACAACCAGTTCATCTTGGTTCTTCAACTAACATATTAGAAAAATATTCGGCAGAGTCCCGATCTTCGAAGAGAAGAATCGAAGGCGAAAAGGTTGACGAGGTAAAGGAGGAGGATCCCAGAAGGGGGTTCGGGGGGTCGGAAGGGAGAAGAGGCGCCACAGTGACCTCAGACGACCCCGAGCCATCCGTCACTCCGTGGAATCAATGTGCCAGGAAGGAAAAGGGCTCGGGTCACGAGTCCTGACTCCTTTTCTGAATCCTCGCTCGCCGGACGGCTCGTCCTCTTTTGTTCGCTCAAATCGTGCCTCGTCCTTCGGTGTCATTAGACACGAGCGAATTACATGCCAAATTCGAAGGGGGGGGGGGGTGATTAGGAGTGGGAGTCGGTGTTCAGACGTAATTGAGGCGACCTTGACGATGACAATTGTTTAAGAATCTACCTGATGTTCCATGGCTGAAATATCAACGTTAGGGGATGGTACCATTTTTTCTGATAGTGGAATTTGTGGCAATGTGACGATAAGGATATAGATTTTATTTGAAAAATTTGCTGCATTTTATTATTTCAACGTAAGTATGGGTAGAGGTAATTTTTTCGATTAGGCATCTGTTACCAAATTAAATAATTGGAATTTGAGTATTGTAAAAATAATCAAATATTCATCAAAAGTTTCAAAAGAGTATGAGATATCGTACGGGACAATGGTAGATTTATAAACCAATACGAGCATCTTCTATCAAGCTCTGCTCTCAGCAAGCAAAAGCAGAGTTCATCACTTCCTGTTCGACCACGATGATTCTACTTCCGGCCGAATGGCAGCCCATCCTCCAGCTTCCAGTTACACCAAAATTTCTCGCTCGAATAAGGAGGGCAACGAGCCTTTACTCGCGAGCGAAAAGTAAGAAAGGGAGAGAGAGAGAGAGTGGGAGAGAGAGGGAGAAGGAAGAGAAGAAAAGGGAAGAGAAGCGAACTCGCTCGAAATTCCGCAACGTCTTTATAACTCCCCGTAGTGACGTTTTGGTGGAGGAAACGGAAAGAAGGTTTGCTAGGGGGATGAGGATAGAGGGAGGGGGTGGAGTCGAAAGTAGGGCGACATGCACGACTGCCAGTCCCGATGGAAAAATTAATAGAATCATTTTGCCGAACTGCCTGTCGTCCCGCTCCTTCATTATTTTCTTGTCATTCTCATCGTATCCACTGTTCAACTTTTCGGTACCACTCTTCCTTACCACCACTCATCCCTTTTTCCGCGGAGTGGCCGTATTTTTCCTCCCTGTTTCCTCTGTTTTCTTGTCATCTTCCTAGTTGCTCTTCGACGTTTCTTCAGTGCTTCGTTATTGTCCGTTTCAACCCTCTGTAGGGTTAGTGTTCGTTGAGAATGTAGAGTGACTGTAAGGGTGGAATTGACGGGTAGCAACTTCCGAATGCAAATTGTTACATCTTAAGTTTTTAAAACTGAAACGTTTGCTGTGTTATCTTGGGCTAAGATTAAAATTCCTCGGAAGTAATCTTAAGAAAATATGCACGTATCAGTGGCTTGATAGAAATTTAAATGTGTATAAGGATATCGATATATGGACCGTTTATTTTGGAAGAGATGTAAGTCCTGTTTCAAAAGAAAATTAAATATCACATAAATAAACCGTTTACACCACATTAATCATAAATTATATGATATCTCATTTTCTCATCTCATATGTTGCATGTCTCTATAGAGTGTGACTATTATGATATTTCCCTAATTTCGGAATTGTTCAATCTTATTTCTCTGGTGCCTTCCGCAATCGACTATTTTTCTACCTCACCCCTTCTCATTTCCATTATTGTATCCGCCCGGTCTCTTCCTTATTTTTCGTATCCGAGCTCCTTGCTCGCGGAAAATCAGTACGTCTACTCAGTCTATTCTGCCTTTTCCGTTTGTCGAGAGGGTCGGTATTATGACTTGAGTCGAGGTCGCGGCGAATTTTGCCGGGGGTTTGAAACGGTCCGAGGAGAGGGTTGAAGGGGTGGTTGGGGCTTGGGGGAGGGATGAGATGGAAAATATAGCTCCGTAACCTTTTACCCTCCGCGAAGGACTGCCTTTCGGGATAAGAGAGAGCTTTATGCGCTTAAGCAGCCAGGCTAAGATTTGTCACGAGCCGCTTCGGAACGCTGATAAGAGAAGCTGAAGTTCAAGAATCTTGCCAGCTTCCCGCTTTGAGGGTTTACGTCTTGTTAGAAGCTTCTCTTCCCAAAAAATAACGCCTTCCGCCAATTCCGAGTATCATATTAATAGTCATTTGATAATTTTATTAAAAAAATTTATTTTCTAGGTTAGCTGAGATTTGACCAAAAATTTAGGAAAGTAGTTTTTAGAAGCATGTATAAGAATTGAATATCAGCTGAGTTACTACAAGATATCTCGACGCAACTATAAATAGCATTATTGAAATTATACACCTGCTTAACGTAACAATTACAATTTCAAATCAGTCGTCTCATTAATTAAAAAGCAATATATTGTTCTACTCAGCACAACTCCCATAATTTAAAGTTAGAATCACAAAACTATACTCCAAACTCAAAGATAAAAATCCTCTCATCGCCAGTCAGAAATCTTTATCAAGCCTGGAACGCGCAAAAATTCCAGACAAAGAGCCGAGAACGAGGAACGAGGCCTCTAAAAAAAAGAACTCTCTCCAGAAAGAGAGACAGCCTCGAAGAGAAGGGCTCGTGGTCGAAAACCCACATCGGGACGGCGAGATTCATGGCCGTCAAAACGAACCGATAGCTCTCGTCGTAGGCAGGCCGTAAAATTGCGCTAAAACGAGAATGACGCGGTTTGCAACTTCTATTTCGAGGCACGACCCCGGAAACGAAGCCGAGTGGCAAAAGGCGAGGCTCCCCCTCTCCCTCCCTCCCCCCCATCCTTCTTTCGCCGATCTCCCCATTCTCATCGTCAGCGAAGTCAGCTTTCTCATCTTGTCTCTCCCTTCTTCTTCTTCGTCTTTCGACTGTTACCTTCTTCTAACCCTGACCAGACTTTTTTCTCTTACTCGACCGTTACCGCGCATTGTGTTCGGCGCGCGGCATTATTGCACTGAGCTGTCGGTGAGTCTTATAAAGGAGGACTGTTTTCCGCGTAACGGCCCTCGAGGAATGGGACCTCGCGCGAAAATCTTCGGAGGATTCTGTTTGGGTGGCTTTCCGTCTCGCGGTTCAGTTCCAACTCTCGGCGAGGCCTTCAAGTCGGTTTCGTTGACTCAAACTTTGGTTTTAGTATTTTTTGTAGGGGAATTTATTCAGGGCGCGGGACGGAGGCGAGTTTCAACTGGGATAGAACTTTTTGGAAGAAGTTTAGTTGACTCGTATATAAAGCAAGTGCAGAAGAATTATCGGTATAAAAACGTATGCAGAAATAATACGAAGGAATGGAATATCAAGAAATCAGTCAGTGATAGATGTATAGTAATGGGTTTTGGGGAAATTTGTTTTCTCTCTCAAATTATAATCTATTAAATTAAATCTATTATTTACTTCAATCACTTTAATTTACTGATCTACAGTTAAAATCATTGAATTGTATTAGATATTTGTAAAACACTGACCGAATTGTACATGTATATCAGTTTTTACGTCATCTGAACGTTTGTGCGAGTTAGTTTAATTAGTTCAAACTTTATTCACGATAAAGAAACTGATATGATTGAGGTGAATAGGACGGATTGCGAAACTGTTTTTATTCTTCATCAGTCTCAGCGCCTGCATCGTTGCTCAACATCTTTTTTATCCGCCGCCGACTCGCGTATTCTTTCCGCGTCATTCTTCCTGTTGCTTCTCTCCTTTCATTTTAAGATGCCATTGTCGGGTTCCAGGCGCCAACGAAATTCATTGGCCTCGGAGGTTGACCGATGCAGTCTCGTGCGCGGACGGCTCGTAAATTCCGCGCGTAATGAAGAAGCTTTATGGTCCCTATCGTTTGATTTTTACGTAACGTCACCATCCGTAATCGCGAGATCGTCCGCGAGTCGATTAGGTCTTACGGAGGTCTCTTAACAAATCGAATTGTTCGATCCGGAAGTCGGCAGAAAGTGCATCGCAAATAGCACAAGTTTGAAATAGAGAATCCGGGACGAAACTATTTTTGAAATATATTTACTATCTTTGCCTTTTCTCTCTCTCTCAAATTTGCAGTTATCGAATTGGCCAAGAAAAAGGCATGATTATATATTTAAAACAGAGAAACTGTTGGTCTGCGACTCGGTCGGATATTTACGTCGCTGCGGAAATCGAACTCTGTTATTCGCATGATTTTGCCTTCTGTCTGCGTCGGCGCAATTCTTTGCCGTGTGAAAATTTCACGCATTCAAATTGCGACGTTGATAAATATTCACCGTCACTTCCTCCTACGCAAATGTGTTGCGCAATGAAAAGTGTTCTTGATTTGAATCGCTTTGTTGTTCGGTAAGAATTTATTGTCTCTGTTTCTGTGTATCGAATATTTATACCTATTCTGTCTCGAGTAGTTTCAAACGACAGTCTCCTTGACAATTACAATAAAATTATAATGTTTTTCCATCCACCAGTATCGTATCGCTCATCTGATATGATTAAAACTCTTTTCAAATTCTTACTCTCTACATTCCAAGAATATCTTCTTTCTGCAATTCAAGTCTCACACATTCAATAAAATACTAATATTCTAAAACCCTAAAAATGTCTAACAGCTCAAACTATCCCAACTCCTTCCTCTAAAAACTATTCTTCACCCCACTCCAAAATGCTCTCGAGCACCGTGAAGTCAGGAAGAAAGAATTGAAAGGAACGAGCCAGGAGGCGACAGTTCTACATATTGGCCGGTATCTTCGGCCATTTATCTCCGAATTCATTACTGCCCGCTGGATGCAGCTCCCTCCCCAGAAATATTTCCCTCCTCCGTGGCCACGCATCCTCCGTCTAGAAAGACTCGTCGAGAAGCAAGGGCCGCCCTACCGGAAAAACAAACTCCGAAGGCCGAGAACGAATCTCTTCTGCATCACGCTTTCTTTCCTTCAGGAATTCACTTTGAGCCGCTCGAGACAAATGCCTTCTGGCCCTATTTTTTCAGCTCCCCCCCACTCCCCCCCACCGCCGGCGGACGGCTATTGACCCGACGTCTCGTCGGGACGAAAACCGTTCAGTCTTTCGCGTCTCTCCAATTGAAATAATGAAGAAGGCGTAGGGCGAGGATAATTGAGGAAGCGTGGAAATCGTCGGAAGTGAGGATGAAAAATGCGCGCGTCGCTCATTATTCGAGATCGTCCCGCTCTTTTTGAGAGGCAGGGTGGCTTCGGGCGTGGGATGGGATCATTTTTCAGCTTTTTAATATTGTAGCGTGTCAATGGTGGGAGGAGTGGATAGTTGAAAGTGTGCGGGACTGTTGGTTCTGTGCGTTTTTTGGTGTTAGGTGTTGCGGTATTTTGAGAGTTGCTTGTGTAGGTGCGTTGTATCGATCCGAACGTTTTTTTGGATGTTTGTGTAGTGGTAAGGAAGAAAGTAATCTTTATTTATTTTAGATTAGATGGTTTTAGGTGTAAGTGTGAGATTATTCGTATTTTAAGTTTCAGGTACCTTTGCTCGGTTTTCAGATGCAATCATGAGTATTTGATTATCAATTATGATGTAAAATCAGATATTCAAATTCGTGTCAATTTTCACAAATCAGATCAAATACTTTCAATACCTACCAGCTTTCGAAACTCAATTCTAACAATTATCATAAAATAATACGGAACACAAATCCCAAGAAACAAAAAAGTCAATCGCTCAGCGACAGTCTGAGCGATCCAAGCCCCCAAAAAAATCGCATTTCAAATTCGAAACAGTACCCACCTCCTCGCCAATTTGCCAAACAAACGTCTCGCTCAAGAACTGCCGTCCGCTCCCTCGATCGAGCCTCCCTTCATTACTCTTTACCGCTTCCGACCGCCTTTTTTCCACTCGCCTCTCATTTCATCCTGGCCCATTGCCCTGCCACTCACCCCTTCCAGTCCCCCTCCTCCTCCTCCTCCTGCCTCCCCACTACCCACCTCCTATTCGTTCGCGGGCACCGAGCCGAGCGTACGGTACGTACGGGGGTCGTTATGTTTTATGGCTAATTGTTTTATTATCTTTGACATATTTCCAGTTTACGGCCGCGGCACGGCGCTTTGCTTCATGGCTGTCTATTGTGTGTGATGAACGCCGCTTTATGTCCCACCCCGCGACAGCGAGCGGCTGCCTACGCGCATCTCGAACCTTGGGCACCGACCGCCCGCGATAAGAGGTGATTTCTTTCGAAAAAGTAATGATGGACTGGCCGACGGCAAGAAACGAGCGCCGCCCGAGATAGGTGGAATTAATGCCAGTGGGGTGGAGGAGGGGGAGGGGGGAGCTGACTTTTTGCAGTCTGATCTTTGATGGACGTCGGAGCGGAATGTCGGTGTGTGGTCGTTTCTGTCGGTGGGAGGAATGATTTTGATATTGATCTCAGAAGTGTCGGTATGCTTCGGTTTAGTCGGTGTGAGGATGTTTTGGTGCTTTTGGGAATTGTGTGTCGGTACGGATGGGATGATGGTTATGGATGTGAATGTAGAGAAATGTGGGGGCTGAGTATTATCTTATGTGATTAACAGTAAAATTGACTAGAATTTTCTATTCAGGTTTTTATTTAATTTGTTGGAATGGTACAATACAGTGTGTTGGAACTTATAAAATCGCAGCTTGGTTTACGTATACCAATGGGGATTGAAGAATATTCGAAGTAATATTTTCCATAGGAGAAAAATCATTATCATTCTAATTACTCAATAAATTAGATAATTTTTACTCGGTTACACACTCAGTCGCCTGATCACGATCTTATTACACGTCCTACATTACTTTACATTGACTAATTCCAGAAGCTCTAATTTTGATATCTGTTATTTTATTATTATGGGTACAGATGTTACTAATGCAGTTTGAGATATTATAACAGCTGTTATTGTGAATTTCTATTCTTAGTTCATCGACATATTTCCAGTAATCCCATCGCATCACCCACTCCCAGCGTCGCACGTCCCACGTAAAATTTTCTCAACAACCATACTCACCACCCACATTAAAGAAACCTTCTCCCATGTCATCATTCACACTTGCCAACGACCATCGACTTAAACCAGCCTTCTGCATCTCACGAACCAACTTCTTCTCTCATCCGGTGTCCTTACCACCGTGGAATCGTTTCGCAATTGCGAATGCTGTTATTGTAATTGTTGTAACTGAGAATGATTCCATTGCAACAGATTTATATTTTTAACTCGACAATTTATACTGTACGTAATAATATCATCTTAATGTTTCTATGCTACTTAATGAAAGATTCTGCATTGATACCAATTGATCTAATTATACTTCTGAATATATCAACCAATAATTTCATCTCTTCCACAATATCAACTGACCTGGCTAAAAAACAGCTTCAAACCCAAACTTAGAAAGCTTCTCTCTCCAACCACCTTTCACCTTACCCAACAGACTCTTTTACAATCCCTCTTACCTCTTCTTACCTACCATTACCTCTTACCTCTCTCTTACCCCGAAAACTATTCGACCAGACGCAAAATAATGCCACCTCCGTCACCCCCCGCAAAAAGCCTCTCATTCCATCACGATCAAGGCCAAGTCACACCAGCGGCCAGCAGGCTAATCCAGCCTCCAGCGCCTTTGGAATCAACATCGAGCCTGTCTGGCCGTGTCCTGCCACCCGATCCTTTCCGCCTGGTGTCACTCGCCATTCCGTCAGGATCGTCGCATTCCGGGGCTCGAAGGACATCTATCACACCCTCGACACTCGCAATTGAGCGGTGCGCGGGCCAAGAAAAGGAGCCTGCTGCCTGACCAGCTCCTGAGAAGGATAACGGTATCCTGCCACGAGGGAGGGTGGGAGGGGGGAAGGCAGGACGTGTGCCTCGAGATGCCTCGGAGGAAGGGCGGAAATTCTTTTTGGTGTAGGTATGCCAATATATCGCCTTCCATCAGCACCCTCCGGCCACCGGCCAGGATACGTGACTTCTCGTAAGAATGCATTCGAGTATTGGGTGGCAGTGGGGTGGGGGGGTTAAAATAAATAACGCGGCCGACGTCAAAATCGAGGGGGTTGGGGGAAGGGTGGGTGTTGGAGGGCAGTCGTCGCGTTAGTGGAGTATTAGGGTGGTGTTGGGTATAATGTGTGAGGATTCTTTTTGGTATATGTAGGTTCGTTGCTATGTTGGCATGATTGTTGTGTGATATCGTTATTATTACCAATATAAGTTTTAATCGCTACTAGCGTTAATTATCATCATTGGTAACGAATATTTAATAGGAATTCAGCACCCTTCGGCCACTGTACGTGACTTTTCAAGAATGCATTCGAGAATCGAAAAATTCTTTATCGTCTGCTATTTAAAAAGATAAAATAAACAAAATAAATCGGCATACTCACATATTTCCTCGTTTTGATCAAATTCCATTCTCTTCATCATCAGCTTCCAGTTTCTCTCAATATGACACGAACCATCAGACAAAGACTCCATCTTTTTCCTACGGACCTACAATCCATCCTAAACAATTCAAAAACTGAGTTCCCAACATTCCGAATATATTTCCCACAATCAATGGACACGACAGATGAAGATGCTTCATACGCCACATTTTCTACCAGAGCCGAAGAAAAAAGTCTGAACTCACCCTTGGCCGGACTCTTCCGAGGGGTTGCTTCCGGGTAAGGTCGAGGTGGCTCGCGAGTCGTTGACTCTCGACTCGCATAAATCAATGTCCCTCCGTGGCACACCGCGCATATAACACCGTAATGTCGTCCAAAGGCCTCGATATATTCGCGAGAGGGTCGCGCGCCCACAGACTTCGAGGTCATTCCGACATACATCACGGCCGTGTCAGGCTCGGCTCTCCTTCGAGCGGACGCTTCTTCCGCCAGCGTTCGCATATCCTGTCCAAGGACCTTCGACGAGGGCAGGTGACCGTGGAATTCTGCGCGGACGGAGGTGGCAGACAGGAATTTTTCGGCCTGACAACCGAATTAATTGGATTTGACCGGGTAGATGATGTATGTTTAGGTGAGCGCTGCTTTATAAGGTGCTGGAGGTTTATGAGGGAGAGTTGGATTTTGAGTGGATGTCTCGGTAGAGTTGGCGAATGACGCTTGATGACGGCTCTGGTGCTGTTTGCTTTATTCTCGTTTGTCAGATATGAGTGACACTGTAGTGTCTTGTTTGGGTTCTTACTTACAAAACTTTAGAAACTATGTAACATACTCTGTTATAGGTAAGACATCTCTACCCACGTACACCTCATCCAAAGCAATATTTTCAATTTTTCTATTCACAGCAACCACCTATCAATTCCCATACCTTTCCAAATCTACACCCCCGCACCCCACCAGTACCTCCCTAATAAAACTAACCGAAGCAGGAAAACTTTTCTCTGCAACAATCAAATAATTGAACGCACCCTACGAAAAGTGACGTACAATCGAAACTTAGCGATCCACCCGCAGCCCTCCCGCCCTCCAGGCAAGGGCAGAAAACCGTGGACATTTCCGCGGCTCGCATCGAGGTTTGCGGCATGTCGCCGGATTTCGACGGATCCGTTGCAGGGGGGTTCGGAACAAAGCGAGGGTGTTGAACGCAACCGATGTTCACTTATTGGCGGCGTGTCTGCCGGCATGGTGCACTCTCCCGCGGACTCTCCCGTTCGGGATCCCTCTCCTCGGCCCTCTCCTCCACCTTCTCCTCCACCCTCTCCTCCACCATCTCCTCGGCCCTCGCTATCCGACACGGCATTCGAGGCCGACGCCGTATTCCGACGTATACCGACGCCGACGTCGGCCTCGACGCCGCACTCTTCCTCCCCCGGAGGGTCGGAAACAGGTGGCGCCCGAAACCACGAGCCCTCGCCTGTAGCTGTCAAATATTGCGGTTGCTTTAAAAATCGATCCCCCACCCTCCCTATCCCTGCGAGCCACGCGAGAGAATGGAGAGGATTCGAACCCTACGTCGTTCCGAGCCAGCCTCCCTTATCATCCCTTGCTGGCGGGGGAGTTTTCGTTAAGGCGATCGCCTCTCTTTTTTTTCGGGCGTTGGAAGTATTGTGCTGGTTCGTGAGGATTTATTGGAAGATTTTGACGTTTGGGGGCGGTCGTTGCGAATTTTTGCGGTGCTTGGGTTGTCGTAGTGGGCAAGCTGAATACGTATTGACTCTACATTAGAGTAGGGAAGGAAATTATGATTCTTAAGGAGTCGTCAAAAGAGGAAATGTCAAGATATTGTATAAACCATGTATGAGTTATGTGCTAGCTTCATTGGGTTAGGTTCATTTCAACCCCAATTTGGAGTATGTTTCACCACTTTATCTGTCCTGCATACCTTTACGTTATATTTTGTCAGTTTACATAACTTTACATTGCTATATGTAATAATTTGTGTTTTTTTTCCGCTTTTTGGAGAGTTTTAGGCGACAAAACTGCAATTCAGCCTCAATTTCGAGTATGTTTGACCACCTTATCCGTCTTGAACCTGACTTTCTTGATACTTTTCCATTATTTTACGTTAGTTTATACTGTGTAATGTGTTTATATGTCATGATTGGTGGTGATTATCGCCTTTTGGGGTGTTTTAGGCCACAAATGCGCGTCTTAGCCCATGTTTTAAGTACATTTGACCACCGTGTGCGTATACTATGGGACTGAGCGACCAATGGAGGGTACTTTGGGACTATTTGGACCTATTGAAAGGTGATAAAATCTTCAGAACCGCGAAAAAACGCAAAAAAACTTTTGGCCTCGGATCGGATTTATAACTACCCTATCCCATAGATTTTAACTTGCCCTGAAAGTTGGTGGCAAGCGGAGGTCCGAATTCTCAATAGTTTCGAAGATACAGCCATTTTTCGGAAGTGAAAAAAAATTTTTTTAAAGATCGACTTTCGGCGATGATCCTATCTTAAAGTACGCGTCAAAAGCTTCAAGAAACCGTATAAATATCATAGGTTTTGATCTCTGGTTCAAAAGTTACAGGCGATTTAAAAAATCGCGAATTTTCTAAGGGGTACCCCTTCTCATTTTTGCGAAAAATCGAAGGTCGGCGGATCGGATCGCTCTTTTGCTACCTGGTAGGGGGTCAAAAATAACTCAGAGAGCCGTTTCCCGTTGGTCGAAATTCGCTTTAGTTTCAGAGTTACAGCCAAGAAACTATCGAAAAAATTGAGGTCGAAAAATGGGTGAAAAATAAATGTCTTCCGATCGACTTGTGGTTATGCATACTGAAAGAGAATCAAACGAGGATCACAAATATCGCAAGCGGAGCCTTCTAAGTGCAATAGTTTCGAAGATACACCCAAAAATGTGTTAAAAAATGACAAAAATCACACTGTTCTGTGTGGTGCGCGGTAGTTATTGTATCTAGAGATTTTGCCTCCATAAGGCATGAAGAGGGATCAAAAACATACAAGAAAATCGTAAGCCGAACCTCCTAAGTCCAATAGATTCGGAGAACGAGTCAAAAATATGTCTAAAAATGACGAAAATCAGGCTTTTTCGCAAGGTGGCAGGGCGTTATTGTATATAGGAGCTTTGCCTTCATACAACCAGAAGAGAGATCGAAACCATATAAGAAAATCGAAGCCGGAGTGCTCTAAATACAATAGTTGTGGAGATATGACCAAAAATATGACAAGAAATAATGAAAAACAGTGATATTTGAAGGTTTTTTGTCCAACATTATGCATAAACTTCAGGAGACTGAAAGAAAATGCTGGGACACAATTCATGCAGCTAACACTCATCCTAAAGCTTTTCGAATGAGAGATTTCCCAAAGCCTATTCAATTTATTATGTAATTTCCATAAAAGATTATGTAAATAAAGCCACAAAACGACTGCAATAAATATTTTGCATAATATATAATAATATTGGATATTTATATTTACTGTGTGCATTCACTTTGTGAAACTGGTAGAAGAAATGTCAAAGATTTAATATCTACTCATTTTTTATACCCAATGCTAATGGGATCAAAATTTATGCTTAGATCAAGTCTGCGTAAATATGATTATTCTTAGACATCAGTTCTACTTACGTTGCCTGCTACCATTTCAAACTTCCCAATTTACGCTTCTCAGTTGCAAGCACAGAAATTAAAACAATAATAAAGCAGATTTGGGATGCAGAAACACTATATTTTCTACAATACGTGTCTTTGAGATAGGACGACTAAGAGATAATATGGAAAAACAACAATTGCTTCTTGTCCTTAAAACGTAACCCAATGTTCCACAGAAATATAATGAATCAAACATTTTCATTTGATATTGTACACAAATAAAAATATCTTGCTTTAGCTATAGCGTTTTATCCTATAAATACAAATTAATCACTGTTCTAATGCTGCCTTTCCGTTAACTTCACACCTGTTTCCAACAGCGAAGCAGGCACATCCATGCGAAGGCAAACTGCTATACTTCAGATTAAATTCAAGTGTACAATTACTAATCCGCTTCTATATAGGCAAGGATCTTGTACATTGGGAACCAGACAATATAAATAATGCTGTGATATTACTACATATATAGTGACTAGATCCAAACATACAATTTTTATTCCAGGTTTTCGTAATTCAAGACATGAATCTTCAGAGTGTTTTGACTGACAGTTTTACCGGTACATCCTTAACTTTTGGAAGTCTAACAGAATTTAATATTTGATTGAGGTATTCCACACCCAACAACAGTCAATTAGCAACAAAGATTTGTCAAGGATATATTTAAAATAATATGTTGGAATGATAAATCATTTACCAAATTGGGGTTAAGCGCAGATAGATGTGCAGCCAAGCTGTTTGAAGAGATCGAGAATGGCGCGCGCATGACTTGCTCTGATTGGCTGCATCAGTCTCGCCAAGTGAGTGGCACGAGTGTCGTCGTACGAGGTGAGCTCATACATTTTAGACAAATTAATTATAAATACTTGCCAATCCATCTACAAATTTGCATGAATAATGTGAATTAAGTGGCCGGCAACGCAATTAGCCAGGGAGTTCATTTGCACAATCTGATTTAATAAAAATAATCCACCTTCATTCCGGGCTGTCCAGCTGCCTCGAGAATTGAACGATACCGTGACAATTGCGACCAATTTTTCCAGTCTATTGACATTTTCGATGAGTTTGATCTTATTCAGTACTTGATTTAGAGGGTAGACCGGCAGTATTAGTCAGCTAGCAATAATCATCGTAGTTATTTAGCATACATCGTACTGGAAAAGTACTTATAAAATTTTGCATTTTGCAGCACATGGTTAGGAACGGCGGGACAAGCCAAGTTGCAATTTGAACAGTTCGAGAGTGGCGCGCGCAGGGATCGCTGATTGGTCGATTCAGTTTTGCCAAGAAAGTGCCACGAGTGACACGCTGCAAGGTGAGTTCCACAATTTTTGACAAATTAGTAATTATGATTACCTCCACTGTTACTAAATTTGTGAAAATCTGTTTTCCTGAGTAGCTGGTAACGTAGTTGGATGAATACTTAGGCAGGATGTTGTTTGTTAATCGAAATATTCGTCTTTATTTTCAGCATCTACACGGCATCCCGAGAAAGCATGAAACAAGCAACGTACACACGACGTTATTTCCAGCCTGAGATCAACTTTGGTGAGTTTGACTTTATTTAACAGTTTCATTTTGCACTTTGTTTGGGGTATCGTGTGGTTTGCCATAAATTTTAAATATATGTCACATATTTTTTGCATAAAATGCAATTGTTACATTCCTCTGTACATCATGGCAAGCATTCATGTCAGTGCGCATGCGCAAGTTAATCATTTGAAATTGGGCATTGAGTATCTTACATTAGTCAGAGACAACACATATGAGCAGCAATTATAATGGTAAAAGTTGCAGTATTACACATTCGGTACATTTCTTTAAGGTGTTATAATTTATGACTTGTTAATATAAATGTATTGCTAAAGACTCACAATATTGAGGTACTTTCGTACGAGCTTTTATTATTTCTACATATTAATATTCTTTATTCATACATTTTTGAAATCATTAATTTTGCTCAGAACCGAATCTATTTTAAAAGTATTGGTAGTGTGGCCATTATCATGAAAAGTGCAGCAAACATTGAGTTTGTTAGATTAGTAGACGATATAACATTGCATATTCAAACGTTTTGTACCACGATATATTGTGCACGGGTAAATTGAAGCGATTTGCTGCTCAGACACCGTATATGTACACTTTGACAACATGCGTGCGCGGCCTGACTTTGAAGATGCGGAAAAAGGACAAAGTGTCCAATGTTTTGATGCGTGTTCAGTCGTGTCTGAGCCGGTGAGCAGATGATTCCTTCTGCCAACAAACCATTGGATTTATTACGTACTCAGTAGGGAAGTGAATATCAATGTGAATATCTGCTGTGCTTATTAACTATCGATGCTTAATAGCAGTGCATATTAAGAGCAACATTATATACGGATATTATCAGCGTCATTAATTATGAGATTTGAGATTGTGTAATAGTGTTCTACATTCAGATAGTGGCTTAAGGCAATTAGTATTACTTGTTCATTTTAACATTTCTATTAATTCTAAATATTAATGGTGTAACATTAAGTGCTCATAGTGAATGTAACATTTAATTTTTATTTCAGATTTCAATTGTGACTTTGACATTCTGTGATGCTGCCTTTACAGAATAAGGTTATATGGAGATACTACTTTGGTGAGTTATATTATCCTTATTGGACTTCTATCTTTTTATCATACTATCTATTCGTGACAATTTGTTACATCGTTCCATACATCTCTTTATACAATCCATTTTGTTACTTTATTCGATCCTTTACTGACATTGCACAAAAAAAGAGTGCCTTCTGGAAACCTCGCTCATATTTAAACATGAATAAAAAGGGCACCACTCGCAGTTACCTCCACGTGGTGTGTACCGGACACTGTTATCCTTCAATCGGATTTTTTTTTTTTAATTATTTTTGTCCGAATGAAGGATCACAGTGACGAAAGGCTGCGACTCGCGTTTTTTTTCTTTTCAATTTCTCTTACCCAATGATATGTTCCCACTGTCATTTATATTCAGAGTAATCATACATAGAGTCGTTTTCATATCGCGTTTTGTAATCACGTCAGTATTCGCAGTAAACACCATATTTCTGTCTTTATTCTTGTCACCCCTCCCTCTTTTCTTTCAGCAACTTTGTGACCCATCGTTGGTCTTTAGAGTCACGCGTTTTCTCGTTTAAATCCGCAAGTCTCCACCCGCGAGTGTTGAGACAGACGCGCGCGGACTAGTGTTGCGTTTTTACCAAATAGTTCGCCGCGAAGTAGAGTCTGTGTTGGAAATAAATTATTCGATTTCGAACGTAAGCCTCCATCCGCGAATGTCAAGGCACGCGCGCGGTTCGGCGATCTCCATCCGCGAATGTTGAGATCCGCGAAATCGTTTGACTTCCAGCGCACCTGTTGAAGTCCCGCGCGTTCGCGTCGACAGTCTCCACCCGCGTGTGTTGAGACTCGCGAATTCGAGTCAGTGCCAAAGAACATTCAAAGACATACCCCATTTCTTTATTCTTCTTCACATTTCATTTCTTTTAAATTTTGTTAGAGTTGAGTTGCTTTAAATTCAATATATTATAGAATTAACTTCTCTATGAGCTTACATTTATATTCGATATCACGTTTACATTTAAAACTTGGCGTATTTGATATGAAAGTCTTTTATTTGAATTGCTATTTAAAGTATGGGGTATGTCTTAGAATGTTCTTTTTTTGCGACTGCGAGCAATGCAGTCTTAGAGTCCACTTGATCGTAAGTCCGAAATTTCCCTCAAGCCGCACAGGCTTTATTAGCTTCATCCCCTTGCAATGAAATGTAGAGTCACGCGAAGTAGAGTCAGTGCTTGCTCGCCGTTACAAGTCCCCACGGTCGTATTACTATTATCATCGGGTCGCGTTAGAATCAGTGTTTGCACGCCGCAATACTTTTTTTCCTTTACATTACTATAATATATAATTCGGCCGCGAAATCGGGTACCGAAACGCATATATCGCGATCGCGAAATAATATAGTAGAGTCAGTGTTGTTGCGCCGGCATGAAGTAATTCGGTCGCGACTTTTATATATAACTTTTTCGATCGCGGGTAGAGTCTTGTACGCCGCTAATATTATATTCGGTCGCGATATTCGAACCACAGGTCGGGCGTATCGCGTAGTAGAATCAGTGCTTCAAGAAGATGCTGGTCCTGCCTGCCTGATGCTGCCCAGAAGTCCATGATGTCCCAGATGTGGCCTTGCAATGTGATGGGTTTGGGTCCAGAGTCTGCCATCCACAATCCACAAGACGACCAGGATCGACGACCAGGATCGACGACCAGGACTCACGACCAACATCCCACAGTTCAGAACTCCAGAATCAACTTGAGGGTCTATGGAACTGAGGGTCAAGGATCCGTCGATGCAGCGTGTTCCTGTGGTATGCTTGACCAGTCGGTGAGTCAAATTTTAAGTCCCTCGAGCCACCCATCATGTCGTAGGATGATTGGTCCGAAGCGACACGGGTGGCTCGTTGTAATTATTCTTCTTGAATAAATGACGAGCATAGTGACCGCGAGTAGATTTTTCGCTAAGCTTAGCGAAAAGTCTACTCGTCAATTTTTGTTAGGGGACATTTTCATGTGTATGAATTAGCTCAGGATAGGCCTCCCTTGCTCAATTTATGTAGAAAATATTAGCTCGCGGTCGTGTTCGCGTTTTAAATATTTTATTTGATAAAGTTTCGCGCGATTGGAATTCTTTCATGAATTAGAGTCAAATGTTGCTTTAATAATCGTTTAACTGCGATCATTAAATCAACGTTACAGTCGAAGTAGAGTCAATACGTTCGTATTTATGAACGTTCCGTTTGCGATCGTATATTAAGTTTCAATGAGCAAGATGGTATTTCGCGACGAGTACATCCTATCATACAGTGAGATTATATGTCATAATTTTGTAATGTAGAGTACTCGCTCGTATGATAGGATCGCTCGAGGTTTTCTTGCATGCCCAATATATTACAAGTCGAGTCATTTTGCTTTTAGAAAGTCGAGTCATTTTGCTATTACAATGTCGAGTCATTTTGCTATTACAAAGTCGAGTCATTTTGCTACTTCAAAGTCGAGTCATTTTGCTATTACAAAGTCGAGTCATTTTGCAATTTTTAAGAAATAAGATTATAGAGCCATTAGCCCGCTTAGCTATTAGTAACGTAGATATTACTAATCTTAGCTTAGGATGTTTCCAGCTTCACAAGGTTTGTGCACTTTTTTTGGCCGTACTCATGTCACTAAGGCCTGAATCATGCATGCGCCCAGGTGCGGCATGCATGGTTCAGGCCGGTGAGTACGGTTTAGTTAAGGCGTAGTTTTGGCGATTATAACGTAGCAATGACTGCCGACGTACATGCCATGGTATGAATGCGTAGTGTTTGTGGCATGTACGTCGGGCAGAGCACTTAATAATGACTATTGCTTTTTCTCGATTTCCGCCTTTGCTCTTTTAATTATCAAATATTCTTTTACTGCGTAATACAATACGCTGATATGATACCTACCAAGGCATCATATCATTTTCTTTCATTTTAATTATATAAATATGAATATCTGTACGACACTTGGTCGTACAGAGAGATGCGATAAGTAGAGTCACGCGTTCGCGATAGTACACTCGGTCATTATGCGTTATAATCGATTTCAGCATTGGTACGTACCTAGTTTATAAGTGTATGATGTGAGCTTGAGCTCGGGTGTCGGAGACGTCCCGGGACGTACTCCCTAGGGTTAGGCTTATTATGCACCCGGGCGGTTGATTGAGAACCGTGGAGTGATTGTGTTGGTGTGCTTGCTTTGCTCTTTTTAAATATAGGTTGTTAGGTAGGCAGGTAGCATACTTTCTCTGAATGGTGTGATGTGTTAATTATAAGTAGGTAGGGCCAGCGGAAGGCTATTACTTTTCTCTCTCTCGTTTCCCCCCTAATTTCGCGTCAAGTAATAGCCTTTATCTGGGTTTCATTTGGCAGTTGCAACCGAAAATTTGCTCGCGTTATCTCTCTTTCGTATAAATATAAAATATTTATTATTCTTTGATCTTTGTATCATCGTATTACACCGCGATATTCTCTTCGTTATTAACTTCCGTAAATGCTGTTATAAGCATAGTCAGTAATGAATGGTTGCAACTGCCATTTGCTAGTGTTAAGAGTAGACTTAGTATTAAGTAGAAATACGTATACATTGCACACCGAAGTAACACCTCATTGCACTGACGAGAGAGTATGATTTCGTACGAAAGCATATAGTATCATGCTATGCGTATGAAGTTGTACTCCTCATAGCACTATCGAGGTGTTCTTCATTGCACAGGTGAAATACGTATTTCGATCTGTTCGGGAGATTCGGTTAAATATGCACGTGTACGGGCGGTTGAAATTAATTTTTTAATTCGACAGTATAAAGTACTATCCCCCAGATAATACTTTATACACCGGAATTAATGAATTAATTTCAGCAGTGCCTGCGTGCTAGCCCTTGCTCGCGAAATTTTCTTTTCATGTTAATTGATCGTAAAAACGTAGTGTTCGATAGGCAAATATCAGCGTTTACATTGACGCGAGTACAGACGAACGCAAGGGCGAATTGTTTTTGTATTTTATATAATTACAATTTCTCGCTTCTTTGCGTTTGCGCTGGTGCTCAAATCAATGTAAAACTTATATTTGCTCAAATCTCCCGAACAGAGGGGACTTGCTTTTGCTTGTCCGAAGAAAGAAGTGGCTATTTCAATAGCTGAAGCGGCCCGGAGAAGAGGGCCTTCGCCGTGGGACTAGATAGGTCACTATGCTCGTCATTACGAATTTCATTCTATATATGTGTTTTAAATGCGCTTCGGAATTAATTCTCCTAATGATTGAGTTACGATTCATATTCCTCTGGAATTGAGTCGCAGTTCATTGTCATTCGGGAATTAAATTCTGCTTGCTAGTTCCTTTTCCCTTTTCCTATTTTTCCTGTCAAATTTTATTCAACGAAATAAATGAATTTAATTGAAATTGTTTTTTGCATTCGCGGTATATTACTTGCGAATGCTGACGTGATATATGACAAAACTTGTCATGTTTCGTAATATTTTCGTTTGCATTTAACATCTACACTATTTTTGAGATCTTTATATTATTTTACAAATGCAGTGAACATATCATTGGGTACTTAAGTAGAGTCATTTTCAAAATTGTTTAAATTCAATCATCAAATTAGAATCAGTATCAACATTTTTCTATTACTCTGTTCTTTGGCAGTAACAACAGAGAAATTTTGCTAACCCGTTTCTTTCAGCGAAACTAATCTGTTCTGCTTTCTGTTGCAGGTTTCACACAACTTTTATCATATCACTCATTATGTTAAATATTGGATTCATAATCTTTCATTTACCTATCATTGTATAGGTACTTGAAAGACGTATAATCGAATATTTAAAACCATTTTCGTGATTCATAATATGTCTAATTTCGTAATTATTCCTTTCAGGTACATTAATCTGTTCTGCTTTATGTTTTAGAGTCAAATTCTCAATCGACAAGTGAACCCTTTTGCAGATATTGTAAGTTTTACCATCTTTGTTCGAGATATAATCAATTTAATATTGGCTGGTTTATATTTCAGATGCAGCATCATCAACGCACAGGAATTAGTTTGCAATCGTCAACGCTGAGGCTATTCATATATCTCTAATATTTCTTGCACGTTCAAAGATTGTATTTCAGAGAACCTACCACACTTTTGTTGCATATAATTGTCATACTGCTGCATTTCTGTGAACATTGTTATGTCTGTATTAATAATTACTGTTTTTCTATTTTTCCTTGTTTCAGAACATACCCTGGCAGCTACGTCAGCGATTATTTTTAATTACATATTTTCTTTTTCAGGTATTATTACATCTTACTTTCAGTTTCAGCTTCTTACCGTATGATAAGTGATGAGACGGAGAGTTTCCTTATTAAATTGAATGTTTTCAGATGCCCATGGAAATTGTATTTACTCTTCTATGACATTTTAACTTGAACATGACAATCCGTTATAGAAATTATTTTACTGACAATTATGTTTGAACTGTTAATGATAAACTATAATAATTTTTCAATATTTACACCACATGCATTCTTCATAATAGTATTTCACATATTTTCTATACTTTTTGATATTCATTGCTCCACAGGTATTTAGGAATCCTCGGCGCATCATTAGTTCGTAGATTCTATATTCAGCTCATAGTATTAAGGCCTAAATAATAAGGATTCTGGAATAGTTGTTATAGATTATATTGAGGTATGACTTAAGTTTTGTCATCATTATTATCACTATCATCTTAATCATCATTATCCCTTCGTCATTCTTAGATTTGTGCAGGGCAATAGACAGGCTTCTCCTGTCTATTGTTCTTCTCGGGTAGGTAAATTTTGATTCCAAATTATTGATTCATCGAAGACATTTTTCCGGCCAAAAAATGAATTCGATGAATGATAATTTGGAATCTCTTTTGGAATGGTCGGGTGGTTGGGATCGTTTTGGTGTTCGGGTGGGTCACTAATTAGCAGCCACCTCCACGTGGTGTGACCTGGACACTGTTATCCTTGAATCGCATATCATTATCTGAATCAAGGATCACAGTGACTAAGTGCTGCAAATCGGGTTGTTTTTTAGTTTTTCGGTTCGTCGCTCACTCGGAGATCAAACTCAAACTAATTCTACTTGAATTTTTTGCTTTTCCCGCTGCGCCACCCACCTATCATTTTTATTCATTACTATCATTTTTACATAATATAGGATTATTTCACATTATTTAGCACCACTTAATGTTATTCCATGATAGTTTACACCATTATTTCAGGCATTATCACTGATTAGCCGGCTTTGACACTTTCTTATGGCAGTGAGGAATCAAAGCAAAGATATTCGACATTAGTTTATGATATTTTATCCCAGTGTTTTGCATTATTTAGGACATTTTCAGCTATTAGGGAGCTGTGCTGGCTTCTGGGTGATATTTAAAACAGTCCCTCGGCTACCTCTTCTCTTAAACAACAACCCCCAAACCACCCTTCGCCCGCGAAAAATCTGCCCTGGGGCGCCGTACATCACGGAAAAATGGCAGATATTTTTTCTCGTCATTCTCGTCTTCGCGGAAAATTACCTGACGTGTGAAAAGGAACGGACCACCATCCTCCACCTCCTCCCCCCTCCCTTTTTCAGATTCCGTCAGTGAGCGCGAGTCTGGGAATTTTTCGAAATCACGGCTGGCTGAAAGGGCGTATTTTTTTCCCTTCTCCTCTCTTTTTTTTTAGTGCAACGAGCGCAGAATTTACGAGGCCGCGCACTGTCACGCGTCGCGTGAAATATTTTTATCGGCGAATGCCGACTCCACTTGACAGCGACGTATCCTTCTCTGGTACTGGGCGAGAATCGTAAATCTATTTTGATTCGCCCGTCAAGATACGTCGAAATATATTTTTTTTTTGCCGCCCGATCGCCGCCGAATCAAGGAAGGGATGCGCCTCGGTTAGGGCGAAACTTTGATTTTCGCTAGGGTGGATTAGGGGTAAGACAGTCAGATAGCATCAGCTGTAAGTGACCAATATTTTGTTTTTTCTTCTAGGTCCGTCATTAGAATTAAGTGCTTTCGTTGGAAGTTCTACTTTCTGTACAACTATAATCCATCATTTCTTGCATTTTATTGTTGATTTGAGAGTAATTGTACATATTTATGCACTTTATTCATAGTATTTATAACATCACTGAATATCAACCAGAATTCCAGTGTGCTTACCATCGATCCCAAAATAGCCACCTACATCCTAATTGTACACTAACATTATCCAGCATTTCGAATCCTAAAGCTTAACATACAATAACATACATATACGGAACTCGTATAAATTGTGTAATTGTAAGACTGTAATTTCCTGAATTACAGCTTTTCAGACCCTGCCCATTAACGATAATGCGTCGAACACTGTCACGAGAGAGCAGCTAAACGCAGTAAACACTTTTTGCCGGACTGGAGTAAGCTAACTCTTCCTCAAACTTGACACCGTGTAGAGTGTCTGACCCGAGAGAAGAGCTCGCCGACGATACGCTCGTCTCCGTCATAAATCTGCGCCCATCATGGTTTTTGGTCGTTCGCGAAATTCACTCCTAATATCCGAAACACTTTCCTACCCCCGGCCCTTTCGGTCGGCCAGGATAATCGTCTCTCTTCCGTGAAAAAGAGACGACCTTGGCCGGCAGTGTACCCTTCGGTCACTCATTAGACAATTTAAGACACGTTATATCCCAATTCGCCCCGTCCATTATGCGAGGCTGCGAGCCTCTTCTCGGAATGCGGCGCAAACTTTTTGGCAAGGACGGCTATTGAATAATCTAATCACCCGCGAGGCTTAGAGCGCAATAGGGAAGAGCCCTAAGCAAGTCCCTTTGCGTTGAGAACTGCGTCGTTTACCCCTATTTTGATCGGGAAGTAATTCTACTTATGTGTTTGATTGGTTAGTTATTGGGATTCAAAGCTTAGGAATATGTTGTAATAATCGTTTGGGTCTGTTGGGAAAAATAGGATTTTTGTACGAAGTGTTTGGGTACTCGATAGAGGAATATTAAATGGGAGGAAAATAATGATATAACGGACGGTTGAGATTAAAATATTATTATTAGATTATATTAAGATATAAATATAAAGATCAAGAAATTTCAAATGGAATTATTTTCTGATTCGTGCTGTGGATTTAATGAGGTTCGGAGTTTAGAAATTTTTAATTGCGATTGTCTTCATACTGCTGGAGGGAATATAAATATTTGAGAAAATAGTAAGAGGATATAGCATTATCTATATGTATCGTGATTGAAATTGTTATGGGTACAGTAACAGTATTACATTTTATTCACATTACAGTATTTCATCCGCTTACACTTCTCTACTCATTTATTTCCTTCTATACCGTACATTGATTTGTTGCCACCTTTTCCACCTCTGCGCCTCCATAAATCTTTCCTTCGTCGTTTCAATTTTTCACGTTCCACTTCTCCCACCACCCTGCCCTTTTTTCTATTTTTCCGCCTAGTTCAATCACCTCCTGTCTGTCACTTTTACATCTTTTTCAATCGTCATCTCCCATACAATTATCATCTACACACTCTTCATTCACTGTTTCCCTTCTCCCTCCCTCTTACCCGCCTTTTTTGACCCATTTCCACAACCCTGCAGAATATCTTCCAATAATGATCTCCCATACAGTTATCATTATCACTATATTTTCTTTTCAACAACACCTTCCCTTTTTCCATTCTTTCTTCATTGTCTCTAATCACATTTGCTTCTCTCAATCATAACTATCCATTTCACTCTACACTACAGCCCCTTGTTCTCACTTCTTCACTTCATTCACCAACATCTCTTCCTCTCATTCTTCCCATCACTTCCACAATCGATCACATTTACACGTCTTAACTTCATGCACTGCTACTTCAACATCTCTCTCTCTCTCTCTCCCTCTCTCTTTCTCTTATTCACTCACTCACTCTCTAACCGCCTCCTTCACTTCTTTTGAGCACTTCCGATCCTTCTTCTCTCCCCCCCCCCCCCCTCTTCCTCCCCCATCCCTCCTTCTACCCTTTGCTCATTCGGCCGCCAGACACGTAATAACACGTTACGCGTTCGGCATGCGGCGCGGGGCCCAAAAAAGGACCGAAAACCTCGGGTGGAAAGGCTCATGCGCATGTCCCGCGCTAAACAGCACTCTATTCGGGCCCTCGCATCGGAACACAGGGACACCGACACCTAATAACCCCTAATCTCCCGGATACCATAACTGGCCCTAACTAAATGCTGCTTTTCGTACGTGCCCGCCGACGCGCGCTCGCCGTCATGTCTCATTTATTTTATTCTGCTTTTTTTTTTGTCGACACTCGACGCGACTCCGTTGTGTCGAATTTCGACGCGAAGAATGTCGCTGTCGAAATCGATTAGGTAGATTAAGGCAATTATTTGGTTTTCATTTATGTTGTCTTGTTTCAACCCTGTGTTTAGTTTTTAGTTTTAATTTAAAAAGCTCTGTCCGCATAGAATAGTTATCAACATCTTAGATAACAAACTAGTACCTCATTGTAGGTATATTTTTATTCTCATTTTATTTTTTTAATGTTGGAGATTTTATTTAATTAAATTTGAAATTTTGCTTCTCTCCAACACATAACGCAAATTCAAAAATGCTGCATTCCAACTCCTAAAATTGACAATTTACACAATTTCATATGTCTTCAACGGAAGGATTCCGTTCTTTATTTCGAATCGCACATTCTAGAAACACGCACACGTTCGTATCGCATCTTCGTGGGATTAAAAGCAACGCGTGCGGACAATACGTGACTCTTTGGCCCAGAAACACTGTCAATAGCCATTGTCCAACATCTCGCTCGTCTTCCGTACGCGTGACCTAATCCGCGCCGGTTCGAAAATATTCGCGGATCCTCTCGAGATAGGTTGCCGAGGGGAGGGATGGCGGGGCGGAAAGCAGCGCGGGGAGGGGGGGGGGGGAGGGGTAGCGAGTGTAATAACGAGCCGTAAGTAGGACAGGTGTCTGCGCGATAAAGCCCACACGACACCTCAAAATTATGCGCCGGCACGCACGTGGTTCCGCAAAATAAAAGGAGCCTCGGCGCGAAGTAGAATCGAGAGTGAGAGAGACAGAGAGAGAGAGAGAGAGAGTCAGAGAATGTGTGCGAGAGAGAGGAGAGGAGAGGTAAACGACTAAGATGAGGAAGCAGGCAGGAAGAGGAACAAAAATGCAAGGAGAATGGACCCGAGATCTTTCGGCCTTTGTCATCTGAGTGTCGGATGGGATGGTTGTGTGTGTCGTAGATGTGTTCTAGATTGTTTGGGGGTTGGTCGAAAGTTGGTTATCATCGTTGAAACGAATTTTGTCTTTTGCTGTTTTCAGTACGAGATATGGACCGTTTATTTTTTATTAGAAATTAAAGGTTAGTATATTAGTCAATTCAAAAATATATGTTAATTGTATCGAGTCTGGCAATGTTTCTACTAATTTATCAATATGTAATTTGATTATATACATTTCTTTTTGGCGAGTTTAATTATAATAATGTATTTTTACGGGTTGCGATTGGACTCACCACTTTCGTAATTTTAAATCGAATAAAGCATTGACATTTTTTATGATATTAAATAGTAACTCGTTATAAATAAAAAGTTTGCACTAAATTAAGTACAAATTACGTGACATCTCATTTTTGTTTAAAAATGGACTTACACCGCTTTCAAAATAAACGGTCCATAAATTAGTGTAAAGCTAACAGAAATAATTGTACAATAGCATGGTTAATGTTATACCGGTTTAATTATGTGTGAAAGTGTGTACGATACGAAACATTGTCAATTCACAGCAAGGACATGTCAACAGTACATAGTACGCGAAAGTAGCATCGGACAAAGGACATTCCAGGATTACAGCAGCGATCGCGAAGACTCCTGGCACAGTCTATAAATTTCTCATTTAAGACTGCCACTTTCAATTACCAAGAATTTAGCACACGCCGATCCGTCTTCTGTCAAACCATTCTTCACTCTCGACAAATTCACAATAAACCGCGACTTCTCGACTCTCAGAATCAAGTCTCTGACTTCGCTTTTTTAATCAAAGCCGTTAACTGTTCATATCCAGCCCGTCCAATGACAAGACAGCGTTCGTTGTAACCTCGACTTATAAATATGTATGAAAAGTAAGCGAGGCAAGGGTCTGTTTGTCTTTCGGTCAGCCGTTTTTGAGAACGGCCGAGTTTTGAAGTCTGATTCGATCCCCTCCGCAGTCCTGCCAACGAAATAGTTTGCCTGATAAGCCTGCCCGTGAAGTTGAAACGGTCGCCGATTTTTTGCGGGGGCTCGAGAATGGGACGGCATGCGGGTAGGTTCCTTCGGAATTCCTGCGGGCTCTCCACCTTCTTTCTCAGGTGGTAGGTGAGAAAATTTGCGGTTCGGCGTTATTAGTGGATAGGGGATCTCGAGTAATTGCAGGATATCCTTTTAATAGCGACGCGTTACGTTAATTACGGACTGGCGAGCATTGTGCGATTATTCTCCCATTAAATCGAGACACTTAACTGCTATGTTGCAAATGGCGACGATAATGTTTGGATTTCGCACCGATCGATAGCCGATAATGGACTCCGCGAAGTGAATCGCAAATCGATGATTTTTGCCCCACAGAGCGCTTACATGAATAAGCGGATGATCAAATCGATAGGCAATTGATAGAATAAAGTTGCAATTCCGATTGGAATTGTCAGTTTGTTATGTTGGTGAGGAATGTAGATGTAGCATATTTGACAGGTACGTCACATATTGCTCTGCGCTTGTTTTCCGCGCTTTACAATGGTGATTATAATTATCCGTTAAATTCAGAGCGTAATGATTACGATTGTGCGGGCGCAGTACGTTCGATGAATCGAACGTCGATTGTACGGATTCATATCAGACATCGTGTTCTCAGAATACTAATTTTCCGTTACAATTGTAATTGCGGTATAATGGCGTTATTATTATGTGTCGCTTGGCTATGAAATCGATCATTGACATTTTCGCATGAAATACACATTCTCAAATTACTGATATTAACTGATTATTTCATATTTCTTAGGTTCAACCGATTTTTCTTCAACGGGTATTTGATGTTTGGCGAATTAAATCCATCAAAACTCGCTGTCGGATTCTTGCGGAGTATAATTTCATAATTAATTTACATACCACACAGATCATTCGTTAGTTGAATTGTTATTAAGTACCAAGAAATGTCAGTACAAATATTTTTGCTCATAATTCGGTCAATTCTTTAACCTCACTGCAATTTCTTTAAATCCAATTAATTCTTAAAAATGTGTAAAACGATCTGCAATACGTTGACTTTTCTTTCATTGCACTTAAATAATTTTTTCTGGCTTTCGAGATTAAACACTTCACTGTGCGACGTGCACCAGAGAGTTCAGTTCGGCGCATCTTTTTCCAGCCTCTTCCATCCGGTTCGACGATTTTCACCTTTTTTTTTTTTGTTGCAACTAGCACCCACGAGAGGGTGGCCTCGGAATATCTGGCAGCATTCATCGCCGGAAGGCGGCTTTCGACGATCCCGAAGCTTTCGAACTTTGAATGAGGCTTCGTTAGTCGGCTGTCGGTCGGCGAACTTCGTCGAAAAATCCGCGTCACAACGGAATTCGATGAGGATCAATCGGATGTTCGCACGCCGGGAAAAAATTACAGCCAATCGCCTCCGAGAAACACTCCGATTCCGTTTTCGCCCGGCAAGCCAGCAAGAATTTGCACAATTTCTTATTTCGGTCGTTCGCTTACAGGAAGAGCGAGATCTATCGTACGTTATCGTTTCTTTTGTGCACGTTGTATAAAAGTCGTAGAGTGAACATTTCTCTTTGTTTGTTGTAATTTTCAGGAAATATATCTTGTCTTGAAATATGATTTCCGGAACAGTTTATGCTGCGCGACATAAGCATGATCAACCTTTGGGAACTTAGAAAGACATATAGTAGTAGTATTTGCTTTCATACCTCTTCACATTCCTATATATTCCTTAATATATGGACCGTTTTTTTTAAAGTGGTATAAGTGTATATTTGAACAAAATTGTATCACATAACTTATGATTAATGTAGTGGAAACTTTTTATTTAGGAGATATTTAATTTCTTTCCAAATATGGACTTACACCACTTTCAAATTAAACGGTGCATATACAACACAATATCAGAAAGCAGTGAATTCAGCATTTGTCCCACCGTATAAATAAAATATCAACCAACGTCTCTTGCCAACTATAACATCGTAAAGCTGCTAGTTCGACAAACCTGACGAAACAGTCTACAAAATTAACGTCAACTATATAATTTTGAACATAATTCCTTGGAAATTGACTAGAACTCCGTGATTCTCGTACGTCTTCTGGAAGAATTTCGACATTTCAGCGATCCGCGGGCAGTTTTCTTTCCGGCGGCCGTATATAAGAGCTCGTTCGAATTTTCGGAGGAACGAGAAAGGACATATCGGGCATCCGCATGGTCCTCGGACAATTTAGGGTCCTCGGCCGGAAAAACTATGCAAAATGAGCGAGGATAAAGATACACAATGGATCGGGCGCAGGGCGATATTACGTATTACGCGACGAAGATCTTATTTATGGCGGCGTCAGGCCACCGGGAAATAATATTTCAGCTCGTCTTATGGGCCGGTCTTCTAATATTTCAGCTCATCGGGAAGGTAAGAATTCGCATTTAAATTCCGGTACCGCGTCGTCGCTTATTTGCCTCCCGAATACTTTCCGCTGGACCGACATGTTTTTTGGGCCGCGTCGATTTCCGGAAAGGTTGAACATTTTTATTTTCAGTAGGAAGGTTGCAGTGATTACTAATGAATCTTAGGAGCGTTGATATTTTTCTGGAATTTTTCGTAACTTGTCGATACGTTCTTATTGACACTTTGAAAAGTATTGCAGGGTGCATTTGTGTTGGATACAGTTGTAATTCATTAATTTTAACAGTATTATTGATGATTTAGTGTTTCTTTTCGTTTACTTTTATTTCGTTCGTAAGGTGGAAAGTGTCCGTGCAATAATCTTCTTGTGGTAAGGGCCGACTCAGAGAAGACTTTTACTGGATTTGGCATCCTGGATTTAATTAAATTTAAAAGAAACGCCATCAAATTTCCATGGTAATTGTAACTTACGTTTTCAGATTATTGCTTCAAATCCCCTAATTCGGTGAGGATAACATCATATTTTAGTCTAGCTTACAGCGACAATTTTCACCTTTCTTTTTTCAGCTCCACGATATCAGCGGGCAGAATAAAGTGCAGGAATACTTTCCGGTTTAAATAATGTATTTTTATTTTATTCGTACATCAATAGAAAACTAACATAAACACATAATAATGACAACTTGCATACAAGAAATAATGTATATATAATTTTGACGTAAATAAAATTAAGTCATAGAAATCTTGTCTATTTCGCCACACGTGTATAATATCACCACAACTACAAATTAAAAATATCTCTCCCCAGCTCTAATCATTTTAACAGTTCATTCTTACGTACTCCATAAATAAATGAATCAATATACACAAAGTATCATATTGACAAAAATGTAATTTCGGTCTTGCAGCGTGAAATAAATTTCATACTCTTATACAAAGAATAAACTTTAATCAACAATATATTTTCCATTTTGTTCACTAACCACCTACCATCTTTCTGACAACTACATAATTCCGCGCATAAAACTTCTAGCCCTTATCATCAATAAAACCGAACGCTATGTTCCAAAATCGAAAGTAATTCCACAAACCAAAAACCACCGATCCAAACATTTTCCTCGCACCGAGCCCAAATAAATTAAAACCACAAATCGTCGCCAGTGCCACAAGAAACGAACCGTCCGCTCACGCTTCCAGAATCTTCCCCATTCCGAGCGTATCAGCATACGGGCCGCGACATAAGGCACTCATCCGGGCCCGTTGCCACTCTTTTCTTTTTTTTTTTACGCGGCGGCGGCTAATGCGTAAATTCGTCCTCTGCCCCCGGGGCCGTGATTTATGCCCCGGGGCCGATTTTATCGACTATAACAGCTGGGAGTTCGACCGCGTGACAGGTACTGCGCCAGCGAACATTTGGTCGCCGCCCAAAATGTCAGTGGAGAGAGAAAGAGAGAGAGAGAGAGAGGGGGGTCAGAGACGAATAGAGCGAAAATGCTGGAAGTTGAGAATGAGGCATGAGCGAGTGGAGGATGGAGAATTGAACTGAAAGAGAGGAGGGGTGGCGGAGGTGGAGAGAGGGTGAAGGAAAGTTGCGGGGCAGAGAGGCCTAATAAATAATAATAATTGCCGCTACGTGTTAGCACAATGCCGAGCGCGGCTTTCGACTCTCGGCATTGGCCCGGAGGATGCCAGAAGAAGCGGCGATTCTCTCTCTTTTCTATGGGGAGATTAAATCGAATCGCTGCCGGAAGCAACGGGCGCCCTCCCCCCTCCGTACGAGACCGTGAAGAGTTTCGGATTTGACAGTCGTAATCGTCGATGTGCGCGGATCCTCTTTGTTCGATGCTTCTGGTTCGGCTTGTCGTCGTTTTCGGTGCTTTTTTGACGATGGCGTGGAGGATAGGTTTATGTTTTTTGGAGGGTGGGATTTTGAGTACAAACTTGAACTTGTACTAATGTTTATTTAATGCTTATCTTAAGGAATTGAAAGGAGTACGGAATCATGTCTAAGTTTATTCGCTTCTGATAGGAAACTGGGTTTTATATATTAAAAAATAAATATAAGTAAAAAGAAAATGTAAAAGAAAAGTAAAATCGCATAAATAAACCGTTTATATATCTCATTTTTTTAAATATCGACTTACACCACTTTCAAAATACACAGTCCATATATTCGTATGTTTCAGCTACTTTAATAATTAAATATGGTAGATAAACATCTCATGAATTTGGCATTGGACAATTTTCAATACTCCAAAAATAAATTTTTCCCTCGAATATTCAACTCGTATTTGAACTTCACGTCAGAACAGCGTATCCAACTCCCACCCTCTGCAAACAAAACACCAAAAAATAGTTCCCCACACAGCAGCCCGATCGAAAGTCAGACAGCTCGCTTCGCGAACGCGACAGACTTGGCCGTCGGCGCGGCAATGACGCGACACTTAATAATCCACGGGATCCGCAAGGTGGTCGACCTTGGCACTCGGTCGATCCACGTCGGAAATCCTAACCCCTAACCCCTAACCCCTTTGCCGGGGAGCCGTGAACTCTCGACCGGGGCCCGTAAGCGAAGGCGTGCGCAGCTCGTCGCAGAGATGTGTTGAAAAATGGCGGGCAACCGACATTGTTTCGTCGGCCGCGACTCACGACCGATTCACGAAGCGACGATGCGACTTCCGGCCGAGCCGGGGGGGTCAGCCGTCACAGGAAATCGCCACCCGAACGTTTCCCACTGATTGTTCCTTATGCAAACGAGCCAGGCGCCGCGGAATTTTACGCGACCGACGCCCGATCGACGCGACCTCGTATCCGTGACTCTTATCCTCGCTTCGAATCATCACTTTCCTCGACGGGAGCTAACTGCATCTCAATTCTTTTTTCCCGGTTCCTTTTCTCAAATTTGAGCCCACGCGCCGTGGCGGAAGCTGCGGTTCATTTCTGTGGGGGAACTGTCCGAATTTTTGTTTGTCACGCGGTGTAGGTTAATTTTGTAAGAATTTTCTTTTTCTTTCTTTCGAGTTTTGGAAGTTATTCGAAGTCAGGGAGAGAACGTTTGTTCATTGCATGACTCTTATTTTAACTTTGTCTCTTTCTATACTTCCATTTTCCACCTCTTAGATACAAAATGTGACATGTAACGATTTGTTTCGGTCAGACGTTAAAGTACACTATACTTTAATTAATATTAAATTGATAAATTTACTGTTGTATGTCACTGTCAACAGTCATCGCGTCTCCTTCATCCACGAACAATTCTCAATCAGTTTATCCAGAGACAGAGTTCAGCCAACGCGAAACTTTCGCTGCGAGCTTACGTAAAATCCGTGTACGAATACCTTAATTGATATATTGACACGGCGTTTAATAGAGGCGATGGCTATCTACTTCTCGTGGATACACATCATTACTCGCCGCGATACATTACTTTGCGGCAATTAAAGGCAGTTTAAATGGCGCGTACGCTCGATAGTAGCGCGACAACTTCATTACCATAAAAATGACCCATGCACCGTGTAATTAGACTCCGGCAACGACGTAGGTTCGTTAGAAGGTCGTTCCAAGTCTTGGGCCTCGGATTATCCGAAACGTTGAATGACTTTTCGTCAGTAAACCGGACGTACAGTTGTCGCATAATTCGGTATTCGATTGGCTAATTTTTCGCTCTGACGCAAAACGGAATGTCGATTCGCTGATAATCGGCATGTTTGTTGACAATGTTTTTAGTAGGATGAAATTACCGGGGTTAGGTCTTTTGACACTGGCCAAGTCGCAGTTAATAGGAGGAACATTGTATCAGACACGTGTGACAGATATGGGATGCAGAATTAACGTTCTCTTGTGTGCTAAAATGGTAAAAAATTGGCGTGGTCCGAAAATAATTGCTTAATTTCCTGTATTTGGAGAATGCGCTGTCTCTGATGATTGCAGCGACGTTTTTGTAATTCTGTTGTAATTTATATAGTGGTGAATGTATGAGTACGTAGTACTTATACTGTTCATGGTAGCAGAGTGTCTACTACAATAGGATGGAATGTATATTTATTCAGAACTGATGTCCCGTTTGTATCATTTGATTACTACGCTATACTAGATGTCATTTGTATGCAATTCGCATTGTTGTTCGCAAGGAAGTGATTGTTAGTGGAAATTTGTCTTCATTCATGTTCATTGAGACATGTTTCTTTCCGTGTTACTAGCTTGATGAAATATTCTAGAGTCGGCTACAGGTTTCAATGAAATAAGCAAAACTTCATGACTCCTGTTTATTGTATTATTCAATGTTTGTTTTAGCACTGCAGTGAATGCCGTTTTCACATATAGACCACTACTAGCGTTTTAACACGCGCAACGTTTATAATGACTTCATTCGCATGCCTTTGTTCCGTTATTCTACGTCGAATTTGCAGTCGTTTGATAGTCCAGTTCTTCGTTTTCCAGAAAATCTGTTTCACGCACAGTCCGATAACTGTTTAAACATTAAGCTATTTAAGCCGTTCTTCATTCACAAACAATCTTGCCAACCTCGAATTAACATAATTTCAAGTCATACATTACTCCCACTTGAATGTTTCATAGATTTTAACGAAACAGTCTCGATTAACTTGGTGCCGTTCGAAATTCGAAAATCTAACGGGGGGACAAAAATCGTCCGCTGATTGCAGAGAGCTCGCAGATGTTTCTTCTTAATGCCATATCTTTCTCCCGTTTTCTTCGTTCCGCGGGACACTTTAATAAACCCTCGCGATTTCTCTCCATGCAGCATTAACCCAGAACGTGACCGTCTGATCGTTTGTCCCGCCGTTTTACTCACTTCCACCTCCTGCTCGGCCAACGATTTACTTTTATACCTTCTGCATAACTTTACGAAGCGGAAGAGTCCTCTAACCGAAATTCAATTCTTTTTGCCCGAAGATTCGCGTTAATGTATAATACAAGCTTTGCTACGTAAAACTTGTCTGTGACAATTATTTGTTTTGTACCGTGGCATTAGACATCTTGAGTAATACTTGTCTAAAACAAACATTAAATAGTCGATGTCATGTTTCGTTGCATTTATTAACATTTCGTTAAATGTGAAATCTGTCAATATTTCGATAGAACATTTTCAGCTTCAGAACTTCTTGCTTTCCAATTCAGAATCGGCCACACATGTTCCATTACTTTCAATATTCATATTAAATATTAAATGAAAGCAATTAATAACTTCGGAACATTTCAGCATTGAAATTGCAATCCTCGGGTCCAAGCATAAGAATGTTTCATTATCCCTTCGAATTCAGACGAAGAATAAACATGTTACGCAACTAGACAATTAACGGGCTTCGAGAGGGCAGGCCGAAAAGTGGATCTTTCGCCTAATCATCGACCTCACCCCTCACCCCTCGGATCGACCGGTTCGCCGAACAATGTTGCACCCGCGAGAACTTAATTACAAGGGAAGAGAGTGACCTCGTTAACGGAATGACTTAGGCGAGCTTTCGGGCTCCATGAATTTTGCACCCCTTTACCTAAAGAACCGACGTAGGGATGGAAGGGGTGGAAGAGGGAGAGATCGAGAGAGAGAGATCGACAGATCAAAGGAGCAAGAGAGAGAGAGAGAGAGAGAGCGAGAAGGCCAGATCCACTTTCTGGTTAGGGTAGGTTCCTTCTGCTTCGCGAGCTTTGCGCCTCGCTAATCCGACGGTATATTCGTACTCCGAATATCGTAATTATATTAGCTTTTGCCGAGAGCGACGGGGCTGAACATTTTCCCGTGGAAAACTCGCGAATTTTGCGCGAAAATTTCGCGGGCAACGGCCGATGGAGCGCTATTTTTCCGTATGGTCGCTCGCGCTTTTTTCCGTCGAAAAAAATCCCTGGCCTGCCTTCCGAACTGTGGGGGTGGGAGGGGGCAGAAATTTTGCGCCAACGCGTATTGTTACTATTTATTTGAACCTGCCGACGGCTCCGCGACGAAATTTTCCGCGGAAAGTATTTGTTAGTGGCGGACCTCTTTTATTTGGCCACACTTTTTTGGATGAAATATTGAATTCTTTTTTCACGTGACGGTATTATTGCGATTTTATTCGCTCTCGCGTTATTTCGTTGATAAGAAAATCTTGCACGATATTAGGTTTTATTTTGATCAATTATGGTAGCGGTCTTTGTACAATCATTGAAGGTAAATTATAGATTTGGTTGGTAAAGGGAACCTCCAGATCTTTCTGTCCAACATTTTACGTTCCATACTTGCAGACCGTCAATTTCTACGACTTCCTTAAATTTACACTATCATTAAAATAATGGTACGTGCACAGCTGCCGACTCATTTCTCGATTCAATTTCTCTTCCAATATTCCACGCCAAATTCTTTTCTCTACAGGATTGTTCGCACATTTTTCGAAACGTTAACATCTGCCACCTTCGTGCAACTTTCGAGTCTGGCCCGTCGCGTTTCGTTCAGAAATTTCTGCTTCCAGCCGGAGCCGAATTCTCATCCCATTACGCCCCGAAATCCCTTAATTTCCTTACGCGCGCCAAACAATACGGCCGCCCGTATCAAAACAGGAAGAATATCGGATTCGTTCTCCCCCCACCTCTCGGCTTCCGTCAATTTCGGTCCGGGATCTAATTATCCCGATTCCATAGTTCGGTAACTGGAACATCCGAGGGAATCCAATGATCCATCAGCACGTTGCGACGCGAACGAATCCTTCGTCCTTATCCTTGCGCCCCCCCCCCCCATCCTCCTCCCAGGAACTTCGGGATTTGCGGGAAGGGGTGGGACTGGAGAAATAAGAAAAGATAGAAAAGCAGGATAGAAGGAGTCTACGTAAATACGAACAAATACGCGCACGTATGGTCCGATGTACTTGTACTGTTACTGTGGGTGTATAGGTGACTGTGTGTGTTTCTGTAGGTTTCGGTACGCGAGTGTGTTGGCCTGTGTCGGGAGAGAAGACGAGAGAAAGAGAGAGTATTGATCCCACCCTCAGGAGCAACCCCTAGCCTAACTTCACTCCCCCTTCGTTCCACCCGCCGGTTGTTGTGTGCTGCATACCAATTTGCTTGATTTTTTCCCTTCTAGTCCCGCTCGCCCTTCTTCGTCTACTTTCCTTCCGACGAATCTGTCCTCCTTTCCTTCCCGGCACCGACGGCGGTGGGCCTCCACTTTTTCGTGACTTCGAGAGGTAGAGAACTGATGACGCACCCTGTGCGTCATGTGGGGGGTATTAATATCGGTAATGTGTTGCAAGTTTGCGGTTTTGGGGTGGTCGGGTGTTTGTTTCGCGGATCTGTGCTTGGATGTGGATTTTCTCTGTCTTTCTCGGATCTCTTATTTTGGCTTGGCACGATATGGACCGTTTATTTTGAAAGTGGTGTAGGTCGATATTTAAAAAAAATAGAGATGTGCTGTTCAATCCTTAATGAAATAAACGATCCATATATTCATGCTATATTTATATTTTTCAAGAATATATTCTTACACCATACCAGAAGTATATCACTATAACGTTTTAAACGATTTTATCTTTCGCGAAGCGATAATTTTGAGACTTTTCTTACACTTACAATTTACCCAGCGTCACAACTAGAAACCAATGCAAAAATTACCTATCATCCATATTTTTCCTTACGCTTCCTCCTTTCTAATTCACACCCATCAGACATACTCCGAAACAATGACGCCAATTCCTACGGAACTGACATTCCCATCTATTCTCTAATTTCCAGTTCAACCTCCCTTTACCCCGATCCCGGAACATCCCCACAGCGTCTTATCAACCCCCGGAAAGAACCACTCTACATCCCATTTTTTCCAATTACTCCTTTCTCCTCCTCCTGCGTCTGCTTCCTCCGCGAGATTTTTTGCTCCTTCCTCGATCTCTCTCCCTCTCGATCCCCCTCCCCTCCTTGCTGTCGATCGCGGCGAACACCCGACACGACTTCCTGCCTGTCCTCCGCGTTCTACAACAGGACGAGTCTTGTCCCGAGCGGTGGAAAAGAAGCGGCGGTTCGAACGTCGATTAAACGGCTCGCCCTGCAAAAGGACTCCTGCTCTCCGGCCTCTGGAAGAGGACCAGGCCGACGGTGGGGAGCGTTGCCCAGTGTCAACCCGTGTAAAGCCGCTCGTATGCCAGCCTCGCAAAACATAGCGAGGCGAGCCACGCTTAATGCTCTTCTTCCGATTCGCTCGCCTGCTTTTTTATCGTAACGCCGAGGACTTCGACGACGGCGCTTCGGGAATTAATACAGAGGCCGGACGCTGTTTGCGTCGATGGTGTTCCGCTTGACGCGAGGTTTGACGGAAATAAGGAGTTTGGAAGAAATAGTTAAAGTGTCGGGCTTCATATGGCACAAGGCGGGTAAAATAATCGATTTTTCAGTCATTTTTCTGCATTTTTTTAGGTTTTCTTGACTGTATCTCCGGAACTATTGGACTTAGAAGGCTCGGGTTGCGATTTTCTTGCATGTTTTCGATCCCTCTTCATGCTGTATGAAGGTAAAGTCGCTGGATACAATAACGGCCCTGTACCATGCAGAAAAGTGTGATTTTTGTCATTTTTTATCATATTTTTGGCTGTATCTTCGAAACTATTGCACTTAGAAGACTCGGGTTGCGATTTTTGTGATCCTCGTTTGATTCTCTTTCAGTATGCATATCCACAAGTCGATCGGAAGATTTTTATTTTTCACCCGTTTTTCGATCTCCATTTTTTCGATGGTTTTTTGGCTGTAACTCCGAAACTAAAGCGAATTTTGACCAACGGGAAACGGCTCTCTGAGTTATTTTTGACCCCCTACCAGGTACCAAAAGGGCGATCCGATCCGCCGACCTTCGATTTTTCGCAAAAATGAGAAGGGGTACCCCTTAGAAAATTTGCGATTTTTTAAATTGCCTGTAACTTTTGAACAGGCGATCAAAACCTATGATATAAGTAGGGTTTCTTGAAGCTTTTGACGCGTACTTTAAGATAGGACTATCGACGAAAGTCGATCTTTCAAAAAATTTTTTTTCGCCCCCGAAAAATGGCTGTATCTTTGAAACGGTTAGGAATTCGGAACTTTGCTTTCAACCAACTTTCAGGGCGAGTTAAAATCTATGGGATAGGATGGTTAAAAATCCGATCCAAGACCCAAAATTTTTTCGCGTTTTTTCGCGGTTCTGAAGATTCTATCACCTTTCAATAGGTCCCAGTAGTCCCAAAGTACCCTCCATTGGTCGCTCAGTCCCATATTATAACGACACGGTGGTCAAACATACTTAAAACATGGGCTAAGACGTGCATTTGTGGCCTAAAACCCCCCAAAAAGCAATAATCACGGCCAATTATGACATATAATCACATAAAACAATGTAAACTAACGTAAAATAGTGTAAAAGTATGAAGAAAATCAAGACCAAGAAGCACAAAGTGGTCAAACATACTCTAAATTGGGGTTGAATTGTCGCTTTGTTGGCTAAAACACCCTAAAAACCTGAAATAACCAACAATTATTCGTTACAACAATGTAAGGTAGTGTAAAGTAATGGAAAATAATGGAAAGGTATAAAGAAAATTTTGCAAGTAGGCGTAGATGATCATAGATATCGAACTACCAGATGTAATGAGTGGTAACTCACCCATTCCGTCCGATCAAAATTAATCCACCCAACCTTGAGAACCTCCAGCAAAAAGCGCACGCAACTACCGAGACCGACAGTAAAAGAATCAGCCTCGCAGAGTACAACGGCTTAAAAATTGTCGGCAACGGGCCGCGAAGATTTCTATCTCTGCCAAACAGCAATTTCTTCTCCCGTACCAATTAGCCACCCCCGCCGCTCCGGCCTCTCACCCCCCGGCTCGCAAAAAGAATACGCGACGAAAAGGAAGGAAACTCGAACGTCGAGAGTTCCTTTATCTTCAGCCGAAAAGCGACAGATACGCGACGTAAGAAAGTGAGACGGACGCTCGCGGAATGAGGAAGAGCCAGGAATTGGCCCAAGGGGTTGATAGAGGGGGTGAAGAGGGGTCGAGGGAGGGTGGGTGGAAAAAGTGGGCGGGCGGGTAAGAAGCCGGCTTGAACCTCGAGATAAACCTGGCCTCGTCTGGAATCTTCTATTAGCAATTACAGTTGTAATTGTTTCCTGCAATATGCATGGAAATAGTGGAATTATTTAAAAACCACCCTGGCGGGGGTTGGGTTTGCTGCCGGGGGGGTCGGTGGAGGGTGCCAGTCCGTAGAGTTGGACCAGCTCTCTTTCTTTCCGCTCGTACCTTCTGTATTTCTTCAATTCCTCTCCGTCCTTTGCCGTTCGCTTCCTATCTTGCTTTCCGTTTCAGCACACGTACTGCAAATTGGAGTTTACGCCGTAAGTGTGTCTATGGCTCTAAATGTTATATTATGTGCCTCGTGTGTAGCCGTTTTTGAACACTATTCGAATCCCATCTAACAAAGTACGTTTGCAAAATTGCATTTCGATAACGTGTAAATTATAAGTGTTCTGTGTATTTTGTTCTTGCGTTAGATTCAACGCTACTATCCTTTACTTCCAATATTTTAAATCACACTCGCATACATATCCAGTACTCAATAAACGTTCTCTTTCATTTCATTTACCTCACATCCCAGCCCTGCGATCCTCTCATCCTTCATTTGTCTTACCATCCTGCTCATATTATATCCATATAAATTCTAAGTGAAGCATTTTATTCTCACGCCAAATTCCACGCTGCTACTCTCCACTTCCAATTTCTCAAATCACAGTCGCATACATATCCAGTACCCAATTAACAATAAACGTTCTCTTTCCTTTCATTTACCTCGCATCCCAGCCCTCCGATCCTCTCATCCTACGTTTCCCTTAACGTCTCGCTTATATCTTAACGCCAGTCCCTTCGATTCGTTTCCTCGTCCGGAATCCGCTCGGCGTCGTCGTCGTCGTCGTCGTCGTCGTCGGGGAGGAGGAAAACCTCGAATCCAAATCCCCGGCACGGTTAATGGTTAATGGACCGGAAACAATTTATCCGTTTAGGTCGAGCCCGGTTGCCGCCCTCGAAAACGCGAAGTGTAGTTCCTCGCCGACGGGCGGGAGAACTTTATTCGCCGGCAAGGTATTCCGAAGTCGTTCGTCTGGCCGAACGGACGGGATTAATGGCGGGGTGGGCATTAATGATTGTTAGGGCGACGGATCGAACTTTTACGCAGCTCCGGGGCGCGAACTTTTTGGTCTCCGCGTCGGCGGTTTAATGGCCGTGTATCAGAAAAGTCGGGGAGCCGGTGCAGAATGCGGTAATGATTTGTTTGCTCGCGATTTCTCATACGTGGCTCGGTTATCTGTCATTGGCAATGTACTTTATCAGAGTATATAAGTATATATAATATACAGTAATATATCGTAATGTCGACCGTTAATTTGAAAAATTATATATCTCATATTGTTTTTATATATGGACTTACCCCACTTTCAAAGTAAACGGTCCATACATAGTAGTTAGAGTATATAAGTATATATAGTAATATCTTTGCATAACTCTAATTGGGATATTATAAAGTTAGGACTGAAACGTGAATATATAAATCGATAATTCCTCTGGAAATCTTGTCATTAAAACCATACGCAGCAGAAAATTATTAGGATCTGACTTCTCTACAAATTTTTTGGCTTCATATCACAATTGCACTTGGCTTATAGGTCGAACTTTTTTAACTGACATCCTCCTCAATAAATTGCTGCAACACAGTCTTCCTAAGCACTCGCTCGGCTTTTAAAACTCTTCCAAAAAATTGCCAACACCACCACACATCCCCACCCCCTCCATTCCGCATCTGTTCAACGATCGTACCCCACCCTTCCACAGCATCGATCCGTACCATTCCCATAACCAAAGAGCGCTCCTTTTCGAAGTCGCAGAACGAACCTGAGTCCAAACAATAGCCCAGGCCAGCTCACGATGGCATCTGGGCGTCGAGCCGCGAAAAGACAAAGCCTCAACCGGCGAATCCGCAAAGGGCGAGAGGAAGGTCCAGGAGGAAAGTCAGGATCCGTGGAAGGTGGAGGTAAGGTGGAGGTAAGCTGGAGAACGAAAGGTGGAGAGAAGGTGGACTGAAGGTACGGCATGGAAGGACGTTGAGAGTGCGGCGAAGTTGGCCTTTGCCAAAATCGGTTATCGGCCGGCGTACGTTATGGCGCGAAGCACTCCCCCCCCCCCCCCCTCACCCTCCCTCCGTCGTTCTGTTTATCTCCTGGCACGCTCGCGGCGTCCTCCTCCTTTTCGAGTCTCGGCGGCTCGCACGCTGGCCAGGCCTCCTTCCAGGCTCGCGATCCTCTGTTTCGCGTAGCACGGTGGCCGGTGCATTATCATAACCGCATTCTCCTGCGGACCGTAAGGGCCTGCGGATGCCACGGACAAGAGCAACCCTTTGCACTTACACATTCGTCCGTGCCGCCCGGGCTCCCGCTAGCCGACGTTTCTTTATTTCTGCCCGACGCCGCCCGCGCCCGCGTCCGCGATCCATGGATCCGTGGATCTCGGGATCCGGGCAGCTTTCGAACGTTGTGCGGAGGATACTCGTTTCGGATTGGGTGGAATTGTAGTGATATGATAGATTTATTTCGTTTTTTGATGTGGTTATTGACCATCAATTTTATTTAGTATTGGTGTCAATCTAATATATTTGGACCGTTTATTTTGAAAGTGATATAAGTCCATATTTAAAGAAGAACATGAGATATCATATCATTTATGATTAGCATGATGTATATGGTTTATTTATTTTTTCTACTAGAGTTGTCGATAACTTTTAGATCTGTAATTTCTTCCCGTTATGGTAACATGAAGTTGGGATGCAAATACGATATTCGTCATTTGTATCATATTTCACGAAAGAGTTAGGATACCATGCGCGAATGTAGAGTAGCTTAACGAATGCCTTCCACGCTTCAGCTGAACGATCTCCAGTATATATGAAACGCTTCCAATTTTACAGTTAACTCCAACGAACACGCAACCAGTTTTACAGTTATTATACCTAAAACAAAACCAACAAGAATCCGATTCACTTGGTTAAAAGCGTTCAATCCCTATCACACTGACAGACATCGAGATCAACCTCGACCTACAATAAATTCCTACATCCTCACCTCGAACAACCGCAATTAATATCCTACTCTCCCAACTTCCTTAAATCGAATTCTCCCAGCGCAAAAGGCCTAACTCACATCAGGCTTCCGGTTTTCATTTTGCTGTCGATAAGATAAGACGTCTATCTGCTAAGATCCGCGGACAAGAATCGGAAATTGAGAAGTAAGAGCGTACATCGCATGCTCGCGCATAGGCCGCTATTAATTTGCCGATCGACAAGGGGGGAGAGGGGAGGGTAGAGCGAGGGGGGGAAGAATCGAGTGGGCCTGGGTTAGGTATGGCCGATACCTGAGCAATGTGCTGGTAGTGGCAGCGGAGACCGTGGGCGGGAATTCGCTTTCTCGCAGGAGAAGTGCAACGCACGTTGTGCCGGAATGCTGAACGCGCAGGTGGGACCGGTGACAACATCTGCCGCCTCATCGGCCCATCAGCGATGCCCACCGGTTGTCGCCCCCATCCGTACGGACCCGAACCGATCGCCGTTCGCCGAACCTGCGTCCGATTATTGAGCAGGACGCTCGGAATTAATGCGTCTCGCGGCCGTTGCTTTCGGTCCGGCGGTTTCGAGAAATGACAAAGTGAAGGCATAGGTACTTAGGATTGTAGAATGTGTGGTAAAGCTGAGTTAGACTTGGTAAATCTATGTTGAGATAGCTAAAGGGTTGAAGGGGGTAGTGATAAATTGCCGATTTTTTGCTGTGATTATTGTACTTGTTCATATGTGCCAGATTTAAGCGGCATGTGTGAGGCTGGTAGGGTAATGATATATATATATATATATAATATTTATATATATAGTATAATATATATATTATTTTCTTATATTCATGGCCATTGAGAGTACAGCAACTAGTATAAATGAAACCATGCAGTCAGTACAACAGTCGATCATTCAGTACTGCAGTCATCCTTACTTCACTGTAACCTTCCCGCACAACAAATTTTTCACTTCCCACCTTCACAGCCACCTACGATAATGAACTATATGCACTTCGATTTCATCGATTTCACAACGAATTCAACCTTCTTCGATCGTTCCCACCGATCTTCCTCTCACAGTTCTTCTATCTCACCATCGAATCCAACGTCCTGGTAGAATCGAGTCGAGATAAGAGGCCGACGTCGAGAACTTCGTCTGACGATCGCATAACCTGTCCAGTTTAGGTACGTTCCGCACAATGGCCGACAGTCGACGGCCGGTGCAGGCGTAAAATAAAGTCCCTAACGAACGAAATACGCCGAGCAGAGCCGTTTGTCTACTCGACACCTGATGAAGACTCGCTCAGGGTTCTTGGATCTCATGCCGGATCTAGTCTGGCAAACGATCGCATAACGTCCAGACTTTAGATCCTCGCCGCACAATGCTGGCACTTCGTAGCTGAAAAGATGGCCAGTGAGTTTCGCAGAGTTTGAGTTTCCCGCGCGAGGCGGAACTTCCTTCTTCGGTTTGGTTGATCGTGGGCGGAAGTGTAGGTGGCGTGAAGTTGAAGAGACATTTTTTGTGATAGGGTGGTACATATCAAATATTTGTAATAAGTGTTCGGGTATAGGTTCTGCTTGACTAACTTGATTCAGATCTGCGCAGTATGCTTATACGTTGATTAATCTTATATAAAACAGATATGATCACAATAAAATATTGAAAGTTTCCGAATTTTAATTCCCAAGCTTTTGACTTATTGAGCGATGGCTTACTAGAGCATACTTTATAATTCCATAAACTTAATCTATCACACACGTAACTTTCATTATTTTCTGTTTTAAAGGTATCGAACTGTATACAACTTAATAGACAAATTCTTATCGATTTCAATGTCAGACATACCTAGACCCAGCAATTACATACGACACCATCCGATCAGACGCAATTCCTCGCGAGTATTCTAAACTTAGTGTCTCGTCTGACCCCAAAATCGGCCGTCAGCTCCGTCCGAAGAAAAATCATCGTCGGCTCACGTCGACGTAGCGCAAACGCATTCTTTACGTATGCACGACACAATGCCGGGCGGCGAACAAAGAGAGAAGAAGAAGGAGAGAGAAAGAGATCTCGAGAGAGAGAGAGAGAGAGAGAGAGGGCAGAGACTCGAGCACGTAAAATGCGAAGGCAGAACGTGCGCATCGTGTCACCATTCCGACGGAGTGAAATCAACGTTTTTCTAAGCGCCCAAAGAAACCGGCACTGTCGGCCCAGAAATGGTACGTCTCGAGCAAAGAAAGAGAGAGATAGAGAGAGAGAGAGAGAGAGAGAGAGAAAGATCGAGTAAGATGGAGGATGAGAGAGAGATAAAGAGAGAAGGAGAGTCTAGGCGGTTTTAGGTCAGATCGTGATGCGAAAACCAATCGGCCGTTTTCTGCGGATTCGACGATCGATCGACGGAACGATCGATCGGCCAGGATCGACGGATCGCGGCGGTAGAATATAAACAGGTGTCGGCGAGATGTAATTGTAAGGTCTCCCGGCGTGTAGACAGTTGTAATGCTCAAACTCAACACGGTCTACACTGCCGACGATTATAATATCTAAACACGTAGAACGCGCTGTGAGCCGTGTCCAAACTCAAACGGTGTTGGCAATTATAATGGGGTGGGTATGGAGGGGGTGGAGAGGGGGGGTAATTGTTATGGGCGGGTTCGAAGTGCTGTTCGACGGGCGGGGATTAGAATTTGCATTGATTTCGACTTGCCGTTCCTTCTGAACGCGGAGAAGTTTTTAGAGGTCAGCTTGAAATGTCCTAAATCTTTTAGAAATGATATGTTTTTTTATTGTAATAATATACACTGGAGTATTGGAATCTTCAAAAAATTGTTGTCGTCTGGAAATTGATTCGTAATATTTAACACGATTTTCTACTGTAGAATTAGGATTAGCTGCCAGTGTAACGTCCAATCATTTGAGATACTGTTAAATCAGGAATTTTTAACAGGCAACCTAACCCATTATCCGCCAATGTCCCAATTTTGGAATACAGTTTCAAATTGTTTTCTTTCAGTGACTGCAACTTCTAAATGTACAGTTAATTCCATTTTTTATTTTTGAATTTTTGTGTTACGGCGGGTAACGGGTTAACATTACTTTTCCTCTATTCAAAACAATGCTATCCTAATTCCTAACAAACTTCACCGTAAGAAATCGAATAACAAGATTTTCGATCACTTCCGCAAAATTTCGTTCATTCAATGCAAATTCGAGGCATTGTCGTTCGGGATGACTAATTTGTTTTCGCCTTGCGGCAGGTCTGTAGATCCTCGTCGATCTTCCTCGATCGCGATCGCGCGGGCATTATTGCGCCGTTTCACTCGCGTTACACCTTTTTGCCCGACTCTCGTACGTACACGGATCTATATAAAGAGCGAGCAACGATTAGGCAGGACTTCTAAGACGGCGTCTGACTCGATCCAACGATTGTCCGCGTTCCTGTTAATCGTCATTCGAGTCTGCGTTCTTGTTTCTCCAATTGGAGCCTTCGTCGCCCACGTCGATCCTAAGATCGATCGATCCCGATCGACCGGGTAATTAAGTTCCCACACTTGCCGTTCCCTTCGGACCACTCTTTTCCTCTCTCTTTCGATACCTCGCGATTTTTCCTCTTTACAGCGGAATACGAGAAGTAATTTTTCTTATCGGAATACAAATTTTTTTTATATGTGTCGTTATGTGTTGTGATTATCATTATCTCTTATTTCACATATTAATCATATTTAGATTTTTAAGCTTATTCTGGTGCTTTTTTTTTACTATTACCGTGTTAAGCCTGATTTCTATTGCGTATTAATTTTTGTCTATAAAGTTAATTTCCCACCTACCATCTTAACACACCTCTTAATTCTCAAGAAAAATCACGAACCTCTACCAAACCAATTTGACCATCGCACCTTCAACTGTACCTCCACTACCCTCAACTATTGAATTTCTCAAAATCCATCCTCATATCCACACCTAAAGTTCTCCGGTCCACCCAGCGCGAACTTTCCTCAAATCACCGACGGACATTACTCTCCGCGAGCCTCTCGACTCATTAACCTGTCCTCCCCGATTCTCCAATCATCGTTTCCCATAAACTCTCCGCTCTCATCGTCCCGCGCTTTCGCAAAACTCTCCTTCGGCCTGCCCGGCATTCGTCGATTGGCGGGACACTTTCCGTCCCTCTCTCTTCCTCTCTCCCCTACCCCCTACCCCCACTTCCTCCCCCTGGTCCCCTCCCAGCACCCTTACCTGCCGGATCCCACAGGAATCCGCCGGCGGCGGGGCGAGAATCGTTTATAATCGTCGTCGATCGGGTATAAGCAACGACTATACGACTATACGACTATACGACTATACGACTATACCGGCGATACCGGCGATACCGGTGATACTGCCTACTGTACCCGTTTGCCGGCCAATCGATCGCTTACGCAACCGAGAGCGACCGGTATTATGAGCAGCGAAGGACACGAGACGACGCCGAGAACGTTCAAAGTCCGATCTCGAACTCGGCGGCAACTATCTCGGCGATTCCTCTTGCGAGACTTTCGTTGCGCGACTGATCTTTCATTGGGATCCTTCGTACGTCGATCGTTTCTCGAGGGTTCATACGTTTTCAGACGGTTTTTTGGTAGTGGAACAGTAGATGGAGTTAAGGGTTGATATGGGATTTTATTGAGATGTTGGATATATTATAGTTAGGTTTTAAGAAAGAATTTATCGATTAAATATTGATAACGTAAGATTGAGGGTTAATATGGGGGTTATTAATAATGAGTTAAGGGTTGATATGGAATTTTATTGAGATGTTGGATATATTATAGTTAGGTTTATGGAAGAATTTATGTACCTATTAAATATTGGTAACGTGAGGTGGAATGATAGTTGGGACGTGGATTGGAAATAATTATAAAAGTGCTTTTAGTCAGGCTGATGAAATTAATTAGTGTAATCTTTTATCTCTGTACGGTATACAACACAGGTGAAAATAATTCCTACATATATCAGTAGACACATTTATGCCTTTGCACTTCTCATATCGAAAAATACAATTGCTGTACTGTTGGGTACTCGCACGAGCCCTCTACTATTCGAAAAACCAACTATACTTTCCATTACAGTAAAGAACCAAGAATCTGTGCGCGCCGCTAATAAGATGCAGAGGCGAGTGATAAGGCAAAGAAAATACGGGCCGAATGATGATATTATATTAACGCGGCATTATATTACAGACATACGTATGCGTGCCGTTCCGGTAAATGCCGAACACGATCGCAACCTATCAATTTTCATCGATCACCCATTATCGCTAGGCATTCCCTGGCAACTATCAATTATCCTCGAATATCTATTATCGTCAAGTATAATATTTAAGTGACGAATATATGTTATCGGGCCACCGGTTCGTTATTCGAGTTATGAATCTCCGTCAAACTTTATCGCGAGCCTCATTGAATTCTTATTGGCAACGGTGCACTCTGCCAAATGACAAGGATCGCGATCTCAAAATTGATTAAGGGCTAATGCAGCTGATAAGATCGATTCCGGTCGTGTTCTTCAATAGTTAAATTTATCCGAAAACGTTTTTTATTTTGGCATTTCTGATTTCTTTCAAGTTGTGCACTGAATGGATCGATGAACAGTATTTGGTGGTAGTATTTTTCATTCGTTGCTCTTTAGGTCCGGATTGTCTGTTCTCATGACTTGTTTTATCATGGTATTTTTTGGTGTTACTATTTTTTTTTTAAACTGTTTCCACAACAGGTTGCAATTTGATGCGACGCGGCGAGCTGGTAATTTACGGTTTGTTTCAGTAATTCTTTCCCGCGAGCGTGGTTCAATTGCTAATTTCTGCGTAGTCAGGATTGGAACTGTAATGTCGGTAATTATTCAGCGTTGAACTTTGACTCGCTATCTTTGTCGCGACCGTAATTGGGTTGTTTTCTCGCTGTTTTAGGGTTGAATCAGTATCTGGATTTTTTCTTCATTGCACTACAATTAACCTTGTGCATCCACTTACTGTGATCACCTACTAATCAATGAAATTTCGATCTGTCCGATACAATTATCTGGGTTTGCCTTGTTCTTAGCCAATCGACTTCCGACCAAAGCGCATCATTCTTCAGAAACGTCTGTTACTCAACACATCCCCACTTACTAACCTCCAACCCACTCGCTCGCCTCAACCCATCATAAAACATTCTCTTGTTCAACCCACACCACGGATCGAACCCATCACTACCGAGAGGAGCGGCGCACCAAATCATTATCCGTCAACGCACGCCAATTTACCGACCCTGCCGACCAATCAGCCGCAACGAACGACACCGACGTACATGCCCCCCTTGCTCGGTGAGCTGCGCGCGGCTCGAAGCCATCACTCTCTCCGCGAACGAAAATACCGCATCGAATCATTATCAGTCAACATCCACCAATTTACCGAACCTCGCCGAGGCCAATCAAGCGGCAGCAAACTGTGCCCGCATTTTTTTCCCTTGCTCGATCAGCTGCGCGGATCGAAGCCATTACTATCGACCGAACGAAATACCGGTTCTCCCTCTAACAACATCTAACGACAATCACATCGATCAAGGGACATCGCGATAATTCCACCTTACCTCGGGCCCGTGGCTGCTCGTAGATCGTCGGCCGCGCGTTTCGCGGGGATCGATAGATCACCCCGCAGGCATTTTATTATTGCGGACGCCTTCGCTCCTTGCCCGTTTTTCGCAGCCTGAGAAAAATAATCGGCTCCCGACTCCGCGGAACTTCGGGCCTGGAAAAATAATTTCGTGTCCCCCCCTCGCGGACGGAATTTATGGGATTCGAGGGCGGGAGGGAGGGTCGTAATGTCTGTATCGCAAACATTGTCGTGCGTTTGCGATCTGTGCCGGTGGCCGGGACTCATCGATGATCTTAAAGGATTCTCGGCTTCTCGCTGTTCGCCGCCGATCGGCTTTCTTCGATTTTTAGCTCTTGATGGTGCGGAAGAATCGTGGATCGGTAATAGAAGTTTGGTCTTATCTCTCAGTAATTTTTCATGACAGTCCTTAAACCGTATAGAGTTTGATGCAGATTTGTACTGACGAAATTTTCACGTATATATTTTTTTCAAATGTTTGGGTAAATCTAAGTCTGCCCACGACACATTATATTACAATAATAATTCGTTCAATGAAAACCTTCAGAGCAAATACGATTAACAGTCGTATAATCTCTAATACAGACATAAAATTGTGTCACCCCTACATGCAACTTACCACTCATTAAGATAGATAAACAATTAATTATCTTTCATACGAGAAATTCAAACACTCATTCCATTCCATCAAATAAATTGTCAATTCCAACCCTCCCTAAAAACCAGTCTCAGCCAACAAAAATATCGACTCGAATTCAACGTACTAAATCCCAGCGACCGTCGGCCGATGAAGTAATATCGGCTGACCTGTCGCTCATTAAGGGTTGAACCGGGCAGTGGTAGGCAGGCCTGTAGGCCGACGTCGGTGCCAGAGTCATGCCGGACTCATGGCCGATCGGCGAGTCCCACCACGTCGAACGGCTTCCTCTCGCCATCAGCAAAATGTCCACCTCAGCGGGTGGCAGAGTCCGGCCGGTCGACGTTCATTGGGATTTATGTGTTTTTAGCTCGGCATATGCCCTCATTGCGCAAGGATCTTTCTTAATTGGCGGTAGCCGGCCGAGCCGCTCGCGGGATACTCGTACGAATAACTCCCAGGAGTGATCGTGCGAGAGTTCGCCTCGTTTTCTTCCCTGCCACTTGGCCGGATCGGCTGGGAGGAGAAGAATCGAGAGTCGATTCAGACGAGCCACGAAGGAAGAGGTCGACAGTGTCGATGTCTGTAATTGCTGCCGGTCGGAATGCGAGTTCGATCGCGTTTCAGGACGCTGGGGACGAATATGACGATCGTGGGAAGATTAGGCTTAGAAATGATTTCTTGGCTTTCGGTGAGAAAAGGTTTCGGCAGGGTGGATGTAGAGAAGAATGTTAGTTTGATTGTTTGTCGTCTGGTCTGATAGAGAAAACGTCGGATGGGTTTGATAAGGTTGGGGCAGCTTAGAATGTTTAAAATTGAAGTTGGGATAAACATGATAGACGTGGGGGATTAGGTTTAAAAACGCTTCTCGGTTCTTGGCAAGAAAAGGTTCCCAAATAATTGATTTTGAGAAATATGTTAATTTAGTTGATTATTGTCTCATCTGATAGAAAAGTTGAATGGTTTTGGTAAGGTTGGAGTAGTTCAGAGTATCAAACGTTGAAATAACATGATCGTCATCATTTCAGAAAACAAGACAGGCGCTGAAACTTGAGTTTTATCTTTCACAACGTCTTACTCGAAACATAAAACAATTTAATAACCACAGTTTCCAGCTTAAATACCCTCGCTCGTACCTTTAACTCACTTTGCATGAAATTGATGATTTCAAGACTAATGATGCCAACCCCGGTACTGTTTCCAGCCTTCGTACTCATCACTGACATTACTCCAATATGGTTCCCCATTATTGCACGCAGCCATCGACTCTCACGGCGCAATAACAGTCGGGCAAATATAAGTAGTAGGTTAATGCAATATAATAATAGTTCTCGAATTAAGCAGTTACGTCGTTACTCGTTCTGCGCCGGCGATATTCAGTAATTTATTCATCAATCAGCGATCGATTGCGGCGCGCTGCGTCAAGGCGTTCATATTCCGCCGATCATGACTCTTTCTTCCAGTTCGTGATAGTTTGATCACTCGGTACGTCTTGCGCCCGTGACGAGGCCCAGCGCACGCAAATAAACAGGTGTCTGACGGATAATTGTACGGTCTATACGGCTGACAAACGATACGGCCCTCGGCGTTTCCTCCCCTCCCCCTCAAAAACGACACACACTTTCGACGGCTTTCAACATCCAAGATCTTACGCGTCGATTCTTCGATACGGCCGAGTCAAGTCCCGACATTCCTTTGTCGCTTTTCGGCCGTATTTGTCATATGGAAGGTGCAGTAAATCCGTACACGGTGCAAATTCGCACTAGGCCCTTATTTATTCGAATATACGTTGCATGGTATCAACTGTAAGGTAGAAATCTTCCTTCGGTTAGTATTCAATGGTTTGGATAGTATTCAACATAAGTGGCCGTCGTGTATTCTGTGATTCCCCCGTTTAACTCGTTGGACAAAGTTCGTATTACTAATAATAATTCCGCTTTTGCCTCATAATCTAAGGATATAAGATTCAATCATTTTTAAACAGCTGCCCTAGCAGCACTGTTTTTAATTTATTAAGAAAGTCATAAGTTTCAGAAGATATTTTTAATCCAAATTAAGGCAACTTAAAGAATGAACCATGCGCTAAATAAAAACACTAAGATTATTAGGTTTCAGGGGAATAGATAGAAAATACATCGGTTTAAAGTAAACTTTACAAATTCTTGGTCGGTTTTACCTCACTCCACCGTATTCAGTAAGATTCTCGCTTTCGCTTTCAGATTGTAGCAAATCTGCTTTGACGCCGTTTTCTGTACGGATGAACAGTGTGTCTGTTTTTGCCGCAGTTTCTGTCTGAAATCGTCCCTGTTTGTCCAAAAATTCCCTTCAGTCCGCTGAACCTCAAAACTAACGGACGACACGAACGCGTGCCAAACATTGCAGTCTTCAAACGCAGTGTACCGCTTCCAAAATCTTCCGAATCATCCCTCTCGGGCTCATCCCCCTCAGCTACGCCACCCCACGCAGAATGGGGATCTTAAGGAGCAAATTGAATAAACTGCCCGACGTCCAGCATTTCTTAACCTTCTCTTAAAACGAAGAGACTCCGTATAACTTCGTTTCCGCGGACATGGCGGCTCGAGATTCGATCGTATCGTTACGGCCGTGGCAAGAAAGGAGGCGAGCAGAGGAGGGAGGCAAGGGGGTGGTAAGGGAGAGGGCACCTCCCCGCGACGTCGCGAAAGCTGGTTCGTTTTGGTTTCCCGGGATCGTATATTGCGAATTTAGTGGGAAGCCAGGACCCTCGGAACGATCGGTTCGCTCGTTGCTTGGATCGCTGCCCGATGCCTTTTTCCTTCTCTTTCTCTCCTACCTCACCCTCCCCCCTCTTCCAGGTCCCTTTCCTCCCCGTCATCCTCGCACTCGGCCTCCGTCGCTCTCGACGTTAGCTTCTTTTTATTTTGCCTCTCGTCTCGCTCGCGGGTCTTCTCGTCAGACCGATCTTGGCCCTTTCCTTTTGTTTGCCATTCTCTGTCTCTTTCCAGCCTCGAGTCTGCGCTCAGTTTCCGTTACATTTACTTCGGCGATCTTCGTGCCCTTCTCCCCTGAGTCTCCGCGGTTTGATTCGGTTCCGAATGCGCAGGGGGTGTGGGTGGGGTTAATGATTTGGGTGAGGATTTTTGTATCGTGTGTGTGGTGCAGTCTTTGCGAGAATTGCGAGGGGCTGGAATTTTGAATGGGTTTGTTAGGTGGAGAGGTTGAAGGTATTCGATTTTAGGGTTGATGGCTGAATTGTGAATTGAAACTATTCGTACGTACTTTGTTTATTCTTTGGCTATAATTATGGTCGTGTTCTATTCGAAGCACTGTACTTAATTATTTATTCGCGATTAATCTCTGGCTGTGAATTACGGGAAGTCAATTAACCCATGTCTGTTGGACAAAATCGTTTCTGAACAGTTGGAAGTTTCAGCAGATCCCATCAATAAAGACACACGGCGTCAAGTTGCAATTATTCCAATTAATCTTCATCATCCAATACAGTCTTCAAACTATTCAGTCGTCACTAATTTATATTAAATTTCAGTCAGACTTAAAACATCCATAAACCAAAGAAAATGAATACACATTTACCCTACTATTACACAAAACCATAAATCGAACCTTATGTACTTCATGATCACCATATACACCGAATCACACAGAAAACCAAACATCAACCAAACCACAAAAATTCCTGTTAAACACCTCGCTAAATACATGATCTCGGCCCAGCACATACGGTGAGCACTAAAAACACGGAGCGGCACTTCATCCGGCGGCCGATTCGGCGGCGCAAAAAGTTATCAGGCCTGCCGCCCGGAACGTGTACGTCCGTGTTATCAGTGCCGGTGGAAGACGGTAAGTTAGTCCGCTGTCGTTTCGGGTAAGCCGCGATATCCCGGCCGCTATCGTCGCGAAATCGAATTGTCCGCGTTTCACAAACGGCCTTATCTCGGCACCGGCTTGTAAAGCGGTGGCATGGTGCCCCGTGGGTCCGGTGGACCCCGTGAACGTGGGTGGAGGCCAGGTACACGCCCGAAACACGGGTCAGACACGGGCTTGAGTTCATTGGCGAGCGCGGAGGGAGGAGGAGGGGTGGAAGGGGGAGAAAAAGACGCGGACGTCCGCCGGCAAGCTTGTTCACGTGACAGAGGCCGCGGATAACTCCACCTGACGAAAATTTACTTGCCCGATAAATTCGGAGACGGTGTGGCACGAGAGGAGTGTGCGAGGCCTGAGGAGCGAGTCGAATTTGCGGAGAGATGTGTTTGGTAAGAGGGAGTAATGCTTCGTTTTCTCGAGTGGATGGTTATCAAGGCTGTAATTGAATAATTGCTTCATTGCCATGAAGTATAAATGGTCATATGGAACGTTTATTATGAGAGTGGTGTAAGTCCATATTTAAAACAAAATTAGATATATGATTTAGTGTTGATTTAGTGCGAACTTCTTATTTATGAGATACATTTATTTTATTTTACCTTCATCTATTATTTTATATTTTATATTTATACCGTTTATTTTTATTTAAATGTGGATTTGCACCACTTTCAAAATAAACGGTCCATAAAAAATATATTTCATAAATAAGAAGTTTACACTACTTTGATAATAAATCATATGATATCTCATTTTCCTTCAAATATAAATCTATACCCCTTTTCAAAGTGGACGGTCCATATATCGAATACTTGATTGGATACAGTTTTCATTTTCGCACTGCAACGTGGTACTTATATAGTTTTGCGAAAGTACAGCTTCTCAATGCACGGACATATCCATTCATACTTTAATCGACGTTCCGCATCCGAGCACCTTGGCCCTAAACTCGTTCAGTCCCATACCCCATTCGCATTAAGTCATCAAATCTAGTCGAGAGCCTCCACCCTCCCACCTCGGAACAGGACGGAATCCGCGTCCACCCAATTCGATTACAGAAACGGCATCGGCCACTTATCATGGCCTCCAGCGACGAACCAACGCCGTCCGGCAGGTTTTCTCTGGACGCCGATGAGACTCGAAGGCTGGAAGTGGCCCGAACTAGCTCGCGGTTCTGCTGGCTGGCCAGCGGGCACAAATCATAGAAGTCCATGCTACCAGATTGCAGCCCGACGCTTGCCGAGAGAATTCGTTCGAGATATTCCTGATAATGCCAGGCGCAAAGTCCGGATTTTACGTCCGGCGATAGGCAGTTCTCGCGCCAATCGCGGACAGTGAGAACCGGATTCGCTTGAATGGCGCCGGGGAGAATGTTGGCCGGACTGGTAGGGGAGATCTTTTGAGGGATGCGCGTAATGCGACACCTACGACACCTACGACAGGTACGGAAGGTGCGGAAGGTGTCGAGGTGCGCTGGGAGCCGAGGAGATGATGTTTAGGATTGGCGAGGTAGCCGGAAGGTAGGAGTGGTGTTAGGTCTTTTGTCGGCGAACGCTTTCGATCGTTCGTCTGCTTTGGGAATGTTCTTGGGGTTGAGATCTTCGGCGAGGCTTTGTGGATTAAATAGTTCTTTAATTTTTAAAGTGGTTACGTTATTCGTCTGGTCGAAAGACTTGTCGTATTAATAATTTAAAGATTGACAGTTAATATGTCATTTATTTCCCGCTATTTATTTTACAGACCAATGTCTAAAAGTTTTAATTCTACAGGGATAAAAATTGACGGTCTGTAGTTTCGGGTATTGAAAGTGAAAACCTTGAAGTTTGAAAAGCTGAAGACTTTTACCTTGAAACCCTAGTAGGTGCAAATTCTAATACCGCAACAGCATTTACATCTGTTCCCAAGCTAGAAATCATCAACACTGACAACTGTATACTTACCTGTAATCCAAACCCTGAAAATTTCGTCATATAACACACGGATCATACTCCATTGAAAGTTTACGAATAGAATTTATAGACTAGAACCAGTACCAGTCGAAACCTTCGTTCTTGAAACTCGAGAACTGAAAAGTCACAATGTTGCAATCTGAGTATCAACAAATTCTCATCTTAAAGCCTCCTACATATTATTCCTCTAATATATAAACTTACCATGTCTACCACTTTCAATATAAAACTCTACAGTCACCAAACTCTACATCACAACACCTTATCTATGAATCCTATATCAAAGACTCATTCTATATATTGTCAATACAAAAATTGACTGTTTCAAAGACAATCCATAACTTCAGTGCTTCCTTCTGCTACGTTCATACAATTCCCCCTAATCTCCCTCCATCTTTTCATGCACTGCCTCCCCTCCAGCCAATTCTTGTCGTCTTCCTTTTTCTCCCGACACTTTTGCGATCGGCGCTCGAAAATGGGGGAGGGAATATCGCGAACGAGCCTGTGGCATCCGAAGCAACCGATTCCCATTCACACGGCGAATTTATGTGACGATGGCTAAACCGGAAATCATGGATTGGATGTCCTCAGCCCGCATCAGGGGAGGGGAGCATTTTTTCTTCTTTTTCTTTCTTGCCTCTCTCTCTCTCTCTCTCTCTCTCTTGAGCACAATTTCTCTGCTTCTATTTCTCACACTCTCTATATCTCTTTTTTTCCCTCATATTTTCTTTCTTTACTGTTCTGGATTTTTCTCTCTTTATCGTAATTTCTCTACTTCTCACTTTTTTAATATGTATACTTTTCAACGTTCTTTCTCAATTTACCAGATTTTTAGTTCGTTTCCTATCTTTCCTTTTTCCCAAACTCTTTTTTTCTTGCTTCCAAATCTCTCTACTCATTACTCTCCTAATTCTTCATTATCTCAATTTTTCTATATATTTCTAGATTTTTATCCTTCTGTCCCCTTTCGTTCAACTCTCACCTCTACTTTTCTTTACTTTATTCTATTTCTGAATTTTCTATTCCTTTCAAGATCTATCTCTCTTCATCTCTCTGTCTACTTAACCCTCTCAACTTCTATATTTGTCTCTTTCTCTCTTCAACTCTGATTCCCTTAGCTCCGACCGCCTGCCTGTTAGGCAGCAACTCTTTCCGATGCGAAGGCTAACCTATTCCTCCGGGCACCTAACAAAACCTTGAAATTATTGGTGACACCCTCGGTTCTCGCCGAAACGCAAATTGTCCTCTCGCAGCTGCATTTTCTGACGTTCCGCCGGAATGGGAATTGATAAGGATTGCTTGGGAGGACCGATCGTTTTCTCATCCAGGAACTCGGGAATCGCAGATGATTATCAGGAATGATTGCCATGGACTTCATCGTCATTGACGTTGGGTGCGAAATTCGTATTTACTGTTTAGCGAGTGTTTAGGAAAGGAAATAATTGTGAGTGAAGGAAATTTAGGATGCTTTTGATAATGCTTGATGAAATATCGAAGAATTTATTTAGTGAATATTTATTGGCTTGCATCGTATGCGCGTCTGTGATAATTGAATGTTATAAAGAATAAAGATTGATTTTTAATAAAGGGTTGATATTGGATTACATCTAGAATTATCGAGTTTTTGAAATTGTATAACAGATACTTACCAGAAAGCTGAGGGTGTGATAGTTTTTGGAGGGGAAATTGTAATTGGTTTTGGTCAGTTGATATTTATATAGAGCTTGTTTTGGTAGTTAGTTAGGGAAGTGATACTCTCGTTTAGAAAGTTGTTGAAGGCAAGTTAGTGTGGGTCCGAGTGATCATGTTTAAAACCGATCACACGAGTTTACGTTCTCATCGTGCTATTTGTAATTTTCTCACTCTTACATACGGTTCAAATTGTTATACAGGGTGATTCTAGTAACTGGGCCAAGCGATAACTCTTTTTTAAATAAATTTAGAACAAAATCGTAGAGGAAAAGTTTGTATTAGGTGAAAAGCTCTATCATCCTATGCACCGACTTTTTTCCCAAGTGCATTGGTGCATGTGCAAAGTGCAGTTGCACTGTTTTTTTAAATGGAACCACCCATTTTTTTTTACATAAACACGTTCCTTAAGCCATTCTGCAATAAAAACGTATAAGGGAAATCATCGAAAAAACAATAGTTTACGAGATATTTCACTTTATTCAAACAGGGTGATTCTAGTAACTGGGCCAAGCGATAACTCTTTTTTAAATAAATTTAGAACAAAATCGTAGAGGAAAAGTTTGTATTAGGTGAAAAGCTCTATCATCCTATGCACCGACTTTTTTCCCAAGTGCATTGGTGCATGTGCAAAGTGCAGTTGCACTGTTTTTTTAAATGGAACCACCCATTTTTTTTTACATAAACACGTTCCTTAAGCCATTCTGCAATAAAAACGTATAAGGGAAATCATCGAAAAAGCAATAGTTTACGAGATATTTCACTTTATTCAAACTCTTATAACAGATGCCCAAACCGTTCACTATCGCATTATCTAAACGTTTTTGGTCAGAGTTACGTTCCAATCATGTTTACTAACATCTCATACTCAAGGATAGGAACGTATTAAAAAATGTTTGCAAGCTAACGGTGAAACGTTCGAGTATCTGTTATAAGAGTTTGAATAAAGTGAAATATCTCGTAAACTATTGCTTTTTCGATGATTTCCCTTATACGTTTTTATTGCAGAATGGCTTAAGGAACGTGTTTATGTAAAAAAAAATGGGTGGTTCCATTTAAAAAAACAGTGCAACTGCACTTTGCACATGCACCAATGCACTTGGGAAAAAAGTCGGTGCATAGGATGATAGAGCTTTTCACCTAATACAAACTTTTCCTCTACGATTTTGTTCTAAATTTATTTAAAAAAGAGTTATCGCTTGGCCCAGTTACTAGAATCACCCTGTTTGAATAAAGTGAAATATCTCGTAAACTATTGTTTTTTCGATGATTTCCCTTATACGTTTTTATTGCAGAATGGCTTAAGGAACGTGTTTATGTAAAAAAAAATGGGTGGTTCCATTTAAAAAAACAGTGCAACTGCACTTTGCACATGCACCAATGCACTTGGGAAAAAAGTCGGTGCATAGGATGATAGAGCTTTTCACCTAATACAAACTTTTCCTCTACGATTTTGTTCTAAATTTATTTAAAAAAGAGTTATCGCTTGGCCCAGTTACTAGAATCACCCTGTATACTGGGACTGTGATTCATTACGGTAGTTTCGTAGTCTACTTTTTATTGAAAAGTAACACTTTCTCTTATCTAGACGACTTGAAGAGTAGTATTATCATGTTTTTATGTTGGGATCAATGTTGAAGTAGATACATATGTTAACTCATACGTACAAACAATACACAACTATCAACTTATCTGTTATTTATGCTTACACTTAATACATCTTATAATTTCCAATTCTGTAAATGTTGGAATTGTACACTTTTAGCTTCAAAGCTGAAGACAGGATTTAAAATATTCTTACGTAATTTTCTATCAAAGTCAAGCGAATATTGCATTGCATCCTTAACTCACATCGTTTCACCTACAAATTCAACGATTTCAGTCCCGAGACTGTAGAATCGCCAATGTCTGAAGCTTTAAGCCAGCCTCTGCAGCAACCTCGAAGAAGTGAGTCCGCAGCAGAGACCAGAGTAATTGTAGAATCTGCGCAGGATGCAACTTGTCTGGCCAGGGACAAGTGACGGGCGTCCGTTCCTTGCTTCCTTCGCTTCGATCGGCCAGCGATCGCTTGGCTCGATCCTGCCTCGATCCTGCCTCGATCCTGCCCCGATCCTGCCCCGATCCTGCCCCGATCCTGCCTCGGTCCTGAATACGTCCTGCACGCCGACTGGCCAGCACTCTCTGAATCCTCCAGCACGAGACATCCTCTCACTCGTCGTCCTCGCGTCCGACTCGGATCTCTCGATCTTGAAAGCCAAGATCGTGCCTGGCTCTTGGAAGCTCGTCTCTCCTTCTCTCCCTTCCATCCTGACTTCCGACTCTCCTCTTCTCTTCCTTCGGGAGCACTGTCCGTTTATCCCCAACGAAGTGTCAATTGACTTTTTCGAATGGTAACTTACTGGGTTCGCGTGATATAATCTTTCATGATCGCAGGATTTCTGTCATTATTCAACAATGCTACGTCTCGATCTTGCATAGTTGATTTTGTCAGATTTCATGTTTTTTTTACAGTGTTCATTACTAGCTTTTTGTCTCCGTGACTCAATCTTTATTACCACATTTCTTTTATTTTGGGAAAATAAGTTAATATTTTAATGCTTATTGGAACTAAATTGTATACTAATGATGTATTACTTCTATACAATTTATATACAAATATTGTTACACTGATATTATATACAAAATTGTATACACTATTACAAGTTGACACCTCTAAAAAAAATCACTTATATTCCTTGTATAAACAACCAAACAATTTATTTCACATGAACTTCGTGTTTGTCAATCTATTCTTACTCTTCGAATCGTTTTACGTTTATCATTCCTTCCACCCCCCCTCCGTTCCTCGTCCGAGTTCTCGGGCTTCTTCATCCGATCGCTCCGTTCCTTCTTCATCGCAGCGGGCTTGTATTCCTCCTTCTTCAGGCTCGATAGCCCTAAGGCACTGTCAGCCGGCGCGAGCGACAATGCCCGATGCGAGATAAAGCGAGACCTTAAGGGACTCTGCCGAACTCCCCCGGGAGAGATACTTACCTCGAGTTACCTACGAACGAGTATCGGTACAGGCCTTCCTCCCAATGCTGTCGATCCCACCCCGAGATCATTTGCCATTTTCTTCGGGCTTGTTCGGAATGTCCAGCTAGCGAAAGCCTTATCAGTTTCTCGTCATTCATGTATACTCTAAAGTGTACAGAATTTTGTCCTCTTGTTTTTATTAACAGCTGTAATGGAATCATATACATTTCTGTCCATTTTTTCATTTGGAGATTTAATTAATTTTTGTGCAATTATTTTGTGTAATTTTTGTACTGCACACCTGGAATTTAAACATATTATACGGATTGGACGATACCTATAATAATTCTCGTGAGTATTATGTACAGACTTTTGGCCTCTTGTTTTTATTCACAGCTGTAATGAAATACTTGACATTTCTGTCCATTTTTTCATTTGGAGATTTAATTAATTTTTATGGAATTATTTTGTGCAACTTTTGCATTGCACAACTGGAAGTTGAACATATTGTACGGATCGGAAGATATGATAATTCTCGTGAGGTATGACGGGATGACAGCTGTCAATTACCAGCTCTCCACCGGAGTATCCCGCTCGTGCCTCACAGCTCCATCCGGCTAAATCGCGGCCACTCAAATCGACAATTTTCTTCGCATCAATCGCAAAGTCGTTCGAGGCGAGGCCCCAAGCAGCATTCGAACGCTTCCACTCTACAAAATCCGTACTCCCGCAGCTGGGACGGTGAGCCGCAGATCGGGGATCTACTTCTGAGGTTGGCCGGCGTGTCTGCGTACGCCTCGCGGACACTTATTTCTGCGATATAATGCACGGCGATACCGCGGCTCCGAAAACGTAGAAGGTGCCACACGCTGCTGAGGAAGAAGCTCGAGGCCTCCTCGGCTATGTGTAGCCACTCGCTTCTTCTTCAGCTACTCGCTTCCTCTTCGGTGAGTCGGCTCTCTCTTCTCCGGTGGCTCCTTCCTTCTTACTCGTCTTCAGGGTGTTCTTCAGGTTCTCACTCTCTTCTTCAGGAACTCAGCTCTCTCTTCAGCATCTTGCTCCCTCTTACTCTTCTGCAGGGTATTCTTCAGGTTCCCTCTCTCCCTTCAGAAACTCAGCTCTCTCTTCAGCATCTTACTTCCTCTTACTCTTCTGCAGGGTGTTCCTCAGGCATCCTCTCTCTCTTCTTCAGCAACTCGCTTCTTCTCACTCCTCTTCAGGGTCTTTTTCAGGTACTCACTCCCACTTCAGCGACTTCTTTCTCACTTCCAGCCACTCGGCTCTTCTTCTTCCACGGTCGCCTCTCTCACAGTCGTTTCTTCCTCCTCTTCAGCAACTCGCTTCCTCCTCCTCTTCTTCGGCGCGGCCACTGCGTTTAGTCAGCCTCGAGCCCCGATCATCCGGCCGATAGTTGCGCGTTTTACATGCTTTATACCCTTTACACGCGTATCTTCGCCGGAGAATTTCAACGCCGGATATTTATGTCCCTGGATGCGCCGCACGCTGATGTTCTCTAATTCAATTGACGTGCCGGTAATTATTTGCGTCGTTTAACGGTGGGTGATCTTCGCCTGCGTCTCCTCTGGCTTCCTATCGCGCGTCTTTATCAGCGGATTTCAGTAAAAGGCATTTACTGCCCAGGTGCTTCACTTCCCGACGTTTTAATTCAGACGACGCGCCTGTTGCATTCAAGGCTTCCGAGCGGTAATTCTTCGCCAATTGATACGACTCGCGATATAAGTACTGATAGTGTCGAGATTACGTGTTGAGATTCGTTGTATAATGATATGTATTTGAATCGCAGATTTTGCATCCCAACGATTCATGTATCAGTGCAACTATTTGATGATCGTGGAATTTTATTAGATATTGGTAGTATCCAATATTATTTTCCTGTGTATTGTTCACATATATAGGTACTTAATGTGTCCCAAAATAATATACATTTTTCTTAACACTATTTTTCTGTATAATATTTAGTAATTAGCATAGGAAGTAATCTAGGAGAATGCATACTAATGCAGTCAATTTATTTACACAATAAACAATGGTTTTAGCATTCGCCGAGGGGGTGGTTTCCTTGGGAAGCAGATAAAATGTACCGCATGTTTATTAATAACCGCACACCTCGCCGATCGGAGAATTATAACGGCAACGTAATGAGTTTCTTATTCAATTGCGATTTTCGGTTAGCATCGATGCCGCCCGCTCGCATTGTAATACTTTACGCTGACATTTTGCTGCATTTTTTTTTCCATCCCCCGCTGAGATCGTTGGAAAACCGACGCCTATTGAATTCGTCGAAGGCGGATTCTCGAACGTTGGGGTCACAATTACGGAAATATATTATGCGTATTATGATGGTAACAATGAGAGGGCCGCGTTGCCGGTCGACATTTTACAATGGCGATAATTTATTTAATAATATCGGGCAGGCCCTGCGCGGCAGAGTTTTTCGTTAGAGACTCGTAATTCCGCGAGGGGATAGGGGGATGAAGGCGGGGAGGGGGGGGGGGGATTCGACAGGGCGGACCGATAATCGCACCGTGTAAATTTCAGCTTATACAGGGTGGGACGCGAGCAATTGCGGAAAATCGTCGTACAATAATTATTCGGAATTTTTTAATTCGTCGAATCGTACGTGCTAGAATTCCAAGCGTTGAAATGCGTCGATTCTTTGTGAATGGCAATAGTTACATTTTTTGTATTTACATGTATTCGCATTAACTTGTGGATGAATGTAATTCTCTTGTGGTAAGGTATATTTAGATAGTTTTTACAGATATTTTTTCTTCCCTTCTTAGAGCAAGATTTTTTTTTGGTTCACATAAAGATAGTACTGATATATTAATTTTCATATAAATCATTGCATTAAATACTGATCTAATTTCTGACTTCTTCAAGACACCTACTTCATAATTTCACCTCACACACCTTCCTTCTACATCTTCCCTTAAACGTCCACTTTCAATTTACCAATTCGCTCATCAAGCAAACAAATTCCACTCTCAAAACCCCCAATTTTTTCCCGACGCCACCCCGTATAGAAACGGAACAAAACGCGAATTCGGCGTTAATATCCACACACCATCGTGCGTCTTTATGAACTCGAAAGCGCGAGCCTTCGTTTTATACGCGTATACATAATTAATCGCATCCTCTCTCCCCTTCTCTCTCACTCTCTCTCTCTCTCTCTCTCTCCCTCTCTCTTCGTCCGTTTCGTTGAAATGCCACGATCCCGTACACGCGCATTCGCTCGCGATTTGCATACGTTCTCACTTACTTGGCTCGTGCGCCTTACCGGCATGGGCCTCTTTCCTTCATTTGCGCCGACTTCCAGCTCCCTCCAGCCCCCTTCCCGCACCTTCCCGCACCTTCCCGCACCTTCCCGCACCTCCTACTGCAACACTTTTTGCCCCCTTCGGTCCTTTTGCTCGCCGATCGATCAGAGGGAGCGATCGCGGTAACGCGCGGATCCGCGGACGTGCTAATGATAGATTTCAGATATTCGGATAATGATATACTCGCGCTAAACGTTCCGCTGAAACTCCGCATTTGCGTAAGGTGGAAGTGATGGGATCCGGCTAAGTTGAATTCGGGCTGGCGGATCAATTTTACTTTGCTTTATGGTCGACTTCGGATAATTTTTGTAATTGTTAGTTGTACGGACTGTTATTTTGAAAGTTTAACCCATTGATTGCCACGTATAGTTAGCGCGTCTTGCTCTGGGTACCAAGGTTTTATTTCTTTTAACGAAGACATGAAGTTTTACAAAGTGTAATAATATTGAGTTAGTGATATAATATTGTAATTGCATTTACAGTATTTTTATTGAAAAGAAAAAAATACTACAAGATATCTCGTAGCTGGCAGCTATGGTACAGACGCTTACTAGGAGATATCTTGTAGTTGGCAGTCAATGGGTTCAGTCTATATTTTTTATAAAATTTCATATTTGTTGTTTCGATTATTATAGTTCGATCGCTGAGGTTTTATGCTTCGATTTAGTGTAAATATTCGGAACTGTATTTGCCAGAAGTTATCGGTTACGTTTGCTACACTTTGTTTCCTCATTTATGAATATCCGCACGCATATTACAAGCTTTTGGCACTGTTTCGATTGTACGAACTATTGAATTTCTATCTGCATTCAATTTGCTATCATCTCGCAACTTTATCAGACTATTTCCACCTATCGAACTCACACAAAATGTCCACTGTTCCAACATCCCGACAATTCATCCGAGAATCAGTATACCATTCGACATTAAGAGTGACACAATTAGTCTGACACCGCTGTCCCACACACCGACAGATCGACACTCACACAGAACTGACCCCGAATCTCGAATCGGCCGTAAAATCAGGTACAAAACTCTACAAGAAAGCTATCATCGAATCACCGGCAGTAAAGCGCGCGAAGAAGGAACACCTATACCCCAAATTCCTCACCATTAATTCCCGTCGTAAAATCAATATTCCGACTCATCAGATCTCAGACTCAGTCTGCTTCGCTAAAAGCTGCATCTCGAACGCAATGAAAGAAAGATAGACAGAGGGATAGAAAGAAAGAGAGACAGAGAGAAGTCTCGCAATTCCCTTCGGCGCACTTTGAGCGGTGATGAAAAAAAAAGGAGGCGGAGAGGGTGGGGGAGAGGATCTAGACGCGGCTTACGTAATCGAGGCCTAAGAAATGGAGACTCCGTCGCATTATATAAGGACTTTAAGAGCCGGCCGGGAAGAAATCACAAGATCGTCTCGCCGACTCGTATTAGGACAGCGGCGAGGCCGAAATACGAGTCGTAAAAATGGGCCGGGCCCCATCGGGAAGGAACGAGTTTTGGTGACATCGCGCGGGGGCCTTGTCGGCCACTTTCCGACTATCGGAACGTTATGTTCGACGTCGAGACGCCTAGAGAAAGTCGCGGGCGCCTACTTCGAGGTGAAAAGTTTCCAGCCGCCGAAACGAAAACTTCATCGGGGATCGGCGAAATTCTGCTCTCTGACCGATTTTTGCGCATGGCTATAGGAATCTATATCTATATATAGATAGATAGATAGGAGAAATATATATACCTATATTTTTTTTTATGCAGCGACGAGTTTTGTGGATTCGGTCGATTGGTGTATTTTTGGAGACTGATGTTCATTCTGAAGATGTAATTTTGTTTCTTATTCGGGCATTTACGGGATTTTTTGTGATTGGCTACTCATAGGAATGTAGACTTTTTCGGATTGGGTCGACGAGTTTTGTAGATTCGGTTGACCGGTATATTTTTGGAAGGAATAACACTTATTTCGGAGATGTAGGTCTGAGCATATTTTTATTTCGGCTGTTATAGAGTTTTAGTGATGATTGAATTACTTTTTCTGTATACAACATTCTTGTGTGGGAGAACTTGAAATATATCTATAGAGGAATCTGAAGGAACGTCATCTTTCACGTAAGAACATTTTTAGTAGTTTCCATAATTATAGAGTTATAGAACAAAATGCAGAATACTCACAATTCACAATTCAAACACTCACTGTCCACACTGTATCATATACTTTCGACATTATGTTTCTCTTCGCCTTACCCACCTAAAATTGACAGTAACATATTACACTCCATCTAGAAACAACTGTTCTGCCCCACAGACAAATTTTCCTTAAACTCGAACGTTCGTTAAACTCGCCTTAGTCCGGGTTAGCCTTGAAATAGGAAAATCTGGGACGATTCGTCAGGTCCCCCGTATCCTGGGGATCCTTCAGGATCCTCGTGATCCTGCAGAGTGGGAAGGTCTCCCGGTGAAAACTGTCGTAGACGGCTGCCGGCTTTAACGTCCCTTTTACGAGCGTTTAAAATACCGTCGTCGCGGTGGCTACCGGGCTCTCTTAATTATTTTACGAGAATTCCGACGACAATGCTCAGTGGCAAAAACAAGCGGTAACACCCTGTCTACCAGCTTCGCTGGCAAGCTGGTGGGATCAGGACTTCGTCGCCACCCCGAAGAAGATTTCTTCCTATTCGAATGCTAGTTGACGATCGAATGTCCAATTCGAATTTGGCGGGGGAATTTGATTTTTTTGATATTTATTGAGCATTCAATTGTGCATGCTAGGAAATTAATGTGAATTAAAGAAAATTATTTTAGTCGAAATTATATGACCAGTACATCATTGGCAACTGCAATCTCGAATTGGGTTCATGATTGGCAAGAAAAATTGGTTTGTTATTGAAACAGATTCTGCAGTGGCGTTTTTTTATACAGATCAAGATAATCGAAAGAACGTCGAGTTTACTGCAGTTCTTCACATTTTTTACTTGCAATTAGACCACGCTCGCCATCAGTGGCACACGAAATTATGACTATGACACATTTTGCGTACGGTTTAATTTGGTACTGCGCATTGATTTATTACCGTGTCGAAATATCGGTATCTTTGTTTTCGTGTAATTAAGTACGGCAATTTTATTCTGTAATAATATGTAAAATTGGTAATGAGATTTATACCCCGCGAAACTTTGCATCTCAAATGTGTCGCGCTCGCCTTTAGACTGAGAAAATTTGCGGTAATTATTTTAGCATTGTGCCGGTAATTATGGGAGTGGCCGAAATCGGAAATGATGTCATTAATAAAATGCAATTACGGAGGAATGAGACGAATGACCATCCGGATTGGTCTGAATTTTTTAAGTGGGCCAATTTTTGATCATCTTCATTGGCATTCCCTCTTCGTCGGATCGTTACCCAACTCATCCGCACCTGCATAATTGTTCAACTTTCTCACCTTAAAAAATTCTCTCTGTGTCAGGCCACCTTTAAAAAAAGGTTTCTCTATCTTATCTTTGAACTCCTTGTATTGGTTCATTCTCATTGTTATTTCAATATAAGTAAAATAGTTTCTAGGGCAGTCATATTGGAGTACATTCAAATAATCTTTTTGTTTTAACAATATTTCTTATTTCACTCCAGATGCACATAAAAAATGTTCTACAGTAAAACGATACTACTGTAATATCTCTAGATGTAGATGAATATATTCAGTATCAAAATGTAGCTTTCCCAAAATCAATTCGTTTAGTTTATATTCAGCGATCATTTTTGCCACGCGATCACATAGCATATTTAATAATTAACATCAATGAACATTTCTAATTAGCCTTGATTCACTCTAATCGACTCTTATCACAAAGCTCTTATCCACATATTAAACCAACCTTACCAAAACTTTGACACATCATCATTCATAATCTCATCACAACCAATTAAATAAATTAAAAATACTTCCTCCCATCAAACCTATTACACAACACTGTTATTCATTTTACTTCAAACTTCGAAATTACACCTCCAGTTCGCCGACGTTAAAAAAAAAAAATGATTTTTACAGACCACCCGCGAAAAGCATTTTCGCCGGCAAGATCGATCGATCGATCGACGTCACTTTCGAATTAGCCCGGATTCGGCTTAATGCGTCCTTAACAGGTGAGCCCGATCGCAAGACAGGAAGGCAGGCAGGATCCTGCGTCCTGCGCATGCGCACCGGGGAAAGTTCGTGCCTCCGGATTTTTACGACAAAAGTCCATATACGCGGCTTCGGCGCGAAAGAATGACGGGACGAATCGCGCATGAATAATGCATTGACCCCGCGGGCGGTTGCGCGAAATAAAAATCATCGAGTGTGGCCCCCATCTCTCGATCCTCGATCCTCGAACGGCACTCACGGCGTCCTCGCGACAAAACGACGATGCGTAATTATTAATTTTCGCCTTTCGGCCCCTACGTCCTACGGCCGGCCCCGAAATACGCGCCATTAATCAGAGTGACGTGCCGATGTGTGCACCTGTGTGTGTGTGTGTGTGTGTGTGGATCGAGATCGAACGTCTCCCAGTTTTCGGCGTAGAAAGGTGGAGCTTGAACATTTTTGGTCCTGATATTTTTGAGGTAAATCGCTCGCAGCTGAGATTTTTCGGAAGGAATGGAAAAGGAGTGCTTTTTTGATGGGTATAAACATGCCTTTCGGCTTATTTGGTCAATGAAGGGTTGAAAGGAGGGAATTACAGATGGAACAGTCCCAAAAAATTGTATCATTTCGTTATGGATCCACTGACTGACTCGTTTATATTTATATAAGACGTAGAGTTCTTTAGTTTCTATTCTATTTTCGGAAGTACTGATTGACGAGTTCACAATACTTGCTGACAATTAGATATTTTCGAAGAGGTTGATAATTGAATGTATGCGTTGAGCTGTCAATTTGCAATTTGGGATTTGAGAATTCCGTCTCTCATCGATAGTCGATTCTGAATTTTTCCCACATTTCGTTGAGGCGAAATTGATGAAAGAAAACGAAGTGATGGCAGCGTTGGCAGCGTTGGCTGGACGTAGATTCAAAGTGGCGAATTTGGGTCAAGCAGTGCAACGGTGCAACGATGCGAGAATGAAATGATGTCGTCGCTGCCATCGTTGTCGTTATGACAGGCTATCGACGTAATGACGTTTGCCGCGATAACGGTGGCAGAATAATCGACGTCGACTTTCTCTCCTCTTTCCTCCGACGTCTCTCTTTCTCTCTCTCTCTCTCTCTCTCTCTCTCTCTCTCTCTCCTTCCTTCCCTCGTTGGCCGCTGTCACGGCTGCAAATGATCTACCACCGTTTTGACCCTGTTTGACACTTTTTCTCTGCCGCGTTAATTCTGCAATCGGAAAGGATCGATTAGTTAGTTCCTTGCGACTTTTCAAATCTGAACACCGTTGGAAGTGGGCTACTTTCTTCTGTTCTTTCTGTCTGGTAAATTTTGAAACCAGAAAGGACCGATTAGTATTTCGCAGTTTTCAGACATAATTTAAATTGGTGTTCTTTATTCGAAAATTATTTGTCTTGAGACGTAACTAGGAATCGAATAACACTATTTTGAAACGCTTAACAGTCTTCTATATTGTGAATATATTATTGTATCTGCGTAAAGAAATTGTTCAAAAACAAAATCATTGGCGATTTGAAACTATGCAGGTAGTACAATTAAGTTAAACATTGATTGTACATCATTATGCTTCTACATCCTGACTTTTTACAATTCGGGATTACTTATTTTTAACCGTGCAGTCATCCGTACGGCAAAAACGGAAAGAAGTACGGAAAAGCAGAAAGAAGAGAGCGAAGTCCGCCGTTTGGGGGAAAAGAAGTAAGGACAGAGCCAATTAGGATCTTATTTATGCGCCGACGAGCATATTAAGAGGGCGAAAATATGAAGGCAAAAAAATGTACTGGCCCGAAACAGGAAAGATGAACCGACCGTGAAAGAAGACGAGAACCGATCCACTTGAAGTCTCTCATTTAAATTCCGGGAAAATCGACGAAAAGTCTTTACTTTACAGCCATCTGTACAAAATTACAATACAGTGGAAATTATGGAAAGAAAGTAAGTGTACGTGGACTAAACGTAAGCAATACCAGACAATGAGATAAAGACCAAAAATTACGAAAGTAGTAGGTGATAAATACCAGAATTAAAGAACCATTAATGAATAATTAGAGAATAAAGAATTAAGAGAACAAAAAATGTATGAAACGTAACATTATATTCTAACGTTAAAACTATACTTACCAAATGAAAACAAATGCTAAGTAACATTTGAAACATCCGAGTAATATAAAAATCGACAGCACGACAAGGGTGGGGCACTTCGCAGAGGAAATTAGAAACACGTTGGAGACATCCTCCCTCCCCCTCTCCGTTCCTTCGGTCCCAAACTACCTGGGACCCAATCCGCCCCTGTATTCAGCCACGCACGCACTCGCCGACACACACACACCCATCCTTCTCCTTTCAACCCGAGAATAAGAAAAATCGGACGTCGCCCGATACTTTTTCCAGATAGCGCGAGCCATTTTTTCGAAATACAATTGCTTTTTAAACCGGGGAGGAAGAGTATCTTGGTGGGAGACTGGCTTACATAAATCTATGTGTATTCTACTGAAGTCCGTAGACGAGACTGTGTTGGAACACACACACACGTACACACTGTCGTGTACACAAGCATAGAGCGTAGACATGCGGGAGTGTCTTTTTACGGCGTTTCGTTTCGGCGCGAGGAAAATGAAAGGGAAGAAAAGGATTGAGTGGTCTCGATGTAACTAACAAAAGAAGGGGAGGGGGGTGTCGACGATGCGCAACAATGGCTTCTGATAAACGAGGCGACATTGTCCGTCTGTCTCGCGGAGCATTCCCCCCCCCCCCCCTTCTTCCTCTGCATGCCTCAACCCCTCACCTTCGCGACGCCGTCTGTCAGGTTTTACTTCTTACAAATTGAAAATGTCGTATGTGGGTCGTTCCAGGGTCTTTTTCGTGGCTCGCGACAGTGGCAGCCTGATCGGAACTGCTTTATGCTCCTTCGTGCCTAAGGATTCGGAGGGTGGAAGGTGGTTGCTGTCATTATTTGCTCGGAGTGTGGTCTGTTTATGGAGTAGAATTACGTGATACGCGGAGTTTTTGTATTTTTGAGTTGAACGGGATTGTTTCTAATCCTTCTATGAAAGAAATTAAGGTTTGGAAGGTGATTCAATGATGACAAATTATTTAAATGTCTATTTAAAATTATTTTCTGTTATTTGGGAATAATTATGTTCAATATTACTCAACCCATTTTATCCAATATCTCCAATTCAGTCTTTAAGTCAAATAAACGCAGATCATTTCATCATCATTCAACGACATACCCAATAATTAATCCCTCATCAAAATAGTTGGAAATCCCAATCCATACCTCTGTTCTACACAAACCTCCACAACTCACACACCTCTAAAATTCCATACAACCAATGTTGAATCCCATTAAGAATCTACTGACCCTAAAATTCATCGCACCACTCAATGCATTTCTCTTTGTACCTAGAAGCCTTCCAACCTAAAAATCTGGTCACTCAAACTTCCAAGTCACCTAATCTTCGGGAATCCTTGAACGGAGAAATTCGCAGATCAGTACCAGAAGCGAACACGCAGACTGGCAAGGAGAGACAAAGAGAGACAAAGAGAGTCGGCCGTAGACGATCCTGCACGTAACGAAGAGAGAAATGGCGATTCCAGGATCGGTACAGCAGGAAGATCCTGTAGCTTCGTGCTGGCCGGTCAGTATTTACGCGTAGCGTTACATAATTTAGAGGCGCGGCTGTCGCATAAGTTACTGCTCGGCCCCGGTCAGCTCTCGGGGTGGCTATAATTTCATCGCAGGTGGGTTATATCTCAGGGCCGAACTCGCGACGAAATGTTCAAAATAGTGGTACAGCCGATTGCTTTTAAGGTGGAACTGTCGGCCGATTCTTTCCCGGGTTCCCTCTCTCTCGCACCTTCTTAAATCGAGGTGCGAGCGGGCTGACTCTCCTCGTCTCTCTTTGAAGAACCTTCCTCGCGCTATGTTCCTCTCCTTTCCGTTCGGACTTCCATTTCTCTTTTACGCCGGATCGCTCTCTAGCTGCCTTTTTGCTCGGCTTGGGCCGGAGGATTTTTGTCAGGTTCCTTGCGGAATAGGCATTTGCTTAGTCGTGGCTTGTTACTTCGGACGGTATGTTTGTTGAGAGTGGGATTGATTAAGGGTCTGAATTTTTGGATAATTGTTTAAGAATGTCTTAGCGTAGTTTTATTAGGGGTCTGAATTTTTGGATAATTGTTCAAGAATATCTTGACGTACTTTCAATAAGAGTTTGATTAAGGATCTGAATTGTTGGATAATTGTTCAAGGATATCTTGCCATAGTTTGAGTAAGAGTTTGATTAATGGTCTGAATTTTTGGACTATTTTTCAAGAATGTCTTGGCGTAGATGAAATAGTCAAACAAAATACAATATAGTTCTGATTTAACTCTTTTGTCCGCACAATCTGTATCTCTCAATACATTTTCTTCCTTATATTAATATATTTACTTCTACTCGTCCATCCTCCCATTTTCGTTCTGCGAGTTTAGCGCTTCCTCTCGTTCCTGATTTATTCCTCGGTTTTCGTCATAATAACTCCCCCCTCCCTTTTTCCTTCGGGAAGGAGGCTGCGGGAGGGATTAGCGCGGACGATAATTCGTTATCATTAGCGCAAAGACGGTAAGTATAATTGCGCAGCAGGAACAGGCGCTTAAAGTCACGGATTTGCTCGCGGTTATTCTTAATGCGTCCCTTTTTCGCTGCCTGAATCTTCATCGCGCTGCTCGAAGTCGCTCGCAAAATATTCGCGTGAGAATACCTCGCTTTACGAATTTTCAAATTTCTACCTCGTGAGGGGGTGCCGCGCGAAACTCTCCAGCTTAGAAGTTCGCGGTTTTCGCGGAAGTTTAGAATGTGGGAGCTTCGGATGTTGCGAGGTTGTCTCGCTTCGATCTCGTGAGTTTCGGCAAAAATTTGTACTGTTTAATAGGGAGCTGTGAAATTTTGAGAGATTTTGCGGCGAGACTAGACATGTTTTCGAGAAGCACTGTTAATACTTGAAATTTTACTTTTATTGTATTTATCATTTTTCTTATCAATAGAAGCGTTGCAAATAAAAATATATACATATTTATTTCTTGATTTCTTTTATATGTCTGCATATGAGAACTCTTTTATTCCTTAGAAATATACTTTATTTTGGATTTAACTTATCTGCCATAGATATCTTCAAATGAAACTTCTGTAATTGCAAATCTCCATTACCAAAATCGAAACAGCACTCTTACTACTATAACATTCTTCATCGAATCAACCCTCCGATACATTTTAATTCACATACCTATCATTCTCGTCCAATCTCTCACGCCTTCCGAGCTCATCATCACCTCGATCAAAAATCCACGAACAGCCCACTAATTAGCGCCGAACGTATCGCGCATAAACAATTCCACTCTCCACCCCCAACCATCCCCCCGATCCTCTCCTCGAGTCTCGAAGGTGGCAGAAAAAAAATGTGAGAACGAGTGCGAAGTCGGGCGAGCGAGAAGGATCGAGGAGGGATCGAGGAGGATCGAGAAACTGGACTGAGTCCAATCTGCGGATCTCCGCTGAGCGCGTTATAACGCAATAATTTAGTCCGCTGAATGGCCGCGACTCGTAAAGCCGTCGTACGGGGGCGTTTAGCGTTGCTTTTAACGATTTCGAGGCGTGGACCTTCGAGAGTCCGATCCGGATTTCGCAACGGTTTCTTCGTCGACGGGCGTACACCGAATATTGCCGACATTCGGAACATTTCGAATATTCGGATTATGGGCAGGTTGGATTGAAGTCGAGAGCGCGAGACTCTCAGAGCGAAATCTTTCAACCCCCGTTACGATTTCGGACGATGAGTTATCCGATGCCGAGGATCGTCGTGCTAATAAGAGGAACTCGATCGTAATGAGCTGGGCCGGATTTTGGGCCTTGTTGGCTGGAGGTTAGTTATGGACGGGTACAGTTGCTGGAAGAGATGGGATTGGGATGGTAGTGGAAGCTTTGACGGTTGCAATTTTGTTGGGTGTTTAGGAATTATTCGAGATATAATTATATGATTAGTGTAGGTTTGCAGGAGTCAGATTGAAAAACGTAGTAGGTATGAATTAATGATTGTTTGAAAATTCACTGTTGTTAGGGAATTATTATCAGTCTAGATATTTAACAATAATTTTTGGAGTTATCGAATTATAGAACTTTAGGACATATTCATTTTTATACGAATATGTATGCAAGTTGCAAATATAATATCGTCACAATTTTGTGTCAAGAAATCAGTAGAGTACAGTTTAAGAAAAATATAGACCGTTTATTTTGAAAGTGTTGTAAGTCCCTATTTAAATAAAATGTGATATCATATCATTTATGATTAACGTGGTGTAAACGGTTTAATTTCGTGATATTTAATTCTTTTTTAAACGGACTTACACCACTTTCAACGTAAACGGCCCATATACTCACAATTATAACATTGGAATGAATAGACAGAACTGAAATGAAAATAACTTTCACTCGATTTAGCATTAATTGAATAAAGAGAAACGTACCCATAAAATCATTACAGTAACGCTCAAAATTAAGAACACTTTGCCCTTCTACGCCGAAAAATCGCAAAATCCGTCCACCCTCTTCACCATTAGCGATAAAAAATTCCGGAACACGTCCGGGAAGAGGGCCCGAAATTGCAGCCGCGGGTGCAATAAACGGGACAATCGTCGAATTGTGTATAACGGGTCGTACCTGTCGTTCCGGACTTAACCCAAAAACCGCCCCGACCACATCTGGCCGGCACGTGGTGTGCTCCTCAGCTCAGGTGCCGAAGACTTCCACCCTGATGTTTGCCCATCACCTGACCCTCCCACTTCGTCCACACCTTCGGGAGGCGAACCTTCCGCACCTTTTGCCCGACCTCGCGTCCTACCCAGATATCTCAGGTGCGTGCGGACAGTTTCGCAGACGAACATGTGTTTCGTATTAGCGACGCAAGGCCTCCCGAGCATTGGCAGTTAAACTCCGAAACGTGGGAAACCCGCGTTCGGAAACTCGCATCTGGCGTAAATCGTTTTATTGGCGTTGGCAGGTTACTTTGTCGAAGATGCCAGATTTTCGGAGGCGGGTTGGTGGTGGAGGGGTGACTCGGGAGAGAGTTCTTGGATTTGATTGATGGTAGTTTATAATTTAAGCGGAGTGCGAGGAAAGGAGGGTAATTGGGTTGTAATTGATATGGGGGGTAAGTAATTAGAATGCAATAGAGATTGAAGCGATTATACTCTCTGCTGCAAAAAGTTGAATGTAGTTCTTACTACCGCAATAACAGCAGTATTTAAATATTTCTTTACATGTTACGTGCAGTGTAATGAAATGAACATCTGTGTAGTGGTGCAGTATTTTTGTCCTCCCTATCATTCCTGTCACTTAAAAATCACATACAATTCTGCATAATCCTACTGAATCTACCATACCTAACTTACATATGTCTAAACGTATTTAAATCCCAGTCATTCTTTTGCACAAAATACTCCCTCCCCAAATTCGTAAATTATACTATCTCACAAATTTTCATATTTATTATATATATATTTCATAAATATGTATTATAATTCTTCGCGATAAGACTCTAATATTCATCCACCCCCGAAATTCGAACAGATTGACAGGATCAGGAATCGGTCAGCGTACTCGGTGGGCGTAAAAGAAGCGTGGGACAAGCGAATAGTCCGCCTGATTTACAGCTCGGTAGGTGAAAGCTTCAGCTAATGCCCATAACGGCCCGGGCCCAGGAAAAGTTCACGACAGCGGGACATTTTGCGTGGCGTCCGGTTAATGGCGCGCTGCGAGGCATCGATTGTAAACAAAGGCGCGAGTCGGCCAACTGAGCCCCGTGTAACACGTGTAAATCGTGCGAATACGGCCACCAGCCGAAACGGCAGGTCCTCGGGATTCTATTCGATCGCGAACAATGGTCAGTGCCATTTTTGGCGATGGTCGTAAAGTTGGCGAGGGACGGCTGAGCTTGGGCGGACGGCGAGAAGTTTCGAAGGGTGATTATGGGATGAGATTTCGGGCTGATATGTTTGGCGTCGAGTGGGGGTGATTGAAACTTTGCCGTTTGAGCTGAATGGAAATGGTTTTTAGGCGTCTTAATGTTTTAGAACTGCAAGTAATGGTTGCTGATAGGTTTAGGAGGGTAGAAATGATTGGACGTAGAATGTGAGTTACGGTTTTTATTAATGTTTCTCATTCTTATATCACCCCTTAAAAGAATAACTGATCTTATAGAGTTTGTGTATCCAATAGGCATTGATATAGTCGCATAAGAATCACCCGGTAGGAATATGTACGGTAAACGACTCTATGACTCGCAAGGCGAGTGGGTGGGCTAGTTAGTAGAGTAGTTGGCTCGTAAGGCAGCGGACCCGGGTTCGATTTCCGTCTCGGCAGAGAAATTGAGCAAAAAGCACGTATGAGTGAGCACAGTCGAGCGCCGAATTGGAAACAGTGAGCGCACGCGGCAGAGGACAAAAACAAGTCGCGAGCAGTAGTCAGTCAGCACGCACCACGGTACCACGCATATCAGGTCTATATATTATTTTGCTCCTCACCTCAACCACAGAAATTCGCCAGTACTCATTCTACAGCCATTTAGAGCGCTACTTTAAATTTTCCTCACTTATCTATTGCTGCTAGCACACAATTAGTATATGGTTTTTACAATATCTTGCCGTGTTCTCTTTTTGCCATACCGTGAACTTAACAATAGGTATATACATTCTCGATTGGAGTCATCGACCTAAAAATTTGCGCAGCCAAGATACGCGAAGTAAAAATATATTAGCACAAAGTGCTTAGTGATCGCCTAGAACCGTAGTTTTGTTTCTCGCTGCCATAGAAAGGCAGTAATGCAGTTAGAGAAGGTTCAATGTAATATACACATCCCTTTTATGCGCCCATTAATGCTAGATGAGTGATATAATGCAATATTCTAACTTAAAGTAACATAGAATAATGGTTGATACTGTCCCAATATCGTAGTTTAATTTCTCATTGTGACAGAAAGACGGTACAGTAGAGTAGACTTAAACGATAACTGTTTAGTTGAAACAGTCAAACTTTCGTCAAAAGTTCGGTACTAATCTTCATCCGGACGCAAACCTTCATCGTCCTCTTCCTTTTCCTCATCCTTTTCATCCCGCTCATCCCCCTCAATCCTCATCGACCTTATTTCACCCCTCCAGGACTCTGTCCTGACGAAACTGGGGTTGATAATGCGGTTGTCCGCTTCTCTGAATTCTCGAAGCTGATTCTGTCTCCAGTTTTATTAGTTTTAAACACGTCTCAATTTGGGTTGAATTAAAATACAACCGAATGATAGTAAACATTTTTATAATCATCCGTATAGGATAAAATTTTGAATAGGTAAAAGAGAAGTATAAGTTATTTTACAATGAATGTTACAAATCTGCCCTATGGACTGTATAATATAGTATTAAATTATATAGATAGTATTAACAATAGTCATACATAAAGGTATTCTCTATAATACACGTTACACGTGCTAACAGTTAAATTCCACCAACATCAAACGCAACCCCCATTCTAACAAATCATCATTACCTAAAGTAACTGAAATCTCAAGGAATATGTAATTATATATAAATAATTCACTGTACATTACCATTCGTTACGCAACTCCAAATATTCTACGCAAATCACAGACCGTTAAGTTACACAAACCGGATGCGAGAAACAGGCACTGACAAAATGACCGAGCGATCAAGCTGATTTCAACCCTCCTGAGCGACTCATCCGCCGAAAGTGTCGGCTGGAGGGGTTGATAATGCTGCGGTGCCTTTTCCGAAAGTTTCCCGAGGCTGATTGCTGGCCCCGGGTTTTATTAGTTTTAAACACGCGTCAAATAAAATTGGACTAAGCCCGATTCGGGATCGGCGGGCGGGTTTGGAAGCGCAAATGTCCTTTTGGACCGTTCGGCTCGCTACCCTCCGAATCCCACCGAGGATTTGCCGCCGGATCGTAAAGGTAATGGGAATCTTGGGAAATTATAAAATTCAATGACGGGGATGTCGGATGTATCTCTCCCAGGTTGGCAGACCTGCTCACGGTCCGTTTGCTTGGCTACCTTTTATTTTTTCTCTGGCCAATCATTATGTCACGCTTAAATAATAATTGTGATTATAAAATATAGCCGCAATTGTTTTCATTGTAACATGTTATTTGTTCAGTTTTTAGTTACTTCTTCCGCCTCTTTATTTGCAAACTTATATACAATCATGTCACGAATCAATTTCCTACCGATAATCTAATATTCTCAGCATAAGTGTATTATTCTACTAAAGCATTACTTTCCAATTTTCACGTATTTAAATATAGTCAAATAATTTCTCAACGATCGACGTTTAACAGATGATTTCATACTATTTTACGTTGTTTTTCATGCCATATTCCGCGTATTATATTAGAATCCGCAAAACGTGCGATTCGTCGGTCCGAACTTCAGGAATAAAGTTTCCCAAGCTGTCCGACAGGAAAGAATACTTTTGCCGTGAGAAAAGTGACGGTCGTTCGTGGATCTGCCCTCGCGTTTAATTAGACAGCTTGTTTGCCGGAGGACGTTGTCCCTCGAGGACGAAGGGAATCGCCAGGACGAGAACAGTCTGAATAGTCCAGGACTCCAATAAAAGACAGAAAGAAAGAAAACGAACGAACGAGAAAAACGAACGTAAGGAAACAAAAATGTAATGATTAATACCATACCGACAAAACTGCCTTACTCAAAACACCCTTATTGTCCACCCATATTAAAGCCGGCACAATATCGAAGTCAAACGCGTAAAAATAGGATCAGGTTTTAACGTTTGAGAGTAGAAGGTACGTAATAGGAGGAAAAGGGATCAGAGAATGAGAATTACAGCCGAAGGAATGGAATAAATGAGCGCGGAGGTGAAATAAAAGGGAAACGGCCCCGCGGAACGGAGCGAGGGGGTGCAGAATAAGAAAGTGCTTTCCATCCAGAGAAAAGTCCTTCCGGTTCCTCTCAATCAGCGGGCGGATTACACTTTTAATTCATTTTTCTAAATAGCCCGACCGTGTCGTGTCTCACCCAATTGGGGAATAAGAAGAGTTCCTTCGACTGAGCTCGTGCTTCCTCCTTTCTCGGCCCTTTTCTTCGTTCAAGGGGGGCGGGCGGAGAGGGGGGTGTTCGCGAGTGAAACGAGGGGTGAAAAGAAGCAGTTACTCTTGCGGCCAATAATCTCGCCCCGGCTCGAGTCATTTTTTAGTTCCGCGCCTTAGTTTCGGGAGTTGTCTAATTCTTACGGGAGAAAGTTTACTGAGGCTTGACGAACATTCTGGATCGAGGGTTGAGGCCACTTTTGGCTCGGTGGACGGAATTTTTTGATTTGGCAATTAGTGTTCTTTTTAGGTGGGGGGTGTGGATTCACGTGGGAAATTATTTAGCATGTATCTTGGTTATTTTAACGTTTTTTAATATTTTAAAGTATTTGGTAGGAAAATATCTTATGTATTCTGCGGATGTTAAGTAGTAAAACTGTCAATTCTTTTGTTTTAATATTGAAAACATTCAACGTCCAAAACTGATGCCGGGTTAACTTGGTCAAATTCATTTAGACGTTCGTAATTACTACGGCATCCCGTAATCATTTAATCGACCTTAGCACCCAAAATTCACCCCATTCACACCGACGCCAAACCGCAAACTCTATCCCACCCTCAACCCTTAAAATCCCACACATCACTATAAATTCAATATCGCGAACATAAGTTATAAAATACAAAATATATTTCACAGTAAACTAAAATTCCACAACAGTCAGATCATCTCTTCTTTTCCACCTCAAACCTTCAAAACCCCACCAAATGAATTCGTTACCGCCAAATTCTTCCATTCACTCCTTCATTCATTCCATCCACCATCGGGACCTCAACAATTATCCAACCGCCCCCATAATCCGACCGCCGCACCAAAACTCAGCCCACCCCCGCCGTGAACTCGCCAAAGCCGCAAACCCTTTCCCACCCTCATCCCCCAAAATCCCACACACCGCACATTGAACGCATCACGCGCGTTTTTTCGGATTCCACGACCGCGGCAGGCGGGTAAAGATTTATACCCCCGGCGAGGGCAGGGATGGGAAAGAGGTCTCTCTCGCGGGGGTGAGGCCTAGAGAGGCAGCGGTAGGGGGTGGGGGAGGGTGTGGGGAGGGTAAGAGAGATACATAGAGTGAACGGTGGGTTTTGAGTTTGAGCCGCGGGGGTTATTGCAGTAAGCCTTCTCTTGGGGGTTCAAGAATATTACTATCCCCGCGAAGCCTACCCTACGCCTTCGACTAACCCCCCGGCCGTTCATCCCTACCCTCCGGTCGGGCCACCCCTCGAACGTCGCGGCAGGGGCGAGACGGAGGTACTCCCTCGAAAAACGGAGCGATCATACGTGCCTAGGCGATCTTTTTAAACGCGCCCCACTTAAAAGAACACGGTTTACGTTTATGGCCACTCATTCAGCCAGTTTGGGGGGTGGTAGGGAGGGAGGGTGGAGGGTAGGAGGGAGTCGGGGGTGCGAGAGAGAGAGAGGGAGGGACGGAGCGGGACACAATTCCACGCAATTTCAGACGGAGGGCGAAAAAGGGGGTGCGTCTGATAAGCAATAACGGCCGATGAGGGGGTGGGGGGAATGGGGGTGGTGGACCGTATGCTCCTTTTGAGTGGAATTCTTTTTTTTCCGGAGCTAAGGAAATTACGACCTCGAGTCGGGAAGCGGGCTGAGTTCAATTTGGGAGATTTTGGGGGTAGGAGTGTTCGGAGTAATTCTTGTTGCCGGGGGTGGCGATCATTTTCTTTTTGTTCGGAGGAATGTTTTGTGTCTGTCTCCGTGGTCGCGTTGCTTTTGTCGAATTTGGATGGTTGGGAGTTCCGGATGACAGTGACACTTTGGAACTTTGAGAATTTCTATATACTTATTACGTTATTTTTTTGTCCGAATTTAAAATATTTTTCTAGATCTATCAATTCGATAATTTCATCGTTAGCACTATAGTTGTCAAAATTGATTATTTCCAATGTACAGAACACCAGAATTTTATTGCGCTTTTTACTGTAGAATTTCATGACGATTGATAACAATTTTATATTGTTGCCTTGATATTAACGTGTGTCAGTCAAGTTACGAAAGTTTGAAGTGATATGTACACAGCGACGTTTCGAAGTTACATCCCTTTAATCCTCTTCATTCCGAAGAGGGGGCGATAACTTTAAGGCTGAGATTTGTTAGGAGCGAAAATGATTACTCGGCACTTATCAAGTTTTCAAAATGACCGCTCCCCGAACTATCTGTCCTCCATCGGCAAACTTCCTCCTGCAACAGGATGGATTCCTCGCCTTTATCCAAACTGCGATCCGAAACTTCGCACATAAAGGAATCCATTCTGCAGCTCCGACTTATTTTTCCCGTTCGGAAGAACATTTTCCATCCAGTTCGGCTACAATTTTCATCGATTTCCGCACGTGAACGCATTGACTAATGCGTCGGCGACACATGCGACCCGTATGTTTTTCTTTTTTTTTTTTTGGCCACACTCTCGACATATGGCGGGATGAAAAATGAAAAAATATGTATTCACCTGTCTCGGATTTTATTCCTGACACTGTCGAGAGTATCACAAATTTTGGATTCGCTCGAATAATATTCAACGATTATTGCACTATATAGTGTTACATACAGAAATGTATTATTTAAATTCTCATCAAATACCTTTATTTCAAAAAAATTTCCTTCATCCCCTTCTGAAATTACACAATTATTCAGCGGATCAAATAAAACAGAATGACTCCACTTTACTTACTAACAATTACATCCTACTGTATACGCCACCCCCTTACAAAACATCCACTGAACATTCCACTTACAGTTCGAACCACCCTCTCACTTTCTCCTCCGACAACAATAGGAATCAGTCACCTACAGCCTCTTCCAAATTATGCTTAAATGTTCTATCCCACTGCTTTAAAACATCTATTCTGCCTATCGAGCACCTACAATGAAAATTCGTCGATTACTCCTCATCTCTCTCTCTCACACACACACACACACACACATATACTTCCCAAATGGGTACGCCCCGAAATTAGTAGAAGCTGATCGAGGGGTAGGAAAAAAATTGTCGGCAATAAAAATAAATTACATGCATCGTAACGCGCGGCTCGACGCAGGCGAGACCGGGAGAGAGTGGGAGAGAGTGGGAGAGAATGTTCGTGGAATCGGGAGAGAGAAGGACAGAGAGAGGATACCGGGAGAAGCTCGCAGGCATCCATCCTGCTTGCATACTTCGGGTCCTGATTAAAATTGGGGTGCGGTGGAGAAGCGATCGGTTCGCCTCGAGGTTCGTTCCTCCGGGAGAACTTCCCTCTTTCTTCCTCTTCCTTCCTCCTCCATTCTTCCTTCCTGTCCTCCTTCTCTTCTGCCTTCTGTCCCTCAGTTCTTACTTTCTTGCGTATCGCGACTTCTTTCCACTTTTCGGATGAGCATAAGTTTTCTCGCTTCTTCTTCTTGACGAGCAATTACCTGTAATTAGTCGGATGCTGTTACGTATATATATTCAATTCGTATTCAATGTTTACTGAAGCCTATTATTCGTGTGTGTTCTCTAAATAGTAATGTTAACACAGTTTTGTATGCTGGTATTTGTGCAGCGTCTTTTTAAAGCTTAATTGCAATGATAGTATAGTAGATTTATGGATTGATCGTCAGATATTCCTTATCATTTCACTGCATCAACACTTTACAGTTATGAGAATACATTGCTTCAACTATATCTATGTACATCTATTTCATACTTTTAGCATTCTGGGCATTAATTCTTATGCACCTCTATTACACATGTTATCATATCCTCCCATCTATCACACGACAAAAAAACATAATCACACACTCTGTTATCCAATCCCAACTAAATAACAAAATCCACAATCTGCCAGCTCTGACTTTTAAACCTCGAAATCATTCTACATTTCCACATTTCCACATCGAAATCATTGCCACACTTGCCGAAGTCTCTTTCGTGAGAAGATCGCGCTGGAACTCGATCAGGGGAGAAAAACAGCTGAGCATAGGTGGTTGGAAAATGGCGTAGGCGTCGGAACTGTTCGGCCACTCTCCGGCAAACTCTCCGGCAAACTCTCCGGCAAACTCTCCGGCAAACTCTCCGGCAAACTCCGCGGCAAAAGCGTAAGCGAGCTATCGACAGAGAGCAGCAGGCACTGTTCTCGCATTTATTTAAAGCGCAAGGACATCTAGTCGAGTCCTGGCGTCGGCTCGAGTCCGGTCGCAAAGTGCCAAGATGTGTCCCCGTCGACGTAATCGCGCGGATAAGGAAAGAAGAAAATAGACGTAGAGAGGCAGGGCGCGATAACGAACCGAGATCGGCGGAAAGACGAAGAATGCCAAAGGAGAGCAGAATTCCGAGTCCGATCGATGATTAGAATGCGGGGCAGTTGAAAATTGAGTAATGATATTGGCTAATTAATCTTTCTAGCTTATTTAACTACAACTGCATGGAGGTTTGAAAAGTGCTTTGTTATAGAGATTGCAAACATTGTTTATTGCGACAGTATGCAAGATAGGAAAATAGAATGTGTAATTTCTGGTAAATTGTCTATTTTTGGCCAGTTTCAAGTATTGATCGTGATTCAATACAAGACACATATATCAGAATATAGAATATTGCTTTTGTTATTGAAAAATAGGAAAATAGAATATTGCGTAATTTCTTTCATTACGCTGTTGAATGGTATAACATACAAACTACCAAACTGGCGTGAGAAAGTAAATTATTAAAGAATTGTCTAGTTATGGCCAGTTTCGAATCAATACAACATACATACATCAGAATATAAAAGAAATACTAAAAATTTTCATAAACCGCACGTCCTTCAACCCATTAAAAGCAAAACTTCATTACGCACGCAAAAAGCGAACCAAAAAAACCGTTCCATAACCCAATTCGCAAAAATTCTCAAGCAACTTCGCGCATTACAGGAATCCAGTGAACGAATCGCGCGCGCGCGCAGAAAAAGCGCACGCTGATTGCAGCCTCGCAATAAATCCTTCCGAGATAATTATCCCCCGCGCGCTGGGAATTATAAATGATTAAGGATCGAACGATAGAATCGCGTCAATTGCCATTAGCGAAGGCTGGCGCGTTCGCATTCGCGTTTGCGATTTCTGCTGGCCGGCTTATTTGCGCCGATGTTCGGCCTGAAAACGGCGATCGAGTGTGACAGCCGTCGGTGTTGGCCGGGGCTTAAGTGGATTCCAGCGAGAATTCCAGCGGGACGGATACTCCTCGATGTCGTCGAAAACGGTGCCGAAGTGCCTCGTTCCCTTTTATTCCCTCGGTTTGACGCTGTTTCCGCGGTCGACCCTTCGTAATCGCAGGTTTCGTTACGAATTTTCTAACGACAATTTCGTCACCTCGACGATTTGTCTCAGAATTATTTGCAAACGCGTAGGAACGCACTCACAATGCAAACGGTACGGAACTGATCTTTCTTAGTATTTTCTGGATTTTTCTAGAGCTGGGGATGTGTTACTGACTGTGGGAGTAAGTTGGAAGGCTTGGTGACTGTAGTATTCTCTGTATAGTGAAAATTTATTAGATTTGTTGTAGATGCGATTTTCTACTAGAAGGGAGTTGGATTTGTATTCGATTTTATGTAAGATCGATTCTGACTATAAACTGGAAACTAACATTTCGAAAAGTTAATTTCTACAAACGATTAAAATAAATTGTAATAAGTATACAAATTATTAATAATTTTCTTGATTATCAATAATCAGCTTTATAAATTATATACAGACTTACATTTATATTTATCATGTTTAACTATTTTAGTACTATATTACCGTACAAATATAATGGTACAAATAAAATAAATAATTATAATATTAAAATAAAAATCCTTATATGCTACATGTACACACTTACACGCACAGACATCTTCCACAACACGCGCACTGACAACTCCTCATAATCCGAATCCACAACCAACTCGACAGCCGTACTTTGCCCTCCAAAATCCACGCGCGCAGCGCGCCATAAACATTTTTACTCGATCCGAGCAAAAACGAGGTGCGAGGCTGTTTCCGATAAACATTACGAAGCCGGGCAATAAAACAGAGAAGCAGGAACGAGGCTCGCCGCCTCGCGCAGACGGGAAACAAGACTCGAATCGTCGAATGATCGACGATAGGCCTGACAGAATAGAACGGGACGGGACGCAAGGTTAAGGAAAAGGCTAGAAGGTAGAGGCTAGAAGGTAGAGGAGGATTTCTCGTAGGATTGGATGCTGCGCGAGAGAGGAGCGTGCCGCGTGTAGGCCCCGATTTATCGATCGATAATATCCTTACGTAAAGTGTTTATGTCGTTGGCGGGCCATTAATAAAAGGTCTCTGCCCCCCTCCACCCCACCGAGGTCGTTCTAGACCCAGGCACTGGCGAATCGTCCTTTGACGGGTCGTTTCTGCGAAATTTTCCCGACGACGGACTTTAATGTCGCTTCTGCGCATCGTACGTCGAGAATTCGTGGCTGTCGTTTTGCGCTTAACGATTTAATATCGATGAGAGGTGGGAAGGGCTGATTTTTGCGGCGAGGGTGCCGCGTGCGGAGGGTTTCCGGATTTTATGGTCGGTTGCGCTGAGGAAGTTTCGGATGACGGGTATTGAAAGTTTATGTGTTGCTATCGTTAAATGCCGATTTTTCTGCGGATGAGAGAATTTTATTTGCAAGTCTATTTTCTGTGACAATAGTAGCGACAAGACTACATGTATCATATTGGTTTTTTGGCGAAGTTGGTTAAAAATTAAATATATCAACTAAATATCAATGATTTTTACTGTAACTCATTACAGTGATTAGAACTTGTTCAACTAACCAAATAATAATTCTAAAGAAAATCATATTAATAACTTTAACAATTTACTACTACCGTATTTACGTTATTTGCAATCACATTTCAAAATTCCACGCTTCCGTCACATAAATCATTTCAACAAACTACCATAAAACACAAACCAAAATTAAACTCATCTACAATTTTCCATCCGTACTCCCACCATTCCCACCGCGGCAAAACAGTTCTGCCAACCTCGACAAAACTCGGAATCGATCCTCGTCGCAAGAAGCGACCTCCCATCCCTGCCAGTGCAAAAAAATCGGAGAAAAAGGAGAAAAATATCGAGCCGCTCGCAGTTAATGCAAACAAGTCCGCGTTCGATGCCGAGCGTACGCGCGCATGTTTGAACGCCCACACATCGAAGGCACGTAATCCGTGGGTTAGCATCCTGACGTCCCGGTATCATTTCCCAGGAAGTTATTGGCCATCCCGCCGAGAGGCCTTCGTCCTTTGCCAGGACTCAGGACCCGCAGCTGTTCCACCGATGACATCGAGCTTCCTCTCTCCACTTCGGAATAATCCTTTGCCGATCGGCGGACTTCGGATATTGCCGAGGCCGAGAACTGCTCGCGATATGTTTTGCACCTTGCCAGAAGGACTCGTCCAAGGCCGGGCGACGGTGTCTGGGAACGTCCTGGGACGAGCCTGCGAGATTATGAAATTCTGATTGACGGGCCATTTATCCGTGATGGGAGATGCGCGTCGTCTGGGACGCTCTGTTAGCTTGATTTATGTACTGATCTTTTCGATGGCTTTCGGAATATTGGTTGTCGGAGGAAATGCTTGCGAATTATGGCAGTCATCGTTGGAATAGGGTAGGATTTAGTCTGATTTTATAAGATTTTTATTTTTGTAGTTGTAAGTATTAAAGGTGTACTTGTAGTAAAATATTTTTATATTTTTATATATATGCAATATTTTTCCATAATTTTATATATTTCCTCTTACTACTACTAAAATCAAAATCTTATCAAATATATATCATATATATTTATATATGAACATTACAATTTTTTTTCTATATATACTAACAAAAATCATAAGCCATTTTTCAAATTATTTATATACGTTAATTATATAAATCCCAATATTCAATACCATTTCGATCGTTATATCTTATACACGATCCCATAGCCTTATATAAAATTTCAAAAATAACCTTTGGAGTATCGGGAAATAAATCACGCGGAGAGTAAGTTAAATCCAAACAGAAGCCCGTATCTTATCACCCCGAGCCCGTTAAAAGCGAGAGTCAGACCTATCAGGCCACCCTCGCCAGATCCTCGACTCCCGACTGGCAACGGAAGCGAAACGAGTGGCACCGAATCCCGTTCCTCAAACAAATCCGCGACAACCCTCCGCCCCGCAACAGGTTATTAATCAGCCCCGCTTCACGCGGACGATCCGCCAGGACCTGTCGTCCTATTAATCGTCCTGGCTAATGACTCGCTCCATCCTTCCAGCTGCCGATCTCACACTAACCTCTACACTAACAGAAGCCATCATCGTTCTCATCGTTCTCTTCGTTCTCTTCATCTTCTCCCCCCTCGGCCATCATCATCATCATCATCATCTTAATCGTCCTCTAGACTTCTGATCTACTTTCTTGAAATTTCATGCTCTGTGTTCGATTAACCTTTTCTCTACTCTTTCTTCTACTTCTTCTTGATACGTTCTCTTCATTTACTTCGAATTTCGACTCTTCTTTGTTCAGGTTGACCTTCGTCATTGGCGACGACCGGTGCGCATCTTTTTCGTCTCCTTCATCTTCTTCATCTTCTTCAACTTCCACAGGTACGCGCCCTCAGCCGTAGCTGTCTCCCGTGTTCGTTCGGTTGGCCTTCTTCGTCGTCTTCTTCATCTTCTTTGTCAACGACCACGCAGTCGAGCAGTCACGCAATCCCGATCGCGTTTCACTGGACGTGCAATTATAACGAGAATGCGCCGCGAGCACGCACTCTCTGGGCGATGAGGGGGTGAGGGGGGGAAGATGGACGAAGATGAAGAGAGAAGGATGGGAGGAGGAGGAAAGGGGAGAGTGTCTCGTGCCCTGGGACCGTTTTGCATTAGGCGGCCTGAGTTAGGGACTCGCGGGAATTGATCTGGTTTACGGTGACGTGTAGATCTTCGGATGCTATTTTTGGGATGGGAGAGGTACGAGAGGATGGAAAGGAACGAGAGGAACGAAAGGAACGAGGTTCGATGTGTGTTGGAATCGTGACTGAGACTCTGAGGTTGCTGCTTGGTTCGAGGTTGGTGCTGGCTCGTATTAGAATGCTTCTGAGACAGAAATCAATGTATACTCTACTTTACCTAATTGTAAGTAAAGTCAAGCAAAGTTTTATACAGTTCTCGACTGCAGCGTAGAATATAGATTTTGTCTAAATGCTTCTGATAATATATTTGATGCGAAAATCACATTGATGTATTGTAATTTCATATGACGCAACTTAATTTCTTCAAGTAACTGTGTACTACTGATAATGTAATTTGTCATTTTCTTTTCAAGCTGATCACATTCCACATCCGCTCAACTTTGATTTATTTGAGCTTATATTCCTGAATTTGTTTAAAGTTCTATATCGTACTTTCATTTCGAGATAATAATTCAGCGTTCCACTAACGTACAACTACGTTCACCCCAAAACACTCCACCCTCCCTAACATATCCACCACTTAACATCACCTAATTTCAAACCTGTTAACCATCAACACAAACCTCAAACTACCTCAACCCCAAATTTCACTCCACCCTTCCATCCTCCGTAGAATCAACTTCAAGATCACACACTAACCAAAGTCTCTACTCTTTCCACATCACACCAACTTCTCTCACACTCCTCCCTCGCCATTTTCATCTCGAAAACCACCCCCACCCCTGCCCCACATCCACCCCACAACACCGAACACCAAAACACCACTCCCGAGCGCAAACCTGAAAACACCAATCCCCTGACAAATTCCACCTTCACCCAGACCTCACTTTCACCCTGTCCTTCACCCTCCCCCTCACTGCAGCACGCTGCGTTCCACTTTCGCGCGGCTCGAAATTCTCACGCTTTCGTCTCACGTGGCATCCTCGTGGCGCTTTTCAGCGTCGGCGTGGAAAGCAGGCGCGTGCTCGGGATGCGCACCTTCGCGGCCTGATTAGCAACCCGGCCCTGGCGAAGGCCAATGGCACCCCGCCCGCTCTTCCGGGGGCTTGCCGTCGGCTGCCGAGGGGCGGCAGACGGGGGTGAGGGGTGGGAGGGTGGAGAAAGTGCGGCTGGCGGAAGGATACGGGAGCGAGAATGAACGCTAGCGAGCCGGAGAGTGTAACGGGGGTGGGGAGGGGGTGAGACGGGGATGGAATGGAAGAGAAAGAGGGGGAGGGGGTGGGGGTTGGAGCACGGTGCGCGGTGCGCGACATAAATATGTATGTATCATCCGCTGCGACCTGCCCCACTACCCCACTAGGTCAGACTCATGCTTCATCACAATGAGCACCTTGCCTTGCCTCGTCCTGTTCCTTTCCGCGGGCTCCATTCAAGTGGATGGCACGGAATGTGCACAATCAGGGGGGTGGTGGACTCTTCAGGGTGGGTGACACGAGTTTCGGACCTCGACTTGAGGAGGTGATTTTCGGCTCCGATCGGATTTGAAGTTCGAACGATGATCGTTCAGGCTTTACTCAAAATTTTCCACCGTCCCAATTTCATCCCTCTACACTGTCGTCCGCTTTCTGAGATCACAGTTTTCACAGTCCGAATTTTTGTGTCCGTCGAACCTGGTCCACCGTACTTTCACTCTCCACCCCTGCCAACCCCCCGAAACTTTCCGACGAAGTCCTCGGCACCTTGACACCCTTCGCGGGGGGTTGTGGCGCGAAGTTGCCGCGGATGGAGGGGGAGGGGTGGTTATGCTTGCGATTGCGAAGGCGAGCGCAGCTCTCTCATGAATACATGCAAGCCGAGAAGTCTACTGGAGAGGGCTTCCGGTCCGTTCAGCTGGCTTCGATCACCCCCCGACGCCGGGGCGTCGTCGCTGACGTGGCCTCGACGATGACGTCACCGGGCGTCTATCTCCCTCTCGCCCAGCTCGCGCCGTTCGTTCCTCACGGGGGTTGCGCAAGGTCTGGGTAAGAGGCAGGGGGCACCGAGGGGGTGCGCGGGGCATGAGGTGGCCTCAGGAGGGCGAGGGGGTGAGGAGGGGGGCAGACGCGCTGCCAGAGGGGGTGGCTCTTACATATTTATGCCGCGTTCTACGCGCAACACCCAGCCAACCAGCCCGACGGAACCGACCCCCGACCAACCCCCGGCCAACCCCCGGCGAGCGACCCCACCGGCAGGCGAGGTGCGCGACCTTGGAAGCCGTTTTCGGAGTTCGACGATCCGCACTCCGACGAATAGTTATGGTTTGCTGGGGTTTTGAACCTCTTTCGGAGAGTGGCGGATTCGTGGGGGTGGAAGGTAGAAGAATTTGGTATTGATGGTTGTGGGGTTGTGGAGCGCTGTCGCTAATGCATTCTATGTCTGAGTTACCGATTGCAATGGTTTACAGTTTAACATTGCGCCTGAGATAAAATATGTAATTACGCCAATTCGGAAATCACAATTTATTCTATTCTATCTCTAATCGTCTACAGAGCCACATCCGATGTCTAATATTGGGTTTTTGACAAACTCGGTATTGTAATAAATATATGTATATTATTTTTATATTATACATTTATTATGACGGTTAGTAACCAGTTCTCGCATCCTTATGTTACATAACCAAATCCTAGTGTATTAATATGTAAAATTATATCATTTCTAGCTTCATTATATAAGGTAAATGTTTTTCAGTTAAAAACCATTGCAGTAATTATAACTATAACACTAACCGAACTCGTCAAAAACACCATAGTATGTATAACCAAATTCTTGAATCCTCAATTATCTCATGCCTATCCAAACTTTAATCGCAAGACGCGTCAAAGTATCGATTCCTCCAATCCCAGCACTCGGAAAGAAACGAAGACATCAATGTCCCGATCCACCAAAACTGGATGCCGAGGTTCGCGAGCGCAAGACAGAGGATCTCGAGGAGGGCGTCGTACACAGAATCCGACACTTCCAGCTTGAAGGAGGCCCGGTCGAGATCTCGGGGTGACGGACAGCGGGCAATTTGCATACCCGAGGACGTAGACGATGCTTGCATCGAGCACGGATCGTCCCGGCGTCGACTCGACGTCGTCTTGGCATCGCGTCGGCATCGTCCTGGCATCGACAGGTACGCGACGTAGTGGCCTCGCGTAAGAAACAATTATTGTCCACTCCGATGTTGCCGGCAGATAGGATCTCGCGCGCGGCCACTTACTCAAAGTGAGTTTCGAGCCTGGCTCAGGGCTACCATCCACGATCACATCGACTGCTTTTAGTCCGTATGTCAACCTGGACGCCGGCCGGACCGTTTCTTTTGGCCCGTCGGACTTTAAGAGCGATCGGGAGAGACGGTTCGGCTTTGTTTTGCTGCGGACGCTTGCAATGGGTATTGAACGATAATTTCCAGTTGTTTCTGGGTGGGGTGGATGTCAGTTTGGATCAGTAGGAGGAATTTTGGGTTTTTCGAGATTAGTTGTGTTGAGAGAATCTTTCTGATTTATTCTGGTGCGAGCTTTAATAGGAGTTGAAGGATGGTTTCAATTTTTGTTCGGTTTAGGTATAGGAAATAAATTAAATTTTTATTTCTGTAGAGAAATTCTTTTTTAATTTTGATGGCTACGAAGAAAATATATTTTTATTCGTATCAATTTCAAGTGTTTATAATTAATTTTGTTTTGGGATGAGAAATGGTTAATTAACCGAATTTCCCACTGTCATCCAATACTTTTCCAAAGAAGTAGATTATTCCAACCTATTGTAACAACATACATACGTATCAACCAATTTGAAACCAATATTCACGCATATAAAGCAAGCGACCAACACAAACTCCTGCAACCCAAATCACTACCTCAAAAAATACAATTTTCAATACTCCCACCTTACCTACACCAACAATACAACTACCAATTTACCGCTATCCGAACAGACTCTCCCAACATTCCATCCCCAACTAAAATTTCTAAAAATCCCCCAAACACCGCGCATCCCAAAAAATGCAGCATCATCGACCTTCGACCATAGAGAATTGGAAAGTTCGAAGGCAGCGTTGCGCTACGTGACAATCTCCGACGACAGGTACGAAGCGAGGAAGAAGGCAAGGAGGGGTCGCAGAGGGGAGGGGGGTCAGAGGGGGGGAAGCAGACAGACGCGTGTCGTCACGGCGAACGCAGGATGCGCGTGTCTTCCCTTCGCCAGGGCCACCTCGTTCCCAATGGAGAAACCGTTCACGGTTTCACGGTGCATGGGGGCACGTAGACGTCGGTTACATAAAAGTTCGTGCGACCAGCTGGCCGCTTCCGCCGTACCTGGAGGATCGTGAGCACTGGAACAAAGATGGGTCGATAAGGAATCGTTTCCTCCCGGTGACGAGACAGGAGAATCGTTTCCGGATGGTGTTTGACGATTTCACCGAGATACCGACGCCAGACGAGGCACAATGGGATGGCATCGGGTACGTTTGCCTATGGTTGAAGGTGTTCTTTTTGGATGACGGACGTGCGTTTGGCATTCGATAGAGTTGAATTGATCATTTTTGAGATGAAATTGTTTTTAGGAGAAATTGGGTGCGTGGCAGATTTTTATTTGTAAATTTTTTGTTTGATCTAGGCGGTTACTCTCAATTTACTATCTTATTCAGGATATATGAGAATCATGATGATATGAGGAAAATTACAACACAATATTGTATGCACAAGAGTACGTTTGTCGTTTGATAGGGTTGCATTGTCAGTTTTGTGATGTCAAATTGTTTTTAGCGATTTCAGTGGAAACTGGGAGCGTGGCAGATTTTAATTTAATTTTTTGTATGATCTGGGCGGTTACTGTCAGTTTACTATCTTATTTTTGAAATATGAGAAACATGATAATATGAGGAAAATTACAGAACAACACTGTATGTACTAGAGTAATGAATTCCTGTTTACAGGACATTACATTGTTAACACGTACTTTTCTATTAATTACCACTGCCTTTACCAGAGCCCATCCCAAAAATCTTTTCATTAAATAGATGCTCGTTCCAGTATAAATGAAAATTACAGACAACATTCAACCAACTATCAACAGCAACTAAATATTTCCAGCCAACCCTCCTTATCCTCCACACTAATTTCAATAAATCCATCCTTCCACATCACCTCCACCGACACGCCACCGACTAAATACCCCAGAAACAGATATCTCGTGACGTCACAGCAGCGTCATCAGACAAGTAACGCGACCCACGCCCATCAAGTCCGATCAGCTTCTTCTGTCTGCTGACAATCGACCGAGACCCCCGACCGAATTTGCATGCGACTCTCGCCGGGCCATTCATCGTCCGCGCAAGGCAAACATTTCGGAAGTGCTGATACGGACCCTCCCCCCACTCCTCGCCGTACAATCTGCGGGGTCATCGAGTGCAATCGCACTTTGAAGATTTTTCACCGTCCCCGCGAGGATCTCTAATAACGTCGGGGGCTCGAAAAAGGGAAGCCGAAGTGGACCGGCCCGGTGGGAGAGCTTGCGAAGGGACAGGGGGTGGCGAGGGGTTGAAGGGGGGTGGCTCTTACTTCGAATCGAATGGCCGTCACTCGTTCCGCTCGATTTCCGGCGAGATCGCTTTCCGCCACCTCTTAAAGTCGCGGGCGCCAGCGTGTGCGATCGGATTCTCGGACTCCTTTTTTTGGCACGTAATGGAACCCTGTTCCTTGTGCCGAGCGGGATTGACAGGCGGGAGGGATCGACTTCCGGGTCATTTTGCGGGGAGGATGCCCTCTCGTTCCAGGCGTCATAAATGGATTTCAGGGCTACGTGCGTTCTTTAATTCCGAGAACGATTTGCGTTTATTGTTCGGTTGAAGGTGTTAAGGGTAGGTTTGAGAGATTTGGATGTTGAGGGGTGATTGGTTAATAATGTTTTTAATCTCGAGTTGATGGATATCAAAGGCACGTTGATTATATGTGCATAAATAGAAAATATTGAATATGTACATATATGGACCTTTTTTAAGTCCATATTTAAAAGAAAATGAGATATCATATAATTTATGATTAACGTGGTGTAAACGGTTTATTTACCTGATATTTAATTTTCTTAGACTTACACCACTTTCAAAATGAACGCCCCATATACCAATATCATATCAAATATCTGATTTAATCTGCATTTTTTTAAATTACTATTATCACCTATCAAAAATATACATTAATCAAACTCACGCTTCTACTGACTTTCGTAAATAAAACTATTTTTCAACGCCATAAACTTCACCACCCTCCACACATCGCCTACCAAAACCAGCCTCACTAGCAATCTGGAATACACGCCCCTACCGATCCAAGAACCAAAATCACACCGACACACCCCCACCAGCACGCCGCCAGTTCCATTAAAAGATTCCGTCATTAATCGACTGAGCCGATCAGCCGTCCTCCTGTCCGGAAACGAGCGGAAGTCCGGCCGGCTGCGGAGCTGAGAAGAAGGCGGACTAGGGGTAGAAAAAGGGGTGAGTGTAAGGTGGAGTGGGGGGTGGGGAGGGGGTGAGCGGAGGGCGACGATTTCGAAAGTTGGAAAATCCCTTGCGAGCTATCGGCCCGCTCCTCGTCTTCTCTCCCCCTCCACCCTCCTCCCACCCCCTTGGCCACCCACCCTCTCCCTTCCACGCTCGTTTTCGTCCCGAGCACTCTTTCCGTAGCTCTCCGGCTCGTTTCCACGCGCGTCACGTATGTAGCGAGAAAAATTGCAGTCGAGCGCTTTAGCCGGTTCGCGTTCTGCACGCTCGCCTCCCTCGTCCTCCTTTCTTTCCACTCTTCCGCAGGCCTCACCCCCTCCCCGTTCTACCCCCCTAGCGAACCCTGCCCTCCTTCCGTTCCGATACCGACCTCGAATATACCGTCGAACGTTTAAACTGCTAGTCGTTGTCGCTCTTGGCGAACAATTATTTGGACGTAATGTCGGAAAATCGAAGGGGGAACAATGGTCGGGGTGGAGGGGTGGTGAGGGTTGTACGGTTTTGGGAGAATGACGGTCTTGGGTAATAAATGTGTACAAGAATGAGAAGGATACAATTTAGGAGCGTATACATAGTTTATTTTATTGTACAATGTATGTGTATCATATAAATTAAATATTAGGTTGGCAAGAAAGTATTTTCGGTATTGTAATGTGGAATGAAACTCTTATTTCTGTACAAACGGTAAACTTTAATATATTACGAATTTTATATTTGATTCTGTAACTTAAATGTGACTAATGTCAGATGCTGAAAGGAAATTATTTTAACACTGACGGAAGTTGTTGAAAATAATTGCGGCGCTATCCATGTTTGAAAACCGAAAATACTTTCGTGCCAAGCCAATATGTCACATACATATACCTATATATTACATACGTTCCATAATAGAAACGATACAACAGACGTGTATAAATTATATATACTAATATTAAAATGGCAATCAATGGCTGCCCATTAAATTCTTCCGGTGAATTGTCGAGGCGAGAGAGAGAGAGAGCGGCGGAAGATTTTGCGAAATCTCTAGCAGAATCGGCAATTGTAAGATTTCGTTGGCGAGAAGTGCCTGAGGGAGAGGGCTGAGTAAATCAGACGCTATCGGAATCCACATTAGATCACTAAGCCTGATTCGCATTGACACGTATCGTGCCTCTGGGGCGGAAAATATGATTGCTTCGTCCTCCGTTGTCTAGGCGGGTAAGGGCGGGGGTTGCACGGGGGTTGCACGGGGGTCGGACGAGGGGTGGGATTAATGCCACCCTCGGGGATCCCGACGCTTCTACCTTCCACATTTCCCGATTCCAGCCCGCCGCTCGCTTTTGTTCCTACTTTTAATACGCGGAAGCCTTTCACGAAGATTAACGGAGAACGAAATTATTTTAGTGTTACGTGCTGGGTGGTGGATACCATTTTTTTTTATGGAATCACTCGTTGTTAGGGTGGCGCATCTTTTCTTCGGAAGTCAAATAATTCCCACTTCACGTTTGTTGAAATTGTTGCAACTCTAAATCTGGTACAATTCATACAAATTTTGGTACATTAATATATTTCAGATATTAGGTAATGTTAATTAATGCGTTGTACAATAGCGGTAAATGACGTATAATTCTGTTCCTGTGCAGTTAAAGTCTATTATCATCTTATCGCTTGTAACGGAAAAATATATGTTGTTATTTAGAATGTTTTGTATCTACTACACATTTCTCGATGGTTCTATGAGCATATTTTCATTATACTTCCATGACCATCGTGCGAACGCACTCGGCACTCTCTCATACAAAACCTTCTCACGCAAAAATATTCACTGAAGAAAACATGCGTTAAGTCCACTCACCACGCATTCCCACAGTTTCCGCGACTCGGATGCTCGCATCGCAGTATAAATCAACGTCAATCAATCGCACGTTACCCACCATAACAAAATTTCTATCACGCACATACATTTGTTCGATTCAACTCTACATTCCAGCGATATCCAATATTTTCCTCCGGCGAAACTTTCTCAACATTCATCCATATAAATCCCACAATAAAAGTTGATTGACACGTTCGATCATGAAGAATCCTTAACATCCCGTCATCTGGAATTATCAGTATCAACATATATAGCGTCAGCAAACATCTAAACAGTCCGCGTAATATTCTTAACCTAATCTTGCAAAAATCGTCTGATTTTCTGTCAGATAATGCCATTTTAAGTGTTACATTAATTTAAACCCTACGGTCATAAGATTTAGAATATTTTTAAATTGAAATCTGTCACAATATGAAATGCATTAAAATTAAATATCACATAAATAAACTGTTTACACTACATTAATCATAAATTATATATCGCATTTTTTTTTTAATGGACTTACACCACTTTCAAATTAAACAGTCCATATATGGGTACTGTCGCTTTATACAGATACCAACCGTACATCAAGAAATTTGAACCATCAGTTATCTATACCATTGAAATGTACTCTTCCGACACAAAATCAAAACAGCCCAAAACCCAAACCTTCAATATCACCGTACAACAATTACGCCCGCCGAACTGAGTCGGCCGCCGACCAGAGAAATGTCTCGCGAACAAAACACGTACGTTCAGCCAGAAGCGAAGCCCCTCGCCGGGAACAAATTCCCACCGTCTCCGCGCTTCGCGGATGCTCGGATCTCGATATAAATCAACGTCGATCGATCGCAATCTCCCGCGTCGATACGTCTCGTCCGACTCTCCCCGCCGTCCGCCGTTTCCGGCTAATCTGTTGGCAAAACAACGTCGGCCCGCCCTCCTCTCCACCCCCTCGTCCACCCTTCAGGACCGTGCGCGCCCCTCCGCGACTCGCTGGAAAAGAAAGCACGTGCGATTTATATAAAGTCAGCGGGATCGATCGGGCGGGTTGCGGGAGAGTTATCGGAATCGATAAAAAGTCTCGCAATAAGCCATCGATACGGCGTCGGCGTCGTTTTATTGTGTCACGTGCGCGCGGGAGCCACCCCTGCCCCCCTACTCCCCCTACGGCCGAATATATATCAGTCGCCAGTCAGAGGGGAGACGTCGATATCCCCCGATCAATCATTAATAAGGCCTGAAACCCCAAATACATAAGACATGCCCGAGTCTGGCCCTCTGTTCTGCGGATCCCACCTCCCTCACCTACCACCTTCTACCCTCGGCGTGGCCCTTTTTTTCCCTCGGAATGCTCCCAATTCGGGCAATCTCTTCGGGGGCGCGACGCTTCTTTAAAGCGGGGCTGCGGGAGAATGATTTCTAATTGTGAGCGAATTCGGGGGTTGAATATGAATTTTTTGAATGGAGGTGGAGTTGAAGATGTGTGGAGGGTTGGGAAATTGCTTGAGAGTGGAATGATTATTTGGTGGGTATGTTTGAAGGCAATGTATTAATTATTGTATTACGGTCGGTGTAGCTGGAGAAATAGAAATTATTACTTTTATGAATTTTAGTCTGTAATTTAATATTAGTAGTGCTTACACTACTGAACGTTGAAACGTATATTAAGGCAATACTAATTTTTATTTATTTTTGTCTGTAATTTAACATTAGTAGTGCTTTCACTAATGAACAGTAAAACGTATATTAACGCAATACTAACAACAAAATAATTTTTCATGTACGCATTAATCCACATTGTATCATCCTCACACATTTCGCAACATTTTTAATTCATCCCCATTCCAATTGCTAAAACTGAACAATACCAGTACCGCCACCACAAAATCTTAACACATACCGTGCCTCACTCATTCTCACAAAGAAAAACACTTGCTGGTTTCGCCGAAATAAATGTGTCACTCGCACCCCTACCCTCTTGTCCGTGGAAAAAAAATCCCCAAAAAAACAAGGGCTGGCCGCGAATCGTCGGTAAGTTCAGAATCGTGTCGATGGCTCGTGTCATAAATCGTCTGCAAGCCGCGGACACGATCGGGGAGAAGGTGACAGTTCGCGAGCAAAGTCGATTCCTCGATGGGGTGAGAGGCCTGCTAGGGGTGCGGGAGGGGTTGGCTAGGAAATCACGTGGAGAAAATATAAAATTCCATCAGCCGACTGGCGGCCGATACATTTTTCTTCGGCCGCTCGGTCAGGAGAGCACAGAAATCGAACGTCTGTGAGAAGAAAGAGGGGAGGGGGTGGAGGGGGAGAATTTGTGTAGAAAGGACGGAGAATGTTTTTGCGCGGAATCGAATGCGCGTTTGCGTCGATCGAAAAGGGGGTGGCCTTAAACGGGGTAGAAGAAGGCTGGAAGAATCGAACGCTGTTCGTCTCGTGCGATTTTTCTTCGAAGCGGAGGAAAGTGTTGGGTCTAACAAGTTTTAAAGACATTCTAAACATTTTTCAAAAATATTTGTTTTCATGATATTTTTCTGAATTTTTCTGTACAATTTTTTACCCGTTACATAGTCTCGAAACTGTTGCCAGCTATTCATCGCAAGTGTGAATAATTACGACGAAGTAAAATATATGCTACATACGCTTTAATGCATATCAGTGAAATGCCATTAATTAGAAAAATGAAAAAATTACGTTAATCTTTTGTCAATGGATTTGTGTTCTAAATTTTTGACTCACTCACCTGTCATAATTAGCAATACATGTATACACAGTAACACCATTTGACCTACCGCTAATCTCAAGCCCACCAAAAAACCGTCAAAACCACCCCCCAGAAGCCAACCCCTCATAATCCCGCACGCTCAAAGCGTACCGCGCGTCTCCGAAGTGGCAAATTCTCATTTCCGCGACGCCGCCCCGCGTAAAAAAAAAGGGGGCGAAGACCGTGGCAGGGAGAGAGGCCAAGGGGGGTGGTAGAGGGCGGTCTGTGAAGACAGAGGGCACTCGAGGGCTCTCTCGCGCGTGCGAGGCCCGAAAGAGAAGAGAGAGGGGCTGCGTTTTCTGCTGATCAGCCTCTGCTGAATCCCCGAGTTCGTGATGGGGTCGTTGCCGATCGAACGGAAGTAGAAGGAGCCAGGGTGCCGAGGGTTCCGCCGGTCGAGGAGAGAGTCGTCGGGGGTTGCCACCCCCGCAGCGAGCGAGAAGCGAGCCAGAAGAGGCACGAGTTTTAAAACCGCAACTCGATACTCGCCTCCTGGACCGTAACCGAGACGTCTTTTGGGATTTCGTGAAACAGCCGGAGGGCTGCCACCCCTTGTCCTTGTCCCTCCTCAAGGTCGTCGGATCAGTAGGACTCGCTCGCACGCGGCGCGCGACTCGGGCGGCTGCCGAGGCGTTGACGTTTCGACTTCGGACGGATCGGGGGTGAGAAGAACGCGTGGACGGAATTATTCACGCATTCGTTTTGTGATATTGCGAGGGATGTCGAGCAATTGTGGCTGAGGTACGTGTCTTTCGTGGAAATCCGTTATATACGAGTGGCCGGTACATTCTCGCTTCGCGATCATTCTGTCAGTTTGTAAGTTGTATCTGTAGGTATGCAACGATATTTGTTGATAAGGTGTCGGGTGAAATTTTCTTAATTTTTTAAGATGTATTTAGCTAATTTTTGATACCGTAACTCGCGTAGGTACAGATCTTAGTGATAGTATTCAGTTTGAATTGAGTTTAAATTTGGATTAAATAAGACACAATACTTGGAAATTTAAATTGTGTTATATAAAGTAAATTTGATCTTAGTGATATTTCATATATTTTTATTGCCTACTATCTATCATTTTTGAAAACGTGTACAGTATCGACACATTCTACTCTTACAAATGAATGCATGCCTAAAATTTGCTTTAATCGCACAAGCGACTAATTCCCAGGATGACACCGTCTTCCAACAATGCATATCGCTCGAATTAATTCGTTAATTCGGCGAAGGGGATGTTTCCGCCCCGAAGACAGTCAATTTGAGCCACACCAGGGCTCAGAATTTCATTCTGGAAGTGTCCCGCGAAACTTCGTTTTCGCTATTCACGCACTCAGGATCGTTTGTTTCTTCCTTTAGCCGGCGGCCAGCGGAATCTTGCATCTCCCGTGTATTCCACGGGTCGAGATAATCAATCTACAACCTCTTCACAACCCTCAGACCCCTTTGTCGCCCTCCGTCCCTCCATCCCTCCGTCCTTTCGCTCCTCATTTTGCGGTAACTCCGCTGACTTCACGGACCACTTCTGTCGGTGCTTCTATTTATTGGTCGGACCCGAAACAGTGGCGTAGCCGACTGTACTTCCTAGAGATGAGCTTCATTTTTTTATCATCCAGAATATTGGCGATACGTCTGTATTATTATATCGGTTATTAGGGCTCATAATTATAATGACAGACTGTCGTGTGTAATTATTTTAACTTAATCAGGAATCCAAATTAAAGATTGAGTTTTTCTATAAATATTATTAATTTTGTATATTTTTTAATGGGACAGAATATTCTGAGGCGAGATTTACAAAGTAAGTAAGCATAAATTGGATTGGATTTTAATTTAATGGGTCCATCTTTCAATCGGCAGACTGTTACCTAATATTAATAACAAAATATAAGTTAAAAATAAAAATAATGTTCCGATCTGCAGTGCCTCCCCAATAACCGTCTTCCCTCATCAAACGATCCAAAAAATAATTCTCATTTCCAAAACATCGCATTCCACCTTCCGCACCCTTAAATCAGACAAACTGTCCAAAAAAGTGACAGCGCACGAAAGCAATTGTCGAATCTTCGATTAGCGCCCCTCACCTTCGTCCCACGCCGCATTATTCTCCCAACAAAAGCCGGCTCCGATCCGGTATCGAAGTCCGCGCCAATCAAGGCGGTCGCGGCCGGGAATATTTCACAGTTATGGCCGGATAAACCACGACCTTAGCGCCGTTTGGGGAATAGAGCGCATCAATGATGCAACGTTTGGCATCGAACGCGCGTTTGTCTTCCTTACGGAAGTTTATAGTCGCGCCTATCACGTACACGTCCGTCTGTATATTATCCTCCTCCTCCTCCACCTCCTCCTCCTCCTCCTGCTCCTGCTCCTGCTACTCCTGCCCCTCCTCCGCCACCTCCTCTACCCCCACCGCTTCCCCGCTCGCCCCCCACCCCTCCGACCAGTCACGGCTTCCGCTTCGTGCGCCAGACGCGTTCTCCTTTTTCCCCCCACCCCCCGTAAGCATGAGTGGCCCGTACATAAATCAATCGAATTCCCTGGCATTTCTGGCCGAGCCCGGTAATTACACGCGGTTTTACAGGTGCCTACGGTCCGCGCAGGTGAGAGGGTGGAGATTGGCCATTCCGACGGCTGCGAGCCGGCGCGGCTAACGCAATGTTCGCGATTAATTTTTGCCCCGCGAGCCGAGCTTCCTATTCGCAGCGACGATTTTTTGGTATTTTTTCTTTTGGCTCACCGTGTTTGTACAGGAGCGTAGTTTCGAGCTGATACGGAAGGTGGATTATTATTTTGTGCGCGATTTTTTTGAGGGGAGCAATTGGTGTTTGGGTGGGCCTTGGGGGTGGATTTTATGGTTGATTGATTTTGGTTTTGTGGTATGGTAATGTTGGTGGTATTTGTAAGCATGAATGATAGCCAAGCGTTCAATATCTTTCATTTAGGATAACTATAATTTGTGTTAAAGCCAACTGAACATTTTAAGAACTCAATTCCTGGTAAATTACATCTAATTAGTATTTCGAGAAAGATCCGAATAGTAACTCATGTAATACTCTCAGAAAATAGTTTTGAATATACCAGTATCACAGTACAACAATCTTACCATGACCAAAAAATTCATCACAATGCCACTAATCGAAAACCATCCAACAAGTGTCACGTCGACGCTACCGTGCGGTCGGATTCGAAAAGATTCGTCCGGCCGATTGAAAATTGGAGGACGCGCGTGGAGCATGGGCCTCGTAGGCGAGTATGAGGACCCAAAAAATCGGGTCCGTTCGGGCCCCTCGCCGGGCTTCAGGGGGCGAGGAGGCATTGAGATGCAGAGAACGTCGATGCTACCGTGCGATGCTCCTGATACCGCCTAATGGACCGTCCCCGCCCTCTTTTCCCTTCATCCTACCATCCTCCACCTCCTCCACCCCTCCCCCACCCCTCACTCTTCGAATCCTCTTCCTCACCTCACTGCAGCATCGTTCGCATCCTTGTCTTTGACCTTTTTCCGCTTCTTCACTGTTTCAGGTGAGCTGGATGCGGATTTGGATTGAATTTTTGAGGAAAATTTATTTGGAGCAAAATATAATACGATTGATATTGGAAAAGTTCAAAGGTTACAGTAGAGATATGTGATCTGCTTCAGGTTATTAATATTGTATAAACTGTAAACGCTTTACTGTACTTGCTAAAGCACTGGATAGCTAAACAGTTTCTAATCTACCAAAATATTACGTATCCCAAAAAGAGCCTAAAAAAATAATTTAATATCAGCAAGTCTAAAATGTCCAGAATGTCCACCTCCAGAAATTCATATTTCACACCTCCAAAGAATCCTTGCAATCCGTACAATCAAAACTCGGAACAGTACGAAGAGACTCCGTACCGGAGGAAGTGAATGAGTGAGAATGAGAACGTGGGTGTGTGTGAGTGAGAGAGAGAGAGAGGTCAGAAAACGGAATCGGAGGACTCGAGAGAAGGATCGTTCTCTTCTACGCAGGATGCGTTTTATGCGATTCTCGGCGGAGGGGTTGCACACGGTAGCAGGGCTATAACCGCGTCGCGGCATCATTTATATTTACGAGACACCGCGTAGTCGAGAGCCAGGCCGCATTGTTACTGCCCAAGGGCCTTATACCCGCCGTCTGGGCCTTATAGGGCCGCCGCGATATCTCTCTTACTCTCCATCGGCCGACTCTCTCTCAATTTCTCTCCTTCTCGCTCATTCAACCTGCCGACGGGCAGACTCTCCATCCTTTTGGGCCCCAACTGCTTTGCGGGGGCCTGCGAATCGATCTTGGCTCGATCGAGTTTCGGAGAACGAAATTTCCAATGGATTTCGGGCGTGTATTATGCCGCATGATGTGTAGCCATGTGGGTGCAATGCTTTATAATAGGTTTGCGGTAAACTTGAATGCTGATATATTCAGAGACTTTAATTTTGACGCGTCAGCTTTAGAAGAGAATCTGTGTGTCAACTTCAAATCAGTGACATATTTTCGATTGCGGTTAGCAGTGTGCTGTGCAATTTTTATCCCCTGTATCTATTGAAGCTAGCATGCAACTAGTATATGATTTATACAATAACTTGACATTTTTACTTTCGGCCATACCGTGAACTTAACAACAAGTATATACGTTCTCAATCGGATTCTATATATGCAATCTATTACCTAAGATAATTAACTCACTGCAAAATCAATAAAATATTTCTACTGTGCCAAGTAATGGATGCTGTTATCATGATTGAAAGTACACAATCGCTCTAATACATACCTCTTCTTACACTACTTTTATTAACTTCTACATATTAACGCCATACGAACGTACTAGAATTTTCTCAATCGCACATCTGACACTCAGAATCCACACTCCCTCATCCCGCGCACAATATCTCCACCTTGAATCCTCCCGACTCTAATCCCGCCACCGTATCCTACATTTCCTCAACTTTCTTTTCCCAACACTCGCGCGACCCCATTCAATCCGCCTCGCAATCCATTCGCCAACCGTATCGCGATTAGACGCCACCGTAAACATTAAAATATAACGAACTTTTCCACGCCCACACTTATCATATTCATCCCGGCCTCGCAATTAACATCTAACTCGCGCCGCGCTCATCGTTAACTATAATTTATATCGTTTCGAATTAAAATACAACAAAGTCCGAGATTCCGGCGCAGATCCAGGGAAGATCTTCTCATACCTTCGATCCCACATTCGTACCGTCGCCTCTTTCTCAGTTTCCGTTTCCGCGTTCGTCCCCCCTTATCAGACGGCATGCATGGGAGTATCTCAATCTGAAAAATCCATTAGCCGGCCTCGTGTTCGCTCTGGGTAGGAGTTGGGGTGGAAGAGGGGGGAGGGGGGGGGGGGGCGAAAAGGCTTTGGAAGAGAAACGGTAGCTGCCTAAAACTCGACTCGCGCCACGCAGAATCGTACGAGTCCGCTAATGGCCGGCTTAATCGGATTATAAGCAATTAAATTAGCCGAATTGTAGTTTGTTTCGGCCGGCTCCAGCCTTCTTTCTCGCCGTTGCTCGCCGAACTTGATTTCCGTTTTAGCTGCCGAATATTTCTCGTCGTTGAGATTCGATTTTTTCGGCACATTTTCATTGTCTAATAGTAGTTGCCCTAATATTTTTTGTTTGTTGGGTTTAAACGTTGTATGACGTTAGGTTTAATTGAATTACAAGAGATTAAATTAGCTGGTCTCCCCTTTTTCGCTGCGACTAGGGTTGTACTTTTGATCGGTGTCCGCTTTTTCGTTTTCTAGATGCTAGCTTTTACATTCCAACATTCCATTTTGTAACGGATTCAATTAAATTATATTTTGTTAATGAAACCTTACAGATATGCAAGGTATGATTGTGCATTATCATTGGATATGTTCCGTACCACTAGCCACAACTGCTCGTATCTCAATATATTGAAAATTAAAGGAGAATTATAATTTTTAATTATTTAAAAGCATAAAAAATAGGAATTTATGCAACAACTCTACAGTCACACTTCTACCTTCACTATTCTTCAGAAAAATCGATAAGTCACGAATTAAATTCTTTCCGCCAACGAACGTATTAAACTTCTTACTAAACTACGTCTCTTAGAAAAGACCTTTGCTATATCTGGCAAAAGAATTGAACGATCACGAGCTACATTATTTTGGCCAACGATCGAACCGAAAATTTCTACAAGCCTTGGAGGGATAAGAAGAGAAACGTCTTGCTGGACGTCCCGAGATTCCGATCCGACGTGCAACGGCGCCGAAGAGGAAGGGTCAAAGGGTACGGAAAGCCATCGGGCCCGTGTCATCAGGTCGAAGCGAGAGGACGGTCAAGAAAAAGACGAGGGGGTGGTGGAACACGAAGGAGCGGCGATTGGTACGATCGTGCTCATTAGGCGGGCGTGTTACTGAACCAAGATATAGAGGAAGAAAAAGAAGCTCGAACTCGACGGAGAGCACGTGAGCCATTCTCGACGAAGATGGAGAACTCGAAAATGGGCTGCGCTCCTGAAATATGTGAACGACGATCAATGCTTTCCATCGCATTTCGACTCGGCATAACTGAGAAGTTTAGAGTATTGAAGAAATGTAGAGAAAATGTAGATAAATAATAACGTGTCCTTTTTCTAGTAATTAAATGTATTTTATTTAGAGAAATTCAGATTAAGTTAAGTACGACATTTTCTGAGAATTCTAATGGTGAACTAGAGTATTCTTCGATTATTAGAATTCTAAACGTAAACTAAAGCATTGAGGAAAGGTATAGAAAATTTAGATAATAGATGACGTGTCCTTTTAGTAGTAATTACATATATTTTATTTAGAGCAATTCAGTTTGGACAGTGATACGTTAATTATAGTTCCTGAAGATTCTATTATACATCTATAAAAGTCCCAATGTCCACAGCTTAACACAGTAAACTCTCATCCGCATAAAATATTTGAATGCTACAACCTCTCAATAGACTTAAATCACAAAAGGACTCCACTAAGATTAATATCCCTCCAACTATCCTGCAGCGTCAATTCTTCCGCCGCTCGTCAACACCTAGCGCTCCTAAGACTATAATGGCGAAAATTAAATCCACGTAACACGATCCGATCGCAGGAGACGCTCTCCGCCGACCATAATCGCCAGCCAGGAATCAATTCTCACCGCACGAGGAAGCACGCTCGGCTGTATTTAAGCGTAACGCACCGGGTATATAACGCACGCGATAATTTAATGCCAAATGAAACGTAATCCGACGATAAGCGTTCCGCTATTCGTTCGACAACGGCCGCGAACAATTACCGTGGCCGAGCGCCGATAAAGTTAATCATATCGATAATCGTCGGCCGAGGATCCTTAGATCCTCAGATGCCGCGGCTTAAACGCGTAATGATGATCGCGTCTAATCGTCCGTGTACGAGCATGCGCGATGAGTCCCAGTCTCGTATGCTCCGGCTTTAAGGCTTCATACGCGGCCATTCGTGCTGGCATGCATGCACTTTCTGTTCTGCACTCTTCTGCTTCATTTAGACATGTTGAAAAATAGAATAGTGAAATGATAGAATAAAACAATCGTCGTGATTTGAAAGGAAACAACTCTCAATTGATAATCTTACTTTCATATTTATTTTTAATAAGATTATTTAAAAATTTTAATTCAATCAATTTTAATTGGAAAATTGACATATGTAATTTACGATTACTGTGGCGTAAACGTTTTATTTCTATGATATATAATTTTTTTAAATATGGACTTACACCACTTTCGAAAGAAAATTTCACCGTAATCGATTAATTTGCGAAGCTTTTACTTAAAAATGTATAGTTATGAACCGTTACTATAATAACAGTGCTTTCCTACTCCATTTTTCCTGTATCCGAACAGACGGTCACATAAATTGTCGCTTCGTTAACCGTATTTTTGTATAATCATATTAGGAAGAGGACTTGATTACAGGTGGCCGCTGAATAAACCGACTCGCTACAACGTAGAATCTTAATATAACCGCGCTGGCCGCTTCCTCCTCCACATTTTTCCTTAACAAATCTCCCACGATCGACTCGCATGTCCACACCTCAACCAATAGTGCCAACATTCGCCAGCCGATCGCAGCCTCCCATTTTCACGACTGCCAATAACAATCGTCCCTCCCAACGTTTCCTTCATTTTCATCGTCGTCATCCGCAGCTGAATTTGACGACCGTCCCCTTCAATTATCACGCAACTTCTGCATCCGAAGGAATCGATGAGACTTCGTGTCAGCGGTCGAAAATTGCCGAGTCCCCATCGGACGATCGTAACAAACTTGCACTTACACTTCATCCTCATCCGGCGTCTACTTTTTCACGATTCGCGAGTATCAATCTAGGATCGTGCCCGAGGTGCGTCCGACGCAAAGGTGCTCTTACATGAGCGCATTACAATTTTACAGGTGCGTTCCGAGGCTCTTCGGAGCTGGCACTTTCCACTTACACGCACACACACACACGCGTGACAATCCTCGGGCGTAGTCACTTCGGCCAACGTTCACATCCGTAATTTAACCTGGCCACGCACCTACGTACATAGTTGCACGGGTACATTGGTGTGAGTGTACGTGTGTACGGTGAAGACGTATGCATAGGTGTGTGAATGCAGAATTTAATATAAGGACAATCGTGGAAATTTAAATTAGGTTAAGTAGGATAAGTAGAATAAAGGAATAAGATTTAAGATAAGAATAAGACATAAAGGCTGAGAAAGAAAAGGAGCGATTGTAAAAAAGATCTAACCTGCAACATATAATAAATACAATTCAATCGGTGGAAATTGTAGGTATATAGTTGTGTTTGTCATAGTTGTCATTGTGATAAACTTTTTTCAGATACTTAACGATAGATAGAACTTAATATCTGTATTGGTATAGTCAGTAGAAGTTGCACATAGTTGATCTTACACCTGTCATCCTATCATTTTCTTATAGTATACCCGGCAACGAATTAGCGCAGAGATCTTTTCCATGTATTAGTAATAAACGTTACGTATTTTTCATACCAACAAAGACTATAAGTTTTTTACTTAACCAGTGGAATGTTAAATGTACTACGATCCCAGGTACCAGGAATGTTTTCTTGCTGACATAATACAACTGCTTACAGTCACAGTACATACATAGACGTACTCTACATACTACACATAATAGCCGCATTACGTCGATGCACTTACCCACTTCTACTCCACCATTCACAACTTACAGCCCGACCGTTATCAAGTAAACTTGAATTCGACCGAACATCCAGCGAATTGAGTGATTCCAAGCGAATTTTTCTTAACCGCCCGACCTTTCTCAGACCTCGTACAGAACCCAGTACTTAACCGCTTATTTACACATACTCGCTCCTCGCACTCCAATCGCCGTACATCACACATTACATATAATACTCGCATTACACTGTCATACGTAAACACTCGCTCAAACGCACGCCTATCAGCATTTGCCTACCGTCACCGTAGGCGCACACGTACGGTGCACGCCGCCGCACACAGTCACACCTACCCGGCCTCTAACACCGACCCACTCGCACCTCCCTGCCATCCAGAAAATCTCTCGGGCTCGGCAAAACTCGCGCCTCGTCATCTACGCACAAGACACTCGCGCGACACGTTCTCGCGAAGGACACGTTCAGAAGTCGGTTCGGCTTACCTCACCGAACGATCATCTATATATGTTATATACACATGGAGAGATAGAGATAGATAGAGAGAGAGACAGAGAGAGACAATTGTACACATCCACACAGAACTATGTAATACGAACATACGGGAAGAGAGAAAAAAAATTGTCGGGGAGGGACATTTATATACAGAGAGGTCATATACACAGAGAGATAGAAAGAGAGAGAGAGAGACCATTGTACATATACATAGACAACTATGTAATACGTACGAACATACGGGAAGAGAGAAAAAAAAAATTGTCGGGGAGGGACATTTATATACGGAGAGGTTATATACAGATATAGTGGCACATGCGTAGGTATGTAGAAACGACGGACGGCGACTAGATTTTCCTGTCAATAAATCAAGCCGCGCCGGCCTCGGCATTTCTGCTCCTCGTCTTCGTCCGGCCGCACTTCTCCGCTTCTCCGCTCCTCCGCTCCTCCTTTCCTCCCGCTTTCTGCGCTTGCCGATCCTGCTTCCTTATTCATGCCGCTCCGGCCGACGGAGAAAAACATCGTCGCGCGGAACGTGTCCCCGCGAGTGGACGCGCACCGACGTATTTTCTGCGACTCCAGGAGAGACGGAGGGTGTGTGCGTGCGTGTGAAAAGAAGAGCGAGAGAGAGAGAGAGAGAGAGAGAGAGAGAGAGAGAGTTGGGAAAACCGCGGTAGCCAATCTGACGAACGATGTTGGTATGGATGTTGAGTGAATGAAGACTTTTTTTTGGTGAAGGTGCGGAGGATTTAAGGTGGAAGATCCTGGATTGATAAGATTGTGTTCGAAGGGGTTGGAATTCATGGGAGTGTTCGTCGGTTGACGGGATCGGATTTGCGGAATAGTAGGGTTTATTTATTATTTGCGGTTTGTTCATTGGGGGATAAGTACAGGATCGGGTTTATATTACTGGCATGGGATTGATATATAGGGTGCGATTATCACGGATAAGATGTCGATTCTGTCGCTGCCGGTTGCAGATTCGCTGGGTTTGTTAGGTACTAGTTCCTGAAGTATTCGATGCATGCTGGAGATACTGTCGGTGTTCATTTCGAAAAATAGTGAAACACGACGCGTGGATAAAATCGATGGAAGTGAACGAGTCTACTGGTATTTTCACCTGCAGCAAAGACATCCATTAACACCAACGTTACTATGGACAACTTAACCTATTAATTGCCAAATTTCTTTTTTAATTTTAAAAGGTTGTGTAACAGTATAATTATATAAATTCCAAAATGCACAAATGGTCATGGCAGCTAATGAGTTAAATTGATTACATCTTCCAAGCAGTAAATGACTACAAAATAAATTACACACATCAAACAATAATTTTCATTTAAAAATTGACAAAATAAAACATTCAGTCTTGCCATATCGTAATCGCTTTTTTTCGGGATGAGGAAGCGTGTAACGATTGACGGAACGAAATATGTAACGGTCGACCCAGATATGTAACAATTTTTTTGCCACGACCGCTCGAAAGCGGCAAGCTGACCGACAAAAGATAAAATGCGGGTTTATTCATCGCGCACGGGGAATCGCGGGGTGAGACTTCTCGCGAGGCTCCCGGAGGCGGAATTTTAACGCGCCGAGGAAAGATCGGCTTTTTATCGCGATGGTACGGATGTTGGCCGTTTGATTAATTGCGCCTTGCAGCCGAGTGTTTTCTATGTCGTTATGGTTCGCGGTGAATCTGTTTTGTGGGTTACGCCTGGCGATGGAATACGTTTATTTGCAATACGGCGTTAGATCTCTATCGCTTCCCCAATTCCGCATCTTATTTTCCTTTTAACGTGCCTGGCAAAGCGTATTATAAACAGCGCCGATTACTTAAATCGAGTCTCACGCAAATAAAAGTAGTTTAAATCCTGGGTGAAAAAGAAATCGAGTAAACGTTTGTATTGCGCTTATGTCTTTCTTTATTCGTTCCCTTCCGGGTTACAAACGCCTACATTTTTCACCTTACTTTTCCTTTAATCTACCTGTTTTCTAAGGTCGCCTAACTTATTCAATCGCTCCCCCGCCCGTTCGCTAATCATTTATATTGTATACTTCCGTCAATTTCCTATTATCATCCGTACGTTTCCTTCGCCATCGACTAATCATCTGTACTATGTGCTTTCATTAATTTTCTTCTATTTTCTGTACATTTTCTTCGCAACATTAGGCACATACCATATATGTATTACCTTAGTCCAAAAACGTTCGATAAATTTTACAGTTAATCACACTCACCCTTTGTTCCATTGTCAGATTTTCAAAGCTTTTCGCGATCATCCAATCCGCTCGCCTAACAACCTAGAGGCAGAAAAACACACTCATACGTGCCTCATTTGTTCCGCGCATCAAGGCTGAACGACCATTACCGATCGGCCAGAAAGAGGCAGATGCCACGTATCAATTACCTAATCCCGGAGAATGCGAGCGTTCAAGACTGGATTCCTCGTGGGTCGCGTGAAATTCTGGCCGTCGGATCGAGAAGGATCGAGAAGGGTTCGGAAGGATCGAGAAGGATCCGAAGGGTCGAGAAGGGGCAGAGAGGCAATGTCGATCTGCAGCCGTCAATTAAAGAATCGCGCTCTCGAATTAATACCCTCTCACGAGGTAGCGTGCCGTGGACATCAATCAGTCGGCGGGAAGGCGATAATTTTCGACAGGCTCGCGCCCGGAATTAAGCGCTTCGGGACGCGTCTTCCCTTAAATCGGATCGGCATCGGCACGCGATCGGGGGCCACTCCTCTCTCGACGAACGCAGAAGGTAGTCCGATGTGCCGATCTCGAACGATCGCCGAACGTCACTTCTACCATGTGCTCCATTTGAATTTGCACAGATTTTCTGTGATGATCTCTAGTAGAGAGAGGGGGAGAGAAATTTTAGATTTGTGTTGCAGATTTTTATTTTAATTCGATTTGGATTAAAGGAAAGATAAAAGTTTGGCTTTGACAATTAATCGGTCAGAATTGTAGCTAAATGTATAGAATTTTTTTAATATTTGAAATAGTGTTATTCTAGTGACGAATAAGAAGACAACCCAAACGATCGCCGAACGTCATTTCTACCCTGTGCTCCATTTGAATTTGCAGAGATTTTCAATGATGATCTCTAGTAGAGAGAGAGGAGGGGTATATTTTATTTCTTTTTATTTGTAGATTTACTTTGGTTTACTGGATTTTAATCAGAGGGAGGTCAAGATTTTTTTAATATTCAGAATCGACCACTCGGAATGGTTGGGAAGAAAATATTTGGAATGAATACATTCTTTTGAGAAGAAGGTAACGGAACGCACCGATGTCAAATATCAACGAACGTCAGTCGTATTCTACCCTGTGCCCTATTCGACACGCACTTTCGACACTAAACTTTAGTAAATAAAGATAGAAAGAGAGCAAACCACCATTTTCCACTTCGATCATACGCCTCTCTACACTCTCCCAATCAAACCCGCTAAAACACACTCACACAGCCCTCTCCCGAATCACGTCATTGTCCTCCTCATTCCTCCTCATTCTTCCTCATCGGCCGAAGAAATTCGGTCCCCGGCAATCAGCGGAAACGTACGACGAGATAAAGTGAAACGGCGTCGCCATTTAATTGGCCCTCCTGACGCGGTTTCTGGCATTAAGTATGATGTTGCGTTGAGTTCAATTAAAATGGAAATCGGGAGGGATCGCTGTACGCTCTCACTCCGGATTTCCATCCTCCCTCCACCTCCTCCCCCACTAAAATATTCACCACGTACGCCCGCATATCGTCTCCCTTTGGCAAATCGAATCTTTGCACATGCGAATGACGGTGTCAACAGTTTTGTTACTCTTCCTTTCCCTTTCAGCCTCGATCGTCTTCTACCTCCCCCCCCCCTCTTCCCCCACCCCCTGCCATCTCCTTAATCCTTCGCTGCCTGAAATGCCCGTAAAGCAGCGTCGCATATAACTTTGTGCGACGCGAAAAAGTACATTATGATTTACGGCCGTTCGTTATAGCTCGCGCGTACAAGTTTCGTATGTATCATAATTGTGTAATTGAGTTGCAGGCGCTGAGACGGGTGGGACGTTAGTGATGGGACCGATGCGATACATATTGATGATACCGGAATGGTCCGTAAGCGTATCGGGCATTTGAAGTGTCGGGTTGGCAGGTATCGCTTTTCAAATTGAGGCCTGCTGATGTGACGATGATCGACTCTGATTTTGTTGCGACTATTAGGCGAGTGATTTAATTTCAATCGACCAGTATGCGGTGATACGAGTATAGCTGAATGTTTATTAGAAGTGTTAAGTACTCTGGATTAACCTATTACTGCCAAAATTATTTATTTTTTAACTTTTGGCCGGATAAGTTATAGGTCTGTATGCACAAACGGTTGTGTATCAGTATGATTATATAAATTCCAAAATCTCGAAATGGAAAGCGTGGTAGCTAATGGGTTAAGCCTTTCATGGAAGATGAGTTATGCAAGTTATTGATAATGACTAAGATCATACTTTGGGATCAGCGATGCAATTATATTGATTTCTCATACATTGCTAATATTTGCACCTCAAAATTTGCAATTTCTGTCTTCGAAAAATCAGTATTTCGAACAAATCCAGAAGCGAGCATCGAATCATCATTCATCACCCGTTATCTGGCCGACTATCGAATTTACGCCGACGCCATCCACGGTAGTCGGAGAAAAACCGAAAAAATGGCAGAATCGGACATTACGTCGGTGGCGCGATTTTGTTTTGGGTGCGTGTCGATCTGAAAATAGTTCGGACCCTGTCTCGGGGGCCCCTAATGAACCCGAGATTAGAAGTGGCCCGGGTCCCGAACGGTAGATACCGGGTGCAATTAACACTGAAATATCATCGGTGTGGGTCCGTTAGGGACGGTACATGTTGTTCAAGGTGGATAAAGGGAGACGTACGGGGGGCAGGAAGAAGGATGGAGCGATGGGATCGTGAGACAAGGGACCAAAGGACCGGCCAAGAGTTTATGGACTCCTAAATTAGCTGATTCCTCGGTGAGGATTCACGCGAAATCGCGCGCAATGGAGGACGGCAGGGGAAGTTGGGGAGAACTTGAAGTTGGCTACCGAATGCGATAGTAATTGAGTCTTTGGTACCGGTATCCTCTTTCTGTTCCCGGTCAAGTACTTCGAATCGAAGAGTTAAGATTAAATTGATGACATATTTCACGTATTACGATGGCATTAAACTGCTAAAAATTCGAAGCGTTATCCGGTATCATTATCATCAAACCGTTCAATTTTACTATGCCAAATATAATTCTAGTCATTACTGTAAAATTGAAAAAACTAAATATTATTATAACATACATATTTATTAAACTTAAAATAATTTTATTATAAGTAAAATATTTAAAATGAAACTTAAAATAATTAAATTATTATTAGAATACATTTAGTCTATCACTTTCAACTGCAAATGCAGAAAATTCCATCGGGCCAATCCTCAAGCCATCGACCCTCAGCACACCCTCCACCGTAGACCTCTGAAACCCTCCGACTCCTATCCCAAGATTCCATCTGGCAGCATCATCGCCGCCATCGAATCATTACTCGCCGCATTACGGTAGGCAGTATTACGTTTTCATTACGTCGCCGTTTCGCACACAGTGACGGGATCTCACACGTAGCCGGGGCCGATCGGGCGATTCGAGCCGAGGGACCAGTCCTCCTTACTTAAAGCAGGACCCCCCTGCTCTCCCCACACCCCTGCCCAGGCCGCAGACCGCCGATAATTCTATTATGTACGGTTTAATGTACAATTAACCGATCACTTAGGGCCTGACGTTGCGCCGAGTCACGATGTCTTATTAAGTCTCTACCACCGGGCAGAGGAGGCTGCTGCCGTCGAAGAAGGTGGCTGCCGTGGAAGAAGGTGGCTGCCAGGCCTGCCGCAACGGGAACAACCTTAAACCGGAGCGACGAGGAACTTTAGTCGGCTACGGACTCCGTTAACGACTGCACGCCGACCGAACATTCGCTCTTCAAATAGACTCTGCACTTCAGGGACGAAATTTGTTGCCTTTGTGGAAGATCGTTGTTAATGGCTTTTTGTTCCTTTTATGGTAAGTGATATGGATAGTTTTGTGGTTCGGTTGATGGTTAGAGATTGATAGAGGGAGGAAATTTGGTACATTTGTGAAAGATTATAAGATTCGAAGCGGGAGTAGTAAGGACAGAAATAAATGAGATCTTGAGATTATTAGGAAGATGCTTCATTGCTGGAATGACAGATTTTAAATATCTAAATATTAAATATTAAGATTATTATTAAAATATTAAGACTTTAAATATTTAAATATTGAATATTAAATATATATCAGATTGCATCAATAGTTGATTGATAGTTTTGCGATCGAAAATACACATATATACAGAGTTAAAATTTGTTACCGTACATAAAGTTAAGTTTTCCACCTCTTTTATGCATTCATTGTCTATTATAAATAAAAATAGTTTTACGCCTCCACCTACTGAACTGCGTCCACCCTTCTATAATTTTCTATGTCTGCAATTTCAACAATGGAATCACTCGACTTTACTAAAGAATATAAACTATGTATCATTCAAAAATTAATTTCCCTTTCTAATCGCTTCCAAATCCAAGCATCACCAATACAAACTTTCTACTTGACAATCACACTCATCAATTGACCACATCATATCCATTACACTTGACCCAACGAACGATCACACCAACACACAATGCAGCGGACACAATGCCTCCCGCGCAAAAAGTAGCCCACTCGAGGCGTGCCGATTGATACCTAAAACGAGCCGAATGACTCAGCGTAAAGCGGCAGATTAGTATCCTAACGCGTCGAAGGCGCTGGCGGCATGCTTTTACCGTTTCGCGTTTCGACTTTTTAACACCTGACTCTGTTTACCTCGACGCCGACTCCGCATTCGCTTTACATCCGCTTTACATTTTATCCCCGCCGATTTTGCGCTCGCCGAGGAAGAGAGAGACGCTCGCTTATGCATGAGGCCGCGAATGCGCCACTGTGACATAATAATTCTTTTTTAATTGTTCGCCACGGGGAATCTGAATTACATTATATCATTAAGTGATACACATAGGCCCGACGCCCCGGTATTAATATTAATGGCGGGCGGGTGAGTAAACGTTATGAGGAATCGGTTACGGTGCGCCGAGCGTGGCGAGAAAGCATAGTTTCTTGCCGGAGATAATTCAGGATCGGCTTGTGGCCAAAGTGATTTCTTTATTTATTCCTCGGCCCTTTATTCATCAATGCGCGCCGACGGACTCCTTTTGCCTTGCGCCACTTCCGCCGGAATTCTGGGTTAGACGCGAGTCTCGCGTGCATCAGTCAAATAAAGAATATTTAACGTGAGTCCGCCATTGACAGAGTGTGAATTGGAATTCTTTGTTCAGTTGATTAGAATAGCTTGATTTGAAAATTGCGGATTAACGGTATTGTAAGCTTTTACATTTGCAACACTTACGATTGTATTTGTAATTTCTGACAGAGTGTGAATCGAAGCGCTTTGTTTAGTTGATTAGAATAGCTTGATTTGAAAATTGCGGATTAACGGTATTGTAAGCTTTTACATTTGCAACACTTACGGTTGTATTTGTAGTTTCTGACAGAGTGTGAATCGAAGCGCTTTGTTTAGTTGATTTTAATAGCTTGATTTGAAAATTGTTGATTAACGGTATTGTAAGCTTTTACATTTGCAACACTTCCGGTTGTATTTGTAATTTTTAACAGAGTGTGAATCGAAGCGCTTTGCTCAGTTGATTAGAATATGTTGATTTGAAAATTCTGGATTAACGGTATTGTAAGCTTTTACATTTGCAACTCTTCCGCTTGTATTTGTAATTCTTCAACTTGACACTTTCAGATATTTTAATTGTGAGCGGTCGATGGTCAGGAGTTATCTCGTTTTTAAATTACAAATGTGTTGTTACTTAACGGGCGCTACAATTTCTCACATTCGTTCACATTTATATTTAATAAGCTCGCAGTTGTAACTGGTCTGCTAATATGCCTACAATATTTATTCACATAACTCTTGCAATTCAAATGACGATATTTTACGTACATTTACCGAAGCTATACATATTATACAATGTTTACCTTGCAACTTTGTAGCCTCTCGAGAACAACAAGTTTATTAACCCATATATTCCTACTTATTCAAACGTAATCAGTTCACACTCGCATTCATCATCTCCGTTGTCAAACTAAATAATTTATATCTAACAGTTTACTTTACCATTACCAATACATTCTTAAAACTGTACATCCCACCAACACTACTCAATCCACGACAAACAGAGGCAAACGCTCTCATGCAAACGAATGCACGAGCAGCTTTCGAGTCGAACTCAGGCGCAGTCTTGGATCAACGTCGATTTTTCCGACTTTCGTTTCGCGGAAGGATCACGAAAGGACAGGATCGCCGAGTCCTGGGATCGCACGTGCTCTCTTCTTCGGTTCGTTTATTAACCGCGGGTTAATTCGCCATTTACAGGCCGCCGGTGGCTCGCATTATAAACCGAAATGATCCCGCGATAGGGATTCATTAACCGCCGTTAATTAAGACATTATCACGTCATAATGATCTCTCCGGGGCCGGGAGCTTTTAATGAATGAATGAAACACGCCTCATAAATAATTAATCCGCCGATTAAGCCCCCTCCCCCCTCCCCTCTACTCTTCTGGGCAGCGAGCGTAGCCATAGACAGGCTGGAACGAGAGAGAAAATGCTTCGGGATTCCACGATGAGCTCTCTCGTCAAATGATCGTAGAGCGAACGGGTCTTTGTGCCGTTTCGATCCTGCTTCGTCGCCCCTTTTTTTGCCAATGTCAATGAGCTTGCCAGATCGGCACCCACTAGCGCGCGTCTGTGTGTGGGGAGCGATGGTTCGTTATGCAAGTTGCATGTTTGAGAGATTTGGCATTTGGGGGCGTCCGAGTCGTAAGATGGCGTTTAACTGTGGGTGGATTTCAGTTTTTAGAATGATAGTTTGTAGCGAGAGTGATGCGAACGTTGAATGGATTCATCTGTGAATTTGGCTGTATTTTTTTTATGTTAGAGTGGAGTTCAGTAAGACTGTGCTTCATTGAAGGGCAGAATCTTTATTTCTTTCAGAATTTTGTGGATTTTCTACAGCAATAGTTCGTCTCGTAATATACAATAATGATATTGTCGATTTTATATCCTGTAATCAGTACTCAACTACTGTAACATATGATCAAATTATATTTAGCTTCAGTAACGATAATGCAGTATGTTTTATTTCTATGCCAGTGCAATACTTAAGGATCGAATGAAAAGTACGAATTTCGAGCGTGTTATCATCTTTGAAGCGGGTTCAACTTTTAACATCGGATGACCGTGTCCATAACGGAACATCCGGTCTAGCGTCCATGCAGTCTCGGAGGGGGGTGAAAATCGTTAATTGGTTTCCACTTTTCAGCGGCTGCACGTGATAATCTCGTTCATCAGCTGTCCCGGGCCCGTTGCAGGTCAGCTGCACTTTCGTTCGCGGCGCATACCCGGGGCCTCATGCTTTCTTGCCATTTAGGTCGCTTAGACACTCGTTCGCACCCCAAATCACGATCTTACCTATTTGTTTGTTCGTGCAAAAAAAGACGACCGCCGCCGACGTCACTCGCATCGTCGCGCTCGAGGTTCAAAATGAAAAGCTTGAATATTTTCTGCGTACGCGTGACTCTGCGCGTGGGCGCCAATAAATTGTGATAATTGCAAGTAATTAGCGAACATAATATCCGTCTTGCTGAATAGTATATTGTTGTGCAAAAATATACTTTGATAGCAGTAGAAGAAAATGGAAAGTCTCTTCGGTGTTCTATAATATCGAAATCTTACAAATTCTATTAATTTTAATTATAATTGAACCCACACTACTATATTACTACAACAGGACTATTTTTGAAGGTGAAACGCTACAGGCACCAATAATTCCTTATTTAAAAATTATATATACATCAAACATATATATTTTGTTAATACATAAAAAAAATTAGATATAGTGATATATATATAATATAAGTTTGAATAATAGTTATAATAAATATATATATTTTTTAGAATACAATATTTAACCACTGAACGCTTTTAACTCCCACAATACAAGTTTCGCAGCTCAGCCTCACCCAAAAAAATCCGTCACCGGCGTCACGAGCCTTACCGGTCCCGTCAACATCGCGAACATTAAGCCCGAAAATACGATTACTGTCTCAGGTTTCCCAGCCTGCGCGGCGAAATCCGTACAGGTTTGTCCGGACTCGAGTCGGCTCGAATCCATCCGAAACTGCAAACTCGCCGCTGACAATCGGAAGAAAATCGTCCTTTATTCGACGCACGCGCGGAAAGTTTCCTCTTCCGTTTCAGCTGCCCCCCTCTATCCCTCCCCCTTCTCCCCCCTTGGCCAGCCTATCTTGATCCCTCTCTCGATCGCAGTTACGTCTAGATATACCGGAAAATCAGGCTTGCTGCCCTTCCCGTTTGCAAAACGCGGCTCATTCCGGCGTCAATATACATACTTATACATACGCACGTTTTGCTGTTAGTTCTGTTCGTCTCTCTCTCTCTCTCTCTCTCTCTCTTTCCTGATTTTTCACGCCGTTCACCTCGCCTCGTCCTCCTCCGTTTGCAGGCCACGACTTCTTGGCCGACGTAAATAAACCAGTTTGACGACGTAACGTACCGACGGAAGGTGGAACCGGGGAAATAAAAAAGAGCGGCTCGACGATGAAATCGGACGGCAGAGGCTCGGGAATGATAGTAGAATGCTTGCCGATGACTTTTCGGCGTTTGGGATAGTGCGAATGAGGAATGCTGAGACGTGAAAATTAGTAAAGTCTGAATTGGTTTGCGGAATATCGGATTGGAACGTAAATGTAATGTACAAACACTTAGGATGGATGGGAAATAGTTGAAAATTATATCAGAGATTTATGATGATTTTTTGGTATTACTGTCACGGTTTATTTGGGAAATTAGAATTGTGAGAAAGTGCAATTTGAGAGTAAACACTGTTAGGTAAACTATTAGTGTAAGCCTTTCAGTGTGGATGAGACGCAGTGCAGTAGTTTCTGGTTGATTACATAAATATGTAACGTATAAGCGACTTGATGATCGATAGTTTCAATTAAATCGGTAGCAGGATTAACGGTTGTGCATTTTTTGAGCAACTGTATTTGAATTGTCGACGTAATTTAATTTTTTTGGACGTTATGGATAGTATGATAGTTTTTTCTTAAAAATATACTCTCGCAGTTGGTACGAATGCGTAAATGTACGGTCATAACGGAAAAAGTTAGTTGATCTCTTGAATTTCTAATAGTTTCTATCGCGTCAGAAATTGCAGATGCAGTTTTATTCAACTGACGTTATCGACTAACTGAGTCACAATTCTAATGGTCTGCTGATGTTGTTTCCGTAAAAAACTGCAACGTTATCCAATTATCACTGACGCCTACCAACTGTTGACGTAAACTGGATGAAAACATGAACCTACCAGCTTAAAAAGCGTCTTATATTTACAGAAAACTGTATTTCTTCAGTTCTTCTCACACCGCATCGTACTTAAACTTCTCATAATTTCAATATTAGCTGAACTTCTTGACTCCGCCGAAGAATAATTTTCCTCGTACACTCATCAGCTTGATAGTTCTTACTAACAGCGTCGTAATTCCAGCAAACTTGCTCATATCGATGCCGCAAAAACTGCAACGTTATCCAATTATCGCCGACACCTACCATTCCATTGACGCAAACTGGAAGAAAACCGAAACGCGACGCGAAAACGGTACACACTGGCCTTAGGAAATTTTCTGCATTCTAGCGGCAAAAATGTGAGGTTGAAAACGATAAAAGTCTGTGACAGTATCTAATACGTAAAGTTCTGTAATTAATATAATTTTTTAATAAGTTCAATTATACATATACTATTTGATGCATACGAATTATTACTGTCGACTAATATTAGGTGGAATAAATAATGATACAATTAAGACCACGAAACATTTACTATATGCAATTCTTTTGTGACCCTGACATAATTAATCAGTATTTTCAGTACAATTCAAGGCTAACAGTTCATCAAATATCAGCAGCCTACTCAAACTTATTCCATGAAGACTAACGTTCCATACAAAATTCGAATACACACGTTCATTGATATATACAGATTCCGGTTATCCTTCTTATCAAATTTCATTTGACTCTACATATGCACCGTTTATTTCGAAAGTGGTCTAAGTCCAATTTTAATAAAAATTAAATATTACATAAATAAACCGTTTACACTACGTTAATCATAAATTACATATCTTTTTTTTCCATGGACCTACACCCCTTTCAATACAAACGGTCCATACCTATATAAAACCAAAATGTTAACAGTACTATCCTTGTATAAAATCAGTTCACCAAAGTCCATTCGACGGCAAAACACATTGTCAGCAAAAAGCCATTAACGCTCGAACGTTATCCAATTATCAGCGACATCCAGCTACCACCCCCCCGGCCGCCATCGCGACTGACGCAATTGCGAAGAAAACAGGAACGCGATCGGCTGGAAAACGTCTCGGCGCGCTATCGCGAGCATCGCCGCCGACTATCGGAATCTAAGGACGCGATTTGTCAGCGGCGTGCCGATTCATTATTAATATCGTATAATTTCGCTATGAATCAACTGGCGCGGGCCCGCGTATTATTCAGGCGGGACACGTGGCGCGAATCTCGTCATTATCCAGGCCGCGACGCGTCTCGCGGATAAATCGCGAGCGGATCGTGCCTGTTATTATTGCTCCGACGGTCGGCGCGCGTTTCCGAACGATTACGTGGCCCGGTGCTTCTGGGGCAAGGAATTTTCCATCGCGATCCATCGATCCGAGATCGTCGCCGATCCTGATCGCGATCCGCTTCCGATTTTCGTATCGCTAGATCGCTGCGAGTATGGTGCGAGTCGAACGATTATCGGGATGCATCCTTCCGATTTCGATGCGAGGGAAACATGATCGATCGGGATGGATCACTCGGTGTAATCTATACGTGATTTTTCTACTCTGCAAAAATTGGAACTTTAGGAACTCGGACTCTGATATGATAATGTTAATGAAAGTTTACTCTTTCAGTGATTGAGAGTGTCGGAGGGAACATTACATCTGTGGTCGTGTAGATATTGCATATTTTCGGCAGTTATGTATTGCATGAATATACTCAGATATGATAATTTTTTTAAAAAATTTACTTTTTCACTGATTCTACGATCTTGAGAGTGCTGAGGGCGCATTACATATGTGGACACGTAAATATTGCACATTTTTAACAGTTACATATTATCTGAACAAGCACAGTGGTCCATACATTGGAACATACATTCCTCATTTACTATTATTGAACGTTAGTGATAATAATACTTCTCCCAACGAACTTGAAAACATCACCACCTCTTACCATAGCCGATGCTTTAAAAAAAGTCGCCGCAAAAACCTGATAAGACAGAATCGCTTACACGCATTCCCCGATTTGCGCTCGTTTATCAGTACTAATTTCCAGCGACACATTCTGTGCGCAAGCTCGCGCCTTAATTCGCAGCTCGGCGAGATATCCGCTGGATCGGATCGACTTCGATCGATTTTTCTTTTCCTACCCCCCCCCCCCCCCCCCCCGTCCCTCCTCTATCCTCCCCGCTCTTTCCTTTCATTCGCGACACGCGCCTATCGCGATTAGCATGCGATCTGCATATTCACCCTGGCCGACTACTTCCCGTAGCTGTAAATAGTCGCCATTGTCACCGGGTGTCGTAAAATTCCGCAGGACCTCGGAAACCGATCGCCGGTAATTCGACGCGACTTTCAGCGAATCGGAATTGCACGGGCAAATATCGCACTTGACCTTTAAGCGCCTCTCAGGGGAATCCTGTCAATTCCACGGTGCTTTTTATCGCTTAATTCAAAGCTCATGTTTTCACAACAATTAATTTTTAATTATACCGCTGAACGTAGCTATCATTTTCTAGGTGTTGACTAGTAATATTTTTTTTTTATTTTTATATTACGCTAGGGTAAGGTAAGAACGTGATATCATATAAAATTGTAAAATTATTCAGGAAAATGTGCTGGACATTTGTTTATAGTATGAAACTTATAGGGTGTGAATTGAATGAATCGGAAAATGCGATACGAAAGACGACATTGTCCGACGTGCTGAAGGATTGTTCAGCGACAGTTTACGAAGTTAAGTAATGATATGCGTTGATCCATGCTGGCTCCGTATGTGTATGTGTGCGTCTTTCACGAACGTACAACTGTACCCGTTTCACGTCCTACGTACCTGGCATAATTACGAGATAAACGTATCGTTCGAGAGGTCACGGTTCAGATCTCAATCGAATGTTCACTTTCATATTATGTCATTCCGCGCGGCCTTGGCATACGCCGGGAAAACGTTAGGAAACCATTGCTACTTTTCACACATCCGCGAAACTCGTGTGTGCCAGCTATGTGAGAATCGAGCGCGACAAATTCTGAAGGACTGTCGCGTTACACGGCGGCAGGTTCGCTCACAATGAAAATTCCTCGGTGTACTTACGATAGAAATTCATTAAATAATGAACTGACAATGAGTCAGGAAAGAGTTTAGAAAATTACTATTTCTGTTTGGCCCCGTATTTTAATCGAGCTACTGTTGTGAAAACTAAAATAGTCTGATGTAACATCAGATTTAAGTATCCTTTGAAGTTGTTGGCAAGACAGTCAGTGATAACAGTCACGGTATTTAAAAAAATTCGTAGTTAATTACAGTGTCATTGATTTCATATTTTAACTATTTTACATTCCATAATTTCTAAGGCCACACCTTCGCTTTCTTTCAAACAGTGTTGCGTACCACACGCTTTTTTCTATAAAGGTTAACTAACCGTAAATTTACTGTCTTAAAAGAAACGTGGCTCAAGGCATTCCTTACAAAAACTTCTATGTATGGATCGGTCTCATTGTTCAAAACACGTACAACGAATACGCTAAGACCCCCTTCAATAAAACAGCCCTTCCTTGACCAGTCCCATACTCGGCAGTCATTACCTGACATATCCCAGATACACTAAAAACTCATCTATTCTCATCCTTCTGGAATGCACATGTTACTTGAGCCACCCAACCCTACCGAGGGTCAACCTCGTACCTTCACCCCTCTCCTTACTCTCTCCCTCGGTACTTGAGGAGTTTTCTTTAATTTTCCTACCGCCCACAAACGCGGACCTCTACCAATAAGAATATCGCAAAACCACCACCAAATCGTTAAGCTCCACCCATAATGTTTATTTATACCGCATACTCCCAGAGCGAGCGTCACTTACTTACAGACACTTACAGTCACTTTCAATCACTCTACTACACTACAGTCCACTACAATTATCAATACTCGTCTAGTCAGTTAGAACAACCATCACAAGTGTACACTTCCATCAAATCTTTATAACCTCTGTAAATTCTGTGTAACATAGTGTAAATATACCATTTATCAAAAACCTTCAACACAATTAAAATACCTTCACTCCGAGAAATCGGACTGCGGGAAGTCGCGAGCTACGCGACGGTACATTTGGTCCTTCGAGCCGGATACTCAAAAGTATCAACTGACATTTATCAAGAACGAGTAGATTCAAATCAAGTGACAGTGTCGTGTCATCTACATTCCATCAACAACAACAACGATCAAGGCAACTACCAAACGAGCGGTGAGACGAGCGAGCCAATCAAACAACACCGAAGGACTGCGTTTCGGTAAGCTCTGTAAGACAATCGCCAATTCTTTCCGGGCCACTTCCCTTTCTCACTCTGCCTAACCATGTCTCTTCCTACCATCACCGCACTCAAACGCCGACGTGGAGATATAAAAGCAAGAATTACCCGCTGTACAAATTATCTTTCGTCGGCTAGTTCTGCGCCAGACAGCGATTCCATTCAAGTCAAGGTAGAAGCATTAACAGAACATTTTAAAAACATTTACGCAATTCATGAAGAATTGGTACAACTAGAGCCTGAACAACACGAAACTCTTTCCAACGAGCTACATGCTCTGGAAGACGACTATCAAGCAGTCTTAATATTATCCAAAAAACTAATCCGCAAGGCTTCAATGGAGGCTTCAACCATCATATCAAATCATTGTCGAACAGAATCCCCAACAGTAACAACCATAGCACCGCGGATTAAATTGCCAGAAATATCCCTACCACGATTCGACGGCAGCTTCGAAAAATGGCATTCCTTCCGCGATCAGTTTATGGCAAGAATAGGCGAAAATGATAGCATTCCCACAGTCGACAAGTTGCAATACCTCCAAGCCTCACTGACCGGGAAGGCAGCACGCGCAATCGAGTCTATTGAGAATACAGCCGCTAATTACAAGGAGGCATGGGACATTCTAATCGCCAAATACGATAATTCGCGTAAGGCTATTCTGCAACATTGGCAGGTTCTACATTCAATTCCCAAATTACAACGAGACTCACCCGACGCTATTGACGAGCTGATAGATAAGATTCGACAACACATCCGTGCGATGAAAAGCTTAGGAGAACCGGTAGAGTCTTGGAACAGCAACCTGATATTTTTAATACTTAGTAAAATTAATAACAGTACGAGATTTCAATGGGAAACCACATTGCCAGATAGTAAAATGCCGCCATACACCGCATTGATAGACTTCTTAGAAAAACGTGGCAACTGCTCTGACAATACCCCCACCGAAGCAATCCACAAGGACTACAAGAAACCAGTACAGCACAACTTATCTCGTGCTAAAACATTTATGACAAACACCGGTCGTACAGGCAATCTCAATAACAAACCAATTAAATATCCATGTCCTATATGTAAGGAACAACATCGAATTTACCAATGTCAAAGGTTCCTCGCGCGTACAGTAGATGAACGACACCACGCCGTAGAACAGGCAATGCTATGCCCGAATTGTCTCGGAAAAGGCCATTCTCTAAAGGAATGCAGGGGTAGCACTTGCAGGGAATGTAATAAAAAACACCACACTTACCTCCACAAGAACGTACTCTCCAACGACAACGGGTCAGAAAAGACCACATGACTGACCGCTCATAAATCAAAGGTGCTTACGGCAAACATTTCAGTCGATGACATTCTACCTACGGCGGTGTTAAAGATCTTCGACAAAGAAAATCAACCCACATCATGCCGCGCTATTCTAGACACGGCTTCAACAACCAACTTTATCACCGACGAATTAGCATCAAAATTACAACTTTCAAAAACTACTTGCACCCTTCCCATCGAAGTTATCAGCGAACTGTCAACGGAGTCAACACACTCTGTGACGACCAAAATCCAATCTCGGTTAAACTCGTGGGAAAAAACAGCAAATTTTCTAACACTCCCATGTATTAACAATTCTATTCCTGACCAACCAATTGATAGGCATCTAATCGACATTCCTAAAAATATTGTTCTGGCTGATCCGGAGTTCCAAAAACCCGCACCAATTCATTTACTTCTGGGTGCCAGAACTACACTTTCCTTATTGTCGGTTGGTCAAATACAACGATCTTCAATACACCAAGACCTAATCTTTCAAAAAACCCTGTTAGGGTGGGTTTTGGCTGGACAATCAAAGCTTCAAACCAATGAAGCGAAAACAATATGCAATCTACTCAATATCCAACCAGACATAAATCGCTTCTGGGAACTTGAAGATTGCAACAACGCTAAACACCTCTCATCTGAGGAATCTAATTGCGAATCACATTTTCGCAACCACACACATCGAAATCAAGAAGGAAGATACGTCATAGCTCTTCCATTCAACGAAAATATCAATCGCCTCGGCGAATCGCGTACAACAGCTATGAAACGACTCGACTATCTAACAAGACGTTTCAATAAAAATCCACTGTTCAAACAACAATATTCCGACATTATTAAGGAATATATCGAACTCGGTCACATGATCAAATTAAATAACGATCCAGGCGATGGCTTCTATCTTCCTCACCATGCTGTAACCAAAGAAGACAGCTTAACAACAAAAATCCGCGTCGTGTTTGACGGTTCTGCATTGAGCACGTCGGGAATATCTTTAAACGATACCCTGATGGTAGGTCCAACAATTCAAGACGATCTGTTTACGATTCTCTTGAGATTTCGGACATTTAAGTATGTCCTTACTGCTGACATTGAGAAAATGTATCGGCAATTCATAGTCCGTCCAGCAGATCAAAAATATCAAAAGATATTATGGAGAGAACTCGACAACTCCATTTCAACATACCGATTAACAAGAGTCACTTTCGGGCTTAGTTCGTCACCATATCTCGCCATCCGATGCTTACATCAATTAGCGGAAGACCAAGGATCCACCCATCCTATAGCTTCAGCAATCATAACCAACGACCTATACGTAGACGATCTTTTGACTGGCGCAAACACTATCCCCGAACTCATACATCGCAGAGACGAAATCATCAGTCTACTCAAAACCGGAGGTCTCAATCTACGCCAATGCGCATCAAATTCAACCAAGGTATTGGCCGGCCTCCCAAACAGCGCCATCAATCTCAAGATTCAAGACAACGTCAATCACAACCCAACATTGAAGACGCTTGGAATTCATTGGAACTCAACACAAGACGCCATTATATACACAGTGAACAATATCGCAACAGACATTAAACCTACAAAACGCTCTATTTTTTCTATAATTTCCAGAATATTTGACCCTTTGGGTCTTTTGAATCCCACCATAGTAAAGATAAAGCTACTAATACAAGAACTGTGGAAGTTAAAATTAAATTGGGACGAATCTTTACCAGTTGATATAGCCACTGAATGGAACTCATACAAGAGCGAGTTATCGGTATTGAACGATTTAGCATTTCCACGTAGAATTCTACTCGATCATTTCACCGATGTTCAATTACACGGATTTTCCGACGCCAGTGAAAAGGCATACGGTGCATGCTTTTACATACGTACAGTTGACCGCGACAATCGAATTCAGGTAGTCTTATATTGCGCAAAATCAAGGGTCGCGCCAATCAAGACGGTTCAAACAATCCCAAGACTAGAACTATGTGCGGCAAATCTTCTCGCTCAACTTTACGAAGCACTGAAACGTGCTATAAACATAAACTTTTCGAAAACAATATTCTGGACCGACTCAATGATTGCTCTCCACTGGATCAGAACTCCACCACATCAACTCAAGACGTTCGTCGCAAATCGCGTTTCCTACATACAAAAACACTGTGATCCACAAAATTGGTCACATGTCCGATCCTGCGATAACCCAGCTGATTGCGTATCAAGAGGTCTTTCACCTTCGGCATTAATAGACTCTACTATCTGGCGAAGCGGACCGTCGTGGCTTTCCGGGGGAGAACATACCTGGCCCGAACAACAACTTCATCAAATGAGCGATTCGTCCGAAGTACGAAAACCAAAATGTTTCGTCACGAACGTAACTGACAATTCAATTCTGTCACGCTTCTCCTCATTTCTAAAACTACAACGTATAGTTGCACTCTGCCTACGTTTCAAAACTAAGTGTCGGACGAGATGGATCTCGATCGAAGAATTATCCCGCGCAACAAATACTATCCTTAGGCTGACCCAACACTCGATATTTTACGCAGAGATACAACAATTGAAGGAAGGAACCGAAATCGCATCAAATCCTATGTTGCAATTTTCATCTGCCTTGCGGTCAAGGCTGTTCACATTGAAGTTGTTAGCGATCTAACGACTGAAGCATTCTTGGCTGCACTAAAAAGATTTACGTCACGAAGAGGCATGTGTTCAACAATTTACTCAGACAACGCAACTAATTTTGTCGGGGCAAACAATGAGCTAAAGGATCTACAAACACTGCTTACTTCCACCCAACATAACGAAACGGTGCAAAAACATTTATCGGCATGCAATATTGAGTGGAAATTCATTCCTCCACAATCACCGCATTTCGGTGGAATCTGGGAGGCCGCGGTAAAATCATTTAAGTATCATTTGCGTAGAGTAGCTGGCAATGAATTATTCACATTTGAAGAATTAAATACTCTTTGCACCGAAATAGAAGCAGTCCTAAACTCTAGACCCCTCACTCCATTATCACCACATCCTGAAGACCTGGCTGCCCTAACTCCTTCACATTTCCTTATTGGCGATATTCTTGCAAGCGTGCCGGAAGCAGATTTTTCAGAAACACCATCCAACCGTCTCAGCTCGTGGGAACATGTCCAAAAGGTCAAACGCGACTTTTGGACACGATGGCAGAAGGAATACATAAACGAATTAAACATCCGTCGAAAATGGACTGCAGGGACGCACCCAATCAAGGAAGATTCAATTGTCATCCTGCGAGATGACAATCTTCCACCACTACAATGGCGCCTCGGACGAGTCACAAAGGTCTACCCCGGAAAAGATGACATCATTCGCACCGTACAAGTGCAAACCGCATCAGGCTTATTCGACAGAAGCGTTAAAAAACTAGCACCATTACCAGTGACCCTTAATTAATTACATGAATATCGATTTGTATCAATTGCCCTATTCTGTTCATTCGAATTTTGAGAACACACATTCTCAACCGGGGGAGTATGTTGCGTACCACACGCTTTTTTCTATAAAGGTTAACTAACCGTAAATTTACTGTCTTAAAAGAAACGTGGCTCAAGGCATTCCTTACAAAAACTTCTATGTATGGATCGGTCTCATTGTTCAAAACACGTACAACGAATACGCTAAGACCCCCTTCAATAAAACAGCCCTTCCTTGACCAGTCCCATACTCGGCAGTCATTACCTGACATATCCCAGATACACTAAAAACTCATCTATTCTCATCCTTCTGGAATGCACATGTTACTTGAGCCACCCAACCCTACCGAGGGTCAACCTCGTACCTTCACCCCTCTCCTTACTCTCTCCCTCGGTACTTGAGGAGTTTTCTTTAATTTTCCTACCGCCCACAAACGCGGACCTCTACCAATAAGAATATCGCAAAACCACCACCAAATCGTTAAGCTCCACCCATAATGTTTATTTATACCGCATACTCCCAGAGCGAGCGTCACTTACTTACAGACACTTACAGTCACTTTCAATCACTCTACTACACTACAGTCCACTACAATTATCAATACTCGTCTAGTCAGTTAGAACAACCATCACAAGTGTACACTTCCATCAAATCTTTATAACCTCTGTAAATTCTGTGTAACATAGTGTAAATATACCATTTATCAAAAACCTTCAACACAATTAAAATACCTTCACTCCGAGAAATCGGACTGCGGGAAGTCGCGAGCTACGCGACGGTACAAACAGATTCAAAGAAAATATAATAGATCTCATACTGTTCATGCTTACCTTTTCATTCAATACATTTTATAAACCCACGCAAAGGAATTCGTATAACTACACTGTACATAATCTTTTCTACATATATATAACTTATCCGGCCGAAAGTAAAAAAAAATAAAAATTTGGTAGTTAATGGGTTAAGTCAGTTTTTCACGAAAATCCTACTGATCTCTCGCTAGAACTAAACAGAACTCTTATCAAATATATTCGGATTAATAAGGGTCTAGTTCAAATTTGCCCCGTGTACGAATCTACCTGCACCTTACCTAAAATAAATTCCACCGTCTTCGAAAAAGATCATTTCGTCAGTCTCGTAGAAATCGATTTCCAGCCCATTGTCGCCGATCTATTCGTCGGCGAAGTTTCGAGCTCGGGATCGAGAGCGTTGTCTCGCTGCGTAATTGGCGCTGTTAAGTGTAACACGACGGTGAGCGCTTAATTAACGCGCGGCCCGAGCTTAAGCACGCCGGATATATCGTTAAATCGATAATTAAGTGCCCACGCCTGGCCCGATAGGCGGGTTCCGCGAGAAGAGGGATAAAAAGCGGGCGGATTAAGAGAAGAAAAGAAAATGGAAGGCGATCGACGCAAGAAAATCTACGCTTGTCGACGCATCGGAATTGTTTGTCAAGCGTCGACAGTTATTGTCTATCGGCGCAAAAACAGAAGGAAAAGTCGACCCCGTACGCACGCACGCACTCACACGCGCGGAAAAGTCGGACGCGAATAATGAAAATTATCGCGTCGGCGAAGGTCTTGGCGGAATTTGCCTTGCTTACGTTTTTACCGGTGTCAGTGTGTGTGTTCCGGAGCGTGGGACGCGATAGTGTGAGCGTGTGTGGTGTGATTGGCTCGAAGATCGTTTAGCAGATTGCGTTTTTGTTGCGTAGATTTTAAATTTTTGTAATATGTTGGTTCGACTGCGTTCTTTGATTTTAGATGAAAATTATTGGCGAGAATTTTTTAATATTCATATAGTTCGGTAGTAATATAACTATAAATAGGTTTAGTAATCTTTAGAATTGAGCTTAATATAGGCGAAATTAGGAGACAATTGAATTACAGTATTGTCAGTATTCAGGGGGATTACGTCAATCATTTATTTTGAATCATATACTGGGATAATTATCGTCGACTGCGATACAGTTATCTTTAAACGAATTTGCCTTACAATTCATTCAGCACGGCCATTGGCCTTTAGTAACGAGAAAATTGAATGAATGATGCAACTGTAATGGCAAGGCCGAATGATGTAACTATTATATTGCGAACTTCATTACGTCTGAGTCGATAATTATAATAAAATCATCCTGAAATATAATTACATCCTTAAATATAGAGTCATCCTTGAATATATTTCTACCATTAGTATACTAATTACAAAAATCATTTTAAAACAGAGTTGAATTATTCACCCAGTACTCATATCATACAATGGATATCCTTACCTCCGACCAACCGTCTTAACGAACAAAATCCTCAAAAAATAATTTCAAATCCTGTCTCAACGCCCATCCCACCAAAAGACAGTAGGTCAACTTCCAGCCCTCAACAATTCACTCCCAATCACACCCTCCTCCTCAACCGCATCCAAAACCATCCCATCTCCACCTTCCCACCTCCTCCGCGACTCCCGAAACTCAACCCGATCAATCTTCAACCATCGCTCGAATCTCCCGCCTCCGCGAACGGGGCCACGCACGTGTTATCGATTTCTCGAGTGTTAAGGTGTTAAAGTCCACGCGAAAGAAGTGAAGCGTACAAAGTGAGCGGTCTCTCGCCGCTCGAGTAATCGTCGTCGGTATGTGTTCCATATGTGTTTAACATACGTTTACGCGCTCCCATACGGCACTCGGGCCGCGCACTCTGTTCGCCACGCATACTTACACACACTTACGCACGCATGCTTCTACACGCATGCGGAGGATAGGTGTGCGCGAATTACCTGCGGAACGGACACAGGTGGTGAGACACACACACACTCTTGCTCGGATTGCGTACAAGGCGCACCCAGCCGACGCTCACTTTGTCACCGAGGCCTCGTTTAAGGCCTCAGGACGGGAGGGGAGGGGAGGGAGAAAATGCGGACCTTGTATTTTGTTCAGCTACCCGCGATTGTCGCCGGCGTGGGAGGAGGGACTGTTGGGGTTGATGGAATTTTGTGGCTGATTAGAGAGATTATTTTCCGAGTTTCTGGTGGTAATGGTTTTGTGCATGTAATGGAGATGTGACGTGATGTTTGGTAGGAATTTTAGTTATATTTTTTTGTAACATATGTAATGCTATTTTGTATGTTGAATGATATTACCATTATACAATTGTATACATGTATATTCTGTTGGTATTGTTAATATGAGCACAGGTAGGATATAGCTACTGTCTCATTGTCAGTTGTATACAATGCATATTCAGATTATACTACTAAGAGTATTAATCGTGATTTCTTTCGTAATCGTTAGCAAATGTATATCGATATTCCAATCTGTCGAGCGACTAGAATATGACATTGCCCTTTAACAATTTCCAATTACTTACTTATTGGCATTTAACAACTACGAACAAATTTCCAGCGATTTACCCTCTCCGAACTAAGTAAGAAATAATTATAATAATAAGATTACCATTTTACGACATACTCAGTACCCGCACACGCTATCGGAGTAATATATCGCCGATAAACGGCTAATTTGCTTGAAGATGCATAAATTTGATGCGAGTATTCCTCATTTATGCCGCGAAATAAGTGCAGAGATAACGTTCGTTACAATAAGATTACCACCGCCAGGTATGCCGTCATTTACATACGTACATGCGCACGCCTTGCAATTGTTCAATTTTATTTACGCCTTACCTGCACACCGTCGCACACAATCGAAATGTTCCATTGTTCCGATCACTTTAATTTTCGATGCGACGTCATTGGGAAATTTGAGAAAGATAATAAAAATAATGACATTTAAATGAATACACTTTAAGCTAATGGATAGTACAGGTTTCCATCGAAAATTTCAAAATATAATTACTAGAAAAGTAAGTCATCTCTCAACTTAACTTGCAATTTTTTCGAATCGCTCTGAACAAAAAGGAATATTTGCATTCCTTCCTTAGCCACGTCAGTTTTTAATAGATCGTTGCGTCATCGAAAGATGGGCAGAAAAAGAGGGAAAAAAATAATTATAACAGTGAAATTAGTGCCATTGAAGGCGGCCATTAGCGGATTACCATTAATCGCGTGCACACATCGCTTGCTCGCTTCTAATTACGTTGGGATGCCGTAAGTTTACGGCGACGCTCAATAACTAATAAACGGTAATGGGCGTAATAAAATTCCGGTAAACGCTTAGGCACTGTCTGCATACCGCGAGAGTGCCCGCGGAAAAACTATAAAAGTGGCGACGACGAAAGTTTCCTTCGACGCTCCGTCAATTTCAGCGAACGAGAAGACAGTGTCCTGTGCTTAGGAGGTTAGAAGTAAATCGTATCGGTCGACAGTTGCATATGAAAGGTCCGATACAGTAAATATAAATAAAAATCCGTATACTGTAATGTACAGCTCTTTGTTATAAACGGTAATATATGAAAAATAAATATCCTAAAAACCATATCTTATATCTCAATTAATGTCTATATATTTCTTCATTTAATGTAGCTTGGCGAAAAGAATTATCAATTAAATACTATTTAGAAAGAAGGTAGTGTGTTATATAAGCTTATATGCCAACTACGAAGCATGAATACACCTACGAGTGAAAAATAAAACAGTCAACCACCCTCTCCAATGACCAACACAATCCTGTAACAAGCGTTACAACGCAACGTACACATTAGTCACTGTCTAACACTGCAGACGTCCAGTGAAAAAAGTTTCTTAACAGCTGCCGATCTTCTCGTACATAAAATGTTGGCCCGATGTCGCCACACGAAATTCGAACTCTGAGGTCACCCCGTTTTCTGACTAGGCCGATTTGACTTTTTCGACGCGCGGCAGGAATGCCGAATTTAATGGAATCTTACCGACAGGCTGTAAATCCTCGGACGAAAGCCGATCTCGCTGACCCTGATTGGACCAATGGCGACTTGCTTAATTCCCATCTAGGAGCGGGCCACGGCGACAGGAATTATTAGCCACTTATCACGCCAAATATATGAAGACCCGGCGTCGATTTATTTTACTGTTACCGCCGCCAAGGTGAATCTCGGACTCTGGTAAGCGGCCACGCCGATTTTTTTGGGAGAAAAATCTTCCTATGGAGGGTTGCACCGAGTGCGAAGACGTAATTCGAGTGACCTTAAGGTTAGAGATACGCAAATTGTCAGAGGATTCGTACGAAATTTGGACCGTTTATTTTGAAAGTGTTGTAAGTCATAGGTACAATTCTTCTATGAGATATATAATTTATGCTTAACGCGGTGTAAACGGTTTATTTATGCGACAGTTCATTTTTTTAAACGGTCCATTTGTTGGCTGAGATAGTAATCTGAGCTTTGGGAGTTTTGTTTAGATTGTGATACAAGGTTTCGGTATTTCTGAAGAATTGAGTGTTAGATTCGGTGAATATTCATTTCGTTGTTAGTTGTATGTAGCTGAGGGTAATTAAATTGGCAGGTTAATGATTGCTAGCGTTTCGAAGTAATTTCTTATGAGGTTGTTACTCTTGGAGGATGTTAATCTATTCGTAACAGGATTTATGTTTCTTGCGGTTCTCGCGAACGTGCGAAATTTTGTATTTCGTGAACGTTTACCGTATGTTAGGTTCGATGAGAGGAGACGCGATGAATTTCTTGTTTTACGAATTTCGCAGATAATTTTTCTGCCATCTTCCCGGTACACATTAATCTACTGTCTACGACAGTTTCTACGGTACTCTTTCGGTCTGCTTGTACCTGTTGAGAAACGGCGTGGCACTTCTGAAATATTTTCAGATCGCATCAAACGGATCGCTAGTTAATTTTCTGCTTTTAAAAACGAATATCTTCCAGTTAAATCAATTACATTATTACAGTTCCTGTATTGTCTAATTGTAAGATCACATCAGCAGGTATCTGTAATCTAATTTAAATTCCCGAATCATGCATCCACTGTATCCTGAGTCAATAGAAACAAATATATATTTCCAACCGAAAAAAATATCGGATCAATCTGTAATCCTTTATCCAATCACACTAATAGTACTATATGGTATTGTATTGTATATCATTGGTGAGATGAATTTATTGTCACTTCCCAGGGACTAAAATTATACATTATGTAAAATTTCGCGTCGCGTTAAGTATTAATGGTCGGCCAAGGCTTTTGCCCAATATAAGAAGTCGATGGTTTTTTGACTGTAACTGCGAGACTATTGCACTTAGAAGGCTCCGTCTGCGATTTTTGTGATCCTCTTTTGATCCTCTTTAACCATGTATAAGCACAAGTCGATCCGCCGACTTTCATTTTTTGGCCGAAAAAAACGGCAATTCTAACGTCTATGGTTTATGAAAAAGATTAGATATACGGGATGGAATTAATTGGTAATTTTCATATGAATTGTCACACGCTCCATTTCTCGGTACCAACTTATAACCTTCACTGTAAAATCAGTCTTTTTACTTATTAATAGATTTCCTCTTTGATTTTACATGTTGGATTTGGACATCGGAATTTAATCAACCAAGCTGCCAGCTTCTGACATCGCAAATCAGACTGTATGCGTGTACACTGAGCAATGCAATGCAGTTTAATCAGTTGCACCAAAGTAATCGAAATGGAAAGTGATATAAGCGTTATTATAGTACACCAGTGATTCTATTGATAAGATACAATAATTAATACCATTATATTCGATTATTATATATACAAATACCTATTATTAAGGAAAATGGAATGTATATTATTCAATGGTTTTACAATATACCAGAAATTAAACCAAAATTAGCGTTCACTGTTTAATTTCCTAACCCACCTATTCCCCATCGCCGTTTACAATAGATATAAGTCCATCGTTGTTCATTTCGGGAAGTTCAAGATCCACAAAAGAATAGTTCGAGAATGGCAAGATAATCAGACACCATCAGAACACAGGGGAAGCCATAAAGTCCATAAAATATATGGTAAGTATTGTTAAAGAATACTACAAGTGCAGAAACGCCATAGGAAACCCATTAAAAATGATAGGAATTAATTTTAAGTTAGATAGATAAGAATACTAGCAAAAACCATAAGTACATAATAAGAAAACCATAAGCTACACGTACAGTGTCAGTAAAAGCAATCAGAATTACAAATATCCTATGGGAAGTCTATAGAATACGTAAAACGAACGAGAAAGGAAAATTGGAACATAGAGAAGTAGAGAGAATTGGGCAAGATTTTGAAAATGTTAATCGTCACGCTTGACTGAACACACCGAGTTTCGTAGTGCCACCTCTTCGGTACTCCTATGTTCCTGTTAAATCGTCCGATTTTGGGTAAAATTTCGCAAAGTTCGCTCGTCACGCTTGACTGAACACGCCGAGTTTCGCTGTGCCACCTCTTCGGTACTCCTATGTTCCTATTAACTCGTCTGATTTTGGTCAAAATTCTGAAATTCTTAGTCGTCACGCTTGACTGAACACGCCGAGTTTCGCTGTGCCACCTCTTCGGTACTCCTATGTTCCTATTAACTCGTCTGATTTTGGGCAAAATTCTGAAATTCTTAGTCGTCACGCTTGACTGAACACGCGGAGTTTCGCTGTGCCACCTCTTCGGTACTCCTATGTTCCTATTAACTCGTCTGATTTTGGGCAAAATTCTGAAATTCTTAATCGTCACGCTTGACTGAACACGCCAAGTTTCGCTGTGCCACCTCTTCGACACTTCTATGTTCCTGTTACTTGGTCAGATTTTCGACATTTTAACGCTTGACTGATTCCAGTCCTAACCGAGACTTTAACATTTTTCGCCCCATCGTATATTTGATGATTTCTCGCTATTCCCATAGAGTTTTCTATCAAAATGGAATTCTCCACGATATGAGATGAATAGAAGAGTCGCTTGCCTTCTTCTCCCATCGCATTTCCATGTGATCCCATAAGATTTCATCGAAGTTGGTGAACTTTGTTACAACGGAAAAAGACATGGTTTCGGCGAGGGATATTGGATATATGGGATCTTATAACTAAGTAATTAGAGAACACAGAATTTCGTTTAATACATATATTGTAACGAAAAATAGTATACAGTAAAAATGTTTCTTACATAGTTATAATCTAATCCCTATACAATACTTGTACTTTTCGCATACACGCTACATACATACTACTCAGACCACATACATCCATACGTACAAATTCTTACATAATAATTATCTTTAATAATTTAATATTAATATAGTTGCAAAGGTATATAAGCAACACACTTAAAACTGTCTTGAAACGCGTCAGAAGCTTGAAGAAAATGTATGATGGCCGGCCGAAGGTGTCGCAATTCTCATCACTGTCTACGTCATCGTTCTCGCACGTCTGCCACCTTAAACGATCATCCCGATGCGTCCGATGCATCCGATGCACCTGTCTTGAAGGTAGACCAAGGAATCAGAATCCGGATGATCGCCTGACGTCACGAACTTCATTCCACTCGACTTTTCGGTTCGTCGAATGAAATTAAATCGTCTTCGTATTGTGACTCGGCCTGCATTGTTCCGACGTTACGTTATTCGCTTCTGAGAAGCGGTTGTCACGCTTGTTTTTTATTAACGGTACGCTTTTTACGCACATTTTTCTTCGCCGGAGATTTACGTCTGGGGGTGAAGGTGGCCGGCGGTTTGCCCATATTTTTTTCTTTCATTGATGGATGGTGGCCTGTATGCAGGGACAGTGTTTTGGTGCTGATGTGCGGGGGAATTAAATCAGCTTTTTTTGCGAGATTTGTAGGCGATACTTTGTGATAGTGATCTGTCATCTGTATTGATTCTGTGTTATTACATAATTCGTATTTGTATTATACATAATATTTGACGTAACTGCTTCGTCTAGACAACACATTGTATGTACTGTTATGAGGCTATAAAAATATGTAGGAATATGGTTTATGTCATATCAGCGAATTTACAGTAAAATTATAACAATATGATACAATTAGAATATATAAACCGTTTATTTCGAAAGTGGTGTAAGTCCACAATTTAAAAAAAATTAAATATCGCATAAATAAAAAGTTTAATATACGTATTTCAATCGCCTTACACTTAACGTACACAAAATCATACATGATCGACGCCAGAACATGCATACATTAATCCGCAGGAACATTGCCGATTCTTCGCGCATCTTGTCTGACCGCACACGAGTATTCCGTCCTGCATCGGAGCGAGAGGCGTAACAGAAAAGCGAACGGCGTGGGTGATGGCACCTCTGAGAATCGAGGAGGAAATCAGCGGCGCCAATCACGATTTCCTGGATATCCACTTTAACACCTGCTAGAAAAACCGCAGCGAGCGCCTCGGAATCCACTTAAGGAAAACCCGTCGATTGGTCAGCGAGGCTGGCGTCAACCTCGGCGGAAGGCGAAAAATATTCATCCACGCGCGTGCGCGCGCTCGCGCTCATCGCGATAATTCATTCGCTTCGGGGAGGAAAGTTTATTCATCCGCCGATTCGATCTGCTTTCCTACGTTAACGGCTGCGGCTGATGCATACATCTGACGGTAACTGTGAAAGTCGCCTAAGACAGAAGTGGAATTAATGTAGTCGTTAACTCGGTTTCGATGAAAGAGTGATGATACTTTCGGGACGAAGGACCATGTGATAATTATAAAAAAAATAGTTCAAGTAAAAGTAATGACTTTCTTTGATTCCTTCATAATAATTCGGTTTGAGATATCGAAAGGAATTACTTTAATTAAAATAGGTTTGACAGGTCTATGTATATATGAAACTACTTTAAGTTTTGGAAATTATTTATTTGAAACGATTTAACTATTGGCGCTCAGAAAGTAAGTGCTTCATACGTGTCATTATATATGAAAGTCGTGTAAGTAAAAAGAAAAAATTGTATTAATTATATTACTGAAAGCGATGTAAATCATAATGAGCGATTGATTTAATTTTCGCCAATTTGAGGATGATCAGCTGTTGGTGGACGAAAGTTTCGCGAGGATGCCAGAAAGGATCGATTCCTTCAAGGATGCCGACCAGCGGGCTCGGGTCGCAGAAATTTATCGCGTGATTTATAACGTTGATCCGCCGATTTTATGGATCCTCTGTTCTTGGCGCAAGCGTTATAAAAGATGACAGCTGATAAGCAGGCGGACGTGTAGAAATTGGCGATGGGCCGAGAGTGTGTGCGAGTGTCTGTCAGGTGCAAAATTGTGTCGTCGTCCTGTCGTGCGATGCGCACGTTGACACAGATTAAAGTACAAATTTATTTAAACATTTCAACGCTCCTGTAGAAATATAAATGTAATGCCACAAAAATTAAAACAATTCTAATATAAAATATTTTATTCCGCAATGTCTGCTACTTCCTATATTCAGCAGAAAAATACAATATATTGCAATTAGATAGATTAAGGCAGTGTAACGATGTAAGGATTGTATATAATATAATTAATATAATTAAATATATAATTATGCCTTTTTGCCAATTCGGTCACTGTAAACTTGAGAGAGAAAAGGAAAGGATAGTATATTTCAAAAATCGTTTCCTCCTGGTATATAATGTATAATATAATATAATGTATAATTAAATGTACATGCCACACCTTCCCACCAACTCTCAAACAAACGAAAAACAAAAGATTTCCACACATCGGTACACATACGTTCTCACAATCCCGATCATTCCCACTCTTTCAACTGTAAAATATTACAAATCGCAGAATGCACGTAGCCTACATATCCAGCTCGCATTCCATGTACTCCCCAACCGAACTTAACGAGTACATAAAACCTACATCCTCCTTCTCCGTTTCACTTCCATCTAACGTATCAGCTACCGTCGTACAATATCACTAAAATATAAGCGTCGGTAACGCAATACAAACAAGATCAGCCGGTCGTAAAAAAATTGTTGTCCGCGCTCTCACACCATCGGCGGTTGTCACTGTAGATATACCGATACGTGTGCGACGGAGCGTGCGTGTAGGTGAGCACGTGTATGGTCACATATGAGCATGCAGGCACGATCGAAAGTTTCGTCGCGGTAGAAACGAGTAGTCAAGGATGTCCAGCGTCGTTACAAGCTGTACCGGCCCATAATGTGTCGCAATGTCCATCCGACGACAACGACGCCGACGTCATTGGCGTCCAGGCTGAACACGTAGACCTTAACGAACATCCGTTCGATTCTGGTCGACCTAATCGGAACGCTGTCATTACGATCATCGGCTCGACGGCGAAATGTGCCGGATCGATCTTGATCCTTGGCATCGGGATTTAGCTCGATCGATCTCGATTTTGTGAAATCGAAATGGAAATCGGCGCTAAGTATAAACATAGCGTTGATCGGAAGAATTATGAATTTGAGTACTTTTTAAAGAGTTTGGAAATGGTTAGGGGGGAAGAGGTGCTAGGTTGTGAGGTGTAGGTGGTGATTTTTGATTTTCAAGTTTTCGATCAATTTTTTCGGTGGAGAGAGTGGGTGGTATAGAAAGTACGGTTTAAGTAAGATGTATGTTGGGTTCGTCGATGGTAGGATCGTTGTAATAAGAATATTCATAAATTGTTGGGTCCTCTTCAGCTGTTACATGTTAATATTAAAAGACACATTCGTGAAAATTTGAACAATTCTATTACTTATATTAATTTAATTGTATGTTTGCTACTTACAAGGAAAGGGTTTCCTATAATTTTGGTGGTATATAACTAGTAGAATTAAATAAGGAACATATTGAAAGTGAAACTGAACATTTTTTTATATAGTTAATCATTTGATTTAGGTGACACTTTAAGTAAGATGTTTTTATGACATTCGACGCGGGTTTATGAGATGTGAGTTTCTGATTTTAGGTTTTGAGTTATTAATCGAATGGTAAGTATCGGCAAGAGTTCAGAGTCATTACAGCGAAAGGTTAGGGAAGAGTTTAAGTAAGATTTCTTTTACGATTTTCGGCCAGTTCGAAAGATTAAGTAGTCTAGCTTCCTTAATCGATCTCGATTTGTTACGGGGAGGAGATTTTTGCCTTTGGCAGGGAGGGAAAATTGGTAAGATTGATCGTGTCACTTTTTTGGGCCCCGGGTGATTTAGATGATTGGCCCGGCCGCTAATTCACTGATTTGTCATATTTGACGGATGTTTAATTCATCGAGCAGAAGAGAAACCCGCTCGGTAACGGTTTCGAAACCGATTCGTTATATAAATTTGATCCTGCTCGCTCCGATGCCTCCCTACCGGTTTCGGGACCGTTAGTTTCAATTAGATCCCTGTCAGTGTACAACCTTCGGCCGGGAAAACTTGCTGAAATTTTGGCTGCGCGCGTAGAATAATAAAATATACTGTGAACATAGAATAGCCAGCGATCTCATTTCAAACTTCTGTTTTCAACGGTTTTTAAGCGAACAATTACCTTTAATAGATAGAAGTCAATTTTTACTCCGGGTCTATGATATTTTATTAGTTTCAGATGAGAAATGGCAATAACGTTGAAATGTTGCTGGTTTTTTTAAGAATGTCCCACCAAAGCTAAAAAAATTAAAAAAATCAGAGATTGTTATTGGTAATTTGCAAGCTTATTTTCTGATTGTTTTTGTGGTTTTCGCTTTTGTACTATCTGGCTTTTCTATTTCAAAGTCTAAAAAAGATCCTGAATGTGTGCACCATCATTAGGTGTACCTCTGATATTTTTTCCATAGTACAGATGTAAAGTTTAAACTTTACACAAACGTCCCACTTAGCCCACTCAAAATTTAATTTGGTTTTGGAGCACTCTTCACCATCGCATCCGTCTGTACCCTTTTCATTCACCATCAAACGTGCATTAATTACATAAAATTCGATTCCGACCCAGTAAAGGAGTAATTTCGCAAAAACGACGTTCACTCATTCAATTTTCTGTCTCGCCACCCTGAGCAAAGTTCGCTTTTCGAAACGTAGGATCTGGCGAGCTCGGGAAAAGCTCGTAGGAAGGAAAGGAAGCCGAGGGAAAAGGACAGTTCTCGATGGTCGGATTCCGCGGGTGACTGGAGGTAACGAATGCTTGGAAGGCCGACGACATTTCGAGCCCGCGTACAGGGAGTTGCATCATCGACAGAAACCAGATCGACGTCCGCGCAGGAAAATCAGTCCGTGGAACGTCGCTTTTCGTCCCGGCCCTCGAGATCTCGATCTCGATCTCGATCTCGATCCCGATCGCGTTATGAAATTTTCACTCAGAGGCCGACCTAACGTCGGAAAGCGACAAACTCCTGCACTTACTATCGTTTGTTTAATTGACACCAGATATGCCAGAGTTCCCCTTCGATCGTTTATTTATGGAAACCGGAGGAATGTGGAGAATTGTGGGCATTGCTGCGTTCAGATGCTGAATGCGTGCGATCGGACACGTTTTCCCTAGGCGTAGGTCGACAATTTTTTACTGAGTTGAAGGTGGGATTCGATATGCGGTTATGATTTAGTAATGTCGCCCGATTGGCAAATAGGGAATAAGGGAAGGTGTTTAGCGATATCGTTTATTTTTAATCGGCCGACACGCGTCAAATGCCAAGGTGCGCAGCTGGAAATTAATCGAATCGGTTTTATTGAATAATAATGTTGGTTAAGTACTCTTCTTGCGAAGAACTTGTACTTGAAAAGAGAATATACACTCTTGAAATTTAATATACCCTCTAAAATTAGCGATATCATTTATTTTAAAACGGCACGCGCCAAATACCATGGAACGCAGCTGGAAATTAACTGGTTAGGTTTTATTGAATAATGAAGCCGGTTAGGTACTCTTCTTGCGAGGAATGATTTCAACTGATACCTGATGCGTGATTTTGCGGGAGTGGGCAGTGGAAATACTTCTGTCACGTCATCTGTATTCATATCTCAGCGTAGACGTTTCACAGAATGATCGTAGGTACTGCGAGGCGTGAAATGGAAGGTACGAGGAACGTCACCTCGCATAGCAGTGGCTCGCATCGAAGGAAGACAACATCTGCAGGGTCACTGACGGGTCCATGGTCTTTCATTTTTGCATTCTTGCATCTTACATCGTGATATGTTACGTTGAAAATCGTCAAAAGTTGTTCAAAGTTTATTTTTCTAAAATTAATGATTCTTCAAAGTCTATTTTTCTAAAACTAATAAAAAGAAAGAAAAACATTTCTGTTTATTCTAAAAATTCACTCTGATGTAAATCGATGTTCCTGTGATGGATCATAATCTATCACTGGCAATCTAAGGCTTGAATTATAATAGAAAGAAGTTGAACTTCTATCGAGAGAGAGCAACGTAACGAAAATCGTAAATATCTCATATAATTCTACATTTAATCAACGTATTAGAACATTTACTTACTCAAATAACAGATTTTTATTCTGACTATTTTAATTATACTGTTATAATTAAAATAGCACTTAAACACGCCAAACCCTGCATCCTCCTCCATCAGTTTCCAACAGATACCACCAAAAATTACGCAGATCTCATTAGCCAGAAACATTCAACGATCATCAAATTAGCAAACCTGAACACAGAGACCTAAGAATCGGAGTTCATCGCAGGCAGTCGCAGCCGCGAAACGTAAAGAACGAACGTCAGCTGGCATAGCATTGGCTGGAATCGAAGGAAGGCGACTGCGACAGGGTCAGAAGGAGGCCTTATGCGTTCGTACGCGTCTCATGAATGTCTCGTGCCCTCGGCTCGCCATTCATTAGAGTCTCGAGCCCGGACGAGGAGCAGGACGAGCAGGACGAGGAGCAGGACGAGGAGCAGGACGAGAGAGAAGTGAGCGAGAGCGTGCCCATTACGAATGCATTGGATAATAACGCGGTGTGGCACGAGCCATAAGGGGATCTCCAAGACGGCGGACTACTCGAAACCGCGCGATGCACCGGCTGCATCGAGAAATAAGAGCTGCCAGACTGCATCCGCCGCCTTCCAGGACTCGCTGTCGAGGCAGGATCAATCCTGAGTCCTTTGCCCGGTCACGATACTCATTGCTAACTGGATCGGTTGAGCGGTTGATTTCGTAGGAATTGAAATGTAATTAGGCTTAATCTAGAGTACGTATGTGTACGTAAAGGTATGTACGTGAATTGTAATCGAACGTAAAATAATATTTTTACGATTTTTATCTTGTATTGGAAATATAGGTGCTCCTATCTCACTACATTTGATTTGAGAATTAATAGTAATGAACAGAATTATAATATTATCTTATTAATTCTTATTTATTTTGATTATTATTAATCAAGTGTTATTTATAAATTTATTTAAAAATAAATTGTAATTAAAAATTTGTAATTCAATAATAAAAATCAGAAAAATATTAATATAGAGAGATTTCATTATGAATGTACCTATATACGCTATATGTATGGTAATATCAGAAACAACTCAAAACCGGAGTTACAGACTATGGTGTCCATCGCGACACCTTTCCAGCCTCGCTAAATACTCATCCTCATCGTTATCACAACGCAACAAGTACAAACGGGTAGAAAATAATTTTGTAACCATCTCCCTCTCAATTAATATCTCTCCTTTGTCCCCGGCTGACAATTAGGTATTCTCGTCTCGCTCCTCGCCGTGGCGAGCTTTCGAGCGTCGAGATTGCATCACGATCGAAATCTTCAAATGGACTTGTCCGATCGGAAGAACGCTCGCTCGCTTGCGCGCGCGCGCGCGTACATGCGAGCGAGCGTGTATTTATGCGCGGCGCACGAAAGACGGCAAGGTCGGGCCGGCATTAATAAAACAAACACAATGTACGACGCAATTCTGCATACAAGTGGCCTGCCCGTCCCCGGGGCGACGGTTTCCACGTACGATCGACAGCTACCATCTCCGGAGAACGATGGGGAACCGATGGATACCGAGAAAGTTTCGACTCCTTTACTCCTTTCCTACTCTTCGCTCCGTTCTTGCCACGCGTCCCCAACTGACGCTCGATTTTTATGTACCGATCAATTCTCACCTTCGACGATGTGAATCCGACCGTTTATTTTGAAAATGTCCGTTGAAGAAAATATTCGGTCGGCAAGAAAGTATTTTCGCGGTTGATATTGGTTAATTTAAGGTAGGGAACAAAGTGGAAAATGTAATATTGGTTAAAGCCTATTATTTTCTATACAAATATGTAGAAAAACGGATACTACTTTCTTGCCAACCTAATGATGATGATGTGTTCACACAATTTGCGATTAGTGTACATTTTGTATTTATGTGATATTTTCTTTTAAATCGACTTACATCACTTTGAAAATAAACGGTCCATTTGCCATTTATATACAGTTGATGTCTGCTATTTTGGAATATTATATGGGTTGGTTGATAGTTGGATTCTTTCTGTTCATTGTTCTAATGTCGACTTGAGACTGACCTAATCGTTAACAGCGATTTTGCTATTAGTTCATATTATTATCAGAGGTACGCAAACTGAACTGAACAATAAAATAATGATCAATTTCCTCTATCGATCTTCGACTCGTCAACTCATTCAGTACTCACCGCGACAATCTTCTCTCTTCCATATTACAGAAATTGAGCGTAGACTGCAATTCCGCGGCTTCCTCAATAAAAATGGCGGCATTCCTCAATCCCGCGGGCCAATCTCGCAATCAGCCTGTCCATTCCCGCCGTCGGAGGATCAACACGCGGCCGGACATAAAGCGATCCTCCCCCGTGCGCGGCATTAAAGGCGAACATCTTTACGATCCAGAAAAGTCGCGCAATTTGCTGCGCGGCGACCGGTCGCGATTCGCGAATAGAGCCTGAAATGCGCTCTGTCGCTGAAGGAATCCGTGGGCGGCGGGGACTAATTTCGCGCGATACGTGACGTTAAACGGTGCCCTGACGTTAAACGAGCGGTACAAGCGTGAGACGTAAGTTCCGAAGGTCCCGGGGATGTCGGACGTTCGGGACGACAGGACCCTGATTCCTGTCTTCCGATCCTGAGGATCCTGTTTCGTCACGGGCCAGGACCAAAGGCCGCGCCCAAACTCTCTTCAGCTTTGGTGCGCGTTCTTTTATTTCGAAGTATTCCATTAGACTGTAATACGTGTTTGCGGAGCGTTTAATATTGGAATGGAGTGTGTTATGTTGGAGTGAGAGGAATTAGTAATTCTGAGGGGTTGTTAACAGTGGAAAAGTATGGATGAATTTTCGTTGACTACACTGTAAACGATTTTTGTAATTTTTAATTTGGATTTAAAACCGTTTCATATATATGAATAGTGTTTTATACGATTACTTCTGGAAAAAATGAGAGAAGCTAAGCGGATTTCAGAAAATTACAATCTTACCGTTCTAAGTACTATACTTTATTCCCTATTCCAAGAGAACTGAGAATCATAATTTTTTGTTAAATCTATACAAAATCATGGATATATATTCACCACACGATCATTTATCAATAATATTATTCCTGCAATTCGCATTTGCAGAAATCACAAATAAAATTTCAATCTCTATTACACTCAATTCATACATAGCTAATCTTACATAAAGTCTACTTTATGCATCATATTAATTTTACATAAACCATTGTTAACATTCCAAAAATGCGCACTGGCTGAATCCGACAATCAGAGCAGTTACTTTCCTTTCGACGACGCGCGACTCACGAGCGTACCTCGTCTACGTAATAATTCATATTAACTTCCGTTGCCAAGCGAAACGGAAGTCGAGTGCAAGTCATCGGTGGTATATGGCGAGCTTTAAGGTCTGCGGGCAACCGAGCAAAAGGTCGGCCACGATCCCGTGTCGTCTGGCTTCCGTTTACCTCGAGCCGATCACGATCTGCACGATGCAGGCGGCCATTCGGGAGGGGAAAAAAAATTCTAAGAACCGACGAGAACGAATATCGGACTCGAATTTGTCCCCGTCATTTTTACGGCCGGCATCGATATCGTGCACGATCGCTTATTGTCGACGGAAATATGTTAGTAGATCGCTTTTAGTATCGTTCTCATTGAATTATCAAATTATATTATTTATTTGATATTATACATTTTTATTTAATTGAATTAAATTTTGTCATTTTTACGGCTGGCGTCGATATTGTGCACGATCAGTTATTGTCGACGGAAACAAGTAGCTGGATCGCTTTTTATATTGTTCTTACTGAATTTGAGAATGACATTGCTGGGTTAATACCATAGGTTTTTATATAATTAGATTATATTTTGTGAAGATAAGTACGTAAGTCGACATAAGCGAAAAGGAGAGTTAAAAGTTTGATTAAAAAATAAATTCATCTTTAAGAGTTGATCTGAAATCAGAACGAAGAAGCAAGTTGCAGGTTTATAAACACAAAACAATTATCCATACATGTATACATGAACAATCAAACAATATGTGAGTTTGCCGCTTGTCAGTCACGGAACGTAAATTGACTTGAATTGGAGATCGAGAAAATGTAAATCATACGGATTTATCGGATTAATTGCTGTGATTAGATGACAAGAAATCCTGTATGCTTTCGTACGTGAGTTTTAAGGATTATATTTTGTGCTATACTTTAATGACAGCCTGAAAGGTATGCGCGCTTACACGCTCCCCGTTCTGAGAACTGTATTAGTAAGACGTTAAATATTCATCGTTCGATAATGACAATATTACGATGTTAATGTTAACTGCATCAGGTGCCTATTATACGTATTAGCGGCGATAATAATTACTTAATATTGTGTCACTTAACAATACCGTATCGACTGCTTATTACGCATGACGCAAAACGTGTTTGCTACCGTTATGCGTATACAAATACATTTATTAGTTGTTTAAACGACCCGACTCGCGCTTGAACTTATCATCGGTCAACATATTGCACAAGAACGATTACAATGCTAATAGGATTGCATATTGAGAATAGTAGAGACTAATTCGCGAATAAGCAACTCTGTCGGTAGAATTTCTGCTCTGAAAGGAAAATGAGAAATAAAAGTCCATCCGAGCAATAAGAAGTCTGCTAATTTCTCTTTCATTTCTTTATTTCCACTAAAGAGTAAGTTCGACATTTCTATTGTTACACACACAATCAATTCCTGCATCCCTACATAAAACACAATTCTTCTCAGCAATCATCCCTTCAACTAAACTTACAGCAATTAATAGAACTCATTCAAAAATTCAAAAAGTTAACCAAAACAAATTTTCTTTGTCCTACCTACATCTTCACTTTTCCAACCTCGAATGCCTTGATAAGGCATGGTGGGTGCCTTTGACCTTGAGCTCCTTGTGAAATCATCCTAGTCAGACAAAGGGTCTCAACAGACCCTGGGATCGTTCTCGAAGTGCAGTCTGGTAGAATGAACGGAGTTTGGTACGTTTAAGAGCCGTTATCTCAATAGCTGCCCGATCGTCTGCCAGCTACTTACTTCTGCCTACTCTCATCCGATCTCTCATCCGCGAACCTTGAATGCCCTCGCACTCGGCCGGCCATAATTTACGCCTGACGCAAAGACTGGTAATAACGCACGCCAGCGGACGCGGGAAAATGGCGAATGACGCTCCATCGAGAGACTTCCACGGGCCGACCTTATACTTGACCTTCGGAGTGGGAGGGGGAATTAATCGTTCGGGGGTTGAAAGTCCACGGTCCGTTCAACTAGAGTCAAAATTTCGATGTAACGAGAACAGCAGATTTCAAATTTTGCAAATATATATTCTATACAACTCATGCTATAGTATATCTTAGTTTTTATTTATATGGGTATGGCCAGTGAAATGATCTGAAATTTAAAGTTAGGAATGTATGATTTATTTCTGGTTACATATGTACTGTACGTTGCAATGTAAAACAGGACAGTGGCGAATGACGTTCAATCGAGAGACTTCCGCGGGCCAACCTTACACTTGACCTTCGGAGTGGGCGGAAGAATTAATCGTTCGAGGGTTAAAAGTCCACGGCGAGGCTGCCACCGACCTGAAACAACGATCATTGGTATCAGGATGTGGATCAATGATCCAGATTTTGCGTATACACTTTACGCTATACCATACTGTACTCTAAAAAAGTATATATGTACCTATACCGCTGTTATATTTTTAACCAAAACGTCGATGAATAGAGGTATTTGTAAGTGTCAACCTTACAGCTGACCTTAGCATAGGTGGAAGAGAATTAATCATTCAGGGGTTGAAGGTCTTAGAATGGATTCTGTCTGCATCAGGTTGCTTTCAATTGGACTGTACGATTATTAAATTCCATTCTTACAATACATATCTATCAATACATTCATGACACATTAACCAATGGCGATTACAATAATTATTAAATAATTTAGTAGAAATACACTTTATTAGATGCGTTTCTAATTTTACATAAGTCTTTACATAATTGTGCAATACGAACTTGCACATTACACGTTCGTAACATCCAGTAACGATACCAGAGGCAGTCAAACCGAATTTTGAATCTCGAAACTCTCGTTCGCTATCAGTGTTGCGCAACCGGTATCAAAATTTAGCGAGTCCCGATCCAAGATTCATTCCTCGCAGAAGGCGAATCGCTAATCGACGCGGTTTATAAGCGAAATTCAGCTGCGTTTGAGGTTTCGCATAATCAGGAATGCTCTCTGCCCAGCATCTTATCTGGCCCGCTGTCTACCTTGGCCAATGATCGAAAAATCTTCCGAAGTCGAAGGAAGATTCCATCTTGGATTCATCGACTCCATCTTTGAAATCTTTAAGGACAGTGAATGGGTCACTGATGAACGAGCAAAAGTATAGCTTTCACTGTTACATGGATTGAATCGCTACTTAAAGATTGTTGCAAAATTCAATGCAAAAAAATATTACTGTTACTACAAAGTACACTATATTTGGAAAGTGTATTTCTTTTTAAACGTAAAGAACTAATTTCTGGTTTTAGAAATTAACAACCAAAGCATGTGAGTGCCATGAAAGTACTGTTACTAATCGTCTCTTTCAGAAGAAAAGCAAATTCGAATCATTTTAAAATCTGTCATTGCACAAGTTCTTAGAAACACAAGAAATAACGTCTGTATGGATATACTGTTTTAATGTGAACAATAAAAATTCTTCGGTCAGCCATTAAACATAGACAGCCCAACCAATTTTAGCACCGCAATATCCTACCAAATTCTTCCAAAATCATACAAAGAATCCTTCAATAAACACAAAAACTATCACCCACTCTTCCAGCAGGCCGCCTCAAACTCTCAAACAGATCGAAACCTAATAACCTAACCGCGTCTCAAAAAAGCATTCACACCTCGCATTTTCCTCGGCCGACACTCTTCAATGCCAACACTGTCCCCACGCACACAACCGTGGAAAGTGCGTGAGCAGAAAAATGTCATGCAATTAATCCGACTGAATAAAATAGCCGCGCATATTTTCTCTACGCGCCAGGTCGCTCCTGCCGCCGACACGCGCGCGCACACAGCGCCACACACACATTGGCACACACAGACGAGCACGTGCCAGCGTACACGTACGCCTGCATACAGAAAACGCGTATATAAACGATCTAGACCTGCGATCCCGCTCGCCTTCGTCGCTCGCAGAATTACGCAATAAGTAGAAGTCGTTTGGTTAGCTTCGACTGCTCGTTGGACGTTTCCATGGAGCTTGGCAAATGCGAGAGGATAACAGCGCGGGATAGAAAACCATTCTGTAACGTGTATGTAACCGTCCGTGTAACGTGTCCGCCTGATCGCGAGCGTATCGGGCCGCGTGTGCATATGCGAGACTGGACGCCGATTTGTTCGTGTTGGTTGTCGGTTGCGTATCGCGTTTTAATAAACGCGGAGTCATTCAAGTTCGAGTTTCCTTCGCATTCGCCCGTGGAAATTGAGGCGTAAATCTGATCCGCCGGAAAATCTCGGGAATTTGTACGGGGGGGTTAATGGGAGTCGAATGTTTAGATGGAATTTTTCTTGTTTCGGGGGTTTGCGTGTTGTTCGCGTGAGATGGGTTTCCGGTTTGTACCTTTGGGACGGTTGGCATCGAATGTGCCAACTGATTTGTTACGGTAAATTATGGTGGAAGAAATTAATTTTCCTTAACGGTATTATGTAATGCATAATATAGATTGTTTACTTTGAAACTGGTGTAAGTCCGTATTTCAAAAAAAATTAGTAATTTATAAAGTAATAAGTAAAAAGTAAACGCTAAATTAATTCTGAATTTTTATAATACTATAATATTATAATATTGTAATATTTTCAAAATAAACGGTTCACATGTTCAAGATTAGAATTTACTGTTTCGGTAGCTACAATACATACCGATACGTGCACTATTCCGAATATACTACTTTCGCGACTATACTTTCAACGTCACAAGTATCAACTACCAAATTACACAAAGTAAAAATTCAAATAATCCCACAACCCCCTTAACCCATTATCCGCCAATGTCCCATTTTTGGGACACAGTTCCAAATTGTTTTCTTTTAATAACCGCAACTTCTAAATATACAAATAATTTCATTTTATACTTTTGTATTTTCCTATTACGGCAGGTAATGGGTTAAAATCATAAAATCTCCAGCCAAAAATCCAAACCATCTCATAAACACACTCCATTACAATTTACCCAAACCTTCATACCATTCTCATTCCTCACCATCTGTCCGCCCATTACAGTTCCGAGCACAATTTTCACCGACGAAGTTCGAACCCGAGTCATTATGCGCCGCGTCGAATTATCATCGAGAATCATCATCCCCGAATGCATATTCAGAGTGCGGCCCCGGAGTGGGAGTCTACAAGACTCTTCCTTCCTGAAGCATTTCGTACGCACTTTGCGCAACGCGCAACAATGTTCCGCGTAATGACGTAGGAGTTCGGCACGATCGCTATCGCGGATCGCAGAAGATCGCAATATAGATCGGTAATTGTATATTATTAGCGTTATCAGTGGCACGGCGCCTCTTCCTGTACGCATCGCGTGCTCGACTGCCAAGGGAGGGTTGATGGGAGGCTAATGAGAGAAATGAGCGAAGCTTTACAAATTGCGTGATGAGAATAATTGTTTGAAAAGCGGACGCTTTCTGGGTTTCGAATGCGGGGTGGTGTTGGTGCTTTATGTAGCATGCACGACGGTAGGCGGTAATTGGGGGGAGTTTTAATGTATGTGGGTATACTATCGATCACGTGTAATATGACGTGGAAAGGTTGGAAACGTTTTTAGTCATTTTTGACACGTTCGTACGCTTACTCTAACAGGTTAATAAAGGATAACGGTAGATCGGTAATAGTGAGACGAGTGAATGTTAGGTATTGTATGCTTAGAAAATGGGTTTAAATAATGGAGGATTTTCTGGGTTTGATGAATACTAATGCGGATTGTACTGCAGCAGATGTTAATTATATGGTTTATGTTGCATGCAGAATAAGGTTCGGCTGTACAAGTTCAGAAATTTTAATAAATGTAAATGCATAAGCCTATTGATCCTCTTTATTAGAATGTCATGTGCAAGGTGCATGCAACATTGTTGCGCATTTTAATTTCTCTGAGGCTTTTCAAGAAGCAACAAGAAATTAGCAGCGGTGTATTATTGCGCGTACTTAATAAAATTAGTAAGCGAACGTTATTTAATGTGCAGGGAAAATAATAGTTGAAACGGTATGCAGTATCTGGGCGCGGTGCTTGCTACCGTAAGTTACATTGTAAGTAAAGTAGATGGGTGCTGTTTCCTGCGTGCTTTATGTAGCATACAGGAGGTGAATCCTGCTAGATAAGAGTGCCAAGCTTCGCAGGTATCAATTAAAGCAGGATTCTAATAGATGCACGTTCAAGCTTCAATCATTTCAGCTACAATTTTTCGAATTTTAATTTTACCCTACCGATCTTATCGGGTGGAAGAAAATTTAACATTGCTAGCCTCGATTCGCCATAGATACCGTTTTGAGCATTCTAAACCATAGACAATAAAAAAAATAATGAAAAACAGTGATTCATTGCCAGAAACACATGGCTGATGAATCCATTCTTCGACCATTAACAATCGCTGGATGTAAAAAATTGGAGAATTGAAGGTAATGAAAGCAGTTAACAAATACGTACTTCGATCAGTATACGTCGAGTACACTACATTATTCCAACAATTTCTACTAAATCGCACAAAACCAAGACTGAAACTTGCCGGAGAAAAAAATTAGAATTCAACAAATAATTGCAAGTAGGTCTCGCCGACCACAATGGAACTAATACACAGAAATATCTACTAATATATATCACTAATAATCATCAAATGCTGCTTCAAAGGAAATTTAATAAATATATACCTAAATATAATTTCCGTACAATAAAGCGTCGATTACTTTACATCCTGCCACTACTTTCCAATAAATCGCCCAAAATCAAGCCTGAAACTCGCCGCAAAAAAAAATCAGAATTCAGCAAATAATTGCAAGTAGGTCTCTGGGACCATGACGCGACCTTTCGGACATCGATGATCGTGGCGCTCGGCGGCCGAGAATTTAGAAACAGGCCGTTCCTTCCTAAACCGTGCCATAAATTGAACTTTCCCCCGGCGGGGCCCCGCGCGCGGGGTCGACCTCGTTCGGGCAGGACAACTTTGACGCTCCGACGCCGTCTCTCGCGCGGCGTCAAAAAGCGCGAGGGAGGCCGAATCCCGACGGCTTTTGTTTTCAAACCGGGCGAGTGACATTTTCGAAGCCGCTCTCTGGCCAGGCGCAGCGAACGTTTCAGCCTTGGCTATTGCAGAGGTGTCGAAATTCTGCTGTAAAAAAAAAGGCCGGACGCCTTTCTGCCGAACGGCGAGAGATCCTCGTCCTAGAAAGTGGCGAAAGTTTCCGGCGGAAAGATTCTTTTTTCGAACGATTTCGAACGGTTTCGAACGATTTCGAACGGTGCTCAACTGTGCTACCGATAATTGCCCGAGGTCGGAGATATTTTTGGATTTTATTGGACCGTTCATGCGGAGTATGTGAAATAGAATTAATTGATTGGTATCAATAAAGGGAAAAGCATTACGAGTTACGTTCAGTGATGAAAGGTTCGAAATACTGTTTTTTCTGGAGTCGAAAGATAAGCTGTATGAGAGAGTTAGGACGGAATTACATATGTAATGTTGCCGCGAGTATCCGAGATTGAGTACTATGTTCGGAATTGTTAAGTATGAGAGCGGAGAGTAGAGTAGAGGATTCGAATGATTTTTTTTCGAAATTCGAGGAGAGTCGAATGCGGTGGGTCAAGAATATTTATGTGAGGCAAGGCTTGTTGAGTGTGAAATTTGAGTGTTGTAATTCACGATTGTGTATGCTTTATGCTTGTCGTATATCAACCGGAGTCGTACGTTATTCTACGTAGCGACTTTGTAAATGTGACATAATTAAATTATTTGCATGAGAAGCGACCGGTAAAGTAGCTTGGTTCGGATATGAAAGACATCGAAAATTGATGTTCGAGAACCGAAATAAAACAAATATCGCTGAAACAGCTTGTGAATACACTTTAAGCTGATAAAAGAAGAATAAAAATTATGGTTAACCGTATGAAACCGTTAGAAATCAGAATCCTTAAATGTAAAAAATCCAAATACAGCCTGATTACTGTCACGCTGACACGATAATAAACGCGAAAAAAATACTAAAAAATTCTCTCAAACACCAGCAGTACTCCCACACAATAACATCAACTCCTCGACATACTTACATACACACATACCTGTACACACATCCACCGAACAAATCCAATTACCCACCTCACCTGCTTCCTTAATCATCCAAATTCAGTCCAAAAATCCGACCAAAAAAAATTGCTAAACCCCCAAATCATACAGCACTCACCTGTTCGACCCACCTTAAGCCACCTAGAACCTCGGAGGGCAGATTAAAACCCACTGCCATCCTCCCGCGATAATTTTTCTCTCTCCCGATCGAACTCTGGCCGCTCGCCAGAGCTGGCGATCGGTGCCTCGTGTTGCAACCGTTTTCTTCCTCAAGGCTCGCGATGGAACGTAGAGGCGTCCCGTAGGCGTCGCGCCGCGCTCGACGCATTCCAGCTTAGAGGTTACGCGCGTTGCGAAACCTTGCGAGCCGATCATGAGCAGAGCGTGAGCAGGCGTGAGCGATCGTGAGCAGACATGAACGAGCGTGAGCAGGCGTGAGCAGACGTCAGCAGGCGTCAGCAGACGTGAGCAGGCAGGAGCGAGCGTGTGCAGGCGTCAGCTCGAAGTCTATATGGACAAGCTGGCGTGACGCATGCGTCCGTGTCGGGCGGACTGCGGCGGAGATGTGCGTCGCGAATGGCGGCCCGTTAGGGCTCTCGTTAGCCAAGATGCCGGGATGCCGGGATGCCAGGCGTCCTTGCCTCAAGTTCAGCGCCGCGGCGCCCCTGATAACGCGGCGAGTGATTGCGATTTATGGCCGACGGCCGAGTGGCGAACTTCGATCGGAATTATGATGCGTCGCGGACGCTGGATGATGATTAGGATGATAGGTGAGTTACAAAGATGTGATTTACCGTGGGAAGGGTGGATGTACAGAAGTTTTTGAAAATGGAATTATAATATGAATACATGGAATTTGGTATGAGTGAGACTTTTTTTCTTTACGCTTTAATTTTTTTATATTCATTTTAATTTATATATAAATTTAATATTTTTATTTTTTATACAGTGCAATAATTAATCACAGTAATTTAATTATTTCAAAACACTTTCATTTGTTGTCTTTTATCTGCTATTTCTACCAAGTTAGGTGCTTATTCGTGATAAGATTAACTGTTCTTTTACAAAAGTTACCTCGCATTTTAACGTTGGTTCATTGGAGAGACTATAGGAGTAGCCTTTCCTGGACTTTTTCAAACGTTGAATAAAATCAGAATACCAGCTACCACAAATATCGACCAATTCTTTCCCCGAAAGACACAAAGCAAAATTTCCGTCGACACCACTGTCCTCCGAAAAGTCATATCTTTCGCTATCATGCCCCTGACCACCTCCCCGCCATCCCATCCCATTACTGTCTCATCCAGCGCGCCAGCGACTCCCCCGAAAAAGTCTCACCTCTCCGCACCTGCCTCCGGTCTCACTCAATCCCAACGACTGTCACCCATAACTCCTCTCCCCCCCCCCCCCTGACCCAGACTCATCCCATCCCCGACAAAGAGCCGCACCCCCTCAGCCTCCCCTCCGGGGGGAGGAGGAGCAGAAGAGGGAGAGAGCGGAAAAAAAGGTAGGAAAATAAGTAAGAAAGGGTTATATGCTCGCGGCACGGGGTCCGCTGGCAAAGGTTTCGGGGCCCGGGCATATAAAAGATGGACGACGCGGCCCCGAAAACGTCGATGGCCGGGGCGCCCGCGGCTTGTTCCGGCCCTTATCCGAAGGTATCAGGCCCTAGTTAAGCAACGGCAGCAAGGAACCGGCCGACCGGCAGCACTAGATCAACGACAGACTCTCCGGCCGCTCCGGCCGCTCCGGCTTTCATGTGTCCGATTGAGCCAAGAAGGGTCCGGGCGAGTCGGGACCCTTACAAAAGGGCCCGACGAGAGGCCCGTCTAACGAATAGAATCCACCGGCACCCACCCACTTTCGATGCCCGGAATATCGAGAATTGTGGCTTTCGTAGGTTTCGGCCGCTTTCGGATGCTTGGTTTACGTGGGGTTCTCGTGGGGGTCGCAGGAATTTTTTGCGGGGAGGGGGGTGGTATGATGGGATGAATGAATGACGTCTGATATGTAGGGAAGAGTATTCTAATTGATCGAATTACAGGAGAAAGATTTGTGACGTTTATAATTCGAAACTGTAAAACTTGGCTACTCTAACCGCAATTTTGTGTCGCGCGCAAAATTTTGTCACCATTTGTAATTTAAATTGTAATTTTAGAGAAAACACAGTACAATAAGAAGTATAAATAATTTGGAATGAATTCATGCATCCCCCTATGCACTGGAACTCCTTTCCAAGTTCTATAACGTATTAGAAAATGTATAATATTGTATTTTTGACGCATTCAAGCTGAAAATGATATAATTTAACATATTAAAGTTGATAAAGTGATAAAAATTATTAATAAATATGCCAAAAATAGAAAACACCTATAATTATATCGTTTTTATTTTGATTACTTAAAGTCAACGTTCTCCAGTTAAAAATCATTGAAGTTTAGTTACAAGTATAAGACACCGAATTCCGACCGAATAACGAGATTTCCATCGCAGTATTAGAAAATGTACACTCGAAAAATTGTCGGGCCAGTGGAAGGACGTCGAAACAATTGTCCAGAAACCGAACCTGTCCAACATAGAAAGAATTTGCCGTCTAGTCAGCCAATAAATATTATAAAGTGACACTCCGGCAGAATGCGGGATCTCAAAGGACAATGCGCGTATCCTTTTTTCGCTCGCCGCAGGACAATGCTCGCGTCCTTCCTACCTTTCTTTCCCCCGAATCCACCCGTTTCGTCCTCCTTCGATCCTTCCGACCTTCTTCCACCTCCTCTCGGAGGACACTTTCGGCTGCGGCCCTCGCGGATCGTGAATTACGTCCTGCAAGGATAACGCTCGCCACCGTTCGCGATGGGGAGTCCTGCGCGCACACCCCTGCCGACCTTCGCCAGGTCTCGTTTTTATATCGGGCAGCAGGTATTTATTGGAGCTTATCCGAATTTTACGGGCAGCCTTTGACGCCGGCGGACGGTTAATAAAAATGTTCAACTTCCGAGCGATAAAGAAATCATCCATTCTGCGCGAATAAGTTGTTGACTGGCTCAGGCATTCTGCTAAGGGATGGTTAACAAAAGTTTCATGGCGTGAGAATTGATTTATAAATGTAATTGTCAGTTTTTGTATATGTTATGTCATATTCTTATGTCATTCAATGAGTAAATACTGTAGATTTTTTATGTATATTCTATTTAATATCTAATAATCTAAAATATCTATACTGTATTAAATAAAATAATATAAATACAAATATCTAAAAATATCTATACTGTATTAATACTTTGCACTTACTCTGCATTTCATTACGTTCATATCTCGTAAACGGTACTTAAAAATGAAACTTTGACGAGTGGAGATAAATGAAAATTCGTTGCCATTATCATTTTACAGCCAAACGTGAGAGTAAAAAAAGTACAAGCGTTATAATTTCCGATGGCTGAAATTACATTACGGAATGAAAAGCTTCGGGACATCAGCTTATTCAGATGAGAGCCGCGCAGTTTGGCCAAAACGACTGTCAAACCTCAGAACATCCTTGCAACCGTAGAACCGTGCAACCGTGCAACCTTCAGCCCAACCTTGCCAATAAAATCGCGACACTTCATCTTCCCATCCGTCTTCTTAAGACAATCACTGGCGCGGTGACCGCAAAGTACGACTCTCGTTTCAAATTGCTTCCGCGCGCATGCGGTGAAGAGGACGGACGCCAAAGGACAAGGGTAGGAACGCGGAGAGGACGTGGGAAACGTCGGTAAAGGACGAGGGACGTGACAGGAAAAAAATAATACTAATTATCGTCTATAATAAGCTGTGCGTTACGCGTAAATTGTAATGCCGGGGGTGGGAAGGCAGGAAGTCGCGATTAGTATTAGCGAAGCACAATTTTGAAAATAGAAAGAATATTGTGGCATAAATTGTGTATTGTGCGTAAATTATAATGTCAAGAGTAAGATAATGTCAAACAGTTAATTTATTTAATAATATTATAGTGGATTAATTTTATTACATATTATAGTAATATAATAATAGTGATAATGGATGATATTTTTCTCTATAATTTGTAAGGACATTCTATACTACAATTATAAAAAGTAAATATTATAAATATTATTATTAATTCCAATATAATTCCCAACATTTATCGGTCACACTTTCTCAGCCTCTCCCATCATACCGTACGCAAAATAATACATCCACCGCGACTCCAATTAATTTACAAACCGCACCAATCAAATGTCATCAATCTCCCCACTAAAAAAACTGTACCACCTCGCAAAAAATATAAATTACGATAAAAACGTAACAGGGCGAGCACGAGGATACGAATTGAAGCGAGTCGGGAGAAGCGTCGAGAAGTCGCGGAAGATGAAAAACGAACGAGCCACAAACGAAGGGAACAAAAAATAGCAACGAAGCAGGTAGAATGGGAAGGTAAAGAGAAAGAGAAAGAGAAAGAGAAAGAGATGAGAAGAGCACGACGAGTGCGTAACGCGCGAAGAACTTGCGAAGTATCGTTCGCCGACTAAAGACGGAGTTGAAGAGCAAAGGGGGTGGGTGGGACGGGAAGGGGTGGTGAAGGAGGAGGGGGGTGGGGTGTACGTCAGAAAACGATCGGCTCGACTGCTGCTGGCTGCGTACCGCAAACCGCAACAGGCCCGTAAATGCAAGCACGCGTCAGCTACCACCGGCCTTTCCTTTTCCATTTTTTTTTTTCGGTTTAAGAACTTCTTGTAAGTGGAGGAACTCGCACGATGGAACCCGAAGACTCGCCGAAGATCGCCTGTCAATCTTTTCGGATGAGAATAATGCGATTTTGACGAGTCATTGTGTAGATGGATTTGGGTAAGCGTTTTGGACAGAATTTTGGAAAAGTTTGTGAGTATAATCAGTTTATTGATGGGATGGTGTTATTTTTGGGGAAATCAGGCGAGTTATAATTGTGTGGATCATTATGGAGAATTTTGGGACTTTAAGTGAGCGACACTGTTTGATGTGAAGTTAATCTGTCGGTATGAAAATTGGTTGTTAAGGTATGAGACAATATTAATTTTGCATTAAAGATTCCCTTTCTGAGAATTCCCTTTCTTACGATCGATTTTTCTATCGTAAAATTAACTTGAATTACATATGCCAAAACACAAAAATTATAAGACGTAACATAACATTTCTATCGGTCTAAATATTCTATCTAGCATCTAATATTTTTTTTCTATCTCATATAAAATGAGAAATATAAAAAAATATATAAATCTTCTATCTACCTAAAATGCGTACATTACATTACATCTTACAGAATATTAAGTAAGCAACAATGCAAAATGCGTAATCGGTCGGCCCGATAAAGAAAAGGCAGAGCCCGCGCAGCGCTAAAGGGCATAGCCGGGTAAGACAGTGAAATGTGCCCCAAAACCGATCGAAATTCTGAATGGGCCATTCGATAGCTTATGAAAAAAGAAACATTTTTGTGAATTTTCAACTTTGTATCTCGACCGTGGGGGGCGGGGGGGTGTAAAATGTACTGTCCGCTCCTCCCACCATTTCCTCGGAATCTAGTGCATAAAAAAATTCGAAAAAAATCAGAGCCATATCTAGCAATGGCGCGCATATTCCAGATTTTTTTCAGATTTTTACAGAAAAAATCCTATTGGTAAAAAAATAAAAACCGAAAAGTCAATCAGAAAAACATTTATTTGGTACCGAAGCAGGTCCGGATCAGTGATGCCGCTTTTTTGTGTAATGTAATATTACAATCAACATCTCTCTGATTTTTTTTATAATTTTTGCTCACCGGCAACAGCGTCGGAAAAATAAAAAACCCGTTTTTTCGTCAGTTTTTGGGTGTCAGAACAACGTATGAGGTAAACGTTGGTTCAATTTTTGCCACATAACTATTTCATGTAATGTTTAATGTTATTGATTACATTGCACAGTCGTAATAATGCAAGAAAACTAAATAAATGGAAGAAATTGATGTCACAATGTATGCCTTATATTCTGAAAAATTGAAGATCAACCAAAGATCGTTGGTAGCGACACGCGTAAGGTGACAGTCTGTTTTGTCGAAGCAAACTTTTTCTTTGGGTTCGAATCCTGTTAGGTGCCTTTTTTTTCATCGTTTTTTTTTGTCCTTTCTCTATGCAACAATAGTTAATATTTAATGTCAGATGACTTTCTCTGTGCAACACATTTTTGTCATTATTACTGCCAAAATATATGACTAGAATAACGGAAACATGGAAGGCGGTTAGAAGGCACGTGCATATTTATTACAACATTAAAATGTTGGCAAAAATATTGTGAAATCATCTGACATTAAATATTAATTATTGTTGCATAGAGAAAGGACAAAAAAAACGATGAAAAAAAGGCACCTAACAGGATTCGAACCCAAAGAAAAAGTTTGCTTCGACAAAATAGACTGTCACCTTACGCGTGTCGCTACCAACGATCTTTGGTTGATCTTCAATTTTTCAGAATATAAGTCATACATTGTGACATCAATTTCTTCCATTTATTTAGTTTTCTTGCATTATTACGACTGTGCAATGTAATCAATAACATTAAACATTACATGAAATAGTTATGTGGCAAAAATTGAACCAAAGTTTACCTCATACGTTGTTCTGACACCCAAAAACTGACGAAAAAACGGGTTTTTTATTTTTCCGACGCTGTTGCCGGTGAGCAAAAATTATAAAAAAAATCAGAGAAATGTTGATTGTAATATTACATTACACAAAAAAGCGGCATCACTGATCCGGACCTGCTTCGGTACCAAATAAATGTTTTTCTGATTGACTTTTCGGTTTTTATTTTTTTACCAATAGGGTTTTTTCTGTAAAAATCTGAAAAAAATCTGGAATATGCGCGCCATTGCTAGATATGGCTCTGATTTTTTTCGAATTTTTTTATGCACTAGATTCCGAGGAAATGGTGGGAGGAGCGGACAGTACATTTTACACCCCCCCGCCCCCCACGGTCGAGATACAAAGTTGAAAATTCACAAAAATGTTTCTTTTTTCATAAGCTATCGAATGGCCCATTCAGAATTTCGATCGGTTTTGGGGCACATTTCACTGTCTTACCCGGCTATGCCCTTTGCGTCCGTTTTGGCGGGGGTTAGAAATGCAAATGTCGTAGGTTTGCGGGCATCCTCGGTTCCATTTAATCATTTGATCAGCTCCCTCGGGGTCCCTCGGAGCGAACTCGCGGAAACGGCGGCGATTTCGGGTTCCTGGAAAGCGGCGGGCCCTCTTAAAGGACCGCGAGGTACCCAAAGGACCCCGAAGGACCCGAGGAGAGACTGAGGGACCACGCGCTCTCGCATGTCAGCCGAAAACGGCCGACCGGCACGAAATTACAACGCTAGATGCAAAAAGGGGGACCGAACTTCTCGGCAACGGAAGACTCTCGGATGCACTCTGGATCGCGTGTCACTTGTTCCAAGGGGAAGTAGGCAGAAGAAGTAGGAGAGTAAGAGGGTGCATTTTTCTTTTGCACAATCTCATGCATAATGACACTGTTATTACGGGTGCCGGAGTTTAGAAGCTCTAAGTGCTTGATTGGAGGTCGATTCGAAAAAGTAGGTGAGGATGATTGATTAGACTCTGACGTTTGCTGTTTCATGTTTAAGCGTCGATTATATACAACACCAGTTGCAGTTTACACCTCACATTCGACACATATTCATGGAGTCGGTAGAAATTTTGTCTACTTGCATTCTTCATCCGCGCCAAAGCTCCACCCCCCACCCCATCGACAGGGGTCACCCCTCGGAGTCCTTTTGACAATCGTCCTGAAGATCGAAATTCCGCCAACCGCAAAGGAGAGCTCGGCCTCGAGCGGGACCTCGTTCTCCCGGGCAGACTTTAACACCACACACGCCGGCCACGTTGCCAGCTGAAGTCGGGTAGAGCCGACAACAGGAATGCCGTGTGTTAAAATGCCGAGGCCTCTCTTAGGTGTGCTCAAATCGTGCGTCGCGACCTGTTTGTGTGGGTGCCACCAGCGGCGGACCGGCGTGTGTGTACAGGGCGTTCCTTAACATGTGGCGTCGTTCGGCGTCCCACGGCGTCCCACGGCGTCTCCCGACGTCTCTCGGCGTCTCTCGGCGTCTCTTCGCTGAAGGGGTTGGACCAGGGACAATGAGGAAAGTTCCGGCGATGATGCGTGTTAGGTTGACCTCGTTCTCGAGTTACGGGACATTTTTCTGCTTTGTCGCCTTCTGGGGAGGGAGGATTAATTTGGCGAAGGAAGGTGTTGCCGGTTGTTGTACATTGTGGTTTGGTAGGGATATGCTCGTATTTTCATGTATTTAGGTAGACAATCTGAAGGAGGTGTGGATAATTTTTTGAAGAAGCTGTTCGGAGGTGCCTTGGATCTCAATTTCTTGTCAAGTTGGAGATAATGGTATCATGCGAATGAGGACAGTTTGGAGAGTATTGTTGGTGATCCTAAAAAGTAGCAGCAATTACGTCTCAGATGTAATTTTAAGTATACGTAGGAATGCTAATCAATTTTTGATAAAACAATACCAGAGACATATTTATAAACTTATTTTTCGTCTCTAATATCTTCTAGAAGAATGAAATAGAAATACATCGTTACAACTTAGCGATTAAAAACTATCACGTACCAACATATAATGCTCTGCCCTTACTTATCTTCTAAAGTTTGCTCCCCTAGAGTCCCATATTCGACACATCGACAGATCCGAAAAACACTAAAACACCAAACATCCAACATCCCCAGATCGCGCATGTTAAGAAACGCCCTGTACATATCGATGTAGGAACATCTTACCGCAGAGACGTGTCACGAGTGTGAGAGTGTAAAATGGAGTGTGTAACGGTATAGGGCTGTGTGAGTGGGATGCGTAAAGCGTGTGTGCCCTTTTACCGTCCTGTTCCTGTCCTTCTCCTTCTCTGCCCTTCTCTGTCCATTTCTGTCCTTTTCTGTCCTTCTCTGTCCTTCTCTGTCCTTCTAGCTTCGTTCTCGGTCCTTCAACAGAATCTGACTCTCTCTCCGTTCATCTTCCGGCCATCTCGCCGCCTCCGGGCCCAGCATCACCTGTCTTCTTCCCTTCTTCCTCTCCGCCGGACCTTTCCCTCCTCTCTCCCTCTTTTTATCCTCTCGTCCTGCCCGGTCCCCTTTTCGTTCCTACCTTCGCTCGGCTTTCGAGAGAAAAAAAACACGATGAGTAGCCATCCGATGCCTAGCACGCACCGGGGATCAAGCTTTAATTTTAGGCTCTCCGAGAGTGGGGGGTGGATGTTGAGGTGCTTCGAGAAGGGTAGATTTGGTAAAAGGTTGATAGACCCAATGTAGAGTAAGGTGGATGAAGAATTAATGAAGAATTAAAAGCGTGAACACTTATGTGACTAGTCATGATACGGACTGTTTATTTTGAAAGTGCTGTAAGTACATTTTTCTTAATTAGACATCACATAAATAGAGTACTAATTATCGTCTATGATAACCTGTGCATTATGCGTAAATTACAATGCCAAGGGTAAAAATTAGATTTTACATAAAATAGAAAATTTGCGCCGAATTAAACACAACTACGTATTATCTCTTTAAAAAAAATTAGTGACATCACTTTCAAAGTAAACAGTCCATAAGTGATACACAGATATATGACGTAACGACGCCTGGAATATGGAATGTAAAGAACATGTAATTAATTGTTTCCTCGCCGGTTGTATGCGTCTCCAACTTCACTTTCACACGTACAAAAAATTCAAATGATGTTTACCCTTCGCGACACTGCATCGAATCATTGAAAATCGTTGAATGGCCGACGGTGTCGTCGCAAAATCGACGCGAACTTTCAGCGTCGAACCTGCCGAGCGAGGGACACCTGGTACACACACATTACATACGTTAACCAGCACTGTTCCACCCCCGAAGAACAGGAGGCAGCAAACCGCCACCCCGCCAATCCCCAAATTCATACCCACCAACCTCGCCACCTAATTCCTCCGGCGTTCAACCTGACAACCTACAATACACCTCCGCAACTCCCGCTATCCAGCGACACGCTCGGCATTAGCATTATTCAAATCAACAACCATTTTCCCATCGTCGATTAAGTCAGCCCAGACCTCCCCCCCCCCCCCCCCTCCTCCTCCTCCTCCTCCTCCATTCACACGTCAGGCATTATCCGAAGGTGGACAATTCTTAAGAATCTTCCTCTCGCCACTTCCACCTCTTCCGCATCGGATCTCGTCGCGAAATTCTGTGACTTCCAACGAAGAGTGTACACTGACTCTCGAAAGTATTCATATTGAAAATTTAATACAATATAAATTAACTGGTGGATATATCAAGTGTCTGCTATAAACAGCTTAATTTACAGAGGTTACAAAGGTACTTTATAACGGTACTAAAGGAAAAAAACGAATATTAAAGGCATTAAAAATATTAAAAATATTAGAAGTTGATAATCTGTTATGATGAATTGACAGATTTTGGTGGTGATTGTACCTTTTAATGAGTGTACGTTACGTTATTTCAGATTTCGTATTTGGGCTCTAATTATCAATATAGGTATGCCTACTATACATGCATACTACTAATAGTTCTGAATATCTGATTAGCACCAATGATACCATTATGTCAATCTAATAACCCTTACAACCTAACTGTACCTATCAACATATATCACGGACATAATTTTTCCAGTTGAACATTGCGGATGGACAATATTTACGACGCTTATCATCAGCGCTGAAATACTTTCGCGAGTCAGCGCATATTAGCCCGTATTTGTCATGCGGCCTAAGGTTGGCTCCCCGAGCGAGTCAATTTTCCATCCCTCCGCGTCCTCCCTCCGCACGTTCGTCCTTCGGGCTCACCTTCGGCGCCTCGTGCAGCTCCGGCGTAAGTATAATTCCCCGGCGCGATGTTTGTATGCACATGTAAATGCGTGGGTATTGTGTTTGCCGAATGGAACGGCCGAGACGACGATGATGTCGCGGCCAGGTTGTCTTCCTCGGGGAAGGTGCCGCAATGCTGAGTGCACCGCCAAGCCAAACCTTCCGCGTCGAGTGGGACGAGCTGCCGAGGGGTGGGATTAAGTCTGCGCGGCCATTGTCCACCTGCTTACGTAATTACCTTTTGTTGAACGTACCTGCGGCGCAGGATACGTGCAGGATACGTGCGCCGCGCGATCAAACCGTCTTTCCGCTCTTTATTAAGTGTGACTTCGCCGGTTGCGTAGGTGGCAGTGAACAGCGAATATTACGATTTTTCCGTTAAATGCGGACGCGAACAAATTTTTTTTCCAGTTCAGTTATGTAATCTGTTTTCTATAGTAAATGTAATTTTCATATGAGTAAATTAAAAAACTGGTAATTCCAGTAGATTTTCATATTCAATGTTATTGTGATGTAAGAAATGTGTATATGCAAGATTTTCTAATTCTGTAATCTGTCACTTATACAGAATTGAAGCATCCGAAACATGATAGATTTTTCCCACGTTCTCAGAGCAAAATACCAATTTATAAAATTCAATTTAACAAGCGTTATCATGGCATTAAAAATAATGAAACCATAGTAGCAGCATTAACGCAAATCTAATAATTTGCCAACTGCTACCAAAGGACCTATACTCGGAAGTAGAAAATGACAATAATTCCGCTTTCGATACGTCACCCATAAAGGAGCATTATAACAAATACAAAATACAGAGACCTGCAAGGTCCTCGGGACTCGCGACCATTTGCAATAATTCACCGTAATGACAGCCCACGTTAAGCCGTTGGTAATATAGAGCCTAGCGTGTTCCGGTGAAGAAGACGGGGAGAGTGGCGCTAATGGCGAACTCATTGCCCGAACTGATAAAGAACCGTCCGACCGATCTCCGCGGAGTGTCATCCAGTGCGATCGCTATCGCGAGCTGACGATTTACTCGCCTCGGCCAATCAGGGCCCTCGAAGGCGTCGATGCGTTCGCGCGAATGATGAAGATTGCCAGAAGGGACGTCCCCCCGTATCAAAGTCGTTAAACGATCCCATTGGCTGTCTCTCTTCATCACAGGGCTGACCATCTATCCTGGCCTGACGCTGAACTGGCCAAGCTTGGATCGGCCGATGATGGAACATGGATGGATGGAACAGATTGTTTATGCGAATGTTTATAGAAAGTGGAGTTCCGTTATATTCTGATGAAGAATTAACGAATTTTTATGGTGACTTTTTAAAGGATTATGGTATAATATTTATGTTTAAAATGTGGACTTAAAATACCGTACTGATCATACGGTTTCTATGGATCTGATATTATCTATATTTGATCGTATAGACAACTGTGAGTTGTCTTGGAATATGTAGGTAAGTAATTTACCACAGAAGTATACTACACTTTTTATACTTCCATACTATACCAATCAAACACAGAAAAATTGATATTCCATATCAGACAAATCCTAGAAGCAATATTAAAACCACATCCACGCTAAAGATTCATATTTCAATAAATAACCAAAAACTGCTCCTACCAGTAAAATCGAAAGATAAACCTGTCAAACTCATCTCAAAATTTTCTTCCACTCCCCATCGACGACTTCCAGTCCCACACCGAAATACGTTATTCAGCCTGCAATCCCACAGTAGCTCGCTCGCCGCAGATCAATTACTCTATCCCTATTGAATAATAATACAATGTGATACCTCTCGACAACTCCACGCTCCCACACTCACACAGAAAACGAACACAAATCGCCAACGTATCGAACGAAAGCTCACACTCGCTCTTCTCACACGCCTTTTACCTCATACGCGCGTCTCTCGCGTGTGGGCGGTCGTTTTACATGTCTTACGGCTTTCTCTCTCTCTCACGCACATGCACACGCACATGCACACGCACACACTCTCACCGATCGTCTCCGCTTTGGACACGCATGCCTTTCTCTCGTTCCCCGGCCAGTCAGGCGCATAAGTCGGTCTGTCTCCGAGTTTCTCGGCCGGGTTAAGCTTACGGGCGGCATAAAGTTGGCATCCGCGTTCATTCATAGGGTCCGAGTGAATGGCGCGTCGGTGGAAAGCGTGTAGTAAACGTTACAGTAGTACGGCAAGCTCTGCCGGGCATATACTTACGACGGGCCAGTTCGATTTCTCATGCCGACCTCTCTATTTCTCGCCACTCCGAGACCCGCTGATGTGCGCGGAGGTGGATGACGAAAGGTTCACTTTTTCAGCCTGCCAATGTCGGACGAGTGTTGGCACGGGAGCGATAATTGGATTTGGTCTGTGTGGTTGTTGCTGATTGGGTAAGACAGTGTAAGGGGTTGATTTCACGAGTTTGAAGCATCCGTTGAATTATGGGGATGTTGCATAATATTTAGTATAAATTTAAAAAGCCCCTGTTGTGGTTGAAAATTTCCAATTTTTCAGAGCAAATTCATGTATATTGGTAATTGGAAATATATTTGGAAATATATAATAATATACGTATGAATACTAAACACAGGGTTGAAACAAGACACATACAAATGGAAATTAAATACTGCATAATGAGTAATTCGTGAAAATTATCCTGAATATGAGAAAAGAAGAGGAAACATGAAACTCGAAGTCGGAATCATGGTTAAAAATTGAAAATCTTGTACTCGGCATTAAAATTCATCGACGTATTGGGTGCCATTAGTCTCATTACGATCTAATTAGCGGCGATCGTTAACGGAGTAAGAAAAAATTTCTGCGATGTTACGGAATTAAAATCCACTTAAGCGTATATCCCAATTAAAGCTATGCGTATTCCAATTAAATGAATGACCAATTAGAGTTACGCGTTCGAGTGTGCCAGCGATGTGTCCCATTCCCGAAAGCGAACGAATGTTGGCAAGAAAAGCGGAGAACCTTCGAAACCGGCCACGGCAAAAGGTCGAAGACAGTTTCGTAACGCAGTCGAGTTAATAGTGCACCTTAACTCACAGTGCTGCCAATATTTCAATCCTCTTCCTTCTCACAACATCCATTTCCATCCAAGCTGATGTGAAAGTGAACTGCATGGAAGTGAATGCTTATGAAAAAATATCAATATTTTTAAAAAATTGTACACCTACGAAGCGTACTGTTTTATGTGTTGATTGTGTCAGACTCGGCTAGCAGGGAAAATGTTTCGAAAATCTGAGATTAATTATGTAGATGTCTTCTCTTGTCTGCCAATGAAATAATTGGATTGAAATATCGGGTTTTTACTACATTTTCGCACATGAATGTATGTCTATAACTGTACTTGTACTCTACAAATATACTGTACTAATATATGGACCGTTCATTTTGAAAGTAGTCTAAGTATTAATATTTAAAAAAAATGAGATATTATATAATTTATGATTAACGTGGTGTAAACGGTTTAACTACGTGACAATTAATTTGTTTTATTAAATGGACTTGCACCGCTTTCAAAATAAACGGTCCATACGTACTTAAATGATTCTCCATTGACCCAAAAGAATTGACCCAAACAACTTTTATTTAAAAACGAACAATAAGATGTAAGAATTGAATGTAAAGATCACACTCATCTAAAACCAAAATTCGACTAATCAGACCAAAAATTCGTCCGTCTCCCACCAGATGCACGACGCAAAAATCAGCAGAAAAATGAGCGCATAGGCGGCGAAGTCGGCAAAATGGAAGACGGTGGAAAAGAATTGGGAGGAACGAGGCATGTGTGCCCACATGGTCGTCGACGTATGTAATAGGCGTTACGTTATCCTGCCTACGAAGTCTGGCGATAAATCGAAGCCGGGGAAATTATGCGCGAGGCTTATGGCCACGTTTAGAATTCTTCCTTCGCGGAGGATCGTCGATAAATCGATTGGGATCCTCGAGGATCGAGTTTCCTGCTCGCGACTTTCGTTCGGCGCGACTGCTAAAATGCGCGGAATACTTTTTTTTCGAGCTGGCCGGTTCCTTTTTTGAAATTTTTACGGCGCTCCACTGCGACCGGTGCGATCGGCCTTTGATGTTCGAGGAACGGTCAGATTTATGGGGGATTATGGCCTTTTTGCGAGTTGTGTAAGGTAGTAGGCTATTTACGATAGACGGTTCAACTGATGACTTTGTAAAAATTCTGTGTCAAGGGTTGTAATTGTTGTAACACGGTGGGGTAAGGAATTGATAAAATAATTTTTTATTTTATGGTCTTACGCAATGTATATAGTATAGGACCGCTTTTAATAGCCCAGTTATATCAATAAAATCACATTTCATATTATCACGTAAATAGAGAAATCATTTAACAATCCTTCGCATAAATTACGATAAACCCAAAAACCACGCGAAACGACAGAAGTACGTAAATTAATACTGTAACCCTGATCATATAAATAGTAAATTGACAGGACATTTATTACAATTCCATTTACATCGATACATCACCGCTGCAATAATCACGTCCACAAAACGATCATTAACCGAACATCTTGTTATGGTCACTTACCGCGCATCTTAATACCCGAAATTCCGCGCATATTCAATCTCTGACACTCGCAGTCATTACAACAGTACATCAGCCACTCATACTCGTCCAAAACAGTACGTCAGTCTCGGTACATCAATTCCCGTACCAGGCCTGCATCTGAAAAAAAAAGCACCGTCTTATCTCCGAATTCGCCAAACCATCATCAATCCTCCGGCAATTACCACATTATGCTAATCCGAATTCATCCGGCGAGTTTCGGCATTGCACAACTATTTTTCTCCCCTCTCCCCGCCACGTCGAAGTCTCAATCATCCGCGTCCAATTTACTCGACCTTTTCTGCATCGATCGGTAGACCCAAAACGAGAGGAGCCCGAATGACGAGTGAAAAAGGAAGAAAACGCTAAGCTCAGGCGCAGGGACGAAAAACATGATGCAAGCCGGACGTCTCCTGGGATTTTCCTGTCCTTTTCTATGGTTTTTTTATTCTCTCTCTCTCTCTCTCTTTCTTTTTATTTTTCTTTCTCTTTCTCGCTCTCTCTCTCTTGTGCACCTCCCTCGCCTTCGGATCCGATTGTAAGTGAGAGCACGTATTCCTGTAACGCTGCCCGTTACGCAGCTCTCTTCTCTTCCCCCTCCTTCCTTTTTTTCCCCTCTTTCTTATCTGGCTCGTCCCGGCTTCGAAACTCAAACGATCGCCACGAAGTCGGCCTCCGGTTCTGTCCCGTTCGTTCGTTCGTTCGCTCGTTCGCTCGTTGGTCAAGTCGGATGTGTGTACGACGTTTCTTCGTACGGCGTACTTCGCTGCCAGTGACGTCATCGGCGACAAGGTCGGGACCGAAAACTTGAATGTAATCGACGATGACAATGCTCGTTGCAGCTCCGCGCGAGTACGCGCGCGGATTTCCGATTGGTCGGGTTCTTGCGCGAAGGTGAGCTTTCGGATTTCGAAGGATGCGGCTGACTTTGGGCAGGAAGACGTCTTCGAGGTGGGAGGCGGAGGGGTCGAGTGGAAAAATTGGTGGATGGAGGATCGTGAACGGCGAAGAAGAGACTGTAACTTGCGATGTTATGTATCGACTGAAAGTTGTTGTAAGGAAGATTGAATATTGTTGGATTAAAATGGTATTGAAATAAAATTGGAAATTGCAAGGTTTAGATTGGGATTGCGCTTGACGTTTTGTAATGTGGAAGTTTGAATTGTTATAAATTATAGCGTCATATACTGAAAGATTAAAAGTTGGAAAACAATGTACTTAAGATAATGAGATTTTAATCGCGAAAGGCTGTTGTAATAATAATCTGAAATGCAGGAAGAATTGTACCTTCCAACTACAGTATTAAAAAACTATATACCGTCCATTCTGAAACAAATTACAATTACAAATACTAACAAGGAACAAAATTAAATACTGAAAAACCTCTAAATAAGATTTCAAAAAACATTTCTAGTAACATCTCTATAAAAATCGAAACCATCCTAAATCCCACGACCCAATTTCAGAAACGACAGCAAGCAATTCTTGGATAGCAATATAAAATCCTTACTTCGTCTAGTTGACGGAATGGAAACTGAATCCACGAGACAGCTTCCAGTCAGCAAACAGAAAAGTGTCTAGAGCCCGTACGGCGCAGTTTGCACAGCGAGAAATTATGAAATGAGAGTCTGTCATTAGGCGATAGGGTATCATTAAATCGGCGAAACGAGCGCGAAACGATCGGAATTCGAGGAGGGAAGGTGCGAGGCGTGAAAGGGCGTCCGACTAATGGCACGCGATCACGGGAGTAAGTATCATAATTTCCCGGGACTAATGGCTCGCATTGTTTCAAAATTGGCTCCTTATCCGAGAATTTTGTCGTGGGCCCCATCGCTATCGTCGCGTGATCAGGCACGCGCCGCACGAGAATGCCCTTTTGCCGAACCGAACGAACCTTCCGGGTCGTCCTCTGCACGCCCTTCTACCTCCGAGAACCTCAGAACGCAGCAAAAAATGGCGGGCCGTTCGAAAGACGCATCGACGATTTTTTGTCTCACTCGGAAGTTGTACAGATTGTGCATATTTTATTTTGGCATCTGTTCATTATTTTTTTTGGAATCTTCGATCTTTAAATTCCCAACTCTCAAGTCTTCATTGACCGAATCGGCCGAAAAGGCATTATACATCTGACATCTATGTATAAGAATTAATTTGCTCTCGATTCAAATTGGCGGATTTTTCCTGATTTTTGGAACTGTGTACAGGAAGGTCTGATACTGTACGTGTAAGATGTAACAAAGTATATTTCTTTTGACCTTATTTAAATTTGATCTGATTATTTTCCTTACTGCAAGTACAACCAAAATTTTATTCTGAAGATACATATGATACGCCTTTATTATACTCTGTATATCGAAACACCAGAAATAAGGTAGGATAAGATAGGTTAAGAAAGAGCAAGAGCTGACATATAACATGTAAGCCGTAAGGGAACGTTATAATAAATAGAAACACAAAATACGCCAGAAATAAAAATCAATTTAATTCTAGAAAATGAATGGCTGCTTTCCAATCTTGAGCGCGAACGAAACTTTAATCATCCTCGCACACATTACATCAACACTCCCGGATCATACTACACGCAATTAACATCCTAAGATTCCACCTTACGGGGCACAATGCCGAAAAGGAAGCAAATCGACCTCCGGCCCGGCCTGATGAGCATTATAAATAAGATTTCTAATGGCCCTGTCTCGGGGGGTCAAGCATTTCTAAACGATTCTCATAATCGCTCACGTGATTGAATCCATCCGTCCGTCCCATCAATCCTTTCCCTCTACCTGTTTTTCGTCCCGCAGCTCGCGCCGGATCTATCCATTCGATTCTCTCGATCCTCTCGATCCTCCCGTCGATCCTCTCAGTCGATCCTCTCGTCATCGATTACGGGATTCCTTGAATTTACCTACGCTTCCTACCCGACCTTCGTCTCCGGTAATTGTGTAAACGGAACGATTAGCGCGCCGCCATTTTTTCCAGGCCTTCGATCGATCGAGAGGATCCTTCGCTTGCCGAGAATGTCGACTTTTTATCCTTGACTTTGCCGGCGAGGCCTGACGTCGATCGCGGATCTCTTTGTCGTCGCTGAATTATCGCCAGCTTCGACCTTGACTTTGGCCCGGCGACTTTCGTGAACTGATTGCATGATGGGGTAACGCGTGTAATTGAAATAAGGCTGATTCCGGATTGTTTCTGGATTCGAGACAAGTTCGTCGTTCGTGACTTAGATTTTATCGTATAGTTATGTAAGATAGTGCTGTAATGTTGATTCAATAATTTTTGTCATTTACACTTCGATTACATAGGATCAAATGTTTCAGTATTCTTTTCCGACTGTCATGAAATTTTAAGTACGGTTGAATTGAATTAAGATGAATAAAAATTAAAGATAGTTATACGCAAACTTTGGATATGAATAAGTCGCGATATTAATAACAGAGATAAATTAATTATTTTCATTTTCGTACATGGACTGAAGTTAATGTCGCTGTTCGAAGCTATTGATGTGCTGTGATATTTAAGTATAAAGGCTTCGGGCTGACGAGTAAATTACCGAACGTTAAGGATGACAAGAAAATTGTAGCCAGTGTTCTGGGAGGAGGAAAGAATTTGAAGGCAAATACTACTGCCTTTCGACGTAGAAGAAAATAAAATGAACGACGAGAACATCGGAAGAGACAGCCAAGTAAAGGGCTAGTAAAGGAATGAAGACCAGAAAACAGCCTGAACCTTAGAAAAACGAAAGACTGAACCGGATAACACTGATCGAGAAGAAAAGGCGGCGGAACAGTGCCGAAAAATTGTGAAAGAATGGAAGGCGAGAAGACGCAAACGAAGAAGAGGAGAAAAGGAGGGAAGAGAGGAGAAGAGAAGAGAAGAGAGATGAAAAGAGATGAAGAGAAGAGAGAGAAGGAGAGAATGCTAAAAAGAGACGCCCTCCTAATGAACCGGTCGTGGCTTGGGTCAAGCGCTGCTCATAATCGTCTTAAAATCTAAAGCCGCTGCTTTGGATTTCGCTGACGGCGCCGAGCTAACGGGTAGCCGAAACCTGTCTGACCTATTCGAAAAGTCGTCCGGCACGCTCGATAAGTCTCCGATTCGCCTCTTCGACATCGCAACAAGAATGATCCTTGGCCATTTTTATTCGCTCGCTTATCGGCCTGCTCGGATGATCAAAAATGTGGATCTTCTCGAGTCTGCGGACAGGATGGAAAACTAGAAGTTTGGAGGTTGAAGGTTTAGGATATAGTCGATGCGAAACTGTTGGCTGAAAGATTTTAATGATTGGAAGGTGAGGAATTTAATGTTACGCGATGGAAATTCTGCAATCAGGAAGTGTTAAATTACAAAATTAGACGTTGACAGGTAGAACTTGAAGACTCACTGTCAACATCTGACATGTCACTGATAAATTAATAAATCTGTAACAAACCATCAAATTCAACCTTGATACTCGACATCTGCTTTAATCAACCAGTAAAGTAAAAAATAGAAATTCGTCAGAAGCGGATCGATTGAAGAACTATCGAAGGAATCGAGCTTAACTCCTGATTTGTTTTTCGATACCAGAACCGATGCATTGATTGAAGCTTCTTTCATCGCCAACTGCTTGACACGGCTTGCGAACGAGAGAGAACACGCGGCCTCTTATCTCGCTGCTTATCCGAATCGAAATGCGGATTCGCACCGTTCGAGCAGCTTATTAAGTTGGTAATGACACAGGCCTGTCATGCTGCCAATTATCGAGATACACTTATCCGGGCTGTTCGCTTGCCGAAGACCAGTTATTGAACGCTGCCTGCTAATGACTCTCTCGATGCTCTATGCTAGAGTTTACTTTAGACTTCGTTATGTTTTCATATCGTATTTTTCCTTAAATCCAGAGAGGTTACTAGGATGAGATAGATGAGAGAGTAGTTGAAAATGATTTTCGTAGAGCTAATATTGTTGGCTGCTTCAGGAAAAAATAATAGTGAATATAAGTAAGAATCGTCTGTATTTATCGTGTTGTAAAAGTAAATGTATGACCTGTATGCAAAAATCAACGGACGGAATTGGTTTGATTAAAAATAAAATATTATAGGCAATGAATTTTCACTGAATTAATAAGAAAACACTTTTTTGATATACATGAACTTACATCAGAGCTTTCAAATGATTTCAACCATCATGATGTCTTCCAATGCATAGGAAGGATATTTAACTGTCCGTTTAATTATACTAATCAGTTAGTTCTTTCAAAATTAAACCCAGGAAAGGAATCTGCATTGCCAAAGTAAGCAGGGCGAAAAAAAATCGCAGTCGATAACTGAAGTCGATTTTGGCGAAGCTGACGTTCCCTCCGAAGGGCCCCTGGGCCCTTTTCACGTGCATGGAATTCGGCTCGATTTACCGACAGGTAGGAAAAGATGCGAAGGTCCGAAGGGATGCTGACGTTTCTTCCGCGACTCAAATTTCCCCTGCCCTTTTACCTGAGATTACCGATATCCCCCTCAAACGGAAAGCAGTTGCTCCAATTTGCCAGTCAGCAGATGGCGTTGGCAAGATTTTTTTAGCTTTTTTAATTCGACTGCGTTAATCAAAAATCCTGTCCTAATAGGTACATTTTAAACTTGGCATTAAATCTAATTGTAAGTTAAATTCGTTACTTCGATATACGAATGCTTCGAACTTATACATTTTTTATCATTATCTGCTGGAAGATTTTAATTGATTAAATATTGTATGGATTACTGGTAAGACGATTGGTCATTCGCTGCAAGATATTCATTGCGCCACGTACAATTCATGCTTCATTCAATTATTAAACTGACGTTAATTAAAAGTAACTGACAATAATATAATAAGAATAGCGGAGAAGAATATTAACTTCTAGAATTATATACACCAAATATAATTATTTCTCAAACTTATCAGTCTCCACATAACTTGGCTACATAGAACTGCAAAAATTAATCCGCAAGTAACCCCACTAAAATCCAGACTCCCAAAAAAACAAATCCAGCCAAACATACCCTAAACATCATAGAAGAAAAGCATATACATCTAAGACAAAAGTCATTAAAAACCTCCAACAGTAATTCCTCATTCCATTCTCATACACCTAACTCCACATTGCCCATTCCACCTCCAAGCAAAAAAAGCGCAACTACCAGCTCAAAAACGCAGCATCTCGAAGAAGCCACCGAAAACAACCAGCTACGGAACGAACGGAGTCAAAGCGCGGGCGACCAAAGGTGAAAGAGAGCGAATAGAGTCCGAGGTGGGGGTTGATGAATGACGGGCGGTCAGCCACGACCACGCTAAAGTTATCTGGGTAATCTGAGGAGGCGAGGTCCCACTGTCTTACGGCGGGTTTTATTATGGTGTTCCTACTTGGCAAGGGCGAGGTCAGCACGGGCGTGTGTTGCGCCGAGGCCTGGAAACGAGACTGGGTCAGTCCCGGTTGCATCAGAGATAGACCGAGTGCGAAGGAGAGGTAGAGAGAGAAGTGGACAGAAGGAGAGATAGAAAAAGAGAGAGAGAGAGAGAGAGAGAGAGAGAGATACGAGCAACCGAGCCAAAGACGACTTCTCTTCAGCATCCGGAGGCCTTGACCCACTATCGCCCCAGCACTATGCTGATCCGACTGATACATCGCCGCTGACATTTTTCCCTCCCTGCCAACGGCCGGACAGTTGGCCGAAGTTCGGTGCACGGATGATGAGTGAGAGTGATCGAAGATCCGATACGTTTTAGATTGGGTGCTGATTGCCGTGATTGATGTTTCGAGGCTTGATGAGTGGACGTTAAGGATGAATGTTGAAGGTACGGTATGGTAATTCTCTATTCTCGAAATTTAGTTAATGGGTAATATTGGATATCGTGGAGAGAGATGGTATGGGATTACACTTATTACGGGACGGTACATCACTGGTTAGATTAAGTTCATCTGACGTAAATGGCGCTGGTAGTGGAGTTCGGTTAATAGTAGGCAAATGTTGCGTGTCACGAAAGTATCATGGAAACGTTATGGGATTATACTGATTGCTAGTTCGGTATATAGTGCTGGGATTAGGTTTCTTTGTGGGACGGATGATATACCCGTTGTGAAATTCTGTTAATGATCGGTGAATAGTACGCGTCATGGGAGTATCATGGAAATATTGTGGGATTGTATTGATTGGTGTGTGGATACAACTTATTGCTCGGATTAAAGTTCTTTGTAAACGGGGTGATATCTTAGTTATCGACAAATTATGTAATTGCACTTAATAATTACTAAACATTAGAAGTTCAACTGTTGACTATCTTACGTTATAGTAGAAATATTTTTATTAGCGAGAATGGATGAAGTTTGTGACGCGTTACCTGTCATGAAACTGTCAATGGATGATAATCTTTGGCCAATACGAAATTTTTGAATTGGATGAAGCTGCTCTACCTATTATGATGTCAAACTTAACATAAGAAATGATAAATATTCAACTAATTGAGACGAAACTGTACTACCATTTTTTATGTATTATAAGAGTATAATAGAAATGTCACAGGATTATGGTAATCGCCGTACGATATCTCTTCAGTAAGAATAGATTTGAATGATTTATAGAAGCACACCAGTGTTGTATGTTAGATAAACTTGTTCGACTTGCTTCCGAAATAAATATGAATTAGCATCTCATACATGCCTGCACTGTAAAATATTCGAATACTATCTTCCTACCCACGTAATATCAATTATGTCATTTTCATCTTCTCAGCATCAAATCAAACCAACTTTTGAAAGTAAAAGGACCAGTTCAATAAACTCATTCGAAGACTCTGAATAAACAGATACGTAAGAGAAAATAAGAAATCTCAGAATAATCTTATTATTCATATAGGACTAATTGTATCATATTTACATTTCTCTCATTAATTTAAACAAATTCTAATTGAAGTTTCTTCTAATTTAATCCGATAATTATTAGTTGATTCATACAAAAAAAATGCAAAAACGAGTTCAACTGACCGGGCTAAATTCGAACTACATTCCATCCTTTCAACGCCAACACCTACCAACTTCCGGTAGCCAAAAACCGCAAGTTGAACGAACCCATTTCAAAACCGCGCACAAACGAATTTAACCGAGCTGGAAAGAAATCTGAGATTGATTCACGCTTACCCGTTGTACTACTGCCGATTAGCATGTGAATGGGACGTTGTTTAATAACATATCACCGTAACCATCATAGAAAATATCAGCGCCGCCGCGACGATCGCCACCTGATACTGTCCTCCCTTTTGTAACATTGGCAGCGATGAATCAGACGTCTCTGTCTTCGTGAAACGAATGTGAACTCACTTATGTTGTACGGCGAGTTGATTAACATAGACACGCTTCCCCGCGGTCGCCTATTTGCGTTTGAATGGTTCGGTATTCAGTAGCGGATTCTGTTATACGGATATATGTACGGCGGACGGGATTAGACATGTGTACGTATGCATGTAACGGCGAGCGGTTGGTAAATCTTTTGCCACTTTCACTTTTTTCGGGAATACTCGAGTCGGCCTGACGTTTCAATCGCCGTAACGTAATATTGACCGAGAGAGTACCTACGAGGAACTCGAGTCTCCGAAGGTCGAAGCTCATCTGAGGGTCCATTAATGTGACGTTATAGACTAATGTACGTGTTACTTCGTTTTAAGGTGGGGGTAAATTCGTACACGGGGCAAATTTGAACTAGGCCCTTATTTATTCGAATATAAGTTGCATTGTACTGTAAGGTAGAAATCTTCCTGTGGTTAGTATTCAATGGTTTGGATAGTATTCGACATAGGTGGCCGCCATGTATTCTGTGATTCCCTCGTTTAACTCGTTCGACAAACTTCGTATTACTAATAATAATTCCGCTTCTGCCCTATAATATAAGGATATAAGATTCAATAATTTTTAAACAGCAGCCCTAGCAACACTGTTTTTAATTTATTAAGAAAATGCCGGTTTCAGAAGATATTTTTAATCCAAATTAACGCAACTTAAAGAATAAACCATGCGTTCAATAAAAACACTAAGATTATTAGGTTTCAGTGGAATAGATAGAAAATACATCAGTTTAAAGTAAACTTTACAATTTCTGGGTCGGTTTTACCCCACTACACCTTACCAGAAATCCTCATACTGGCTTTCTCGACTTTTTTAAAGATAGAAATATTTCTTGACACATGCAAGCATGATCTCAACAATCAGGTTGCATGTTAACTCAATTACTCACAATCACCACCTACGAAATCATCCCTACCAAAGACAGCGACCGCCGATCCTTTACGTCAAACCATCACGTCGCATCCTTGAAGAATCCATCACAGGCCGTCTCTGTGCCAAGATCGGACCTTCAAAGCGCATCGACAGCAAAGGAAACCTCGCGTGGGCGTTCCTAATACCTACAGCTGAGCCGATCGTTGCTCCTCAGTCGACAGCGTGAAATCTATTCCTCTCGGACTTCCGGGGCGGCTACCACTCTCTCCCTCTCTCTTCCTCTCTCTCGATCGCGTTTGCTCGGAGTTGGGGTAAAAAGAAAGTAAGAGGCGCGCCGAGGCACAAAACTGCTCCCGGCCAATTACCTCCAATATTGTGACGCGGATTAGCGTCACGGCGCTCCGGGATTTGCATCGTATTTGCATAATTTCGGCCTGCAGCCCGCCCTCCCGCCGGCCGCTCCTCCGTAATCTTTTTCGGCCGCCCCGGTGACGTCACGCCGATCTCTCACCTGACCGACGAACGTCCCGACTCGCTGACGTTTGCCTCGCGCGATCGAGGGAAGGTGACGCGGAGGTGAGGCTTCGCTCAAGGTGCGATTGCGCGAGTTCAGCAAAGGTGTTCGCGTACTCTCAGCGCATGCGTGCCACACGCTTGTGATTTTCCACGATCCAACAAGTCTAATCAACTTAACCCATTACGATACAATACAAAAATTAAAAAAAAATTAATAAAATTAGCTGTATATTTAGAAGTCGCAGTTATCAAAAGAAAACAATTTAAAAATGTGTCGCAAAATCGAGATTGATCGAATCTTTTTTCGATCGATTCGATAATTTCGGGACATGAACTCCGCAAATCTGAAACTTTTCACGGTCCGAACGTTGAAGGCAGCCAACGGTGGTGGCTAGCCGAGTCTAACCTGAGCATGCACCTCGGCATAAGTTCGTAGAATCGCGTCGAGATGCGCGTCTCGGAGGTTGAAGCGGAGTCGAGTTGACTGTCGGAGGCTGCGTGGTCGGTCTCGATCCTGCATCCTACTCTCCCACCTGCCCCCCCCCCCCCCTCCCCCCTCAGCACGCCGTCTTCTCTCCGTCTGTTCGAAGGGCCGAAAGCGTAGTTCGTATAGGACCCGTGCGGCCCACGCGCTCCTCTCTCGCCGGTTTTCTTGAGGCCCCGAACGAGAATCGCTGTCGGCTCGGCTCGCACAACTGGTTTTTTAAATGCAGCCGACTACGACGTTCTCTCTCTCTCTCTCTCTCTCTCTCTCTCTCTCTCTCTCTCTCTCTCTCTATGTATATATATGTATGTAGATATATAAAAATATAATTTAAAAACTAGCATTCTTTTAAAGTCTAGTAATATTTTCACATTTCTAATTTCCTCTTTACTAGTATTGCATGCATATACTTATACATATAGAGCAGAAAATGTTACTCCGTGATGGATTTAAAATGTTCAATAATCTACGAAAGGAAATTAGAAATGTAAAAAAATTACTAAATTTTAAAAGAATGCTAGTTCCACACATATAGAGTAAGGAGAGAAAGCAATGAGGACAATATTTTTATATTAGTACTATGGGGATCAGAAGTAGCGATGAGCTTAATTATTAAAATTTCCTGTTTTACTACCGGTGGTAGTACAAATTTAATGTGGCTGCGAAGCAAAATAAGTATCTATCTATCTATCTATCTATCTATAACATCGGCTCTCGTTTCCATAGTTTCAGGCCCATCTCCCTGACACGATTTCGTCGGGCCCGATCGTTCGAACGCGAGTTCGATATTTGCCGGGACCGTGCGCGAATAATTACGGCCGAAGAGTCCGAGAGAGCTTCTTCTGGGCCACTGAGTCATTCAACTTCTATCCGCTACATTCGACTTTTAATTATTTCCTCTCTCCCCATCCAACAGTTCTGCGTCCCACCTCTTCACCTTCTATTTTTCTATCCCGAGTCCCGAGTCTTGCCTCTGTCTTCTTATTCTGACTCTCTCTCGCATCTATCCGACTCCCGTCTCGTTCGTCTCTCTTATTCTCTCTCTCTCTCTCTCTCTCTCTCTCTCTCTCTCTCTCTCTCTCTCTTTCTCTATCTCTATCTCTGAAGACCAACCTCTCCGTCTCTTCTGCCGTCCGCCTGTCGTTCCTTTTTTACTGTTCTTTATAATCGCCAGTCGCCAGCGCGGGGACCGGGCCCAACTCTTCTCTCATTCCGTCTCCTTCCTCCCCCCGCCCACCCCCCGCTCCCGCGTCCCAAAGTTCGTCTCTCTTCGACCAGACGTCGGCAGACTCGGCATCCTTCTTCAGCCTTCCGCCTTCTAGCCGCGAGCATTCTCGGCGCTATTTCGGCGACTCGCAACACGCCTCGCACAGCGAACGTTAACGACAGAATCCTGCTAAACTCGATCTGCTGTGCCCTTTCGAAACGCGCGGATTAGGTGCCGGTGGGGGGAGGGGGGGAGGGAGGCAAATTTTTCGGGGTTACCCGGCGCGTGACACAGTTTTTTTCGCCGAGAGTGAGAAAGGAGAGGAAAGCGAAGAATAAATTGTGATCTGTAGATAGGTTCTGTTCTTCTATTTATTTTACAATTACTTTCTTCTGGTGAATTATGCTCTGGTGATTTTTAGCCAATGAGAAAAAGAGAGTCCGAAGATATAGACAGAGACGACGATGGAGAGAATGAGATGCAGCATGATTGAAGATAGTATCTCAAAGGGGTGGACCGAAGGAAATTAATTTACCGTAATTGAAATTCTACAAAGTATCCTGTATTACGCTTGAAATCGAATTCCTCTCCTTACACCCTATTACAAAAGATATTATCATGACGAACAGTCCAAGAACGCGACCATGTTAAAACAATTCTCAAAAAAACTTGGAGAATCAATCTTGAAAGATTCTGAGAACAAGAAACAGTGAAAAATTACACAACCTCATTACATTCCGTATAGAAACAAAGTCGACTAACATAACCAACTTAAATCCCCAAAAACCATCTGAACCGTCACTATCCACATCCAAAAACAGCAACCAAGCCCAGCATTCATCATCGACTACGACAAACCAAAAAATTACGCAACATTACTGCGAACCAAGGAAGGATCCTTAAAATAATCACCTCCCTTCTGCGTATACTCCACCTAAAAAAAAAAATAGTAAAAAGCACTCGCCTACAAGATCCATATATCCTGCGGCGCGCAGGCATGCATCGCGAGCGGAGCGAAGGACAATAAAGTATCCTTGCGCGCGCGCGCGTACGCTCAGATGAAGGATAATTCGCGGAAGATTCTCCGCCCGGAATATCGTCCTTGATTCCTCGAGCTCGGCCAGGACTGAGAATCTCTCACCTGCAGCCAGCTAGACGATGCCGAAATTCCTGGTAGCAGGACTGGAGAAGAGGAGGATTCGTTTTTGGGGGACGAGCTCGGTCCCCTCTGGTGCTAGAATCTGGCCAGAGGCATGGAAAAGAAGTGAGCCAGGAGTGGGAGGGTGGGGAGGGGGGGGGGGGGGGGGAGGCAGCAGAAGTGAGCCAGGAGGCGAAAGAAGCGGAGAAGGGAGTGGGGGGACTGCTAAAATAGACGAGTGTCCGAGAAGCAAACAAATAACGAATACTTGGAAGTTGGAACGAATCTTCGGGGTTCGCTGTTTGACTTTCGACCGGTGAATCGTGCATCAACCTAACATCTTCGTTATATTCAACTTGGACATTTTTTTTTTAACATGAAAACGTTTAGCTGTACTGATTGCTACAATTCTGGCCTGTGACTCGAGTTTTAAGTTCCTATGATGAATGTGCTGACATTAAATGTAAACATTGAATTTTCTGTTAAATAAGGTTGCAACAACCAATTCAATGATTTTTACTGTTTACTTAATGCCAATGTTTTTCAGTTAAAAAGCATTGAATTGTAGTAGTTACAAGTATAACACTGACCGAATTCGCGAGAAACACAATATTATACATGTACACTAACGGTCAATAACGAAGTTGTTGCAACTTGATTTTACATTAAATTCTTCGTATGAACATACCATTTCCGCCAGTTTGGTCAATTGAGATTTGGAAAGGGGAAAATTAAAGATCAAAAAATCAAAAAGATTACATAATTTCTCTTGATCAATAAGACAGTTTTTTCTAAACGCCCATTATCTAATACAATTCTTATCTCCTCCAAACTTCTCTCCCGACGTTTCCCGACAATTTTCCGTAAATTCTTCCCTCTTCCTGGGGAGTTCACTCGCACGCTCCTTTCTCTGACCTCTCCGCCTATCCTCCCAACCTTTCTTCCGTACACTCTACAAACACGGAGCCGCTGCGTTCGCGAAAGAGCGTCTTCTCGCACAATGCTCGGCCGATGGAAGGAGGTCTTTAAAAAACTACGCAGGAACGTGCGTCGGCACTGCCCCGGCCCGATGGGATAACAGGCTCCGCGTTTATTGACGTCACCCGGTAGGCACGCTTTTCCCATCTCGCTCCCTCAACTTATCTTTACGGGCATCGGGTGTCTCGGTCAGCTCCTCGTTCAGTTTCTCGCATTCTGTCACCTATCCTTGGAATCGTGCGCGTTTCGCAGCGCGAGTCGAGTGTTTTGGATACGCCGGCATATGTATGCGTGCGTACGTGCGTACAGATACTGCCGTTGACGGTGCGAAGCGGGCGAGTTCAGACGTGTAACTCAAAAAGGGTGTGGTTGAAGCGCGAATTTCGAAGGTCAAGGAAGGAAATAAACAGAAAATGTTGGGATCGTTTAGTGGTAAGATTACTGGGTTTTGCATGTGTGGATGTGTGCTCTAAGTAAAGGTGTTGATAGTGTTGGGAAGGAGGTAAAGATAACTGTAGATGTTTGAATTTGAAGAATTTGTAGATGGTGATGAACAGAAAAGACGCGTGGAGAATTGTTTGAACATGTCTTGCTAGAGAATGAATTCAATATGATAGTGTATGATAGTCTTGTATTTAAATTGAACGTATATGAATTGGTAATGAGACGAAAGACTGAATAACAATACAATGCACAAACAATATGAGTACTTGCCTATAATAAAATTGGTTTACACCACTCTTGAAAAATCATGTTCCATGCGTCAAGAACAAAAAATAGAATATAAAAAAGCGTTCAAGGTACACATAAGCGAACTAGAACAGAATGAGCTGCACACCTTTCACGAACACGGAAATTCCGCAAAGAGTACTAGAAACAGGTAAAGCGTGGTGAAATACAGCGCGGCCGGGACAAGTTTTAAAACGATTGTCACTCTTACGAAATATATAATGTGTCACATTAAATGCCGTTCGCACTCGAGCGGGCTGTTATCAAGACATTCGCACTGGAACGATAATCTCGGCAACAAGGTTAACGCGTCAAGTGAGAACCACGCCCGCAAAAGATCGTCGAGCAACGCTACGAGATCGGAACGATCAAACGTATCGCGGAGTTACGCGGAATCGATCTAGAGAAATATAAATATATAGAGAGAGAGATAATATTAGAGAAATATAAAATTGCCCCGGAATGTTCTGCGTAAGGAAGCGTAAGGATCAAGTTACGTAATATTTATTAGGAGCGTAATTTGTAGCTGCATGTCAACGGTTGCCTTCGACATGGAATGTCTCGTTTAAGGCCAGGGTAAGTTTTTTGGTGGTCTCTGACTCTTGACATTTTTCTATAAGTGCTATGCGTTCGACGTGGAATGAAAGTTTTCCGAAGTGGATAAGACAAGTTTATATTTATCATCTTTTACGCTACTTGCCAAACTTTCTTCATACTTTTGCAGTATTTCCCAATACTTTACACTACTTTGCGTTGTTATATCCAATAATTCTTGCTAATTTGGGCTTTTTGAGGAGTTTTAACTAACAAATCGACAATCCAACCCCAGTTTGGAGTATGTTTGATCACCTTATCCCTCTTGAACCAGATTTTTTTTACACCGTTCACTATTTTACGTTAGTTTTCATTGTTTTACGTTGCTTATGTAGTAATTGATGGTTTCTTTTCACCATTTGGGGAGTTTTAGCCGATAAACCTGCAATTCCACGTCAATTTGGAGTATGATTGACCACCTTATCCCTCTTGAAACTGATTTTCTTGATACTTTTTCACTATTTTACGTTAGTTTACATTGTTTTATGTCGTTATATGTCATAATTAGTCGTGATTATTGTCTTTTACGGGGTTTTAGGCCACAAATGCACGCCTTAGCCCACGTTTTAAGTACGTTTGACCACCGTGTCCTTACAATATAGGACTGAGCGACCAATGGAGGATACTTTGGGACTATTTGGACCTATTGATAGGTGATAGAACCTTCAGAACCGCGAAAAAATGCAAAAAAACTTTTGGTCCTGGATCGGATTTATAAGTACCCTATCCCATAGATTTTAACTCGCCCTGAAAGTTGGTGACAAGCAGAGGTCTGAAAACTCAATAGTTTCAAAGATACAGGCATTTTTCGGACGTGAAAAAAAATTTTTTTAAAGATCGACTTTCGGCGATGATCCTATCTTAAAGTACGCGTCAAAAGCTTCAAGAAACCGTATAAATATCATAGGTTTTGATCGCTGGTTCAAAAGTTACAGGCGATTTAAAAAATCGCGAATTTTCTAAGGGGTACCCCTTCTCATTTTTGCGAAAAATCGAAGGTCGGCGGATCGGATCGCCCTTTCGCTACCTGGTAGGGGGTCAAAAATAACTCGGAGGGCCGTTTCCCGTTGGTCGAAATTCGATTTAGTTTCGGAGTTACAGCTAAAAAACCATCGAAAAAATGGGGGTCGGAAAATGGGTGAAAAATAAAAGTCTTCCGATCGTCTTGTGGTTATGCATACTGAAAGAGAATGAAACGAGGATCACAAAAATCGCAACTGGAGCCTTCTAAGTGCAATAGTTTTGAAGATACAGCCAAAAATGTGTTAAAAAATGACAAAAATTACACTTTTCTGCATGCTGCGGGTCTGTTATTATATCCAGGGAATTCGCCTTTATATAGGATGAAGAGGGATCGAAAAGATACGAGGAAATCGCAAGGCGAGCCCCCTAGTTTGAATAGTTCTGGAGAACGGGTCAAAAATGTGTCAAAAAATGTTAAAAATCTGATTTTTTTGCATGGCAGCAGGGCGTTATCGTATCCAGGATCTTTGCCTTCATATACCTTGTAGAGTAATCAAAAACATACAAGAAAATCGCAACCCGAGCCTCCTAACTGCAATAGTTTCGAAGAACGAGCTCAAAAACCTTAACTCATCCCTCCCAGTTCACAAACCCAATCGATTTATCCACCCAAAAAAGTGCATTTTCTCTTATTCCAGACCAGAAGATCGTCACTTCCCCGTTCCCGGTCGACTTTCGTCCATCAGATGGCCGCAATGCGCAGTTCTCGTTTCGTAATAGTCCGCGATTGCGCGGGGCCCCCGGTGGAAATATGTTTTCCAGGACGACGATATTTTTTCCCTCCTCCCCCCTCTCTGCCCCCACCAAACCCCTCTCCCACGGGCAAGCAGGGCGTCGCTCGTCGAGAGCCTGTTTCGCCTTCGACTTTCATCGGTCTCTCGCTCTCCGAGGCGGGATAATGCTAATGCGCTCGCGCGCGCAGAAAACAGGTGACATTCCTCGCGCCAGTTTTTACCCGACGCCGACCCGAGCTCATTAATCTAATATCGGTTTTCCGAACGGCGTCGGAACGTGTCGCAAAGTCGATCGACGCCGGAACAGGGGAGGGAGGAGAAAAAAAAGAACGGAGAGACGGCTTGCGAGGTTCGTTAAGATCGTCGGCCGGAAGGTCGATCTCTGCTGCGAGACTCTGGTCGAAGGAGGTAGAAGGTTGCGAGGTGAAGTTGAGGTGCATAGGCATCGACGGCGCATACAAAGTGGACGCCGGTTAATGGACGCGGGCGAGGTGTAAATCTTGCCGAGGCTGCTGGGAAAGGATAATGAGAAGTTTCGACTGCCGATGAAGGGGTGGCTAAATGTATTAATGGCTGATAGCGGTGGCAGGATGCGATGAGGACTGTTTTTGGGTCAGGTGCACGGTCGGTGGATCGGAGGATGACGGTAATGGATGATAAAGGAGCTGTAAAGTGGTTTAATGGGTAATAGGTGTGGATGTTGTGAGAATCTTGTGGCAAAGTGAATGGGTTTATGAAGAAAGGATTGACAAGAACATCAGGTACGTGTTGGAATTATGGGAAAATAAATTAATTTGTGATACTGTAAAGGATGAAGTCACTGGAGCAGCTAATATCATTAATTTTTTGGGTCGTAGAGTGTAAATCTTTCTGTATAGGAGGAAATTGATGATAAAGAGTTAATAAGAGGAAAGTAGAAAACGAAATGTCAGTGAATGGGTTGATGAAGAAGGGATTGACAAGAACATCACGTACGTGTTGGAATCATGAGAAAATATATTAATTTGTGACACTGTAAAAGATGAAGTCGCTGGAGCAGCTAATATCCTGAATTTTTTGAGTCGTAAAGGAAATTGATAATAAAGAGTTAATAAGAGCTAACAATAAGTAGGAAACAAAATGTCAGTGAAGTGTATTAGTACGTATAGATGAAGAAGCCAGAGATAACGGAACTTGTCTCGCTAAATTAATTTCATATTTCGATTGCATGTAAACTTAACTAATTAAATAAAGGAAAGAGTCAATAAGAAGTCAAGCTGGCGATTGGACACTAAAACGCATTACTTAAGGCGTCATAAATATAAAAATGTAACATAAAACTTTTATTTTTGGGGCTGGGTGTAAACGGTTGATTGTCGGAAACGGTTAATAGATGATAAAGAGCTAACAGGAGGTAAGTAGGTGATAGAAGGATACTAAAATATATTAATGGGCAATAGATGTGTAAGTGGAAGGTAAGAGAACCTGTTATAGTAATTTATATTGTAGATTACTTTTGAAATTAGCTGTAGCTCTCTTAACAGATGATGCTGCGGATGATTTTCCTGCGCATCGAGTTCTGCTGCCGGCTAACGAACCAATTTTCAAAACACTCGAGTACGTTGAATAACACGAACCTGTTTATGAAGTCCAATCTAAATCCAGGCAACTACGCAAAATATGGATTCAAATACCTAACGCAATCTTATCCCAAATGCCTTAAATCATCTTCTTAATACAATCCACGTCATTTAAATCTCAGCAAATCAACTCCCTTCCGCTCAACATTTTCTCCACAAAAAAATCAAAAATCCAACATAAAAGCACCGTCGACGTATCGAAACGATAAATCCACTACTTGAAATATATTTATATCCTGAGAATCGTCCGAGTCGTCCTGGGCAAAACGGGGGTAGGGGAGGGTCGAAAATGGTGGAGGAAGGAGAGGAGGAAAAAAGGGGGGGAGGTAAAAAAAGGTGGAGGCAGGCAAAGAGGAAGTCCCTGTTCACCCACGCAGGAGAGGCGGTCTGGGCAAATTAAATTAATCGCGCGACACGCGCCCCCTTTTGCCAACGATACAAAACCGCAAACGGACCGGACCGCTATGTCTCCTACGTTGCCAGATGCGTGAGTGTGTGTAATGTGCCTGGCTTGCAGTGGCCGCGGTCGGCCTTCATATGTTTTACAGAACGGTCTCCCCAAACCCATGCTCGGCCTACGAACTTACGCTGAATCGAAAGCGATTTACGGCATAAACGGTTGTGAAGGATTGTGTCGTTTACTTCCGGTTTGAATAGGTGGACTTGCGAAATTCGATTGTGTCTGTGAACTGTGAAGATGTGCATAGTGTTCTTGTAAATGTCAGTTAAGACCAGAATTACTGGCAAGTCCAAATAACTTGTCTGGGCTTGACTCTCATGAATTTATTTGTTTCGTAAAATATTATTTAGTATTCGTTGAAGTAGGTATATGTTTAATTGTTTTCCATTTTACAAGTTCAAACATATTTATTTGCATGAATTCAGAACGTCAATTGAAAATATGAGCAGAAATCGTCGATAGTTCTAGTGTTAATATTAGTATTTCTGATATATGGACTTATAATATTCGAAATATTTAATTACAATTTAAAAATAAAATTCGATAATATCAGAATCAATCAAAAGACATTGACATATCGATTCTATATTGAAACCTAAAACTTCAAACTAACCTCCGAAAGTCAGTAAAGAGAACCTCAAACGACCAAGCTCACAATCAGCACAACCAAACCTCAACCGCCGCGCATCCCGAAAATACTCACATCCAAATTATAAAACCCCGGCAAGCCTAACGACACGATGCGCGAAGGGGTGAATTAGCGGTCTATTCGATTACCGTAATTTCCTTCCGCGAGCGCAAACAGCCGTCTCCCACTTCTGGCCGACACTCCGCTAGAACCCTGAAGAAGGATTCTGCGGGTTGCGAGGTGGTAGCGAGGGGGTAGTGAGGGGGTGTCGGACAAATTCGCGAGCAGCCTTCGCCGGAGTTCACCCCTTCGAGGCTGGCCCCCTGTTCCTCGGCAGAAACCACCCCTCATGTTTGCAGACAGACTGGAAGGAACGGGAAGGAACGAGTCCCGATGAATAGCGCTCGTTTAACATCGCCGGATGTTCGGAGGCTAATGAGTTTAGCCGGACCAAGACAATGGACTCCTAGAATTGACTCGCCCCGGCGAGTCAATGCCGAATTTTGCGGCGCGCGCTGGGGTGGCTTACGGATTTCGGTTACGGAATTAAGAGACTGGGCAGCCGGCAGCCGATGTCAATATTTGAAGGGGGATGACGGACTACTGATTAGGTCTGTTTTGATAAATAAGTGCTGAACGGAGATGCGGTCTGCGTTCCGGTTCGCTGCTTGGGGGATGAAGAGTTAATCTTTGGTGGTGATTGATAGGTCGTTTTGCTGTACGGTCTGTGAGGAAGGTATTTTGTATGTTAGAAGTATTGTTTTTTAATTTTCTTTATTCGTGTACTTGTTTTAATTGATCAGAGAATTCTTATGTGGGATGTATTTTAAGATATGGTGAGAATTTGAAAAATCAGACTTTACAAGTTCAACGTTAGTTACTGAAATATTCTGATTATGTGCTGGAATTCTGAGAACATAACGAATTGTTAGTTTGAGAAATCAGACTACCGGAGTTTTGATTTCGAATTCAGTAGATGACATTTACTAGTTTACGGAAATAAGCAATACCAATCCATACACAGTAAAATGTAACAAAGATAGAAGGTAGTTAAACCTATTGCCTTTATATCTGATTACATAATGAAATATCAAAAAATGTCATCTCTCGTCCACTGTCGAAGAAAATGAATATTCCAAACCTAAAATACTGAGTTCCTTTATTTTAATTCTACCAACATTAAACTACGCCAATTTCCACCTAATCAAGCGATAAACCCAAGTATACTTCTTACAATTTTAATGATCTCTCACTTCCAGCCAACATTTCCATCCTTTCCCAACTTCTCTCCATCCACCGAAAAATCTCCTTCACACCCCCCGCGACCGCAAGGAAGCATCCAGAAACGCGCATTGCGCACGTTCGCGGCAACCGAAAAAAAAACCGTTGGCGCCCAAGTGAAAAAAGGAAGCGTCATTGAAAGGAGGGTCCCCAAGTCCATTCGCAAGCAAGCATTCATCGCATCGAAGAATGATCGATATGCATACGTTAAGAGCCGCGCCCGCAAGGCCGAGCGTTCTCTTCTTTCTTCCCTCTCTCTCTCTCTCCCTCTTCCTCCCTCTCTCTTTCTCACTCCGGCAGGCCTCGTTTGAATAACAGTGCCCAACGAAAATTTCCCTAAACGGTTCCAGGCTCGAATTGCCCACGGCATGACATAAAGGAAACTAACTCCGTCCATTGGCATGCCGAATTCCGACTTACCCAATCTTCAACCCTCCCCAACCCCCTCCGGCCCCCACCAACCCCTTCGCGGCCGATCTATCGCGCGAGACTCGTGGTCGGGACGATTTTTTGGCGTCGGTGCGGCCAAGGGTGCCAAGAGGGGCCGACAAGGTGGCTACCTGCTTCCTAACCTGCCCAAAAAGGGTTGCAATTGGGTCCGGATCGGAAAATGGAATGGGATTGGCGAGAGGCGATTCGTTTTTTTTTTCACGTCTGGGGTGAGAAGGGAGTGTCGAGTGGCTGAGTCTATTGACGATCGGGTGGATGGCAGGGAAGAAGGAAGGAAGATGCGCAACTTAGCAGGTCAACTGCACCTGGTTGGAAGGGGGTTGGTTTTTTTTTAGGGAGGGGGGTTATGTAGGTCGCAGGGTGTCTTGTCACGTGCGACGCGGAAAAAGAGGGATTTTTTTTCTATGTTTTTTCCCTCGAGGACAAATCTGTGATCTAATGGGGTGAATCTTTGAAGCGTAATTTTTGGGTCGATTTGGCGGATGTAAACTATTAATTTAGATTTGATTCGCTTCGGTAACACCTGAGATCATTTCCGAGATGTTTCAAATAGATTGATTTAATTTACCTATTGAGAGTTTTGAAATATTTGTTTTACAATGTTGAAATAACGATCCTTTGGGCATTAGCAAATTTGGAAACATATACTTCGATTTTTCACAAATGAAATAGAAGTAACTATGTTAGAGACATCAGCAGAACTCTGGAACTATCGATGATCTATATTCATATTTTTTGCTATAATTGAAGAAATCAAAATGAAAAGCAGTTATTTATCTCCCTCACTAAGAGTCAAAAAATATTGCAACGAATAAATTATTTCATTAGAGAAAAATCATTATCAACATAGGGTCAGGTGAATTATTTTAACATCTACATATTTCAATACAATAACCTAAAGTCTGTTTTCTACCCAAAGTCCAACTTTCCCACCAATCTCACCTCTGCCACTGTCTATACAAGACTTCACTGTCCCACCAAATCATCAACAATCGACTCCCCAGAAAAACTTAGGCAAATCCGCGCATCAGCCGCCAGCCCAACCGAACCTTTGCCCACCGACGAGTCCTCCCAGATAAGGATTCTCAACTTACCATTCAGCCCGTCTGAGATGAGCCGACTCGCGGATTAGAATCGTCGTCGTAAAGCAGGGAGCTCGACTATTTTTTCATCGACTCCCACCGACCTCCGGCATCCTTAAGCGGCCTTTTTCACCGCCTTCCGCCGACAAGAAATCTCCGTCTCTGTCCCACGGTCCCACGCGTGGGCGGATCGTCTTCTAAACTGGCCAGCCTCGACCGGAGAAGAATGATCAAGCGGAAGGAGGAGGCTGAATACAGGTTCCTGCGACGGAGAGAGAAGACCTCACCCGGAAACCGTTTCTGTCCTCGTGTGCACGCTGTCGCTTATCGCGTTCCGCCTCCTTCCTCGTGCGAGCGTTATTAGCATTGGCAGTTATCCGGGACCATCTAATAAATTGTTCACCAAAGGGCGTGAGCGTCTGTGTGCGTTTACGGTTAGACACCGGCGAATGGCTTCTGTGGACTTTGCCGTTTCGAGAGTCCGGCCTGAACGCTGGAGGTGGGATCTCGTCGTGTGCCGGGTGTCGAGATTTTTTCTCTTGGAATGTAGTGGGGAGTTCAAGGAATTTGTGAGTGATTTTCTATTAATAATTGCCATTATAATATTCTACGGAACAGAGTGCTTCAATGGATAAGGGAGGAAAATTTAAAGTAGCGTTCTAAATGGGTGTGGAATGAGTATTGGGGAATTTCTGTGGTTGAGGTGAGGAGCAAAATAATATACAGACCCGATATGCGTGGTACCGTGGTGCCTGTTGACTGACTACTGCTCGCGACTTGTCTTTGTGCCGGGTGTCGAGATGTTTTCTATTGGAATGTAGTGGGGAGTCAAGGAATTTGTTAATAATTTTAGACAAATAATTGCTATTATAATATTCTACGGAACAGTGTGGACTTCAATGGATAAGTGAGGAGAATTTAAAGTAGCGTTCTAAATGGGTGTGGAATGAGTATTGGGGAATTTCTGTAGTTGAGGTGAGGAGCAAAATAATATACAGACCCGATATGCGTGGTACCGTGGTGCCTGTTGACTGACTACTGATCGCGACTTGTCTTTGTCCTCTGCCGCGGGCGCTCACTGTTTCCAATTCGGCGCTCGACTGTGCTCACTCAAGCGTGCTTTTTTCTCAATTTCTGTGCCGAGTCGGGAATCGAACCCGGGTCCGCTGCCTTATGAGCCAAGTACTCTACTAACTAACCCACCCACCCTCCTTGCGAGTTCTAGAGTCGTTTACCGTACATATTTTTAGCGGACGATTCTTGCGCGACTATATCAATGCTGTCTTTTCATATTTACGATCTTCTACGCGTACTTGCGAGATTTTCTTCATACCTTGGCATTATTTTCCATTACTTTACACTACCTTACGTTATTATATCCAATAATTGTTGGTTATTTGGGCTTTTTGAGATGTTTTAACTTATAAAGCGACAATTCAACCCCTATTTGGACGATTTTTTCGTCCTGTTCTTCACACCGTCCGACAAACAATAATTAACACAACCAAAGACCCGTCGAAATGTACAGGCAATTATCGAGATCGAAAGATAACACTGTAATCAAAAGTGTCTGTGCACGTCGGCAGAGAACCAAAAGTCGATGACGGTACAGGCCTCGGGCTCCCAATGGCGCGTAAATAGAAATTTCACGCGGCGCCCATTTCGAAACTACCGTGGCCGCTAACAAGATATCACGAATACCGAAACTCCGCCTATCTCCGCCGACCCATTAAGAAACGAACCGTCTCCGCAGGCCGACTCCTCGGCCGGCGTTAAGGTCAGCGTGTCAAGGCCACGTGGAAAAAGAAGCCAACACTTACGTCCATTACGATCCGTTCGTCCACAGAACACCGCATCCTCCTTGCCTACCTCGCTCACTTACCCACACACTTACACCCATAACGTTCGGCATCGAATTCGAAGTGGCCTCTCAACGTTCGTTTCCCACATTTTCGAGGAGGCCTGCACCTGCCCACACACGTTACACGCGCTTTCTATCCCGTACGGCCCGAAAGAATTCGAGGAGGATCGTTCACGCTCCAGAAGGAATCCCGCGAAGGAAAGGAGGCGGGCAGGAAAAAGGTAGGAAAAAGGAAGGAAAAAGGATGTAGGTCCACGCTCGCATGGAAGGTGAGCTCCGTAGTCTGACGAGGGTGAATTCCTCGATTACAAGGGCCGACTAAGGACACGCGCCCACAATTCTCTCGTCCTGCGCCTCTCGCTGTCCATTCAGAATCCTGCATGACCGCTGGCAGGATAGCGAGCGCGAGCCGCCGGTAACAGGTTCAACGTTGGATTAGCATAATCGTCATAAAGCATGCAGGCTCAATGAATTATTTATCTGTCGGAAGAAGAGTCGGGCCCGGGAAGAAGGGAGTGGGTAAGGCGAGGAAGCGAGACGGGAGGAAAGTGTCGAGTGAATGATGCTGGAGGTGGCGATGAGGGGAGGGGGGAGGAAGTGGTTTTGAATGAATTTGCGAGGTTTCGGGGTGGATGATTGGGAGTAATTGCCGATTCGAAGGTGTAATGCTGGGTTCGGTATTGGAATTGGGTGGAGGTATGATACGTTGTTAAGTATAGTCGTATTGATCATTAAGGATATCGAATTATTAGTATTTGTACTGGTGGGCGTGAATAGTTTTAGTATTTAGAGACTATAAGGTTAACTGCAATTGACTCTGATTGAGAATATTGATATATAACAACATAATTACAATATTTAATAGTCGTATTTATCATTAAGGATATCGAATTATTAGTATTTATTCTGATGGGCGCGAATAGTTTTAATATTTAGAGACTACAAGTTTAACTGCAACTGACTCTGATTGATTGAGAATATTGATATATAACAACATAATTACAATATTTAACAGACACGCATTAGCATTGTAGAGTACAGATACGATCATGTCATCATCCCAGCTGTCAATAACGAATTCTATAACACAATAAATAGCAATTACGTACAGTCGCCAGCAACGGTATTATATACCATTATGTTAATACCGCGGCGCAATCATCAGTCAATACCATAATACAGCAATAATTACAATACCCAACCGTTCATTAGCACTAGCAATCCGCCGCGCACATATCATTATCCTAATATTCCTCATATTAGCGACTGACACCGCTAAGTTACAATTACCGACCACCCCACTCTATCCAGGACCTACTTTTGACCTCACCCTCAACGGAGGCAAAAAAAGAAAACGGCCCAATTTTCGCAGAAGCGGTCCGGACAGCCGCTAAAAGGAAGACGCATTGTACGTATTCGACTCTCTCTCTCTCTCTCTTCCTTGTTCGTTTCCTCCGGTCGCGAGCCGGCCTCCTTATTTGCATACGCCCGGGTTTAGGTAGCCAATCCCCGCGATGCGTTGCATTAATTCCCGATTCCGCGACAAGGGGGATGACCTTAACCCACCTAAGGACCAGACGCCGTCTGATTACCGTGAGGCGGGAGAGAAGAACATTGGCACGTGGTGAATCCTCGTCGGAGAGGCCTCTGGCACGCGAGGTACGTCACGTTAGATAATAGGGGGATGTGTGAATACGTATGCGAATACAGTGGCCAACATATATGCATCCTGAGTCGGTCCGAATATCCGGCGCGAGCCACTCTGACTTTAACCCATAACTACTGTGCCATATATGCACACAAATAATATATGTGAAAAAATAGCTTCTATGATAATTATTTGGAGATATATGATAATATAAATATTTTTCCAAGTAAATGCGATATATATAAAATAGTTAAGTTAAAAGTAAAGGTAAAAGTAAGTGCGATATATATAAAAAAAATAGCCTCTATGTTAATTATTTGGAGATATATGATAAGGAAATACAAATATAATATTTTTTGGAAGTAAAACATAATTCAGGCGTTAATCAGTTAATGACATTGCGGCTGATATAAATTTTCTGATGATAGTGTTGACGTAGACTTTTTGTCTGACCTAACCGAATTGGATACGTTACATTCGAAGGCGTGATATTTAAGATATAATATCGTTGCGATAGCGTATGCATTATGCAATATTGTAATTTCGGTGAGAATTCGAGTAGGAACGTTGATGCGCGGATGGTTTCGAAATATTTGGATTTATTATATATTTAGTTAGCTCAGTTATATTAGTATACGTTTTCCTGGGGTTACGCAGTAAATGTCACTATCGCACATACTGTGCCATATTATTTGTACTTGTACCTTGTCGGGAGTCAGTTTAATCGACTTGTCCTGCGATAACACGAAATCCAATTACCGTGTGACGTAATCGGAATTCAGCTTGTTATAACGGATCGATGTAACTTCTTAGGCTCATTAGTGCAACTATCAAGTACCGATCCTAACGAGTGCATCTGACCACCTGCCAACTATATGTCGGCCACTGTACGCCGAATGAGTACGTCAGGCGCGAGCGGGCACATTCAGAGGATTCCCCGAAGTTTTCGACGATTAACATGTATTTAATCGGCGCGCCGGCGCATTTGAATACATTAGGCCGAGGTGGATGATCGAGGAGTTTGCCCAGAGTGGACGCGTGAATTTATTGTTGGCTCCGTTTTTATGCGCCGGGGATTTAAATAATTGCGCAATGACCGTCGGCCTGACGTCGGCGCTGCCAAAGGACGTCAGTAGCCAGTTTTGCTTATGCAACTCCGATATTTCAGCCTTTTGCGGAATCGCGCGCCTAAAACGCACCGTTCGTCGAACATCCGCGTTCAGGATCTCGTGATCCTTGGCAGCATTTTTATATTCGTATCGACGCGTAATTTCGCAACTCTTTTTTTATGGCCCTTGTCGGAGTCGCTAATTTCGGTGCGAGTCGGTGCGAATTTATATTTCTGCGTTCGGTGTAATCTAGGTTTCAGTTAGTACTTGAGAAATGGTAGAATGCTCCTGTGCTATAGGAATTATTTAATTTTTTTTAATAACAGGTGTCATACTGTTTTAAGTGGTTTTTGGGAAATTGCGAAATGTTAAAGTAATAATATGGGGATTTCTGCACCCTCAATATATATATATATTCATATATGTGTCAAAGTATTAGTATTTAAAGATAGATATGTATTATAATAGTACTTGGCAACGGTTCAAGCAGAATATTTTGCCGTCGATATTTCACGTTTTCAAATACTATGCATGGGCAATGGCTTCTGCTGCTTAGAGGGTGCAGAAATCCCTATATTATTACTATATATATATAAATAAAATAATATCAAAATAATGTCATATATATGCATATCATTTTATTATTTTTATATTATTTATATAAATATATAAGTACATATACGGCATTTCTATTATAATGAATTTCTTTCTTCAAATCCTACCGTCGCAACTTCGAACTCGCCTACTTCCGATCCAACACAAGTAATCCACCTGAATCCGCGTATAAAAACCGATCAACCGCCGATTCTAAAATGCCTACGCAGCATCCTTAGCCTCAGCTTCCCAACCATCTTCCAACATGAGGCCCCTTCTTAACAGAAGTACACCGTACTCGATGCGGACGGCATCCGGACGGTAAAATATTCGTCCTGCTCGGGCCATTACCGAGAACTATTAGGCTCTCAAGCCGGGAGCGATCGGCTCGGCGAAGAGAAGCGTCGCCGTCCAATTACGACGCGTCGCTGATCGCACGCAATTACAACGTGCGCCCCGGCGTCCGCAGATACGAGATAGCCGAGCGATTCTCACGCTCCGGAGTCGCACGGAAGCGAGCGAAGGAACGAGCGAACGAACGACGGAATGGGCGGCAAAGGTGTACGCGGCTTCTGGATCCTGCGTACGCGGCGGCGTCCCGACGTCGGCGGTTTAAATCGACCCGCGAGCGTCGCCGGCATCCTGCGAACCAGTCAGCTGATCGCCAGAAGCCGTTAGACGATCGGCTTCCTGACCGACGCGAGAGGATTCTGATCGCTCGAGGCTGAGATCGAACGATCGCAGGATCGATCGCAGATGGATTGATTCGGCGAATTTTTGTTGATTTTTTAGAGGGGGTGATAAGGTTTGCCGCGGGGGAAAAATTGGAATTGGATTTGTGGAGGAAAGTATTTGGGGTTACTGAATAATTGATGGAAAATTGGAAGGGCGCAGGATTGATATTATTTTATTTTTTGTCGATGACATCTGAAGGCTATTATCGTAATGCTTTGATGAAAGTTCAATAAACAACCCATAGTTATTTAGTAAATCATTATCAGAATCCAAGTATTACAGGACTCGAATATGTTTTCAAAACGAAAGCCACGTAACGAGCACCATCGATTCCAAAACCGACAACCGAAAAAACCATACATTATCACCCGTCACTCCTTAACGACCACCGCCAACCCCCGATCCAACCTCCAAAGATCCCAGATGTCATCCGCCCCACTCAACCGATCCAACCGTCACTCGCCAATCTCGCGGAACGTCTTCCGCCGATGCAAAGCCAACAGACCGTACAAAGATCGAGCGATCCGCCGATCCAACGACTCCTTCCTCGACCCATGAAAACCTCAGCAGCCAACCTACGTCCTTGACGGATGAACCAGGACCCGCGGACTCTTCGATACGCAAAGCGTCATCCGCATCAGCCGACAAAATCCCATCCGCCGAAACCGTGAGAATATCTCAAGCCTCGCTCTTCGCTGGTGGCTTTCATTATAAATCTCTCGATCGAGGGGGGGCAGTTCCTCATCTCTTGCCTACGCACACACTGCCAAGGGCACGAACTCTATCCAGGACCATTCTCACTCCGCTGCAACCTGAATAGGAAGAGCTCAGGTAATGGCACGCATTTGAATATACCTGGCCTCGAAGGCCTGGCCGGTCGTTGCATAATTTAAAATCGTGGATAAGGGATGAAGGTAGCGCGGGTCTCGGGGTGGGCAACCCTTCGACGATCTGGAACAATAAGCGGCGCGGAAAGGGGTGAAGGTTCGACGGATGCGACCTACCGTCGGGCAGGTAAGTGCGATTTTGCATAGATCTCCATACGTTACGCCGTTTACCGAGACGCGCAAGAGGGCTTTAAAGGTCCAGGTAGGAGGAAGGGTGTCATCCCTATGGGAAAGTGTATGCAAACCATTGTGACCCCCGCCCGGACGTCTCACGATGTCCTATAAGGGTGGCGGCGGCCGGCGCAGGGATGCTACTCGGGGTGGCCGAGGGCTGCACGAGAGGGGTGGTATGGGGCCCAGGGGGGGGGGGGGCGATCACACCCCTGAGATAGAACCCTTTCCTCTTCCTAGCTCGTCTGGAGCCTTCGATCGTGAGGAGACAATCGTGCATACGTAAAAAGTCTGAGACCGATGGCAGACGATTGGCGAAGGTTGGAGAGGATTGGAGAGATAGAGAGGGAGGGTTTGGTCGTTGTTAGGCAAAGTAACCGACGTGCAGACAGAAGAGAGAGATAGACAGAGTGAGAGAGAGAGAGAGAGAGCGAGAGAGAGATTTTTTTACGGTTTGCTTTTCAGCTATGTGTGTTTTGAGGACTACGTTATTGGGGTTGATCGTCGATTATGCCGATGAGAGTGATCGGATGCGCTGTGAGAGAGTCGAAAATTTTCTTAACGGACGTAACTGCCGAGCAACGGACTTTTTCGAACTGGAAGTGGGCCAGGTGGATGAATTTCTTGGGCGCGAGCGTGAAATTTCGGATTTTTATGGACGCGCGCCGCTTTTACGATTGGACGGCGCGATTTTCGGAAATGCGGAGGTCGCGCGATCGTCGTAAAATGCAAATTTTGGGGGGAGCGCGGGAACCGAGGTTCGCACTTAGGATTATAAAAATTAGAGATTCGGGCGACCTGCCTCTCAAGGCGGCAAAAAATGAGTGACTTGTTTCCTGTTAGCAAGTGGATATTTGTATAATGTATGTGCGCGCGTGCGCGAGCGCGCGACTGCCTGACTGAGTTTGACGGTGCTGAATTTTAAATCGGCGGACTGCATTATTTCGCAACCGGTTCCCGTGTTGCGGTGATATATATTATTTTATGGGCTGTGTTATGTATTTAATTAGTTCGTAATAGATTTCTTGAAGGAGGCAGAGACTTGATTTATTAATTGATTTTATTACCGAATACATATTCCTCGAAATTATAGATGCACGTTTGCTCAAATTATGTATCAGTCATAATTATTCATTCAAACCAGTTAATATCTTTTATCGGATTTTGTAATTTATTAATCTATTCTTTAACACAAACTTTACTCTTCAAAATCTTATTTTCCTACATTCAATAATATCTATTTATTCAAGCAACGGTGCAGAGATTCGAGTTATAAAAACAGTATAAATCAGACAAAAATCTCTCTCCTAACTTTCAACTACTGACTACCAATTTACAACCTGCGCACAGCAGCAGGCCTACCATCCACCTAAACACATCGCACCGAATCCTCCCGCCTGCCGCCGACCCGAAAGACTCTCACAGCGTCTCAACCTTCAGACCTCCAGACGGCCCAACGACAAACACCAAAAATTAACACCGCCTCGACACACCAATTAGCGTCCTCCCCCGACAACCTCCGCTTACGTAACAGTCCAACCAACCCACTGCCAACGAAAATCCGTTTCGAAAATCGAGAGTAGACGTCCCGTGAACGATGGGGGAGGCGTAGAAAAATGTCGAGTCGAAAAAAAAGGCGTCGAGCGGGACGGATAGCAGGTGCGTCGAGACGGACGTCCTTTGCACCTGATGAAATTAAAATAAACGCAGTCATCTCATTTTCATCCTCATTAGTATACGGCGAACAAGTGGGCTAACGGCTTCCAGCGAGAGGAGGAGAGAGGAGAGACAGGAATATCTCAGACCTTTCCGACGTCTTCTCCTTAACCCCCTTCCCCCCTCCCCTCCTCTCCTGCTGGTTCACTCTTTCACCTTCTCCACCTTCCCTTCTTCCTTGGCTCTTTTTTGGCCGTTGCACTCTCTCTTTCGACGTAAGGGAATCCCGCATAACATTAAAACCTTTAAGGCCAGCGCACGCTCTTTGCTGGCTACGTGTGTACGTGGCTCGGGGTGTGTATGTGTGTACCGGTCTTTTTTTTGCACGCCCAGGGTCTGACGGGGACGCGGAGTGCATACGGGCGCTGACGCGACGGCATTGTGGAAGGTATGGGGCTTTTGGCGGCAAAAAGTTTGGCGCCATTTGGGATTGGGCGAGAGCTGAGTGTTGGCGGATTTTGGGGTGTTTTGATAGTTGCGGAATTTGGTAGGTTCCGATCAATTTTCGATCGTTCGGTTGTTGGTTTTAGTGGATTTAATTTCTATGGAAGTAAAGTTACGGGTATCTGTTTCTATAAATTCTGATCTTATGTGGGTTTGTATGAAACTTAATGCTTGACTGTGTTATTCTCTGCATAGGCAAGTTTTCAAAATTTCAGTTTAATCCAGCTTCGATTTTCACAGTACCCAAATGCTCCAAACTCGATTCACATCTTATAACTCAGTTTACCATCCTTTCAATATACTCGAATTCCTATCTAGTATCCACTCTACTCGCTGAATCCTGAAAATTACACTTTGGTACCCAAGGTTCCTACCCTCGCCTACAGATACCATCATTGACATTGACTTCCACCCATTACCTTCATTCCCACACCAAACTCGATTCTCATCCTGTAACTCAGTTTTCTATCTTTTCAACATACTCCAATTTCCATTTAACATCCACTGTACTCACTAAATCCTCAAAATATTTCGCTGCCTAAGATTCCTACCCTGGCCAACAGATACCATCATTGACATTGACTACCACCCATTACCTTCATTCCTACACCCAGCCTACCCCAAAACAGCCGTGCCCACCCCCAGATTCCTACACTGCACCATGGCATTTGTTTAAGCAGGTCGCAAAAAACATTGCGTGCGCGAGCCTGTCCCTTCGTCCTTCTGCCCTTCAGGTCCTTCTCCCGTTCCTCTCCGCCAGTGGCCTCTAGCCTCTCTTAGGTTCGTTCCTCCCGCCTCCCTTCCCTCCCACCGCAACTCGTCGACCTCTCACGGTCGCGTGCCAACTAACCACCTATGAAACAGCCCGTGCCCGAGCAAAGCTATGCTAATGTATGCCGCTTATGCACTCCTCTCCTTCTCTCTTTCGAACTTGCCGTCTGCATATGCACGTGCGACGCATTCCGCTCGGCGAGGATCGTCCCGCGGACGGGACTCTTGCCAGCCACGCTGTCGAACATCCGCCGATAATGTCCGATCAATTTGGGTCCCGCGAGGATTGACGAGTAATTAAAATAAATATATGGAATCGAAGTCTGCGATTTGAAAATGATCGGTGGGGAGAATTTCAAGGATTTGCCGAAAGTTTATTAAGTATAGGATTATATTTTCTGAACATGTTTCGATGATCGATGAATTTTGGGCCTTGAGGAGGTTTATCAATAATTATATGGAATCAAAGTCTGACTATTCGACAGGGAGAATTTCATTTGTCGAAGGTGAATTGGATCATTTATTATGAAAGTGGTGTAAGTCCAAATTTAAAAAAAAAATGATAGATATAATTTAGGATTAACGTGGTGTAAACGGGTTATTTTTGTGATATTTTTTTTTTTTTTAAATGTGCTTACAACACTTTTCAAATAAACGGTCCAAATGGGCGAAACCACCCTGTGTATCGATATGACAAACTTTGGAAACAGTGAAGCCAACTTCCGCGTTCGCGAACGTCGCTCGTCCGTTATTATTAAGCGAATTACGACAGGCGTTACACTTTTCAATGCGCGTCAGCCTTTACGCGCCGAGCGACACACCCACGCGATCTTATCTGAAATCTCGTGGCTACCTGCGAGACGAGAAACGAGAATCGATCGCTCGATACGATCCCAGCGCCATTTATTTTCATAATTCGATCGGTGGGCCGCCGTTTGCGAAATCGATCTCTGGTTCGTTCTCGATACGCGGAACGCGTTAATTCGATCTAACCGGCGTGTCCAGACGCGTGTCTATCGCGGCTTTCATCGAATCAGAGTTGAAAAATTGTCCCCTTAATTAAAGATTCGTTCCGATAGACGGTGGATCGTATAAACGATGATTGGCAGGTCGCAATTTCTAGCCGAACGATTTTTGTGGCCGATAGAGCCGACGAAATGTAATAATTATATGTAAGGATTGAAATTTGTATGTATCGTCGCTTTCATCGAATTCGGTTTAGGAAGTGTTCGGATAATTAGAGGTTTGATAGTCGAAGGTGATTCAAAAGTGTGAATGGTGCACGGTTTCTAATCGATATGGAAAGCGTGAGATTTATTTTGAAAGATACGGACTTGGTGATAATTCTGATTCGACTTTGATTCATATCTATACACATATGCCACTAGCTTATGTGTAATCAATTAATTTACAAGTGAGTCACTGGATTTGCCGACTTCCGTGAAAATCACATCTAATTCGCTTGCCTCCCTCGCTTTCGCTAGCAGTAAAAATTTCCTATTTTTTTTTCTACCAACCATATGAAAATTTCAATGAATTTTAACAGAAAAACATTGATTTTAAGTAATTCGATTAAAGATAATACAATTTTAACATATTAACCAACCATAAGTTACACATACAAAACATCCCTTACATCCTACATCTTCAATACTTAAATAAACTGTGTATAACTAAAAAATAATCGATGAATGACACACAAGGCAAATACGAATTTTTCTACAATAATTAAATTCCATCCCTGCCTAGTACAATTCCAAAACCTACGACCTTCCTTAAAAATAACCGAAAAAGGCGTCCAACCCCAATATCCCACGTCGCAGACACCTAAAAAAAAAAATTCCCGTCCCACGTTTCGACGCCAGCTTAATGAAGTTACCGTTCGCACAGTGGTAAAGCAGGCCTCTCATACTTCACAGTCAATTCGCATTAGCATTACGCGTACGTTCACCGATCTGGTAGTCGGGTTGGCCACCATTATTAATCCTTCACCTTTCGCGGCACCATTAATCAGCGCTTTATCATTTTCATATCGCCTTAATAGAATACTTTTCCACGACGAGTGCGTGCCTCTCCGCACACGCTCAATATCATCCGGTCTCAATCGCGGGCACACAAACGCAAATGAACACGAGCGACCATAAGCGAGTACCGGCGAGCTCGAACGAAGGCAAACGAAGGCAAACTCACGCACACCGATTCAGGCATTGTGCACGTACGCGGTCGACGCGGTGATTTATTGATCCTCGACAGGTCGTTATTGAAAAAGAACGCGCCGCTGGAAAGGGCGTATTTGTAATTAGGCCCCGCCAAGTCTGTTCGGCTCGTTCCCGTACCGTTGATATCGAGTACTCGCGCGATATTAATATCGGAGGTGAGACTTTTTTATTTTCGGTCAACGATTGACGTAGCGCACGGCCTTTGAATGAATGGGATGCCGGGGAATGAATCGGAGGTAATCGTGGGCTGTTCTTGCGTGTTTGCGCTCGCTGATAGGTGGGAGGTGTGAGGGGCGGGAGTGGTTGGGTTTCGATTGTTTTTGGTGGATCGTAGGGATGTGGACAGATTTGACGTAGGAAGGGAAGTTTATGCTCAGGTTACGTGTTTCATTTCTATATGGGACTTTTAATGGTGACGCTGCACTGCTGGTGATTTGTGGAGTTTGGTTTAATTTAAACTGAATGCTGTAATAGAATATTAGAGGCTGTTCTGTACATTGTGCTAAATTGTATGATAATGGGTTTTAGCCGAATTCGGACAGTGTTTTATTCAATGACTTTAATGATTGAAGTTATAAATAAGCTCTCTCTAATTATGCTACGTTTGAAACGAAATTATCTAATATTCCTCATAGATCAGACTTATCCAAATTTCACCTCGCTCTCAGTACTACCAATGCCAGAAAATTCCACCTCTTATCAGATTCATCAGGCTGAAATCTTGAATTCAGAGCTCTCTGGGTTCGGTTCGACAACCGGAAGCTTCAATATTCATAGGATGGACCTTCCGGCCCCCCGCGAACTCGATTCCATTCAGGTTCGAATCACGGTAGGGCCAGCGACTGTTTTCGGTTCTTGGCATAATATCTCGGTCGAGCGATCTGCCTCGAATCGTCTCAATCTCTGTTCTGAGCGATGATCGGAGAGCAGGCCGGCAACGTGGTAGACCTGAACTGGCCTGGACCCGGTCTCCGATTCGTTCTCTCCGCGTTTACGGGCCCGCGGCTACAGACGGCCGATCAACATCTGACCCACACACGCGAGAATTCCATCTAGCCTGACCCAGCTTCGGGCCCCGCAGCGGGCGTGTGCGTGTCTCACGCGCACGTGCGTGCGCGAAAGTGTGCAGGCGCCGCTTTAAGGTACGCGCCCACGCCGTATCGGCCAGTTTCTTTTTCGGCGAATCGTAGGGTGGGTCTGGAAAATTTGGGTCTTCTACTCGGGACGTTAGCTGGTTACGGTACGTGTGTATGTTGGTGGAAATTAGGGTGTAATTGTTTAAGGGGTTGTAGATTGGAGACTATGGAAATTCAGAAACGAGAATTTTTGGACAGTCAAGATAGATGAGTGCAAAATTTAAGCATCAAGAACATGTTCTGTCTTGTAAATATATGGATCGCTTATTTTGAAAGTGGTGTAAGTCTATATTTAAAAAATAATTAATAAATTAAATGTCACATAAATAAAAAGTGTGCACTACATTAATCATAAATTATTTGATATCCCAATTTTTTTAAACTAAGTGGACCATACATAGTTTATGGAATAAGAATTGATTCCTCTGAAACATTTAAAAGAGAAATAAGTAAATTGTAACAAATATTTCTGCCGATACTCAATACTTCGACAGAAATAAATATACTGTACAATACACATGTATTATTTGTTAGCAAATAAGTTCGATTTCCAAACGTTTCAACGTTCTCATCGAAGATCAAATCAAGCCTGCGCCGGCAGCGAACATCGAATGAACAGTTTTTATTAAAAACCTGGCCGGCCAAATTTCTCCATCTCCTTACGAACCCTCGCGTTTCCACGCATCCGCAAAAGCGCAGTTTACATACATAACCGTCCTCCGATTCCGGCAACGGCGGCCTCCGCCGAATTGATCCCGAAATTTTAATTGAAACGTCACCCGCTCCCGAACTCGCCTCGCTTAATAAGTTTCGACGTTGCGTGCGCGTTATTAAAAAATTCCGGAACCGCCAAAATTGTTATTGACCCCTCCCTCGCGTCGTACGGATTACAAAACCGTTCTAAGTCGAAACAAAAATTCCTTCTGTAAATGAATTAATATAATCTCAAATTCTTTATCCTGACAACACTCGTAATTAGCGTGCAGTCCGCGAGTGAAAGTGAACAATAATAATAGACTCGCTTAAAAAATCTTAACAATCGATGCTTCTCAATTTCTCGACTTAGATCACTTTCGCAATTAGCAGTATCCCTTCCCGTGCCAGTGACCTTACTCGCGAACCGAACGCTTACTCTGCCACGGCCGGGTTGATTTTAACGAAACTAATTAGCGGTAATTGTCTTCAGATATGAAACTTACGGTAGACGCCCGGCGGATCCGATAAAAGGCCGGGCGTTCCCCGGCAGTCGTTATCAGCATTATCGATCTTAATTAAGAATAACTGTATATGGAAAATGTACTGCTTAGCGGCGTTAACGCACCTGTTATGCTCGTGGATCGGCCTTTCGAGAAAACTCGCGAACGTTGGAAACCTCAACCTTCTGTCAGAGTACGAGTTCGTACCTCTCTCGTCTGTTGTTTACTTGCGACTGTCCTCTGTCAGAGTTCGGTCTGAATTCGACTCTGCGACGTGCTCAGTCAAGCATCCACGCCTTTTAATTCCTCGTCATGACGTACTCAGTGACCCGTCGACCTTCCAAGTTCAACAATTACTTACTCTTACCGTACCGACGTGTCGTACTGCTTAACTTTAGTCAAGTCGCAGATATCTGATATATTGACAGCTGTCCGTAATTTATTCTAATATAATTACAAAAAGAAGGATAAAAGGTATTGCTGCCCTGTATACTTTATACATACTGTATACTTTATGGTTACTTACTGGAAAAGCCCACTATTCAAAATTATATTATAATTACGGCCTTAAATAATTAATTGAAAATAATATAATATAATTCTTTTTATAATTATATTAGAATAAATTGCGGACAGCACGCTGACAATATATTTTAAAAAAAATCTTAAAGTAGACTGGGGATGCCCACTAATCGACTGCCATTCAACCAACCAGTCAACAATATCATACATCATCCAACGAACGAGTCTACCAAAATCGTCTGCGTCGAAGGTAAAGCGAGAACCAACTGTGCAAGGTAAAATTTTAATCGTCTAACGTATCATTTTGCTCCTGCTCGCTCGATTCCACGTCCTGGCCGTCTCGCAGGACACCGACTCAACCGAGATCGTCGATATAAGCCGTCGACTGTGGTAAGCTCGACGGTCGGCCATGAAAAATGGTGTGCAAAAAAAAAATAGTTAATCCTCTCGCAGGGCATTGATACTTACGCGCGCGCTCTTGTCGTGTTTTGCCTCGATGGCGGACTCGCTTTTTACGTAGGGACGACAGATTTCGTCCTTCGAGCAGCTGACGGAGCGTAAGGCGTCTCCCAGATAACGAGAGTGGAAAGGACATTACGGTAGTCCTGTACAACGTATTGCGGATAAGCGTCCAGTGGAAAGGAAGGCGTGGGTGGTTGGAAAAGCTGAAGCTGTAAGTATGGATTCTTGAAAGTTCTGCTGGAGGTTGATATTCATTTATTTTGCTGCGATTTTATGAAATATTGCAGGGTTTATCTTTATGGCTTGTACCATTATTTTGTACTAGTAATATTCATAATAACAAACTTGACTGTCTTCAAGATGAGTAGGTATATAGTACTCGAATTATGAAAGATTTTCAAATACTTATTCTGTGTTCTGTATCATTATTAGCGTCATATGCTGTAATATTTCAATTCTGCAGAATTTTCTTTTTAGAATAAGAGTGGAACTTTCCAATAAACCATTCCAGCGGAGTACGCATTACATGAAGCATCAATAGTATGTACCTACATATTCATAATTTCTCCATGTTTCCAATTCCCAGAATCTATTTATTTTAATCTTTTCACAAATTTCGTCATCCAGAAACCTGTAAAAATTATCTCTCAAATCAATCACTCTTCTTTCTTACCAACTCACCCACTGACCTTCCCAAAACAAAATTTTAATTCCCACCATTCCCACCTTGCTTATCAACAGCTTCCTTCATTCTTTATCCAACTTCGATTCAGAATCCAAATTCGATTCAGAGAATCTTCGATTCTCCTCTCCAGCAGCTTCACATCTTCACAATTCTCGAACATTCCGTCCTCGCCGCGCATCATCGTCCCATCACGCCCATGTTTCCTTTTTCATTAACACGATCGACAATCGACTCTCGCCACCGGCCACGCCCGCGATAAACATTCTCTCCGCCGTTCTCGAACTTTGTAGCCGAGCGCAAATTCTGCCCGACCGTCGAAGGAAGTGATTGTCGAGCTTCGTTCGAAATTGCGCAGCGGCGAACGGCAACGTTCAGTCCGGCCTGGCCGCTGTTTGTACGTGTGTTTAGAAGACCGACCGGTGCGGCACTCGGAAGGGGACAAGATCGGCCGCCGAGTTTGCCGAAAGAATTATGGAAAATTGACGCTTAACGAATCAAGCAAATCTAAGGACCGGCGACGTGCAAATATTGCGTCGATAAACATTGTCTGCTTAAGGGTCCCGCTATTTCGCGGCAAAATGCTGACTATCGGCGCCGAAATTGTTCAGGGGTATATGGAAGATTTTCTCTGAAAATTGTATAGAGTCAGGAGTGGAGGGTGGACCAGAAATGTGTGTTTTCATGGAATTTGTATGGAAGAAGATGAAAGGAAATTCAAGGCTGCTTTATTTTACATAGTATATTTCTCAATATAACTTAATGATATCTAAGTCTCAATTGTTTCAAAATCAGACTACGTAGAAATATTTCCTTACCAACTCAGTTTCATATACTGTTACTATAACTCGAAATTCCGAGCATCTGTCTCGTCCTCAAAACAAGTTTGACCAACAAAACATTCCTCTCCCCCAAAAAAAGTACAAATACCTAACTCCAAGCTAACAACTTATTTCACCTGTGCCATCACATCGCAATATTTCCATCCCACTGTCACGTAATAACTTCCACCGATCCAAAACCTATACAATTTAAATCGACCTAAACCCGAACACCAATACACGTTACTCAACCTATCACAACTCCTCAAATCAACAAATTCGAATTACGCGTCCATTCGAAAACTGGCAAGTCCTGCCAACAACGCCAACGAAAGCCTACGATCGTACAGACCGTAAGGCAGTGTTGGTCAACGCACGCATACTCGTACCCTCCAACGTCCGTGTAGGAAAGACAGAGAGGCCGAGACCGGTCGACATGACTCGGCCTCTAAAAATAGAAGTCTAGGATACTGCGAAAAATCACTGTTTTTACGATAATTACCGTCACTTAGTGCCACGACTCCTTTCATCCACTCCCAGGACCTGTCCCCGCTCGTGTCAAAGCCGGACGCGTCGACGTTAGACGCACGCAGCGGATTCCCGACAAATCCTCCGAACGTCCGACATCCGCCGAACGGCCAATGGCGAGCGAGAGAATAAGAAGCGGCGCGATAAAGACTCTTTTTTTTTCCAGCCGAGTCGGACGGATCCGTTGCTCGGCATTTAACGCCTTTTTATCGCTTTATTAAGGAAGTGCCGACCACCTCCAACAGGCGCGTTAGGTTAATTGAAAAGTATTAAGGCGCGAGTCGTAAATTGGCGCAAAAAGCGACGCGTGTTTTGTCCTGGCGCGGGCCGCGTAAATCATATTGTAATACGGTTTTAATTGCGACTGGTGGGGGGGGAGTCTTATTAAGGGACGTTAATGACGATTTCCGCGGCTGGCGGGTGCTTCGTTGCGAGAGTCGAGGGACTTCCGGTTAGAAGGCGTGGAGTTGTCGATGCCATTCGTGTCCCCTTGTTTCCTTTGGAATTCATTAAATGCCAAAAATGTTTGAGCGTTCTGAGACAGGAGATATATATTGTTAATGTTATATATGTTATAGGTATATTGTTGTGATAAGATTGCTTCGGAAAACTTAAGATTAGCGTATAACGGGATAAGGCTTGATATTAATTAGTTGTCATCTGTAATCGTGACTCGTTTGACTTGAAACGCCAATAATTTGAATTGTTAATTTGTATTATTGATACCAGGATTCAGTTTCTATTCCAGGGCGTGGAATCAGTTGCATAAGCTATTTAGCTCTTGTTCAAAATCGTACTGTTTTCAGTCTCGTCACTCTCCTAATCAATTAATCTCGTAAATTGCAATATCCATCTGACCCTTGTATTAACACATTACATGCATGAAGGATATTAATACCTTTTACGGCGACTGATCCTGATTTGAACCTTTTGATAGTTATCCTGCTGCTCCCTGTGATTGTAACAGTGAAAAAATTATGAGAATATCTTAAATATCTTAAAAATGATCACATCTTATGCTGTCATTTTTTAAGCGAATGCTCTAATTTTTGCCCGCAGTTACTCATAAACAATTAATCCTGACGGCCCTGCAGGTAATGTGTTAATTATTTAACCATCAAACAATTCCTTGTATACCTTCTACTATCAGCTTCTGAATATATTCGACCGACCAAACTCAAGATTCACGATTCAAGCACATTTCTACGTCTCACAATTTGTCGAACAAAGTCTTTGGATAAGAACAGCCCTGAACGGCTGGAAGCGTTGCGTAAGACGAACGATGAAAATCGTCGGGAAATCGTCGATGCTCGGCTGGCGAAGGAGTCGAGGCTTGCTACAGTAATTACAGGATCACCTTTCTCTGGAAAACGCCAATATGTCCGCTGACCGTGTCGCGAGGCTGCGCGAGTTGCCAAGGATACGCGCCTTCTAGGCGAGCGAATTTTTTTAATGTATCGCCCGGACGTTTTTATCGGCCGCCAGGAGAGCGCGTGAGAGGCATTGGTGCGTGTGTATGCGTGTGCATTGAGACATTGGCCGATACGCAATAAGCACAAAGTAGCGCCCACCGGACTTTTAATATCAGTGACACTGAAGGCGTACAAGTCAATCGATTCCTTCTCGTCGGAGGAAAATTCGAAGAGCGGTAGCAAAGACAATTATATTCGCGTCTGTGAGTAGAATGACGTACGTTACATTCTAATCGGCATATTGTCGGTTGGTTTAATAGCAGGTGAGGAATTGATGCTTACGCGCTTCTGTAGGATAACTTTATTACTTGTTACTCTCTTACTATTTATTACTATTTTTATATAATGCGGTTTATATGCTGCGTTTATTAGTTTTTGAATTTTTATATAATGCGATTATAACTCTTTGCATTTTTGTTCTTTTATTATTTTCCCTTCTCAAGTCTCAATTGACCGAAAACTGGCCGAAGAGGTATATTCATACTTGTATTTTTATTAAATTTTATGTGAACCGTATATTACACCTGGTATTACTGTCCATAGCTCTCATCCAGACTATGTACGTATTATAAGAATCACACAGAGTTGTCTGTACCATATCCCCTGCAAATCAAAGAACACCCTGCCAACCTTCTCCAAACTTCCAAAATCTCCACCGATCAGAGTCTGAAAATCCACAAGAAGCTTTCCGAACGGTGGTCCGATCCGCGAAGCGGCGATACACGTACCGACGTGTGTGGGCACGTGTGCTCGGATCACAAAGGTCGAGCAATATAGCAGTATTCGGCCACCGCTTCTGTGGGTCCCTGTTCCTGCGGGCCCTACCCCCACCCCACCTGCCCAGCCTCCTCCCCTCCCCTCCTCCTTCGTCTGCAGGACGAGCTCGTATGCGCGCATCCGCAGCGGTGGTTCAAATAAGTCAACTCGCCTTTATTCTTGTCTCTCGGATATTCTTTATAGCGCCGGGGCCTTACCCCCCCCCCCTCTCCTCCTCTCTTCCTCACTCTCTCTCTCTCTCTCTCTCTCTCTCTTTTTCTCTTCTAACCCATCCTACCTCTACCGGCAACAAGGCGCGCGCGCTGTACGTTATAAAATCCAGGCAGCCACGGCCGTATGAGGCGTACAAGCCGCGCGGGGCCTACAAGGGACCGTGTTCGGGCCCTTACTTATTGGACAGTTTACACGCCGTGCGTTTCCATGCATCGCCGGGGCCCGAGCCCGGACGATAATTCTCATTTCGTTTCGCGAGGCACACTTTATATATTGAGATGTTGCGCGCTGTTCGTTCGCGCGCGACATTCTGGGGACTTTTTGTGGGTCGGATGATGGGTGGTGGGCGCGGGTGGAATTTTGGGGGAGGGTTGGGGGAGCTTAAGGGTCGACTGGGGTTTCAGGATTCTTCAAAATTTGGGACTTGATCCGTGGGACAAAGTAATGGATTCTGCTTTAAGCGTCTCTGTATATTTGTATATGTACTGTAAAGTATTGATTTAAATATAAAATAAGGTTGCAACAAAAGGTTATTTATACTATAAATATATGGAATATCGATTCCAATGTATGTATTGAGTGTGTCAAATTTAAATTCTACTACAGTCTCACCTGAAAGCCGAAAGAATCGGCTTGCAACCTTTACGCAAACATCTAAATCACACAATTGTCCAACTATCTCCATCCAAAACTACTTGAATCCCAAATTCAAAATATCTGCGTCAAACCTCCGCAAACCGGAACCTTCACACGTCGTTAAGCATCAGACATAGAAAACTGGTGAAAATCGATTCCTCTCACGTTCGTTCAACCCAGAAATGGTCGCGCATCCGAACGGCGGCCAGGGGGGAGGGGAGGGGGGGGGGGGGTAGTCCTTAATCGAAGAATCCCGTATTGGGACCCTTGGGTCCCAGGTACCTCCGGCAGGGCCCGGCATATAAGTCTCGGACGGAATAGCGTCTAATAATATGCGCGCGAAGTTTATATTCGCCGTAGGATTCGTACGTCAGCCGGCGCTTATTGTGACGTCTCACGGGGTGCCCTCCCGGGCGATTTTTGCATAAAAATACGTCCGGTGATTGAGTACTTTAGAAAATTTAAGCGCTATAGATTACGGGCCCCGCGAGGTAGACAATATGTCGTCGCGCACATGCCTTCCTCAGCCTTCCTTCTGTCTTCCTACCTTCTGGCCCCTTCCCACCTTTTCGTCCTCCTTCTGCGCCCATACCTTCACTTCTTTCGCGGTCGCACAATTTTGGCGGCTGGAAGTCTGCCTAGAACCGTCGTGAGAAAGGTTCGCGAACGCGGGCAATTGCAAATGAAACGATTATTTGCCGAGAGAGAAAAAAACCGGAAATTGAAGGCTGCTTCATTTTACATGGCACATTTCTCAGTTAACGTAAATGATATTTGCAGAAGCAATATAGCTCAACAATATCAGATTCAAAATTATTTAAAATCAACGTATGTAGAAATATATACTTTGATTTATATATATATACTTTATAATATATACTTTGAACTCAGTTTCATATACTGTTACTATAACTGATCTTTCCGTCTTCCTTCTGCGCCCGTACCTTCCTTCCTTCGCGGCGGTCACAATTTTGGCGGCTCGAAGTCTGCCTAGAACCGTTATGAGAAAGGTTCGCGAACGCGAGGAATTGCAAATGAATCGATTATTTGCTGAGAGAGAAAAAAAAACCGGACGGCCGACGACTTTCGCGCGCTTCTAGGCGAGGACTCGCGGATTTCTGGGTGAAACTTTGTTGCGAGGAATGCGAGGATCTGGGAATGGAGGTTGTCGGAAACGTACGGTTTTTTTTTGCGGGAGTGAGAGGGCATGCGGATTTGGGAAAGTGGACCGTTTGCGAAAACTTCCTTGTCGCCTTCGTTCCTACTAGAACGAAGATGAAGGATTAAAATTTATGTTTTATTAATAAATTTTTGTTGTATAAAGCTAATAATAATAATAATAATAATGAAATAAAATTGTTTTTATTATTAAAGTATAATCTGCAATGGAATGCATTCAATTAGAAAATGTATCGACTTTATGTTTTGTAATGTTAACGTTTATAGGTGTAAGCTGCATGTAGTGAACGTTCTTAGAATGGTACAGTTGCCTCGAAGTAGGACAGATGTGCAAATATATTTAGGATGCCATACACGTCAATTTTGTCAAACTTAAGTTTTTGGTACAGCACGTACGGATATTTAAAAATTTCATATTATTACAATCCATTACATCAATATCCCAACATTTATACCCCAAAGATTAGAAAATAATCGCAGAAATCTACCTGACGATTCCACGAAGCGAAGACTGAAAATAATCTAGGATCGGCCGGACGCGCGAAGGCGGCAGAATGAAGAAAAAGAAAAAAAGTGGAGTGACACGATGGAAAAACGCTCGCAGATACCGAGAAAGGGCAGATCCACTCGGGCAGATGATTATCGGGGCATATAGGAAATTGAAAGGGTGTCTAAGGAGGTGTCTAGCTTGCCACTCGACGCGGGGGCGGTTTTTCTCTGCGGGGTGGCAGGCCGACTTATGGGATCTTAGGGTCATTCGGACACCCACACTCGGGAGATCCTGATCATTGATAGCCGCTGCCCACCGGTGGTTAATAGCTTTCGGGATCTTTCGCTTACCGACCGAAATTTTCCCTGTTGACCCAACGCCTCCTCTCTCACTCTTCGAACGATTTTACACTCGCCTGACACTTACATTCATTTCTCAGTCTTAGTATACATTCGCATACTGTAACATATATTTATTGTATTAAATCAAAATTGTTGAACACTAGAATTTAATGCCAAAGATCTTCTTAACGTATGTACATACACATATGTGGGCCGTTTATTTTGAAAGTGGTGTAAGTCCATATTTAAAAAAAAATGAGATATCTAATAATTTATGATTATTTAAAAAATCATAAATTATAAATTAACGTTAATCATAAATTACATCATATCTCATATTTTTTCATTTTGAAAGTGGTGTAAGGAATATCTAGAATAATGGGATATCTAATAATTTATGATTATTTAAGAATATTAAATACCACGAATTATATGATATCACAATTGTTTTAAATATCGACTTACACCACTTTCAAAGTAAACGGTCCATACATTGATTGCTCTCAATTGTTCTTAGCACCCCCACACTAATACCAGAATTCAAAGACGAGGCTTAGGCTCCAAACTGCTCTATGCAAAAAGTAGACACCCATTACACTCGCGCAGTTATCTCCTCCTCCCCACTTATTATTCCGTCCCATTGCACATACTCGACTCACTCCCTCACCCCCCCGCCCATCGTTCTTTCTGGCCCACAACGAAGCGAAACTCAGCGTCTCTCTCGTTCTCTCCCCGTCTCTCTCCGCCTCTGGGCCCTCCTTATCTCTCTCCTTCTATCTGAGGCCGTCAGGTGCACACCTCCTCGCGTTCCTCGATCGCTATCTGCCAAATCACTATCAATCACTCGACTGATCCAGACACCGGATGCCGGACTTGGCAGCAGCGAGCCAATCTCTTCTCCAAAGCAGCCCGTTGTGCGTTGCGCCCGATAAATAAATCGATCGGCTTTAACGAGCCGTCCTACGTGCTCCCTCTTACTCTCCCTCTTATCCTTCCACCTCCCCCTCCCCCCTCTCGTCGTCTCTCTCACTCGCCTTCTCAGCTCAGATCCTCTCGCATCGGAGGGGCGCCGTAGGTAAGAAAATCAGGAGCGCGAAATTTATCTTCCGTTTGGGACCGGCCCAGAACGAGCTTATTGTTGACCGATTATGGGAAAAGGTGGTGGGGATGGTCTTTGGGACGGCGATATTGTTGGATTCTGGGATTTTGGGTGGGTAGGTGGGATGGAGGTGGACGTGTGCGATCGAAAGGTTCTGAGGTTGTTGTGTTAATTTTGTAGAAGCCAAATTGGGTATGTGTAGTTTGTAAACGTTAATTTTTTGGAGATAATTACAAGAGTGTCTATAAAAAATTGTACTTTTTTAAAAGTGCATATTTGCAATTGCTTCCGGTACAAGTAATAAAACCTTTCACAACTGAAACTGACATAGACCAAATAATGATATACCTGCAACAACATAACAGATTTTGAAACGTCCCACGTACAGAATAAGATTAACAGCTACCACGCACACACTACACTATCGCAAAATAATCCCGAAAACAAAAGCAATCCTTCATTCCCACCCCTGAATATTTCAGATTCCGCGGGAAAAATTTCTCCGAGACAATCAGCGGTGGCAAAAATTCCGTTACGCGCGAGCTGAGCAATTTGACATCTCGATCATAGATCACGGCGGACGGGTGGGGGCCTTGGCAAGTCCCGTGGGCAACGAAACGAAATCGTGGATCGTTTCACGCGATCAAAAGTCGAGGCGTGGCCCGCGGGCTAAAGAGAGCTCGTCAAATCGCAATTAGACGGACGATTTAAAAGAGATTTTTCACGACGATAATAGAGTCGGCCCCGGCAAAACGCTTCGAAACTCTTTTACCTCCTTTTCTACTCCCCCTCTCTGCCACCCCTCCCTCTCTCCGCTGTCTTTTTCCTTTTTTCACGTATCCCCACCGCTGAGCACGAGTTCGAATTAACAGTTTCGTCGATGAATGATGTATCGCGTCAGCGAGATTTTATTAATGGGCCCGAAGGCCACTCACTTTTTTTTTTTTTTCGTCGCGGCATTATTGACATTGCGCATATTAATTTTGCGCCCGGGCGTGATTCATCGTTCGTAGCTGAGATCGGGGAAGTCGAAATGAAAACAAGCGGCGCCTGGCAGCACCTTCTTCGACGGCACTTGCCTTCCTTTTTTCCTCGACGTGCCTGACCTTGGCCGGTCCAGTAGAAAGTCGGGAGTAAGCGTTGTGCTTGACTCGTCAATTTCGTTCGGGCTTGCTGTGTGACTTCGATCTGGGAGAGTTAGTCGAATTAACGTAGGTTAACGAAATCGGGAAGTTTTGATCGAATTCGAAGGGTACTGTCACTTGCGACGGTCGAGTAATGACAGAATTCAGAAAGCTTATACGAGACGCGACCTTTCGGCAAGTCAATCGACAATGTAAACCGAATTTGAGACCCATCTTTCCGCGAGCCCGGGGAAAGAGAATCGAAGAGCGGCGACCGTAAAATTTGACCCCGGGAGAAAGTTAAACGATCGATCGGCGTGAAATCGGGAATTTATTCTGGCTTTCGGCCGCGGCCAGATAGTTTGCTTGGATATGCAACCCTTATTTTACCGTTGGGGACTTGCATATCCGCAAAGTGGGTGCTTAAAGTGTCCTCTCTCTCTCTCTCCCTCTCTCTCTCTCTCCCTCTCTCTCTCTCTCTTTCTCTCTCTCTCTCCCTCTCTCACCTTTCCTCGTCCAATTCTAACTTTATGTCACTCTCCTTCTCTAACACACATACACAGACTCCTAGACGTTTATTCTCGCTCGGTCCTACTCGCTTCTGGGGATAAGACCTGCCGACTTGAATGAGGGGGGAGGAGGGGGAGGGTTGGTTACACCGGGCGTCTCTAGTGAAAATTACAAGCCGCCGGATTAGGTCGACCGAAACTGTGCCAACCGCTCAATTTGCGGCAATGGATAAGAAGGTGCGACACTCGCGGAGACTTAATGTCGCCCCAATGCTGGCTGTTACCGTTAACGATTGCCAGGATAACGCGTCGCTGTACATGTGTGCAAGCCGGCGCTAGTAACGTAACATTTGATGGGCAGCATTTTGAATCGGACGTTCCTGCGCTAGTTTGCACGATATTTGCAGAGAAAGTGTTCAATGTATCTTTTTCTGGTTGTCGCGTCTTAGATAATGTTTCACACCTTACCATTTTGTAAAAGTTGAAATTTGAATAAATAAATGTATATGAGTATGACAGAGTACAGCTTATAATTACTACAATTCTCAAGAATATACCAACATGTATAACGTACTATCTTACAGCTGGCATTAAATATGTATAATTGCATAATACAGTCATGCCCAATCCCGATTCATTGAACCCAACATCAAACCATTTTCGACCCTTGCATTATGTACAAGAAATTCAATCTAGAGTAGCATGAGGATCGTACGCTAAAAACTCTTAAAAAAAATCCGAATTTGTAGCGCACCTACCGCCGCCGAAAAAATTCAAAATCCACCAACCCCCTCCACCCTCATCCCTCCCATAACCTCGAAAGCACGTGCCAGCATCCACCCCAGCTCATCCGAGCCATCTCCGCAGCCTCTCGACTCCGGCGACAGCTGCCTCGAGCAGAACTCTTTCAAAGGAATCGTCCGGTTTGGCAACGCCTCTGGTCCATTCACCGTTAACCCTCTCGATAGGTTCGCGGGTTAGAGAGCTCGAAGATCAGGATCCGCTCGCCGTCCTGAGAGACGAAAAAGGCCAACGACAGCGTGAAGGAAGACGGACAATGCGGGAGACGCAGACGGACAATGTGGGAGACAAAGACGGACGGAGTCCTCGAAGGCGAGGAAGCGAAACTTGTTATTCCCTAAAACCGATGTCTCCCGTGCCTCGATGATACCTGCCCCCTTCCCCACCCTCCTCACTCTCCCTCCTTCCCCTCTTAGTGGAACCTGCGCCTCGTGAGCCACGGATATTCTCTCCTGATATGGACGTCGGGCGTATCTGCGTTCGGTTACCAAACTGGACATAAATTAATCCCGTCAAATGTCCTCATTCGTTAGCCGGGCCGAGTTCCCGAGACGTTTCCCTCCTCCTCCCTCTCCCTCTTTCTTTCTCTCTCTCTCTCTCTCTCTCTCTCTCTCCTTCTCTCGCTCTCTCTGCCGGGCCGGCTTGCAGCCCCGAGTCGGACGATGTGAACATCGTAGGATACCGCTAAGCAAGGTTAATCTTAACTTATAGGTATGAGGCTTGCGTAAGCATGCGCCTCCTGCTCGCCGTTCGACTCGGACGATCGGAGTTCAACCTGCTTCGTGCGTCGTGGGACTGCTCTCTCGGTACGGGGAGAGTGTGCTCGGGAGAGGATGGTTGGAGATGAAGTTGAGAAATTGGGTGCGCATTGTGGATTGTGACGGAGCAGGTGGTACTTAATGTTCGGGATCGATGGGAACTGGGATGTATGGGTGTGAGTAGGTGTGGTTGGGTATGGGAGGGATTAAATTTGATAGTTGGAATGGTAAAAAGTATTTCATGCTTGCATTTCAAGGTTTCAGCTGTAATGATTGTAATATTCACTCTTCGTGCGGATAAAAATAATACATATTGGATATATTCGAAATTAAATTGGCAAAAAGTAAAATCATCGGGAAAAAACATTGGATACTTTAAGAATTAAATTCTGAACACCGGACACGATATGTATGGCTACTAACTTAATTAATCATTATTTTTAATATTTAAAAATTAATATTTCGTGTAACGTGTTTGAAATCAAATGAATATCTACAGTATAGCCCTTCAATTTCCTAAGTAAAAAGACAGTTTTATCTGTCACTATTCTACCTACCGAGTCAGTCTGTTTCAGACTAAAACCGAAGGTGTGCACCTGATCTACCGAAGTGGGTCGAATTCTGACCCCGACTCTCAAGAGAGTCGTTTCATGAACAGAGATCCCAGAGTGGAGTTATTCCATGATCGAGAGACTCGGGTGAAAGACTATTTCGTAACGCGGTGAGTGAAAAAATTGTTGTGGGAAGTGGACTCGTGTTTTCGATTTCTCGAAAGGGACACCCTAGAAAAGAAACGTTTTCTAACACGATATAATTTTACAAAACCCTTGTTGCGGTTGAAATTTCCTATACTTTTCAATTTGCTCAACATATTTCGGTACCTTTCGGTGTCCTCATCAGGAGTCTACAAAATATATTTTACTATCTTTACAGTTGTGCATATTACAGAACTATGTACAATTACTGTCACTCAAATAAACACAGGATTGAAACAAGACACACAAAAATGTAAATTAGTATTTCTGCCATATTTAATTTTTCTTCAAACGAACTTACACCATTTTCAAAATACGGTCCGCATATTATAATACCACCGAATTCAGGCCAAAAACCAATGAAACGACCTATTCGAAACAGTCGACAGACTCCTATATCAGCTACGTACAAATGCTCGACCCGAACAAAACACATAATTCCAGTCCGCCAATTACTCCGCTCGAGCCACGTCCTACGTCCTACAAACGACGACAATAAACGCAACAAACTACACGCTCTCATCGGCCCCGTAAAATCAATCAACCTCCTGCCAGCCAAGAGTCCACTCTTGCCAATCCGACGAACGTCCGACCAACGTCTAGCTTCGGATACCGCCTGGCATTCCGCGAGAACTTTTCGTCCCCTAATGAAGACCTTATGAAGAGCGCTACCGGCAGAATATCCCCGATGCTATTGACTCCGTTCTGCCGAACGTGCCGGATATGGAAGAGTGTACGCGTAGAACCGGTAATGCCGCGTCCGTAATGGTGACTTTCGGTAAAACGGTAAAACGGCAGGAATGAGTTGGGAGCGCGCGCGCGCGGATGTAGGTGTGTTCGTGTGCTTTCCGGAGAGTGTGTTGTCGCGGTTGCATCACTTTCGCTTGCGGAGAGCTTGAACCTTGGCTTACTGTACCTGCTCGTCAGTCACGTGATCGGCGGCAAAGTCGAGCTTCACTCCGATTTCGTTTCTGGACGAGCGGCTTTTTCGTGAGATGCTGAGTAGCGAGATTTGTTCTTCTTTTCACATATGTATTTTATTGCTGTATTTATATGTAAAAGACTTGCATTTTTCCATCTATTTTCGATGTTGAAGCACTTCTTTCAGATATACAGCTCTATTCCTTCTCCCGCCAAAACGTCTTAACACTAAAACTCTCGCCGATTTCTACTCACATTTTCATTAAACTCATCGAAATAATACAAGTCAATACGTTTGAATACATAATCAATTACCTCAATTGTCTTAAACAATATTTCAAAGATTAAAACGTTTCCTGCAATGAAAGTCACTACAAAGACACGACCCAACCACTCATTCTGTCCTCTCAGTCCTTCTAGTAATAATAATTACCCAAAGACTAACAAACACCCACCAAATTCTCTTTACGCACCGAAGCCAAAAACGCACTCATCCACCCCACCCACACCCTCTTCTGTACCATCCACCGACATTCTCATCACCGCCAATTAATCTCCCACTCCTCCCACGCCTTCGCACCATTCATGCCCACCGAATTCATCCTCCGGAAGACAAAAAACGAAGAAACGAGCTACCGATCGTTAAACGACGACAGTCCGCCGACTAGGATCCGACTCCGAAAGGAAGGGAAGGGGGTGAGGAGGCAGTGGGGGCAGAGTGCGAGGAAGACACAATTTGCGAGCGAACGAGCGAAAGCGCTCGCATTAACTACACCCCGAGCCATTGTTCCGTTTCATTTCGGGGCCATTGGGGTGGCCGAGCTCTTACATCCCTGCGTGGGCGTGCGCTCAAAGTTATCGCGCCGGCTATAAAACAATACTGCCGCGTTACCGCGAGAGAGAGCATATTGTGGTTATTGTTCGGCTAAGCCGCGCCGCGTAGGAGAACGAATGACGGGCCGCATCGAGGAAGGGGGGTGGAAGGGGGTGGATGGGGGTGGAGGGTCTCCGAACGGATCTGCGGAGAGTCGCGATTCGAACCGGCTGCGTCAAAGTTAAGGGAGGGGGGGGGGGGATTTTTGGAATTGAAATGTTTGAGTTTTGGGGGGGTGAAGGATTGGAGGTTTGGGAATTATTGAGAAGGTGGTTGGAGAGCCATAAAAAGTTTCGAAAATAGTGAAAATATGGTACAAAATCGATATTATACGTTCCGATGCCCGTTACTTTAAATATTTAATTAAAACCTGACAAGAAACTATGCTCTTCAAATTTCCACACAAACAAATTCCCATCGCACACCCACATTTCATCCTTCAATCGCTCTCCTACTCATCGTACCCATACCATTTACCCACACACCCACAATACCTTCCACACTCCCACCGCGCAAACCATTCGAAAACGCAAGAGCCAAACGCTGGCCAAGCTTCGTCCCTTACCAAAATTTCACCCCCCTCGGCTCCGTTTTCGACAGTCGGCTCGCAAAAGAAAGCGGCGGCCAAAAAAAAAAAGTAGAAGCCACCGGAGTGAAATATCGAGTGCCTTCGGTAACCCACGCCACTTTCATCCCTCCCCAGCCACCCTCGCCACCCCCGTCGCGCGTAGCCGTGATCGCGGAGTGCCAGTGGGTTGAACCTATTCCAGAATCTCCCCGAGGTTCCTCTACGACGGGGTGTCTCGCGATTTATGCAAAATGGTACGCAGCTCCCGTGGGAGCTTCTCCGCCTCGAGAGCCGACCCTCTATCTAACACGTGCGGGCCTTGGCATGCTGCTTTTTCCCTTTCTCCCCTGACCTCACCCCCCCCCCCCCCCCCCGCCTCCTCTGCCCCTCTCCCGTACACCCCTTCCACGCTGACTGACGCTCGCGCGAGTTTTTCTCCATTTCCTGCACTCTTTATCACTCTTTCGAGCTCGTATCTCGATTTTTCCGACTGTACTTGACACCTGAGGCTTTTTACCTTTGGGGGGGTGGGAATTGGGTTTTTGGTTTTTCGAGATTTTTCGGTTGGGAGAGAGGCGAGGGTAGGGGGTGATTGGTGGGTTGCGGTTTGAAACCGTTCGGTTGCGGAGTGTAGATGATTTTTGTTATTGGGGTGGATGTGTAGTGGTAGATTTTAGTGATCCTTTTGTGTGGTTAAAGTTGGCATATATGAAACTGTCATTTTTTCAATGTTGGAAGTAACAGGAATTGTGGCTTTTTATTGAATTCTGTTCAGTAAAGGTAGCATAGGTTGACAACGGCAAAAAAATGAAACTAATTAAACTTGTAGCTAATGTATAATTAATGTTGGCAATGCACAATAGCTTATTACTTCTAAAAAAATTCCATATGACACCACATTCATTATCAAACGATTTTTATACAGGCTACAACGTAGATTAGAGATTTCCTAAAAGGAATGTTTGCTGGCCGGAAACGGGAAATATTCGAAATTCGGTGGGGCCGTTCCTCCGGCCCGCCTTCTTTATATCCCTGTCCTCCTCCCTTTTATCTTTTCATAGAACCTGGAAATTCGCCGAGCGCGGACGTATTTTCAAGTAAACGTCTGAAAGTTCCGGAGATATTGTGGCTTTCTGTAGGCGCTTCCATATGAGACTTTTTCAGTTCTTCCGAAGGGGGAGAGATACATATTTTTTTCTCCCTCCGTCATTCCGGCAGAATTTAGTTGCGCAATAGAAAAGTATAACCGGAACAATCCTGAATCAGAAGCGACGAAGTCATCTCATTCCGAGAACTCTAACAATAAGATTAAAAAACAATGTCTCACGACTTTCAAGAACGCAAACAATTCTTTACTCAGCTTCCTCTTTGCAAATAAAAAATGGTGTGAATTAGAAAAACTTGAATCAAAGGAATAATCATCTAACTTCAACTTAAAACTCGTGAATCGAAAAACGAACAATATAATATAAGAATTTACAACGAATGAATATCAAGCTGAACCGTAATTTAAATTCAGGAAAGGAATACAGCTGAAAACGTCGAAAATCGGCCAAAAAATCTACCCTACCCAATCAACAACTCATCAAGCCAAAAATAATAAGAAAATCTTCCGTAAAACAACTTCATCGAATCTTCGGTAATAAAAAGGAAAATATAATATCCGAACAGTTTTGGAGCTGGACACTGTAAAAAATCGATCTCACGTCGATGCGGAAAGCATCGATCATCCGTATTAGCAATTAGTATGAGAAATTTGCGGCGGAAAAGAGTAGGTTGGGAGAGGAAGAAGATAGGACGCCGATCGCCTTCCGTTCAATTACGAAGTTGAGACGCGGACGTTAATTTCTGATAATATTTCTCATCAGCAGCGGTCGAAATAATAAATAGGCGCTCGGAGAGGCGGATGATCGAGGGACCGTGGATCATTTAATTTAATTACCTCGCGGGGGTTAATAGAAGAGATAAAGGTGGCCGAGAGAGAGTCGCGCGCGGATATTATGGCGTCGCAGGACTCTGCAGGACCCCCCCTTCAAAAAATAAATCGTCCTCCACCCCTGCTCGGCCTTCGCAGTTAAAGCAAAAATGCCTTCTCGCTCGCCTATTACTTCATTTCAAGGCTCCCCCCCCCCCCTACCGTTTAAAGCCCGTAAATAATTGCGGTGAAATTGTTTTCTATTCTTTCAGGATGAGGACAGCTAGATTTTATTCGTGAATTATGTTAGATAAGTTTTTGTACGTGCAAAGTATTTGTAGCGTTTGCCAAGATATTAATTGATAAAAATAAATTATTAACGGCGTAATCGCCTTTGATAACAAATAAAATCAGTACATTTACATTAGTACCGTAATGTGGCAATAAAATAGTGAAACGTATTAAAAATAAGTGTTAGTCTGAATATATTAATACGAGACTGTTATGTAAATGTAATGAATAAAGAAAGAGCTTTAAAACAAATTTCAACAACTGTCCTTTTAGACAATGTACTTGTTACTGTATGCAACTACTTTTTTGTAAACAAAAATAAAACAGTTTCGTAAAAGCAACACTTGCGAGACTAGAAATATGTCATTATTGTAAACTTAACCGCTACCCATCTAGAACTAAAAATAATTAATCACTGACTGAGATATTATTTTACAGTCAACCCCACCACAACAAAATTCCAGAAACCTTCAAACCACGTCCCATGACCCACAAAAAAAATCGCAGAGCATCCCACGCCGATCGAAGCTGAAATTGTCCGACTTCGTCACAATTCACGGCGGCGCAATTTTCTTTTTCCACCCCCCCTTTTAAACATTGAGCCGAGGGACGTCCTTCGGCGCGGTTCCCAACTGCGGAGGGGTGCCCGGGGGGTTTCCCAAAATTGGGGGGTAGGAAAGATGGGGCGAAGTGTGTCGTACTCGTTCGGCGACTCGACGCGGCCGATTTAATTTCATAAACCGCAACTGTTGCCTTCGAAAGGGCGAGCAGTCGTGTTGGCGGCAGGCAGCCCTGCTAACAGTTACGAGCCTGCCTCGCAATTCTGCCGGCACGTTGGCCGCCCTGGCGACCCCAACGGGGCGCCGTGTGCGAATCAAATTGGGCAGACGCCGATCGCCGAAAGGGAAAAGCGGTTCTTCTGAGGCGGTTCGGTCTGAAACTGACAACTTACGGCCCTCGCGTCTTCGGCGGACTCCCTTCTGGCAGTTCGATGCCCTTTTTACTTTGCTGACGACACTTGACAACCCATGAATTAGGCTTATTTTGTATCAGGGTTCGAAGGTGATTTTTTAATTTGCCGCTTGCACTGTTTTTCCGGTCATATATACACGCCGGAGTTCGACGAAAAGAAAGTCTAATATTTATGTAACATTTTTGTTGGAAAATTGAATGTACATATTCCCCGAATTGAAATTTTATTAAGTGCCCGGTGACTTACGGAAGGGAGTATATATACGGAAGGTAATATTTTGAGAGTATTTAAGTAGTTTGTTAGTAAGTAAGTTTTAAGAGTCATCTTCGTGGTATTTATGTCCAATTAAATTAGTCACTCGAATATTAGGAATGACACTGTGAAATTGTACTGTTCTACATTTACCGATGTACGAGTATGCTAATAATTTCATACTTAACATCGACTCACATTTCTTCTCCCAGAGTCAACCTCTAAAACAGAGAGTTTTATATCATTCTATTTTACTTTATTTTACATATATTCTATTTTACATACAGAGTTATCAGCATAACTCGACTATCGTCTCCAGTACCGAACCATTAAGTATCCTCTTCATCGTTACCACCCCAATCAAAAATTTCCCTTCCAACCACAATAGGCGCACCGTCACCTCCTCCCTCCTCCTCCCACCTTCACCATCACCCCACCCTCCACCCTACCATCAAACAACCCACCGCATCAAAACAACAAACACCTCCCATCGAAATCGCTACCCCACCCTCCCACCTAACCCCCAAAAATTAGTGGTCCCCGAAGGACACGGCCGTCCGCCCACGCGCTCTTCTCCATCATAAATTCCCTGGCGCGTCCAAAAAAAGGACCCATCCTTCACGGGGGCGTCGCTGGGCGCATCACGACGACGTCGAACACAATTCCTCCGTCAGGCACGACCGGCATCGAGAAGGACGGACGAAGCTAAAGAATGAGAAAGAAGGCTCCGTATAGACAGCCCGCTAGAGCGAGAGAGACAAAGAAAGAGAAAGAGAGAGAAGGATAGAGAAGGACAGAGACGAAAGAAGGAAAGAAGGAAGGAAGGAAGAGCAGACAGCGTCCACGCGAGGACTCGACTCGATCAGCCTCCTCGCGCTGATGACATGTTAATGTATGGATGCGTAGTACATAAGCGTGTCTGGGAGGAGGCGACGGGGAGTGGAGCGGAACGTCGGTGCCAAGCACGAGCCAGACCTCCCTCCCTGCCTCCCTCCCGCCCTCCCCCTCCTTACCCTCCCTGCCTGGCCTGCCGTCCGCCCGGGAAGGACGCTTTCTTTTCGGGCCCGAGACGAACGTCCCGAGTCATTGTCGCCCTGCCTTCTTCATCTGCATACAATGCCGGAGACATCCGCGGCTACGACCCCTCCCCTTCTCGCCTCCTTCGACCCTACAGTTGGCCCGCTTCGCTTCTCTTACGCTCCGATAGACTTCGTTTCTCTCGAAGGTATCATCGGAATATCGTTAATGCGCACGCCCAGCGGAATTACCGAAAGAGAAACGCGTGGCGGACCCTTTTGCCGCCTATCGGGCCCTTGTTTCGGAGGCGGGAGGTTGGTGTGGGCTGAGTGGAGGTGGGGGAGGTGGTTGGGGTTGGGTCGGAGGTTTTCGGAGCAGTTGATTTTGGGACTGTGGATGGTGGAAAGGTGGGAGTTGTTGGTGAGAGTTTTGGGGGTGGAGGGTGAGTTTTGGGAGGGAGGAGGGGAGCGAGGATAGTTGGTGTGTTGGGTGGGGAAGGTTTGAGATTTTGGTAGGTGCTGGATTTTTGGAGAAAGAGGAGTCTGTTGAAGAGTAGATGTAAGTTATGGAATAGGGTAGACTATATACGCAAATCACTGATTTACGTGTATTGTGTATATATCAAGTAATTAAACTCAATGTTTCTCTGTTAAAATTCATTGAAATTTAATTAGCTTTGAAAAAAGTACACAGTGACCGAATACGCCGAAAACTTATTATTAAACATCTTACACTGACGGTCAATAACCATTTAATTTCACAGTGATTTTTCTGTAATTAACTGCCTATAAGCATCCCAACAGGAATTAAAACCCCACCTCCACCCCAGCTTCTCCAATAAAACTATCCAACGAAACAGATAGAAACCTCCACAAAATCCTCCCACCACTCTAGTTTTACAGTGATTTTTCTATATTTAACTGCGTATAAGCATCCCAACAGGAATTAAAACCCCAACTTCTCCAATAAAACTCTATCCAACGAAACAGATAGAAACCTCTACAAAATCCTCCCACCCCAGAACCCCAGCACCCTCTACCCCAAACCCATCATGGAACATTCGGCCTGAACGTCTCCGGATCGGAATCGTCGGCGTCGGAAAAGAGAATCGTTGACGGGCGAATTTTGGATTCGCGAGTCGAGTAAGCTACCGGCCATTCCGGCCATTCCGGCCGGTCGATATGACTCCGGGGGTTGTTTGGCAGATACACGTACACACAGGTAACAACCCGGGGTCGGCTGGCTGCGCTGGTGGTAGGAAGAGAGCAGGATCGAGCGAGATGAAGCGAGCTGAAGCGAGCTGAAGCGAGATGGAGAGCTGGATAGAGCCAGCGCTCGCGTGAGAGGAAGAGAGAGAGAGTGAGAGACAGAAAGCGAGTGAGAGAGAGAGAGAGAGAGAGAGAGAGGGAGTGAGAGCTGGATTGGTAAACCGGTCACGTAGTGCTCGGCGATGAATGGACCCGCCGACTCGAGCCGGGAATTGGCTACTGGGCATACCGGCGGCCACCTACCCCACTGCGTCAGCTTTAGCCACCCCACGGACGCGTAAAATTACAAAGAGGTGCTCAAACCTTACGTATCTCGCGGGGCTCGCCGCCTCGGCGGACCTCGGGGCTTCGGGGCAAAATGGGAATTTGATTTTGGAGACGGGTAATTAGGTGCGCGGCAGTGAGATAAGAGGGGTTGTGGGAAGGTGCGATAGGGGTGAGTCGGTCGGTATCGGTACGAGGTGTTCAAAGTAATAACTGGAGTCCTAGGATCAGGTAATGAAATAAACAGTGTCCTAATTGAAATTGTGGATGTTAGAATCTATGTAAAATAATGGGTAATAATTTAATAAAATAATGTAAAATGAATCGGACCCACTATCGGTACGAGGTGATTAAAGTAATAACTGGAGTCCTAGGATCAGATAGTGAAACAAACAGTGTCCTAATTGAAATTGTGCATGTTATAATCTATGTAAAATAATGCCTAGTTTATTAGTAAAATAATGTGAAATAAATCGAAACCATTCACATAGCCCTACTGACGAGTCCGTCAGAGGGATCCGGGAGGAAACGGTTAATTTTTGGAATTGTCGATTTTTAAATTTCCCCCTCCCAGTTTGCGCTCACCGAATAAGCCAAAAAGGACTGTACGTTATAATCTATCTCCTGTTTATCAATACCTCACATTCAAATCCACCCCATTGAAACGAAACGAAACTAAACCGCAAACACGGTATACTTGGAAAATCGTAGTTTGGGGCGGAAAATAAATTTTTCTCGCACTCGGGCGCCGCTCAAAGGGAATTCGCAGGACGTGGCACCCCCTTCGTCCTGAGTGGCAAGGACCAAAGTCAGGTCCTACGGCGAAAGTTGGCATCGTTCCGGGGAGCTCCACCCGGGCTAACTCGAGATTTGGGACTCGCGGCACTTAACCCTCGGGATGGGTTATGAAATGACTTTATGGCAGATCAGAGGCTTGCTTTAGATTGCGCGAGGGGGTGGAAGGGGGGGTGGCGGCCTGTGTCCAGGCAGTTCGTACGTACCGTAGTGCCCAGGAGGATTTCGCAAATGGAATCCTGATTACGAATAACACCGAGCGGGTAATCCTTCGAGTTTCGATTCCGCATCTAAATTTTCTGTGCCATCCCCCCAACTCGAAAATTGCGCTGGCCCGACGGACATGTAGCAGGCAGCTGCTTTTAGGGTAGATCGAAATTTAATTGTCAGTTTCAGATTTTTTTAGGTGGATGAAAGATTCGTGTGGCGTCCATGTAATTTTCGAATGGAAGCAGAGAAGGGTAGTTTCTTAATTTATGTATTCTTACAATGCAACAAATAAATGAAAATTATCATAAGACTCTAAATTCATGCTCTCATGTATTTTCAAATTCGATCACTGTTAACATTTAATCATATCAGCAACTTCGAACAATAAAAAATTATCAGAAAACCCACATATACCACGTGCAATATCAAATTCCTATACATTATACTAAAATACAAAATCCTACTTCATTAAATTAAACTAACCGTTCGAATGACTGTAATTAACTTAGCGAATACTGACAGTGACCAAACGTACCAACATTTTTCCTCTCTTTCACAGGAACGATTACGTCCGATCGTTACGAGCGGAGCGTCAGACGCAGAACGACAGTCAAAATTTGGCCCGTTAAAGTCAAACGTCAGCGAGGGAAGCAAAGCGATCCTCGCAACAACCTCGAAATGGCGGTCATTAAAAGAGCACGTATCCGCGCTACCTGGCAGTCTGCCAACCTCGCTTGATAAATATCTCGCGAATTGGCCAACGTAAAGAGTCCCGCGATCGACGCCGACTTCCAACGATACTCGAAACGGCAAACAAACTTTGCCCGAACTCTTTCGGCATCGAACGACCGTAAAACCGCCTGACAATGAAGCCACTATTCTTCAACGATTCTGTGACTCGCTTCTTCGGAAAGCGTAAGAAGCAAAAATTGGACGGATTCGATTAGGTCGAGCGAAGTAATTCTGTCTGCGAACATTGTACGAAGTGGATTTGAAAAAGGATGATACCTTAATGCCAAAAAGTTCGTATTCTATACCAATGTGTATGCAACCCGGTATAATTAACTCTACTAAATTAATAACTGTTACAGTAATAACACATAGTCCGTGTCTAGTATTTTTTACGAATTCAAAGAGTAAACTCGTGACATCTTAAACACTATCCAAATAAAACCAACTTAATCACCTCCTCCCAAAGCAAGCATAAACCACCTCACGCCACCCTTAGCAAACCTCCAACCTATCCAGTAAAGGACTGCGCACGCACGCGGTGACACTCGTTCCAAAATTAAAAACTGAACGTCGCGCATAAATCAAAGCCACCCGTCAACGTGCGGAACAGTTGTTCTAAGCCACCTCGCGAAAGAAAAAGGACCTTAAAAAAGGGGTGGCAAGGAAAGAAGGGTCTCCCACTACAGAGAAAAAGAGAAAGAGAGAGAGAGAGAGAGAGAGAGTCTACAATCCAGAAGCAGACCGAGAAAAGAAAAGAAACAGAGCGAGAAAAGGAGTGAAGCTAGAGAAAGAAGGGTCTGAGGAACACAGAGGGAGGGGGTGGGGGGGGGGGGCGAAAACCCTTTCGTTAATTGCTCATCGCAGATGCCGGCCGTTGCAGACTCTCTTTACGAGGCACCGGCACTCTTCTCGTCGCGAAACGAGCGTGGAAAAAGGCTTGCGCGCGCGCTTCCCTCGATTCTTTGTCCCGCCCGGGCGAAAGTTCGTAGCTTGGCAGTCGGCCGTAAGCTCCGGAAGTGGCTTTAAAGCGATTACGAGGCGAGCGACCGTAATCGTAACACGATCCGTTTACGCGCCCGGCGAGTCGACGGGTTCCGATGTGTTCGACAAATTTCGCGGACGACGATCGCCTGTTACCGCCCCGGTGCGAACGACTTTCCGAACTGCGATTACCGATGTTTACGTGGCACGCTGCTGTAGTATTTTCTTTGCGTCGCTTCCTTCGGATTTTGAATTCGGTGCAGAATTAATGGTATGTACGGTTGGTGAGGTAAGAAAAAGTCGTTTTGTGAATTCTTATATTTTTCAGAATTATTTAATGTTGTTAAGTTGCTTAAGGATTTTTCGAATCGTTATTAAAGATATTTACGCTGCTGTCATAGTATGTCAAATAGGTTGCTTCTTTCGAATTTTGATAATAGTGTCAAATTAATGGTAAGGAAAGTATATGCGGTTGATTTCGGTCTTGGTAGGTAATGAATTCTGTTGTACTATTATTTAATGTTCTTAAATGTAGGTTCTGATCTTTCAAACTGTCATTACAAATGTTGACACTACTGCCATAGTACGTAATGTAAGCTGCCTACTTCGAATTTTGATTTTATTGTCGAATAAAGGAAAGAATATACTGTTAATTTTATTCGTGTCAGATTCTATTCCTGTTACAGTATTCATTATTCCCAACACTTCCTTTAACATTATTTCTTAATATAGCCTTCGGCTGACATCGTTAACTAGTATAAATAAAATCAGAATACGTACCAGGCCTAATAAATCGCAGCGAACTGGACACCTGAGAACGGCCGGAAGTAAAGTCGACATTTTCATTAGCAGCGGCCCGTCATAGACATCGGAGTTAAGCTGTTAAGTAGGCGCCGGCGAGCGTCGTATTATTCTCGATCTCCGGATGAGGAAAAAGGGCGTCGCGGCGCAGAACGGGGAAGGGGGGAAAAAAGTTACGCGATCGTAATGGAGAAGTGAACTTCGCCTCCTAATTGGCCGGCCCGCACGGAATATTAAGAGAGCCGCGTCTCTCGGCCGAAGGAATACTTAACTGCTGATCAGGCACCAATTACAGGTCTTCGGCAAGAAAATATGCAACCGCGTAAACTGCAGTTGCAGTCGATATCGGTAGCTCGGTCGGGAGAAGCCTCGAAGCTGAACAATTCGTTAGGATAATTTCTAATTATATATAATTTGAAAAATTTCTCAAATTTATCTGAATCTGACCACGAGACAAGGTCTGATTTCAACAAAAAATAATAATTATTCGTTCATCATCTTAATTTATTCGTTCTTTGCAGAATGTTTCAAGGTATAATTTCATGTAATCTCAATCGTTTGAAGGACAGCTGACAGTAATGCGTGAAAAGGCAAGAGTGGAGGAGGGATGTAGAATGTCAATAGGATTTGGCTGTCGTGAAGTCGAACCACCGCTTGTATATACATAAAATAATGTATTTATTATAATACCCCACTTCGCTACAGCGATTAACATTGATTTTAACACAATTTATACCGTAATTCTATTGTAATTATGTATTTTCCACACACTGACACGTTGCCTGGGCTGCGACGGGACCCCCGTTGAAAAAAATCGATCGATTACGAGAGGAACGATTTGCGAGACGAGTCTGTAAGCTGGAACACAGAAGAAGTAAGGAGGAATTAAAAAACAGTTAACGTCGGATGCTGATTTGAATCCTACTGTTTTTTAATTATTTTTTTTAATGTCTCCTTGGCTCAGCACACAGGTCTATCAATTGACTACAACATTTGTATTTCGTTTTTGTACATTTTTTAATGTAAATTGTAGTGGTCTGATTTCGAAATATACTGTTTACGATTAAATAATCGAGGTAAGATTGTTACAATAAAAAATGTTTAAATATCAAGAAAATTCAGCTTGTAAGGACTATCGACAACAAGTAAAATCCTAAGATATTTATATTCATGCTATCGTCAACAGTATAACGAATTGAATAAAAATCAATCTTCTATATTATAATACCCTCAAAATAATAAATGGACAAATAAAGAAATTGAATCTATCAGAAAATTCGAGTCGCAAGGACTTAATCCATTGGCAACAAGTACGAGTCCTGGACTCCTGCGAGTCCTGCTGGCAGCCGACTGCGGCCACATCGATTAACCCACTTTTTAACCAAATTAAATTCAGCAACATCCTTTCCGTTTCCAGATTTGCATGTATAATAAACTCGCACAATGTAGCGGCAGTTATCGCCGTTGCTAATCTGAAATTCTTAGCAGAAAACGCTTAAGCGCCGGCCTTATCTCTGTCGCATCGAATCAATTAACGGAAAACGACTGAAAAGATTTCACCGAACGTCACGTGCAACTCTTCCTCGACTGCCGGTATGAGTTATAGACGTATTAATTCGTTAACGTCCCGTATGACAAGCTGATGCAAAATGAACATCTCGATGTATACGTTCGGTGTCATACGCCTTGTCAAATTTGTCAGTGGTAATGTAGTAATATTTGATTAAGGTGGAACATGATTGGTAGGAATCATATTTTGTCACGTATTTAATATATGCTGCCAATGTCATGCTCATTTAATCTTATAATTTATCAAGCTGATAAGGTTGATAAATAACACAATTTCTACAATTTAATTTCGTTAATTAAGGTCCCGCAGTTTGTAAGTAGAATTGATTAACATTGAAAATGAAACGTTCGATTCGTTTAGTCAAATAATTACAACCGCTTAAAACTGCTGCAAAATACAAATTCCACGAATATTCCATTTTATCAACCAATTAAATTCCATCCTCAACTTATAAGATGCATTTACATCTGTTCAAAACTAAAATTCTGCAAACAAGCATCGCCTCAATCATCGCGCAATCAGAAACAGAACAAGAACAAATAAGCAGTACACCCTAAGAACGGAAATGCCAACATAACGAAAATGCCGACCGAACGATTAACATCTCGTGAAGCCGGAATAAAAAAAAGGACTGGCGCGGGGTGCATCCTGGGCAGGACACGATCCTGACGCAACATAGGAGGGCCCGGGAGTATCCTGGGATATCTGAGGAGCGAGATCTCGTCTTTCTCGGCGAGGGTGGAGGTGGGGGAGGAGGATCGTACCAGGGAAACGTTATTAATTGGCTACACGATAAAACAGTGTTAGTCCCCATTCGCTGTCCTTCGCCGGACCCCCCCTGGCTTCTTCCTAAGATATGGGGCCACGCGACTTCCACCCAAACTCTCATCGTGCCAATGCATCTCCTCGCATCCTATGCGTCCAGGTACTGGACTTTTTCTATTCTCCCTAGACCAAAACCAACGATTTTCGCGATCGACCTGACTTAAGCATGCATTTTCAACTGTAATTTTAAGCAAAAAACGATTCTGGGTATGTGAGTAACGTGGGATGAAGGAAAGCGATTTTAGTTGGGCTGGTAATATTGATCGTCAATTTTTAAAAATGTAGGAAATATATTAAAGACGTTTGCAGTCCCTTTGCATATTGCATTTACGGAATCATTGAATAATGATTACAGTATGCGATAAAATAAGATACTTTATTAATAAGAATTATGTAAGGTTATCAAATTTCTTCTCTTACCAGTTAAATTCTAGAGAAGTATCTGCTCTTCTTAGCATTTGCAGACCGATTGAAAACTACTATTACATTACCACACCAATCAAAAAGGGAATCCACCCAAACATCTGTTCTCCACTCAACATTCCAACACTTTGTCCAACAAACCCTAACCCTCATAACTGAAACTCTAACCTCTCGAAATCCAAACCCATCGCGTGATTAAAAATCGTAACCAACTCCCATCCTAATTCAGTCACGACAGTCTCATTATCACCCGCTTGTATACAACTGAATTTTCTCTCCGCCGAAGAAACACACAAATCGAGTTAAGACACAGACGACTCATCTCCCACTCACGCCACCTCCTCCAAATGAGAAACAGCCTACGTTCAAAAATCCACATCCATCGCGTGATTAGAAATCTTAAACCTCCTGATATCTTAATTCGATGACGACAGTTTCATTATCACCCCCTTGTATAGGTACAACTGAATTTCCTCTCCGCCAAAGAAACAGAGAAAACGAGTTAAGGCGCAGACCACTCACACTACCTCTTCCAAATGAGAAACAGCCTACGTTCAAAAATCCACATCCATCGCGTGATTAAAAATCCTAAACCTCCTGACATCCTAATTCGACGACAGTCTCGTTACCATTACCTCCTGCCGCCAGGTGTCGAATTAGCATCCTCGCGCGTACACCACAGGCGCCGGGCCCCCATAAGGTTACAAATTACATAATGCCCACCCGGCATACTTAGGGAAACGTAATCAGGTGCGAAAGGGCCCTGGCACCTAACCAGAACTGATCTCGATCGAAAAATACCTACACGCACCTTCGCCGCCTAGACGGAGGACTCCGAAGGTCGAACGAAGGGTGACCGCCATGGTTGGCCATAGTGCACACACCGTGGACGGCAAACACGGCACGCTCTCTGTGCACTGGCGAAAAAAGGAGCGGCAAGGATAGACGGGGTAAAAAAGTCCGTCGATCGTTAGCAAGGTACAAATTTCGCCATTTGCCGCAATAAACCTTCGAACCCGCTTGTAACTTCTTCTTATGGGAGGCATGAGTAATCGCCTTGTTAGCCCTTATGGCCTATAGCACTCATACCTCGATCTCACTTTCTCTCTCTCTCTCTCTCTCTCTCACTCTCTCTTTCTCTCTTGCTCGCTCTCATTCCATCTTTATCTTCCCCTCCTCTCAACCTCACTCTCACTATCCTCAGCTCGCTCTTTCTTGTTCGGGCCCGATACCGCGAGAGGGGCAACAACAACAGCAACAACGGACACGGCCGGAAAAAAGATGGGGCACCGAATGCGAAACGCACGACACACGCGCCGCGATGTTCGGTTTATCGATATAGAGGCTCGTGTGCTCGAGGATGTGAGTGGAGAGAAGGGATTGAGAGAAAGAGAGAAAGAGAGAGAGAGAGAGAGAGAGAGAGAGAGAGGTTGCCGAAGGCATTTGCGTTGTATCCGAGAAACGAGCAAAAAGGGCAGCAATGAGAGACGACAGAATGAAGTTGGAAGGAGTTGGAAGGAGTTGGAAGGTTGAAGATGGAGGGAGAGGCAGGAGGAAGGCATTAAGCATTTCTTTCCCCAGTTTCTCCGGCTGATGCACGTGACGCCAATTTATATGTGCCCTGCCAATTTTAAACGGCCCGCCGTACCATTTCCTGTGTAATTTCTGCCCGATCCGCACTGGGTCTCGTCACGCTCGATGATAGGCGTTTCCTACCGGCCCGAAGTGTCGTAAGGGGTAAATTTGTGGCGAGCGAATAGTTGTAGGGTGGAAGTAGGTGGTTGTCGTGCGCGGGGTAAGACGTCTGAACTTGATTAGGCAGATGAATATTTAAATTTCTGAGTATTACTTTCGTGGGGACTGTAATCGCTTTTTCTGTGGTTTAGAGTAAGTATTACGTATTTGCTTAATATTTTATTAATTTTCCCGTTGACTATAATCAGACTTTTTTTTGAACACCCATTATACTTTAATTAACATTTAATACATAGATATATTTTCACTGTTTAATTTGTATACGATGTTTAACATTTAACTTCCTGCCAAGCAAAGAGTCAAATCTCCCATATCTCAGTTCGCCGCTCATCCTCAATTTCTCAAAAATCGATCTCCGCAGGACGACAGTGGGAGCATAGATTGAAAATAAAGAAATTGGCGTCGGAATAAGGATCGGGCGGAAGAAGGCTCACCTCGAATCCGACGACGACCGACGGTTGTGTCCTCATCCGGCGCCGGCAAGGATCGCGAGACCTTCCATCCGTCCCACTCCTCCCACCATCCTTAAGGATATCCCCGCATCGAAGGTCCTGCGGAACGGCTCCCGACGTCGAGAGGCGCAAGGACTCTCCTCGTCCCGGCCCTATGCTCCGATCAATCGGCCCGTGGTCCAACGTTCCGCGGGACGATCGGCCATTTGCCAGGGCAGGAAACTGCAATTTTGCAAAGTACGGCCTTAGCTTCGGATCCGTCTTTATCCCTGAGGTCAAATTCGCGGCCCAGTTCGAGTTCCAACCCCTCTCTCTTACTCTCTCTCTCTCTCTTACTCTCGTACAAGTATCTGTTTCTTCAAAGTCTACCTCACTCTGATTCTTCAGCAAACTCTGTCTCACTCTATCTCTTTACGAAACTCTATCGTACTCTCTTACTGCATCGAACTCTCTCTCTCTCTTTCTCTCTCTCGCCCTCTTATTCTTTCTTACCCTAAGCCCTTTTCGCTTTGCTCGGCCGAGCCTATATCGCGCTCTCTTTTATTCTCTTCTACTGGCCGGGGCCCCATCGACTGGGCCCACGGCAGCTCAGACTCTCGGCAAGCTCTAATTAGATTTTAAGTGAGAAATTGAGCCTGCCGGCAATTTTAAGGAAGCCGAACACGCCGCCCTGATTAATATCATTATGCGCGCTCGCTTGTTACATCGTGCGGGTCCGCCAGAGATGGAATTCGCGGATGTATACAGGCGGGCGCAAAAGTCGCCGATGGAATCGGGAGACGATTGCGATGTTGGGCAGAATTCGACCAGATCGACTTCGTTAATTAATTCGAATCGATAACGTCAGATTTTATCGGTATGGATATACATCAAGCATCGTTTCCCGATTTCTGATATATTTTTTAGTATGTGCAACTCGATACAGAAATTCGAGGATAGTTTAGTATAAGAATTATTGCAAGCAATTTGATTGTAATTATATTTCATCTTCCGGATTGCATACACAACCCTCATATATATAAAATAATTCTAAGTTAGTCACGAAAGTCTGATTATTTCAGTAAAATCTATTCGAATTATTGCGACTATCGAACGGTTCAGCATCTGTTCACTCTTTCAACATGACGCTCAAAAATCAAGATGTCAATATCCAAACCCAGATAACTTCAACTACACGCACTTAATTATCCTAGAAGACAGAGATAATTGCACTGTCCGAATTTTGAACTTCTCGGTAGCGTAACACATGTTACACGGCCCGCGGAGAATAGTTCGACGATCATGCACGTCATTACACGCGCGTGCGTGTCGGCGGGGCTATCGAGAAATGCGGAAGAAAAAGGACTGGGTCCCGCCAAAAAAAAACAAAAAAAAAACGAAGTGGCCTGAAAGCGAAGGAAACGGCGGAAGATGAGTGCCATTACGGTCTAATTGGCGAGCCGAATACTTTTCCGTAAGTCGTTCATTGTTGAGACACCGAGTGTAGCAGCCCGATTCCCGACCTTCCTTCCCACAGATACAATTCCGTTTTTCGGGAGAGGACGCGAAATGGGCTGCCAATGATATCGGGAGACGTCAAAGCGCGTCACGCGAAATTCGGTTTTTCGGACGACAAAGGTGGCTGCCATGGGCTCAGCTACCGGTACAGTCTCCGGCAAAATATATCGAACGATTGTGACGATCGACAATAGTACGTTCTTTCGTACAAAAATTTGGTTGTATTATTTTCATTTCGTCAGAATTTTACTACGTTCGAAACGAAGGTGGGTTATTTGTCCCACTATCTTCTCTATGCTGTAACGGTATAGAATTCATTAACCTATTAACTGCCTAATTTATTTTTTATTTTTATCCCGGAGAAGTTATATGTACCAAAATCCCCAAATGGGGATCGTGGGAGCTAATGGCTTCAAGTCAAGGATAATTTTTCGAAAAATGTTCTCCAAACTTTGCTTAACTTTTCCGAATTCAGCTCCCTATCCTCCCACCATCGAAATGAACGAACTCTCCTGTCCGATCAACCATAATCACCGCCCTCAAAACCAATCCCGCCAAAGGGACGATTCCCCCGACGTCGACCGAACCCCTCAGACCGCAAAAAAGTCCCACAAAAAACATCCCGCGTCGCTAATTTCCATCCTGCGTTCGTCAAACGAAACTTGGCCAGCCTCAAATTGTGACACGGAGTGACAAATAGTGCCAGACGTTTTCCATGATTAATCACAACCCCCACCCTGCCCACCACCCTCCTCCATCTTTCAACCCCCTCCATTTCCATTATGCGACTCTTAATATGTCGACGTCGATCGGGATCAGATTTCTTTTTCCGCGCGAACGCCTTAATAACCGTTTAATGCCGGCGCTAATGACGGCCCTCGCCCCGGGAACTAATCATAAAGATCGGATCCAGGAGCCGCGAACGAGCGTCGATCTATTCGTTCGGCGCGCGAGCGAATCCGCGTCGCGAGCCGCGGCGCGATGAAAATTTATGTAAAAATATTCCGCACGCCGGATAGCGCTAATAATACGGCGCCGTGCTTAATCGATTCATCTTCCTCGGCTTCTATTTGTTTTTTCGCTCCCTTTTCTTCATGCTACGAATGGTGTGCGTTGTGCAGCGGCAGGGTGGCGAGGGGGTGGGTTCAGATTTTCGAGAATGGTGGAAAGAGTTAATGTGATGTCGAGCTGAATCGCTTCGTCTTTCTTGTATTCTGTTTTGTTTCTACCGTATTTTCTACGGAAAGTATGAGTGAGAGGGTGGCAAGGGGTGGATTCAGAATTTGGGCATGCTAAAAGGTTCACATAACATGAGGCTTCGCTTAATCAACTAAATTATTTGATTAATTTTTCTTTTTGTGAGATAAGTAATGATACTGTTCGAAAGGGGGTGGAGAAGTTAAAGGGGTGCATGGTACATAAAATACTTTACACATACATACATATCGTCTACAGTAAATAAACTTTGAGTGACCCATCAAAATGAGAATTAAAATTCTAATCCAAATATTGATAAGAAATACTTCTTCCTTAATTAGTGAAGCAGTTTTTTGAGCCTTAATTGTCAGTCACCGATACAGTATCGCATATTGGGCAACGCGTGTCACTGTCTCGAGACCCTTTCAGCGTGGTGTCATTAATGTAATCCAGTGCTCTCTATTCGGAGTGGCGATCGGTTAAGTAATAACGTAAAATCGGAGCGTCCGCTATTGCGTAATTGCGAATGAGTGAGAGAAAGAGAGAGAGAGAGAGAGAGAGAGAGAGAGAGAGAGAGAGAGAGAGAGAGGAAGAGAGAAGTTGAATCGGCCACTTAGTTGGCACCTGTGCCTAGCATAATGAGCCGAGATTACGGGAAATTAGCATAACGCCTCGAATCCTTAGTAGACGGCTTTCCCTTTTCTTTGACGAGAGCTTCTGATACAGTTTGAATATCAAATCATTAACGACGCCTTACTACGAACTGGTTCCATTGTAATGGTACGATTTTAGTGAAGAACTTTGCATATATTTAAAATTCCGTATATGTATAGACTGACGAGTGGCATTCGATAGGTCTACGTGTGTCATATGTTGAATACTACTGAATAAATTAAATCTTAACTGAATACAACAAATCTGATATTTTAGTTGAAATTATAGAAATCACACGGAATTATTATTATATAAATTTACATTCGTATGTGTCTTGTTTCAACCACAACAAGGGCTTTTAAAATTTAATCGAAAGACAGATCAATGTAAAATCCCTCGGTGAATATATAGAAACGATTCACAAATTACAGAAACTGATCAAGCCCATAATTATTCTATTCGTGGTTCGAAAACCAACCAATCCCCGCAACCCCTCACCCCAGCATATAAAAAATCTCGTCTACCTTGATTTATGAACAACCACGACCCAGGACAGAGGCCTAATTTGCTACCCACGTGCGGATCCGTCTTTCATAGCGAATTACTTTCGGATTATCGGCGGCGCGCGGAGCCGTTATCTCGAATTATGGCGATCCACGGAGGGTTAACGACTCGAGCGAAGTGAATCAGACCCCTGCTCGCCACCCCTAAGGGCCTCCGACACACACGATGATCGCGTCATTCGTCAGTTCGAACCGCCGCCCAACGACGTGGCGTGTCTAATGGCAGCCTTAAACGCCGGACAACGCCGAACAACGCCGATAATCCCTAACGTTTAACTTCCCACCAGGACCCTACACACCCCTTCCCCTCCCCCACACAGACGATTTCCACAAATATCGTGGCAGACGTCACGTACGTGTCACCTGTTTCAAGACACGCGACCGTCGAAGTTTATTAAATTGGTACGATTAGTTACGTTTCAATTTTTGGTCTGGAAGTGGGACTGTCATTTGGTGGGCGTGCTTGGATGGCTTGGGAAGGTTGGAGGGTTCGAATTTTGCACTGATTTTTGGGGTAATTATAGGTGGGACTGATTCATGATTGTGGGTTAGGTTCGAGAGTTGGAATTTTTTGTACGCGGGTCGGAGTTGAAATGCTTGACTGTTGGTTGCTGTATTTGTTGTTTAATGGCTTTAATTAATATTTACATTATTATATTATACTATAATATATTAATAAAGCAAAAAGGAAACCTTGTATTGACGATTATTAAAAACTATGATTAATAACCCCAAACATACTACTGACCTGACGATTATCGTGAGCAATTATCAAACTTTTACTGCCATCTTCAAAACAACACCTGTTACATATTGACCGCATCGCATTACTCTACACTTTGACACCTCAATAAAATTCCACCCCCAGCAAACCGTCCACCCTCCACCCCTCGCCGAGCGAGAAAGGAAAACAGGCAGAGCAAGAGAAAGGAAAAACAATTTTCCCGAAGACAGAAGACTTCCACCCCTCCTAAGATGTTCGTCAGAGCAAACTGTCGGCGAGTAAACGTGGAAAAAATATGGGACAGCCGGTGCAGGAGGAGTTTCTGCGTCGAAGTGGGCTCTTTAAAGAGGGTTAAAAAATGAGCGTCGGCTCGCCAGTCGGTCGTGTTAATTAATGACCGAATTCATCATCGAGACGTTCTCACAATGGCCGGCTCGCCCTTCGTGAAAGCCACGAACAACCCTTTCTCCCCCCCCCCTCTCTCTCTCTCTTTCTCTTTCTCTTAGAATCTCACTCTCTAACTGTAATTCCGAACTGTTCTTGACACTCTAACACTTTTGCACTCTCTCCGAACTCTTCCAGCGTCCCAAACAATCAATTCACCTTTTCTTCCACTCTCCATCCCTTTCCGACTTCCTGCGCACCTTTGCGCGCCCGTCCTTCTCCCACCGACGTCCTTTTTCAACCGAGGCGCGGAAGAGACAAAACGTGACAGTTGCACGGTCAGTTTGCCGTCTGTGACCGTGCGCGAGTGTATGCGCGAGACTGACAACGGTCATCCTGGACCGTTTCAGGAGGCTGAACCCGATTCCGAAACTGGATTTTCAACGCGCGGCTCAAAGAACGAACGCGCGCGCGCGCGCGCGCGCGCGTCTTTCTGCGCGACTGCCAGCGAGGATAATGGAGAGGAAGGACCCTAACGGAGCCGGGGATAGCAAGGACTCCGCTTCCTGGCACTCGATTCTCCCCGAATCGGGGTCACCGATTTTCACCCGGCCCGCGGACGTCTCCGATCAGTCGTGGGACACTTTCGAGGGTGTCTTCAAGAAGATCGAAGGGTAAGGTTTGTGTGTCGGATTGGATTCTTTGGAGGATGTCTGTTAATTTGTCAGGTTTGTAGCTACTTCTGTTTCGAGTATTTGGGGCAAAGAGAATTTTACCGTTTAGGGGAGTAGTATGATTTTGTGTGCTTGTCTTGATATGTTGAGGAATGTTATACTGTACGTTATGTTGCTCTGCAGATCCCTACTACGGTAGTAATAATTACTGCTTTATGTTAGTTTAAGTTAATATGTTGTGTCGCGTAATTGACATAGCATTCATAGATGCCTAAGAGTCAGTCTTAGACACTTTCGAGGGTGTCTTCAAGAAGATCGAAAGGTAAGGTTTTTGTGTCGGCTTGGATTCTTTGGATGATGCCTGTTAATTTGTCGTGTTTGTAACGTAAATGGTTGTAAATGTAAAATAATCAGTAACGCTCAAAGCGCGTAAGAATTCGTGAACGAAAATCAGTTGGGTCGCGAGTGCGAGTCGTTTGACGTTGATCTTTGAAAGGTCGGCAAGCGGCTTGGCGGGCACTTGCCGTGGCGAGATAAGAGATAGGGCGAGCGAGAGGGAACCAGAGAGAGAAAGAGACCGAAAGAGAGAGAGAGAGAGAGAGAGAGAGAGAGAGAGAGAGAGAGAGAGACAGAGAGAGAGGGCCGGTGTCTGAAAACTGGTCCGCCGGTATCGCGTCATCGAAACACCAGAAGCGCGAGACAAGTATTGTTTGCCGGGATCGAGCTACCGTAGGCATTTCGGGCGCGGTGAAAGCGTCCCGATGGAATATCGGATGAAGCGAGAGGAATGCAATCGTCGAATATTAATGTCGGCCATCGCACGCTTCAATTTCAGACCGTTTTCTGCACTTTATCGCAGTGCAATTTCTTGTCGGACAATTTTATTCCGGACGGGCTGTACTAAACTAGCGGTAGGGACTGATGATTCTTGTGAAGATTTTGCTTTACAGTTTTTTGTGGTGCACCTTATAATGCCTAACAAGCCTATCAACAAATAACAGTATCTTTCATTTGGTTATTTAACGTGGAACTTGACTTTAAATGCTTAGTTTCTGTTAGTGAAGATAGATCAAACTGCAACACTTGAAAGTTTTGCAAGTTTGAAGAGATCTAAATCTTAAATTCCTCATATCATCATGAATACGATATATCTAATTCATTACACATTTCCAATGACTACAGATGACAAGCATTGAACCTCCCCTTTTCTAATATACCACCCCTATCGTTACAATCGTCAACTTAAGTCTCAACAAACCCAAAGTTTGCACATTTAAAAAGGCCGAAATGCAAGCAGTGCGGAACGAAAGAGGCGTTAGGTGGATGGTCGTTTGCCCGTCCGCTCGGTATCAAGTCATCAGACCTCGAGAAGGTGGAAGCGGCGTGGTGGTTCATCGGATGATAAATGATACGCTGAAACGTGGCGGGTAGCGCAGGCCAATGGCTCCGGCGATCGCTTGTCAAACTTCCACCCTGGGCTTTGCGCGGATAAGGAGGACGCCGAACACATCCGCGCCGAATACGGAACACACGCGGAACATCGAGGTCGTCGGAAGAAGCGTGGAAAATTGAAAACGAGGGGACCGACACGGAAGACGTTTCGAGTTTCTGCCTTGGGCTGAGCTAATGAACGCAAAAAACGTTGATATGCCATGCGAGGATGAGACGGACTCGCGTCACCCGTATGTGACTGACGATTTATATGATTTGGAGGTAAGTTATATGGATACTGTATAAAGATAGGAAACGCTCTACTCTGATATTCGCTTTTTGAAGAATTATATAATAGTAATTGATATATGGACCGTTTGTTTTGAAGGTGTAAGCCCATTTGAAAAAAATAAATATCACATAAATAAACTGTTTACGCCACTACAATTATAAATTATATGATATTTTCTATTCTATTCTATTTCTATAAAATATTAATTATTCATTATGTTTTAAATATGATTATTTTAAATTAATTCATTAATACGTTATTTTCGATGGACGCCACTTTCAAGATAAACGGTCCATATAAAAGAACGTATTAATCACTATTTTATTGACACCTATCAAACTTCGCACTATTTCAAAGTTCCACCGCAACCGTTTTCAATCCCATAACATCGTCCCAAAAATCCAACACTCAACGCGTGCAATGCGCGACTAGGCCCCGGTCAAAATTCGGCCCGAGGAAGCCTAAAGCATCATCTGGAGCAGCGGACGGAGGAGCCGAAGGAGAAGAGAAGAAGGGTAGAGAGAGAAGCTGGACGAAGAATGAAAAAAAGGGAGCTAAAAAAAAGCGGAGCAAGCCAAAGAGGTCCGGTCTTCTGCGTCGTAGTGACCGGTGACCAGTAACCGGTGACCAGTGAGAATCCTGCGAGAGTCCCGAAGGCTAGAACTCCTAGGGAATCCGGGCAAAACCGGTCCAGTCGGATCCGGAGCACCCGCTGGTCAGTCCGGGCAGCCGACTATCGTCTACCTGGTATCCTCACCCCTCTACCTTCTGACCCCCTCCTTCCCCCTCCTTCCACCTTCTTCCCCCTGCCCGCTTCCGTCTCATTCACTCTCGTCAGGACCCCTCTGTCCTTCTCTCTTTCAAGAAGAGGGCTCTCCGAAACGATTCGGCCGAATCGATCGAAAATATCAACACGGTCGGCGCCAAAGATCGGGACGGGAGCAAGTTCAGTTTAGATTTTTGGTAGACTTCGAGGTTGAACTGAAGAAAAAGCGAGAGCTGTTTGAGTTTTGTAGATTTTTAGTAGTAGTAAGAAGGTTTGTTTTCAATAGTAGTAGAAAGAAGGTTTGTTTTTAGCTGTGGTTGAGTGTGAACTACTTATTTTTAATTTGAGGACTGTTTGTTTCGCTTGAAAATGTCACCGTTTCCGGTAATGAATGCTAATTTAACAGAAGCAAGTGAAGTTTTCTATTCTTACTCTTTGAATCTATTCTACAAGTGCTGAAAATTGAAGCACTCTTGTTATCCGCTTTAGTGTATAATTAGAACTTCAAATGAGTAATTTCAGTTCACTGAGCCGGCACTTCGAAAAAGTGGAGACGGCCGGTGCCAAAAATGGTGTTTTCTCTCCAGGGCGAGTGCTAAGTTTATGTCCTGGATTAAGGTGACGTGGGTGTGGAAATTCCTGGAACGTCATGGGGTCCTTTGCGGGGGTCAGACGTTGTAAAAAGTGGTCTGTTGTAGCCGACTCGTTGCGGTCTCCGCTGTTTTGTTTCTAATTAGATGCCACGTGGACAGAATCGTGAGGCAAAAAAGCGAGCTGGATGCTGAATCGCGCCGCTTATCTCCTCATCGGCGAGCCCGATGCCAAAAGCTGAAGACAACCCATACGGCACTTTCGCGAGGAGTCTAATTTGCGAAGTTGAAAAACTTCTGTACTGTTCAATTGTCTCAATTAGTAATTTTATTGGAAAATCACTAGGAAACATTTGAGTCTGACTTATAGGTTTTATAACTTTCTAACATCACTACTAAAATGATAAAGTATAATGTTATACTTTCTGCCTCCTATATTGAGATAGCTGCGATTTGCTCCAGAAGAATATAAGAGCAAATGTCAAATAATGCATATAGCTGTATCTTCATTAAAAAAACAATTCATATGAAATGAATTGTGCCCTATGCCCGATTTCAGCAAGTTGACGATTTACTTCACATATAAATAGATGTGAAGAAAATACTTTACACCCATAACTTATTAATGAAACAAAAATAAATGGACTATCGAATAATTGAGTTGAACTTGACTCTTTCTAGCCTGAAAGGTTGACCGCGCGATGCCATCCACGCGTCCAAGCGGAAAAAAATTCTACAGCCACGTGGACGAAAATAAATCCAAAACCCATGTCAATAGATCCAACCTATTAACATGGCTTCCACTTTAAATACCGATCACATATTACACTTTCTGTATAAGAAATCAAACTTCACACGTACCCCGCCCAGTAAAAAAATGACAAAAATACTTAAACCAACCGACATCCAGAAAAAATGTCTAAATTATAAAATCATATGTATAGTCATATCATACATATATAAAATCGTATATATAATCATATATATATAGGCATACGGCCATATCACACGCGACTCCCATTCGACCATACAATAAAAATAAGCCAATTACGCCACGTATTACATCCTATTATTCTATAATAACTCGCATGCACGCGATCATGCACGTTCATCGTCCACTTTCAAAGTGACTCGATTTCGAAAAGACTGGCATCTTCAAAATTGAAGAGACCCAGCACGCGCCCGATCGGAATGGAATCGCCACGTGGAGGAGAATCCTGAAAGGCGTCGGCGGACGCATCCTTGATCGATCAGGCGGGTGGCTACCGGATAGAAAATGACTGGCGATGAGGACGTTAGGATAGGAGGTCGGTTAGGATCCCGGTCGAAGGTCTCCTCGCGTGGCGATCGGCATGCGGCAAGAAAACCTCGACCGAACCGCTCGATCCTATCGGCTAGGAGAAAAACTCGATCGTCGCGGACGTCGATGACGCGATTAGGATGGAACGTCGTCGTCGTTAGGTCACGCCTATGACGAATCACCCCGTGCCTGCGTAAGGATGCCAGAGCTGCGAGGTAACCTTCGTTTCATTTCGATTCCTTAACCTCGACGAGGCGGCACAGTTTTGGGTTTCGGTTGGATTTTAGGTTCATGTTTAGTGGAGAGATTGGTAATGATCGAGTAATGATACATTAGTTCACTTCTGTCTACGTGGTCACCATGCAAGGAGCTTAAAAGAAGGTAGAAGATGTAGGCAGAAGTAAAAGAGTAGAAGACAGAAAGTTGAGTTTAATAATTCTGGACCGTAAACCGTTAAGTATATAATTTTAATAATAATACATAAATTCGAAATTGTCTGAATTCAGATCAAGCTATAGGTCTCCAAGACTTAAGATTATATCCCCCCAAAACTTAAACAAAAGTTATGACGAATTATCGTACATAAAAATAATAGAGATTTCGATTGAAACAGAATTGACCCAAAATTCCGAAACGCTCTCAATGATTACGTTTCAAACTTGACTAGTGTATCGTTCCCCATGGGGCCTTATTCGTCCGTCATCCCGTACCTCCGGCGCAAGAATGGGCGACAAAAGGGACATGGCCACTGGTTTAAGGTCGAGCGGTGACCCCTCGGGGAGCCATCGGGATCGATGATCGCGCGATCGATCTGTCATCATTACAATCACTCGCGGCAACGAACTGTCTCACCCCACGTGGACCACTGACATATCTCCAGAAGGCGTGAGAGAAGGGGGCCGCTCCGTGCCGCAGCCGGAAATTTATCCTGACGACCCACGACATAAAAGAGGCATAAAGGAGGCACGCATCCCCGAACAAGACATGGCGTCGCTCAAAAAACTTGAATCCAACGTAATCCGATCCTGAACGCCGCTCTCAAAGCGTAACGGTGCAATTTGGGAACAGTATCGATTTTTTTTAATATCCAGTCATTTCACTTAAGTTCCCGAATTTTTATAACTCTTTGATCGTTAACGCGGCCTTGAAAGTGGCCGTGGAATTTTCAGACTCTCTTTCTAGTAGGTTGGCAAGAAAATAATTTCAGTCGTGAGAAATAAAACTGTTTTTTTTTTATACAACGACTGAATTTCAAACAACAGTGTATTTTCTGTTTTGTTACCGAATATCGATGTGACTAATATCAAATGCCAAAACAAGAATAATTTAACAATGAGAAAAGTTCTTCAAAGAAGTTACTATCTATCTTCAAAAACCGAAAATACTTTCTTGCCAGCCAGTTAGATACAGAAAATTGTGAACCGATCAACTAGTAAACAAATAAATTCTAAGCCAATATACCATAGTTTCATTTATATTCTTTCGTAAAATATGACCTGGCACCAAAATCCAAACAAAACTAAATGCACGACACACTCTACAATAATTACGTCCCAATACGATTCACCGTAAAGCAGTTCGCCAGTAACAACCATCGAACAAAAAAAGGGTGAAGAACGCCGATAGATAGCCGGAGATTGAGTGGCCCCCGACGAAACAGGAAGTCAGTTTTCAGATCGAGCCGATCGATAAGAATAAAGCACCGACACCCACTATTCGAACCGGCGTATTATGTTCCAGCCCTGGCACGTTAGAAGGCAGCGTTTAAAGCTACCTACGAGGCCTCTTCATTTTCCTCCCCTCCCCTCCCTCCCGAAGCATCGTGCGTCGCGACCCGCCACATTTTACCCTTTTATCCGTTACATTTTCTACCGACGGCGGAAACCTTATACCCAGATTGTTCCAGGCTGCATAAAGTGAGGATAGCGGCGTTGCGGAAATCGTATACGATTGGTTTTACGATACGGCCGACTATAAGCGCGTTGTAAAATTTCTCCCCGAGCATGTGCTCGCTGTGCCAGGGTGCGTAAGTGTGAGAGTGGGAGGGGGGGGGGGGAGGGGGGGCTTGTTATACATAAGAGTTTATAGTAACGATCCCTCTCGCGGAAAGTTGCACTTCGCGCTGGGCGTGGAAGATAGGATCGTTCGGAGGTTGTTAATAAAACTGGCGAGTCTGTTATGTCTGATTTAGATCTGGACGGAGGATCGGAGGTGCTGGGTGGGGAGGTCGCGGATTTTGGGTGACAGGTATGAGGTTCGTCATTTTGGAAAATTTTGGCCCGCTGCATACTTAGCATTCTGGTGTTTGCGAGTTGTAGGGAATTGATTGTCGAGAAAGAATTTTTTAAAGAGCAAGGATTGAACTTAGGATAAGTTTCCATAGGTTAATAGATGAATTAAAGTTGAATGATGACTGCAGATTTTTGCCGTATCAAACGCCACTTAAATCCAAAATTCTAACCGACAATATTACACTACCCTACGTATGTTTCCATAGGTGAATAGATGAATTAAGGTTGAATCATGACTACACTTTATTGCCGTATCAAACGGCACCCAAATCCAAAATTCTCACCGTCAATATCACACTATCCTAACATCAACACCAAGCACCAAATCCTCCTACAATCAGCAAACAAACATAAAACACTCACAGCTTAACTACCTACAGCGAACCACCCGCTAAAAAAGGATAATTCTTCAACAGAGTCACGTTAACGCATCCCCCACCGAACCCAAAATTACCGGAAAAATAACAGTTGCTAACCGCCTACTTCTCGCTGGCAAACAAATGAATTAATGTCCGTGGCCGTAACACGAGGCCGTGTAAACAAAAAAAAGGAGCGTGCCGCGTAATTGTCCGATTTTATTAGGGTCCGGTAGGAGGGCCTGATTGGGCCACCCGGCGCAAGGCTCCCTTTACAAAATACGAAGTCTCTATTACGCGAGGACGCGGTACTCGTTACCCGCTCGTTATTTTCTTGCGCCCGGCTCCTTAAAAGGGCCGCTCTCTCTGGCGCGAGCGCGGACACAAAAAAGCGGAGAGCGGGGCCCAGGGCCCACCACTTTCGATTGTCGTTTCGCGCCGCGAAAAACGTGATTACCGGCGAGTACGACAGTGGACCCATGCTTCGGGCCGAAAAAAGTCATGCCCGATTGTTTTGCGCGAGGCGAGCGCAAACTCGGGAGTTTGCTTTAAGCTGAGAATTGAAGGCGTGACGCAGGCTCATGCTGAAATAGATTTTTTGGTGGTTGAAGCTAAGAGTAATGCGAGAACTGTAAGTTGAGATGTGTAATCATACCTTTTTGGTTTGATCAAATGAGACTTGAAAGAGGAAAATTGTAAGTTTATTGTACTTAATTGTTTAGTGTTGTTTAATGCTGTAAAGTTGGAAGGTGAAAATTGAGAAACGTTGGTAGATATTTATGTGTGAATAAAATTGTCAGATATTGGAATATCGAGAGAGATGGAAAATTGAGAGATTATTCTCTGGGACGTGACAATTTTCAAAACTGGAACTAACCTCTGTCAACATAGTAAATATACAATCAATTTTTATAGCACCGATTTTTATTGAACACTCAAAAATCCACTTGCGATCTGTGCTTTCCTTAAAAGAATAATGAAAGTATAAATGACGACCCATCCCTACCTATTCACATATAGTAAACAAGATACATACAACCCCTCACGCTGCATCAGAAGCCACCCCTTAACCCTAACTCTAACTCTACCTCCCAAAATCACAAACTACCCCTAACTCCTTCAACCTCACCCCCAAAAAATTCGAACAATCCCCCTCTCCCTCTCTCACCAAGAAAACCCACCCCATCATCACCGATCGCACAAGAACAAAAATAATCCTTTCCCTCTCCCAAAAAATCTATCGTCCTTTACTCCCGCGAAAAAAGTGTGAAAGTTGAGAACCGCTGGCCGACACTCGCGTGTAGAGGAAGAGCAGAGGATAACGTCAGCGCGTTCAAAGGGAGCGACTGGGCGAGGGGCCCTACGGCCGGGCCCCGTTTTACACTGAAAGGCTCCTTTCGGCGCAAGGGGTACCAACGCACGAAGGATCCTTGGCAACTTGTTGTTGTTGTTCGCTGCCGGTCGCCCGGACGAGCGCGTATCGGCGTCCGGCATGAGAATCCACGGAGGGGGACCCGGGAAGGGCCCCGGGTAGGGCCCGGGAAAGAGGTGAGGCCCCGAGCCCAGGATCCAGAAGGTGAGGTCAGGGGGATACGTAATCCTTCGAGCATGCTCACCCGGCACGATCCTGCCAGGATACGAAGGACGGGACGCGCCTTCTGGGCCTGAAGACAGTTCTTTGCACAGCGAGATGCGCAACAAATCGGAAAGATGACATGATTTTTGATTGGGGTAAAATATTGGATTGTTTCGAAGGACTGGATCTGTTTGTATTAGTGGAGGATTGGAAATTTTCTAGTGATGGAATACAGGCTTTTCCAGCGGGTGGAATGGATAGGTTTCAATTTTGAGGATTTTGTGATACTTTGAGTAGATGAATTTAGACAGTTCTGGCTGTAGATTGTACCAAGGAAAATTTATAAGAAATTCATTCTTCCAATTGTACAGATATTGTATTACTATTTGCATTATTATCAGCATATATGAACATATATGCATGAAAATATCAGTATATTTAAAATAAAATGTATCATATAATTTAGGAGTAACCTGGTGTAAACGTTTTATTCGTGTGATATTTAATTTTTTAAATATATAGGAATCATCCAACCAAAAAAGCAACATCTTCTCTACATCCACACAAAAATCCTGCACACCCTTTTTCCCCACTACACACCCCAAAGAAACCCAACAAAAATTCGCCAAATCAAATTCTTCCTATAACAATTTTGACCCTCTTCGCGTTTCGAGCGTGCGCTAATGGTCTAAAGGTCAACCAGGGGCAAAGAAAGGTGTGGCGGGGGTAGTCGTTTCGGAATTCGATATCTACCCGGTATACTCGCGAGTACGGTAGCGGCGGGAAACACGTAAACGGAGGGTATCAACTCCGATCGATCGAACGAACCGGCGCTACGCCGGTCGCGATTAGTAGGCGAACGGCGTTTAGCCGTTAAATACGACCTTTGAGAGCGTAATAGCGGCAATTATCGTGTTAGTAGCTCTGCCACGGTGGCATCAGTCGCCCTCTACCTTTGCCCGTGCTGCTGCAATTACGTCTCGTTAAGATCGCGGCAACGTAATCCGCGAACGTGAAGACGGCCAAACGTACTGCGAGCCTCAACTTACGGCCGGCCCTGAAGAGATCCTGCGGAAATTGGATTCGGGGTGGAGTGGGACGGGGAGGAGGATGCTGTGGGTGGTCGAGGGTGTAGTCTGTGTATTTGCGTAGAGCTGGTTAAGTGTTTGCATGTTTTCTGTTTGTAGAAAGAATTTTAACAGAATGTATGGTAGATTATATTTAATTTCGTTCATATTTAAATTCATATTTTAATTGAATTATGTATATAGATTATATTCAATTTCGTTCATATTTGAACTCAGAATTTAATAGAGTAATGTATGGTAGATTATATTTCATTTGATTCATATTTACAATTATTATTTTTATAGAATAATTTCGAACAATGCATTACGGTACTTGCCCATTCATCGATAAAATAGCTTTTTAAAGTAAAACGTGTACTACCACTGTCCTAATTCACAGTTACAATCCACAGTTTCATCAAGCCAATCATCGAACAACCCCCGAACTAAACCTCCACCGGAGCCCTAATCAGCGAATTAAAATTAGCCGTCCATCGAACGAAGACAGTGCGAACCGACAACGCCAAACATCCCACAAATTATCTAACCAACCCCCGAACCGGAAACCAATGTAAATTCTCCGAAATTCCAGCGCGGCCTCGCGCTCGCGCGTATAATGAAAAGTGTCGACGAGGTAGCGGGTTAATTTTTAACGAAGCCAATTAGTAATAATTGCCCCCTGTCCGTCCGTTTGTTTAACCGAGCCATTCGTTCATTTCGACCAAAATCGCTTTGTCACCCATCGGGCTCTCTTTTTTTTTCCCGCTCGCTGTCGCTTTTTTACCCCCGCAGCATCGACAGGGTGGGAAAAAAAAGTTTCGGCCGCTCGCAAATCAACCTCAGACGAAAATTGTAATTGACAATCGTCGGGGGGTGGCCGGGGGTTGGTCGGGGGTTGGTTGGGGGTTGGTTCGGGGTGACTCGATATTTGTCCGGCGACGGGAATCGGACGGTGTAACCTTAACGGGATCGTCGATAATCAATTAGAATTAAATGAGCCCGCTCGGTATGTTTGCGCGTTATTTTCCGCGCGAAATCGGCCGGCCCCGGAATCGAAATGAGCGGAACACGGGACGCTTCCCGACGCCGACGCTTCCGATGGCATTAACGTTAACGAAACTAATTGCGGAATTACGTATGGGCGAGGGTTCGGGAAAAAGTGGGAGCGTACGTTTTTTCAAATTAAACGCTCGCTGACGTTCGGACGGATTAGTCCGAATTGTACTTGCTTGGTTAAAGAAATTTAATTGGTTTTTCGATGTCTGATGTTTGTATTAGCTTTTTTCATTTATCATTATGTCGTTATGGACTGAACATAATATGTGGTCTCGCGATCCAATTATATCACTCTGTTATTGAATATAAAGTTCATATCGATGGGATTATTGTTTAGGAAATTAATTGCGTAATAACGAATCGGAACACGACGAAAAAATAGTCGGAAAATGCGTTTTCCGAATCATTCTATGATTTATCATTGAATGTATTAACATCGCTGATATTTGATTGGTTAAGAAAATTGAATTGTAGAGAATTGGATCAATATGTATTACAGGTATATGTTGAGAATTGGTAATTTACAGGTTTTAATCGAATTTAGGTCTTTATTCGATTAGTGTCTCTGATTAGAAATAAATGGTAGTAATGATCGCGGACAGTTTAATCGCATTTAACTCGTTTGCCTTTTTTATTATGAAAAAAGGTATAAATATATTGTATCATAAAAATTGCATCTGTCATCACAAATGAACCAAAGATCTTGGAAAAAGCATAGGTCAATCACAACATTCGTTGACATCGACCAGAAAAAAGAACTATTCAATCTACTCCTATCTCTTTATACACGCTGAAACCTAATTTTTATTTCAATAACTGTAGAATTCTACGACAATCAAAAATTAATCAAGTAATTCATGACTCTGTATTACATATCTGTGACCACATAAAAACACTGTACCTCATCTCACACCTATCTAACACTTAATTTCCACCACTCATAATTCACGCCTCCGAACAAATTCCAGCATCCAGAATACATGAAAAACAGAATTGTTTTCGGCTTGTTAGGCGATTGAAAAGTTCAGGCCCGTCTCAAGCAGCATCGACTCCCCTCGCGCGGATCTCGAAAGAAGGTCGTTCGATTCAGTTCAGGTAATGCGCCAAATGCGTTTACCTGCCGATGTAATCCTGTAAGCGCCCCTTATTACGCTCCGCGTGCCCCATTGTCGCCCGATCTTAACTTCTGCGCATTATAAAGCTGTCTGTTATTTGCTATTCTCCGGGCCGTTCTCTTCTTCGGGAAACATTCTTCCCTGGCGATGTCGGCAGAATTCTCGCGCGTGTTACGAACACCCGCTGCGAGGACGAGAGCGGCGTGCGAGAGGATGAGGAAGCTGCTGAACTGAAGGTGGAAGCTGGGAACCTTATGTGAGGATGATGAACGGGATCCCGGATTGGACGGTTAATTGATTGAGTTGAGAAATTAACGTGGAGCGCGACGGTGTCACTGGAATTAAATGGATTTGAAAGTTCTGGATTTTTGTTTGACGGGAGGGGTTGAATTGTGGTTTGATTGGATAAAGTCGAGATTGTGAGATTAGAATTTTTGGAAAGTTGAGGATAAGCTGAGAGATGGAAATGTGAAGAAAAGGCAAAGAATGTATGGATTTATTTAAGGAAAGGACATAATTGAATGGACTTCTAGATCTTCATCGGACAAACCTGTCGGTAACTTATATAGACGGTTTATTTTAAAAATGGTGTAAGTTCATTAAAAAAAAAAATATTTATCACATAAATAAACCGTTTACACCACGTTAATCATAAATTATATGATATCTTATTTTTTTTATAAATATGGACTTACACCACTTTGAAAATAAACGGTCCATATCATGGAAGACTTATAAAACAAATCGCGGCAAAAATAACAGATTTGATAACTACTAAGAATACAACATTCTTAACAACACTGATAGAGAAAAATATAATTTTTAACGATACATAAAAGAATAAAGTTCTGAAAACTTGTCTCTACCCCGCATAACAGTATTTACACCCAAAACAGTCCAACAACCCCCAGCCCCACTCCCAGTCACAGCGCAGCGTCATTACTTTCCGCGGCAAAGATTATACCCGAACCGCGCAACAACCTTGCAGCAAAAAACTCCCCGGGCAACCCTCGCACATAATGATAACGTTGAAAATTTTTAGCCCGGCGCATTGTCGCGCGATATTTCTCGAAATAATAAATACCCCTTGCGACGCGCTTTATCACGAGTCCGTAGGAGACCGAGAGATGGGGAGGGGTTAGAGGGAAGCAAATGTAAAGAGAACGAGAAGAACGAAGGGTGAGGAGGGGGTGGGCAGTAAGGGGGAGAGAAAAAATCATCGCAAACGCTTACGCACCTCCTCCCCCGCCTCCGCTTAAACCGCGATGCATGGATAAAGCTGGATCCATAATTTCTCCCTTTCTGACCTCCCCCCTCCCCCTCTATGTTCCCCTCAGCGTACAACCCCCCCGCGGACCTCCCCTTCTCCTCCTTCCCTCCCTCCTCCTCCTCTTCGTCGTCCCCCTCCTCCTCCTACTCCTACTCGGCGCAGCCGGAGGGGCCGTAATTAATGAACACCGTGTAGAATAGGGAGAATTATTGCGCGCTTACGGGCGCGAGAGAGTTCTTCTTTTATGGAAAGACCGAGATTGAAATCGTGCCCGCGGATACGGGAGGCAAATTTATGCTCGCGCCGCCCGCGGAAGAGTGGAAAAAGGAGCGCGAATCGTTACGGGGGTTGCTTCTGCCACCGGCCGCCCCTGATTGGCCGCGGCAATTATTCCCTATCGCCGCTGTCACGCGAATTCATTTCGCTCGGCGTGATTAAGAGGCGCGAATTTCGTTCCAGTGGAATATTGAGGAATGCGACGATTTGAGGGGTGGAAATTATTTGCGTGTTGGGGTGGATCATATGTGATATGTTAGATGGATAAGCTAGTCAATTTTTTTTTATCAATTACTGAAGGATGAATGCATTGGCGATATTAGATAGAATTGTCCCGATAATAATTAGGAATAAATTATAAACTGTTTAGCAAATATAATATTGGAATTAAAATCATTTGATATTGTTTCTCTACAGATTGATCAATCTTTGTTGCATTCATCATTCTTTAAGCATACAGTATTCTTCTTACTTGTATTAGTAGTATGTGTAGTAGTAATGAATGCATTAGTAATTATTGTGTATCGTTAATACGATAGCTGTCAATTTTAGAATACAGTGTGGAACTTGCAGGTAAATTTTTCAATTTAACCCGCGATAAATCAGTAATTTTTAGATAAAAGTGACATTCAATTTTTTGATGAAAATGAGCGTAAATCGTTGGCCAGGCTGTACCTGTCTTCACCACCCTGATTGAGCATCTCAATTATTCGCTATCGCGTGCGCTCGCTAAATTAATTTATTCCCCGCGATAAAAAACGCGAATTTCGCTCGTTACGGAATATTAAAGAACGGCACAATTGCCACTATGAAAGGAGCGGAATATTCCGCGTACAGCGATGAGAAAATTAGCTGATAATTTTCGAGCAAGGTCCGAGTAATAAAATCTACTCAAATTATCAATCCAGTGTCCACCAATAATATTCATCGGAAACTCCTGTAAAATCACACAACCCCTTCTTAACACTAGCACTAAATTCATTACGAAGACTGCTGACTAGGTGAGTCAGCCTTATAAGTAGTAATTTTATTTTTGCAATTAAAAAATGTTTTCTTCTTGCCCTTTAAAATTATTATATGTTCAATTAACAAGTAAAATCACTCCAATGAACTACAGTAAAAATCATTGATATTTAGTTCACATATTTAAAGCGCTGACCCAATATTATACGTCTATCACTGACAGTCAATAGCCCTATTTTACATGCAACTGTGTACAACTAAATCCTCGAAATTAACATTGTCACACGTTATCCATCCCACAGCAAACTAAAAATGCATAAATGCACATACTAACACTGTGACCCATCAAATTCAAATTCGCGTAACGAAACCGTCATTATCCGCCGTGCCACCTATCCGAGATACGTTTCAATCGCCCAAAGCATCCCGACGCAAAAAGTGTCACCTTCCGCCCGCTGAAAAGGAAGCTCTCGACTCCGGTCGCACTTTCGGGCCAACAAAGAGGCACCAATACTCGTCCAGCTAGCGCGGAAAAGGAAGAAAGAGTCGGCGCGTTGGCTCGCCCTCGGTCAAAAACTAGTTTCAAAGGGTCGGATGTCCAGGCATCAAGGACGTCCGACTCTCCCGATTCTTGGGTCCGACTGGCCGGAAAGTGGCCTCGACCACGAGCTCCCGCCACTCTCCACGAACGGTTCTGCCAAACCAGAAAACGATAGAATCCGATGGCGCGGACAGCTGCCGGTCTACGCAGAACCCCCATAAGCCATCCCCATGGCGGGACGCTCGCGAAATACGTCCGGGCAAAAACTATGGATCGCGCACAATGCCACATTGTGACGGGCTGCTCGACAAAAGGCGACGGGGTTGGGAGGGGAGGGTGGGAGGGGGTGAGAGAGAGAGAGAGATCGAACGATCGGTATTGACGGAACACCCGGTATGGATGATACGGATGAGGCGGAGGTGAGACTATTGGAATCGTTGGAATTAATTGGGGGGGGTGTGGTTGAAAAGATTTGATTGTAATTTTTGGTGAAATTTACTTTATAGGCATAGAAGAAATTGGCATTTGGTTTATTTTGAAAGTGGTGTAAGTTTATTTAAAAAAAGAAATTGAATGTGGAATAAATAAACCGTTTACACCATGTTAATCATGAATTATATGATGTGACTTTCAAAATAAACGGTCCATTTGATGGTGAGGTGGAACAATTGACGTTAATTAATATTTGTATTTGTGATATCCTGAACATTAGTGCTAGGTCTTGATTCTTGTAACATATTTGGAAGCACAGTTTACTGTATATAGCGCACAGTTGGGAGGCAGGGCGGAATTGAGGGTAAAAACAGCGGTGAAATGTGCTCGATCATCCGGTGATGGAGACCGATGGAACACCCAGTATGGGCAAATTGGCCAGAATGGCCGAAATGATCGACGCGGTTGAAATGATTGAAATCGTTCAAATGTGACAATTGGAGACGGTGGAAAGATTAATTGCTGTACGATTACCGCGCGAAATGTTACCCTGATTTGAAAGATTCGAAGTTGAGTAATTTATCGCACACTAGTGAACGCTTCAGTGTCAGAAAAAATATGCTCTGTCATCTGATGATTCAAACAATTGTCAATTCCAGTAGCAGCAGGAAGAATTATATTAATTTCATTTCAAATTAGTAAAATTCAATAATAATACAATAAATGCGTCTTATCTACCGCAAAATACGGTACATGAAAGTCGATTAATACAAATCATAATTACGTGAAAATCCACTAACACAAAATCATAATTACGTGAAAATCCACTAATACAAAATCATAATTACGTCATAATGAAACAGTCCAAACTTCAGCATTTATACACGAAAACCGATGAAACCTCGGATACGTCAAAAATCGGAACATCGGATACATTATACACTTAACACCTAACCCCCGACGAAAGGAGAACAGACTTCCCCCAAAAACGTTGCCCACCCCTCCCAAATCCGCCAAAGCTGGCCCAAAACAAACGTCGCGCGCCAAAAGTATCCCGGCACCCGCCGAAAACCTGGAAAAATCGCTCGATCATGGCCGAAATCAGTCCTGCCGACGCACCCCTGCCGTTTCGCAGGGCAAACAAAAGTGGCGAAACGAGGGGCGGCTCTCTCCGCGCGCGCTGCGGAGGGTATATTCCACCCTCCCTCTCCCTCCCAGCACCCCTCGTCTCACTCTATCCAGCATTCTCTCCTCCGCAGTTGCCGCTAATGCGACCGGACAACAATGTGAGACCGTCCGCATTGCACGCGCCCGACCGCTAATTCCTCACTTTTTTTCTCTCTCCACCTTTCTCTACTCACCCCCCCCCCCCTTTACCCCCTCTTCGACCGCCCTTCTCGCTAGCCGAAAAATCCAACGCGCGTACCCGCCCTCCTGTCAGACTTCTTCCTATGATTCTGGCCGTCGTCCGGCCAGAATTGGATTTCAGGAAGCTGCTCGGGACCAAAACTTTTTGCCAACCCTCCCCGCACGCATCTGCGCGAGTTTTTGGCAAACGAGCCGGCGGAGGGAAATATTGTGGGGCGGTAAGAAAAGTGTCGGGCTGTTTCTGTGTTCGGAGAAGGTCGTAGGTGAGTGCGGCGGGGTGAGGAATCTTGGATCGGATGCAGGGGGAAGGGGGTGGGGATAATTTATGCTGGTGATGAACGTTGGTTGAGTTCGGGGTTGATTTATGGCGATGGGATTGTTTCAGGGAGGTTGAAAGAGTTTGGGTTATTGCAGTGTGATTTGTCGTTTTTATATGTTTCGTGCTAGTATGTGGGGGTGGTTTTGTACAGTGTAATGGATCACCTGGTATATTCTTGAATTTTTGGGACAATGAATAGATGTGCTTACATGCGGGCAAGTCTGTTGTTTGGAGAATTGTTAGCTTGAGAAGCTTGAATTAATTAAAAAACTGTTACATCTGTATATTATCAATTAACAAATAATCAGAATTTTTTTAAACGACATTAATTATTTGAATATCTCTACAAGATACTCTGCACAGTCAAAATTGTCATATTTCCACACCGATACTTCGCAGAAATTCCAATTATTCACATCTCTAACACCTTTCACACATTTTACAATAGAAAATAATAAACTACCGAACTACACTTCACAGAAAATGTCTTTATCAAACGTACTAAAAATATCTACATAACACAAAAAATTCTATTAACTACACATGACCCTCGTTCATCCCCACATCCCAGGCACAAAACGAACAAATCCCACCTACTCAAAATATGACATTTTCTCGCGGAGGAGATCGAATTCGAGGAGACTGCGCTTAAGACCAACTCAAAGGAAACAAAGCGGCGAATGAGGAACTCGAAGAGGGTAAGACGAAGAGGACGAAGAGGAAGAAGAGGAAGAGGAAGGTATCGTACTCTGTCGCGCGCGAGTTGGCGTCTTTCGAGGATTCCTATCGGCCCGATGGAAATGCAAATTCCACGACGAATCCCCCAGAGGGCAGGGAGTGAGGCGGGGTAGAGGGAGGGAGGGAGGGAGGGTGGGGAGAAGATACGGGGGAGTCTTGTAGACCATAGAAATTGAGTTCTGGCGAACGGCGAGCAGAGCATTTTTCGTCGAAGACAAGACCGACGATTCCTTCCTTTTCTTTTTCATCCCTCGCGCACACTCACCCCCTCAACGAAACTCTACGCAAAGATTGCCTTCGGTATTCCCATCAGCGTTTCCCAATTTCCGGTCGGCACTGTCGGCAAGAATCGGCGAATGTCGGGGCGGTTCGAAGGTGTCCGTTTGCGGGGGTTGAAATTTTTGGTGAAAGGGTGGGGTGAACAGTGGTTGGAGAAACAGGTGATGAGTGACTTCTGTGATTTTAGAGGGTAAGTGTAAGGGGGTGAACTGAAAGTTGATCATTTGTGGATGTAGAGTTCGTTCATAGTATGTAGATGAAGAATTAAAATTAAAATTTTTTATTATTTATATTTTATTATTAATTTTATGTTATTAAGATTAGATTTCTATTATAATAAGCAAATAAAGTATCAAGTGTGCTTTAGAAAAAAAGTGCAGCCCTTCCAAGCTCACTGAAACAATATTTTGTACTTACAATTAGTTTCAAACGCTGGCAATGAAAGTGACTAGAAACAGTGACGTCATTAACCTCTACATTCTCAAAACAATCATTCAATCTCACATATACCACTCTCACGTAAAATTGAACATCACGTACAAATCCAGAAACTGCTTTCAACGAACAGGACACTACCACCGCACAATCAAATCCATCCCAAACCCTCCATTGAATCAGGATCCGCAATACTCATCCACCAACACGCACAAGGACGAAAAGCAAAAAAATACCAGCAGATAAACGCGAGAACGACCGAGAAGACTGGCCGGAAGGCCATTAAATTTGTCGGCGCTCGGCGGGGCTGATCGACGTTTATCGCGCCACCCGTTAGACGCTCGGCAGTCGGTAGCCGTGCAGATAGTGTGTACCTGCATCCCACCCCGGGCTCTATCTCTATCTATCCCCCCGGTGGAAATTTGCATGGCATTTACATCCGATTGCGGCTGCCCGGGCAGCTGAAAGTGGCGAGCGTTTCGCGGGACACCGGCATCAAGTTAGACAAGAGAGGGGTGCTTACCCCTATCGCAGGGGTCAGGGCCGCCAGAATCTACGCCGACGCGGGATCCTCGACGTTAGTCCTGCCGCGACAGGTAACGATGTCGAGTAAACATCCGCGGGGGAGGATCAGTGGAAGAATGTATCGTTTGTTCGTTTGGGAGTGTTATAGGTGAAGGCTTGGTTATATGTAATTGTAATGAGTACAGAAGCATGGTTTCTGCGTTCGGCATTATGAACGACAAATAGTAATAAGACGTCTGCTTAACCCATAAACTGGCAAATTTTTTTTTTTTTAATTTTTGGCCGGATAAGTGATATAGGTATATCCAGAGAAGGTTGTGTAAGACTATAATTATATAAATTCCAAAATCCCCAAATGGGGATCGTGGCATCCAACGGGTTAATTTCTGGATACGACGATATAATAATTAGCACATAATTATCATTTATTAGCACGAGAAAAATTCACACCCATAAAGCATTTAGTTTCCAACCACATTAAATCCATTTAAACGTCAAAGTACATAAGCATCCGTCACATATCAATCGCGGACTTTCAACTCGAAATCGAGTCGAGAACACCTAACATTATCGAAACCTGAATCCAAATATTTAAGTATCAAAATCAATCACAGACTTTCGAATCGTATCCACGCCAGTTCGATCGACAAACATCGAAGATTATCGAAACTCTAATCCGAAGGTATCGGTTTCGGATTTTCAGCGGCCCATAGCGCGGGATTGCGAAGGGTCAGGGTCAAAATGGTCGCGGGCCTTTCCGCGGGGTTACGAAAACGCGCGTGTGGGTTTGACGAAAGCGACAGGCCGAATGGAATTCATCCTACGGCGTTTCATTGTACGAAAGCCTACGTACGCGCGCGTTTCGCAACGAGTTATCGCGTAAGAAAAGTCGGATAAACACAGGCTTGCTGGCCGGCTGCATCTCGTGGAACTTATGGATCTGATATCCGCGCTGCAAGCAACCTTTATCGTCGAAGACAACGCTTTAAGCGTACAATCGCCATTATTCGATGAACCGCGAAAAAAAGTTTCATCCGGATGTCGCGAGTCACGATTGCGACTCTCATTGTCAGACCATTCTTCACATGTGTAGCATTTAACGTATTCATCGGGCTTGGTCCTTTGTAAGTCAGGTGTGAGTAAAATGTTGAGTCTTGCTCAAAGCTGCAAAAGGATTGATATTGAAAAGCCTAATTACTCAAAATTTACCTATCGTTATCTGAGCTTTGACAAAATTTAATCATACCGATTTCATATTAAATATACGAAAACTATCCCTGCACTTATTTTACCGTATTCAATATGTATATCTTATTATACCGTATTCAGTGCTATAGATATGAAGATTATTCTTTCAACAACTACTTTCATTTTATACGAAGCAGCGTAGAATTCGTCAACGTTTAATGACCTGATTTTGCCAAAAATCGTCCTGCCACCATTCCCGATGATCGTAAAAAAGGGGTTTCAGGCCCAAACTTTATACCGTGAGGGAATTCGAAATGGGTCGACTCGAGCGCGCTGAGAGAAGAGCCCTCCGACTCTCGCATCATCATTCCGGCACCAAGTGGCCACGATAATAGGAGCTGTGACACGCACGCACACTCGGGCGCCTAAGTTAAGTGGCCGGCACTCGCTGAAAATAATGTCCAATTCCGACGTAACTGCACTTATGACCCTGACCCCTCGCACTTCCACCTTCGGACGCTGCTTCGATCTCGCGGAATGTTTTTCGGGAGGATGAGTCCTCCTCGGCGCCGGAATTCCGGCCTTGGACGATCGATTCCGATTGTTTCGATTTCGGTGTGTCCTTGAAGAATGCGAGAGGATGATCTGATGTTTGCGATGTGCTGAGATGATATTTGTGAGGTGCGGTTTCTTTTTTGACGAAGTGTGGAATGCAGCTTTGTATGTACTTATGTTTGAATCGATCCAGATATAAATGGATCTGTTATGTTTCTGCAGATTTAGTCAGTTTTTTAAAGAGTAGGAGGTAAGTAAGTAAAGGTCTGTCGAGATGAAAAGATTTGGTTTTCATTAATAAAGTATTCATAGTCAAAAAATAATTCTATTAGGATTATTCTTGGAGACATTGTTAAAGCTGGACAAAATTGTGCAAAAAGATTCATAAGACAGTAGACGGTCAAAAACTAAGAAATAAGTGATATTCACTTTATACTACGAACTTCCTAATTCGATATTATATCTCAACATTAACTCTTTCAAATCCGCATGAATTGGAGTAACAAATTAAAATAAAAATTCCACATAAAGTGCACCGCATAACAAGACCCTTACTTCCAGCTCTAGTTGTCAAACTCACACGTCACACAATAAACAATTAATGCGCAGCGTAAAGGCATCGAAAAATCCAATTACCTCAAAAAGTACACGAACAAACGCCCAAAGAACGTTCGACCTAAACCTACTCCCAACCTACCACCTCTATTTGCACTCCACACCGACACAGCTGCGCCAATATCAACCCAACACCTCCAACAACCCGTCGCTAATGACAACGTCAACTCCTCCGATCGCCTCCGCCAACAACGATCCGAAACGAACAATTACCAACCCCCGACTCAATCCCCCTCCCTCCCCAAAAAGCCGAAAAAAGTCAGTCGCATAAACCCCAGGCTCAATCCCGAGCGAAAACATTCGGTCCATCGCAAAAAAAAAAAGGGAGGCAAGAAAGAGAGAATTCATGTGGCAGGGTCCGGTTCATTTCCTAAAACACGAGCGTTATCCGGGCAAAGATCGGCGAAGGTACTGACCAAAGAGAGGGGTAGGAGGAGGAGGACGGGGGGGGGGGGGCATAAATAAAAACCCTTATCAAGCGGCGTAACTTCATAAACCAGCCGATACCTGTTCAATGACCCACCTGAGACTGAAACCAATTGGAAGGAAGCATCGCAGGAACCTACCGACACAAATACACGCATACACTCAAGCATCGGTCGAGGTATTCACACGCACATGCACTCCGGGGCCAAAGAGACCCCTCGACCACGTGGCGAGGGCTCATTATTATTATTATTATTTACCGTCGGCTAAACCGCGAAGGACGTGGAAACGAGCGAGGCGGGCAAAAAGAGAAGAGCGCGAGGAAGCGTATTTTGCGAAGGGAATCGGCCCTGATGCCGAAGAGTGAGAGGGAGGGAGTGCGAGAGGGGGGAGTAAACGAGGCGGTAAAGGTAAGTCGATCGTAGCGTCGATAAAATTGAGAATGCACACGCTCCCGGCTTTTAATGAATGAACGTCTCGTGAATATAGTAAGAGTTTCCTGGGGAGGCGGGGAGGGGGGGGGGGGGGTAGAGGCTGGAGGGGTGGGTATATGCATATGAGAATGCGTGCCAATGTCTGTCCTCCCTCGGTGCGCGTGAAGGTGCGTGAAGGTGTACGCGCAGAAACGGTTATGTGCGTGTGTGAGTCTGTTTGGGTGAATGTGTGTGAATGCGAGCGTGAGTTGGGCAAGTCTGCGGTGAAGCGGGACGTTTGCCGGAACGGATAGCGCTCGGGAGATCTACATAATGTTTATTATGCTAACCTAGGCCAACGCGCTTGCATCAACAAGTGTTATATTATCATTCAAATAAAATGTTTTAATCTGCATACGTTTTATCGCCCTCCCGCGGGCGCGCGGAATGCGACCGTGCGCGGTGCGGCACGAGACCAGAAACTGACACGCGCCTCATCCTGTTCGGGTCCTGTGGGCTGAGAGCGATTTTTTGGGTTTTTTTGTTGGAGTCCTTTGGCTTTGAGGAGAGTTCGATGGGTGGCCGGCGCGAAACGGAATGTCCGAACGCGGATTCCGATTGCGTTTTGAGTCAAAGTTACAGTAGCTTTCCCGTGAATTGGAAAAAATTTTGTTTCTTTTTTTAAATAGGGGAGATTATGTAGAAAACAGTCGGTTGGAAGTGAGACGGTCCTGTTTGTGCCCTGTGGGCTGAGAGAACTTTTTTGCGCTTCGTCTGTTAGTTGGAGCAAAGACCGGATTTAATAATCAAATTAATTATACTTTATCGTTATTAAACTGTAACGTATAATTGACCTACAGGGGGTAACTTTGTACAAATTTATATAGTGATCTTTGTACGATTGTTCATGGAAAATGTAATGTACACTTTTGAGCGTAAAGGACAGTTAAAAAATGTAAGTATGAAATTAGAAACCAAGTCTTACAAAGATATAAGATTAAATTACGATTAACCCACTATACTGCCACAGAAATAGAAAACTTCATTAAAAAATTATACGATATCAAAAAACAGTCACATAAAACTTTAGGCCCAATCCACTTACTAATATGAACAGCAATGAAAATATTCCGGCTCTATAAAATAATCAATACGCACTGCTCGATTTCAGTTACGACTCGTATAAAACCGTAAACGAAACGCCACCAAATGACAGCTTAGTAGACGACCAGGACTTACAATTAGATGACAGTTTTGACAAACTTTGGCAAGAGGACCATCAGACCATCATCTTCTACGAAGGACAGCCAGACTGGGCCGTACCCCGTACCATAAAATTTAATCCCAACAAGGCGATAACCTAACATCCTATCGCGGCCACCCTCGAATTTTACATGCCACTTTGGCCAAGATTCGGCCACCTTCGCGACACTTTATCATCGTCGGTGGGCGATCTAGCCCGGGGGCCGGTGGCAAAACTTTATGCGAGATTTTCGATTAGGCGGAAAAAGTCCGCGGAGAGGACTTCCGGGCGAAACTTTTGGCCTGGGCCCCGCTTCTAATCTGAATAGTCTTTATGGTTCCCACGGGGGTCGGCACAGAATTTGCTGCCCGCACGAAAACACATATTACACCTACGGCCAACGTTTGTCCGTGTCGGCGAGCGCACGCGCAGGCAAAGTTAAGCGTACAGATACACCGAATTATGCACGTAGCATATAAATTGATAAGTACCGATTCTTGTTACTCTCATTAGGAGGAGAATATAATTTTCGTCATTTTTTAAATTTGATTTTTTTTATTACGTTTAGAGGGGTGAGAATGTAATTTCTATTGAACCTACGTTTTCAGTTTGGGCTGGTAATAAATAAAATTTGTAGAAATGTTATGCTATCAGCAGTAACACTATTACAACAGCACTAAATTAAGCAGAAATATTACTTACGCGTCTTTAATTTCAGAAAAGCAAAACGTAGTATCTACTATAGTAGTAGGCATCCACATCATTATTTTATTTTACGTCATAATCTCTCAACATTTTTTATATCTCTTACTATACATAAATCATTCTTTTTAAGATATATTTGAAACAATAAAAAATTCTCAAATATACATACATACAAATGTATGTAATAAACATAAAAAAAAAACCCAAATTTGTTCAACCCCTCCCACATCCACCCCACCATTCCAAAATCGTTGCATTGCAATAAACACACGTCTCAACACCGTTGGAAACTATAGACAAAACGATCAAAAATCACCTAAAAATCGCTCCACCCCTCCAACGTTCCGTCACCTCCCATCACACGTCGGCCAAAAACGGCACGATCAGAATGCCGCCTCGGCAGGCAGTAAGCAAATGGCCGGTACACGTGTACTCTCGCTCTCCGGCCGAGTAAAATTCCCTCTCGCATCGAACGCGCGGATTATTCGCGTCGCGTCACGTGAGCAAAGGACTCTCATGCGGAGAAACGTGGAAAAAAAGCACTCAACACGTCACTCGCGGCACCCCGTGTTACGGAGCTGAAAGCGTGACGGCACGAATTCGAGCCGGCGCCAATCCGTGTGACACATAATTGAATTAAATGTCCGCATACTTGGCCGCCTGGGCGGTACGATGGGAGAGGGGAGTGAAGAGGGCAGTGGTGGGAGGAGGGCTGGGAGGAAGAGGAGGAGAGGAAAGGGGAAAATACCACACACGCGAGAGTACCGCGCGCGGGGGATGACGGGGGTGGTTTTTGATCGTTTCCAATTAGCGGAGGAAAAAAGGAAGATTCGTTCGGGCGATATGTCTTCGAGAGAGGAATGTAAAGTTGTCGGAAAACTGATTTAATTGACGTGAGCGAAGTGGCGATTTTTGTGTTGGCGGTGAGGGAGGGGTAGGTTTGTCAAACTTGGGAATAGAGAGTGTAAAGGGTGAATTGTAAGAGTTGAATGTGAAATTGCAGGAGTGAAAGACGGAGGAATTGATTTAATTACTATTTAATATAATTTGAAAATAATTGCGGTTTTCTTAGGATCGAAGTCATGGTGGAAATTGCGTCTGATTAGGTCAAATTTAGAGGGGAGAAAAATTGGAACACACGTACAGTAAAAGGAGCAGTGATCTAATAAAATGAAGCGAAAAAATTGCAATTTTTCTAGAATTATGAATAAAAGGTAAGAAAATTGCTCTTATACCCAACTCTTTCAACCAATCGTGCGGCAAAAACTCTCAAAACGCTTTCATCAAAACTGTCTCCACCTTCTCAAAACTACCCATCATCCCACGTTACGTAACTAAGATCCACTCGCCAGCACTACCTCCATTATTTCATCGCCAATTACAGGAACATTCCACAAAAAAAAAAAAGCCTAGTCTCTCCACTCTCGCAATGCCGACATTTTTCCGTCCAATCAGCTGCCAGCTACGATCCAACATCGATTCAGGAATCGAGCAAAATCCGATATCCGCCGATTGCGCGTCCGCGCGAAGATGCCGAAGCGAATCGTTTCGTTAAAATTCCGCGGCAGCGAGATTCATGCCACGACCGACTGATGGCTCATAATCTACGTTAATTAGTCCCGACATCGGCCCCGAGTTCGTGAGATACGATCGTAATAAACGAGACTCCGACCGATAACGAGCGAAACGTCGGCATAATTTAGCGCGATGGCGAACTATAGCGCGCGACATTCGCTACTCTCGCACAAAAATTGGTGGCGGGAGGGGGAGGAGGAGGAAGGAAGAATTTTTGGCGGATCACAGTTTGGGGCCCGAGAAAGAAATCGGCTCCTTAATGGCCTGACCTTTCCCGCGAGCGTGGCCGAGCTGCTTTTTCGAAAAAGTCAGACCGGGAGCGTTTCGCAAAAATTGCGGCCTAGGCATATAAAGTTTGCCTAATAAAGATAGCGCGGGTCCATTTCGTTAATTAGGGCCCTCGCGGGCGAGTGGGGGGGGGGGGGGGACTGACCTTTTCGAGAGAGAGATATAATTTAGACGAGGTCTGTTTCGTCACGATCGATTCATGACAGACAGAGATAGACAGAGATAGAGAAAGAAAGAGAAAGAGATATATACAGGTAGAGAGTGTAAGAGAGAGAAAGAGAGAGAGACATCTTTCGGGAAGTTTAAATTCCCGTTCGCTAGACGGTGTTGCATAACAGGTTACGTTCTTGGGACGATGTTGAATCTGATGACCTGTTAGAAATTAGAGTCCGCGAACTCGCGAGACGCGCTCGCCGATGCGTAATAAGTGCCAGCGGTTGAATTATTAATGCGAGCGTGCTGGCCTGAGTGTAAACAGAGATGAGAGAACGTTCGATTTGACAAAGGACACTGAGAAACACGCCGTAATGAGTGATTGAATATGAGTCTGATTCTGCGCGTCGCTCAATGTACAGGACGTTTCAAGTGTTCCGGCCGTGGACGATAGGGGAAAAAGTTGATATTAATGTACGGTCGGAAATTAATATTAACGTCCGAAAGATGAATTTGAAGCCGGTGGCTAAACTGAAAAAGTCGTTCAACTCGGACCGCGGTAAATTCATTAAGAGAACAATGACTCTAAACGTGTGCCAGAATTAAATCGGTGGATCAAGGAGGATAATAAATTGCATTTTATTGAATATGTATTTCTCTGTATATGATTATGCGGTTTGTTTTTCTGGTTTGTACGCGTAACTTATGTTAATTGCAAAAAGTATTGACGAAGTGCCACCGAAGCTACTATTCAAGGTGCACTAATTGGCAGTGAATATTTTTCTTTTTAACGAACGCATCAAATGTGGTAAATTAGACATAGAACACTGCCAATTTTGTATACCCGAAATATACTAAAAATACATGGATATAACTCTGTTTTTCTTTCTTTTTTACAATCGTATTACATCATTACTCTTGTCTCCAAACCTTCCATTGTCCAAGTTTATTTTGAAAGTTATAAGTCCATATTTAAAAAAAAAATTAGATACGACATAATTTATGATTAACGTAATGTAAACGGTTTATTTATCTGATATTTAATTTTTTTTTAAATGGACTTATACCACATTCAAAATAAATTGTCCATTCGTTTTGTGACATTTATCACCGTATACTCTATTAAATACGATTTAAAAATAAAATTTTTTCGCAGAATCCACCCATTCATACTTTCCTATTTTCCACCCAAAACTACTATATCCACATCCGTATTCAGTCTCATGCTACCTGTCGTATTCAATGGATTCGCAACTCTACGTCCCGATAGACGTAAGACACTCGAACGGCAATTTCTGAAACCGCCAGTATCTCCCTCTACCGATCTATTCCCATTGAAGGAGCCCGGCACGCAGACTCGTCTCGCGCTGGCTGGGTCAGTCACACGAAGACGTCCGGGGTGGGATCTTTCCGTGCCACCTGCGTCTTCATTATTCAGCAATGCAAATAGATTGGCCGCCGCCGGCATTACCATAATTAGATTCAATATTTGTAGCTTGTCGCGGCGGTTACGATAATTCATCAGGGCATCCCCGGCATGAGGCGTCTAACTCGACAATTTGTCAGGCCGGAAAACGCACGCTGACGGCCGGGAAGCCATAATGCTTTCCGTTCGCGTAAATTCTAATCTCTCGCAATGTAAACTCGTCTGGATGTTCTTTGCTCGGGCATAATTCGCGGGTTGGACTTGACAATTAGAAATCATTGCCAAGGACGGCGATCGATTGAGACGGTGAATGGAGATTCGTTGGAGGACGATGTCGATTCAGAGAATGATTAGAATGACGGAGGATGGATAAGGCGACGTAGTATGTTTGGATTCGGGATGATGAATAAGCTGGCTTGGTTTTGATTTTTTGGATTTAGGATTGTATTGCGCTGGCCAGAGTAGACGAGGTCAACGTTTTAATGAAAATATTGATAAAGGATTGTTTAGGTTAGGAAGGTTGAATGATCAAGTAATGATTTTGAACTGTTCATTCTGTTCAACTTGTACTAAACCAGAGTCTTCTTAATAAATTGGAGGTGAAATGTGACTACTCTGGAGGTTTAGTAGGATAATTTGTCTTTATTTTAATTGCTTTCGTTATTAGTGAAATATATTGGGACTATATATGTAAATTCAATTAAAATTGCCAATTCTATAAATTGGGATTCCTTGGAGATTGTAATTTAAAACCGAACCAATAATTGGCTTCGTTTGCAGGCTTTCTCGGTGATGTGTCAAGTTTGCACTTAACTGTCAATATTTTATTCTACCAAACTGTCACTTAAGGCGAACAATTAGCACAAAATTTGGCAGTAAAGAGCATAACTTATTAAATATTGATAGTTTCCAATCAGCCAATGCTTTTTCAGATCCTGCAATTATCACAGAAGTTTTCCTAAGTGTACATGTAATAATAGTCAAAAATCGAAACTTCCACAAATTCGAAACTGCCCACTTCACTGTCATTCAAACTAATACCGATTAAAACTAAACCATTCTACACATCCAACTATCAACAAAATCTAGCATTCGCATCCAAAAATAAAATAATCAAAAAAACAGAAGCTCCTACAATTTCGAACCTTCCCTTCCTTCATTCTCACAACTTTCCCACTGAACGCGATCAAAACCAAACCACTCTCCGCACCCAATTATCAACAACTCCAGCCTCGTCCACAACAGTCAACAACCACATCCCACACCAACCAGCGTCCACCTACGACGAGACAATCGTCAAGAAATTCCACAAGCCCGATCGAGGCCGCAAATTCCTCCGCCTCCCAAATCCGTCCACCCTTTTTTTCTCCCCCCCCCCCCCCCCTCCCTCTCCCCCCAAGCAGCTCGCGGGAGCGTAACGCGGGCACCACCGTTTTCTCATAAATAATTCACGACAAAGTTTCGCGCCGAGTACGCACGCACGTGCGGGGTGCATAGTGGTGGGGGCGATGCTCAGCACGGGGGAGGGAGGCGAGGGGAGAGGAGGAGGCGGAGGGGAGGGGGGATGCAGAAACAGGTCTTGGAACACCAATGCTTCCACCCTACCTGCCGAAGGCCGCTATAACGTAATAACTTATGGTAAATGCTTTTCCGCCACACGTTCGCGTTCACGCTCTCGCGCGCGCGCGCACGCGGTCGGGAGCTCATATACGCACACACATGATTATGCGAGCGTATATGCTGTACGTTGTCTCTGTCCGTCCGCGAGGTAGGCTTTTGCTCGATCGCGAAGGTCAACGGTGACGGAACACGATCGAGGCGTGTTTTGTAGTAAAACGAGATAATCGAGCGTCGAAGCGATTGTCGATCGTTCGCGGCTGCGAAAGGAAAAGATCCGGGCGGATAAGAATAGGATACGGCGATCGTGGCCAAGTTCATCTGATCGACGGAGAGGAAGCTGGGTTGTCATGGCGGCCGACGTGTAAACATCCATTGTCGAAAGTGGATGGAAGTGAGTGGGATGATGCAATGTTATGTAATTATGGAGATATTCGAGTGCGAAGAAGTGTGGAGTTTGGCGGGAGGTTGTAGCGAATTTTGGTGGGTGTAGGTTGTGATATTTGTAGTGTGATAGTGTTGGTAAGGGGTTGTGTAACGGTGTGATGGTAGTGAAATAGCAAAGGTTTCTCAAATGTTTTGACGGTAAACCTGTAAAAACTGGAGGAATATACAGAGTAATGTTGGATCATTTTAAAATATCTCTATATATATATATATATAATCTTGTGACCTTTGTAGAGTGACAGTGCTGGTAAGGGGTAGTGTGATGGTAGTGAAGTAATAAAGATTTCGGAAATGTGAACGGTATATGTTGTGGCAGTTATAAAGGTCTCACAATTGAAAGGATATATAGAATAATCATGGATAATTTGAGAGTATCTGTACGTCCATATATAACAATATAATAATCGCGTAATAGAAAATACTACAATTTAAAGCGAGGTGACTTAACACGATAGCATCAATGAAACACAGCAGAATGATATAATATGTTATGTGCTGCGGTATTGTATTCGGTAATAGCGTAACAGTCATAATTACCGTTACAGATTAAGCGCGTAATATATTACATTAGGCGTGTAATATCATGACCGCCGTCGCCCGAACACGATAATCCCTGCGTCGCAAAATCTCGTCCTGCGACGGAAGATGAAAAAAAACTCGATTCGAACAAAACAGGCTGTCGTAAGATCCACGATCTAGAATCCGCGATCCGAGCGACTGCCGATCGATCGATAAGCGATTTGACAATAACGAATTGCGGAGCGGGAAAACGATCGACTTACGTCATCGGGATCGTTCGCATTTTTTTGCAACAATCAGGCTGCGGCGGAGGCAGACGATAAAGAGATGAGGAAAAAAAAATTGAAACGGTCAGATGAGTCGGATAGCGGAGACGCATTAGTTCGGTATCGCGTTCATTTTTTTTTTCATCCACTCGGCAAGAAAGACGTCAGGCTGGTTTTATGCGGGTCGAGATTCCGTAAATTGTGCAACCATTGAACATTTGACGTAATTAGCTCAACGGTCGGTTAAACGTTCTGTTTGTATATCGATGGACACGTGACCCGCGAGATCGAGTCGATCGATATTTCCACTCTTTTTCCATTTATTATTTTAAACGATGAATTCGATGTAAGAGTGCTTTTTCTGTGCGTCGTGCGACGTCACTGGGTACTTTGTTTGCCTTTTCAATTACGACGGCGGCGTAAGAAGCGGATAAATGTTAAGATGCGGTTGACAACGTTGACCCAATTACGGCCTTCTTCTGCGCGGCAAGAAAGGTATTAGGCTAATTTGTCTACGTTAGGCTGTTGAACGCATTTTTAGTGGAGGGAAGTTCGGGCACGCTTTTGAATGTTTGTCTCGAAAGCGTGTCTGTGCTGGTTTTGATATTGTAAGCCATTCTTGTGAGAGAAGATTTGTGATTCAAGCTTTCGTCAAATTTGTCAACTGGGAGCTTAGAGAGTATCTAATTGTCAATTACACTGTATTGTCAATGATACGTCTCAGCGAAGGGCAAAAATCTAGAGATACAATTGACTGTGACCCAATTACAGTTTTTGTTCACTAATAAAGCCCTCTACAGAAACATACTCCAATTTCTAAATTCTGAACATTTTCATCGTCAACCAAATTCTACCAAGTTATCTTACAAGCCTCTCTCGTGAGAGATTTGTCATTAAAGCTTGCGATAAGCGTTTCGTCAAATTTGTCAACTCGGAGCTTAGAGAGTATCTAATTGTCAATTACACGACTTAGCGAAGGGCAAAAATCTAGAGATACAATTGACTGTGACCCAATTACAGTCATCGTTCACTAACAAAGCCCTCTACAAAATCCATCATACCCAAAAACATACGCCAATTTCTAAATCCCGAAATATTTAATCGTCAACCAAAACCTGTCAAAATTACACACTTCACCGTCAGATCCACATCCCAAAAAACAGCGAAAATCGAAGTATACACCCTCCTCTGACCCAATTACACTCTTCACTCCTCAACCTCATATACACACTCTCACGTATCATATTAATTAATTCCTCCTCCAATTCCATTCACAATCCGATACTCCCCTTTCAAAAGCAGCATCCCACACACTTCTCTACCCAGCGACACACAAAAATCCAACCGTCGACTCATCGTTCGCAACCGGAAAATCAATGATTCCTGATGAAACGAAAGATTTCCTTTTTTCAGCGCGCGCTCGCGCTTTACTCGAGCTTTTTCCGACGAATGTTTTCTGCTTAGTCAGTAGATCATGGTGGACGTTTGCCCTCAATTAACTTCATAAGTGAGTAAGGAGGCGTGCGCCCGGCCGTCGGTCGGCTCATCCGTGTATCAGCTGCATTGTGCCAAGTGCCAAATCTCACTACCGGGTGTTAGGCACTTTTATTGACAGCTAATGAGCCGAGGGAAGCCCGCGGTCGAAAAAAGAAACGAAAAGGGGGTACGGTACACTGATGTCGCACCTGAAGAGTCAGAGGAAGAAGGTGGTGGGGGAAAAAGGTGAAAAAAAGGAAGGTTGCGACTGGCGATTGAATTGACGGCCGGAGCTGAATTTTCATGAACGGCCATTTGCATACGCGGACCCGTTTCAAGGATGTTAGGCGCGAGGAGTGAGACTTCTGGTTCGGGTTCGATGGAAGAAAACGCGCGATTTGAATATGCGGACGGTACAGGTGTAATCGATCTTGCCGCGCTGAAGGTGTGACTCGATCTGGGTTGAGAATGTTAATTGGAGTGCGGATCGTTCCTCGGGCTTGGGAGAGCTCGAAAGGGATGCTTGGAAGTGGGCTTCGTTCGATTTTATGGGAGGAAGTATGAGTCTCGTGCGAATTATTATCCTAGGATACGTAATAGAGAAGTAGTAAGGACAGAATGCAAGTTAGGAAAATTTTTTAAATTTTCCTGTTCAGTAATTCAATTATTATTGAACATTAGTAATAATTTATTATACTAAAGAATTGAAATTAGTACTGATTTATTGTACTAAAGTATGGAAATTAGTACTAATACTTAGTACTTGAGAGTTTCCAAATCTTTTCATTCGGAATTGAACGGAAATATTCCGGACAGTTTTTAGAAATTTGATGCTTTGAGGGGGCCGACGGTAACTTTAGCGAAGGGAAGGTGTTGATCTATGGATCATCGATGATCGAATCGCTTTCGGTGTCCTTCCTCAACGTCCGCCGTTGTTAATGGAGCCGAGAAGGCACGAAGAGTGTAAGTCAGGCGAGTGTTGGCAGGTCTTGACGTGATCTCGGCTACCTAAACGAGCAACACTCTGGCTAAGCTCGATCTTTATTGTACGACACCGACACGGTGCTCATAAATATATACAGTCACATGTATCGGGTGACCTGCTTAAAGTTTGCGTGAAATTGGGGGGACTTCGGCGAGGAATTGCACTTTCGATGATTGGAAAAGTAGACGTTTTATGGAATCGTGTCGAAAATCTGGTATCTTGTTTCTTCAGATGCTTGTGATGTTCAGACATGTAATGTTGAGTTGCTTAACGCGTTGTAGTTATATCATTCATCAATCATTCGTTGAGTGGAAAAGTCGAAATTTTATGGAATCGTGTTGAAAATCTGGTACCTTGTTTCTTTAGATGCTTCTGACGTTCAGATATGTTACGTCTTTACTATTTAAATGCATTAATCTGTTCCATGATTTCCATCACTCAATTACGTATCCTACAACTACACTTTTCTCTCAAAATACAAACAGGTGTACGATTGAAACAAGCCTTGCAATTCTTTCAAAAACAGATTAACCTATAATCTGTAAGCAGATAAAAATCACCAACATCTCTTCCCATCGCTTCCTCAAATTCCACCAATCAATACCTTCAATTCCCTCCCTCCTCCCACAACAAAATCTCATTCTCCACCTACCCTAATAACCACCCCAAACATCCGTCCACCCCCCAACTTAATTCCACTCTTCCCTCCTCTCCACCGCCAACCTTCCACTCTCCTCTCCTCCCAACCAACGCCTATCCATTTCCAAAAGCCAGTCACACTTTCCTGCGACCACCCTGTACATGGCCGAGCGGAGCGGTCCTCGCAGAACTCCGGCTAAAAAGACTGCGTACTGCGCACGATCGACGGGACACTCTTGCGCCTGTGCCACGCATCGTCCGCGAGGGTACACATGTACGAGCGTAGGAGCGTAGGAGCGTACGAGCGTACGTAGCGTGCGTGTTTCAGGTACGCCTACGCGTCATAGCGCGCGCGCGCTCGCACACTCGCGCACACTCGCGTCTCTACTGCCAAAGAAGACGACGACGACGGATCGCGGGCCGAACACGCACACGAGGCACACGTGGACGTACAGGTGTACGTTTCACGAACGCATGCGTAGGCTCGTTTACTTAGCCAATGCCATACCTGAGTTATTTATCTGTCTTTTGCCCGGCAGCGGCGGCCGCGGCCGCGTACGAGAATGCCTCTCTATATGCGACCGTTGGAACGAGAGGGAGGAGAGTGTAACAGAGAAAGAGTCAGAGAGAGAGAGAGAGAGAGAGAGAGAGAGAGAGAGAGACTCGTACGCGTGGGTCCGGAGTTGTTCAAGGCCTACCTGGTTATGTTGGTCGGAGGCACGATTCTGTTTCTCGGTGTTTCTCTCGAGGTTTGTCTCTCTTTTTCTCCCCCTCTCTCTCTTACTCTTTTCAGGTCTCTCAGGCTTGTTCTCTGTCTCTGTTCGGTTTAAGGCTGGTCGGTCGGCTGGCTTGTATCTGGTCTTTCGATATTTGTCGCTCCGGCTGTTGGTAGGTTTCTTCATCTGTCTGCGTCTGGCTGTCTGTCTTTCCTTGGCACTGGCGTCCTTTTCGGCCAGCTGGCCGCGTGGCTGTCTATCAATTTCTGTACGTCTCTATGCGATAAGCGCGTCTTTCCCAGGAGTTTTCGTAATGGGCGCCCACTTTCGTCGTGTCCTTCGTCGGATATTTGGGAAGCTGATGATCATTTTTTCTTTATTTTTATAATTCCTCTCTTCTGCCTCAAAATCCTGCACCTACTTTCAGCCTGTTCTGGAGCTATATCCTTATTTATCATATTATGACTTCTTTCTCATAATTTCACAATGTCTATATCTATTCAGTTTAGATGATAAAAGACAGACACTCTGTGCGGAAATTATAAATATTTTATAATCATCTGGGATGAAACAATTTTTGGAGTACACTATCTTTTCCTTTTCCTGTTGTCTGTTAAGAGTACAGTGATCGAATCGGCCGAAATACGGTATGATTATTATACGATTCACCGACGATCATTAAATAAACCCCTTATGTTATAAATACTTTATTTTTCCCCTAATAATTGTTACGATTCCCCTAAAAATTAACGATATAATATCAAATATTAATAACTATCTGGCAGTCTAATCACATCTATTCCTTTCAATTTTCCCACCCCCTTACTCCACATATCTTCTACCAACAGCACGCCGGTAAAAAGACCCTGTAACTCCGGAAAAAATCGGTCAGAATCCAAGATCTGCCAGGATTCGCCATCGTCGAAGGTCCCGTTAGCATAACGAGCCAGAAATTCCACATTTGGTGCGTGACTGCTACCGACGAGGGATCGACGTGATTAATAGCGGGAGTCGGACTCTTTCGAGATGGGCGTCGCGCGAGTTGACGGATAATAATAATTAGGGGGACGGCGTGTGTATAATTCAAGCGACGCCACGCGCTCCCGAGCGGTCGGGAATTGATGAAATTAATATTGAGTCCCGAGGATGAGCCGGCGGGGTGATGGACGAGGGATCGCTCTCGTGGCCGGTTCAGATTTTCGTTCGCGGGAGGGCATAGATCAGAATGGAAAGCGGCATGCTAATACGGCCCGGGGGCCATTACTCGGTAGTCACGGTAAGTCGTGAAAGAGTGCGGCCGCTTACGCGCGAGAATAATGTAAATCGCTTTGTGATACGTTCGTCTGCCTTCTTGGGACGGGCGGGTCAGAATCTGGCGGGTTTGACCTACTGAGGTTCGATGTACACCTGTATGGAGATCGACGGGTCGTTTTTGACGTTATTATTATTGGTGTTGAGGACCATGATTATTTAATCGGTTTAGGTAGCGAGAAAATGTATGATTTGTTGGTTTGTATCAGTATTAGTTTCGTCAGGTTTCGAATGATTTCAAAGTTTACATTAGAGATAGTGTTTCATTTATATAGAAGATAATCCTTGGATTTTTGATTCTTCTATTGTTACCGTAACTTCCGTACTGTACAATATCAAGTTCATACGAAACCAAAATAATCTGTATCAGTAAAATAAACTACAACTCCGCATCTCCCAACCTCCGATTACTCAATACACCCCCAAAAAAGAACGCAAATTATCAATAAAAATCGATCGCTCAACAGACTCAAAAACTCGCCGAATCCAACCACGAATCCGCCCGCGCAGAAAACCGCGAACCATTACCATCCCCACACACCGCCGTCGGCCAAGCGCACCAGGCTCGAAAACCGGAAATCACGCGTTTCAGCGCGGCAGGAAAATCGTCACTCCGCGGAAGTCTCGGCTCGTCCAATTTCGCCGAGGTGTAGGTTCTACCTAAACGACGTATCGAGCCTGGGCCGAGTAACAACGCGGCCTCTGGCTCTCTGCCTCTGCCGTAGCCGGATTGTCAAGTGACGTCAGCCTCACCGGAAATGGAATGTAGGTAGCGGTGCTTATTAAGCTTCGCCGCGATAGAGAGAGACGCTGGCAGCGCGTACAAAACTGTCATGACAGAGAAGGAGTCGAGTACGAGAAACGATGCGTTCGCGCGCGGACACCGCGGTAGAAGAGGGGTGGGGGAGAGGAAGGAGAATGGCGTTGAGGAGAGGGGAAGGCAATGAGAGGACGGAGAGGACGGAGAGGGAGGGAGAGGGAGAGGAAGATTGAAAGGAGAGAGACGGGGAAGGATGGCGTTCAATTGTTTCCTCCGCACACGCGTGTTCCAACTGCCGTATGCACGTAGGTATACCTACGTCCGTTCGTATATAAGCTTAGAAGCGCGTGGAACGTATGAAAGCCGACGACGGCGGCGGCGGCGGCGGCGGCGACGGCGACGGCGACGGTCCTAGTGTGGGCATCGGCTATTAAATCAATGCGCCTGTGTCAGGATCTGTTCACGCCTCGCTAATATGTCCGTGGAATGTCGACGAGGCGACTACCTTGAAAACCTTACGGCGACGGACGTCACCGGCGGCGCGGACGGCTGGATGTGGAGAATAAATCATTCGGGGAGACTGCAGGAGGAGGTGGAATTTTTTGGGTCGAGGGGTGGCAGGATTTTGAGAGGGATGGGTTAGAACGGTTGAGAGGTTGAGAAGTTGGGAATGTTCCACGGAATTTTTATGAATTATCGAACACCCTCGCTTACCTCCCGCTCGATTAACGCAAATTCTTTTGTATTGTAAAAATAATATTGCAAAAACCAAATCAATTCTACGTATAATGCACGTATAATAACGAACGAAAAATGAACGACATAAAAGTATCAGTCCTCTAATTACTTCTTTATTAAAACAATCCCAAGTTTAATTCTTTCTACGTATATACCGTACATAACCCTGCACTTTCGACATATTTACACTGACTCTCCGTCTAATTCCACCCCTATCCAAAAGTACTCAATTTACCTAACACCCTATCTTTAAAAATGACCTCCACATCCCACACGAGCACCTAACCAATCCCAATCAGAACCCACCCCATTCGTCAATTGAAGCCTTGTGCCTCCCAGTCACTTAAACTTGTCCGACACGAAAACAACCCTGCCAGTCCATCAAGCTACCTCGATCACGGGCCAGGACTAGAAGAGAGACGTTCGCTGGCCATTCGCGTCTCGGCCTGTCGTGCGCAGTACCCTGGCAAGATGTACGGAATGCCAGAACGGAAGACGAAGGATCCCAGTCCGGGCAGGAAAGGTGAATGTCGTTCGGAGCGGATCGTGTCGCGCCGGATAAAGCTCGCGGAGCGTGTAAAACGACTCCGCGCGAGGCTTCCATCGGCTCTCATCGGCTTGTACGCGAATATTTTCATCGATCGACGTTAGTTAAATCCTTCCACGGCCGAGTCCCTAACGCGGCGGACGTCGGAATGTCAATGAGGAGTAGCTTAGCGCCGTAAGTGTCGATCGAAGGACGGGAGACGATCAATTTCGAGAGCGCGATAAGTTGCGGATTAATGGGATGGGGAATGCGGAGTGAGAGGCTGGGGAGGAGTGATTTGTGAATTGGGTGAGGAGAGGAATAAAGTTGTGTAGGTTTGTGTAGATTTGGATTTGTAGAGAGGGTGGAAGAATTTATTTTTGAATTGTTGGAAGATGAGTGGAAATAAGTTGTATCGTATACAGTCAAATCTGAACAGTATACAGTGAAAGTCTGGAGAGGGGGAGTGATTTGCGAACTGAGAGAGGAGAGGAATGCGGTGAGTTTGTATAGATATCTAGAGGAGAGGGTGGAAGAATTTGTTTTTGAATTATTAAAAGATGAGTGGGAGATCAATAGGACTGGAACGGTAGAAAATTAGTCGTACTGTACACAGACAAAGTTGACAGGCTTCTCCGCTGTTATTTCAGTTTTATGCAATGCGAATACCATCTGGAGCAGAGATGGGACAAGTTTGCCACCCCTCCTGAAATGCAGACACTACTGTCGACCCGAAATCCGTCGGAACTCCGAACTTTTGCGAGCGAATTCGAGCGGAAACGGACGAGAAATAACGAGAAATTGAGAGTACCCCCTACCAAGCCAAAAGTTGGAGTACCTGACAGAATGAACAGATTCCCCAAACAGTAGGTCATCCCCATCCCCTTCATCGAACCACCAAAAAATTCTCACCACCAACCCCAACAATTATCCCAACCGTAAAATAAACAAATACCCTATCAAATAAATACTACCCCTATTCCTATACTTAAACCCAAACGTCGCACGCTCCAACCAAAATTCTACTTGACGTACAATATCACCACCCTTTCCACCCTGAATCCTCCACCCAAAAATCTGTCAGAGCACGAAACTGCGTCGGGCTCAGCCAAGTAAAGACGGTCGAGAAATAACGAGAAATTGAGAATACTCCCACCAGGCGGACCAAAAGCGGGGAGTTCTCGATGAACGGTGGGAGCCGCGGAGGGGTGGGCTGACAGGAGAAGGGTTGCTCCGGAAAGAGGGAGGCCATTACGAGAGTGGCGCGTGCGGGCAGGAACGAGTGTACGCAGACGTCGCGCAACGCCTATAACAATAATTTCGGTAGGTGTGAACGAAATGTCTGTGGTGGACGCGCGCGGATCCGCCGGTGGAGGGGTAGACGCTGCGGGGGTGGAGCGGGGATTGGAGGGGGTTGGAGGGAGTTGGAGGAAGCGAGGGCAAGCGACAGAGCGCATGTCGAGTGTCGGGATCGAAAAGGGGGTGGAAGTTAGGCGCGTGCGCGGCAGCCACCCCCTCGCGGATTTTACCACCCCCACCCGGACCATTTCACCCCTTCCTTCGACCACCCCCCACCAGCGTACAACCCTCTCCTTGATTGTCCGTCCTTGTTCGTCGCACGCGAATTTCAGGCTGATACGTTTCTGTCTGGCACGTCTATTCCGTTCGTTCTAAGTTGGCTGCACTGCTACGCTCTCGTCCGCGTCGTTATGGAGTTTTCGGGTTAAGCTGGGATGTCTTTCTTTCACTTTCCCGAGGTGACGATGCCGGCGGATGGTTTAGTGTCTGCCCTGGATGGCTGGCTCGCTTTTTGGTGCCTGGCTTCGCTGTGGTGCTAATTTTCTGCTCGTCTCTCGCTTCTATTGTTGCGGACAGATTTTTTTCCGTGGCTCGAAACGTCTGTTCCTCTGTTCATCTCCAGGTTGGCAGTCTGCTTTGTTCATCTGAACATTGCTCTTCTCAAGCGTACAATCGTGCCGTCTCATTCTACAGTTTATTCAGAATTAATTCTTAAGATTATCCTAAGATTAATCTTAAGTTACGTCTGAATTACAGTAATTATACACAGTTCTGTAATATGTTAAAATTTTGTAGATTTCTGATGAGGACACCGCAAGCTGTCGAAACATGTAGAGCAAATTGACAAATATGGGAAATTTCAACAGTAACAAGAGCTTTGTTTTAAACTAAAGACAAATTCTTAAGATTGTTCTGTTCTGAGACATCAGTACTGAGAATCGGATGTCTTCTCTGTCAACACGCTCTCAGACTGTCTATTCGGCAGGCTAAAAACTGTCGTTTCCTTCTTGTCAACGTCATTCCATTCCATTTTTCGTCATGCCCGCTCCATTTTTCATCAGTCGCCTCCACTATTTTCAATTTGGCGCACTTTTCACTCGCCAGCGTCCATTTCTGTACATTACCTTCGTACCTAAACCTCCCATCCACATAATTTCGCCCAACATCCACACTCATCATCATCTAACACACTTTCTCATCCATTTCAGCAACCTTTAGAGCTTGCACTGTTCACTTCTTATGAATTTGCAAAATTTCCACAATTTTTAGGTTTTCCACCGTTTCATCCCAATTTTTGTTGAAGCAGTAAAGTTTTATTCTGGCCATTGTTCTTGTTCGCTTTTCGCTGTCTGCCTCAAATTCCCTCTCTCTCTAGCTGGCTGGTTGCGTCTCTTACTTCCTTGTTGACGGCAGATACTCTCATGTCACCATCCTCGCAACTATCTCCCCTCCCTCCCCCCTCCTGCCCCTCCCGCGTTCCACCCCCTTTCGAAACGGCATTCATTGTTCGCGCGTGTCACGCACCGACGAGGTGAAACCATCCGACGATTTCCTGCCAGGCACCTGGTTTCACGCGCTTTTTTTCACTCTCTCCCTCTGCCACTCTCTCACTCTCTCTCTCTCTCTCTCTCTCTCGGATTTCATATTTTGTCCTTTGAACACCCTCAACCCCGCACGGTGCAAGATTGTTACTCGCCGTTCGAGAATTGAGCCTCTTGGGTATTATGTGACTGAAGACATTTTTTGGTAATTGCTCTCATGCATTTTTTTTCATTTATATCTTCGTATTTTATGCATTAACTATCTCCTATTCCAGATTCGAATTTTTTCTTTGTACTTTAGTTTTGTATTTTGTAAGTTTAAAGTATGAATGTCTTAATTACATAAATAATTCAAAATTCGTTTGTACCTTTGTAAAATTCTTGAATATAATGTGTCATTATTTATTTAATGACATTAGACATGTCGATACTTGGCTTTATTATTTCTGTAGCTTATAAATAAACTCTGAATCATTAAAAATCTGTGAGACGCAAAATTTGTATATCTTGCCGGCTTGTTAATCGAGTTAGGGATAAAAGCGATCGAATGCGAACGATGGGAGGCAATCGGAGTGGCGGATTGGACGTGCGAGGACAAATTGTCCGGTAAACCAATCCCGATAACGCCGAAACGTGGAAGTATCGATGACGCGCGTCGATAATTTTAATTAAGTCCCTTAAACCGATACAATGTTAGCCTGGAAGGTTGCGCCACGCTCGGCCGGATGCAATTAAAAGTAGAAACGAGGGAGACTAGACGAGGATTGCGTCCTGGCGCCCAGGATTGCGTCGGCCGCGCACACATTTGACTCGCGCAGTAGGTGCGAAAATGTCCGGTAAGATTAGTCAGTCCGAAGTGCGCCGCTTCCATGTCCGACGCTCGACTAAAGAATTTCTCTGCAAAACGGCTAGAGGAGAGTACAATGTTCTATCTGGCTGCATTTAGAATTTAAAAATAATATATTACAAATAATCACAAAATAAAAATTATAAAATAAAAATTATTTTATAATTATACTATTAATGTTAATGCCAGACAAAGATACATTTTGAAGTATCAATACATCAGACGTGTATTAAGCAAATCTCCCTTACTTTACAGTTATACTCTTTTATAACATTATACTTTCTTCGGTAAACTTTGTCTTGTAATTACAGCCTCTTGGAAATGCATTAATGTGACATACGCACCAACAAGTATACTAATTTCGTTACTTCTCTCTCTGTTTCACTACCCAGCATCAATAAATTCTCGTACAATCGCCACCTCCTTTAAAACCTTGTCTTAATTCGCGTCCGATATCGTATCTTAAGACCGATACACACTTATGTAACTGTCGCACACCGATATAGAGAACGTACTCGGCACCTGATACATCAACAACACTACCCTCCGGTAAGCCACGAATTCAGGCGAGCCTCGTTAAACGCGTTTCATAAGAAGCAAGGTGCGCGTTATGAAATTGTGAAAAATCGTCGTCGGCGGATCGTATAACGGAAGACTTATTTCGACTCGTAAAACTCACTCCAGTCACTTTACTGCCCGCTTCTGAATACATACGGTGGGCCGCGAAGTATCGTAACAGTTCCGTTGGAAAACTGTAACGCGATGTGCGTAATTGAAGAAGTCTGATTGCTAGTAATAAGTGGGCGAGATATGAAGAAAGAGAAGTATTTCGTAAATCTGTGAAATGTTTAATGGAAATGTATGATTTAAGAGTGATCAGTGGCTGAGGTCGCTAATAAACGTTAAATATTACTGATACATTCATAAACGTTTACAGTCTCCGCAAATGTGAAATTAATCGGTTATTGACCGTCAGTGTAAGATGTATAATAATAAGTTTCCGGCGGATTCGGTCATTGTTGTACTTTTTAAACAAATTAAATTTCAATGATTTTTAACAGGAAAACATTGATAAGTCTCTGCAAATAATATATTTGCAATAAAAAATTCATGACTTTGATACATACTGTCGTATTTGTCTGAAACTTGACTTATACGCTTAACTACTTAAAGCAACATTCTCCAAACTGAACAAAATACACCTATCAAATTTGCACTGTAAGCCATCAACCGACACACCAAAATTTGATCAAAATCTACATTCATAACCGTCCGTTAACCCATAATCCGGCAATGTCCCATTTTTGGGACACAGTTTCAAATTGTTTTCTTTCAATGACTGCAAATTCTAAATGTACAGTTAATTTCATTTTTATTTTTGTATTTTTGTTATACCGCGGATAATGGGTTAACCTTTCGAACACTTTCATCTTCAGCGCACATACGCAAATTCGCCGAGCTCCGCGTAGGTTTCCGCATGCGCACGACCGAACGCGCCATTACGTCGTCGATTTATATCCACCGAACCGGAAGCCGACGACGATCCTCGCTCCCGGTCTTTCTCATCGATTATCCTCGCCTATCGACGCTCGCGATCGGCACCTTAAAACGCGGCGGCCATCGACGTTTCGTTTCGTATCGTTTCTCGTTCGAGAAGTAACGCGACACCTTTCGCCGGGCAAACGGTTGGCCAGCCTGCGAAATCCGCGCGTGCGAATACGCCGAAGAAATACTGCTTCGCCCGGCATCTTTACGGCCGAGTTTAAAGCGGGGCTTAATTGCGCGAGATACGGCGCCGAATTAATTGCGCGAAAATGGCCGGACAAGAGGGCGGACGATTCGAGTCGGAAGCTGCCGAATGGAATCGGCTGATGACGTCATTTTTGTATTGAACTGACGAGTCGGGGGTTGTTTGTGGGTGGTGGGGATAGGGATGTTTTAAGGGGTTGACTACGTGCAGTGGATATTGGGAAAGTTTGTATTATTTAGTTAGTTGGATTTTTGGTTTAGCGGTAGGTGGAAGTTTTGGAGGGTTGGAATTATGTTGGAGATGGTACGTAGACGTTGGATAGGTTTAAATATACTAGATTGAGAAAGATATTGGGGGTAGAAAATTCTCTAATTTCAGTGGAAAGCGTTTAATTTACATATTTTATATGTTGTAACGTTACTCAGATTTTAGAGGAGTACGTTTTTTGTATAACACTGTACAGTAATTTTAACGTTCAAATATTTTGAATCGTTCACTGTACGCGTATTTGATCCGCGAAAATATTGACTTCCGAATTACAAACAAGTCAGTTTTTAATGGAGTTATAAATTCTGTCAATCACGGTAACTCTATACTCAAATAAAAAAATCCCACCTGCAGCTTGCATCGCGTCACAAATTATCGCGCATTCCTTACGACCGTAATTCTCACTCGGAATTAGCATCGACTCCATCAAAATCTCAACAACATACTTAAGGCTCTCTTCAACGTGCCGAGTAAAATTGTTCCCATACTTTAATCAACCCGTAAGCATTAAACATTACGTACGCCGAAGTCGTTGACATAAATTCAGTTCAATCATAAGGACGTAATACCGAAATTAAAATTGATGTTATCGCGTTCTAAAGAACCACCTGCAGCTTTTAATGAATCGCAAATTAACGCGCATTCTCGCAGAACCATAATCTTGGCTCAAAATTAAAATTCGCTCCTTTAAACTACGAACGCGCTTCCTACAGTTCATTGTGGCAGAACAGTTCTCAGATTTTAATGAACCTCAAATGTGCGATCATAAAAGTATTATGCTGGAAGTAAACTTAATCCCACTGTTACGTTAATTATACGATCATTGCAGATTATCGGAGGTTCTATGCGATCGTACTTCACGTCAAAATATATTGGTCTCTTCTCCAATGTTTTGACAACATATTCAGAGCATCTGATGAGTTGTAATGAACATCTTATCTTACATCTTAGAAATTAATGTAAATTTGATTGACTCAAGATTGAAGACAAGAATAATATTGGATAAAGCAAATCAATTGTGCGCCATATAACTAACAAACTATCTCTCTCCAATGCAAATGAACTGCAACATATGAAATGTTGCACTACCGAATCAGCTGACAGTCCAAACATATCGGAACTTTCAAATTAACATTATCACAGTGTGAAACGTACGAACGATCTTATAATGAATCTGAAATGATCAAAGATTCCAGTCAACCGTAACCCTCATTCAAAATTAGCATTCCCTCCTTCAAAACGCCGACAACATACTCAGTCCGGACTCCGACAGACAGAAGCATTCACGGATTTTAATGAACCGCGAATTATCGGGCATCCTCACTTACCTCTCGCTCGATAAACATAAATTCTTTTCAATTATAAAAATAATATTCTACACTACCGTACAAGTAGCAAACCAACCTGCTCCAATTTAAACAGACTACAACCTGCAAATGTTGCACTACTGTATCAGCTGGCATTCGAAACAAATACGAATTTTCAAATTAACCTTATCACACTGCGAAACTTACAAACGATCATAGAAACATCATTTAATGAATCTCAAATTATCAAACATTCCAACCGTAACCCTCATTCAAAATTAGCATTCCCTCCTTCAAAACGCCGACAACATACTCAGTCCGGACTCCGACAGACAGAAGCGTTCGCGGATTTTAATGAACCGCGAATTATCGGGCATCCTCGCTTACCTCCCGCTCGATTAACGTAAATTCTCGCGAGTCCGCGTAAGTGGCCGCGAGGTATATTTCCCCGCGAAATGGCCGATATCTTAAGCGTAACTGCCGACACGACTGGCACCCCTGGCACGAGTTCCGCAGCCCAGGCGGCGAAAATGGCAAAGGCGGAGGGCTTTCAGGACGTGAGGGGTGGGAGGGGAGAGGAAGGTAAGGGAGGGAGGAGGAAAAAAGGAGGACCGGGAAAGAGAGGAAACGAGCCTGCGACACGCCGCTCGCAAAACGGATACCCGGCATCTTTACGAGGCGAGCGCGAAATTTAATGCGACTGTTAATTGCGCCGGACACGCGTCGATGTTAATTGCGCGCCGGCGGAGGCCGATTGGGGGTGGTAAATCGGGGAGAGTTTTTCGCTCCGGACGATTTCGATTTGCAATTTGTCATTCGGTGAACTGAAGAGGAGCGGGGGGAATTAACGCTTGATCCCCGGTGAAATTTGCAATTTGGTATGATCGGGCGAAAAATGGTTCCTTCTTTCGAGTTCGGTGTCTTGGGACTTGATGATCGTTATCGTTATTAATGAGTCGGGTTGCTTATTTTGTATATTTTATGTGGGGGTATAGAGGCTGTGGAGGGAGATAAATCTTTGATCGTCAGACAAATCCATTAATATTTTTTGAAAATTTGCATATTTGCATTATTGCATAATTTGAAACTTTATAACTGTTGTTAGAAGCACGTATAACATTGTGGTATTAAACATTTATGTCGGCCAATTTGGAGTGGGATAAGACGACGTATTTGCTTTGCAGATTTTATCGCGCTAATTTTTCTCCGTTATCATTTTCATGCTCACTTTTTCGAAGGCCTACTCCAACTTCAGGATAAACATCTCAATTGGAGGGGGATGAGTAATGAAAAGTGTGATATAGTGCGAAGTTTAATTGGAACGAAACGATTACGAGTTTTCGTGCCTGCCGAGTAGATTGTCTCATATTTTGAGGAAAAGGAATCGAGAGTGCGGCACGCCACGCGGGTTCTACAATGTGTCCCGATATCTTCATTCGAGGCATCGGCCGATAGAAATTAACGAGCAACCTGCGCATCGTATGTTCATGCCGAGCGTTATTGGTTAAACTTTTAGTGCGACGCGAAGTAGAAGACGTAAAGTTTAGTGCCGGTCATTACCGATCGTATCGGCGGCCATCAGTTTATTTATTACAATTAAGTGTCATACTTTCAGGCTGTAGTCAATTTTCGATTTCGCAATAAAAGCATCGGAGTACGGCTCTACAATGTGTTCGAATATGTTGCACATTCCGCGAATGCAAATTAAGAAATAATCTACGTTCTCGGCCGCGGGAATTATGAGAAATATTTCCGTTGAAATATCTGCTTGCCGCGACACGAGATAAAAGACCCATTAACGGTGTCATAACATTTAGTTGCTCGTATCGATTTTCGATTTTGTACTCGAAGTCGGGACTGTGTGTCTTTACAGATTCTTTAACGCGCGAATGGAAAATATCTGCGGACGGTTAACGGCAGTATTTTCAGTGAAATGTGTGCAGACACTACGTAAATAGTGATAAAAGTCACGGTAATACTTTAATGAGTTTAAATTAGTTGCAGTTATGAACACAAACGAATATATACATACATGCTGAGGTTCGATTTGCGGAAATTATGCAGGCGGAATCCTTATCGACCGTTTCAACTTCCCTTTCTGCAAACGTGATGTCGAACGCCTTGCAACTTTATACAATGTGTAGAATACATACCCTCCGAACTCTTTCTCACAGAAATTAAGGATGTCGAATAATTAATACGTCTACCAAACAACATAATATTCCTGGATTTACTCCATTGAAAGTAATGCGAAGATAAGTTGAGCAAACAAAAATCGATTATACGCAATTTGAAATCCTGCAAATTGTGTATGATACTCGACTACTTACAGTACCATACAATGTGTCTAATATTTCCCCACCCAACTCCTACTCACATAAATTAAGTATATAGAGTTAAAACGTTCTCTATTGAAAACAATGAGATGTTCAGCAAACAAAAACAGACACATACAATGTGTCCAATATTTGTGTGTCCCCTCCCAGCAACCCCCGCTGATTCCACCACCGTGAAAATGAAGACACGACCACCTGCGAACCGTTACTCGGCCGACCGAAAGGAAATAGTAGCGACACCTCGCCGCCGCGAGCGAACAAATCGACCGGGTCAGAACTGACCTGAGCAGGACACCCGAAGTCGACGTCGATGCAGGCCTGAAGAGAGAGAAAGAGAGGCAGAGAAGACGACCGATCGTCCGAGATCTTTACGACGGATCCCGAGGTTTAATGCGACGCCGAATTACGCCGGACACGAAAAGCTCGCCATCTTCTCAGCGGCGCGTCTCGCATCAAAAGCCTGAGAGCCGCCGACTTGATCGTCCTTGCCTCAAGGTCGTTCGTCACGGACGATTTTCGCCGCCCGGACGCGGCCCGACGCCGCCCGACGCGGCCTGACGCCGCCCGACGCGATAAACTGAACTGCCGAGTCTTAAAGGGAAGTCGTTCGCGGCCCGTTACGATTCGGAAGATCGGCCCGAAGATACCCGATCTCGAGTGTCTTCCTGGCGAACTTTAATGCGACGCGAATTAACTGTCCTCGCTGACAGCGAATGATTTTGGCGGAATTAATTGCGGCCCCGTGGCCGTTGCGGATACTTTTACGCATATTTTATCGCTGATTATTATCGGTTGAAGCGGACTGAGTGGGGAGTGAGTTAATTGGGAATGTTCGGTTAATAAGGTGCCGGGTGATGGTGGCGGAGGGTGGAGGGGGTTGGGAATGTTTGGGGTGAGACAAGTTTTCGATGTGGCGTATTAGGAATTCTGTCCGAATTCGGATAGATTGTAAAGATCTGTGTTAAATTTCAACTTTGATTTCTGACTTTGGGAGGTGGGAAAGAGTTGAATGAAACAGGATTGATAACTTTACGATTTGACGAATCAAGATTTGGTATCTTCTTATGTATATATATTATACTTCATACACTTCCACAGAAAACTGAAAAATCTTTCCATCTAAATGTCGAAAACGTCGAAAATCGAAGTACAATCCGTTGAAACTTCTAGAAATGTGTGTAAAAATTAATTCCCCTGAACTAAATATTTCCAGTATGAGAACCAAACCATAAAAAGAGGCAACGTCAACCAAAGCTACAGAAAACTAAAGCATGAAAAGTAGTCAAACAGCTAACACTGCAACAAAGTATATCGCCCCTCCAAACATTTGACCGTCACTCATCACTCCTTAAAATTCTCTCAACTAGAAAGTCTCGCGCCGCATAAGGGACCCGACTGCGTCTAAACACGCACACTCACGCACACGCACGCAACCCTCCCGATCAGAATCCGCCGACAAACGAGCCGATCCCAACCCGAGCGACTAAACAAAAATTCCGCGTCCGTCATCTCCGGACGCGCCGCACGCTTCCTCATTTCATTAGAGCCCAGTGCGCATGCGCGCGCGTCAGAATGCCAATAAACTTTGCGCGCGGCGCGAAGAGTAGGAGGGGTGCAAAAAAAGAGCGAAAGAAAAAGGAGCGTGCGAAGGAACGCGAGTCGGCCAACTTGGCGTATAACGATCGGCTTCCCTCATCGTCCTCCTTTTTTTTCAAGCGCCCGCGCGCGAGGGGGTTGGGGGTGGAAATTATTCCTGGCGAATAGATTTGGCGGGTTGTAAAAAGGGCGGGGGTAGGGGGCGGAAGATTTACGAGACAAACGAACGCAGCTCGGAGGATAACGGCCAGTCGCACTCGTCACTGTGAATAAGTGTGTGTGCGTTTGTGTGGGTTACGATCGTGTTCGGTGTGAAGATCGAACGAATGGGAGAGAGGCGGAAGTCGAAAGCGGACTTTAAGCCTGTTACGCAATTCGTGGAGACGATCTGTTAACGCGTGTCGTTTCGACTCTGTTCGAGATTTCCCAAATTTTGCGAGTGAGTCTGTGATGTCAGATTTGGATGTGTACCAATTATGTGGGAGATTTGAAAATTGATACACTGTAATTTTTTATTTCATTGCAGAACAGCATATTTTCGAGTTAAGCTAGTATGGATTTTATTATAAAAAAGTTAAAATGAAAAAAATTGATAAAGATTGAGTAATAAGGATGTATTCAAACAATTATTTGCAGAGTTTAGGCTTGTATCACCCTGATGCTAATTGGAGAACGTAAACGAGATAATGGCGGAGAAACTGCAGCAATTAAAGATTGTACCAATCGGATTCGGTGTTAATGGTAGAAATTTGGCGAATGCAAAATCCTTCGGCGGAAAGGTTAAACCGGTCATTTTGACACTTGGCGAAGATCTGGTTCCGACCGTAAACCTACCGAAAAATTACGTACGTGCTCCCACAGGTCTCAAGATGTATATATGCCGTATGCAAATCGGCTGATTGCCTATACATGTCAGTGAATGTCCCGAAAATTTCGGAAATCGTTGCAATCTCGAATGGAAGCCAGTAATTTTGACACTCTCGGCGGCGGCGGCGTTAAAATCTAATTAAGGGACGAAGCGCGCATTCTTATTCGCTTAACGATCATCGCGTGATGTTCGGGAATGAAGCCTCCGTAATTTGATATGGCGTCTGAAAACGGGTTAATCGCTCAAGTATGTCGCGAGCGTGTATCCGTGTGCGTTGCCGTGTGCGTGTCCGTGTGTGCGTTCGTGCGAAATTCTCACTTCCGCGCGTTGCGTTTCATTATGCAAAGGTTACATCTCGAGAGACGCCTGTGATTGTCAGCGTCGTTATAATCAGAACAAGATCATAAGTGTAGACAAATTCCCGTTACTCGGACTTCATTGAAAAACGTAAGCAACGAGACTGGACTGTTTCTATAAGAAAGAATAAAAATGTTAAAATATAAGTATACTTTCCATTAATTCGAAACCCACATTCGAATTCGTTACGAGAAAAAAGTCGACTTTGACTCTAAATCTGAAAATAAGAATAATTAAACGCCTTCAATGTACAAGTCTCCTAAAATTGTAAAAAAAAAAATACGTAGTCGAAATTAAAATTTTCTGACCACTCCAACTAACCACTCAAACGCAAAATCATACTGTCAACCGGAAAATAGCTACATCTAAGAGGTGTGGACAAAGTAAATGATGGACTCTCATACCTACTTCCTGTACGAAAAGCGTGTCAAGCCCTAAAAAAAAAAAGGAGATCGCCTCCGTTTTGGCAGTAGCTCGAGCGAAGCCAAAAGCGCCGGCCGACATCCGGCCACTTAAATCAGCGGCGTCTAACGTACACGGTGTCCCACCTCCTTCTATGGGGTAGCCTGGCCGTACCTGCTAATTTCACGCCTCCCCTTCTCGAGTCACGGACTGACCATGCGCCGGAGTAGCACCTGCCCCCGACTTATCGGCGATCGAGGAGCCACCGTGAAGATCTACGAAAATCTACCTGTCCGCGCCCGTCTACACTTTCCACCCCATTCGAACAAAAAACATCCGATAAATCCTTCAAACGAATGCTATTTTAGTAGAGAAAGAACAACTGTCACTTTAAACTGTTTTCACGACGAACAATCATCTGCTATGATCTAGAAAAATAATTTTGGAGTCTACCCCCACTTCTCCCAAAAAAATATACGTAAAAAAAAAAGTTGAAAAATTTGAAATATATTTCTGGGGGCTCATCCAAAAAACCGGCCCGATTCGGCGCCGAAACGAAAGAAAAAATAATAGTCGGCCCCTTGCCGCTGACAGATTTCCACTCTTTCCGGAATTAATTCGGCGCCGGGGCAATTTTTGGGAAAAATTTATGGCTTCTGTCGGTGATACGGGTTTCGTTGACGTGCCCACCACCGTTCTGTTTCGCACTGCGGCAAAAGTCGAGCACATCGGTGTCCCGTTTCTCAAAGGGATGATCATGCTCGTGGTAGCCGCGCGCGAAAAAGATAAAACAAGGATGAGAAAGGGACGGGGAGGGGGTTGAGGGGGGGTAAGAGGAATAAGTCGAGGAGCCCGGCTCTCGGCGAGTGCTCGATCTCAAGTTTCCGCGACATATCGCTCGGTGTCTCGAGTTTCGTTAAACCTTACACCCTTCCATGATCTCGTTTTGTCGAACGATGACGGCCGATCGGCGCGCGCCGATCCTCGACGCTTGAAGAGGGATTAGGGTGTTGCGGAATTTGGTGCCGATTTTCGGCGCTGCGCTGTTGAGATAAGGTACTGACTTTTGAATTGAAATAGAAAGTGCATGCGGATATGTCAAGTATTGTCTGAGAGATGAGAAGCAAATTAGTTTGTGTGAGTTGTATGATCATATGTAATGTTGGATACTAATAGAGAAATAAATTTATATTTAGAAACAATTAAGTTGGAGATGATGCGATATTAGAGTATAGTATTGTATGGCACAGCAAAGAGAATGTTTATTTTAGAACTGTAATCTGCATTTCATAGTGTGAAGCAATAATTAACTTTTAATTTCAATTAATTTACACTTTGGATGATGTTTCTTCTACGCGAATGAAAAACGATTTGACTTCTTTCACGAATTCTACCCCATCGCGACTCGATTCAATTATGAGAATCAGCTCCCATCGATTTACATAAATAGAATAATTAAAGAAGTCGTAAACTCCTTCCTAACCCAGTTCGACACCCAAGACGACCGAACTCATAACATTAATTAACTCGAATTTCACGATTACGCATAAGTAGAATCCTAGGAACCAGTTTCGTAACCCAGATCCGCAGACGTAGAATTACATTTATTACCAGAAACTCTTCCCTAACCCAGCTCAATACTACTCAATACTACTCTATACTACTCGATACTAACGACCAGCAATCTCATCGCTCATCCGTCGGATCGCGATACTACTCGATACTACTGGATACTAACGACCGGCAAGCTCATCGCTCATCCGTCGGATCGCGATACTTGCGTAATACTCGCATCGAATTACTCGATCGAAAGACTAACGATTTCCCTATCTCGTACGTGAAATCGTTGCGGGTAGCCATTCGACACTTTCAATTGTTCCGTACCGTTGACTCCCGACGTCTGTGACCTTGAGAGGTGCGCAAAGCAGCATCGTCAGTCCACCTATCCTCTCACGGAAGTGGATTCCAGATCTTTGCCGTCCTCTGAAGATTCTTTCGGATCTTCGATCCCTTCGACGATTATCGATGTCAGCTTTTTTCTAAGCAAGATTAGCGTCTAATGTTGATTGATCGAGCGGCGGCCGAGCGATTTTAATTTCCTGCAAAGAACGGGCTCGGAGCTGAACTGATGGCTATTGCGTCGCAAAACGGCCGCAATGAAGGAAACGCCCGAGGAATGACAATTGGCAGCGATGCGACTGATTCGATGCGCGGATTCTGAACGTCGAAGGAAAACTGTCCGTCGGCGACGAATCAGTCTCGCGGATATCGAATTTTGAGATTTTTGTAGGCCAGACTAGACAGCTAGGTTGGTATGATGATATGTTTATTTTTGAAAGTGGCGTAAGACCGTTTTTTTTTTTTAAATAAATATCGCATAAGTAAAAAGTTTGCATTAAATTAATTATGTAATATTTTAATTTCAAAAAGAATGAACTTAAGCCAGTAAACGGTTTATATGTGATAGATTCTAAGGTTGAAAAGAGCAATTGACGGTTTAGAATGTTGAACGTGTGAAGGTGACGGGTTGAATATTGGTTCTGTCGAAGGTTGATGATGGTAAAGATTTGAATGTACTGATTTGTGAATGGAGGGGTTGGAGAACTAAATGCGACGATTGAGGATAAATATTTTTTATTTGCAGCTTTGTACCAGAGATTATTTATTCATTTGGAGGGAGGATGTTAGGAGTTTAAGAGCCGAGCAAATAACAGTGACGGTTTCAGAACTAAATTCATGAACAGTTGATTAGTGCGGAATGAAAAATTTGAACGAAACTTTTATTCGCGAATAAAAATTATGGACGATTATTGAAAAATTTTTATACTGAGACTGTAATATTATTAATATCTTCAACAAATTAAAATTTTTGAAAATTATTTTCAGTTCTAAAAAGTACTCTAATCCGAGACGAATAAAATTGGAATCGCAGCTGGTCAATAATGACAGACATTTACCGTTAATTTAAAAAGCACAATTTTGGCGCCGGGAATTTGCGCACGGCAGGTGGATTTCGGGCAATTAGGGTGTGAAAGGTGCCAGGATTGCTTAAAATTTAGCCGAGGTGGATTGTTGCGAATAATCAAAACGCCATATGGTTGTTGTTTGTATTTACTTTCATGTCGTTTATTAATTAAAATTCAGTAGTAATTTAGTTTCTGCCATTCTAACAAAACGTTCACCACCACTCGCCAGATTTCTTTATTTTACGTTAATAATAATTAATATTTAATTATAATAATATACAGGGGAAGGATTTTTTGTTTACAGAGTTTGCATGTGTCTTTTCCATGTGTTCGTGTGTCTCGTGTGTACGTAATATACGTGTTTTTCTTTCTCATTACTCTTTAAGTATGTGTACATCGAGCGTTAACTCTCTTTCTCTCTCTCTCTCTCTCGCTCTTTCTCTCTCTCACACACACACACACACAACATTCGTGCCGCATCTTTTTTCACCATTATTCGCGATATAATTCGTAAGGTACCTATAAACTTGTCTCTCCGCATGCAATCACACGTGTCGCCCTCTTCGATCGACAACTCGACGCCAAAAAAAAAAAAGAAGAAAGAGAACGCCGCGCGCGCGCGCGCGCACACAAGCCAAGGTGGGAAAGGGTCAAAGAATCGAGAATCGATCGCCGGAAGAATTTGGATCGAAAGTTTGCGCGAGGGGTTGAAACGAGCTCGCCGATCGCAAACTACCAAAAAAACAAAAACAAAAAAATTCCCTTGACCGTTCCCCGCTCGACACAGTCTCGACAAAAAAAAGGCTCGCAACTTCGCATCAGGATCTTTTACTATTTACAAAGAACAGCCCGGCCAGCCTCTACCCTCGCCGCGAGACGAGGGAGGGGGGGATGGTCGCAGAAATTTTTGCCGTTTCGACAAAAAAACTTTCCCTTTTTGATCTTCTTCCTATCGTGCCAAAAATCGGCCCATTCGCGCAGTAGAGATCTCTATCGTTGATGGGGGAGGGGGGAGGATTCGCAAATTTGCGCTGCGGCCGGCTCGAAAAGTGGCCCGCGCGAGAGTAGGTGATGGGCGGAGGGGAAGGTGACGAAAAAAAAAGGTCCGGCAAAAATCGTTAAGCGGCCGCAGATTTTTGCTGCTCAACAGTTTAGCAATTAGCTGCCGCGCGCACTCTTTTCTTTTCTGTCTTTGTTTAGTCCGTCGATTTCCCTTTTTGTTCGCTGCTTCTCTCTCGCTCCCTCGTTTTTTCCACCCACTCTCATTCTCTCTCTCTCTCTCTCTCTCTCTCTCTCACTCTCTCTATCTCTCAGGGACTCGTCGAACGCCGCTGAACAAAAATCGCATCGACGCCCCAATTTTTCGTGCTCTGTTCCACGTTCTCTCTCTCTCTCTCTCTCTCTCTCTCTATTTGTCAACGAAATTATACACCTAAACAAAAGAAAAAGCAGAAGAAGCACCAATCAGAAAGGCTGTCACTGACAAAGGTCTCGAGTGGTCCTCGACCAAAAAATTTGCTGTACGCCGAGGACGATAATTTGGCTCAAAAAGTTTGTCGAGCCTCTCTCTCTCTCTTTCTCTTTCACGTGCGCACGTTTCGTTAAAATAACAAAAACTAAACGTAATGACGCGACTTTTCTCTCTCTCTCTCTCTCTCCCTCTCTCTTCGTCTGTCAAGATCCTCGATCTTTGCCTCGCTTCTCTCTCAAAAACTCTCAACACGTAATAACACTTTCGACGGAAAGCCCTGCCTTCGCAATAATCAATAATTAACAGAATCGTTTACGACGATATCACTACAACTACTTTAAGTCCCGACAAGTCGTCTCTCTCTCTCTCTCTCTCTCTCCCCCCCTCTCTATTTCTCTTTCTCACTCTCGTTTACTGGCACTGAGCAATTAAAACCGAGGCCCACACCGAAATTCGCAGCGAAGTGTCAAAAATATGGAAGGAAAATAAAAATTGGCGAAACAATCTGTCGATAAACGCAATCGGATTGTCTCGTTACGCGTCATTTGTGTTCGCTGAACTCTCAATTCCTCCCCACTCTCTCCCTCTCTCTCTCTCTCTCTCATACGCGTTCCCGACATTCATTTTTCCGCGCGTGTTCAATGATCTCGGGAGTATTATAAATAAAAATGTCCCCCACCCTCCCCGAAAGAGCCTTCGGCCGAGGCGGCCTGGCGATAACGCGCGGGTGCGAATCAAACAGAAGCCGATTCGGCGGCCGATAACGGGCCCCGATAGTATTGGCCCAATTGATCAAACAATCGTACAAGCGGCCGACGACTGATAATGAACACGTAATCCTTGTGTAACGCGCGTGAAACTTCAATGGAGTCGACGATCTCGTTCGCGGCTCGAGCTGCATGCCGTAATGAGAATAACAGGAGTAAGATGAGATTCAGATTTTTTTATGCCCGCTTCCCTGATCATCGTGCTATTGTGATTGGACAGCAGGCTTCCAGAAGTTTGATTGGACGGGGTCGTAGATGGTGCGAGCGAGGAATAGGGTGAGATTCGGATTTTTCGATGGTTTTCGGATTATTCTCGGAGTCGAATAGAATTTGAGATCGATTGCACAATTTTGATTGGGCAGTGTAATATGTTCGTTCTACTTTGTAAGATTCGGATTTTTCGATGGTTTTCGGATTCTTCTCGAAGCCGAAGGAATAGAATTTGAGATCGATTAGATCATTTTTATCATGCAGGATATATGTTTTTTCTACTTTCTGCTTTCGAAGAATTCATTTTTGGAGTTTCGTAGATGGTACTGTAATGTAATTGAAGGGCCGAATACAGAGAATTTGAAGAGATCATTGTCAAATTAATGAAACATTCGACCGGTGAAAAGATTGAGAAGTAACGAAGTCGCACTGTATACTTCCATCTTATGACAGCACCCCTAAAAATCAACGAACGAACAACTGTTACAGGCATAAACCGAACAGAACCAACAACCTCCTACATTCTCAACAACGAACAAAATAATTCTGAACCTCCAAAACTCTGTCATAACTACAACCTCGAAAGAACCACCTCGCCGAATAACAAATAAAAACAAAACACCCCACAATAATTTCACCCAGAAACCTAAAAAACCCTTCGACCCTCAAAACAACAACACCCTCGAAGAATACGAAAAGGCGAGAAAACGATCGCTGACAAATATTGACACTGACTTTTTGCATTTTTTCCCCCCGTCCGACGGCAGTCGACGTTGACGGGTCAAATCACCGACTATTTCCGAAGGAGAACTAACGAGGGAAGATTCGGCTAACAGGCGTGTCATTAAGGCCAGCCGGCCGAATGACAAAGAATTACGTAAATGGCCGATCAATTGCCGCTGAGCGCATTATAATGATCCTTCGGCCGCACGATTATTAGACGCCCATTGCGGACGCCCATATGGGGCCCCATGGACACGAACCAGAATACGGAACAGCTCGCGATTCGTTTAAGACTCAACCCTTTTACATATTTCGACGTCTCTCAGACCTCAGAAAACTTTGGCACTAAAGACTACAATAATGAATTATCTGTGAGAAAAGGAAAATGAAAATAATTTTTCATTGAGAATTATCTATTTTCTCGACCGGGTGTTCGTAAGTTATTTGTAAGTTTGGTCCGGGGGATTAATACAAAATTATAAAGATTTAGCGAAGTGTGGGCCTACGAAAATAATTTGGTGTCAATAGGTTAAGGGCTCGGATTCGTTAGATTCGTTCTGTTTGTCCTCCCTTGATGGAAGCCCTAACGGCCGACGGCGAGAAGAACAGCGTTTCGGACGCCCTGCCATTATGAGCCTTATCGTTTGGTGTGACATCTCTTTTTAACGGCAATTGACAGCTTGACGCGAAGATCTGAGGCAGGTTTGAGCTGAAGTTTTGTATGTTTTCGAAATGTTGCTGCTTTGTCGGTGGGTAAGATTTTGAATTGTGATGAGATTGGGATGCAATTGGAGTGAGTATTAAGCATTAGGAAGGGTACTTTATATTAGTGGTAAGGCTGTCGTCGATGGAAGAATCTAACTTAGATGGCTGGCATAACGAACTGTCGGCAGGAAGTGACTGCGACAGATGAATATTGAGATCGTTCCGAATTTGAACAGATATCTTCCAGAATAGATTCGTTTAAGCAAAAACTATGGATCAGCTACGTTAAAGACGTTAAAGTGCAGAACCATCACTATATCAGACAGATTCAATTGTCTACTTTTACAGTATCCAATTTCCACCACAGAAATCATGAATCAAAAGATACATTATCAGCTCTTAAAACCCGAAAGCAACAGACTCATCAAGAACGAGCGTAATAAAATTTAGTTGAAATCCAATTCCCACTACAAGCAGCATTAGCACCGACGCGTAACAAGTATCGGATCTGTCAGGAAGAATAATTCAGCGGCAAGATCAATATTTCAATCGGGCAAAAATTTCATGAATCGAAAGATACAATATCGTCAGATCTTAAAAACCCGAAAGCAACAGACTTATCAAGAACGAGCGTAATAAAATTTAACTGAAATCCAATTCCCACTACAAGCAGCATTAGCATCGACGCGTAACAAGTATCGGATCTGTCAGGAAGAATAATTCAGCGGCAAGATCAATATTTCAATCGGGACAAAAATTTCCCTTTAACACGACTACATATCTTTACTTCGATATCCGATTGTCACGGCTAGGAGCGTCGGCCGGAAGTTATTGCGTCCAGGGTACATCGAGGGGGCCCGAATTAGCAGCTGTCCGATTCCATTCCCGACAGGCGCCGAATCCGCGGAACGTCCCGAAGAGCCGTCATATCCGGCGACACTTTTCACCGCGAAAATATCCGAGCCCCGATTCGCGTTAATTATTCGTTATCGTTTTGTAAAACGTCATTTGCCGGCGCACGTCGGCGCGGAAGAATTTGTCGGTCCGCAGGTTTGCGTTTGCTGTTCAAACGTTTCCCGAATTCTGGCGTCGATGGAACTCGTTTTGATAATCGGCCGCCGTCGCTTTCCATGAAAACGTTCGAAGCTGGAAAGATGGCGAGTACGGACGTCAACTGAACGTTTTTAGGTGAAGCGAGTTCTGTGTTTTTGGGAGATCAATGATTGTCACTTGACAGGTTTCTAGAAATCGGACACTGTCAAATTCGGATGTCAAGATTTAGCCACGAGACACCGTACTGAAAATTTAGAAGAACGACTGAAGTCAGTCATTTCTCTGTCTTTATCCGAAAACGGAAATTCAGGAAAGCTGAAACAATCACTGAAGCAGCTTTTTCTCTAAAAATATAAATAAGCAACGTTTCACTCTGGATAGATGTGTCGAATTCGAGCTTCCGTCGATTTCCGCCGACTTCCGTCGGACCGAACACCAAAAACGGTGAAAATTCGACGACTCTTCTGTCTGGGGCGTCGAAGACGTCGGGTTTTCATCGCGGAAACGTCGTCGGGCTGGAAAAGGATCGCGATTTACGAGCTTCGCGGCCGTGTCGCCCCCTCGCCTCTCTCTACGTGACCGGAAATGCAACAAATAATTCAGACCCCCGCGGACCCCCGCCGGAATGGCGTTATCGGCGCACGCATTGTTACTCTCGTACATTCATCGGCGCGAAGAATCGTCTTCGGCGTACGCGGCTCGCATAATTCACGCCGTTTTGCCCGCGAAAGAGGCCCTAGCATTCCACTTTTCCGCATATGCGGAGCTTTACGAGATCGTGACAAACTAATAATTCACGCCGTCGAAGTTGTTTCTTCCCGCGAATGCGAGTTTTTTCGAGCTTTTCGCGGCTCGATTGAATTTTCCCGACTCGCGTTTTGTTTCGGTTCAGTTCAGTGTTCTGTTCCGATAAGTAATATTTAAGATCGAATTAGAGTGCCGAAGCATTTGTGTGTTCTAGAAGCTGACAGACATAAAATGTCACTTTATTGAGAGGTAAATTAACTGAAATAGAGGGAAAATCGATGAATCTATCTGTTCCCTATTTTTCACACTGCGAATTTTGTGACGTCAATGCATTCGAAGACTTAATCGCAAATCACATCGAAATTTCTTCGGCCTACCGAACGCTTCGACTAATAACTCACACTTGACTCTCTTCCAAACGATTTCAATTTTCGACACTGGCGAGTTACGACACGTCAATCCATTCGGAAACAATCTAAAGACCGAAATCCAAATTCCTCAAATCCATCGAATCACATATCCACGAGAAAATTGTCAGATTTACTTGAAAGAACGTTAAACCTGACCAAACTGAAAACTGAATCTGCGAACTCTACTTTCTCCGAAATAATTCACATTTCACTCTGCTTTCCGTCATATCAAATACTATAACGAAAATTTCTCCAAACTCCACACATCCTAACTTCTCCGAACGTGAAATCTGAATTAAAAAGACCCTCAACCCTGTCAAACTAAAAATTCTCTGCTGCAAACAAATTCTCACCGTCTGCTCTCTGATTCTCACTTTTCCGCATAAAGACACTATCGATTAACATCCGCGAGAGTCGAACGTCAGTCCGAGGATTGATTTACGACCTTGAAGGCGGCCGACGGCGAATCGAGCCGATCGTTAAGGAGGAATCGATTTCATTTGCCAGCTATCAATTTCGTTTACGAGCCCTCGCGAATTCGCGCGAGTACGCGCTCGCTCGCGCGCGCGCAACATTGTGCGCCGAATTTAAAATTGCCGCCGGGGGATGAGGCGCGATGCCGATTAAACAATCGACGGTCCGGGTGCTCCGTGCTCGTAACAATCGAATCGGGGGAATAAATTGTCGCCGGAGGAAAATGGCCATTGTTCGCCGGAGACTCGACCGACGGCGCGATAGTTTGCGATCGGTTCGGAAATGAACGTCGATCGTCGGATTGTGATTTCGGAAGATTATTTTTCGGGGGTGTCAATGGAGAGCGGAATGTTGCTGAGAAGTGACACTCGCGGTTTGTGGTTTTGAAAGATTCGAGAGGTTAGGGTGGTTGGCAGTCTGTATCGATGTTCAGACTTTTGTCAATGGAAGTGTATGTGTAACCGAGTAAAGAATGAAATATTGGAAGAATAGAGTATAATTGCTGGTATGATCATATCAGAAAATTCAGTTGAAAACGATTTTCGACAAATACGGAAATCATTCCCAATTAGTTTCATTACAAGTCAGGATTAGAAACTTGACTGTCAGAAAGTAAATTTTTCGCCGATATCAAGTTTTAGAGCTTGTTTCCGACACGTTGCAATTAGAATCGTATGACGGATGACGAAAAATCTGAATCTCTTGTCAATTAATTTCTGCCGGTTGTAACCGAAGACTGGTATCGAGGAACGTGTAATGCGAGTTCGAGAAGTTTCTATCAGATTCTGTCCGATTCTGTTCGAACGTTGGAAGTGCGAATTCGAAGAATGTGACATTTCAATGCTTATCAGTATCGGGACTGGAAGCTAACAAGACGTACGACGCAATTTCGAGAAACTTCGGCCTGGAATTAGCTACGGTCGTAGCATTAGAACCTGCGAACCTGTCGAATGGCGCGATGTAACTGTTACAAAGTGACGTCTCATCGTTTGTCCGCCGCCAAGTTTTAAAGCTTGTCATTCGCTCGGCTGCGATCGTAATTACGCGGATCGTAATACTTGAACTGTGAGGCTGTCAAGTATTCCGCGACGGTCGGTGTAACAAAATTGTAACCCATCACCGATTTCGAAGGATTCGAACAGCGCGCGTGACAGATTAATCTCGAAAATGTCACCGAATTTGAGTCTATTCGAAGCGCCAATATTTGAAAATTACAACTGTTACAAAGTGACGTCTCATCGTTTGTCCGCGCCAAGTTTTAAAGCTTGTCATTCGCTCGGCTGCGATCGTAATTACGCGGATCGTAATACTTGTACTGTGAAGCTGTCAAGTATTTTCCGACGGTCGGTGTAACAAATTGTAATCTATCACCGATCGTCAATACCGATTTCGAGGATTCAAATAGCGCGCGTGACAGATTAATTTCGAAATTGTCACGGAATATGAGTCTATTCGAAGCGTGAATATTTGAAAATTGCGATCAAGTTACATCGAATGCGGCAGGTGTTGAAACTTGAAAAAGCTTACGTAACGCGGTGGCAGTTTCAAAAATTGCCTACGTTCGAACGATCGGTCATTGTCATTGCGAAATTCTGCGCACTGTACGATGAAAAGCGTGAACTTCCGTTATCAAAATTTCAACAGCCCCGCATTATTCGACCAAGCGTCACAACTTGCCGCAGATAAAACTCGGCGACGTCATCCTAATTTGAAGCAATATTTGTGTTTTTCGAAATCGGTCATTCTCACTATCGCGACGCGTTCGAATTGAAAAATGTCAAACTTCACAATTTCACTGACCGAAAGTACGACTCAAGTATTACGATTAGACACTTAAAATCTGTGACACCAACGTAGGCAAAAAAAAAATTATTTTTCCAAATTAATCGTCACTGGCGAGCTCGCACGTACTCCGTTATTAAAAACAAAAATCTGTCAAATTGCCCGGTGTCACCGACTCGAAATCAGACGATCCGCGCCGACTTGACAGCGAACGCGGAATCCGACGGTCACAGTCGACCCAAGATCAAAATCTGTCAATCTCACTGTTGCCACTACCAATCTGCCAGAAATTATACCTTCTCACGACACAGACACGAATGCCGACACTTGACGCGCACAAAAATTGACCGAATACCAGAAGCCACACGTCACAAGATCCGAACCTCCGAATCCTTCGAAACATTGACACTCGTCAAAAAAATGGATCTCGATCGAAACAGCGGCGTCGCGAAAAGCCAAAAATTGCACTGACTTTGCCTACTTGATCCTTCTACCTCCCGATCAACCTTCACACTTCGAGCACCAGCGCGCACTGTTCGATTCACCGTCGGGACCGAGTCGACTACTGGCACCTGTCAATTCTGACCCGAGATCGTCTTCCGACGGAAACCTGCCGAGGCCGAGAGCGAAAAAATCTGTCCGACGATCCGAAAACGAAAACTGACCTACGCACCCTCCTACGAACCCAAAGCGCAAATAATTCACTGACTCGAAATATTTTTATGACTTTCCGATACTTTGACACTTCGGAGACGGCCGGAGAAAGAGAGAGAGACACCATTTTCGAAAACTGCCAAAAAATAATTCCGAGGTCCGACGAACTTGACGTGTTCGGACGCGAGAGACGATGCGCTTTTTCTTTCGCGAGTCGAAAAATGCGGAGAGAGAAGGAAAGAAACAGAGAGAGATGCATAAAGGGTGTCAACGGAAAGAATGACGAAAAAGATCGAAAACGAATCTTTCTGCTTCTGGCCCCCCCGGGCAAGTACAAATAAGTCGTAGGGCTAGGCTTTAATTAATCTTAATAGAGAATAATAAAAGAAAAAGTGTAATAATGGTAATAATAAAGAACAATAGGTTAAAATGACGATAATAGGGATGACAAAATAACATAATAGCGATAATTAGGCCGGTCATCGTAATGACGATAATGAATCGACGGTTTTCGAATTCGCGGGCATTCGCGACGGTATGAAGCTTTTGAACAGAAGAGATAAAAAAAAAACGTGAAGAGAACATTTCGCTGAAAGGAGAGAAAAGGGTGGATCGAACATTTAAGCGGAAAAAAATGACAGATTTCTGACGATCGTCTCTCCGATTATCGCCTTTACTCGCGTCTCACTCTCCCCGGATATACAATTATATAACTTTCTTTCCTCCCGTCCGTCTCTCTATACATATATATATTTATATATATTTATATATTTATTTATATCTTTATATATACTTACTCTTTATACAGAAGGGGTTTTTGTCGTGCGAGGGGCTATTCTTGCTGTGTGTCGTGTCGGGGTGGATCTTTTTTTTTTAATCGCACAAACGTTCTCGACTTTTTTGTTATACGTGTTTTTTTATTTGTTTAAAATCCGCCGTTTCGCGCAATCCGTCTCACCCTGTCTCTACACTCCCTCTTTCCCTCTCTCTCTCTCTCCCTCTCGCCGTCTCTCACCGCGATTTTCATCCCCGTCCTTCTTCAGTACGCGAACCCTCTTTCCTCCTACGTATGCTTTTATTTCTTTTTTTTTGCCTCGAGCGTACTCTTTGACAACGAAGAAGGCGACGCACGCTTTTTTTAAACCATTCCTCTCCCTCTCCCTCCCTCCTCACCCTCTCTCTCTCTCTCTCCCTCCCTCTCGCTCTCACTTAACTTACTAGCTTTATCTAGTACATTATTTACAGTCCATATTTACTTATGTTACATCATCCGGCGGGTGATGCTCCGAGCAAAATCCCGCGCGAACACAGCACTCTCCTACATTTATTTTCGTCCATCCTCCCTCTCACCTCTCAGCGTCATCATCATCATCGTCATCGTCAATTATCATCATCAAACTTCACGATCGCCGAACGCGATCATCATCATCATCCCCATCGTCATAATCGGCATTATCGTCATCATCCGCGTATCAAGATCAGCGACAGCCATCAGGAATCATCATCATCGTAATCCTCCCCTCGTCCGCCCGCCGGAGCCCGAAAAAAATCCGAAAGCAAAGTTCCATCCCTCGCCGATCCTCTTGCCGGGGTCGACTCCGGGTCTCGCAAACAGGCGGACGGAGGAATCACAAGAATCGACGAACTCGGAGCACTCCCATCACCCTGGCACCCGGTGCACTCTCGTCAGGGTGCACACCTTTTGTCGCACTTAGCCCAAAAAAATGTGGTGCACTCCCGGCCGGATTCGCACTGGTCACTGTACAAGCGGTCGCTGGGTCCAAGTGGCACTGATCTCCCGAGCCTGCCAGAAGACGTCCTTGGCCTCCCCGGGTGCTGCTGGGCCGCCCGGGGCCCCGTTGAACCTGGTGCGCGGCAGGTAGTCGGCACCGAGGTAGGCCTCGTCGGTCTCATCCGCGCGCTGGCCAGCGAGGTCGGTCGGCTACGAGGTCGAGTAGCTGCCGGTTCTCGCCTGCAGGTAGTGATGATAGAAGGGCGGCAGGCTCTCCGCGGACGAGGTGTTCGCCGTGTTCTGCGAGGATATCGCGAGGCCCAACGGGGGAGGCCCCGGCGAACGCTAGTGGGCCGCCAGCGAGTGGGCCGTGAGGCCCTGAGGGCTGAGCATGGGTGGACTGTGGCTGTGGCCCATGGGCGAGCCGTGCAGGTGATCCTGGGGATGATAGCCCTGATGAAGGCCACCCTGGCCCTGATGACCGGGCGGCATGCCTTCCATGATGCCGTCGCCGAGCGTGTTCGGCGGCGTCATCCTCTTCTCCTTCTGCCGTCGATTGCAGAACCAGACCCGGACGACCTCCTTCTCCAGCTGGAGCGAGTCCGCCAGGGTGGTGATCTCCTGGGCGGAGGGCTTCGGCTGCTTGTGGAAGTGCTGCTCGAGGGCACCCTTCACGGAGACCTCGATGGACGTCCTCTTCTTCCGCTTCCGGCCCTGAGCGGCGATCTTGTCGATGCTCGTCGGCGACCCCGTCGTCGAATCAGCCTCCTCCAGCCACTTCTGGAGCAGGGGCTTCAGCTTGCACATGTTCTTAAAGCTGAGCTGCAGCGCCTCGAACCTGCATATCGTCGTCTGGGAGAAAACGTTCCCGTAGAGGGTGCCGAGAGCTAGACCGACGTCGGCCTGGGTGAAGCCGAGCTTGATCCGCCGCTGCTTGAACTGCTTGGCGAAGGCCTCCAGGTCGTCGGAGGTCGGCGTGTCTTCTTCCCCTGCACTGTGATCCCTGTCCAGCGGGTGTCCGGGATGCAGAGGATGACCCGCCGGCGGGCTGTGATTGTGCGCGTCCCTGAGGTGATGCGGCAGGCCTGCCTGATGATTGTGCAGCTGGTGCGGATGCTGATGGGGATGCTGGTGGAGCATGCCGTTCATGGCGGCGTGGTACTGCTGGAGGGTGGTCGGCGAGGCAGCTCCCCCGCTGGGGTTGTAATGTGCCGAGGGTACGACCGGCGCGTGCCAGGAATGCGGCGAGGCCATGCCTGGGGACTGATGGGGTCCTCGATGGTGCATGCCCTGGTCCGTCGCGGCGTTCGCCGCCGCGGCCGCCGCCAAGGGCTTCACGTCCAGCGAGGCATTCCCCTGGTGAGGGTGGTGATGAGGATGATGGGTCGTGTGGTGCATGCCCATCGAGGCTGCCCATGGGTCGCTGCCCGGCTGAAGGCTCACCCAGGGGTTGGCGGACGAGAGACTCGCGGCCGGGTGCGAGAGGCCGTTCGGCGAGGGCGAAGACGTCACTTGGTGATGGTGATGGTGATGATGATGGTGCTGCGGCGCTGGCATGTACTTCATCTCGCCGGCGTCCGCCGCGCTGCGCGGCGAGCCCGAGGAGTAGCCACCCACGGCGATGTTCATCCCGATCGCTGTGCCCGATCCACCATCCAGCTCCGACGACACTGCGCTACTAATCGGCATGTACGTAGTAGCGGCCATCTACTTCCCCGGAGACCTCGCGGGAACCCTCCGCCGAGCGCAGAGGATGGTGGGACGGCCACCGGACTCGCGACGATGATGCGGCAGGATTCTCTTTCGAACACCTTTTCGAGACCTATGTATATCCTCCGATTCCCTTCAGCTTCACTTAGGCCGCACTGACACAGTCCGAATTTCCCTCACTGACACTAGGTTCAGTTTGGACGGGGCTCGATCACGCCCTGACAGGGCCAGCGAGCACTGGAGCACACCTTTCTCTATCCTCTCGGGAGAGTCTCGGACTCGCAGACTTCGAGAGACTTCTCTCAAAACGCAGCGCGAGAATGACAAGCTGGGCTTTGGTCCTCCTCAGTAGTCACTGATCACTCTTGGCACAGTCCACAGTTCGCGCTTAAGCACCGAGTCCCGAGCAGACGGCATCGTCTCTGACGAGGGCTCCTTCATAGCTCGCGTAGATCCCTTCGATCCCGAACGGCACTCCTCTCTCGAGCCCCCTTCCGGGAGGGGGGGGCTGAGGCCTGAGTCCCGGGCGAAAGGTCCGATCCTCGCGCACCGTCCGCAGCGGACACTGAATCCTCCGAACCAGCCGACGATCTACACTCGCGAGGAGCACGAAGACGACGAGGACGAAGAAGACAGCTTCGTTGGTCGCGGACGACTCGGCGACGGGCGTCGGGGCTCCTTCCCGGGCAACTCGCGACACGACACTCTCGACCGGGTCTCTCTCCGGGCCTCGGCCGAAAAGGGACGACGCGGAACGGCGAACAGAGCTGAACAGAAACGCGGAACGAGCGAGCGGAGAGCGAGCGGAGAGTGTCCGTTCCGGCGTGCGTGTAGTTCGCCTGACGGCGTTGGCCTTATGTGCGTGTGTGTATGTGCCTTGCCCGACGGGCAAGAGTGGAGTTAGTTCGGTAACGGGTGGTGGTGACGGTTCCAGTAGTGGTAGTGGTGGTGGTGGTGGTGGTGATGGTAGTGGAGGTAATGTTGGTTGGTGGTGGAGAGGAGAGTCGGAAAGATCTCGCTCGGGCTCTCTCATGCGTTATGCATGTCGTAGCTGAGAGCGACTGACTGCCTCGCCTCGCAGCTCGCCCGAGGTTCCCGAGGCTCCCCGAGCGGTTGGTGGAAGCTCGTCATGCGCGCCACCGTCGACTCTATCCCCACTCCGCCACCAGCGGCGAAAGGGGATTGGTCGGACGGGCAAGGTGGCCGTCGGCGTACGTCACCACCAGGCGGAACCTAACCTGACCGCGCCTACGAGCCTGCCGAGGCACCCCAGGCGCCAGTCCTTTTACCCCCCTCGCCTACGCTCGACTACACTCCGAAGCTACGCTCCGCTTGGCTCGCGACGAGACGGGACGTGCTGTGCTGGACTGAACTCTCCGCAAGGGCCGAGGATTTTTCCTACCGGGCTTGAGACCTTTCGGGAGCTGGGCTTCGACTGATAGCGAGGGAGTGTTGGGGGTTGAGTGGATTTTTTGAGTTTTCGGGGTGGTGCTGGTGGTGAACGGTAGATTCGGAAGGCTCGGCTTTAAACTGTGTCTTGATTTTGCAGTTTTAAGAGTCGCGCAACAGGTACGGATGACTGACAAAGTCTGACTGTAATCGTGGTTCTGTCTTTGCCGTCTTCTGTCATCGATTTTGTCGGTGTTGTACACTTTCGTGTACTCGTCAGGTTGAATTTCTTTACCCGCTTTCGGTCCTGTCGTTTGAGGAGGTTTCCGAAGTTTGAAGGTTGGACCTTCGGGTGGAAGACTCGCTGGTCTGACAGTTTCATTTCCTTTTCGCCGCTTGTTCCGCGGTGCAACAGGTGCAGCTCACGCCTGCCTACCCATTGGCCTTTTACTGCGTTCGTTGATTGCTCGCCACTTGGACGTATCGATCCTTCGGCTCGCCGAGCGCGGCGAGGAAGCGAGGATTAAAAGGACGATCTCGACGGAGGGACGGGTGACGTTTTCGGGTGCCGCTCTTCGCTCGGACGATGACGATCATTACAGGGGCGTTCGCGTGCCTCAAACATGAATGGAACGTCTTTGGACGCTCGATGCTTTAAGTTACAGGTTTTAGGGATGCGTCAAGGATACCTTTCGAAATTACACGCAGTTTCAAGTGACGAGAAGGGATCGTTTATGTGCCTTTTCCAATGGGAGTTGACATTTCTTGATTTACTTGATAAGTTCCTTCCATGGAACAAACGTTGGCGTTATCGATTATATCGCAGACTAAATTTGAAATAGTTGTCACTCACAGACACTTTATCAAATAAGAATTAAAAGACGAAATCATTTCTGTCCTCTTCTGACATCCACAATCTAACAAAAATTCTGTCTCACCGGACTTTAAAGACAATTTCCAAAAACTTTCAAGTTTTCCCTGCAATATGCAAAGAATCGTTTCTCAGGCATATAAACTAGCGAGAAAAATCGAATACCTCCCTCAAATAAGCCGTCGCTATCGAAACTCCCGCTCGTTAACCAGTCAGCTGTGTTTGACGACTATATCCGTCACGGAGCAATGGCATATTTTGCGTTACGACTATATCCGTCATGCTTAAAATTCAGTAACCGTTCTCAAATCAAACTCTAATTTTATCGTAAACTAAAATATATTCGTAAAATTCAATACGGCCAAAATCTTCGGAGGTAAAGAAATGAAGCAAACTGAGAGCTCTGAGAAGAGGTCACCACAGCTGACCGATTAATTCGTTAGCGATCGAGTGCGGAGATCAATCCGCGGCCACGGCCGGAAGCGAGTCCGCATTGTCACGCAACAGGTACTCATTCGGGGTGATTAATCGGCGAGAAGAGACGAGAAGCGCGGGCAGAAATTGGCGTCCGGAAGGGCAGCGACGATATCGATAGGAGCGGGGAACTAAAAAAAAGGGCAGCCTCGACCTGGCGAAGTGAGCGTCAGTGAGAGAATGAAAGAGAGAAAGAGAGTAGAGTAGAGAGAGAGAGAGAGAGAGAATGAATGAGAGAGTAAGAGTAAGAGAGAGAGGAAGAGCGGCGAGCGAGTCGAGGTTTAGTACATTTAAATGAGAGCCACAGGTAGCAGCATTATGCAGTACGTGCCAGCCACCCCTGAGGAGGGGTGAGTTAGATCATCGTGTGCCCGAGATCCCCCCTGTGTCGTACTGTTTCAACTAACCCAGCTGGCTTCGCGCCTTCGCGCACCTGTGGACGAAGATGAAGGGGTGGCGCGTTGTTCCTAACTTTGACAGTTCGGGAAAGACGAATTTTTTCGTCGGTGTTAGATTTTGGTCGGTGGACAGTCTGATCTAAGAATGGAATTTTTGGTCCGGCGGGTGATCAGAGTATGCTTGGTTTAGGTATGTAGTAGTGATAGGGAAGTACTTGTAAAAGACATTTTGCACTGTCAGTTTGTGAATATGTTTCGGTGGCTACTAGAATTGTCAGACGAGTGTGCGTGTGCAATGCGTTTAGCGAGAAAAATGCAAAATGAATTCGTATTAAATCTATCGCGTTGGCAAGATACTATTTTCGGCTTTCAAAACGTAGATAGCGTTGTAATTTCTGTTAGGGAGCTTCTGTCGGAGTTAAAATATTTTCTTTTGCAGAAGAATGGGAGCTTTATTTCATACTACAAAAGCCGACATTATTTTCTTGCCAACCTGATACTTGTACAAAGCTACGAAACAGTAGAATTTCACTGTTACACGATTACAGAACAGACTGAGAATTGCTCATACTCCCAAATCACATAAATTCTCAGCCCACAAATGTATGAATGAAATTGTTCATAATAAAGACTGATCCTCAAACGAGAGAATTCCATTACGATCTATTAAACCGTCTCTGAACCGCGCATCGAAATACTCTTTCCCTCGCAACCTCCAATAAACCGCAACCCGCGAATTCCCGAACCTCGAACCTCGCCATCCGTCACCGGATTTACGATTCGGCCCGGAAACCTCTGCCAAGGTCCGCATTAATACCGATCCACCCCTCTCATTCCACCCCCCCTTTCCATCCCACCCTTTTACAATCCCATCCACGAAGCACGCTGCTCCGAAGGCCGATACACTTTTCCGCGCACGCATCTCGAATACGTCGAAGGTATGATGCGACCCGGGTCGCATCCTTCGCAAAATGTGCAACAGTTGGCAAGGCGCACTTCTAGGTCAGCACCCGGCGGAAACTTTGCTTTCGTCGCTCGATCCGCGGCCAAGCGTGTCGGTGCGTTCGAAATATCGCGCGTACCGTTAACGAGGCAGTCCTCAAAAAAAAAAAAAAAAGAAGAAGACAGAATACGAGGAAAGATCGAAGTTAAGGGAATTAGGCATTCAGTCGGCGAATTTTAGGTTCTGCTCCGTTCCGATTTTCAAGACATCCCCCCCTCCCCTCCTCCGGCTACCTACTGATCCTCCTTCCATACCTTCGCCGACCTTCTCCCGGAACATTTTTCGCGAGTGATGTACGGGCTACCGATAGAGGAACGACGACGGGGCATAAATTCACGTTCGTTACACGCGCCCGTGGCACACTGCCATAAGTGCCACCGGAATAGAAGGAAATCATAAATAAGGAGCAATAATAGAATCGTCTTTACATATGTATCGGCCCCGGTGACGGATTATGAATGGCTCTGCTTAAAATGCCGAAGAGACCGCGGGCGGCTCGCTCGACTTCTCGCGCGTACGTTCATATATATATATATATTAGTATATATATTTGTATATTCGGCGAGGTGTGGATGTGTTCTGTACGTGAGACACGACTGGGACGCAATGCTTTTAACGCGACGAACGCACGCATCGAGTCGATTGGGAGTATCGAACGAATTGCCGGAAGTATGAGAGTTTTGGTGCTCGCGGAATTTGTCTGGATGCGGTGGCTGGAATATGCTGATTTTTGGGACAAGATTCTGATATGCGAGTTGTACTGTTCTTGAACTGTGCTCAGAACTTTTATACTATAGGATTTGTGACAGTTCACCAGTGTAGGTCTTCTACTGTTCTTTAAAAGTAGAATAACGTAGCGCTCTACATCTAAAATCATCCGAAATGTTCTGTAATCTTCACTTACCTACCACGATCCTACTGTTCCGTAAAGGTAGAATAACATAGCGATCTACAACTAAAATCATCTATAATCTTCTAACCTTCACTTATCTACCGCTATCCCACTCCTTCAATCCGAAAACTGCAACATTTCAATCTTACCTCACTCCCCCAAAAACATTTACAAAAATCCTCACCTCCCGCCGAGGCCGGCAGCGTAATCCGCCATTGGGCCGATGAAAACGAAATTGAAGCAATTAAGCTCTTAGCCGCCTAGGACGGATTGGCAAGTATAAATTAGCCCTGACACTGTGACAGCGATCATCGTTAGTCCCGCGCATCTCGCATCAATGTATGGCCCGACGGCTCGCCGTGACAGCGGAATATCTTATGTATCAGCGATTCCTGCAATTTCCAATGTCACCACGTGTAACAACCTGACACCAGTCATCTAATAATGCCCGTCACGAAGGCCCCGAGCAAGCGAGCGCCGATCGAAGTTCATTCTCGGATCCTCCGCCCACTCATCCTTCCCTACCACCCACGCACATCTACATCTACACACCCTCTCTCTCTCTCTCTCTCTCTGTCTCTCACTCTCTCTCTTTCTATCTCTTCCTCTCACTCTGTCTCATTCTATAGCTCTTTCTCTCTCACTCTCTCTACTCTACATCCTCATATACATAGACACGCCTACTATTTTTCACCCCGATCGATCGATCGGTACCCATCATAATGCGGCCTTAATTCGATTTCGTGTTCCTCCATTGTGTCAAATTGGATTGAATGCTCCCGTGAAATATTTGCTTAGGACCCGACAGGTAGCGGGTACTTTGCCCGTAACCGGCGTCGAGGAAGGAAGCTCGGACGAAGGGTGTCGGATGGGGCAGGAGGGGGAGGCTTGAGGGGAGGTCGAAGGACAAGGGGTGCGGAAGGGGGAGGGTAGGAAACGAAGGAAGCAACGGCTCCTTTCGCCTACGTGGAAACACTTTACTACCTGAACGTTTGCTTGCATAATTTAGGCGCTCCTTTTCTTGCCCCACCTTTAAGGGTGCCAACGCGCGCGCGCGCTCGCGTTGGGGGGATGGGGGGCGAAAGGGTGCTCTCTGCAGCGGGGTTGCACCGACCGGGATGCCTGGAGGACCGTCGAGGGTGCGAAAACATTTGTGGAAAACGATCGCTTGGATAGGAGGCTTCTCGAACGGTTGCGAAGCGTTGCGCTCGGCATTGGGTCAAGTATTATTTTTGATGCTGGTGTCCGGCTAGTATGCCGGTGGTATCGAAAGGATAGCATTGCTATGTTTGTAAAGTGATTCTTTATCCTGTAGCAAAGTTTTGTATGTAGATTGTATTTTCAATTGCAGGTTACTTGCGTAGGATTTTCGTTTATATTAATAGTAGGGTTTAACATTAATTATTAATTAATACTACTGTAATACTGTATTAAGAATTGTCGAGTAATAATACCTATATTTCACCGATTGACAGTATCTGCATTTATCAGAGCTTACTTACATACGCCTATTACTCTAAAAGCGGCCGGCAAAAATACGTTTATTACTGTAGAAATTCTTTAAGTCTTTCTTCTAGCAGTACTCTAGAACTTTAATGAAATAAAAATAATAAATATTCTAGTATTACAAAATCTCTTTATATGCCCGTACACTCAGATTTGCATACTAAGCATAGGGATACCTAACACAATAAAAATGTTGAACACACGATTTCGTCTGAGAAATCATCCCTCCGAAGTCTCGGGTCGAAAAGCGGTCGGCAAAAACCAGCCCACCGTCCTTCGACTCGCGACTCCTGGATCCGCGTCGAGCCCGATGGATCGCGCTCCAGTTTCCCTTTAAAGAGCATCGAAGTTAATTTCCCACGTCGTCTGTCCACGTTCAAGCGAGCGAGTCGAATGTCAAGCCGAGTCCGACCGTAAGTCCGCGACCGCTAATTGGATTAAAGCCTCGCGATCGGCGTCGTGGCATGAAAACGAAATTTGACGCCCGTGAAAACGGCGTTCCTCGAATTCCGCGGCCGAAGGAAAGCGGGCGCAACGATCGGCCATTGTCGCGAGTCGAACAATGCTCGCCGACGGTGGCCGACGACTGGGAAACTGGATATTTACATACGGAATCCGCCGGGCGAGAGGGTGAGAGAGTGAGAGGGAGTGAATGGGAGGGAATGAGGGCGAGAAAGGGGGCGAGAAAAAAAAGGTCAGAACGCACGCGCGTGCATACACGGCCGACAGGTAATTGTCGCCGGTGTTCGGGTGATAATGGGGTGTGTGCACAGGATCGACGGACGAGGAGTCTCTTTCGGACCGAGTCGAAATTGCTATTGTCGGTAGACGATGTAGTAGGTGGGGGGAGGAGGCAAGGGGAATGTTTTAGGTTTCGGGGTATAGTGGAAGGTTTTTGACTTTTTTAGAGAAACTGTGTTATATACCTTCGTGGTATTTGGAACATTCTTGGAGAGACGATTCATAGATGCGCGTATGAAGAACATAGCATATTCTTATATAGCATATACGAAAATAAAGTATTAGCATCGATAGGTACCGATGAAATAACACTTGCTTATGAAAAGCAAACGTTTCAAACCTTACTCTGAGAAACAATAAAAGTAGAAATAGTAGACCGACGTACATATCACATTCACCATTCCAGTATTCAGCTTTTTCGGACCTCTAATCCCACGCTACACCGCGAACGCATCAAAACAAAATCAAACGCCATCCACTCAGAATTCACCGGGCCAGTAGACCGACTCGCACTCCCACTCGAAGGTATCAACCTCCCAGGATCAGCGCCGCACACTCCAACCCGGGGTAACTCTCCATAAACCCCATAACGAGGACCCGAATGCCACCCGGCGAATCGTCTCGGAAGTCTGTAAACCGGGTATTTAGAACGTGTCGTAGGTCGCGGTTAGAGTCTCGCGCATAAAAAAAAAGCGAAAAAAAGCGTCGGGGAAAAAAGAGGGAGACCCCGGGTGTAGAAGCGTCGCCCCGTACGTGAATGGGGAACGTTAACCGGCGTAATTTGACCGCCTTTATGCCTGGAATGAATATTTTAATATTTTAATACGAAATACGCTATGAGGGATTTTATGGTGCGCTATAGCTTTTCCCTATTGTAGGTATCCGCTCCGGCTCGCCTACCGGAGCGCGTAGCGGGGCTGGAGGAGTGAGAGGGGTGTGAGGGGCAAGAGGGGTAGAGTGTCGGAGGGAGAGGTACGCGACGCGAGAGTGGGAGAAGGACGGAGCGACGGAGAGGTGGAAAGAAGTCGGGAGAGTCTAGCGGCCGCGGGAGTGGGAGGCGGAGCGCTGGTGGGGGTAGCGGCGGCTCGAGTGGGAGAGAGGGGAGTAGGAGGTGGAGTGGGGCAGTGCTGGAGTGGGGGCTAGTGAGAGGAAAGCTCGCCAGAGGGCAGCAGCGCGCGGTTAGCTGCGCTTCGAGGGGAAAAATCGTGAGCCACCCCTACGACGGGGTTCGTTCCAGGTGCCTGGAGTGGGACAGGGGAAAAATTATGTACAGGGTGCTGCCATCGGGCGGGAGCGGAGAGTACTGAGGGCGAAGGTTTTCGCTTGGCGGGTAAGTGGTAAAGTAATTGCAGGGTTGATTACGAGTGTGCGGTGGACAGAATGTTCCTCAGGTCGGAATCAGAGAAACTGTACAGTTTGTAAGTGGAAACTGCGGCAGTATCAAATTTTCAAATATGAAATGCGTGAAATTATGAACAGAATTGTTCTACATTACGCTGTTGAGGATAAAACGTTAAAGTAATTACGTATGTTCATATCAAATCAGTCCAGATGAAAACTACGTTTGACGCAAGGCTTAAAAAATCGTCGGATACTTCTCAACGTGAAACAGTCTCACACTTACCAGCACGCAAAACAGAATATCATATCTTAAACCCCATTTTCTACCAATTACCGGCGAACATCCGCAAAAATCAAATCTATCCGGTACGTAAAGCACCTGAGAGGTAATAAATCGTCCCAATAAAATTCCTAGCTCCAACAATAACGTTTAACCGCACTTAAGGCATTCCTCGGCCCGTAAAGCGAAGGAATTTACGATCGAGCGATATCGAAGAGCAGCCATCGATTTCCGGACATTGGACGTTTCCGGCGTCCGATAAAGTTCGGGCCCGCGGAGTTTATTACTTAGCGCCCGGTAAGTTGGCGAGCCCGTCGAGAAAAGAATCGATGGCCGAAGGCGCGTGGAAGGATGTAAGGAGCGCGAGGAAATATGTCAACGAGAGAAAAAGCCTGGCCTGAGGTGGTGGTGGTGGGGGGGCGGGGGGGAGAGACAATGGTTTATTTACTGCCGCCGCTTGCGTGACCTGAATTTTTACGATCGCGAGTGCAGGATGACGTCAGGACGTGAATCAGTATGTGACAATGTTCGGGGCTGGCGATGACCAAAAGAAAGTAAGAGACTCGCTGCAAAGTGTGTCTGCAGTCCATCGGAATGGTGCGGACAGTAAGTATATTGGCATCTGCCGTCCGGACGCGTGACGATATTATATTAATGGGTAACAGTACTGTGCCGTGCGGTGAGACACGATTTATGAGGTTTCCGACACGTGCACTCGGCATTTTGTTTCTTTTTGTAGTCAAATGCAAGCTTATGATAATGCTGTACTGATAGACAAAATCGATTCGTACGGAAATGAGAATGAAAAATTTAAAAATGTCAGCTTGGTATTAGATAAGGAAATGTAAGAAAATGAGAATGAATTTTATAATGTGTATACAAAGAAAATTTTTTTTTGTTTATTCGGTATATTTTTTAAGTTTATACCGACGAAGAAAATGTCAAGTTATCGTTGGAGAAAGATACAAACAATGGAATATTGTATCATTATTTTTTATTTTTCTGCCCAATAAAACCTTAATTTAAATTAAACCGCAAACTTATTTCACTATTAATTATCCAAAAGCACTCCTTCCAAATTTCAAGTATAGTATACAACTCCTTTTCTACTATTTCATCCTATAAATATACCTAGTAATATAATTGCTTAGCGTATATTATACTATAGTATATCTTATGCTATAACAGACATAAAAATAGACTCCCCAGTAGAAAGTGACAAAAATACCAAGAATACAAAAACACGGGCTTTCTCCTATCTCCGATCCAAACTCCGAATTTTCCGAATCCCCCACCCATGCCAATAACATACCCAGCAGTCCGAATCATTCGTTAAACCTTCCCAACCCCCAGAATAGATTAACCGACTGCGATTCGATTACAGTCGACAGACTCCAGTACGTATCGAATCCTCGCTCGCCTCTAACTTCCCGAACCGCGATCCTTGCCAGGGAGCGAAACTCGCACGGGACTACTTGTGCCGACGCTGCCTCTCCTAACCTCCGCAAGTTCGGCCTAACCAACACATCTACCCTCCCGCACGCACACCAAAGCACGCATGTTGATTCGATGCGGTCGACAGTCGCGCGCGAATTTGCGTTTGAAATTCGAGCACGGGACCGTGGCGAAAACTATCTGACCCCCTGCGCGTAGGACTCCGAGGAGGATGCGAAACTTTCCCGTCGCCGGGTATGTAGCCGATTAGGCGCCGCGGCCGACGGGACCTAAGGTTCCGCCTAATGCGATGCATTAACGCGCGTTAACCGGCGTTAAGTGCCCGGAGAAGTTCGATGCCGAGTCTGTTGCATTCGCACGGATGACGGTGTGATGTTCGAGGGTGGGTGGGGAGGGGGAGGGAGCAGGGGGAGTGTTGTTGCTACTTTGCGCTGGAATGATGAGGGTTGGGCTGCGGTTGAGTTAAAGCTGCAGAGTGGAATGATCGATTGGTGAGGAGTGATTTTATTGTTGGTATAAATATTGTTTGATCTGTGACTTGATTGGTGGAAAGTTTGGTGGGGTTCTGTATTTTATTTGTGCGATTTGAGGTTTGGGAGATGTATTTCTTACAGTGTGAGAAGTTTTACATTGTACAGTACGATTTTGTGACGATGTGTGATAGTATTAGCACATAAAGAATTTTATATTGTATTGCATTGTACTGTATTATTTTCTGATTATACTACGGCTTTCCAACATAAAGAATTTTATATAATGTATAGGTACATATTTGTAGCGTGCTCAATGGTATTCAATGCATTTGCTTTGTAGTTTGGGATTACTTTGATCAGGACAATTGTCATTATACTTTCCTATCTGAATTCGACGTTCCACAACCGAACTATCAAACTATATCGAAATTGGAACAACATTCCTGACCAACCTCGCGCAAAAATTCATCCCCGCCAAATTCAAATTTCCGTCTCTCCCCTCCTGCACTCCGCTGCCCACCTCCGCCGAAACTCCGAAGACGACCAACTGTCCCAACATCCCGTCTTTCACATCCCAACCCCTGCAACCGCCCCACCCTCGTCCCGCATTTCATATCATACATCGATACACATTACGCACTCGGCCGAGCGCGAAGCCGAGGCTCTCTCGAACGTTAGAAAAGCAACACGGTCGGACATCGGCACAGGGAGCGCGGGTCGTCCTTCAACAGAAAGCCCCCGAGGCTCTTCCAGTCAACCCCCTTTCATCCCACCCCCCTCCCCCCCATCCCGAAAACGGAACCGCAGGAAGGCCCGAAAGTTTCGCGAGATAACGATCGAAGCCTGAAATATGCACCACGCCAATTTGCCGATCAAAATTATTATTAAGAGGTACCTGTGGCCAAAAGCCCGAGGTAGGGGGAGGGAGGGGGAGAGGGGGAGTATAGAGAGGGGGGGTCGATCGAGAAGTTTGGGGCCCTACCACCGCGCGGCGGCTTCTTCCTCGTTTTGCACCGTCAGGGTATAATATTCGATGTGCGAAAATCGGAAGGGAGAGAGAGAGAGACAGACTCAACCTCGGGAGAGGAACGGTGGCGTGGAAGGAGAGGGGAGAGGGATCTCGGTAGGAGCGAAGGGACGCGCGGTAGACGATCTATACCGCTTATGAAATATATCGTAAAGAGGAAGAGTCCAGGCCCCTGTTGTGGCGAAAGAAGCGGAGAGAGAGAGAGAGAGAGAGAGAAAGAAAGAAAGAGTAAGAGAGAAAGAGAGGGAGGGAGTACGAAAAGGAGAGGGACTGGACGCTAAGCCTGTAATCACGAGATTGCCAGGAGCTACTGCAGCTGATTGTTATCTTGTATCTACACCCACCACTTTATCGCCGGCCATCTTATTACCCTCGACATATTGACGTCATGCACGTACGCGTCCCTCCTTCTCGCTCTCTGGCCGGGGAGACTCGTCCTTACCTTGTCCTCCCACCTTCGAGTCTCGCAGTCGCTCCTCTCTTTTCTCTCGCTTCCCTTCCTTGCTGCCGTTGCTGCTGCCGTTGCTGCCGGACCGCTCTGTTGCTGATGCTCCGGGTACCTTTTTCTCGACGGGCTTCATCCCTCTTCGGAAGGGACGTCCCTCCGGACGGATGTTAACGAAAGCTGCTGGCCAGCGGCCATCGTCCAACCCCCTGCCTTCCCCTACTCTTGGACAGACACCCTCTTCTTTCTCTTTCTCTTTTTCTTTCTCTTCATGCTCTCTTTCTCTCTCTGTCTCTCTCTATCATTCTCTGAGTACGGTTGTCCTTACTCGTGATTACGCCTGTCGTCGACGGTAGTCCGCGAGTCGCGGTGATAAAATTCGCTGCGACTCCGATGCCGGAGCGATTAATCGAACGGCGATGGCGATAAATCGCGGGGTGGCTGGGCTGTTTATCAACGCGGGAGGGGGGAGGATTCTTCGGTTGGGAGAGGTTCAGGTCGTTGCGGAAGGTTGATTCGAACGATTGGGGTGTGATCGTAAGATTTGGATAGGGGTAGAAACTAAATTTTGTATTGCGAATGGTACTTGAGATGTTTGGTAGAAATAGTATTCGCTTTTCAAGCGGTGTTGTGTCATTAATGTACTGTTGGGTTGACAAGAAAGTATTTTCGGTTTTCAAACATGGATGACGTCGTCATTATTTTTAATAACTTCTGTCAGTGTTAAAATATTTTTCTTGCAGCATCTGACAGTAGTCACATATAAGTTAGAGAATCAAATATAAAATTCGGGATTTATTAAAGCTTACTGTTTTATTTCACATTACTATACCGAAATTACATTCTTGTCAGCCTAACATATTTCCTATGTGTTTAATGAATGCAGGAGCGTAAGGAATAATATTCAAGACGATAACTAAAAGAAAAAAGAACTATTAATAGTGGTTATCTTTCATGCTCGTCCACCTCAAAAGCAGAATATGTATTTTGGTTTAATTATACGGAGTAAACGATGACGGATTAAATATCGACCCGTCAAAAATCATTACTAATTACCGCCGCTGCCTCGGAGATAGCTCAATTTGTTGCAACAAACCTGAAGCGAAATCATCAATTGAGAAAACTATCAATATGCTACATTCTGCATGAAAGAGTAATTTTTTCCCACCAACCGAGCTCTTAATTGGAAGTATTCTTGTTTGCCAGCCTGGCTCTAATGGTCTACCATTGACAACGGCGTAGAATGACAATAAGTCGAACTCGACGTTGTTTGCGAAGTGGCCGGGCGACCGGTTGCAAATTTTCGTCGAGTCTCGTTACAATTTTAATTGATCGGCGACGGCGATTAATCGCGCCGATGGCGGCCAATCGTTAATCGGAGGGGCGATGTACAGCAATTTTTTATCGGACCCACCGAGAGAGATAAAGCGATCTTTCGGCGAGGGTGACTTTGCCTCCGTGATGACGGTAAGTGGATCAAGGATACTGGGCGAAAGTTTCGAAAGATCGGGACACTTACGAATTACGCTACCGTGTAATAAAATGTAAAATCATTTATATGATAATTGCGCGTTGCAATGAGCTGGCAGGAAATACGAAGCTGTCCGCACGGAATCGGCAGATAATATAATTGGGGAGTGCACGTTGAAGATTCTAAATTTTCGTGAAATTGTATTGAAACGTAAACCTTTTGAAATGTATATGTTAGTGAAAGTTACTTTGTACAGTGAAATAATTGCGTATGCGTACGCGCACTGCGAATAACGAAAGTAGTTAATTAAGAATAATTGAATTAAATAAAAAGTTAATTAAGTAAAAATTTAATACTGTATTTTCTGTTTATAAAAATGCGCCAACTAAAGAATCAGAGAACTAATGAATCTAAACCAGAGAGAGAGTAGACTACAATTACAGAAATAATGAAACTAAACTAAATTTTTGCCCTATTAAATCTAACACCTGCGTTTCTGCTTACCTCATTCATAACCCATAAGTGTAACAAATTAAAAGATAAAGAATAATAACTATAACAAATAAAACTGTGCACCCTTCTCACACCATACGACTCGCACACACCAGCTCCCCGAAAACCCTGACCCGCGCCATAAATCACAGCCTCCCCCCAAATCGAAAATTCATCCTCAACCACCAGAATACGCGATCGTCGGCCGATGAAGGGCCCACCGAAAAAACTTCCACGAACCACGAAATTCGGCGGCTGCGCAAAAATGGTCCGGTGCCCTCTCTCACCAACACACTCGCGCCAAACGCGTTTTAAAGCCCGCGAGGCTGCCCTTCGTGTGTAGGGCACTCGCCGGGAGGACGCCGAAGGTGGAGGAGGAGGAGGGGAAATAAGAGAAGAGCGGCCGGACGAGACGGAGGCGGAGAACGTGTAGAAGGTGGAGAAGGTGGAGAGAGTGAGAAAAGAGAAGAAAAGCCAGGCCACTTGTGCCCTCGATGTCCGCTGCGTATTTATGACGCCGTGTTCGCGGCTACAAGTTAGCGGGCACGGCCCGCAACGGCGACTACAAAACGCCGTCGTCCCATCGTACGCGCCCTGTAAACGCGTTACACGTTACATCGGCCCGGCAGGAGTGCCGATGATCCTGCCGCTTCCGCGTAGAACGCCGCTCGGAGAGTAGAAAGGGTTCGACCCGTCTGATTTCGGTCTGTCGGGCATGACCTTTCGAATGGAGAGTGGATGTTGGTCTTGAAAGATTTTATATTTAAGTTAGGGTTGTATGAGCGCTTAGTGAAAATGGTCCTTGGTAGAGTAGATGTATGAATGTATGTATTTTATGTAAGTATATAAAAAAAGAATTTTCAACTTTGCGTCTCGACTATTTGTAGCTTCGCATTTTCTTCGAATCTAGTGGGTATTGTATACAAGGCATGTTCACGTGTATTACACATTAATATTAATACGCATAAATCATATACTAGTTGTAAGCTAGCTCCAATACATAAGTGAGGAAAATATTAAGTAGCGCTTGAAATGGCTGTAGAACGAGTGTTGAGGAATTTGACGTATAATGGTCCATACCTCAAATACTCAGTTAAAAACGAAAAATCTACAACATTTTTAACTGCCGCTACCTACGTGTCAACATGCTTACCTTCGATACCCTATAAATTCAGACTCGGCAAGTCAACACCATTCAAAGTATCCACTTTCACTGGCCGCCCATCGAAAAAATACCGAAAGCCAATCTACCGACCGCAGCTTATTAGCCTCGCCTTAATAAGAAAGCCAATAAATCCGAGCAAAATTCAAGCTAGATACGAGTATCGAAATCCTGCCACTAACCTATAAATACCGATCGCTCTTACGGGCAACAACAAAACAACAAAAATCGAGCGACACGATTCGCCAGGCCATTCATCGGTCAGGGTTAAGATCCGCGTTAGGCCGGTCCAGAAATACACGCCTTTAAGCGAGCGTATTAACTCGTCGCGCTCAGGCGACTCTCGTTCGCCGGCCGGGTCGTCACATGTGGTCCGATTTATGAAGGATCTTTTTAGCGCGAGCCAGGCTCACGTGACAAATACGCGGCCATCGACGATCGTTATCTCCCGATCGCGGCTTCTGAATGCCTGAGCGCTAAATCACGACGATAAGTCGGCCTGCCACCGACGGTCGACTCGATGGTGGAAGGTAGCTCGAAAGGTAGCTGGAAGGTAGCTGGAAGGTAGCTGGAAGGTAGCCGGACGCTCCTGCCCTCGAGATGTTTAATGCGAACTCTTATCACTGGCCGAGGAAGCCACTGACATCACGGTGCTAATTCCGACTGAGAGCCGATACAGAAGGTTCGACTGGTCGTGGTTATATAATAACTAGCTTTAATTAAGAGCTAGTCCGCTTGAACGGAACAGCAGCTTTCTCTACCTCGCGAGACTCTAACAAACTCATTAGCTGAATGTTAAGGATTGAGGAACCTGATAGATTTTTCGATTTCCTTCCCTTACCGTAGAATAATATAAGATAAAGATAATTGAATTGAATATATCATATTTCAATATGAAATTGATAATTGAACCCACTGAGAAACAAAGAATAGATAATCACCCTATTTTCTTCCACTGAACAATATACGCATTTTACGGAACTCTCCACTTACATCCCCTCGTCGTGAAGCGAACTGGTCAAAACCCACGTCCTCACACCCTATGATAACGATCTACCATATATCGAGTTAAGTTTCACCCCTCCCCCCTCGACACGAGTCTCCTTGCTCTCACGAGCGACAAACGTAAAGTGCGAATCGTCCGCGAGAGCTCCAAGCAAACGACGACGAGGACAAAAATATCCACTGCCCATTGGTAGAAGAAGGATGGAGAGTGTGTCGCGGAAAAAGAAGAAGCCTTCGCCAAGGAGAACATGCGTGCACGCACGATTCTTCGTTGCCGAGTTTCGCGTGGGCGGACAACGGACAAAATGCTAGCGCACGCCGGCCGGTGAGAATTCAATACGTGCCGAGCGGATCGACGAGGGGAGGGGAGGGAAGGGAGAGCGTGGCAGGGGTGGGGGGGGGAGGGAGTATCGTTAGAAAGCGCGCGGCTTTCGGCGAGGCGCGATCCACGTGGGAAGTCTACCTCGAATCGTTTCAGGCCGATCAGAACCAGCGTTTCACGGTGGTCCGCACGAGAAATTCGTGTAGCTGCAAGAGCTTTACGTTCCTGCAAGTTCCTGTAAGTCCTGTGGGTTTCTGTGAGTCCCTGCGAGTCCCTGTTAGTCCTGTGAGTCGCTGTAGGCTCGTACGACTGGGTTAGGTTAATGTTTAGGTCGGATCGAGGATGTGGATTTTTGAGAGATTTTAGATGGGAGACTGGACGGATGACTCGTAGGGGTGGTTGGTTAGAATTTTGCGGTTGGATGGAAAGGGTGTTGAGGGGCGGAGTGCGGACATGCGTTTCGTGAGATATTGGAAGATTTTTAAATACGGTTCATCGGAGTTTAGTTGTGTAAATTTGGAATTTACAAACGGGGAAGTCTCGAATATCTTATTTTAAAGTGAAATAATAGATATAATTATATAATGCTTTTTTGAATTTGGGATCAATGATTTTCGAGAAATTCTTGCAGTTATGGCAAGTTTTAATGAAGCCGGTAACATACACCTGATTCGGCAGGTAAAGTTTATGAATTCCATGTATCGATCGTTTAGGGTTAATTGATGTAACGTTGATGATATGTGCATTCTGGAATATACGATGGTCTCGCTAAGCTAACTTCAGCGAAAGCCAATTTTTCATCAACTATATTTTTTCAGCTCAATGGCAGTGGCCAACATGATAAACGTAACTAAGCCCGTATATTCTGATTTGCGAAGTTATTTTTACAACCCCCTGTTACTGACCGTTAAACTTCATGTAACCCAGGAGAGAAATACAACCCTTTAACGCAACGATTGTTAATCATAGCGCAATGCATCCTTAGATTTTGTTTAAAATTACAGAAATTCTGCAAATTAGGAATTCGAATATTCGAACATTCCACACAGTACGAATATTACAAAAAGTCGTAGAAACGATATGAATATTGTAAAATGCTAGAGAAATTATTGCAGTGAAATCGAATTGTGATCATCAGTGTTCAAATATTTTCGCCAATATCTCAAAGCGTGCAAAGTTTTAAATCTTCCTAGAATCTACACTTCCTCAAAAACATCATGAATCTCTCACCGCCAACAAAATTAGCGTCCATTCCAATTCGAAGACAATCGAAGCCGGAAACGATTCCACAACCGGAACCGGCAGTCCCCGACATTCGTGTCTTCCCCATTACCCGCGCCGTGGGCCTGCTCTGAACCAGGGGCCTCATTCAATTGCGCAGTTCGCCAACCCGAAGGAAGAATCCTTCTCGATCGCCGATATCGTCATGCCCGGCGTTGTAGAACTCGCCGAGTACAAAGAACAACGAGCTTCCGATAGCGGTCAGTAGCGAGGATCTCAGCAAGGATCCTGAAGGATGCTCAACAGAAAAGGACGAAAGGCAAAAAACACAGGATGAAAAAACGCCGAAAAGATGCCGCAAGAAACGGGAGAGAAAGACGGAGATCAAAGCTGTGCAAAGTGAGAGACAGCAAGAATAAGAGTGGGCTAGAGAGAGAGAGAGAGAGAGAGAGAGAGAGAGAGAGAGAGAGAAAGAGAGTAAGAGAGTGAAAGAGAGAAGAGAGGAGAGGGAGTAAGAAACGATCGGGACGAGGAAGGAAAGGAGGAATTCACGAACTGCAAAATGCAATTATCGGCATTAGTCCGCGGGGTATCACGATCCGGCCGGGGCTGGTCCTGACTCGAGTGGGTGGTGGTGCTTCTGTACCGGGTGTGTAATCCATCGTCGGAGCCCGAGCCCGTCCGATTGACTTTCTTAGAACGCGAGAAGAATACCACGTTCCGCCGGGCGACCCGGCAATTCGCTCGGGCCACTTTTCCTCGAACCTTTTCGGCCGCGCAGACGCTTGTACAGGTGGCAGAAAAATTCTGATCCCGCGGAGGCGATCATCGAAGGACGCTTTTGTGGCCAGTTGCCTCATGCGCATCGGCGATAAATTGAATTCGGCTTGAGGTGGGGCTTATTATAGTACAGCTTGTAATCCAATTATTTTCGAAAGGCGTGTAGTAAGGTAGATACGTGTGAAAAGTAAAATTAGTGGTTTATTGTAATTAATATTGCAATAATATGTTGATGTTGTATTGATATAATTGAAGTTTTGGAAATTAATATATATCGGTAGTACATGCCTAACTTTAAACGTGTTAGTAGCATACTCACAATTATCAACATATTTTCTGCGCGTCAGCTTCTATCGAATAGAATTATTTCAATTAACAAGAAGCTTCAAAAGAGAAAGAAAGTTTCAAGCCAGTCTCTACATTATACGTCTTAGAATTTTGATACCAAATTCCATCCATCCATAATCTACCCTACATCTTACTAACCAAGAGTCATATCCAAAAATTCACCCCACTCCACCTACAACTACCTTCACCAACCCCTCAACTTTCCCTACATCCAACCTTTAGAATTCTTCCCCCGCGTCATCTCCGTCTCTCTCCACTCCTGCCAACTGAGCGTCCCAAAATCGTCAACGCTCAACCTTTCCCGACCTCAACACCTTCTCCATCCCACTCCGTCCTCACCCGCAATCCTCTTAATAACTCCACAATCCTCCGATTCGAAAGTGCGCCCCGTCTCCGATCTATCGATCCTAGATCGCGGATCGATGGCGGACAAGTCCCGGGGACCCGATTCCGACGTAATCGACGGAAGATTCGGTCGATTACCCCTTGTTAACAACCTCCCCCCCCCCCCCCCGCCATCCCCCCTATCATGCTCATCCAGGATCAGAAGCTCCCTCCCAGTCTTCTAATCGTAATCGCGCGATGATTCTTCGTTACGAAAGGTTGGTAATAACCCGGCTGGCTCACGAACTGCACGAGTGGGACCGGGCCCAGGCCGAGGACGACAAGTCGATTTTAAATTGCAAGTGCAATCCGGGCACGTAAGAGAGCGGGCGTGGAATTAGTGTGCGGCCGACTACCGCCTAATAGGAACTAATTCGAGACGAATCACCTGGCGAGAATTATGGCGGCGAAAGAATTTAAGATTAATAATTTAGCGCGTTCGCGGGCTGCATGCCGAGCGAACGGGACGGACGATATACACGGCGGCTTCTATTCGGAATTGTTTTGCGCGCGCCCCCTCGGGGGCCAGATACGGGTTAGTGAAATTTGGCGGATTTTTGGGGCGAATTTTTCGCATACTTGGCGAGTCAGTTCTAAGCTTTAGGGATACTGATTTTTGAGTGGGTTTTGTTAAGGGAATATGATTGGAGAAATTGTTTTTTTGGTGGAGTAAATTTTGGTTTATTTTTGGGGTGCCTATTGTTTGGTTTAAGTGTGATATGGATGATGGTATTAGAGTACTTGTACTGGACAGAAATTGTGTTTGATTTTTGGTGAGAGGAATTGTGTTGGAGGTAGGCAACAATATTTCTAGTGAAAATTAGTAAATTTTATATTTGAGTAGAATGGCATAAGATGATAAAATAATAGAACTGCTTAGAAATCTCAGACGATGTATTAAGGTCTGATGTATACTATTTGCATTCCATCTAAAGAAACAATTGCTCATCTTAACTTTCCAAAATAAAATTCAAAATCATTTTAATGTACAGTGATAAAGAAGAGCCTAACAACAGTAAAATCGAATCGTCCAGAAATGAAATCCAATTATTAAGAGACCCGAACCGCATCGAATTAAAAATGAATACAGAATTCTATAAACATTGCAAGATCGCGCAGGGCCGACCAGCCTTTCTCAACGCAGGACACCCTGTATACGAGGACCAGCTTAGGTACGAAGCCCGGTAGCCCAGGGCCATAAGGTCGGCCCTCCTCTACACCCTCACCTACACGCGCTCAGGAGGAAGAGTTAAAAGAAGAAGAAGACGACGAAGACGAAGCAGCAGCAGCGGCGGCGGCGGCGGCGGCGGCTGAAGAAGAAGAAGAAGAAGAAGAAGAGAAACAAGGGCCATTGGTAGTTGTAGTAATAGTATCCATATCAGGATCAGCACTGGTATTCGTACTAGCAATAGTAGTAGTAGTAGCAGTAAATGCTCTTAGCGTAGTGAAGGTGGTAGTGGTGGCTGAGTAAGAGAGTCGAAGGATGAAGAAGGATGAACAGAGATGAACAGAGATGAAGAGAGATGAACAAGGATGAGGAACTAAAAGAAGCAGGAAGATCCACATGCGACTCGAGCTTACACGCTCTATACTTTGCGTCGTGGTATCTGTATCTCAATTCTGACGCGAAGGATGTGCAGGAGGAGGATAAAGAGAGAGAGAGAGAGAGAGAGAGAGAGAGAGAGAGAGAGAGAGAGTGAGTGAGTCAGAGAGAGAGAGAGAAGAGACGAAGAGAGAGAAGAGGAAGAGTGGAGATGATCGAGGAGGGAGAAAGGACGGGAGACGGGTCCCTGCGTTGTGTCGGAGCTGACTCCGTAATTTTCTAATTATATACTCGAAAATAATTGGTTATTATCCCCCTCGTGTGTGATGCTGCGCCGGATCGCGGATGCGCAGATCTCGAGCCTAAAGGGAATCACGAGCGCGTCACGGAGAGCGGGGAGACGAGAGTTTTCTACCTCCGAGTACCATCGGACCGCTTGCCATTTAAGATTCGCGCCGAGGAAGTCTTTTTGAAACGGTCGCCGTGCCGCGGGAACGTGTCATTGGTCGAATTTTTGGAATCGAATTTGTCTGGGGTGGGTTGTAAGGAGTCGTTGGGCGGAGAGGACATTTTTATGGTTTAAGAAAAATGGCATTTTGGATTACTGCGTATGTAACTCTAGAATGATTTCTAATTTTGGAGAAAGAAGAGTTTTCTCCCTCGGGTGACATTTGAAGAAAGGGGGTCTTAATTGTTGATACTGGGATTTGAAGGAAGAATGTTTTTTTTAGGCTGTTTTATACTGTTTTAAAAAAACATGCTCGACATTGGTGCGTGTGAATGAGTGTCCATTTATTGGTGAAGGTAGTAAGAATACAGCAGAGTTATGTTAATTTTCTAGAAGCATGAGTTTCAGTTCAATGCACGTTGGATTCAAAAAATAATGCTTTTTGATGAAGACGATCGCGGTGTCTAAATGCACAACAGTAAAATGAATTCAATATTGTCAATTTCTGTTTGTCGAATGATTAGGAATACCGTTAAATTTGATAAAACAGGTAAAATATTTCTTCGAATACAATCCTCAACATTCTTTCCTTTCCTTTCGAAGAAGAAAATTACCATAAAAATTTTCTTCTGCCACACGATGTAAACCACGCAACATGACCAGAGCTTACAACGTCGAATGCCACATTACACCTACCGACACCGATCTTACATGCCTACAATCGAATCAGTCCGCAATCTCATCCCGCTAAAAACGAATCGACTCCCTCCCGAATGTTCCTGCATATAAAATCCTTCCGGGAGCACTGCGTAATTAATCTCTCGAACTCCACGAGAATTCGAATATCTCCCCTCTCTCTCTCTCTCTCTCTCTCCTTCTCTCTCTCAGTCGATCTTTGTCACTCTCACCCCTGTTCCGTCTCGCCAGAAGAGGCGTCATCCCGGATGCTGCGAAGGAAGGGCCTACCGGGGGTGAAGCGGGGCGCTGAAAAGAGGATCCGAAAGAGGGGTGGGAGGGGGAGGGGGGGGAGTCCTCGACGATAAATTAGCGTCGAATTCATGAGTTTCGTCGGCGAAGGATCCGCCGGTAGCAACAACGGTAGTTCTTCGAGGACAAAACGATAGTCATCTCCTTTCACGAAGGGTCGGGAGGGAAGAAAAAAAAAAGATTCACGAGAAAGCGGCGCTTCACCCTTAATTTGCCGAAGGGTCTCCTACCGTTCAACCCCCTCTTCTCACCCTCGCCACCCCTCTTTCCCCCTCCCTCCGCATCCCTCGAAAGTCCGAGGAAAACCGAAGCCGTATTAATAAAAACGGTGAGTAATTGCTTAGCGCAATATCTCGAAAATCGCTTTTGGGGACCTGCTCACCCCCATTGCCGATGCTCATCCCTTTGATGTTCGACAGTGGCGATCCTTGAACCCAAGGTCGCGATCTCGAGCAGGGGAGGGGGCCCCCGATCGTTCGATCTGTTAGTTCTGTTAACGGTGGGAAAACAAATGCGTCGGGCCCGACTCGTTGTACCGGAGACAGACGTCGGCCGACGTCGGTCCACGTCGACCCACGTCGACTAATGACTCGTTGACGTACCAGGTAGGACACGAATGTAAGATCGGGCAGGAACACCGGTTACGTTGTCCTGTTTCGGTCGCGATCGATTTCGGGGAAGAAAAATGAAGATACCGGGTGAAAATGTATTCCGGGTCATGTTCTCGGGATACCGTCGATTTGCAAACCCGGCGAACAGATGTACTTTTAATCTGATTCCTCGTAGACTCTGTTACGCTCCCTGTTGACTGTATTCCTTCTTCTCGGTGGCATCTCGTCTCTTCGTGACAGACGATTTTCATAAAAATGACTACACCCGGATCATGTATATTTAATTATGGAACCGAACGCGTCTCGCGTTAGGTTATCTGACGCTTCTTGATTGTTTACCGATTGATCCCCCCCACCTCCCGGGACATTAATATTTATCGTAACCAGATAAGCGAATAAAATTTCAATTAATCATCCGATTTACGAGCCATCGTAAACCATCGACGACACCTCTTCGCCACTTCGGCGAAGATCGATTATCGTCGCATCCCTTAAGACACACGTTGCCCAACCAATTTTTGCCCCTATCGAATCTGCATTATCCTCTCGTTTAAGTACTCAGCGAATGGGAAAAGAATACGAGGACGGTGGATCGAAAATCCGACGATCGTCGACATTTTTAAATATTTATCGTACGAACAGACACCTCTGATCGATTTTGCCGGCAGCGTTCCGCGGAACGTGTTAGGCGCCGTCTAAACAACGCCAGTGAAGGAACAGGTATCGGTGGAGTATCTCCGGTATCCAGAATCAACAAGGAACACGACCTGGCGGCCTCTTATCGATGTTCGCCCAGCACTCTCTGCGTCCTCGAGGAGTCACGACACGTTGCCGGAGATGAAAAGCGGCGTTTCTCCTTTTCTGCCCTCTCCACCCCCCCCCCCCCTCTCACCCCTCTCTTACCATCTCTTTTCCCTCTAGCCCTTTCCTAACCGTGGCCAACCGATATCGCCGATATCTAAGGCTGTAAGAAGGTTGAGCGACAGATCGGCCGACGTGATCTTCGATGAAGAATACGAAAGTAGCGCTCGCGCCCTTTCAACCCTTGCCTTCCCTACCTCCGAACCTACGAACCTTCCCGGAGAAGGCGCGCGCGCCAGCTCGGTCGTTTGTTTTCGACCGGCCGACGACATTAGTTGGCATTAGTTCGCATTAGCTCGATTCCGGACAGATCGAAGGGCGAGATGGGTGGACGGGGTAGGGGTGGTAAATGGAAAAATTATGCCGGCGAGCGATAAGGGAAGAGTGCGGCTGTTTTTTAACGAAAGCGGGCTGCCGATTCCCAGTGGCGAGGATTGTATATTTTAATTATCATATGGAGGTCATTCTGGCTTCTGGAATTTCCACGGATTCGGTGGGAAAGTATTGTGATTTGTGGAATTGTTGGGGGGATGATTGGAGATAGGCGGAAGGGTTGGGATTCGTGAGAGGGGAGGGCTGAACTCCAAAGGCGCCGATGTAGACTTTAATTATTGTATTAGGGTGATTTGGGTTCTTAGGCTTCTGGAGCTCTGATGGGAGAGGGGTGAGGTTATTGGGGTTGATCGAAGATAGGTTGAAGATAGGTAGAAGATCTGGAATGAAGGAAGGATTTCAGCCAGGCGGATGTATATTTTAATTATTATGTTCGGCTCATTCGAAAGTAACCTTTTGAAATTTCGTTCCGAAACATCAGAAGTTAGAGTCAAAGAGTTGGGATTCATGAGAACGGAAGCTAAGTTCGATCTGTACAGATGTTGGGATCAGTCGTTAGGGGCATATCCTTCAATTATCATATCGAAGCAATTTGCATTCACATAGTTCTGGAATTTTGGGGATCACTGTTTGAGAAAACGTGTAGTCCCATTGTGTTCGACTCGAAATGAATTCAAGGGTTGAAATCTGCCGTTTGAAATCAGCTGATTTTAATCTACACGGATGTACGCTCTAATTATCATATAGAAGCGATTGCCAAGATGATGAGACCTTTGATACTCGGTGAACGAGGATTTGAGAAGTGGACTGGACTTTATTGCGTCCGGTTCAAGGTCAGAGGGCGCACCTCGCCCTTTGGTTAAACGTCGGATGCCGGAAACGGCGAGGTACAAGATCAAAATTCTTAGTGCACGAACCGCAGGTTAACACGACGCTGGCACGTGGCGAACGGATGTACATTGTGCGACTTCCGGTACACTATTCCACGTTTCGCTGAACTGCGACATTCGAGTGGCCTAGCTTTTTTTCAATCACGCAATTGAAAACTGCACTATTCAGTCCTCAATCACACTCTTAACATCAAAGTGAATACATTGTACTTGCTCACACCTACAACCAAATATATTTACAACATATATGCGTCTAAAAAAATTGGCAGGACGATCAAGTTTAACAAGAAAGAAACACACATCAAATTGGGTTTAAGTAAACTACAGTTCTAAATTACCACTCTAACAAATTTTATTATTTTCTTCTTGGAAGAATGACAAAATAAATTTATAATCTATTTCCTTCTATTAAGAATAATATTTTAATTCCTTCCTAATATTTTCCTTCTATTAACACTCTCTTTGCCTTTTCTTTTGGATGAACCCTTGCATTCCGCATGCCGTAACATTATATCTAACATACGTAATCAGTCTCCCTAAGATTTCCTTTACAATAACAGGAAGAAAAAGCTCTGTAACATTCAACCTCAAAAAAGAACAAAAATAAAAATACAACGAAACGAAATATATCATCCTACACCGAACCGTCGAAAAATGAAATTCTCCCGTTCGACTTGACTCAAAATTTGACCACGACCGAAAAAATTCCGAAGTCGCGCGTCGGTCAATCGGCACCCAACAAAGTTGTGCCGGGCCAAAAAAAAAAGTTTCCGATTACAATGCGGCATACCGGCTCGTATCATAGGCCCCGGACGTGGCGCGATCCGCGTCAGTCTGTGACGCTCGGAAATCGGAAGGCCCGCGCGCGCGCGCGAGCGCGTTCGTCGCAGGCGTAGGTTAATGCATATGGAGGCAGGAAGGCTTTCGTCGAAAGGTCGCCGCTTCGTTCGGGTCCCGGGTGTCGAAAGGTTATCTCTTTCTCTCACACCGTCTCCCGGCCGAAGGCGTGCGTCGTTTCTGGACTGTTCGAGGTTGGCCCCTTCGTAGGCCACCGAATGAAATTCAATCTTTGACTACGCCAGTGGATTTGCATACTCTCCCCCCCACCCCCTCATCCCTCCGCATTGCCTCCGGAAGCCCGAACGACTGTCAACGCATAAACACGCGATTACCATAAAAGGGATCCCGGCCAGAAGCATCGATTTCTCGCCGCTGACCGAGATCGTTCTTGAAGAGGAAAAGAAGACGGCCTGATGCCGGCCGGTGGGGGAGGGGGAGGAGGGAAATTTGTCGAAGTGGACGGCTTTTGAGTTCTGACGTGCGCGTCGGGATCATGATGATGGCTCGGGTTGCTGAAATCTTCAGATGGGAGGCTGATGGATTGAGGGTAGTTTGGGTGGGTTTTGGTGGGGTTTGTGAGGGTCAGAGAGGGGAGGGCGAAGGTTTCCACTGGTGGCTTGGACTGTTTGGAAAATGGAAGAATGTGCAAGTTGAAGCAGGAGGGAGATAATTGTAATTATAGGATTGGTTTGACGGTAAAAAGTTCATTGAAGCTCACTTGATTACTATAAATAAAAACCTGAGTCGTATGCAAAAGAAAATTACTGCATGTGTGGAAACGAAAAATGACTTGCTAAGGAAATGATACTGTTTTCTTCATCCAGTGTGAATGTTGAAAATAGAAAAATTGTCGTATTCACTTGATTAATACAATTATACAAAGGAAAATGACTGCCTGTGTGGAAACGAAAAATGACGTCCTAAGGAAATGATACCGTTTTTTTTATCCAGTGTGAATGTTGAAAATAGAAAAATTGTCGTATTTACTTCAAGTTATATATTCTACTATTTCTCGACATCCACCAGTCAGCACCAATCCGATCGTTCGCTCGAACGAAAGGCACTAAACTGAGATGGCCTTCCGCTTGTAAAAAAATTGCAAATGAGTAAAACGATAATGCCGCCTTATACAAGCGAGAGTCTATTCTTAACCGGCCGGCTACCATGCGTCATATACGAACGTTACGTCAGTTTATTTCGAGAACCCGACGTCACATATAGTGACGCTTCTAAATATCACTTTTATATTCTATACGATTTTTACAGCTATACCCTGACAATGAAGAACTTACGAACACTCCAGAAATACTCTAAAAAAATGTGATCATGATCTCGTGATCAGCATAAGTACTCACTCTTTAAACCCAAAGACAATCCAAAAATCCTCTAATAAATACACGATCTCGAATCGAAACTCCTATCTATAACCTATCCCTTCATTTCAAAATCTTCCAGAGAAAAAACATAAAAATTGCTGTATCCTCAAGCCAGTCCATATAATCGTTAAAAACAAAGCGTGTCGAAAGAGGCATCGCCTTCCGCCAGGCGGTCGAAAAGTTGGCCAGCTCGCGATACCCAGGATGATAGACAGTCCCAAGAGGTGGACGCCGAGGAGGAGGAGGGTGTGGTGGGGGGGTAAAGGAGGAGAGAAGGAGGATCGTGGGGTCGTCGTGCCCACGGATGATGAAGTGCCCCTCTTGTTATCCCTAAATACCACGCGCGGCTCATGAGCAAACACCGACCGCAGTGAGACTGCCCGCCGGTTAACACCGCCGTTCCCTATGGGGCCCCATAAGACCCGCGCCTTAGGGGGGCCGGAGCCCCCACTGGCTTCTAGCACCCTTGTTCAACCCATTATAAACAAGGCCTGTCCGGACCCCAATGCATTATACCGATATTCCTGCTTCAGCGCCGGATTTTAGACTCGCGGGCGCCTCCCCCGCAATTCTCCCCCACCCCCCTCGCCCACTAGCCGGTCGACGAAATTTTTTAACCCGCCGTCTTCCTTCAAAGTCGGCGTTCCCTTTCTCTAGGAGAAGATATCCGATCCGCCGGACTCGAATGGGAAAAGCGGGCGAAAGATGAAAAAGGGGACCGGCGGATTTATTTGAGGATTTATGGGACGATTCGGTGTCTGATTAAAGTGGCCGGACTCGGGGAGGCCGACGACTGTATTGAGATAATAAATTCGGGTAATGATGGCGGACTGGGCGCTTCGGAGTTTTCGGGGCTTTCTGTCGGGCCCGAAGTAAGTGTCGGATTGTCTTTTGGGTGGGATGCTCTTTGGCGGGGTGGAGTGGGTCTGTACTTTATGTAGTTGTCGTATTTATTTATCTGGATATTAATATATTCAATTATATTGAAATTATGAATAGCATAGGTCAATTGCGATGTAAAGTATTAGGTATAAGAAATTTATTTTACATGTCGGGCCCGAAGTAAGTGTCGGATTATCTTTCGGGTGGGATACTTTTTGGCGGAGTGGATTGGGTGTGTACTTTATGTAGTTGTATGATTGGGATTGGTGTAGTGTTAATTTATCTATAATAAACATATTCAATTATATTGAAATTATGAATAGCATAGGTCAATTGATAATAATATAAAGTATCAGATATGGAACATTTATTTTACATGTCCGCCTAAAAAAGTAGACGCCTATTAAATTGAATTATTTCTTCCCATTATGTCGCTTGACAATACTTATAAATCCAACTCAATTGAACGTTCTCAATGGAACATTTAAGCGAGCTAATTTCCATATTGAAAATACAATTACTGCAACGTGCACTTAACACGGCAAACAACAGATTAAACAACAGATTCAACGTTCCAGTTCACGCGTCGGCCCGAAAAAGAATCGTATGTGTACTTTAATACCATCAAGCGCCATAACCTTAGTAGCACGCAATACATCAAATCTTAATCATGACTCGGTTCACATTTCAAACGTCGGACTCGGTTCCGTTCGTGCGCAACTGTCACAGGAACCGTCTGACCATAAAAACTCGGGTCAGGCCTAATTTTTCTTCCGTTAGCAGCTGACCTCCTACCCCCCACCCCCCTCCTCACCACCATCCATTGCCGGACCAATCGTTGACCCCTTCTCATCCCAGTTAACCCCGTGAGGCCCGTCGACCCAGCGAAAGGATGCGAGAGCGTTGATTAAATACCGTACTAATTAAATAATTTATTACGAACGGTCAGGCACCCACGCCCAGCTGATAAACGACGCTCATTCTTCGTCGACGGGCCCCGGAATGTTCCTCCGGATCCAAATAGGATTTTCTCGGCCGCTTTTGGCCTCCACGTAAGAGGCGAAACGTTTCTCAATCGTAAACTTGCCCGACGACGGCTTCGATCGCCATGGTCGAAGGTTCGATTAAAGAAGGAATTTTTGGGGATACTTTTGGTGGCGCGGTGGGCTGAGGTAAGGTGGGATGACGAAAAGTTGGAGTTTATTGGGAATTAGATATAGTTTTGGTAAGGAATTAATTAGTTTTGAGTTGTTTTTGAGTTTCAGCTGAGAGATGAGAAAATTGTAATCAGGGTCTTCTGGATGGAGTAATGTTAGGGATGTGGCAAAAATGTGTGAATACTCAATAAAAAGAATTCACATTACAACGTATTCAAAGAGATGCGTTTAAACTAAGTTCCTTCCATACAGTGAAAAGCTGGACCCAATCAAAATTTAAATATACATGTATCCGAATGATAAAACAAGATTTCTTGACTAATTGACTGAATTTTATTTCTTGGCTGGATAAGTTATTTATATACAGAAAAAGTTGTGTAACAGTATAATTAAATAAATACCGAAATCCCCAAATGGGGACCGTGGCAGGTAATGGCTTTATGGAATATACCAGAAAATTGTTAACAAATGATTTAAACGGGAAGCAGTAAACCGATCGGACAAAAGACAGCATTCCGCATTGAGAAATAAGCTCGGCGATGAGAAAAGGAATGTCCCTGTAGTTTTATCTCGAACGAATTGGCCCGTCCCGCCGTCTCACTCGAGTCAGTTCGAATCCTTTTATTGAATTCTACCCGTCCGCGACAGATGCGGTCTATTTGAATTCGAAGACGCGGTGCCCTCTCCATTATCCGGCCACTGAATTCGCGACCCGGCTTAGGAACAATGCCCGGAGCGATACGACAAGACGTCGCGGCCGAAGAATGGCCCGCAAGACAGATGTCCTTCGTCCTGCGGACCACCGACGATCCGATCGAATATGAGCACACGATTCCACGCGATAGTATTCCAAACACGACGCTGACGTATATATAGCACGTTCTCTGTACTTATTCCGCTCGAATATCTACTAAGGTTGTCTATTGCTTTTGAAAATCCTGTACCTGACATTGTAATTAAATATACGATTCTGGTGGGTGGAATACGTGAAGTATCCACTGACGGACTCATCAATATTGCCTAGGACGAAACGATGACATTTCTTGAACTTTTTGATCTGTAATTTTTCCCTTTCAAGTCTCATTTAACCACACTGTCCGAAAAGTTATGATTTAGTATACATAATACAGTATGCATGCTTCCAAGAATACTTTACGTACTCCACCCATCAGAATTGTACCTTGATGCCTGATGAGACCGTCAGTGGATTCAGGACGAAACGATACAATTTTTTGAATTTTTTGTTCTTTAATTTTTCCGTTTCAAGCCTTAATTGACCAAACTGACCGAAAAGGTATGATTATACAGTTGATCAATAAGGCAGCTTTGTAAACCCGCATTATACAATACTGTATTATGTATTATAATTAGTTACTCTGCTAGTAATTCTAAGCTTTGGTAACTGTAACAGTAATAATTGAACAATCTGATACTGAAGTTAAATAATGTATACAGTTACTACTACCGTCGGTATAAAAAAAGTATTGCAACAGACTAATGAAAAATTACAAATCAGGCAGCTTCACGTCATTACCGAAAAAAGTGGCCTCAACACCAGCAGTGCAAAACGCACCCCTCACCCCCTCCCTTCCGAGATCGGAGCCGGAATAAAGAAGCCGACGATCTAGCTGCGTCACTTGCACGATAAATTAAGTATACCCGGGGACATAACAGACGCCGTTCCACGTTGGATTGAATCGTTTCCGGTTGTCGCGTGCTCCCCATCCACCCCTTCAGCCCCCCTCCGCCCCTTCATCCACCCCTGAACTGGCCCTCAGCCACCCTTACTGTCATATTACCGAGCCATTACTCCTGGCTCGCTGGCTGGCAAACGATGGAGTCCGAGTCATCCCCTGGAAACATCCGACTTTAGAAGCATCCCCATTGCACCCCCATGCACCCCCATGGACCCCCATAGACTGCGGAGACGCGAGTCTCGCCACCCTCCGGCGAAACTGGGGTAGAGCACACCGGATCAGAACGAATCATTAGACTCTTTCAGGACACAATGGGCAAGGACACGTGGACGCGCAGGAAGTTTAGTCCTGCGACGCATCCTGCGACGCTCCACGTCCTTCGAGGACCCCACGCCATTCCGCTTCTGACCCCTGCCACCCCCTTCCAGCCCATTCCTTCGCTTTTTTCACAGTCCATCGTTGCCGAGCACGTGATATCTGAATCTAGATGTCGCCGGAACGAAAGATTTGATTTACGATTTTGTTCCGTGATAGTGATGCGGAGTGGGTTTGGACTTCGGGTGGAGGTTGTTGGAGGTGGGATGCGCGGAGGTCGATGGGGCTGGAGGAGGAAGAGGGCCGGCGTGAGGGTAGTGTGTTACGAGGTTGTGTCTCGACGTTGGGGTGGCCGCAGTGTTTTGATAGGGATGAAGTGATATGGTGCGATTTCATGAGGTTAGTTTTGGGAGGTTTGGCATATCGGAGTTGGGAGAATCGGAAAGGTCGTTTATGGTGAGATGCGGAGAGTCGAGTTGAAAAAATGACTGTATCAAATTTTTGTGTCTTTGAAATTGTGTGCTGTGAACAGAATTAGTGGTGAAGTCTATAGATTCAGCTACAGTTTCCGTTTATATTCCTAGAAATATTGTGAACGTCCTGAAATATTTAGTGTGTTGATTAAATAGAATTGAAAAGAATGAATATACGGAACTATATTAAAAAAAAAACAGAATTATTACTGAGGTCTATAGATTCAGCTATAGTTTCTGTATATGTTCCTAGAAATATTATAGACGTTCTGAAATATTTACCGTATCATCATCAAATAACTACAAAATTTCAGCAATATTCCGTTTCTACTCTTATTCCACGGAGACGATCAAATTACCATACATGCGAAACACAATTGCGTATCACAACAACCATGATCCAACGACATAAACCTCTCCAAACTAGAAGAGAAGCGCCATAAATATTCGGAAAATGTCTCTACCTACTCCAATAAACGCAATATTTCTCGCATTCGCAGTCGTCGACCGCAGCGAACTGGAGAATCCTAACCCTCAACCGCCAACAACCCCATAAATAAAAACCTGCCCAATCCCCCTCCCCCCTTTTAAGAAACCACCTTAACCCCGCATCACTCATCTTCGCCTCTCCTCATCCAAAGACCTCTCAACCTCAAGAATGCCCTCTAAAGAGCCATTGGAAATATATCCGCCATTGACGATGTTTCGCAACCTCGGTTTTCCGCCCCCCCCCCCCCCCCCGGTTGCGCCACAAAAACCGCATGGTGCCGCGAGCCACGCCAAAAGGGGCAACTTCCCCAGGCCCCAAGGTTAGACAAGAACCGCCAACCTTATACACCTAATCCCAACAGAGACGGAAAGATGGCCAGCGGTGGCCGACAATGGCCGTCGGGATCCGAACTTCTTCCCATTGTTGCCGTCCTCTGCCTGGAAAGCGGTGGGACAAATTTCACCCTCCCCCACTCCCCTAAACGCGCAAATAAAGGATAAAGGCCGGCAAATTAGCCGAGTGAAAGCGGCATAAATCAAAATATTAGAAAACAGCCGCGGCGGACGACGGCGAGCAGCGAAGCTTTTGAAGGATTTATGGGGTTGGTCCAGCGCGCATTGGGTCCTGTAAAAGTGAGGGCGTGTTCCTCCACCCTCCTACCCCCCTTTGCCACCCTCCTTCCCCATGACACCACCACCCCCCCTGTCCGACTGATAGTCCTACGCCGCGTCATTCTACGAGATCGTTTTTGAGCGCGGATCAGTGAGACTTTTGTTTAAAACGTGATCTATCGCTTAAATACCTAAACTCGACGATTTATGGCCTCCAAGGATCGCGTGCATGGGGGTGGCAATGGGGTGACGGCCGGGGGTGGGTCGGACGGGTGGGTGGAAGGGGGAAGCTGGCGAGCGTTGGCGCGAAGGCTGCGACTGTTTTTTCCCCCCTCTCTTTCTTTTTTTGAAAACCGACCTGGAACCGCAGGTGGAACTCCCACGCTTTTGAATTTTTTTTTCCAGTTCGTCCACGGTGTCATACATCCCTCCGCGCGCGCGTTTTCTCGTGGGGCGATTCGTGGCGCGACCCCGTATATAACGAAATTTGACACGTTTCTTTTGTGCCTTCGGGGGGGTGAAAGGGGGTGGACATGGTCCTTTATCGGGGAGGACAACAGTTTTTCTACGCGGACGAGCTTCCGTGCGCTGCTTTATGCGCGGATAGTTGGCGATGGTCAGTTGTGATGCAACTGGGGGTGTAGACTTTTTTTGTTCGCGGGTTAAGACGTTTCTGGGGTGATTTGCATAAGGTCTGCTTCGGGTAATAGGTTAAGATGCAGTTGACTTGGGTAGAAAGTTGATTATCCTCTTATTAACGGTGTATTGACGACTCGATCAATTTTTCTGTATACGATCGCAAGTTTTTGCAATTTTTTAGCGATTAATTTCAAAATGTTTTCTTCTAAGTTTGCGTTAATACTAATTCTGTCACTCATCAAAATCAATTCTGAAAGTATCAATGTTTAAGAATATTATTATTCCAACTTTGCTCATATATGGACCGTTTATTTTGAAAGTGTTGTAAGTCCATATTTAAACAAAAATGAGATATCATATAATTTATGATTAACGCGGTATAAACGGTTTATTTATGTGATATTTAATAGTTTTTTTCAAATGGACTTACACCACTTTCAAATTGAACGATTCGTATCTCGAAACGTCAACTCCATCATTTACGTACTAATTATTTTCCGTTCCCCACGTTCATTTCTCAACTTCCCCAAACCGCCAGCAAACACGATGTACAATCGATCGATCCCGATCCCAGAATACCCAACTGTCCTAAAAACTTGCCCGACGCCGTCTCCCAGCCAGCTTCCCTCCTTCCGAAGACGCCAATTTCTCACAAGCTGCATCGCAGAAAACCCATGCGTGTATCTTCGCATCTCGATGCCGCGGAAGACAAGCAAAAAAAAAAAAAAAGAACAGTATCCTCCTCCTTGACCTCCACTTATTCATCACCCTCCCTTCTCCTCCCCCCTCGTCTCAGTCGACATTTGCAAGTGTCAATTCCTGAGGAGCGGACCGGAGAGAACGAAAACAGTCTCGCGCTGCCAGTACTGAAACCGTTCGGATCCTCATGAAAATCGTTCGGCTTCCCTCCTCGGGGTGCATTTATTCATCACCGGCCATCCTGCCGTCCCGTTTCACAGATTTTCGGCGACGATACGGTGAGGAATCGCGCGCAGATAGACGGAAAACAAAAGATTGGCGCTTCCGAGACTCGCCGTTCGCTTCCCGTCTTTTTCCTTCGTGTCCTCGAACCTAAAAACAGTCTCTTTCTATCTTACACCCCCCCCCCCCCTCTCTCTCTCTCTCTCTCTCTTTCTTTCGCACTCTGTCTCTCGTCCCTCAGTTTTCTCGGACAAGAACGGACGCACTTTAGATGGATACGTCGATAGATCGACAAACGGATGGACAGGATCCTGACGGCGGAGACCAAGGACGTGCTGGCCGTGAAGGAAAAAGTCGAGGCAGATCGCGCCGAAGATTCTGTCAACCTGGCCACGAAAGCCGCGTCGGCTGCATAACTCTCGGCGCAAACATCGGCTTTCCTTGTAAAAAGCGCGCAAAGTACGGGGAAAGGCGTAGAAAGCTGGACTGATCGATTAATGAGTCCCGCACTGAAAGTGACCGCTGAACTTTGAGTGGGCATACCTGACGGGTGGAAAGAATTTTCGGTGTGGAAAGGTACCGATTTTGTCTTAAGGTATCGATTAGAGAATTAGGTTGGATGGTGGAATAGTAAAGGTGGTGTGAATTTATTTGTGTTTAGTCGTGGACTGTTTTCATTCGAATTGGACATATTAGGCAAGACGTTGGCCTGTATAGAGGACTGAAGCGACTGTCAAGTGACTGTCAAATTACTGTCATGTGCCTTGAATGATTAACGAATACCTATAGTTATTCTGCATCATGTCGTAGTAAGCAACCGATTAAAAAATTACAACGCAATCGATTGGAAACATTGTATTATACTCGAAGCATCTAAAGTTTTTTAATGCATATCCATTAATCTACCGGAAAAATAAAAAAGTCATGCCACGATACTATGAAGGCGGAAAAGAGAAAAGTAATGAAAGAATGTCACACAAATAAAGCTAATTTGCCACTGAACGGAAGCATTCCGTAATTCCGCAATAAATCGCAGCTAATAGCGTCTTTAATGAATAAATATCGTGCCGGCAGGAAAACTGAACGGTTACACAAGGAAACTCTGGATTCCTCGCGCAGAAGTTGGCGAAACGACGAATCGGTAGGAAATTATTCGGCCGTCTGACTCCGATTAAGGCAAATCGAATCGCTAACCTGACAAATGAATCCCTCGCATTGCACAATTGCGGAATGAGGACGCTGGCACGATGTCATTAGTCTTACGCGTTGACCGATCCAGCGTTTCGACTGTAGAACGATCGAAAAGTGGATAGAGAGACCGGTAATTTCAAAAAACAAACCTTTGCGAACCGTTTCAAGCTTCTGCTCGGAAAGAAAGTGAGGAAGGGAAACGTTTTATATTGCGATAAGGTGAAGAGGACTGACTAGTAAATAATGAAATTCAATTCTACACCTTAGTTTGAGCAAGGAATATTCTTATAGTAGAAAATCCTGTTCTGCAGAATGTCGACGAAACCAAGATTGTTACGTTATGTACATTACATAAACAATATCACCGTCTCTATCCGCAGTTCGAAAAATGATTTATACACAGTTTTAATAGATTTATACATGATAAAATATAGTCACAATATAACAAGTATAAACAATACCACTGCCTCTATCCGCAATTTTGAAAATTACGTAAAGTATTAAAATTCATTGGCTGAATTTATAATATATTATAAAGTACATTAATCTGTCCGTTTCAACCCACAAATCTGTCATATCTGCTCTTTCACAAAAATATCAATATTCCAACCTCCAGTTCCCCCAAGCCAATTTTTACCTCCGCTCCCAATTTCAATCCACTTCCACGAGCCTCCTAGACAAAACTTCAGCCTGCCACCACAAGCCGAGAAAAATCGTCGTCGCCGCCTAATGTCCTTCCTGCCTCGGTCTAAAACCAGCGGCTCGCTGCCATCCTTACGTAAAGGTAGCAAAGCGAGCGCGTACGATAAGCCGTCGCCGATAAGGCCGAGGCGAGTCGCGCGCGACGTAATATGCGAATAAATGCTACGGTGAATAATGTATGGATTTCGAGCATTATCTGAGCCGTCCGAGGCGGCCAACAGCCAACCAGCGAGCGGATCCTCGTGCCCGATAAGGGGAACGACGGGAATCGGACAGCCCGATACATCCCTCCCCTCCGGAGATAAGACGCTGGACGTAGTGGAAAAAAAATGGGAAAGACAGAGATCAAGGGAGGGGGTGGGGGGAGAGGGAGAGGGGTCAGAAAAGAGCGGTGAAAAAAGAATTTGTAACTAGCGTTGCCGATGCATTTATGTATCACTCGATCGGCCTATCGACTCGTGTCCCCTCCCCCCTACCCCTCTTCTGTCTCTGTCTCTGTCTCTTCGTCTCCGTGTCTATTCGACCCGCCATGACACCCCGATTTTAACCCTGCCTTCCTCTGTCCCATCCCGGCCGAATATTGTTCTCCGATTTATTCCGGACGTTATTCGGTCTGTCTCTGTTTCTGTAGTCTTTCGTATTTGCGGAGTCTGTATTTTGTGTCGTGGATCTTGGAGGTGAGGGGGGAGTGATGTGTGGAAAGGGGAGTGGACAAAAGTGCAGGTTTATCGCGGATCTTACGTAGGCGCGTTATGCAAGAGGCACCCCCCCGCTTCCCAAAGCGTAATATTGGGCTGGCAACTGAGTGATTGCGGTTTTTAAATAAGAAGGAAGACCCAACATTTTTTTATATTTGTTTCAATGCATGCAATACATTCAACTTCTCTGCAATGTCACATGTTGCGTTATGACGATCTGAATCGATAATGGCCTTGATATGGATCTCATTGAGTTCAACTGGACGGCCAGATCGTCGAGCATTTTTAGTGAAAAATCATGAGAACGAAAAGTGGCAAACCAATGTTGACACTGCCTCTCTTTCAAGGCTTCATCCCCCACATACGGCACATAACTTAATTTGCGCCTGCGATGCGTTCTCGCCTTTTGAGAAATAATACAAATAATATGTCTGAAATGAACGTGTTGTCTTCCATTTTTAAATTGAGATAATAACAAAACTATAGGACTAATCGATATAATTTTTGTACTCAATTAAAGGTAGAAGTCCAAACAACAAGAAAAAAATATGGATTAGGTGCTTTGAACGCGTTGACGAACCAAAAAAAGTGTGAAGACCACCTATCGACAAAATCCGCAGTCACTTAGTTGCCAACCGAATATTTTTACTGCGGTGATTGGGTAGGCAGAGTCCTGGGGTAAGGAGAATATTTCTTGACGTTCGCTTTTGGTGTCGTGGATAATGGCGCGTTCCATTTAGATAGGTTCGAACTTTAGTGCCTTCGCTGATAATTAGCGAGTGATTGTCTGCCGTTCGCGGTAATTTCTTGGCTGATTTCGTTTTGAATAAACATAGGCACTTCCGGAGTTTGTTTCTTTTGCAAACTACTATGGCGAACGAGAGGTTGTTTGGCTTATAAAAATTATTTGTGCGTCGGGGAGAATGGTACTTTGGTATTGTAACGGTAAAAGATACATTTTGTATCAATTTTCTGTGTTAAATTGTTCTTGGAATTACTTTGTACTTGATTCGGGTATCAAAAGTGCAATACTTAATATATTAAACTTTGTTTCTTAAGATTTCTGAGACTGTTAATTAACTTAAGCGCAGTTAAACTTGTTTTCAGCAACTCTCTCAAATAATCTAAATACTCAAATTCTGAATACCTTACCATCGGATACTAAAATTACTTTTACCTTATAGAAGAATTGTATGAACAATATGTGTTACAGACCCGTATTAACCAACATCTAAAAAATTGATTCCTTTACCAAATCTTCGATAGTGTCCAAAACATTTCAAGCCAGTAAATCAAGCGAATGTACGGTATCGATTCGTATTAACGACCAATCAAAAAATTGATTCAGCAAACCTTCCCTTTACCGAATCCCCAATAGTCAATCCCACGAAAAACGTTTCTAGCCAACAACACAGCCCACCACCGAACCTTAGAACCCAGAAGAGCCACCACGAGCAATCTTACACGAATCCACGTGCGCGTTGCATTCAGAAACTTCCCGTTGAAGCCACACTTAACTGTATTAACGTACGTGACTCCGGTGGCAGTGCGTGCCGTGACGTCCGGCAGCCATCAAAATCCATTTTTCACGTCGACGCCGAGGGGTAAAACGGTACGAGACATATTCCGCTTTACCTGATTCCCGAGACAAGCCGCTAAAACAAAAAGCTGTGAAGCAGGTTGACTCCTCGGCCGCTTTCCGGTTACCGAGAAATCCGGCGAAACGAAGCTCGAAACTCAGGATGTTACCTTTCTTTCCCTCACCCTCTCTCTCTCTCTTTCTCTTTCTTCCTTGCTACAGGAAGATTATCTGATCCTTGATCCTTCCTCTCATCGCCGAAGGAACGGAACGCGAGCGGCCGGAGTTTATCTGCTCACGATCGCAATCATGCTACATGATCTACGCGCTACTCTCGTTATCCAGCACGGATCGAGGATACTTATTGTTGTCCTAGAAGGACCTACCGGGACAAGGATGCACTTCCAGGTTCTTGCCGAAAGTCAGGTTGGGGAGAGTGTCGGGTGCGGAATCGACTTGCACGTGCGAGGAGTACTGGTCGTAGGTGATAAAGTGGCCTGAGTTGTGTAGGTTGCGTGCCCTTGATTTAGGGTCTGTCATAATGTTGTGGCGGTCAAAAGTGCCGCGTCACCGCGCAGCCCCGCCACCGACCGCGAAGGCGTCGCGATCGAGGATCGAGAGATCGACGCGAGGGGAGCGGGGCGTGGATCGCGAAGGGCCAGTCTATTGTTAGCGAGAACCGAAACAACACGTGCGAATAGATCGAACGATATTTAACCCGAGCGCAATCTACGATTATACATTCGTCCGTTTAACGAAGTGTTAAGTTATTAAATATATATATTAGTGTAAGGAGTAGTGTAAATAAACATTAAATAATAAGTAATTGGTTTTTTATGAACGTTCTACCATCGAGACCTCCTGTGTCCAACGGCATATTCGCAAAACTCTTACAATGTTTTTCCGATTTGTAGTACGGTAGCGGTAAACCTATCTTTCCAATTTCGTTACATCAAACACGTGTTGAAAGAAAGCGTATTCGTTACACGAAAGTATTCCACTCTTACTTGTCACCCTTTTGTGTTGACATATTTAATATTATATAAACTCCACAGTTTTATATCCTTTCCTTTTTAGTACTTTTGAAATCGACCATATTTTAAAATTAAAATTAATTTGACAATATTCAGTGTCATTGTTTTGAAGATTCCAGATTCTGTGAAACGTTCTTATATCGAAAAGATGTTGAAAGAAATCATGTTCATTTCACAAAATGATTCCATTTCTGCTGATCCCGATTTTCATTGACAAATTAAAGTTATACAAAGTCCACAGTTTTACATCCTTTTTTTTTTAGTATCTTTCAAATCGGCCATATTTATAATTTTTAATTAATTTGACAATCCTTAGTGTTGCTACTTTGAATTTCTTCCAGATACAATTCGACTTGCACGTGCGACCGGTAATGGCCGACGCCGATAAAATATGTAGACACACGTAAAGGCGAATGCAGGCGGGCCAACATCGGAATGATAGTGCAATGCCGGCCGCGAAATGACTGTGTTTACGGGAAACTCGATGCGAGGATGCCGAGTTGATCACGGTGATGACGATGTGATTGGCGTGTACGATTGGAGTTCTACGCGTTATTACGATTCCGCGGGTTTCGATGCTCGCCTCCTCTAGGCTTTGCTCATCGTTTGCCTTCCAACTTCTTGCGAATCTCTTGCATTGTCGAGAAACGGTGGGGTAATGGTTTGTGGATAGTTCGGATCAACTGTAAAGGTGCCCGTTTATTGGGTCGTTACGCGAATATATACCAAAGTTTGTGCAATTTTGTCGCTGGTCTTCGGCATATTCTGTTTAAATGTTTATCACGGTACTGCATATTCTGTTGGACAAGGTAGTGTCCACAAAAATTGAGATTGTATGAGATAGAGATTAAAAATTGGTGTGCTCGGTGTGATATTACTGTCATGTCGCTATTGTGATGACGTGTTAACGTTAAAAACCGACAATTGAATAAATTCTATTATTCTTTCTAATAGCTGCAAGAATTACAACCACAGTTGTATATGATACTACCGAACATCAATTAAGAGTCTAAAGAACCCTTCATTACCTAACCACCCCAACGTAGTTCCAACCCCTATCCTCCATACTCACGAAAAAAGGGCTCGAATAATCTATCCAAACTTTATTACATTAATTCTTAATAGCCTCAAACAATTATCACCATCAGCGCTTCCCAATAAAAGCCTTCTTTTAACCAAATTCCAACCATCCTTCCAGTCCACAAAAATGGACACGGCAACGTATAATAATCTCCAAAAACGGCACGGGCGATCTATCAGCCGATTTCTGTCGAGCAGGAAAGATGGCGAGGTGACGAGATAAAGCCGTAACGGTCTCCCGCGCTCGCCAGCGCGAATCAATTAATTTTAATTACACGTTTTCCCCCGCCAGGCGGCCGCCCACTTGTTTTAGCGCTCGCGAGCTGGCATCCTGGCTCGTTGCGCGCCGGGACGCCGACGGCCGGCTTATCCTTTTTCGAGCGTCCTCCGAACTTGAGGACTGGCAGGATCGAGCGAGAGAGAGAGAGAGAGAGAGAGAGAGAGAGAGAGAGAGAGAGAGAGAGAGTACAGAAGTCGAGGGGAAGAAAGCGCAGCGTCACCGCGTGACGTTTTAAAAAGCGGAAAACGCACGACGTCCAGAGTTCAGGTCTGCCACCCGCGGCGAGAAAAACGATCGTACAGGTGCAACGAGCTCGCGCTGAAAATCGCACCTACGCCAGGGTGGTTGAATGAATTATGACGCGGCCGGTATGACGGATCGCTCGCTAACGATCGCGGATTACGCTCTGCGGGAGGGGGGAGGCGCGGGAAGTTTGAATTTGGGGTGGGTGTTGACCTCGCGGTCGGTGAGTTACGTTGCGCAGCTGTAATAAGATTTTGTGATTTTTATTTGATGTTTCCGGTTGAATTTATTTCGCGGATTGTTCATGCGGATATAGGTTTAATTAATGTCTTTGGATAAAATTCCTTGAGTTTGGGGAGTTTGAGAAGGGTGTAGGTTAGTCACACGCTTGTTATTTATATATTAATATCATACAGTTTTTAACAATTCCATCGCCAAAAATCTATTTTTCCCAGTCTCATAAACGAATAAACCCTATCATATCCCCAACTATAAAATTCCTAAAATCCACCAAATTCCAATTCTAACCCAAAAAGCAATCTAATTCGCCACTTAATCAATCCCAAACCTCTCCGTACACTCTACAACTTAATCCTTCACCCCGAAAGCACCCAACAGATCACACCCTCCGAAACCTCCGCTATTTAAAGAACGCCACCATCCTCCCCGGAAAAAGAGGAACAGAAACTGAAAAAGAATGCGAAAAAAGACGAGCATCTCTCGAAAGCATCTCGTTCGGCGGAATCCGCTGACGAACGCTGCTCTTCTCGCGGGTCGAAGTGATCACGGAGGCCGTGAGAAAGGAGGGAGCCGAATAGAGAGAGGCGGAGAGAGAGGATGAGCAAGAAAGAGAGAGAGAGAGAGAGAGAGAGAGGGAGACGGAATTAAGTTCAACGGGATCGGACGATTGTCGAATTCCACGGGGTCACCTGTCCAAGGAATACGCCGTGAACGGGACGGAATCCGTAAGTTTCCACCGGCATTTTCGTGCCACGAGGCCTCCCTACCGGAGTGCTGGAAGATGCTCTGGGAACCTCGGGACAGAGAGGGTCGCCGGGATGATGATTCTTGCGAAATAATGCCACGTTCTCGCCTATCATTATTCCATTACCGGTCCGCGATCGAACGCGAAACGTACGAGTCGCAAGATACGTAGAGTAGAAGACGCTGGGAGCTGTGCTTTCCTATCTTCGTTCGTTAGGTATTGTCTGGAGGTGGAGGGGATTTTTTGGGGGTACTTTTTGCGATTTGGGTAGGTGCGAATCGTGTTTCTGTGATTTTTTGATCGGTTCGTTGAAAGCGCGGATGGATTAGTTTCATTTGGTGTGTGTGAGGTAGATTTGTTTAAAATACATTTTTTGAATTTTTGACTAAATTAAATACGACGTCAATTTTTGCGAGCCTACTATTTCAGTAAATTGGATTATATGGGACAAAATTAATCTATGGAAAGTGTTTTATTATGGATATAAGATTAGTTTGGGAGAACAATATAAATATAAAGTGCATGTATGAATAGTGAAACAAATGTAATATGCTTATGTCACAAATACTTTTATCTGCAATCTTCAAGCATAGTTCATAATTGAACATTTTTTCACAAACATATAGAATTAGTTTGAAAGAAAGAGAGAACCGTATGTTACCCATGCAACATATTTATGTAATTAATATAATACCGATCTGAGGTAACCCAATGAATATACACTTCCGATAATTAATCGAAAATGAGCATGGAACGCATTTTCCCGTAACTTCGGTCATGACAGCGGGGAGTTTTCACATTTGGGGAAATGAGATAATCTGGCGTGAAAACGAAATGCCGAAGGATCCTACCGGCTTCACGAAGGGTCCCTTTCCAGCAGTGGGTGAAATTTTCGAAAACGATCTAAACGGCCCTTTCGTGAGATCCACCTGCGGCTAAGCGATATTTCACCGGCGCCACGAGGTATACCATCTTTTGTGACTCGTGAAAAGGGAACTCAAATAACCACACCCCTGATGTAACCACACGTCGAGCACGACGAGGACAAAAATTTAGGGCTATTTCCTACGATTTTGCGCAACCTATCATAATTACGTCTCTTAACGCCGATACGCGCAGTTAACCAATTCTGCATAATTGAAATTTGTTTTCTCTATGATCTGATATGTCTTTGATGTGCAATTTAAGAGATGAAAAGAAAATTACTACTATCTGTTATATGTATGTGAGACGTGAGGTGGCTGTAATCTAATGTGAATTTGTTCAGTCTGAGATTCCTATACATTCGGACCGTTTATTTTGAATGTGGTGTTATAGCAGATAAATATCACATAAATAAAAAGTTTACACTGCATTAATCATAAATTATATGATATGTCAATTTCTGTTAAGCATGGACTTACACTACATAAAAAAAACGGTCCATATGTATAGAAATCGTTGACTGTTACTTGAACAAGTGTCCAATTTCGGAGCATAAGACTTTAAACGAATATAACGTTCCAATCCATAAGATTGAATTGACAACTGAATCCTAAACATTTGCAAAACCAAGATTCTCAAACGAGGCCCACCCAACACCCTCCAGAATCCGTCAAAAGCAAACCAACCTCCCACAACCCATCAAAACTTACACCCTCCACCTGAAACCATCCAAAATCATCCACCCCTATCCCCAACCAAAAATTTTCCTGAAGATCGACTCCAATATCTCAGCGCTAACCGTTCCATCCCGAAAGCACTGAAGAGGAGAAAAAAAACGAACCTAAAGCTCCAGAATCCGCCAAAAGCAAACCAACCTCCCACAACCCTCCAAAACCTACAGCCTCCCCCTGAAACCATCCAAAATCATCCACCCACCCCTATAGGTATCCGCAAAAATTTTCCTGAAAATCGACTGCAGCATCTTAGCGCAAACCGTTCCATCCCGAAAGCGCTGAAGAGGAGAAATTCTGCGAGGTCCCTCGCCTCTTCGACGGTTGACCTTTCGCGAGACTGGAACGTTTCGCCCGAGGAGGGACGATATTTCACCTGCTCCCTGACACCTCGGAAAAGGGAACCTGAAAAGGAGTTGGGGAGGAACGGAGAAACAAAGCGGGTAGGCAGGAGGCAGTCGAGACGTCGGCCGCGGGAGGGAGTTGAGCTGAAGCGGGGTGGGGGGATGGCGAACAGGCAGAACAGGCGGGGGGGGGGGGGGGGGGGAAGAGTCAAGACAAACCCTGCAACGTGTAATATTCGGGATGGTAACAGTAAAACTTTGCTCTCGTGCTGCGTTGCCCGTCATGACTGCTGCGAAGATTCGCCGCACGCCGAGAAATGTAAAGAGACAGGAGGGGAGGGGGGATGATGGGGAAAGGAAGAGGAGCGGTGACGCTGTCTTGACCTGAGGAAGTTTAGGCTTGGCTCTAATTTTTTGGCGAACGATGCAAATTGGAATTAGCCGCTTGTAGAGTGTAATGAAGGATGTAATTGGGGTATGGTGCTGGCGATTACTGTGAATGTATTGTTATGGGATTTGTGGGATGGGTTTGATGCAGGTGAATGTTGGAAATCGGGATTCTATGGCGCGCTACTTATTGAGAGATCGACTTGATTGATTCTGTTCAGGTGTATGTTGTAACGAAATTATCTAGGGTTTCGAGATGTAATGATATGCGAAGGGTTGAGGGTGATGTAAGAGTTGCGGATTGAATGTTTCGAACGGTTTTGCGTGTAAGTAGTATTTTAATTGACGCTCGTGTAAACAGTGTTTCTCAACGGTTCTGACCAGCTTTAAGGAGAAAATAGAAGTAAATTGCATGCTTGAGTTCGGTAACTTTAAATACCATATTAGTTGTCGTTCAATGAAAGTATGGATTCTGAGAAGTTGTCACCGTCTAAAGAGAGTAATACAAAACCATTAATACGCGAAAGAAGATTAGAACAAGCTAAACAAATTGGAAGCAAATTGTCAAAATTTCATGTCATTATAAATATGATTGAAAAGAGTTACAGCAATAAGAAACATATCGATCTACTTATACGTAGACCTTGTCTAATCGTACGACAATTACAGGTTAATCCATATTGGCCCCGCCCGCTGACTGGCCAGTCCCTGTCACATTACCCAAAAATCCCCAAACAGCCAAACGCCCCCAAAACAAACAGTCCGAAAACGGCAGCGAGCCGCGTAAACAAGCGTATCGCCACACTTTACATTTAACCGCAAATTCCAGCGCGGCGCGTTCCGATGAAATTGTACTTACGCGCAGGAGAGGAAGAACAAGCGAAGGACGAGAAGGAAGAAGAAGAGAATGCGTGCACGAGAGAGCGAGAGAGAAAGAGAGAAAGAGAGTGAAAGAAGCGAGCAGGAGGAAGAAGAGCGCATGGACTCGCAGCGGAGGCAAAAAAAAAAGGAAGAATAGTCGAGCGCCGTCGGAGGGGCCAGGTAGATGCTAATGGGGCCCCATTGTTTTTTCTCCTCTGTTTTCCTCCCTCGGATTGTTCTTACACTGGTTCGACCGGCGCTCATCAGTTAACATTGTCCCCGCATTAGATCGGTCTTGTTCCAAATTCGAACTGGCAACGGGCCTTGCCGCGTTCCAGGAATCCGCCCTAGAAAGTGTCCGCGAAAAAAGAAGTAGGGAGGAATTAGAAAGGAACTGAGAGACAGACAGAGAAAGAGAGAGAGAGAGAGAGAGAGAGAGAGATATTTATTTAGCTCCTGTAGCTACATTACAATTGCACTACCATCGGTAGTAATACAGAAAATTTACAATTTTCGCTTATCACTACTTCTAATCCCCTTAGTACCAAAAATAAAATAAAATAAATATTGCCCTCTTTGCTTTATCACTCCCTAGTCTTTATGTATGGAACTAGCTTTCGTTTAAACTCTAGTAATGTCTTTACATTCCTAATTTGAGAGAGTGAGAGAGAGAGAGAGAGAGAGAGAGAGAGAGATCGAAAGAAAACGAAAGATGGGAGGAAAAGGAGTCGAAGTGAAAGGAGAGGAAAGTTAAGGGCCTTAAGAGTGGGACAAGAGTGGAATAGTTGTGGAAGGCGTGTAAACGAGACTCTCGGGTGGCGAACACGTCTTCGGACGAGGGTTGCGACCGACTGGCGGGCTTCCGACCGCCCTTGTTTAACGCTCTGTTTACCCATGTTTGGCCGGGCCGAACAATCGGCCGCGCGCAAAACAAACAAGGGCTCGTTTTCACGAAAGGGACAAATATCGCCGCGACGCCCGGCGCATTCTTATGCATGAAGGCGGACGGGAATTCGTTCGACGGACTGTCCGGGCCGTACGTCGTTCCAATTAGTTCCTCGTGACGATTTCGACTTAGGCCTTCCACGACGAAATGGGGGTTCCCGTTTATTGCGGCGGAATGAATGCGATGGAAAGACGGAATGGCCTGAAGGATCGTAAATGATGAATTTGTTTATTTCCTGCGAGGTTATAAGGACTATGTTGTCAGTTGACTATTCTCTAGTTGCATGAATGCCCTTCTATCGCAATGAAAAAGTGAACGAAGGACTAGGGCAGTATTTGGCAACGTTTTAAGTTAGTTTGAATTAGTACATTGCTTTCTTTGACCGATACAGAATTAGTAGATGTCCGAAGGGGCGTTTTGTGATAAATTAGGCCTTCTCTGGCTGTATTAACACTTGTTGTAATAAGAAATTAAATTTGAGTACTAGGATAGTTCTTGGTGCTATTATATGTTAGTTTTAATTAGTGTATTGCATGATTTATTATATTGCTTTTCTAGCATCAGTAGACGCCTCATAGCAGTTTTTACGACAACATACGTGATCTCCAGCTACATTATTACCATTCTATGCCGATGTGGAATTACAATACGATACTTGGGCAATACTTGGCACAATTCTATGTCATTATAATACGATGCACAAACTTCCAATTATTTCTATAACTGGCAATAGAATAATAAAAAACATTAAGAAAACAGTAGCACCCCACCGTCGACAGGCGAGTAACAGCTAAAATAGAGCCAAATTCCGAAGCAGTCGCGAATCCAGGATCTCGGCACTCGGCCAGCCCATAAATTCCCTGTCCGGCTAATTAATTCGTCATAGGGAGCGCTCGCAATCTTCCGCGTCCGGTGCGCTAACGACGACCCTCCCCCCATCCACCCTCCCCCTTCACCCCAGTCAAGATGATCGCGAACAAAGGCCGGGCCCTACGGGCGCTCACTCGCGTTGCCCGGTGTTAATTCGCGCGCGAAAACGCGCAAGATTGATGTCTTATCTGGTGGCGGGCCCGGCGAGAGATGAGACTGCCAAAGAAGACAAAGTGGTCGGCGCAGATCGAACGAGAGTGTCTAGAAAGGATAAACGAAGCGGGAAGAAGCCGAAAGAGGAAGGAAGAGAGTTGGAGCAAGAATAAGAGAGAAAGGGAGAGTGAGAGAGAGAGAGAGAGAGAGAGAACGAGAGAGAGTCGAGTCGAGTTTAGCAGCTAAAAAGAGAGAAGCTGACTGCCCTTAAACGGGGCAGAAAACGCAAGGCAACGTCCGTTGTCTACTTGGGCCTGGCGAATAGACAAGGTAGGAGGTGCCGATATCTCAACCGTAATTTATCACCCGGCCAGAAGCGGCTAGAAAAGTTGGCCGGGACTCATTCGACGGCTGGACGTGGGCCCGTCGACGGAAATGAGAGGTGGCAGAGGACTTTGCCGGCCCGTCTTGGGGGGAGGTAGGGGGTACGGGGAGGAAAGGTGAAAAGGGACACGAAAAGGGACCACGAGCTCGAACGGAGCTCGAGGGAGCTGGCGGGAGTCTGGAAAGTGCTGGCGAGTGCTGAAGAGAGCCAAAGAGAGCCGAAGAGAGCTGAAGAGAGCTGAAGAGAGCTGGCAAGAGGTAAGAGCCCTGGACCAGCCCTCATTACCACGCCTTCCAGACTTCCTAGTCATTATCTGGTGGTTCCAATACCGGGATCGGGTTTCATCACGAATTCCGTCGCGCGCATTCCGCAGATGATGATGGGAGGAGAGAGGGCGAAACTAGACGAGTTTCGCGGATCGCGCCCTCTTCAGGGGTGGCAGACGCCGAATTTGCGAAGATTTCTCGGAGGGCTGGAGTTATAAGGGTAGACTGAGAAAACTTGGGTATTGTTAGTTCTTTACGTATGGGAGAGTATAAATGGAAAGTTTGAATTTAGATCTGTTGAAAATACAGGTTCAATCAGCTGATAGTCATCCCTGATTCGATCGGTGATGAGTTGGTAGAGATGCTGAGGATGATTTTGTTCTTTCAGATTGTATGTTAAACTGTTTACTATTTGATCGTGGAAATGACGTAATTAATTAAGTATAAACTCTTTTATAGACAAGGTTCATACTAATGCGGAAACTGAACCTAACGTCCGATGCTAAGTTAGTTGTTCAAAGTAATTATAATACAATATCTTACTGACAGAGGATGCAGTCTGACATTAGTACATCTGTTAATAAAAATACTTTCTGATCAAAGGAACTCATATTATTCTACCTGCCAAAAATGACATACCGTACTAATGACAACCACTCATTTCCTATATATATATATATGTCACATATTTAACGACTGACAAATGTTCTTCGCAAACTACTCGACCTCTTCCCAAAACCTAACATGAACCTACCCCCAAGCCCCCAGCGCCCCACCTCGCCAACCCTGCCAATTCATCTCGACCTCCACTCCCCAGTAATTACCCATCAATCCCAAAAATCCTCGCGACAGTGAAAACTCAATCTGACCCCATAATCACAGCATTCCCCCGTTCGGCCTCAAAAGCTCGCCACACCGACTCCTGCCCACCTCTCCCCCGAGCCAAAATTCCGGGACCCGGTCCCAGGTTCCCGGGGGCTGGTTGTAAATAATTAAAGAGGTCCAGGAAAAACAAATATATCGTTTCGCGCAGTGTGATAGATGATGTTGCTTATTCAGCGTCCCGAGGAAGAGGTGGAAGACGAGGACGATAGAAGAAGGGAACAAGGGGGTGGAGAAGTTGCGGGATAAGGCGAGCCCGGGCTCGGGGAGGAGGTGAAGGAGGAGGAGGATGTTCGGTAGAGTCCGGAGGTGGAGGATCAGAGCTCAGTGGGCTTTTAGGGCCTTCGCGGGGACCTTAGAGAGGGTTCAAGGGCGTGCTGGACGCTGAACGTTTCGAGGCGAAGGAAGGCGAGGCAATTAGGAGACGCAGCAGGGTGCCAAAATCTTCTCTCTTCCTCCTCCTCCCCCGCCCTCTCCCCGTCTTCCGTCGATGCCCCTTCCTCGCGACCACCTCCTACGATTCGGGACGAGGACTTCTGCGAGGCGAAAGTTTAACGTGTTCCTCTTCCTGCTTCGCGAAATCCGTGTGAACGGGGCAGGATCGAAGGATTCTGTTAGGTTCGAACTGTGAACCTTCGAGTCGGAGTATGCAGAGTGTATGATGTAATGGGATGTAATGCGTGACGATGGTTGAGAATGAATAAGCTTGGGTTGAATGCGCATTGAAGTGTTTGCGAATGTTTTGGACACGCGTTATATTTTTCCCTTATTTTCTACCGTTTTAAATATTGCGACCATTTAGACTGATTCAAATTAGCACCAACAACCATGGGGCTCGGTTTTAATAATAGATAGATCGTTCTCGTACTGGTTTATGGTATCTCTATTGCAATGAAAAAGTTGCATACGATAGTGGAATAGTGCTTGACACTATTTTATGTTATTTCGAGTTGAAGCGTGAAGAGGGATCGAAAGCGTACAAGAAAATTCGATAGAAGATAGTATACGGCAAGCATTTGCAATAGAAATGAAGGAAAGCCATTGATAACTACCGTGGTAATGAGTAAAGTATCGTATAGAGCCCGAATTATTCGCAGTATGGCCCGTCAATCGTCCGTTTCTTGTCAGTGTCAAACACGTTCTGACTTGTTTACCGATCCGAGCTCCGTACATCGAGTATCCAAGTCCTTTCACGCATAATGCCAGTGCGATACCGACTATGTGCATTACGATGATCCTGATAATTTGCAATTATTGGAAACGCGCTCTCCCCATCGAAACCGGTTTCTCGCCAATCGGAAAAAAACGAATACGAACGTTCGCATAACAGGAAGCAAGAGTTCCAAAGACCCAGTTGTCATTACTTTTTTGAAGGTGTCAACAAGTGTACTCTGGCTAAAGGCAGCTGCCTTGCAATTTCACTTTCACGCCTAATACTCCGAAATGCTAAGAATCTTCCAACACGTGATCAACTTCCAAACTGCTATAAACTCCAGCCATTATACTCTCATATCCTCCACTTCCGTAATTAAAAGCGGGCTCCATAACAAGGCCCCCCAATCAGCCGACCTAGCATCAGAGATCATCGAACATCTTCCTGCTTTCGCCCGCGCTAAACGGCCTAATGACTAATGACTAATGACGAACACACGAGCGAAACGACTTACGACTTACGACTTGTCAGGATCCTTGCCAAACGACTGCCGAATTCCACGAAATCATCTGCGCGAGGAGAATAACCTCCGACTGGAGAATTTCGTTCTCCAAACTGAGATTTCGTCCCAGAGACCAACGACCGGTGCCTCCTCCCGCCATTTTAGCTAATAGATAGTCGGCCGACGATCTATCTGAAACTGAGACTTTTTTCTAACCCGAAGAGGACCGTCGTCGTCTGTTATTTTTGCCAGACTCGAGGATCGTCGTCCACGGCTGGAATAATTTCCGATGCCGGGCTATTACGTCGGAATTTTTCTGGAACGCATTAGCGGCCTGTCCGTCTGCGCGAGCATTGATACCTTCGAATTAATGCGAGGGTGTGGACGCGTAGGAAGGGCGTTCCGGGTTCGTTAGACGAGCGAGGGTGGGCCAGAGAGTAGAGGAATTCTTGAGAGAGCCTAATATGGAAGGGAGGAGGGCCTAATGTTCTTATAGATCGTACGCAGAATTTTTCTAAACGAAAAAGTGACATTTGTCGTGAGCGGATTGGACTTTGAGGATTTGTCAATTGGAGAGTAGAATTCGACTTAGATAGTTTATGTGAAATAATTATAGGATTGGAGGACAAGAATGTAGCAGAGTTATTGAGATCACTTAATATGGAAGGGAGGAGGGCCTAATGTTCTTATAGATCGTACGCAGAATTTTTCCGAACGTGGAATTGACGTTTGTCGTGAGCGGATTGGGTTCTGAGGATTTGATGATATAGAGAGTAGAATAGAAGACTTGTTTTATGTGAAATAATCATAGGATTTCAGAACAAGAATATAGCATATATTAAATATGCAAGAAAAGAGGGCTTAAAGTTCTTATAAGTTGTACGCAGAATTTTTCTAAACTTAGAAGAAATGTTTGTTATAAGCAGATTTAGTTCTAAACGATTTATCGTTCATGGAAATGAGATTTGATATTTGATGTAAATGACTGATTACAAATAATTTGTACAGTGAGATTAGATCGCATTATCGAAGTATCAATCGGATGATTATTCACATGGAAAAATAACATATTGGGTTGCTAGACATAATTCATATGCAATTGAATATTTAACAGAATGTATTATAATATGTTACTAATTCGGTTCTATTTATTAATCCTTGCTAATATAACAACTTCCTGTATTGTTGAATGGGAAATCTCACTAATAAGTAATAATAATCGACGCAAGCTTTAGATATTCGTAAATTTGAAACAGCTACCTCTGACGGCAAAGTGCTTAAGTCAGTTTAGATGCAGTTAAAACAGAACGGATGCATACAAACTGCATACCGACTGAATCTTATTATCGACTGAACCCTATGCTTGCGAACTCTAATCGACGAGTGACACACCGACAGAGAACGAATTCCCTACACCGACGAGATATACTTAAAGACCCCTAGCCCTGGTTAAAATTTCGGACACGCGAGGGGGCTCAAAGGGGCCCAAATGCTCTGTCGGCACGGAAGAATTCCGAGGTTCTAGCTTCGTAGGTAACACCAAGTACCGACGAGGCATTCCTAAGAACCACTGCCGTGACGGTCGTGGTCGGGAAAAAGATGTACATTAAGATGTATGCATACGTGCTCTCAGTTAGCGAGTCGTCTACTATGTATCGAACTGCCAAATGAAACCCAGGTAAAGGCTATTACTTGACGCGAAATTACGGGGGGAACGAAACAGAGAGAAAAGTAATAGCCTTCCGCTGGCCCTACCTACTTATAATTAAAACATCACACCATTCAGAAAAAATATGCTACCTGCCTACCTAACAACCTATATTTAAAAAGAGCAAAGCAAGCACACCAACACAATCACTCCACGGTTCTCAATCAACCGCCCGGGTGCATGATAAGCCTAACCCTAGGGAGTACGTCCCGGGACGTCTCCGACACCCGAGCTCAAGTCCACATCATACTCTTATAAACTAGGTACGTACCAATGCTGAAATCGATTATAACGCATAATGACCGAGCAAACTATCGCGGACGCGTGACTCTACTTATTTCATTTCTCTGTACGACCAAGTGTCATACAGATATGTATATTTAAATAATTAAAAAAAAAGCAAATGATATAATGCCTGGGTAGACATCATATTAGCGTATTGTATTACGCAGTAAAAGAATATTTGATAATTGAGAAAGCAAAGACGGAATTCGAGAAAAAGCAATGGTCATTATTAAGTGCTCTACCCGACGTACATGCCATAAACACTACGCATTCATACAATGGCATGTACGTCGGCAGTCATTAATACGTTATAATCGCCGAAACTACGCCTTAACTAAACCGTACTCACCGGCCTGAACCATGCATGCCGCACCTGGGCACATGCATGATGCAGGCCTTAGTGACATGAGTACGGCCAAAAAAAGTGTTCAAAACTTTTGAAGCTTAAAACATCCTGAGCTAAGATTAGTAATATCTAACTTATATAACAGTTAAATGGTCTAATGACTCTACTGTTTGATTTCTTAAAAATTGCAAAATGACTCGACTTTGAAATAGCAAAATGACTCGACTTTGTAATAGCAAAATGACTCGACTTTGTAATAGCAAAATGACTCGACTTTGGAATAGAAAAATGACTCGACATTGTAATAGCAAAATGACTCCACTTTCTAAAAGCAAAATGACTCGACTTGTAATATATTGGGCATGCAAGAAAACCTCGAGCGATCCTATCATACGAGCAAGTACTCTACATAACAAAATTATGACATATAAGTAATCTCACTGTATGATAGGATCTACTCGTCGCGAAATGCCATCTTGCTCAGTGAAATCTAATATACGATCGCAAATGGAACGTTCATAAAAACGAACGTATTGAGTCTACTTCGACTGTAACGTTGATTTAATGATCGCAGTTAAACGATTATTAAAGCAACATTTGACTCTAATTCATGAAAGTATTCCAACCGCGAGAAACTTTATCAAATAAAATAATTAAAACGCGAACACGACCGCGAGCAAATATTTTCTACATAAATTGAGCAAGGAAGGCCTATCCTGAGCTAATAAATACACATGAAAATGTTCCCTAACAAAAATTGACGAGTAGACTTTTCGCTAAGCTTAGCGAAAAATCTACTCGCGGTCACTATGCACGTCAATTATTCAAGAAGGATAATTACAACCAGCCACCCGTGTCGCTTCGGACCAATCATCCTACGACATGATGGGTGGCTCGAGGGACTTGAAATTTGACTCACCGACTGGTCAAGCATACCACAGGAACACGCTGCATCGACGGATCCTTGACCCTCAGTTCCATAGACCCTCAAGTTGATTCTGGAGATCTGAACTGTGGGATGTTGGTCGTGAGTCCTGGTCGTCGATCCTGGTCGTCAATCCTGGTCGTCAATCCTGGTCGTGAATCTTGGCCATGGTCTTGTGGATTGTGGATGGCAGACTCTGGACCCAAACCCATCACATCGCAAGGCCACATCTGGGACACCATGGACTTCTGGGCAGCATGAGGCAGGCAGGACCAACATCTTCTTGAAGCACTGATTCTACTACGCGATACGCCCGACCTGTGCTTCGAATATCGCGACCGAATATAATATTAGCGGCGTACAAGACTCTATTCGCGATCGAAAAAGTTATATATGAAATTCGCGACCGAATTACTTCATGCCGGCGCAGCAACACAGACTCTACTATAATATTTCGCGATCGCGGTATATGCGTTTCGGTACCTGATTTCGCGGCCGAATTATATATTATAATAATGTAAAGGAAAAAAAGTATTGCGGCGAGCAAACACTGACTCTAACGCGACCCGATAATAATAATACGACCGTGGGCACTTGTAACGGCGAGCAAGCACTGACTCTACTTCGCGTTACTCTACATTTCATTGCAAGGGGATGAAGCTAATAAAGCCTGTGCGGCTTGAGGGAAATTTCGGACTTATGATCAAGTGGACTCTAAGACTGCATTGCTCGCAGCCGCAAAAAAGAACATTCTAAGACATACCCCATACTTTAAATAGCAATTCAAATAAAAGACTTTTATATCAAATACGCCAAGTTTTAAATGGAAACGTGATATCGAATATAAATGTAAGCAAATTTCATAGAGAAGTTAATTCTATAATATATTGAATTTAAAGCAACTCGACTCTAACAAAACTTAAAAGAAATGAAATGTAAAGAAGAATAAACAAATGGGGTATGTCTTTGAATGTTCTTTGGCACTGACTCGAATTCGCGAGACTCGACACACGCGGGTGGAGACTGTCGACGCGAACGCGCGGGACTTCAACAGGTGCGCTGGAAGTCAAACGATTTTCGCGGATCTCAACATTCGCGGATGGAGATCGCCGAACCGCGCGCGTGCCTCGACATTCGCGGATGGAGGCTTACGTTCGAAATCGAATCATTTGTTTGCAACACAGACTCCACTTCGCGGCGAACTATTCGTTAAAAACGCAACACTAGTCCGCGCGCGTCTGTCTCAACACTCGCGGGTGGAGACTTTCCATTTTAAACGAACAAACGCGTGACTTTAAAGACCGACGAGGGGTCGCAAAGTTGCTGAAAGAAAAAACTTTCTGTTATCATTACTGCGAATGCTAACGTGACTATGGAAACTAATATGAAAATGACTACAATTGAGTAGTAGAAAGGGGAACAGAGGGATAGGGGGTTATGGAGGGAAAATGTAAAAAGTGTGCTGCGAGGGGGAGGGGAAGGGGAGGAATGGTTGAGGAAATTGGAGGAGGAGAGGAGAAGAGCGGGGGGGGGGGGGATGGGTGTGAGAGAGAGGGAGAGAGAGGGAGAGAGGAGGAGAGAGTGAGAGAGAGGACGGAGAAGTGGGTATGCAAGGGGGGAGGAGGAGAGAGGGAGAAGGAGAGAGAGAGCGGAGGGCAGATTTTAGTTATAAATGGTAGTAGGAGGCGACGGAAACAGGGAGGAGAATTAGAAAATAAGGAGTAGGATAAGTAAATTCTAAGACGTAGGGTATAAGAATTAGAGAATAAAATGCGAAAGATGCGGATGATGCGAAAGATTGTATATAAATTGTAACCCAAAAGGGATCAAAATAAACGAACATACATACTACGATTGGCTAAGTTGAATTGAAAATTACTAAGAGAACATATCATTGGGTAATACAAAAAGGAAAATGCGAGTCGCAGCCTTTCGTCACTGTGATCCTCCATTTGGATAAAAATAATAATAAAAAAAAAAAATCCGATTGAAGGATAACAGTGTCCGGTACACACCGCGTGGAGGTGGAGGCACCGCGTAACTGCGAGCGGTGCCCTTTTATTCGAACCACTTGTTTTTGCAGTGTCAGTTAAGAAAAGGAAACAGGGAAGAAGGTTTAAAATGAGTTGAAAAAGATTAATTTGCATTATAAATAACTGTAACTTACCAATATACTGCAGTTATACGGCTTATGTATTGTAGTAGTACATATATCGCTGGTAAAGCAGGAACCCGCCTCTATCGCAAAAGCATGCATGTAGCAACAGCATATATGTATGCATCCCCAGATCACAATGCCAATGTCATGATCCATACCTAAAATAAAAAATAATTGTTATATTCACTAGTAACACATAATGTAAAGACACGCCATTAATCATTTATTTAATAAAACTGTTTAAATAAAGATGTTTTAGTTTTATACTTTCTCACGATTCAAAATTAAAGACCGCTAGCCCTGGGTAAAATTTCGCGCACGCAAGGGGGCTCAAAGGGGCCCAAATGCTCTGTCGGCACGGAAGAATTCCGAGGTTCTAGCTTCGTAGGTAACACCAAGTATCGACAACCGACGTGCTCTCAGTCAGCGAGTCGTCTATTACGTACCGAACGGAGACAAGAAATGAGCTACGGCTCCGACTTCTCTCCGACACGATTGCATAAAAGTGTTTCCTTTGGCATAAGCCAGCCGTATCAAAATGCTTTTTCGTATATCTCGTCGCTGTTCCCTATAAGCTTACCACAAACTGACCACATACCTACTGAAAATACACACACTCTAAATGTTCGTATGAAAGTACAATACCGACAGCCATAAAAGTCTAAGAAAATATTATTAAAAAAAAAGCAATTTTTGAAAACACCACATCAGGTGAAACTAGCTCACTTATATTAAAACATAAAATATATAATTGCAATAAAAAAAGAATTATAATACATTCGAAATTTAAAACATTGCACACTGAAGGTAGAAGGAATTGAATGTTGTAGATATATAAGATGGCACGATTTAAGGATTCTGGATCATTTCACGCATACCATAGCGGGTCAACTATCGATATCCGGCCTGTTACGTTTCCATAGAAACACGCAGGGAGAATCCAAGAAACGCCCCAGAACTAGCGGGTTATGTCCATAATTGAAGTTATACGCGAAGGCAAAATCTGAGGACGAATGCGGATCGCGGATCAGGGAAAGTGTGATACTGATACTTGGGTAGTTTCCAACGTCAAGTGCAAGAAGGAAAGGAGATGGGGACGAAGTCGGTGGAGCAATGCAGAATGTGCAATCAAGGATTACGTGCTTACAATATACCGTCCACGGATTCGGATAAGAATGACACTTACACCTACGTGAAGAGCCCTAGAGCGATTTTGCACATTCAGAAAAGATACAGGCATCCACCATGGTGAGTCAAATTATTTGCAATAATCATTAATAACGTCAGAGTCAATTGGATACATGACAGTAATCATAAAAGTAACCTTAAGCTTATCAAAGTAAATTCTTCGTACCTGCAAGTTTGTAATTAACTCTATCTGGTCATTAACAAATATCTAGTAAAAGTGAAAATCAAATCGTTTAAATGAAGACAATAAGAAACGTAAGAGATCAAAATTGATAACTATGTCTTGCCAAATTTTCCGTGAAATATTAAACCGGTTAAAGATGGGCGATTAAATAAAACGAAAATAATAATAATTTGACAAATGTTTCGCGTCACTTTTATAATTATAGTCACACACTATAGATCGAAGATTTTTCGGCTGCACGTATTATTCTAATAAAAGCGAGAACGTCAGTGTGGAGAAGAAATGAAGGACTGTTATAAAATATAAAGTACTTATCAGATCGTGATACGATCTCCGAGTTTTGGTCAATCGTGACACGGCATGAAAAGATAGAGACGAAAATGTAAAACTGCAACTATTTTCTATTGCCCTTTGCCGTGTCTCTCAAATATTATTTCCGACACCTGGACGACTATCGTGACACGATAAAATTATCCCGGCACTGCAGTGTGCCAGTACAAAATAACAGAGTGCAAAAGATTTATTTTTTCCCCGACCGTAATGGTCAAATCTTGAAACAGACAACGCTGCCAAAAATATGATTTATTTCTGAAAAGCAGTTGACGTTAATTAAAGCTGATTAAGAAAGTGGACTAAGTCGAGATAAAGGAAAAGAATTGGCTTTAATGTTTCATTTCTTCAGAACAAATGGTTTGAAAAGATACATCGATTCAGGTCACTAACGTAAATCAGTTTCAAAGTAATCGACAGCCAGAAAAAGTAATAGAGAAACGAATAAATAAATCGTAGCAAAAATATGAAAGCAATTAAAGCGCATATTTCGATCACCGCCCAACATTCAACTTCCCTAAATTTTCTATTTTGACAACTTCCCTAATTACAACCACCCAGATACAGATAGTGACAATTAAAATCAAGTTTCACTCCTCTATCAATACCAAAAGAAATAAAATTTAATAATCCCCATTAGGAAAAAATCAGGAAAACTCTGCCGTCTCTAACGAAAAATTCGTTTATCTACAATGAACGTTTAATAGAACCAATTTCAGGAAACCATTTCCACCGCAAAATCAGCACGATTCTTCTCGTCAAATTGACGAAGTTCAGTCGATGCGTGCCACTTAATTATACATCGAGCTTCGCACGCCGTGCGAGAATAGATATCGTTTTAAAGCCCGCGCCGCGAGTTATCGGTAGCTGGAAAAGTACGCTGCATCGATAATGCATAGAATGCGAGGGGGCCTCTGTACACAGTTGCAGTCTGTATGCACTCCGCTTATAGGCGACAGGTGGGAATGACCGGCGTCGGTGATTCTATCGGCGCCTGGCCATCGTCCCGACGCCAAAGAAGATCCTGCTTTTTTTTTCACTTCCACTTCCAATTTCCCCGATCGAATTTCGTGAGAATCGCTAAATTGCCGCGTGTACTTTCGACCGCTGACGCTTTCGCGTTTTTATTTACTCTCGTCGGAAATTAGAGAGGATTCAGAAAAGAAATATAATAGTTAGTAAAGTGGCAGGTACAGTATTAGATTGGCAGGAAAGTAATTTCAAATTTGTAGTATGGGAGAAAACTTATAATTTTGTACAAAGAATAAACTTTAATTAAAAATGTATTTTTTGTCCGTAACTTAAATGTTACTACTATCGAATGCGAAAAGAAAATATTTGAATACTGGCAGAAGTTCTTCAATAAAATTACAACGTTATTTATGCTAAAAACCGTAAATACTTTCCTACCAATCGCTCATTAAATGGCAAAGTTTTAAAGAGAATTATTGTCAAACTTGAAAAAGGGAAAGTAAAAACTAAAACATAGTATGCCGAGTAAAATATTGCTCAGCGAACTTAGTTTTATCAATATAATGATATCTGACGAATGGGTCGTTAGTAGTGATCCAATCAAACATGTAATATGATTGTGTGCATGAGTATAAAAAGTAGGATTTGAACGTTTACAAATGGATCAAACGAGTCGGCACAATCTATTTCGCATTACACGATATGCATGAATATGAAAGCGGCCGCTTTCCGTGAGTCAGTTATTGCACGCAAAAATTGAAATTAATCCCCCACTTTTATTCTACCTTCATCGGTCTAATGCGGTCGAAATCTAAATAACACATGTTGCACGAACGTTTGCTGACCCGATGCGAAAACGTGAAACATTAAACGTACTCTAGATTCAGTAAAAGGAATGAAAATCGTACAGCGAGAACGGAAATGAACACGATTATGAAATTGAAAAATTGCATTGTCTCTCAATCGGTTCCCACATACGCTTTAACAAAATCTAATTATCCTAATACCCCCAATTTTAATATTTGACAATTACATAGACATTACACAATGATAGAAAAATTAAATATCACGTAAATAAACCGTTTACACCGCGTTAATCATAAATTATACATCTAATTCTTTTTTAAATATGGACTTACACCACTTTCAAAATAAACAGTCCATATAATGTTTACGGTCTAAATACCAAAAATATACAAATCAGACACTTCCTTTATTCATATCCATCATCCAATCAAATTAACCAAACGTTTAATTCAACCCTCCATAATCATCCTTTGTCCACCCAATACAAATTATCTGCGCAAAAATCGAATATTCCCTCCGCTCATGACGCATTACGCAAACTGAATCTTGCCCACTCTACACTACCGTACACAGTGACACAAACAATGCCGGAGAAGATAATCGAGCCTCTAACGTTACCCCGGCGGAAGTAAGGTCAAAGCTTACGACGTCCGTAAAGCGACACGCTTCTCCCAACGTCCATCGACCAGCTTGCCACAGAAAAACTCGCGGATAGGAAAAAAAAGTGACGCGTGCAAATACGTTCGTGCAAAGATTCTTATCCCGCTCGGCGAGCGGCAAATGTCCCGATTACCTTTTTCACGCGAGATTTTCCGCGTCGCGGACTTTGTACCTTCTTTCCTTCGAAGGACGTCGACAAGTTGACGAGGCCTGTAATCGGGAACTAAGAAAGGGTGGAAAATTGATAAAGCCACCCCGTGAAATCGCTTCTAATGCCTGTGCTTTGCTTACGGCGAACAGAGAAGGCAGAGAAGGCAGAGAAGGTAGAGAAGGTAGAGAAGGTAGAGGGGTTAGGTAAAGAAGGTGAAGAGGTACACTCTATCTTTGTTGGCTATAACTTAATGTACGGAGCTGGCCGAGTTAACGTGATCAGGTGGCATTACTTTGCCAGCGCGCGAACAGAACATTCTTCTACGTCTCATGGTTCGAATTATCTAAGATTACGGTACATATATCGTGACGTATGTTTTCGAGGAAACCTGTTTTTCGAAGGCTGACCACTGATTCGATTAGTACCTGTTAAAATTAGAGGGATGGGATTCCAAATTTGTTCTGTGAAGCTAGAAGGTAAGAACGGAGTAAAAGTAAAGATATAGGAAGAAGAATGTAGAGAATCTGGTGTTTTGATTTGAATTGAGAGGGTCGTAATACTTGGCGAATGTATGTTGATACTTAGTGTATATTTTTTCCGTGTAACGATAGGTATACCGGCGTAGCAATGTTTCCCTAGATAGGGATGGGTAATAATAGATAAGACGACTGATGACCTCGGAATAACTGTAATTATGTAATTGGAATAAGTATAATTTTTTAATCTCTATCCCCGTTGAGCAGGCTTTCTGAAGGTATCAATTAATGTCATTGGACAATATCGACCATAGACTTCTTAGTCTTCACTTAGTCTTTAGTAAGAAATAATGAATTTAATATATTTTCGACGAGAGTTATATTACCAAATGTAAATTTATTCGGAAATAGAAAATTGAATAAAAATTGATTTTACTGCAGCTTAGGCACATGTAAAGAAATATATTTTCTAAAAATACATTCTAATCAGCGAGGTGAAAGTTTTTTTGAAACAAACCATTAACGGTTTCTGATCAATACTGTCCGAAACAGTAATAACGACCCTTGGTACCTATGGGGCTAAAAATAATTCCAAGAAACACGTTCACGTAGTTACAATTCACATTCTGTGGCAATTACACGTCTAAAAATAACTACGCACGGAAAAAGTTTGTCCAGCCATGGAATTCTCGATCCGGGCAACATGCTTTAGTAGACCTACACATTCTGCGACCAAAAATATGCAAAGTCGAAGCAGTCAAACTTTCGTCTCACCTTGAAGTGTTGCTAAGGGTTAAAAGTCTACTCAAGAGTGTCTGCATAACCATAAATCACTTCCTATCGCAATTATATATCTGCGAAACACGGTTGTGCCTACACATATAACAATTATCCATGTGATTTACGATCACGCCAATTTGAATAAATTCAACGTATGCCTAAACATATAAATTTTATTCAAGCATTTATCCAATTTAAAATATTTCAAAGGGTTTAAAAATAATTATATTCATAAATCAGAATCTACTCCGATTATACACTTATATTTCTAATAATATCATTAACACCTCAAATAAAATTATCAAGCGTAAACCATGTTTTACCAAATCCAGCAAGCTTTTACTTTACCTTGAACTATCTCGAACTGTTAAAAATAGCTGTCTCCGTACATTACAACCCCAATTATACATCCAAAAACATTTACTTAACCCATTGACTGCAACATTTTTTTAATTTTTGGCTGGATAAGTTATATGCACAAAAGGTTGCATAATAGTATAATTATACAAGTTCCAAAATCGCGCCAGCTAATGAATTTTACACATACATTTTTCATCAAGAATATTTGTCTTAAATGTTAAAAAATTTCTACCAACAATCCATACGCCCCGCATCTCATATACGAAAGCACATTCTCCGACGAAAATTTCCGAGCGGTCAAGCTTTTCACCTTGAAGCCACGAGGGTCGAAGTTCCCCAAGTTCTCGCCGCTAGCCGCGTGAGACACGCACGCAGGCAGGAACGATAGCGTATCGGTGTTAGTGCTAAAGTGCGAGGCACACCGATCTGCCCCCTTTGGCGCGTCTTAGGCATGCGCAACGTTAACGGTGGTCAGCGTTATTGAGTGGCCGACCGGTAAAAATATATGCCCGCCCAGTCTGCCGCTATATCGGTCGATTCTAAGGACATTGTCCAGTCTGTGAACCCAGCTGGGAAAGAGTCGCTAGCCGGCCAGTACAGTCGCGACCTCCCGCCGAACAATGTGACTCCCGACGATTCGCGAACCGATCTATCAAAATTATTTTCACATCATTTATTTTCGACGGACGCTTCGCAAGCGAGTCTGATTAAAAGTAGCGAGCAGGCTGGATTGCTGGATTTTGTTATGATTTTTTTCGGGCTGTCAGTGGTGTGCTGGGTGAGTTAATAGTCAGGCGTGGAAGGTTTGTCGTCAGGTGGATGGGATTATTGAACGTGCGTGGTCGATCGAAGACGTTGACGCTCGCACGGAATTTCACGTGGACGTTCGGTAAGATTACTGATTCTTGGATTTTTGTTGGGTGATGCGAGGTTTATTGTACTTTTGTTCGAGTTGGGAGGTAAGAGATTTTAATAGGGTTTTATATGAGATACTTTATGTGAGCTTGATTATACTTTTGTTCAAGTTGGGAGATAAGATATTTTCATAGGGTTTTATATGAGATACTGAGAGACTGGGATACTTTATACGAGCTTGATTCCACTTTTGTTGAAGTTGGGACGTAAGAAATTTTAATAGGGTTTTATATCGAATACTCTGTATGTTCATGTATGATTTGATAAGTGTAGAAGTTTACGATTTTTATCACTCTTCTGTTTTGTGTAAGTAGAGTTTGTAGATTTGATGGGGTATGCTTATTATAACTTATTATGTTAACTAGCAGTTACTGATTGACGCTCAAAAAATGTCCTTCTAACAGTTATTATTACAGTCGCAACCAAATTTCAGCGACAATTTTACATTATATATATCAAATTCCTTCGATTTATAAAATACATTGATATTCGAACTCAGTAATATGCCAATTTCAACTCGACTTTGCTCACGAAAGATCCGTGCGAGCGTTAGACGTCTATACCGGCAAATCTCCCACAAATGCTACCTTGACGAACTCCGAAGACTGTTCAGCATCAACGCAATGAAGATCTAAGCATCCATCTCCTCAAGAAGCCACCAAAATGCCTGCCGGACTTACACCCCTAGCGCCCTCCATCGAGCCGACCTACGAGCACAAACCGAAGGACTCCCCGGCCTTCACGATCCTCCAAAAAGATGGCCTGGACTCCAGCCTACCCCTCCTCCACGTGAACGAGGACGACGACCACTTCCGCTTCACCAGATACGAGAACGCGAAGAACGACCTCTACAGCCGGAAGCGGATCAGCAAGTCGAACGACCACCTGGTCCTGGCCAGCCTTCAGTCCAACCAGATCAGTCCTATCAAGAAGAAGCCTCAGAGTCGTAGTCAGGACGACCTGGACTTCGATGACAGGCCGCAGACCAACAAGTCCAGCCTGACTCTGTCCACCGAAGACTTCAACGAGGTGCTGAACGCGAAGCTGCGAAGGATTCAGGCGCTGGAGGATGACACCAGGAGGGGGAAGAAGAGTCCGACGATAGCCAATCACAGGAAGCCTTTCATAACGACCGTCAAGTGCGGCGAGTTCCTCATGCCACCGCCGGAAGTCGCTGCCTTGCTCGGAATCACGCCGAACGGGACGGATGCTGATGACAGTGATGGGTGTCCTTTGAAGAACAGATTGAAGCCTCTGGTAGCGCTCAACAAGAGGCCGGAAGTCAGGCACAACAGTCACAACGCGAGGTGCCAGGCCGCGCTCAAGGCCACGGTCGACTTCTCGTTAGGGATGATGAACGCCACCACATTGGCGGCCGCGACCTTCGACGAGAGGGCCAGGAGGAGGAGGCAGGATGGAATGTAAGTTTGGTTGGAGGTGAAGAGGAGTTGGGATGGTCGGTTGGAGGAAGCTGAGGTTTGAGATTTTTTGGTAAATCTTCGATGTAGGCAGACGAGGAAAGAGAAATAGGTAGAAATAATTAGAAATTAGAAATGACCACTGAATGAAGTTCTATGAAGGCAGGAAAAGCATAAGGTTTATACTGATCAATAATTAATTTCCTATTGGACAGTAAGTTGTATGGGGATGAGGTTTTGGTATTTGTTTTGTTGCAAATTGCTGAATAGAGGTAGCTGGGTCATGAATGAAACAAATTGCTAATTGTTCATAAATATGTCAGTATTAAGATAGGATCGAACGTTTATATGAAACGTAATACTTATGTTGCTAGGAGCCTTGTAGGTTTATATCAAAATTGTAGTTACTCCTGACGAGTGGAAGGTCAACGATGAGGTTGTGATTCAAATACTGGCTTGGCAGTAAAATCATGCGCAGATTGCCTTTGGAGATTTACATCGAAATTGGTATTTATTCGTAATGGTAACAGGAGATGATTGTGGATGATGACTGCAATTTTAGACACGTATTGTACAAATATAGTTTAGATGCCATTCCTTATATCAATGACAACCCTAAGTTCATGTTCCTAACATGAATTTGACAATTTGAAGGGAAACTGAAATCATTTAAATTGAATTGACTGGCATCTGAAATATTTTTAGTTCCCCAAGATTGTAAATGTAAAATTTCTATTGCTCAGAAGCAGTCCTTTTTTACTAATTATAAAATATTGAGAATCCAGTTTTAATTTTATGAAAAGTTATTATTTTTATGAAGAGATAAATATTAGAGAGAGGTTTACAAAAAAAGCCTATATTTCTAAAGCTCACTATCAAATCTTATTTCGAAATCCCATCAAACATTTATCGTGAATTAAGCCACTTTCGATCTGTGCCCAATCGATCGCGTCTGACGTACAACTTTGAATTACAACCCATACTTATCTTCAGATCTCAGCAACTTACACGGCTATAAATAAGAAGACCGAATTCTCCCCGAATATGAATGAAAACACTCAAAAAACTTCTGTAACATGGAACTGACAAGTGTCAACCATTAAACTCGAACTAACGACATGATTCAATCTGCTAAACCAAAACCATCTGACACCCTTAAAAAAACGCTGAAAATTGCAAATAATCTTGTTCACTCTTTTCTTGTCAGTAATCAATAAATGATTGCGGAAGATTATCACTCCCTAGAAATTTAAATGACTACCTGAGGATCGATACGCATCAGCGTGTGTAGAGGGTAGGTTTGTAGAGGGTGAACGAACTTAGAGGTTAGAAATGCGAAAGGCGTGGGACGCTTAGGACGAAATGAGGCAAAGTGCGCATAAGAAGAGCGGGAATTCTTCTTTCTAGCGGATTCCCGCAGGCGGCGCGAGCTTTGCCGAAAAAGTTGGCGCCGATCGAGGGTATGATGAATATGCTGCCGAAACTTCGCGGGTAAACGCCAATCAGCAGAGACACGTTTTTCAGTGCGAACACGCATTGGTACACGTACGCGCACGCACACGCGTGGTGAAGCGAGACACGCGACAGACCCTGCGACTGAGTTTTCGAAGCTTCCGCCTTTTTCTTTATTCTCGTCCGAGCCGAGAGAGTAAAAACATTATTAAAGCAAAAGTAAAAATTACAAAGCTACACAAAATCAAATGAATTTTTTATAAATTGCTTTAGTTATCATAGAGGTTGATTAATGGAAAATTTCAAGGAAAATAAATCTGCCTATTATTTCCGTTTGTGTAATTAAATAGATGCAATCAAATAACTATTCAATACATTAAAATTGTTTGGTAATCATAGAAGTTGACGAATACAAAATTTTAGAGAATATAAATCTGTTAATAAATAATTATTAATATATAAAAATTTAGATTGGAAGGAACAGTTCTGTACAGGTGGCGGATAGAAATTTGCGACTTTTTGCAGTATACGTTCGTAATACGTAAGCGGATTAACAGTTCTACCCACAATTGGCCCAGGCGGGGCAGTTTGTACGGACAATACTTTTCCGACGGCCATTATCGCCGGCCAATCTCGAATTTCCGCGCGTACGCTCGGATCGTTTTATTGCTTTGGCTGTTTATCGCGCGGGAGGAGGCCCTTTCTTGATCTTTATCGCGAAATGAGGACGCGTTTGCGTGCTGCCGGGTCATAGACGCGTGCGCACGCGTGTGTACGTGCGAACGAAGAGTGGTCCGACACGCATTAACACATCGACAGCCAGAGGCCGTAGTGGACGTTGTATCGTTTCCGCGTTAGACCGTAATTCTAACTGACAGCTGGGCAAGATTCTAAAAATAAGTCAATCAAAGAGGAATACTTTTTTTCGACCAAATATCTCTTTACGATAAACAGCTTGTCGTATGCATTGATAACAGTTCGATAAGTGAACTACTCATATTTGTTGAAATTAATCATTGACATAATTTATATATAAAAAAATTCGACAGAAGAATATGTCCACATTTATATACGAGATCTTCAACTAATATAATGAATTCGAAAGAAAATAGTTTTAATTTCTTAGCAATGATAATAAAAATAAAAAAATGTTTGTTACTATAGTAAGAGGTATACAGAGCCCGCGAAAAATTGCCAAATACCTTGAATGAGAATGATTTAAATCAGAATAAAAATACGTTCTCTCGACTCGCCAATTTTTCAGGCAACAAGACATTGTTTCCTTCCGCAATTTTCGTGCAGCTTTTACATCACGTGCACATTGCTTTCTTCCTTCATTTTCTTCCGCTAATGCCTTTTTTGTTTTAAACTTTTCCTTACTCTTTCAATTCAACCTGTTTTCCAACACTCGTTTGACAATCTGTGCGTGACTGCATGGTGTGACAAATATTTGCAAGTTCAATTCGTCACGACTAAGCGCATATTTTTCGTAACTCTTTACGAAGAAAAAGAAATATAACGAAAAAGTAGAATATGAAGAAATACGTAGAAGTTTCTTCTCTTCTTCGGAAAAGATCAATAAAAACCGGCCCATTTTACGAATTCGACCGAAACGTTCGCGAGTTCCCAGAAGTCGACTTGATCGATAAGCAAAATAATGTCGAAGTATCACGCGAAATTTGGTTTCGTAAATTCCAAATATGTTCGATCGACAGGTGCCGGTTAAATGCGCGCATGCGCCTTTCCATTACTTGCGTCAGTAAATATGGAAGTGGTCTAAGTCAAAAATTCATCGTTCAGTATGACAAAATTAAACAAATTCAATTTTAAGTCCATTTACTTCGACCACCATAAAAATATAGACAATTATATCGAGATTTTTTTGAATTCAATAATTTTAACGTACATCCTTTACAACTGTTATTCATCTCCCTTAAAATATGGCAGCAAATTTAGTAAAATGTTCATTAAACATTATGCCGTCTACCGTAAGGAAATAAATGATGAAAACAATATTTTCATTCATACGATTTAGACCACCGCCATAATCATCAGCAGATTTCTGCGGCATTTTGCGAAATAAGACCAACTGAATCTGACTCGTCACATGTATATTTTTACAGCGAACAGCCGATTCCTTTTGGGAACATCATGTTCGATCGTCGCGTGGCTCGTGGAAGCACATTCGCAGCAGCTCCGCAATTGGTAAGTATCGAGTATCGAGTATCGAATATCGACTTGCTTACGCCACGCAAATCATCCGAACGAAGAGCCGAGTTGACGGGACAGTCATTCTTTATTCGCTTGAGAGACGGTCGATGGAAACAAATTAGGCCAAAGAGAATAACGTAGAGCTGGCCATCGAAGGAAGAATAATAAACGAACTTTAAAAGCGCGACTTCCCTTCATTACTCGTAACAGATACAATGCGATTAACAGTTCAACTATCGACCAGTCGAAATTACTGCTTCGACCATATTCTAATAATGACTTTCCTGTCGTGAAACATTTTATTTCCTGAATTGTTCTGAAGCACTCATCGAGATAGATAAATAATTATTTGTATATTCAAAATATAATTTATTTAATTAATATAATTTGTATATTCAAACATACTGACTTATATCGAAAATGATATTCGAGAAAATACACAACGTATGTTAAGAACAATTTTAACAGTTATGAACCATTATATGTTTCGGCTATGAGGCAAAATTGTTTAATTACCAAAGAATGGAAACAATTTTTACTGACGTAGAGCTCTGGAATGCTCGTCTAACGTACGGCGCAAAAAGACACGCGATTGACTGCGACTCATCTGAATGACGAAGTTAATGTTTTACGGCAGATCGATGGAGAACAATCGATAGCGGCCAGACAGGCTGAGGCAAGAAGAAGGTACCTGGCGAGAAAACGAGCGCAAGCTCAGGCTGCCAGATCTTTAGTTGCCAGACTCGGATCCCCACCTCCGCTTCCTGGCCGGAAGCACGAACCGGTTCAAACCGAACTTTTCCTCGAAGAGGTAACTTCGAAACATTGAAACGAATACCAAAAGACAACAGAAATTTACATTTGTATGTCTCTTATTCCAACCATGTGTTTATTATTTAGTTTAAATTTAAAAAGCCCTTGTTGCGGTTGAGAATTTCCGATATATATTTGAATTTACTCTACATGTTTCAACACCTTACGGTGTCCTCATCAGGAGTCTACAAAAATATATTTTTTATATATTATAAAGACGACAGAAATTGACATTAACACAAAAACAAGCACACAGTAATAATTTGTAAAACAAAAGCAAATTATTATATAAAGTTTTATAACATTGGTCCTGAGTTACGTAAAAAATATGGGAAACCATACTAAAACAGAAGAATGTTTAATACAGAAAAAGCGGCCAAAATCGTGAAACGCGTACTGATTTAAGAATTTGACGCTGTTTCAGCTGTTTGATAAACCTGATGAATTTGAGGTTGGTACGCAAACCGACTACTTCCTGGACAGGCCAGCCACTCCAAAATACTGCCCCGTCAAAACCGGTCAAGATGCCTGCACTCAAATTCAACCCGGTGACGTAAGTTTACATTCGTATTCGTCGGTCAAATCCTGCTTGTCTCAAAATTGGAAAAATTCGAGAGTTGAAAATATCGTCGCAGCTCTTCGACTTCGATCAAGAAATTCAGCCGATTCTCGAAACTCTGGTTGGAAAGACAATCGAGCAAGCTCTGATCGAGGTGCTGGAGGAAGAAGAATTGGCTGCGCTACGGGAACAGCAGAGAAGATTTTTGGAACTGCGAGCTGCTGAGAAAGCGGAAGCTAAACGATTGGAGGAACAGGAAAGAAGATACAGGGAAGAGAAGGTACGAATTCGAGCAGAAACTAAAACAATACTACGAACACCGCCACCACCTTACCCAAAATTGTATCCGTTTAAAATATCGAAACAAAAATATTATATTTACAACAGTAATGCGTACAATTTTAATTGATTACTCTTAAAAGAAGCAAACTACTGATTTCAAATTTGAACCAAAAATCAGAAAATGTATTAGTATCTAAATCAGTCACGATAGGGATTAATGTGATTTGAAGAAGAGAAGACGTTCGATTTATTACATCATGTAACTTTGCTTGACAGGACCGACGATTGAAACAGCACGAGCAGGCAATGAAAGCTCAACGGGAAACCGAAGAAAGAGTGGCAGCCGCCGTCCTTTTAACTGGCTACATCGCGGAATTATTGCCAGCCGTCCTGGAGGGACTGAAAATGTCCGGATTTTTATTGGACGAGATCAAGGCCGGTTCGTGAGCACGCAAGAAAACCTGCTACTTTTTGTGAATTAGTTAATGCGAAAGGTTTTCATTCACATCTTCTTTCGTTTGTCGTTACGTTCTCTAGTCTACGACGACTATCCTCGTTCGGATGTCGGAATTAATTTGAATTTATCGGTCAGATGTCGAGGAGGGCTTCATGCCGTGGCTGATGAAGGAGGTTAAGAAGGAAATGGGCAATATGATAGAAAGCAAAGAACTGCTCATGGGTACGTACATCTCTGAACATTACCTATTTCTCGCGAGAGAACGAATTACTTTATAGGTATAGAAAAGTAGATTATAATTTCTATGCTAATTTAATGGTGAGATTAAACTGATCAAATCTGTATAGTTTAAATAATCTAGAATTTTTTTACTTATAAGTTTAAGTACCTTAATACCAATCCGATTATACTTCATCTACTTTCCGTCATTTTTTCAATATATTTCCGAACATTCGATAATTGAATCGAATATTAAAATATTCTAATTTTGCCACTAAGCTTACGAGATATTTATCACTGAAGAAAATATTATTTCCTTGTAATTTTCACATGTCAAGTTCAATGCAACACAAACTAAATTATGCGTACCCTTTCCTTCCATCGCACAATTATGAAACCCACCCCCAGATCGTAATTTCATTACCCGCTTATCTCCAAACTGAAAATTCGACGATTCCGCCTATCTTTTGCCCTCGAAAAGACAATTACGCATTACGCCCTCAGACATTGATTCCAAGGGTCATTATGATATCGATGACACCATACGGCGCGGAACAAGTAAATTTGGCATTCGACAATGGTCCCTCCCGCGACTAATGACACTTGATGCACGGAAGCCTTGGAGCAGTTTAGGGCGAAAGTGGCGTTCCTCTTTGCGCAGGTCACCGCCGCTGCGCGGAATAATGCTAGGTGGGCTTAAGCCGAGAGAAGAAGTCATAAGCTTCAGGTACGGCCATTGACCAGGCGACGTCTGGTGCCACAATGTCGCGACATGGCCGAAATCCTTCGCTCGTTCACCCTCCGCGGTCACCCTACGACCATAAATAATCTGCCATGATCGCGGACGCGGACGTCACGTGCGATCATTGTCATTTCCGATTCCGTCAAACGTTGCCTTCTGCGAAATCTGATTCGCTCCTTCGTTGCATAAAACTTGATGTTCTGATCAGTATCTTTTTACTAGAGTTCTTAATAATTTTGGGTTGTCATTGGATTTCAGAATACCTAATATTATTGGCAACTTTAGAATGTGGAATATTTTAGTTGCAGATAAGACGTAAGAGTTGCTGAGGTGTGTCATATCATTACAGAATGACGGACTTTCATTTTTTTAATGGATTGGTTTAAGGTAGTCACGTAATTCATCATCGTGAGGAATAGTAATGTTAGTGATTATATTGTAAGCGAAATGTATTTAGAACCTTTCTTATATAATATCTATGATACTCCTGTTATTAATCGTATATTCATAATTGTGTGTCTGGTTAAGGAATGATACTGTACCCTAACAACAAATTAGATAATAGATCGTACGACGGTATCCCATAAGATAAAACAAAAGTTCTTGTACATGACTCTCGTAAGGCTGAAATAAATATTAGTTGCAACTTTATGTTGACCGGGGCGTTTCGTAACTTTTTTCAGAGATTATCAAGGAGATCTTGGAGAATCGTGCCGAAACTTATAGAAGGCTGGGCGAAGAGTATGACGCCTCGAAGGAATCGACTGACGCCCACGAAGAAGGCGGCTGCCCAGACGCCGACTTTGTTAATTACGAGCCGCAAGTGATAAAGAATCCTGAGGACATTTAGCGAGGTAATTTGCCAATAGAGTTTCCCTATATCGACCGCGATTAGATGCATTAGAATTCGTTGTCGTTACGTGCACGCGACCGGTCGTTTCACGCGGACGATGCAATTTTTATCGATCTATTGACTAAATCTTGATTATTTGTCATTTGGCTGTTCTGCTGATAAATGTCTGCACAGAAAATTATCTGCAATTTATCAAAGCATGGATGCCTATAAAAAGTATACGCTATACGTATCCTAGCTCCGATAGATAAGCGAGAAAAATTTTAAATAACGCTCTAAATGGCTAAAGAATGAGTATTGCGGAATTTCGGAGGTTGAGGTGAGCAGCAAAATAATATATAGACCCTATATGCGTGGTACCGTGGTTGCGTGTTGACTGACTACTGGTCGCGACTTGTCTTTGGCGCTCTACCGTGCTCACTCAAGCGTGCCTTTTTCTCAATTTCTGTGCTGAGACGGGAATCGAACCCTGGTCCGCTGTCTTATGAGCCAAGTACTCTACTAACTAACCCACTCACACACCTTGCGAGTTCTAGAGTCGTACTAGAGTGTACGAGATTCAAGAAAATATAATACAAAAAGGACGGAAGAAGCAAACTTAAAATTAGCCACCCTTCGAACAAAAAATGTCGTCGGTCACTTCTGACTGACGAGAGCGCGTCGCGTGGGCGTCCTCCGGTTGCGACCGACGCGGCGTCCGACGCGCTAAGCAGTGTACACAGCTGCGCTGCAAATCCATCTCCTACCCTCGCGCCCCATGACAGGTCGCGTTTACAATCCCCATGGCAAACATCAGTCCACCATGTCAGCCCAGGAAAAAGACCATCGGTAATTAATTATCGATCCGAAGTCAGCGTTGACAATGCGCGCGCTTGCTTCCTCGCAAAATTGAATCCCGTACAAAAACCTTACGGACCACCGATCGTGAATCGAAGTCAAAACATGTCAATTAACAAAATTTCTCTGTTACAGACACAACTCGGACGGGAGAGAGAAGAAAGTTCAACATCGTAAGAGTGAACATTCAAGAAAGATGAGGAGAAAGATGAATTAAAGAGAATATCGAAGGAAATAAATTGGAAAATTTCTTCCGACACGCGTCTATTTTGCTTAAACCCCCCCACCCTCTTGCTTGACTTTGCCCGGAACCGGAGAGATTACGTAAGCACGCCGAAGGTTCTGGATGTATTAGTGGAAGATAAGTAAATCGACTTGTGCCTAATGACGGGTGAACTTATTTCGGCCGGATTATCTCTTAACGAGGAAGAGACGCGCCTGCGCAGCTGAAGAGACAGAATTCCGTATTTCGACGAGGCCTAAGACCGGATGCGGATCGGACCCACCCGATTCGAATGTTGTGCCTGGGATTAGTGGGATTAGGCTGGCTCGATCTGAGATCGACTAGTCGACTCGCGGGTAACAAATTGCGCGATGACGTTCACCTTTTAGGAGGAGGCTGTACTTTTTTAGTTTTAGCTTCGCGGAGAATCGACGTACGTTGATTTTTAAGGCAATTTTCGAAAACTTTAATGTTGATCTGCGGTTAATAAAGAATCTGATTTGTAAGTGGCTTGGATTTTTGTACAAAATATCTATGAGATTATCTTTCACCAGACGCTGTTTTCATTATATAATTATTATAATGATAATATAATGATAATGGTAATCATTTCATTATATGATTAATAAAGAATTTTTATGCGTATTATACTGATTAGACTTAGAAACCCTATTTGAAACTAAAGAAATAATTTTTTAAACTAATAAAAGCAATATATCTATGATTCACTAAAAATCGAAAAATCTTAAATACAAAATAAATAATTGACACACGCACACAAACAAAAATTTTACAATCCGAGTCTTAACATTATTCACATTCAGAATTCCAGCATTCGAACAAATCTAGAAAGACTAACCTCAAGATGGAGATCTTGGCAGAAATTTCGCGCAGGGTTCGAGAAGTTGACCCCAAAATTACATGCTCGCCCCCCGGACGCCATTAATGCGAATAAATTATCGGATTAGCGTAGTATTATATTACCGAGTACCGGTGCAGTCGACGTCAGCGCAGACTTTTGGCGACCGCTTAACGGGTTCTTGCCAGGAAGAGACCGGAGCGCAGTCGACAACTTGGCGTCAGACTGACGCCCTCAAGGACCTGTACGACTCCCGCCATTGTCTATGATCACTTGACCATATCCAACCGTCAGCCACACCACCATTACCTGCAACCCACCGATTTTTTCGCCCCGGCTAACGGTAACAAAGCTTCGGACGATTCGCGGACGCTGCCAAACTTTGGGGGGGAGGGGGGCAATACGTATCCTGTCATGCGTAAAAATTGACATATAATGGAAGAAAATTTTGGTCGAACTTGCAGCCCCTAAGTGATAGATGGCAGAAGAAGCGATTGGTTGGAGAAATCGGTACGGTTAGTAAGATTCTGAACTTTGGGTTGATGAAGTATAAATTGTTAAAATTTTATGTTGGTGTTAGTCTGGTTTTGTAAGAAGAGAACAAATTGACCGGGAGAAAAATTATGGAATTAATAAATTTGTTAATTGTAAATTATGTATCGACAATGATTTGTAAGATAATTCAAGGTAATTATGAATTGTAAGATAATAATCAATAATCAATCAATAATAAATGGCGAAATGAAACACAGTTATATGTTACTGATGTTATCCAGTTATATGCTAACTAAACAATGACTGACTTTAACCCATTAGCTGCCACGATCTCCATTTGGGGATTTTGAAATTTATATAATTATACTGTTACACAACCTTTTGTGCATATATATAACTTACCCAGCCAAAAATTCCGAAAAAAAAATTTGGCACTTTTAAAGGCTAATCAACAATCAGTCAACAAACGACCATATACAACACTATCAACCCCAAATTCTCACTCTCCCTAACAATACCCAACCCCCGAAATAAACTCATCCGAAAACCGTATTCCACCTCACCCAAAAATGTCGCACTCGCGAATACGCGTCCCGAAATCCACCTCCTCCCAATTTCGGTCCAACGTCAGTAAAGCGCGAGAGTAAAAAAAACCTGTCCGATCCAATCAGGATTAGATCAATCATAATAGGATGAGGTTTCACGGCGAATTGAGGTCGGCACAGTTTTAAAAAGCCACCCACCCTCTTTAGCGCCCCCACACCCCCTGTCCGACGATACAGGGCTGTTTCGCAAGGGTAGGAGGAGGGGGGTGGTTTCTAGTGGGCAAGGTGAGGGGAACATATTGTATTGGATTAAATTAAGCAGAGGGTCCGACTCTCGTGCCGCTCGCATTATACGCGCAGAACTTGTGTGCCAAGTGAGTCGTGTTTTAAGGAGGGGTGGGGGGTTGCAGAGAGGGTTGGAGGGGGTGGCTTCGCCGGCGTCGGTCCCCCATGGGGGGCCTAATATTATTTCGTCATGTGACCCGTGTCACCTGCACGGCCACGTGATTTTCTCCTTTCCAGCGCCAAATACGCGCGCGTACTTAAGAATCTGCGCAGGCGGAGGGGAGGGGGGCAAAAAAGTGGGGAGTGTCTTCCTGAAAAAACGCGGGGAGCGTATTTTTGTAGTTAAATGGTAGGCTAGGACAGAGTGCTCTGCGTGTCGGGTTTATAGAGTCTGTTTAACTTATAATTATCGTCACGTCAGGCTTTTGTAGGAAATAATATATTTAGATACGTATGTATGTGTGTGATGCATGCTTTCAAGTAATACACATACAGTGTACCGTTAATAAAATCTCAATCATCGATTCCTCTAAATTTTGTTCTGAAATATAATTTAATTTAATTTTCTTAATACATATAACGTAGACTTTGCACGTATCAGACTCTCCATAAAATAGTACATATAATTTACTGGGTGAGAAACGAGTGTGCTACCAATTGACCGAGCACGTGCGCCGATTTAATGAAGCGGTCGTTTAACGAAAATCGAGATGCGCCATAGCGGCGTGTTTGCGGCCACTCGAGGAGTGGATTGACTCTTAAAATCAAGTAAACAGTTGCTAATGGTTAAATATGGCACCGAATGCGGGGTGCATGCACGAGGCCATGAACGAATGCCAGGCCCATGGGGTATATGGTCACGTGTCGTGTTACATGGCACTCGTTTCTCTCGGGCACGAGCAATATGTCGACGGCACGTGACCCAAGGAACCCGATTTCGACTTCCGGAAACAAGTATCGCAGATTAAATCTCCCATACCTACGCTCTTTGGCTATTCTTATATTTTTTTAGATTAGGGTACGAGCTCGACAAAATTACTAGTTGAACGTAATAATTACATAATTTCTATTTTTTGAAATTGTTAACTCGATTTTCGGATGCAGATACTGTGTAATGATATTTACGATAGATGCTCAGTTTGATTTTATATTTATTATACATATTTTATATATAATATATATTATGTTATTATTGTAATATTATGGCTGTAAAGGCTGATGTTAATAAATTGTCAAAAATTCCAGTTAATTAGCAATGTGACGTTTTAGTTATGATGAGTTTCTTACGTATAAAATCTATATAATATATAATATATATTATATATACCATTAAGAACTTTGTATAGTACATGTTTACTAATTGTTTATTTTCTTCCGCCCTATGCGAAAACAACAAAAAGCCATTCCCTCGTTGCTCGTTAAGCGGAATGAGTCGTGCGATCCGGCCGATGATTCAAATATTAATAATACATAAGCCAGTGTCTCGTTGCGGAGGGACATTAGCGGCAGACTTTTGACACTTGCAGAACCGAGACGAATCACCTTTATGGCCACCTCCCCGGGATCATAATTCAGGCTTCGCCCGCAGCATCCAGCTTTCATGGCCCGACGCTTCACGCAATTCTCGGCCGAATCGCAAAAAGGGGCAGCCGAACAATAAGATTTGTTCCGTTAGCGAGTGTCGAAGGGACGCGGGCAAAATGTTCACCTTCGACCGCTCTACCTTACAGAATTGAGAATCGAGAGAGCTGCGGATCCGAAGCCTAATCCATGCAAGAGTACTGCCAGTAACGATGGAATAATGTGGAAGGTGCTCGAAGGAATTATGGATACTCGAGACTGATACTTGGGAATTAATGGAAAGCGTTTAATGATACTATATTTTCTGACGTGACAGAGTAAGGATATTTTTCGAGTGAAAAATTAGGGGATGATATAATTTTCGAATATCTTTTTCTGGGAAAATTATTTGAACGGAAAAAAAATCGATTACACATACGCAAAGAATTGTTTTTTACACAAGGAATAAAAATGAAATGAAATTGATTTGAAGAATAAACGAATTCCAATCATTAGAAAACCATAAGAAAATTGTAACCATTCACAAATGCTATGAAACGACTCTGTAAAAACTGAATACCAATTTTCAGCTTTAAATCCACTCGCGCTAGAATATGAACAAATTTTTGCACCGTACCACAACATCCCCTTAAAAAACAAAATTTCGCTTGACTCAACTTCCGTATCGCCGACAATTGAGACGCACTCGGTGCTTCGGCAAAAATACTCGCGTTACGAGGAATTGCGAGGGGGGCGCAAGCTACGAGAGGCAGCCCCTGCTGGGGGGATGTTCTACTCGTGGCTTATTTTGAGCATCGGCCGGGCTCCCTTCGCTGGCCAGCGATAATACGTAGATGATAATCGCGATATTAATATCGCATTGGGAAGCGCACACATGCGTGCAAGAGCCTATTGGTCACGGCGGAACACTTGCTCCGTGCCCGACTCGCGGTTCCATCAATGCAACCCTGATTTTAGAAGGCTGGGGTACGGAGGGTGGGTCGCCTCGGACCCCACCCAAGGCCGTCGCGAGAGACCATGCGGGCGAGCGGAGAAAATTTATCCAGACATTTGTTCTACCGGTTACCTGCAAAATCTACCACTTCGCAACGTTCGCTTTACCTAATCGCAAGATTAGATTTGTCACGGAGAGAGTATTAGATAGTTTGGTTTGATAGTTGAAACGTTCGTAGCTTGTTGGAATTAAGTCGAAATAGAGAAGTTTGTTAATATATATGTAGATAGCATGCTTTACTTATTATATTTATGTGCCTTTAGGATTAGGGAGAAACTGTGAATTAACTGTAAATTCGCGGAAGTTTGATAGAACTATATAGTATATATTGTATTCCATTTTCATTGAATTTGAAAGCATATTTTAATATCTATCGTCTTTCCAGTCATTAAAATCTCCAACCCGATACTTTCACCCCCGTCAACCTCCCGTAATCTCCCGTAATGTGCCAATTAACAATTCAGTACATACATTCTGCAAAACAATTTCTTTCCCCTCCGCCGTCATTAAAATCTTTAACCTGAACATCGCCCACTTTCAATTTTCAATCAGCCTTCCCCACATTCAACCCCATTGGCAACTCAGTGCATCCTATCATTAAAATCTTCAACTTTCAACTTCTCCACCGACCTTCCACCTCCTTCACCGCATCCAGCCTCAGCTTTTCCATCTCTCAATCCAGCGTCCAGGTGTCCATTGGCAGTCCAGCTCGTACAAGTTTTCGGGGCGTGCGAGGGGGTGGCTTCTGTTTACCACCGACGAAGCGTGCAAAGAGGGGATCGTCAGCACTTGCCACAGCTTTCCTCTCCCTCTCTCTCTTTCCCTCTCTCTTTCTCTCTCTCTCTTTAGTCGAAGTAGTGGGGTTGGGATAGAATGGCGAGACACTCGTCCTCTCCGGTTTCGGGGGTGCGCAGCGAGAGGGGTTGCTACGGGGGATGGTGCGGCTTGTGAACACTCGTGTCATTCCCTGCTCGGGTACCATACACGCCGACGATGAATCACGTCACCCATGAAAGATGCCCACCACCGAGGAACCATTCCCTCCTCCTGGTCTGTCTTCAGGGTGGCGAGCCCGAGTGGCCGAGACGCAATCAAAAATGGCGGATCCGCTCATGGCGCAATGTGCGGATTTCTACACGATTTTATTCTCGGCAATGTTTCAATATATAAATTATTAATTTATTGTTACTGTTGAATTTATTTATTATGTACGATTATTAAATTTCATTTTAAGTTTCATTTTAAGTTTCATTATACAAATTATTAATTTATTGTTACTGTTGAATTTATTTATTATGCAGGATTTTTGAAGGTTTGTTGTTCAGATAGAGGGTGGCGTATTTCTTTTACAAATATATTTGACGATTCTTCGTAGCAATAATTTATATCAAACCTTGGAATAATTTTTCATTCTACTCTATGTACTCTGTGATATCAAGAAATATTAGATTTATAATCTGTACTGTGCATAATTGCACGTCATGGGTTATGTGACAGCCACCATGAAACGTACCAAAAAAGCAATTTTTACGTTACATCTACACTGAGCGTCACTTTCTCAAAAACTTCCCTGTTTCTCACTAACCACGAGCAACGATAAAATCCGCAGTTAAGACAAAGACTACACCTTCATTAGAGAAAGTTACCTTAAAAACGTCACCACCAAATGACAGTCAGATAATCTGCCCCCAAGTGACTGACGGACCTACTCGAGAACTCTGATTAGCCAGTATACCGAACGTTGAACTTACATAGAAAACTTTCTTCAGAGCGTTCGATTTTCGAAATAGCTGTGAGAATATCTCATTAGCCGGAAAGGGCGGCCGTTCCACGGAAGGAGATTGCCGCCAATAATACTAAAATTCTTCTAACCAGAACTCGATAAGGATCGCGGAATTAACTCGGACGGCAAGTAAGTGCCCGAAAGACGCTCGGTACTAGCAATTAGCTGGAAATACCTGCACCTGCATAATTTTCGGACATTACACCCCCTCGACGCGAAACGCCTCATTAGGCACGTACGACTTTTTGGAAAAGTGCAAGCATAACGGTCGCCGTCGGCCGTAACTCACAAAAACCTTCCGAACGTTGCTGCGATCAAGCAACGTATTCCAATGTTGCTACGGTGAAGTAAAAAAACAGAAGATGTAATATACTATGAATAGTTTCATATGAAAGATCGATGTACTAGGATTAATTCGTCTGCGATCTAATTGAAATTAATTTAAAACATTGCGAAATATTTGTACATTACCGGAGCCAAAAAGTATAATGGGTAATTTAAAATAATTAATCAGCAAAATCAATATATTTAAACTATTACCGAGAACACACAAAAATCCCAACAACTATCTCATAAGATAATCTCATAAATAACCATTACACAAAGAACAAAAAGCCCAGCTAAACCTTCACGAATCTCCATTGTTAAATAAAATTCAAATTCTTGCAAATTACCGCATAGAAACCGTACACAACGAACGAAAAACGTCCAGCTAAATCTTTATCAATCTCCGAATTAATAAATAAAATCCAAATTCTTGCAAATCGTATAGAAATAGCTACCCGAAACCGAATAAAACATATGAGATAATCACGCGCGCACAGCCAGAATGGATAGGATAAAAACGATGCCGGCAGATCGCGTATCTAGATCGCCGGACGATTAGGCAAATCCCGAAGTATATCTCGCCAGGATGATCTCGGGCGAGGAGCGCGAGAAGAATGAGGCACTTAATTTCCTAATCAAGCGTTGATTCAGATGCACCTTTCGTCGGATGCAGCCCCCTGGTCCTCAATGGCAGCTGAGGCAAACAATGTCCTTTCACATGAGGCTTTTATGGCCCCATCAAACACAAGCTAGGATCCTGGTGACGTTCCGCTCCTACCACTCGCGCCCCGTTCCTTGATCGGGATCGCTGCCCGATCGGTTTGCCCAAACGATCGTCCAAAATCCGATATTCGCCAGGCAAAAAAGTATCGACGCATTGATAGCGAACAAAAAACGATGCGGGAGAAAGTTGAAGCGATTAATGATCGAGGAACTGTCGGAACTGGTCAAGGATTTTGCGGTGAGATCATGTGATCTGTTCTCGACTGAATGCAGATTGTGGGTAATTTGATTAAGTCGGTTACTTATATATAAATATGATTTTAATGTATTTTATAAGTGGGCATTAGTTGAAAGTGCAATGTAGAATGTCGGAACGACAAGTATTTGAGCTGATTGTTACTTTGCAAAAATTTAAATATATAATTATAGCCGAGTACACATTTATTATAGTATACACATTAATTCTTGGTAACTGTAACTATGGTAAAGCAAAACTTAGTGTGTACCCCACTATTAAATATGCAAGAAATAAAATGTAGCATTGTTCCAAATCTATCAATTCTCTCCCAATCCAAAAAAATGCTTCGAATTATCTTCAAAACATATACAAATATATATATATCGCAAAACAACCATACATGTCTCATACAAAACCTGAAGAAAATCACGACATACTTTGTTATGAAATAAGTCTGAAACCGAGCCGTAAAACGTAGCAAACCTTCCGCCAATTCTCTCTGGCACCGCGAGGACAACGCAAAACCCTTCGGATAACCTTCAACACATATACGAAAAAAAATATATATATCTCAAATCTACCATAGATATACCAACCACTCGATACAGGGTGGCACCTGAAAATCTTCAGAAAATCACGACATACTTTATTACGAAATAAATCTGAAACCAAGCTGTAAAACCTAGCAAACCTTCCGCAAATTCTCTCTCCGCACCGTGAAGACAATGCAAAAACCCTTCGGATCACCAGCGACACGGTTCAGATCTCGCGAAGAATCAACCCTCAATCGAACCCCGAGCCTGCGCCTCGCCTACCTGATTCCGCAAGGAACCGATCTCCGGTACCTCCAGCAAGTCGAAATCATCGATGCGCGACCGGTCGCAATTCGACTTATCCACGCTCAGCTGCATACGGAAAATGATGGGCCAATGACGACCCAATGACGGCCAATGACAGAAGAATGGCCCGTTGAATGGCCGGACAGTGAAAAAGGAATCGTCTCAGACAAGCTGACGCCAAAACTCGCCGCCAAATGTCTGGCCACTCTCATTCTTTCCGCCCCGTCAGCCCTTTGCCACCCTAGACGCCACCCCGTTTGTGACCCACTCTCAACCCACCACCCCCAAGGCCCACCCAAGGCCACCCCTGCTTGGCTGGCTCACCCGTGTACCTGCCGACGCGTGCAATTAGCGAGGCTTTTCGACAAATTTTGCAGAATCCCATTGTCCACCCGCTTCATGGTCCGGCGCGCTCGCGAATTTCTACTTGTGAGACCGAGTGCGAGGTCCTGCGGGAGTCCTGCGGGACTCCTGCGACAGTCCTCGGCACCGCGCTGCCATGGGCTGTAAAACAGCTCACGCGCGTCAGTTTCCGCGCGAGCGATTTTTAGACGACCGATTCGAGGAAATCCTCGTCGGCCGTAAGGGTGCATCGGGGTGGCCTGCGGGGGGTGAAATTTTTGGTTGCTTGCTACGATATCCTTCGCGATGGTTTTCCATGATTTTTGGAAGCCACGTGCGATGTGATACGGATGTCGATAGATCTTTTTGAGTAATGTTATTTTTTTTATAAATATATTAGAATTGTAATAAAGTCATTTACTGCTGGTACAAATTTGTTTTTAACATTAAGAAAATAAAATATTAATCGTAAGAAAGCTGTAAATAATTGTTATTTGGGATTGAATATAGTTCCGTATCAATACGATTTTTATTATACAGTGAATTGTGTGGCCAATTATTAAATTCGTAATTATTACTTTACTTGAGAGAAACATCGTACAAGCAAAAATGAAAATTGCAAAATTGTATCAATCTTTAAGTAATCAGTACATCTTATCATTATCTTGCCCACCTTCCATTTGAATTAATGTTACTCTCCTTATATGGAACGATAGAAAAAAATATATTTCAATGTTCATTTAAATTTTTCACGCAATTTTAAGAAGTGGCTTAACATTTAATGGTAAGTTGAGTTACTAATTGGAGAAGAATTCCCAAGAATGCGGAAACCAGTCGCCACCGGGGACATAATTAAATACCGACGATAGTCTCGATAATTTTCTATTGTTACGTAGACTGGAAGTGCCGCGTCCGAAATTTTCGGTTACTCTTCTACCGATGATCAACACCGTGACGAAAACAGTGGCCGACGCGTTCCGCTTCACTGATTTTCCATATGAAATTTAATTGTTACTTGCGGTTACGTATGCGCGGCAAATCCACCAATAAAATTTCAATTTAACGCACCGTCGGTATTAAGTTTCAAGCATAGTATATTACTATCACTTCCACAATGTTAATACAATTTCAATGTTTATTTCTTGCAACAATGCAATTTTTGACAGGCTTTACTTTAAAGTTCAAATAGTGATCTAGACAATGCTAAGTTTAAGAAATTAAACCAATTACAGTATTTATCTGACTGAACGTGTTAAATACAATAAATACCAATAATTTCAGATTTTGAAACTTTAATGCAAAAGTGACAGTCCTTCCCAATTTAGTAACATCGAGTACAATGTCGCTGTCTATTCTATCCTAACTGAATCAACTTCATACTATACCACGTCTTGACACAAGCCAATCAGCGACCACGCCACTACCACCCTGTCAATCTTCGAAAAGGCAACGTATAAATAAGCCAGATCAATTTGGCAAACATAAATAAAATGTCGGATTGAAAATCGGTACCGGCCAAAAATTGTCCAATCAATCTCCCATCAGTGCGAGTCCAGCTCGACCGACTATTTATAATTATTCGGCTATTGAAAATCGGTAACGCCGAAAAACTGATCGAATCTTCCACATCTCAACGGGCCGAATTAATACCCCCCCTCGTCGTTCCCCAGATGCACCTTGCGGTAACACGCGCCCGGTCCCGCAAAACTCACCCCCTCGCACATCCCCACCACGCGGCGCCACCCTTTCCGCCGCAGGAGCCGATCAACCCCGGTGGCTCTTTAAATACAATTACACGTACACTGCCCCTGTAGAGGGGATCCGGTGACCAACCCCGCCTCGAACGCACTCCGTGCACACCCCCAGGGAATATATTTAAGCCACGTGCTGCACACGGCCTACAGTCAGTTGACACCTTGGCCTCGCGGTATGATCATCGTCCCGCAAAAAGAATTCGAGACCTATCACGATCCCAGTGCGAGCATCCCTTAATCAGTTATCAGTCTCCTGAATAACATCCATCCGAATATCGACCTTTTATATATACATATATATAAATAAGAATAGTATCAGTCGAGTCTAGTGGATCTTTGACGAGTCAAAGATTGAAGTTCGAGTGAGGATTGATTTGGAATGAACATTGAGGCGGCGGCGTGAAGTTGACAGTGAAGAATCTGAGAGTTGGAAGAAAGATTGTCTGGATGGAGCCGACGGCTGCCGTGATGTACCCTATCGTGCCTGACAACGCGCTGATGATGAGCATCGAGGCGCTGGAGAGGACCTCCCTGTCGCAGGGAAGGATTGGCAGGGCGACTGTCAGGGCCGCTGGCATCCTGGGGAGAGACTCTTCCACGGAGATCATCGATGTCAATAGATTGTCGCAGAGGAGTACGTCGGTCATACAATATGTAAGTACAGTTCTGTTGTTGAATCTAAGTCGGTCGCTAGTTTGTTCAAGTCGAGTGTATAGGAAATCGTTTGAATATTACAGTAGCAAAGCTGTCAATGTCACCAGTATTTAAATATTCGATATTTGAGAGCATCGCAGTATTAACATTTTAACGTATAATCCAAAAATATTATATATATAATATAAATAGTATATTCCAGAAATTGTTTCATCCCGGTAGTATATTTTCTTTTTCTCTCAAGTTTACAGTGACCCAATTAGCCAAAAAGGCATGATTGTACATTTCACTGATGATCACTAAACCCCTTATATTAACGTTTTAACGTTTGTCTTAAGATTTTAATATTTTTAATTTTCATTTTTGTCAATATTTGAGTAACGGAATATCGAAGCATTGCTTTGTCAGTATTCGAATATTTGAGTAATTAACCTTAGAACAGAAACCGCAAGGCGGAACACGTGTTTCTTTATTAATGTTACGTCATGCGGAACGATTTGAACACCGTAGTCCGTACGAGCTAGTTCGGCGTCTTTTGTCAGGTCAACGTTCAATTAACGGCAACTAATTATGACAAAGGCGTCTATAAAGCATTCTCGAACAATAATAGAATGACACAAAGGGATTCAGGAAACTCGGGATTAATTAGCCATTGTATTCCGAAAATCGTTTCGCGAAGTTTTCCGTAACGTAAAAATCTTACGCATGACTGATTTCATTCAGGTCGAAGTCGCTGATGCAGAAGGGCGACTCTACTGTGTCGACGGCCTGGTCAGTACGTCATGTTGGGTCAAAATCGTCACGCTGGCAAAGGATTGCCAGAGCTGTAATGTCCTCTTAATGACCACCGAGAAAGGCGTCATTTTGAAGACCATCAGAAGCATTACACCTGGCGAACCATTGCTTATGTGGTTCACCGAAAATATTCTGGCCATGCTGAACATGCCATTCCTGACACCGTCCAACATTCAAGGTATGAATTCTCATAATATCTGAACTCAACATTTATTCACCATCTACTTGAAATTCCAATTACTTTCAATTTATCAAAACATAAAAAAGTCATTATTAAAAAGATTTATTTTAAGACAATAGAGTCAGCACGAAAATGTTTACTTTAACAAAGTTTTGAATTTCAACAAATTCTGTAGAACAGAGAATTAACTTCTGCCTTTCCCTAATTTCAGGTCAGAACCGATACATCTGCCACATGTGCAACAACCTATTCGAGTATCCGAACCCTCTGAAAATCCACTTGGCCTTGAAATGCAACCGACTGGACAGCAATCATCTCTGGACAGTCCTAGCAAAGGAATTCGCCACCTCCCCAAGAACCACTCTCCCCCTGAGTCTGTTCCCTCGGACAACGTTCAGATTCGAGCTGAGCAGTTCTCCCCAGACATCACCAACCCGGATATCACCTATCCTAGTCGAGACGATGGATTCAAGCGCATCCTTAACGAACCATTCGCCAACTTCCTCGAATCAACCTTCTCCATCGTCATCGTCCAATCAACCTTCGCCAAATTCTTCGTCCACTCAAATCTCGCCGACCTCCTCGACGCAAGTGTCGCCTGTCAGGAAGGACCTTGGCCAACGACACTCGGCCTTCAAGCCGTACATGAATCAAACCAACGTCTTCTCGAACCTGTGCCCCACTCAGAGAGAAGAAACCGTTCTGACGAGCTACGTTCAACCGCCGCCAGCTCCTCTGAGAACGGACGTTCACGCGGCACAAATGGAAACCATCGTCAGTAATTTGGGAAAGTCGAAGCAGGGACATCTCTGCATTTACTGCGGCAAGGTCTATTCGAGGAAGTACGGGCTTAAGATACACATAAGGTGAGTTCTGTATTCTTTGTAAATCAGCTTCAAGCCAGGAAACGAAAAATGAATAGTTACTCTTATTCAACTTAATCGTCGGAATTAAAATTTGATATATTGCCAGGAGTACATTCTTACTTAGTAATATATAAACTTTAATAGTAGAGATTAAATTACTACGTGTAATATGTACTTTGAATTTGAACCGATTACGATGCACCCTGAAAATTGAGAAGAAATGTATAATTGAAAAAAGTACTAATAAGAAATTGTTTTTTGATTTCAGAACACACACAGGTTACAAGCCACTAAAGTGCAAGTACTGCCTGAGACCATTCGGCGACCCTTCAAACCTGAACAAGCACGTTCGACTACACGCCGACGGTGAAACGCCATACAGATGCGAACTTTGCGGAAAAGTTCTCGTTCGAAGGAGAGATTTGGAAAGGCATATCAGGTCGAGACACCAAGAGAACGTGGACAACGCATCTGACACATCTTCCGACGGATTGGAAGTCTAACATCGAACCCCATTAACAGAAGCACCCTCCACCAATAAACATTCTAAAAAGTGGGAAAAAAGTTGGTAGATAAAGTATGGAACAGAAGGGAGTAGTGATACAGAAGAAATTGACAAAAGAGTTCGCATCGCGATTTCTCTGACGTTTAAGATCTCAGTAATTCGTTTCGCGCTTGCCAAAATTGTGCGCGGAACTGTTGTAAATAATTAGTTAAACAGTAAGCTTTCGTACGGAAGTATGATAAGAGAGGAACGAATTGCGAGCGCGTTTTGCAGTTGAGCTGCAATCGCGCTGGCCACCGAATATTCAATTGTTTTAGAATCTCATCTATTTTTTAAGACTAGGGTTAAGGCAATTGTTATCTTAGTACGTAATCGCGGCATCGAATAAAATTGTTATACGATATATCCGAATTTTCTTTTATTCATACCCCAATATCCCAGTCAAATTTGATAACCTGACATTTTTGTATATTAATTGCTACTACTTGTTTACTTATATCCGATACGAAGGGACACGGCAAACGGTTAGCAGAACATGTCGAAACAGGTTCCATCACAACACAATTATACTTCGGAAATGTCACATTACTCAAAGTAATGCATGGAAAGTAAATACAATTCTAGTATACGCACGGAGCAGTATAAAATGCTACATATTAGGTGAATGTTATAATAGTCAAAATAATAAAATAAACACAATTAAAAAAATGCATGCACCAACGTATTATTAACAAGGCGTGCATGCGGTCGTATTATAAGAAAATGCATGCATTGTAAGGTGGACTGTGACTCACCGAAGTAGTACAAGCATACGACATAAACATGGCAGTGGTACAGCTTACAAGTAGAGGCAGACACCTGTTGCTGAACTTGGCACGAAAACGTATTGGTGGTGCACCGTCTGAATTTACTGCTACAGCATACTGATGTGTATACCTGTTGATATGTACAATATGAATTAATTTTCAATATTTTTTCTCGTACTAAGCAGAGTACACACTTTTTGTCGTTACATTCGTTAATATTACTACTATAAAACACAGAATCCAATGACACTCGAAATAGGTAATGTTTGTACGACGATTTTTTTTTGCATTTTATCTCTATAATAATTGCTAACCTAACTATACAAGCAGATAATATTTTCGTAATATAAATCGTAAAAAAAAATAATTTCGTAAATTATTCAAATAAGACTGGATCAAGACAAAAACGAAAATTTAATCGTGTGAACATTTACTAGTAAAAATTCATTTAACATATATGTAGATATAAAATACCTAAAAATATTAATAAATTCCATTAAATTAATTCTTCAATATGGTATTTTAGCGATAAATTTATATGTAAAATGTTTACATGAGGTATACAAAGTCAAATTACCATTAAACATAATAACAGATTTTAATTCGAGAAAAGTACAAAGTTTAACAACGCCATATTTGAACGGTGGGTACAATGACCTTGAATGCGATTTCTACTTGCAAAATCGAAATATCAAATATTCACTATTTTAGCTCAAAATACGATAAGTGGGAGCGAAATTTATAATGAAACGTTGCCTGGCTTGCTCTAGCATATGAATCAAGCAGTAAATCACAGTTTACTTACCAAAATTGCACAAAAACTGGAAAAATTCACACGTGAAGATCTCATTGTCCGTTAATTTTTCGAATTGTTCAGGGTGACTGAAATAAAAACGATATATTTCAATTAACTCCAAATATGAAACCAAAATATTTGCATAACCGAATTCCTTGATACCAAATGCACAAGGTTGTTACAAATTTAGACATCAAATATCAATAATATTTTAATAATTTGTCAAAAATGTGAGAACTCACCGATCGCGACGTTGCAGTTTGATGATTTTGGCGAACTGCCTGAAGGAAGGAAATGCTTTCTAAGCGACCAATCAGAGCAACCAGAAACATGCGCGAAACCTATAGAATTCAAACCGCATATTTACACTTCTAACTGCTCAACCACGTGCTTTGAAAAGTTCTGAACTCAGTTTTCTAGCTAAAATACGCTGCATAAACTGTATCTATGCAATTAATTAGCTACTAATGTTAGCCCGACATCTGAATCAAGTACTGAATTGTGTAACAACTACTAAAATTAGGCAAAAACTGCAAAAAGACGAAACTGAATTTCACATTCTTCCTTTACTACTGAAGTACGAAGCTACTCAGGAGTGCTTGAATTCAAAGTGAACTATTTCATTTAATTGACTACATTACGTACTACGTTATGCATTAATACATTACGCGGTGCTATCTTTATCAAATTGATATAAATTTGGCAATCAAGGTACAATATTTCCTCACAAAATTAGCTTAAAAATTGGTAGCTCACCCGTGCGCCTGTCTTCTTGCACAACTGTCTGCGCAAACTGAATGCGCACAAAACACTACCCCAGTCAGCGTAGTGTTTTTTTATCAATTTGTCACCCGATTTATTCAGACTTCGACTTTAACCACATTTTCCAAAATTTCGTACAATAACATAAATATCAATCAAAGATTTCTTTAATTGTTGTGCAGGTTTATAATTTAGGGACATTATATTTTAATGTAGTGTCGATCACGGCGATCGACCTGCCATCATACTGCTAAAAAGTGAAACATATTTTCGGCTGCTAACGTCCACCTTACGATCGGCTCTCACGTTCGTTCGCGGATGCAAAAGATACATACCATTCGATATAATTGTAACTTTTGCATTACGAGAAACCACCTGCCTAGCAAACGAACGGTAAGCCGAATTAAAAATTACAGTAAAAACGATGCATGATTCAAACGAGATCACCAATAACCCATTCTCAGTCACATAATCTGAAGGGTTATACAAGATCCACCACACTTGTGATGTAACAACAGAGTGTCACTCTGGTACAATTTTAGTATTGTCACTTACCGAACATTTTAAACATTGCAGTGAATTAAAATGGCTACATTTGCCCGAACTTTGCGACCCTGCATGAGGATCCTTCGCTCAAACACCAGATGTTTCGCTGATGCAGCACCAGTCAGTGATCAAATGAAATTTACTCTTGCTGGAGCAAATCAGGTATTACCTTACGTCCAGCATAACAGGATGTTTAAATAAATTTATTGTTCGTCTGATGTAAACATATTCTTTTACAAAATAAATTTTTATAGGTGTTTTATGATGAATCTGTAGTTCGTCAAATAGATGTGCCATCTTTCTCCGGTTCATTTGGTATTTTGCCAAAGCATGTGCCTCTGTTAGCGGTGTTAAAACCAGGAGTTGTTACAGTAATTGAAGAAGATGGCAAAGCAAACAAAATCTTTGTGTCATCCGGAACTGTTACTATAAATGAAAATAACTCAGTCCAGGTACAGCTACATATAGCGAATTTGTTTGTTTGAATGTCATGCTTGAATATAAACTGTATTCTTTGGTGTGGTTTCTAGGTCTTGGCAGAAGAAGCCGTTCCTGTAGATCAGCTAGATAATTCTGCTGCAAAGGACCTTTTGAATAAAGCTCAATCGCAACTCTCTTCAGCATCTTCAGAACAAGATAAAGCTGAAGCGTTAATTGCTATTGAAGTTTGCGAAGCTCTTGTAGCAGCCTCTACTTAATCATTGAAACTGCCTCATGTAAACATAAAAACATTACACTCAGCAGCCTTAGTTCAAGCATACATGTTCAATATGCAGGTTACTTCTGTATGATCACACAGTTGTATTAAACAAGATGTTACATATTGTTGGCATTTGTTTATTTATGTAGACCCTTCTGTAAATTCAACTTTTATATTTCATATATTTCATATTTTAAATCATACAGTGAGAAATAACGTATATTGTTCTTTACTTTTTATTCAAATTTCAGTTGATGTAGACTACACTCTAATTAGGTACATCAAACGTGTTTCGTTTAAAATCAAATATGTATATTCTCTGCAAGTACACTTAAAACAGCCATAAAAAATTCCATGCTGAAACGTGTTAAAACAATGTTAAAAGTCTATATTCCTTAATTTTACTAAATTTTTTTTTTTAAACGGTACTTTAAGGCCCCCGCAACTATGATTAATCATAGAAATTGTTCGATCGTAAAAGGCACATCGTTGTTCTTAAGCTATCTTGTACTACGGTATACTGGACTTTAGTTACAAATAATCGGCACGCCTTCTGTGAGGAAAGTCCTCTGACAACATGGAAATGAGTCACATGTAAAACAATAAATAAACTCCGTTTTTTGCAAGTACTAAACTAGACCGTCTGGCGTATTACATAACATAACGGAGAGCCGAGCCTAATTGAACTCTTCCCAAATGTCTACCCACGAAATATCCTTGTCTACCACCAGTAACGGTATTGTACTTTAACTGTTTTAACTAATACATAGTAGCCTCATACGTCACTAAGTATTCGTGCAACGACGATCATTGCACAGTATAGAAACATTCTGTAAAAAACCCTCTAGAAATGTCGTGGCACGCGGTAAAACATGACATTCTCCTTCCGGCCAGCTGGCGAACATCTACGTTTAAATATTGCAACAAGTATGTACAATTAGAATTGCATGCTTACAATTTACACCTAGTTATGGCTCCCGTCGGTAGCGATCCACAAAATACGAGGACGAAATTTACCGAGAGGGACGAAGTTTTAAAGCTAAGCTGTGTAGTCGTCGGACTAAATTAAATCACGTGTCCTTAAAAACAACAACAAAATACAATATATAAACGTTATCCGGATGACTAGTTCGATTTATCGACTTCGCCGTCTCATTGATTCTTCGTCAATTGGCATTTGATCAGCGACGGTACCAGCCTCTCCTTACAGCAGCCGGTGCTGGTTGTATCCCGACAACAATTGCGACTAAATACACGCTGTAGCTGCTGCAGAGTTTTTAAGCAAATAACGACGCAACAGGAGTCACAGCCACCCGACTGATTGCCACATAGGCATTCGCTCTGAAGACAAGAAACAATATCGTTCACGGCTTTCAATGATACATCCTTCCTGGGCTCGCTCGGAGTCACGCTTACAGAACAATTCTGACAATTTTGTAAGTGATTACACTTGCAATCGACGCACTTGCATATGTCCGCGTCTGCCGTGATCTCTTGAAGGACGTTCCTACTTCTCCTGTCTTTCAGCAGGTCAATCTTTGGACTGGTGACTTCCTCGCACTTTACTATTTCGTTTCTGACCGCATTCTCCGTTATCGTAGAGTTTACTGTTTCCAGATTCTGCGTCGTCTCGAGCTGACTGTCTATCTCCAGCGGATAAGGTTCTGGCCCCACGAGATCCACCAAGGAATGAACTGCCGTGGGGAAGGCATTCAGCTCTGACCAAGACTGTGTCCTTAATGCAGGGGCAGTGGCTAAAGCCATGACATCTGTCCATGGGGAAGGAATTTCTTCTTCAGACGCCATTGCCAGCTCGACGGCCTCCGATTGACCGTTTAATACAGTATTCGATCCTAATCCACGATTAACATTGCCGAGTGCCTCTGTTTCTATAGGACTTTCCTCGATAAAGGTCAGATTCTCTATCGCTCTGTTAAACAGATTCGATTCACTGGTATTCAATATATTATTTCCATGATCAGACACGGAGCTATCCGTGTATAAACCGGTGGTACTCGCTTCCGAGGTCGATGGGATGTTTAATCTGTCAGCAAACTCATCGTTCCCAACTAAAGCTTGATCCTTGTACTGCTTTCCATCCGCAGAGAAGGACGTGCCCTCGGTAATGTGCGCAATCGTGCTTTGGAGTCCATCTTGCACAATTTTTTGCTGCAAGCTTATCGAACTGGATGATTCCTTAGTATCGATAGACTCTTGTCGATGATCCAAACCATCGCCAGCGATGTCAGATATGTTATCGTGTCGCACGTCAGGATTAGTCGTTTGATCGAACACCTTAAATTTCTCGAAAGTCTCGTTGTTGTTAAACGTATCGATGGCATGCTCGTTAAAGCTGTCCAAAACGATGTTTTCGGTAGTCAATAGGGCAATCTCATCAGGTCGATCTGAATCGTCAGCGATTCTACTGGCAATGTTGTAATTGAGCTCCTTGTTGAAGGTCGTAGTAGGATTCAACATATCTAGAACTGTAGTCCCAGGTACGGATTGTTCGGTGGACTGTGTTGGTAAATAATTTATGCTGCTGTCATTTTGTGCGTCTCCGGAGTTAAGCGGAATTATTTCATAAGTCGGTGGAACCGGTCCATCAACTCTGTTGATTTTTTCAGTCTCTACGTTCAATGTCAACTGATCCGGCTTGTCTCTTTGGTCTCTGCTAGTCTCTTCTAACTCTTTCGGTTTCTACAATCAGATTCAATATTCAAAATAATGCAATCGAATACGATCGCGTGTTAGCTTATTTGCTTTGTTAATGTGATACCTACTGCATTCTCATTGTGAGCAACTTTTTTGTGCGTCTTTAAATGACTCTTCAGGCTATGCGGGGTGGTAAAGGATCGTCTGCAATTATCGTACGCGCATACGTACGGTCTTTCGCCGGTATGAGTACGCTTGTGCGTTTTCAAATGATGCGAAGCTGTAAACGCTTTCCCACAACCTTTCTCTCTGCACCTTTAAACAATCAGAGACGTACAGTGAGTAGGTGGTAAATCGATGGGGCGTGGTGCGAACCGTGGAAATTTTTCGTAAGCTAACATGCGGGCATTCAAATTAACGTACACTGGCGAATATATAAATAATCCTCTCGATTGGCTCTAAGTAATGCCGTCGTCGGGTACGAAATTGCGCAATACCAACCTTTATAATAAAATTTGGCTACTTGCAAAAAAAAATATCAACTATTTACAGTGGACGTTTACATGTGAACTACGACGAACTAGGACGACAAATTTGTTATACGTATAAAACTACTTGGCTCGCAATATATGTTCCACTACATATTACGCATTAGTTCTTAAAAGAGTGCTGAGAGAAAAAGTAGAGAAAAAATTTGGTGCATTAGTAACTGATATGCCGAGAAACATACTTGTAAGGTCTTTCTTGGGTATGAGTACGGATATGTTTCTTGAGATCGCTTAGAGTAGTGAAGAATTTAACGCATCCAGTCTCTTCGCAGTTGAACGTGTTCCCACTGTGGAGTCTTTGGTGAGCTCTCAGTCTGTAAAGGGTATTGAATGCTTTCTCGCAGCCTTTGTGATTGCACTCGAACGGTTTTACTTTTGTGTGTACCCTAATGTGGATCTTTAGGCTGTATGACGTGAGAAAGGCCTTGCCACAACTCGGTTCCGCGCATTTAAATCGATACTCGCCTGAAAGTTTTGAGAATTCCCTCCACATAAAAAATTTTGAAGGGTCTACCTTTTTTTTTCTTGCGGTATCTGAAAGCCATGCAGGTCGAAGCGATCCCATTATACCAGCACTGATGACTTATGTATCGTATTAATTTAGTCGTTACACGTCGTCACGGGCACAAAAGCACAATGAACAAGCGCCGACCAGAGGAGCGATATTACAATGCTGCACACGACACGAGTTCAACTCACATTCACTTACCATCTTATTATCCTTAGTAAGCCAAAAAATACAAATATACGTTTGTTAGTATAGCCAAGTAGTTTTACGGCACGTGTGTATGCAACATGCGATCAAAAATATTTTACGTCTTCGAACATCGAACTTTCACAGTCTCACAAATTCACTGTGACTATTACTTTTTTTTTTCCATAATGATCGTGGGACAACTTTTACAATAATGCAAGCGTATAAAATAAAATATTTTTTTGTTGCGCAGTTAATAAGACATTACAACAAATCCTGTAATTACAGTCACAATTTCAACTTTAGGAAAACTTTATGTGGAATTTTACCTTTATGAGTTTTCATATGCGTGCGTAGATTGCCAACAGTGCTGTAGGTCCTAGAGCAGCCTTCATATTCACAGGTGTAACGGCTAATAAGTTTCTGATTTGTATCCAAATCAGTACTTTCAATTGTGATGGTAGCATGTGATGGATCATCAGGTATAGGATCATCCTGACCAGAATGAATTCTCATATATATCTCATGTGGACTAATTGTGTGATGTATATACCTGTATACAAACACATGTGATATAATCTCAATCTGCTTTCACTCAAAAAAAAAATATATATATATACATATATTATTTTATCATCACTATCATGTCATCATAAATAATACATAATAAAATTCTAATTATAATACGGTGATAATTAAATATTAAATTAATGGTATAGCATAATTTGAATAGGTTGACTTTTCGTTTCTGAATTGTACTTTGGCATGAATCTAATTGGATAAACACCAAGAAAAGAACATGTTTCATGTTCATGGTGAAGGTAGAAGATGATTCTAATTTAAACACTAAAAATAAATCTGTAGGTATGAGTAATGCAACCCGGTTGAGTATATTGTTATTTGTGGATAGAACCCAAACTAAATTTATAGCCACCCAATGTTACACCTGTTTTGAACATAACACCGTCTGACACGCATGACAAATGTCAGTGTCTTTTTCCAAATAATAAATTTTCCTTACTAACATACATATCCTTTCCTTTGTGTGATGTAATCTATATTACTGACGCCGCAGGCTCACAAATCAAACCCTGTCACTCGATTATTATGACAGAAACATTAACAATTATCAGTTCTGTTGACGTAATTTGTCAATCACGCAAATGTGAGTGTCATGTCAGAGCACATAAAATATATTTCTTCTCAGCCGTGCGTCACTTTGATTAAAAAAAGCATGCGAGTAACCGTTAATATGAACTTCTATCCCAAAAAACCGTAAAAATTGGAATAAGGGTCCAATTTCAAAACACGTTATACCCTTATATGGAATGGGAACCAAAACACTGTTACAAGCCAGGGACAGGTTATCTGCGAAATTAATTCGACAATCACTTATCGTCTAACGACCCAGCGTCAGATCGTCTGACGATAAAAGGAACAACGATCGAAGCAACCAATGACCTTACCCCGCCGTGTTGTCATCGGGTATCCTCTCGTTAACGGGGGAATCATCGTCGGAGTACTTTTCGTAGTCAAACACGCCGGACTGTCCGTACACCTTTCCAAAACTGGACAGGTCGAGACTGTCATCGAGACAGTCCTGTAAATCGTGGGTCACAAGGATGTTGTCGAAATTCGTCTCAATACCGTCCGCATTGTCGTCCTCCTGAAATTTCTCACTCTCCCACGTCGCCATACTTTTTCTAGCTGCACAAACAAATCACGAGGCAAGAAAAACGTAGACGCGACTACCAACATGGCTGGCATGGAACGGCCGAGCTCGCTCGATAATCGAACTCTGATTCGAGAACATGCCACTTGCTCGAGCGCCAGAACACCTTCTACCGATTCGAAACAACCCGTTGTTCGGCGTTCGACTCTGCGTTAGATAATGGATCGTAATCTGGCATGTTCCGCGTACGGTGGATAAATTTGTATGCACCGTACCCGCTCCCGCGGTTTTAGTATTACACCTCGTCGCGGTGAAGTAATTATGAGCCTGATTTTCTCCAGCGAAGAAGGTTGGCTCGTTTCTCATCTTCAGTACCTCAACGATATTTACAGATCTGTCAGCAAGGGCGATTCATGCTTTCGTTTGACGTTTAACGCACTCTTCTTCGACATCAACTCTCAGTATCTGAGGCAGAATCAGGTCTTGAGCTCGTTGCAAAGTGACAATGAGAAGGCGCAGAGTAAAACCAGAAAAAGAAAAAGGTTGAAGCTACTGCCGCAGGATGATTTGAATGAAGTAAGTCAGTATTATGTAGTTGAAAAAAAGTAAACAAGTCTAAGATCTAATGAGACCGTCATTCATCTTCTAGCTTGATCATCTTAAGCAAGCATTTGATGCTTTGATTTCTTATGGAAGAGACAAGGGGTTTTTCTGTGGTGATACCAAGTCTGATAACAATGAATCCGCACGTTTGATGGCTCAACAGTTTTACCTGGATACTTACCAAGATGCAAGAGAAAATTTGCATGGGTGTAATGACACGGATGCTGCAATTGTGTCCAAGGCAATGGATAAGGAATATGTTTTCCCAAAGAGATGTACATTTTACTGTTATGACGTGAGAGAGATTACAGACAAACTAGAACTCAATAATCAGTATGATTTTATCCTGTTGGACCCTCCATGGTGGAATAAGTCTATCAGGCGGAAAAAGGGCAAATATGTGGAAGCTAGGTGATCTTGTATGGTCCAGTATAATTAATTAAAGCGTTTAATTTCAACATATTCTATACTTTACATATGTTCTCTAGAACTAGGAGTTAACACATTTTAATCTGTTTATAACAGTTACAAGATGATGTATAATGAGGAACTAGTCAAAATACCCATTGGGCAGCTACTCAGTTCAAATGGTATAGTGGCAATATGGTGCACTAATGCTCCGAGTCATTTGCATAGTATTTTTAATGAGATGTTCCCATCTTGGGGTGTTACTTACAAGGCAAAGTGGTATTGGATCAAAGTAAGTAAATATTTCTCATTACATCCATTGATACGCTTTGCTCACTGCACCTCTGTATCTTTTATTATATTATTTTAGGTGACTCAGAATGGGGACACTATTTGCAATTTTAACACTGGGCCTGGAAAGCAGCCTTATGAACTATTAATATTAGGTACAGCATTCAAGGACACGCAAGTAAACATCCCTGAAGGCAAGCTATTAGTCAGTGTACCGAGTGCTGTGCATTCTCATAAGCCACCTCTTACAGGTACAAAACATTTTTTTTCTGTTTTCATATATCTTTTATTACATAATGACAAAAGTGTATATTACAGAAGTCATAAAGAAATTCTTGCCACGAGAGCCTAAATGCCTCGAATTGTTCGCACGGTACTTACTTCCTGGATGGACGAGTTGGGGTCTAGAAGTTTTAAAATTCCAGCATTTGTCCCTCTACAAAGTGGAGGAGATCAAATGCGGTGCCAATAACATAAGTTAATACTAAACTACTTCTGCCAGACAGCACAGATCACTGTCACGTATTTGTAAAAGTAGTCGTATAACTGTAGAAATTTATAGATTTGTTACGGCATTTTATTATAAATTAATTGTAATTCTGCCTCGATGGCGCCGCACCGTTAAGAAGTACTATTTACGTGATCGTTAATGCCATTCTTAAGTGGATTGCGGTAGCCATGCGGATTCATTGTTTGCCACCTCCAGAAGTCTTCACCTGTTTTTACACAGTTATAGAATTAGCTATACTAACGCAATAAAGTGGTAATTTTACCAACATGAGACAAAAAAAGCAACTCAAAACGTACACATCTGCTCTACGTTGAACTTTGTCTTCCAACCCAGTTCCTTCTCCGCCAAATCCGTGTTGGCATACATAGAAACGATGTCTCCTTCCCTTCTGTCCTTTATCACGTACGGAACCGTGGATCCCGTGACTTTTTCAAATGTTTTGATCAGCTCGAGGACAGAGACACCTTTACCGGTACCCAAATTGTAAATCTTGAGCCGCAAATGCTTTTTGTACAAGGCGTTCAACGCTGCCACGTGACCAGACGCCAGGTCCATTACATGAATGTAGTCTCGAATTCCTGAAGCAAAGAAGGTCAGGAAAGGTTGCGCAACGATTGACATCGCTTCTTCTGCCAAGGACCATTATTTAATTTGTAAAATACCTGTGCCATCCTTTGTCGGATAATCGCCACCGAATATGACCACCTCAGGCTTATGCCTGAGCGCCACTTGTGCAATGTAAGGCATTAAGTTGGTAAACGGTTTTGTAGGATCTTCGCCTATTAAGCCGCTACTGTGAGCGCCGACCGGATTGAAATATCTTAGTGAGATTATGTTCCATCTCTGAAATTGAAAGTAAACTCCGACGTGTAGCAACCGCAGCTAATACTAACCACATTTAATAAGAACATGTTAAACGCTATAAAACGTCCCCACTGTACAATTTACATACTACAGTAACTACTTAAAATAACTTACCTTCTCAGCCCTACTAATATCTTTCAGCATTTCCTCAATAAAATACTTTGTCCGACCATAAACGTTCGTGATGTTCCCTGTTGTGTGCTCTTCTGTAATTGGAAGCTCTGTAGGCTCCCCATATACTGTACAAGAACTACTGAAAACTAATTGGAAACATCCAGCAGCCTTCATTACCTGAAAGAAACCAGTTCCTTATTAAATATATATTATCTTCATAAAACTTCATTAAAAATGAGACGCGTTACCTCCAGCAAGTTAATGGCTCCGATTATGTTGTTTCTGTAATAATGAAGTGGCACCTGCATTGATTCGCCGACCGCCTTGATAGCCGCAAAATGGATGACACAGTCTATTTTGTGCTGCACACGCAATCGAGGTGTCAGGCATTAAAGTCTCCAAAGTTGGTCATTGGGACTCGTCGGCTTACCTTGTTAAAAACTGTCTCGAGCTTCTCCCGATCGACGAGGTCGCAATTGTAAAACGTCACTTTCTTCCCCGTGATCTCTTCTACCCTCTTCAAGGCCGCTGACTCCCCGGTGCCCTGGATGACGCTGTTGGCGAAATTGTCTATTGCCACAACGTCGTATCCACTCTCCAGGAGCTCGACGATGCAATGACTTCCGATGTAGCCGGCACCGCCAGTCACGAAAATTGTTTTCCAATCGGTTGACATTTTCTTAAACATAGCAAATGTATTATAAGTATAATTCCGCCGCGATTTAAGTAAAAGTTGCATATTACTATAAAAACTTATATGAAATACAACACATATTTTTCCTTTTAAAAGATTATTACAGTGAAGGACTGTCCGTGTATAATTCTGATTGAAAAAAGAAATATACTTAGCTATTATAAGCTATAGCAAACAATATTTCTTTCTTAAACTAGAAAAATATTAATCTACAAATTTTTCCTCTCAAAACTTTTTCATATCGATAAGAATCAGATGACAATATAAAACGTATTATATACGACATCGAGTAAGCGATGAGTAAGACAAAAAGTTAAGTACCTACAGCTCTGAACCTTCCATGAACAATTTTCACGATGAGTAATTGCCGCATAAAATATCCCGTTCTCCGACGTAATCACTTCAGACTGACCCCCATGCACTTGCCGGACGTGTGCAGGTGCACGGTGCACTCACCTTTTTCGAAGTGTAAAAGGGAGTTCAAGGTCAGCGTAATATAGTTACGCTCACAACAAGCTCCCTCTCTTCTCCCATGAAAAACTCTACCACCGACAACGATCCGTTACCCAAAACGATTAAGCCTCGGCAGTACAACCTCCACGTGACATAGACCATAAAAAAAATTTCCCTTGAAATAGCACACTGCAGCTACGTACTTGAAGAAGGCTTACTGTACGTCGCACGCATCTAAACGTAACGGTACCCGAAGTTCACCACTTGCCATTCTCATTTAGACCCCCATTAGCTTGCCGCTCGTATCCCACGGTCATTACAACAGTCTGCGCCGGTTCGACATTGAAAAAGCAGCGATCGGGCTCGCATCTATCTAATGCACGATTCCGCAACCAGTTTGGCGTCGCGCAATAGCCAACAGTGCCATCCTCCTAACGCCGGCCTTGACCTTTTAACGCGCGCCACATGCGTCTGCCATGAACAGGTCCTATTATATTAGCGAATAAGAATTTTCCGAATTTTTTGCAAATCCTGTTTGACTATAAATTGGCAAGATAATATTTGCCTCTGAATAGAACAATGGGATCCATTGGGTGGTCGGTTTAGTGGTATGAATTCTTAAGGATCTTACTCTGATTTTTGTCCCCGGTATTGGCAGGAAAATGTTGAAGGAGCGACAGGTCGACGTTGAGGCTTCTTCCTGCACGGACGAAGAATCCGAAGGACTCCGGGACGCGCTCGCCCGATCACTGACTCTTGCGTACAGTCCACGTTCCCGGTTTCGAGAACGCAGACGTTTAGTATACTGCGGTATACCTTGAGCTCCGAGAATCATCCCCTCTTCGAATGGCGTTCGTTCCTAGCGATGGGCATGAGTCTGCTACAAGCGCTTAGATTCTGTACTAGAAGATTTTGCGGCTCTCTCGCGCTCTAAAACGTTATTCCAGAACATTGTTTCAAGTTGATTCTGCTATAATTTCATTTAGTGCAGCCACGCTGATGAATTTTTATATGTGGTTTAATTAAATAATTCTGCAGTTCCATCCATTAAAGTAATATAGCTGCAGTGGGATATAATAAATTAACAGTAATATATGTTATAACTTATTAGCTATAATGCTTCAAACCGCACTTTTTTATTTTCGGTCCTTTCTTCAAGTGTGTTATAATAAAATTATGATGAACTTCTATATCATTAGTATACTGTTTACTTCTGCGGATATTATAAAAATATGGTGTTATTTAAAAAATTCGAAAATTGTGATCATTTTCGAAAGTATACCGATGTCTGATTTTTATTTGCCAATATTCAGGATCCCATCACTAACTTGATCGCAATTGTGGTACAGATTCCCATCGCTAGCCGAACATGTAATCACACGGGCAAGCACGCACACGCGTGCACAGATTATACCTTTTTATGCTCGCATTTCAATCGGAGGCTTTAGTTCTTGGAGCGTCTCAGACTAGGTATGACTGCTGTATGTCGTAACCAACTGCTCGTTTCGTCATGAAAGATGCTACTCTGACGAAAGACAGCAATTCAGAGGAGTGGCGACAGACAGTCTTTGAAAAATGTACATGAAATATTTTTTTCTTATGGAAAATCGACGCTACCCGTATTAATTGCTCCAGATTTTTCTGTTTATGTTAGTCACGGACTTGGCGGTTGGACATTTACATATGGGATCTGAAAAGATTGACATTTCAAAAATGATTATTTGTATTGCTAATAGACAAACATTCTTGAAAATCGTTTATTTGAATATTTTTACATTTCTGGTATCTCTTTCCTAGCCTGTTAATACTTGAATCAATTTATGCAATAACTCTTTTTGCTCTGCATCTAAGTATGGCCACAGTTCTCCTTCTAATTCCAATAAAGCCTGATAGTCATGTGATTGACATGCTAAAACCAGAGATTGTAATAGCAAAAGTTCATCTTCACTCATATTAAGACCTGGAATAGAATTACAAAATAATATGAGGAATAAGATATGTCTGTAGTTTCTAAATTCAATTACAAACCATGGTTAACACTTTCTTCTGCCCATGCATACTTTTCTAATACTTGGTCTAGTGAAGGTGTGAGTCTTTGAGGTGATGGCTGAAGTATGAGGAGTAACAATAATCGTGTTACCTCACATCTACACAGGAAAAAAATATTTGATTACAATTTTAAAATCAGTTTTCATACTGTATAACACATGTAAAATCTTCCACACCTATGTAAGACAGCACTATAATTTCCTCTTGACCCAGCAATAACACATGCCTCAATAAACTCCACAAATTCAGTTAGTATGTGCAAAGCAGTTACATAATCACCTAAGTAAATCAGAGCAAGTAAGGATTATGACCTATCAAATTATGTAACTGACTGCTTATTTCAAGAAATACCCTTACTTTGCTTAATGTAATACGATACTAGAGTATTAATGGCTTTCGGTGTTGAAAAGATGTCAATAGCCTTCTTTAGCTGCTGCACACCAGCTGGAGTTGGGCCCAATGCCAGTGCTAACTCTATTGCCAATCCAGCAGACATTGTACTGAATTCCGGCTGATTGCTACATCGTGCTAATGAATGACCAAAGCAACTTACAGCTGCCTGGGGAATAAGATCTCTGTATTATTTAAGTCTACAATTTATTTCTAGTCTCTAGCACATAAGTAAGATAGGAACCTGTATATTTTCCTGTCCTATTGATGGACATCCTATGTCACTGTCTTTTTTCTCAGCAGTCAAAAACTGCCTACCTGCTCGAATAAGCAAGTTAATCTCTGAGGATCCATTTTTTAATGAGCCTTGACATCTAGCAGCAGCTAACCAACATAAACCAGCATACTGCCACAATTCCTTCTGTTCACATTCTAGAGCCAGATTACCTAATTGTAAGAAAATAATATAAGCTTGACAAGTGACAATTACTTATTTGACGCAACAAATAAGTAAACCTACTGAATTGATCACATGCCTCTGAGACATTTGGTTTTCTCAGGAAACGTCTAAAACAAGAGCCTTACTTAGCATCAGACAAAATTATTATAATCTTATTTCATTTGGAGCTTACTTTTTTATTTTGAGAGATATAGCATGATATTTTGACAGAAAATCAACTGGGTCTCCTCCCATTCGATGTCCTTGACTGACATGCGACATCCCAGGTGGTTTTTTGCGTAAGTTATCAACGATTCCTTAACGTAAACATTGGTTGCTATCTCCTCAACCAATTTATGTATAAAAACAACATTATTCTGTTCTGACAGCTGCTGTTCTACAACGCTGCACTGTATACAACGCCATTTGTTTCGCACCAAGAAAAATAGATTGCGCTTTTATCGACATCTATATAAGTTTGGTATAGGTAAGATAACCGGTCCTCCGCACCGATTTGCATGAAACTTTGCATGAAAATAAGATGTGTAAAAGCAAAAAAGCGCGCTCTCTTCTAATTAAAAAGTTATTAAATGTTAAAGTTTATTATAAAACCTGCCTTACCGGCAGCGCGAACGCTATCTGCGCATGCGCACGGTGAAGTTTGGCTAGGTGTGGGCAAGGCTATCCCATAGAGCACGTCAAAAGCTGCAAAAAAAGTGTATGCTCATCATAGGTTTCGATGAGCGGTTCAAAAGTTACAAGCGAAATAATTGTTTAAGTAGTATTGATCGAGCATTGTTCCGACGCGCTTAAACAAGTCGATGGTTTTTTGGCTGTAACTCCGAAACTACCGCGAATTTTGACCAATGAGAAACGGCTATCTGACTTATTTTTTACCCTCTACAAGATAGCAGAAGAAGAATCCGATCCGCCGACATTCGATTTTTAATCGGTAACATTAATTATCAATAATTATTATATTATATGCTATTATTCTTGATAATAATTGAGTTTGTTCCCTTTCTTACAGTACGTATACCAAAAGAACCAAAATTCCGTTCACTGGTGGCTTCCTTACTTAAAATGCGACACGTAATAATGGTCTTACTTAGCCGCTTCCACAGCAAAAGTGTTGATCGTTTCAAGACAGTTTTTAGTGTGTTACTTAATTACCTTGGCGACTATATTAATATTAAATTATTAACGATTATTATTATGTAGAAATTGTACGTATGTATGTATGTGGTGTGAGTATTATGTATGTAGCGTGGATGCGAAAAATAAGACAATTGTATGGGAATTAGATTATAACTATGTAAGAAACATTTTTACTGTATACTATTTTTCCTTACAATATACGTATTAAACGAAATTCTGTGTTCTCTAATTACTTAGTTATAAGATCCCATATATCCAATATCCCTCGCCGAAACCACCTTTTCCGTCGTAACAAAATTCACCGACTTCAATGAAATGTCATGGGACCATGTAGAAATGCCATGGGAGAAGAAGGCAAGCGACTATTCTTTTCATTTCGTACCGTAGAGAATTCCATTTTGATGGAAAACAGCATGGGAATAGCGAGAAATCATCAAATATACGAAGGGGCGAAATCTCGGTTACGACTGGATTCAGTCAAGCGTGAAAAATCCGAAAAATTTTAAAGTCCCGGTTAGGACTGGATCAGTCAAGCGTGAAATTCGCATATTTTTCAAAAATGTCGAAAATCTGACCAAGTAACAGGAACATAGAAGTACCGAAGACGTGGCACAGCGAAACTTGGCGTGTTCAGTCAAGCGTGACGAGCAAGAATTTCAGAATTTTACCCAAAATCAGACGATTTAACAGGAACATAGGAGTACCGAAGAGGTGGCACTGCGAAACTCTGCGTGTTCAGTCAAGCGTGACGATTAACGTTTTCAGAATCTTGCCCAAATCTCTGTACTTCTCTATGTTCCAATTTTCCTTTTTCGTTCGTTTAACATATTCTATGGACTTCCCATAGGATATTTGCAATTCTGATTGCTTTTACTGACACTGTGCGTGTTGTTTTTGGTTTCCTTATGGTTTACTTATGGTTTCTTTATGGTTTTTGCTAGTATTCTCATTTATCTAACTTAAAATTATTTCCTATCATTTTCAATGGGTTTCCTATGGCGTTTCTGCGCTTTTAGTATTCTTTGACAATACTTACCATATATTTTATGGAGTTTCTGGCTTCCCTTGAGTTCTGATGGTGCCTAATAATTATCATGAAGTGTTGTTCTATGGATCCTGAACTTCCCGAAATGTTGACGATGAACTTATAACTATTGTAAACGACGATGGGGAATAGGTGGGTTAGGAAAGTAATTGTTGAACGCTAATTTTGGTTTAATTTCTGGTATATTGTAAAACCATTGAATAATATACATTTCATTTCCCTTAACAAAAGATACTTAAACTAAATATAATATTCCTACGTCTTTTACGAAGACTTTTATGTCTAAACCGTTTATTGGCTGTAAAAGGTGACGTGAAAGCGTAGAGGCATTTTAAAAGTTCCCTCAAAATCTAATGATAACGCAGGAACATCAATAGCAATGGTAGTTCTAAAATTCATCGTTTTTGGCAGCACCTCCCGAGCAGTACAAGTCGCGCCATCTCTACGTTACAGTCGGAACCCACTCAGTTCTTGACAGTGTTCACGAGTTTGCCGCCGGGGGGGCAGCACCTCCCGGGCAGTACATGCCGCGCCATCTCTACGTTACAGTCGGAACCCACTCAGTTCTCGACCGTGTTCACGAGTTTGCCGCTAGGGGCAGCACCTCCCGGGCAATACATGCCGCGCCATCTGTGCGTAGCAGCTGGAACTAACGGAAGGCGGCAAATCAATGCACTACATCGTACATTGGCGCATATGGGACTGTATGGGATGTAATAGGCTCTCAGGGGTACTTCAAAACTGTTTCTGATGTTAGCTAAGTCGCAGCCATAGTGACTACCAAGTCATTTGCTAGTAGAATAGGTTTATATTTTATAACTTTTTTTCTCAATCAAATAACATGATTTTAATGTATTATTATTAGTAGATTACAATCACTTTGAGTCATGAGAATGTTGCGCAAATGTGATCAGGGGCCCTGCACTATTCATTCAGCAATGAGTATTTTAAGGAAAATTAATGCACAGTATTCGAAACGCCTAAGATTAGATGTAAGGGCACTTACCATGACTTGTAGAAATGATTATAAATATAAGGATACACTTTTGCTGCCATCCACACCATATGTACCTTATATGCCACATAAAAAACGGTTGTACCATGATGAAGAACTGATGGAAGTATGTTGTTCTTTCTCTTCATGAAATCTTAAGTAATATTCGGATAACTTCTATTAATGAGTAATACACAACAGGAATGTGAATTTGATCATCTGTACGAATGGCAAAGGAACAACCTTTCAGGACCCGACTTTGTTTTACATGATGGTCCACCGTATGCAAATGGGCTACCACATATAGATCATGCGATTAACAAGGTTGAGTAACTTCACACATTTAGTTAGTGTGCAAAATGCTTGTAGCCATTGCTTAATTCTTAGTATTCCTATAACGTTGCAGGTTCTTAAAGATATCACTTTAAGAAGTAAAGTTTAAGGGGTCAGAGAATACATTACGTACCAGGATGGGATTGCCATGGCTTACCAATAGAAAATAAAGTTCTGGATGGTATCACAGATAAGCACAAATTGTCACCTTTAGAAATAGGGCAGAAGGGTATGTTACGTGATATCATTATCCTCATTGTGAACAATTTGTAAACTAAATATGAATTTGTATATCTTAAGCTAGAGAAATTGCTAAAAAAACACTCTGTGAACAAAGAGAACAGTTCAGATCTTGGGGTATTATGGCAGACTGGAGCAACAATGGATGTTATGCTACAAATGCACCATCATACATTCAGAATGAATTAAAGCAATTTATGAATCTCTATGAGAAGAATTTTGTGTTCAGAGATTATAAAGCTGTACACTGGTCACCATTTTTACGGTATGAACAATCCCTCTCTTTCTTTTGAGCAAGAAACAATATTCTCTGAGAATTTGTATTTTCATGTAAATAGTACAGCATTAGCAGAAGCAGTGTTAGTATATGATAATAATCATGTAAGTAAGGCTGCAACAGTCTGCTTTAAACTGGATTTCTTACCACTGTCATTAATAGAATTCAAAAGCAAGACACTGTATGCACTTACATGGACAACAACACCATGGACATTAATTGCTAATCAAGCATTGGCATTCTCTCCCAGTCTATCTTATTGCATTGCTGAAGATCAACATGGAAATTTATATATTTTAGTAGAAGATCTTTTACAAAATGTTGATAAGAGAATAGGACCTCTGAAACCAGTTTCAACTTTCATGGGTATATAAAACATTTAAATTTTATATAAATATTTTTTTAAAATAATTTGTATATATAATATTAATGCCAAGCGAGTCTTTAATTGGAGCGAAGTACCAACATCCTATCACAAAAGAAACCTTGCCGTTTTTACTGGGATCTCATGTCAATACGGCAATGGGAACTGGATTAGTTCATACTGCACCTGCTCATGGGCAAGATGATTTTAATCTCGCACTAAAAAATAAAATACCAGTTGTACGTATCTTGTATTTTAGTCGTTTAAATACGTAATGTGTTCATCTTGTCATCAGGAGAATTTTTCGTCTAGTTATGCTTAGTCGACGCTGACGGAAAATATACCAAAGAAGCAGGAAATGATTTTTGTGGAATGGACGTTCTAACTGATGGGAATGAAACCGTACTACAACGTATCGGTTCAGACAACTTATGCGTTGAGGATTTTAAACATTCTTATCCCTACGATTGGCGAGTTAAAAAACCTGTGATATTACGTGCCAGCTATCAATGGTTCATCGATATTGATGCAATCAAGGAAAAAATCACTGTAAGATGAATATTGCAATTTCGCATTCGCATTCGAATATGGCTTTTCGCCTGTAACTTTTGAACCGCTGATCGAAACCTATGATAATCATACACTTTTTTGTAGCTTTTGACGTGCTCTATGGGATAGGACTATCGGCGAAAGTCAATCTTAAAAAAATTTTTTTGAGGTTTTAGTCAATGTTTAGGTAGCTGTAACTCCGAAAATAAGGCAAATATCGGGGAACGGGAAACGGCTGGCTGAGTCATTATTGACCCCCTACCACTATGCAAAAGCGCGATTCGATCCAGCGACTTTCATTTTTTGGCTCAAAAAAACGGCAAGGGGTTAGCCTTACCATTTTTTTGGGTCAAAAAATCGAAGTTGTTTTTTTTTTGCTATCTCGTAGGGGATCAATAATAAGTCAGAGAACAGTTTGTCGTTGGTGAAAATTCGCATTAATTTCGGAGTTACAGCCAAAAACCATCGACATGTTTAAGCGCGTCGGATCAATGCTCGATCAATACTACTTAAACATTTATTTCGCCTGTAACTTTTGAACCGCTCATCAAAATTTATGATGATCATACACTTTTTTGCAGCTTTTGACGTGCTCTATCGGATAGGACTATCGGCGAAAGTCGATCTTAAAAAAACTTTTTTGATGTTTTAAGTCAATGTTTGGATAGCTGTAACTCCGAAAATAAGGCAAATATCGGGGAACGGGAAACGGCTGGCTGAGTCTTTATTGACCCCCTACCACTATGCAAAAGCGCGATTCGATCCGGCGACTTTCATTTTTTGGCTCAAAAAAACGGCAAGGGGTTAGCCTTACCATTTTTTTGGGTCAAAAAATCGAAGTTGTTTTTTTTTTGCTATCTCGTAGGGGATAAAAAATAAGTCAGAGAGCCGTTTCTCGTTGATCAAAATTCGCATTATTTTCGGAGTTACAGCCAAAAAACCATCGACTTGTTTAAGCGCGTCGGAACAATGCTTGATCAATACTACTTAAACATTTATTTCGCCTGTAACTTTTGAATCGCTCATCAAAATTTATGATGATCATACACTTTTTTGCAGATTTTGACGTGCTCTATCGGATAGGACTATCGGCGAAAGTCGATCTTAAAAAAACTTTTTTGATGTTTTAAGTCAATGTTTGGATAGCTGTAACTCCGAAAGTAAGGCGAATCTTGACCAACGATAAACGGCTCTGTGACTTATTTTTCATCCCCTACGAGATAGCAAAAAAAAAACAACTTCGATTTTTTGACCCAAAAAAATGGTAAGGCTAACCCCTTGCCGTTTTTTTGAGCCAAAAAATGAAAGTCGCCGGATCGAATCGCGCTTTTGCATAGTGGTAGGGGGTCAATAAAGACTCAGCCAGCCGTTTCCCGTTCCCCGATATTTGCCTTATTTTCGGAGTTACAGCTATCCAAACATTGACTTAAAACATCAAAAAAGTTTTTTTAAGATCGACTTTCGCCGATAGTCCTATCCGATAGAGCACGTCAAAAGCTGCCGAAAAGTGTATGATCATCATAAATTTTGATGGGCGGTTCAAAAGTTACAGGCGATATAAATGTTTAAGTAGTATTGATCAAGCATTGTTCCGACGCGCTTAAACAAGTCGATGGTTTTTTGGCTTTGTTAATTGCATGACCTATATGTGGTAGCCCATTTGCATACGGTGGACTATCATGTAAAACAATGTCGGGACCTGAAAGGTTGTTCCTTTGCCATTCGTACAGAAAATCAAATTCACATTCCTGTTGTGTATTACTCATTAATAGAAGTTATCCGAATATTACTTAAGATTTCATGAAGAAAAAGAACAACATACTTCCATCAATTCTTCATCACGGTACAACCGCTTTTTATGTGGCATATAAGGTACATATGGTGTGGATGGCAGCAAAAGTGTATCCTTATATTTATAATCATTTCTACAAGTCGTGGTAAGTGCCCTTACATCTAATCTTAAGCGTTTCGATTACTGTACATTAATTTTCCTTAAAATACTCATTGCTGAATGAATAGTGCACGGCCCCTGATTACATTTGCGCAACATTCTCATGACTCAAAGTGATTGTAATCTACTAATAATAATACATTAAAATCATGTTATTTGATTATGAGAAAAAAAGTTATAAAATATAAACCTATTCTAGTAGCAAATGACTTGGTAGTCACTATGTCTGCGACTTACAATTAGCTAACATCAGAAACAGTTTTGAAGTACCCCTGAGAGCCTATTACGTCCCATACAGTCCCATATGCGCCAATGTACGATGTAGTGCATTGATTTGCCGCCTTTCGTTAGTTCAAGCTGCTACGCACAGATGGCGCGGCATGTATTGCCCGGGAGGTGCTGCCCCTGGCGGCAAACTCGTGAACACGGTCGAGAACTGAGTGGGTTCCGACTGTAACGTAGAGATGGCGCGGCATGTATTGCCCGGGAGGTGCTGCCCCCCCGGCGGCAAACTCGTGAACACTGTCGAGAACTGAGTGGGTTCCGACTGTAACGTAGAGATGGCGCGACGTGTACTGCTCGGGAGGTGCTGCCAAAAACGATGAATTTTAGAACTACCACATCTATTGATGTTCCTGCGTTATCATTAGATTTTGAGGGAACTTTTAAAATGCCTCTACGCTTTCACGTCACCTTTTACAGCCAATAAACGGTTTAGACATAAAAGTCTTCGTAAAAGACGTAGGAATATTATATTTAGTTTAAGTATCTTTTGTTAAGGGAAATGAAATGTATATTATTCAATGGTTTTACAATATACCAGAAATTAAACCAAAATTAGCGTTCAACAATTACTTTCCTAACCCACCTATTCCCCATCGTCGTTTACAATAGTTATAAGTTCATCGTCAACATTTCGGGAAGTTCAGGATCCATAAAACAATACTTCAAGATAATTATTAGGCACCATCAGAAATCAAGGGAATCCAGAAACTCCATAAAATATATGGTAAGTATTGTTAAAGAATACTAAAAGCGCAGAAACGCCATAGGAAACCCATTGAAAATGATAGGAAATAATTTTAAGTTAGATAAATGAGAATACTAGAAAAAACCATAAGGAAACCATATGTAAACCATAAGGAAACCATAAACAACGCGCACACTGTCAGTAAAAGCAATCAGAATTACAAATATCCTATGGGAAGTCCATAGAATATGTAAAACGAAGGAAAAAGGAAAATTGGAACATAGAGAAGTACAGAGATTTGGGCAAGATTCTGAAAACGTTAATCGTCACGCTTGACTGAACACGCAGAGTTTCGCAGTGCCACCTCTTCGGTACTCCTATGTTCCTGTTAAATCGTCTGATTTTGGGTAAAATTCTGAAATTCTTGCTCGTCACGCTTGACTGAACACGCCAAGTTTCGCTGTGCCACCTCTTCGGTACTTCTATGTTCCTGTTACTTGGTCAGATTTTCGACATTTTTGAAAAATATGCGAATTTCTCGCTTGACTGATCCAGTCCTAACCGGGACTTTAAAATTTTTCGGATTTTTCACGCTTGACTGAATCCAGTCGTAACCGAGATTTCGCCCCTTCGTATATTTGATGATTTCTCGCTATTCCCATGCTGTTTTCCATCAAAATGGAATTCTCTACGATACGAAATGAAAAGAATAGTCGCTTGCCTTCTTCTCCCATGGCATTTCTATATGGTCCCATGACATTTCATTGAAGTCGGTGAATTTTGTTACGACGGAAAAGGTGGTTTCGGCGAGGGATATTGGATATATGGGATCTTATAACTAAGTAATTAGAGAACACAGAATTTCGTTTAATACGTATATTGTAAGGAAAAATAGTATACAGTAAAAATGTTTCTTACATAGTTATAATCTAATTCCCATACAATTGTTTTATTTTTCGCATCCACGCTACATACATAATACTCACACCACATACATACATACGTACAATTTCTACATAATAATAATCGTTAATAATTTAATATTAATATAGTCGCCAAGGTAATTAAGTAACACACTAAAAACTGTCTTGAAACGATCAACACTTTTGCTGTGGAAGCGGCTAAGTAAGACCATTATTACGTGTCGCATTTTAAGTAAGGAAGCCACCAGTGAACGGAATTTTGGTTCTTTTGGTATACGTACTGTAAGAAAGGGAACAAACTCAATTATTATCAAGAATAATAGCATATAATATAATAATTATTGAAAATTAATGTTACCGATTAAAAATCGAATGTCGGCGGATCGGATTCTTCTTCTGCTATCTTGTAGAGGGTAAAAAATAAGTCAGAAAGCCGTTTCTCATTGGTCAAAATTCGCGGTAGTTTCGGAGTTACAGCCAAAAAACCATCGACTTGTTTAAGCGCGTCGGAACAATGCTCGATCAATACTACTTCAACAATTATTTCGCTTGTAACTTTTGAACCGCTCATCAAAACCTATGATGAGCATACACTTTTTTGCAGCTTTTGACGTGCTCTATGGGATAGCCTTGCCCACACCTAGCCAAACTTCACCGTGCGCATGCGCAGATAGCGTTCGCGCTGCTGGTAAGGCAGGTTTTATAATAAACTTTAACGTTTAATAACTTTTTAATTAGACGCGAGCGGGCTTTTTGGCTTTTACAGATCTTATTTTTATGCCAAAATCTACCATTACACGAAGTTTCATGCAAATCCGTGCGGAAGGCAAGTTATCGTACCTTTACCTAAGTTTCCACTCTACACGATAATCCTTCAATTCATATTAATTGACATGTTGACGTTCGGCGAAACATCGCGTTCAAATTATAAACTCTCATTCAAGTAATACTTTACGGCGGGCAAATATGTTTTGAGTTTTCTCGGAGAGCCTGAGGAGCAATGAATGGGTTGATATGAAAAATGTTTGAATGCATTGTCGAGTTGGTCGAAAGAGTAGTGAAATCATGCTGACAGGGTGTTAATCCTAAACTTTAAAAAATTCGCGTTTGCCTGCCTTTCATAATTGCAACTACCCGATTTGTGTATAACAATTTTTTAACAAGCAATGGCGAGGATACAGTATTACTACGTAACTGATAATTATCTCTGATGACCTAATTGCTCTGTTAGTCTCTAAGTGCAGCTGAGATTGTTGTTGAGTGTAACATATCCAGAAATTCATTATCAAACATGCATGAAATTCCGAGGCTAATCTTAAACAGTGCTTTGTTGTGGATTTTCCTACAAGCGATATGGGCTATATTAGTGAGCGTTTTGTACGAGTTCTGTATACCTTGGATCCTATGGGGCTCCTTTATAATAACAATCGGAGTGAAAATTGTTAGAATAGCACCGCCAGATTCGAATGTTGTGCGGCAGGTGATCGGTATTGATCCACTTTCTCTGAATAAAGATAATGGTGTGTCTGAAAGCCAGGGTAACGGAGAACAGTTTTGCATGAGAGTGGTGGCACATCGTGGTGGAGGATATGATTATCCGGAAAACAGTTTGTCAGCCTTCCGCAATGTAATAACTTAAGAGCTTGTTTTTGTTTAGAATCAGTACCGTACCGGTAAGCTCCCTTTTGAAATCTCCAGAATAATTTTCATGAAAATATTTTTATTTCAGAGCAAGGAGAAAGGCTGTTCTGCTGTTGAATTTGATGTATCCCTTACAAAAGATAACATTCCAATAATATTCCATGACAGAACAATAGAAAGACTTACTGGAAAGTCTGGTGTTGTCAAAGAAATGACATGGGACCAACTCAAGGATTTGGATATTACATACAATCATCCACTTAGGTATGCAACCAATTGATGATGTCATATGTCAGTTGCACCAGAGGGTGAATCATCGGTAATATTAATCTCTATCTCTAATTCTCCTCACAAAGGAATAAGTTTACTCATGGAGAAAGGATAGCAAAGTTTTATGAGACCCTGGAGGAATGCATGCAGAATGAAATGAGAATAATCATTGATATCAAAGAGAAGAAAATGGATATTGTTCAAATAATACTAGATACGTTTAAGAAATATCCTAAATTGTATCAGAGAGCTGTCATTTCTAGCTTCAATCCAGTTGTCATATACATGGTATCCATAAGGCGAATAACTGAAGCAATTATTTCTTAGCAAATTGTGTCACTAATTTAGTCAATTGTTTATAGATTAGAAGAAGAGATCCACGAATCGTGGCTAGTCTCGCCTGGCGGCCTAATTTTTTCTCCAGAGAAACATACGCAGGATTGGAAGCACCTGGTCCTGCAAGATATTCCAATCCATTCAAACATTTAGCAGCTTGCTGGTTGGATTCATTATATGAATGGCTATTACCGCGGTTTGTGTACTATATTGTTGGGAACTCGATTGCCATGCTTCATAAAGACATCGTAAATCCGTATGTATTTTCTCGTGTAGTAAATAGACCATGACCTTCAAACTATGTGAAATAGTAATGTGTCTATTATCACATATAATGTCGGTGCCTCCGACAGTTAGTAATGTACACCTCATGTTGGGATTGTATTTCAGACGAATTATAGAACAATGGCACAACCGTGGTGTCAGAGTGATGGCATGGGGAGTAAATCTTCCAACGGAGAAACAACACTTCTCGAGGTTGCTCAAGATAACGTACTTGACTGACACGCTATTAGCAGACAAACTTTTGTAACTGTCAATTAAAATATTTATTTTATATATATATATTAGAAAAAGGGCTATTGTCGCAAACTTGTCACGCGCACTCGCATGATTCCGCACAAATTGCGCCAATATTAGATGTTCTAGTCTACTCGCGAAATTGATAATACTACTTTATACGTAATTGTTCGTAATTTGGCAACTAAATTTGTACCTTCAACATATACAACGACGTATCTTGTATTTAAAGAATAAAAAAAAACACTGATTTTTCTCAAGAAACGTTCTTCTTATTTATGTCCTCCCATCCTAATATCTGAAAATGTTTTGGAATATTGAAAAAGGAATTTCACTCGTTTTTATAAGTTTATTTCGTAAAAAAAAATGTGATAAAAGATTCATAAAAGCACTTTGATTAATTCAATGGCAACGATGGCTTTGCCATCAGTGCAAATTAAAAACATTTGTGGACGGACTTAGGGATTAAAAATTGGTAAGGCATCGATTCGGCTCGTTATAAATTCTAGCATTGCGATTTCGCATCTATGACACGTAAATATTACAGTCTTCGAGAAAAACGCATTACACAATAGTGGTGAGTTTTCCCTTCCGCGACTCCATACCTTCAATCAGACCTGTTAACAGGTCTTCCATTTCCGTGGTTGCACGTTTCAATTTGCAATTGTCGCTTGCAACGTACGATTCTGAAACACATGCGGTACAATTTAAGAAACTATTTTTATTTGGATTGAGTAAGCTCGACCTACCATCAAGAAGACAATCGTTGGCAACCATATTTTGAAGTCTGTCTAAAATATCATTAAGATCACCCTGAATATTCTGCAAGCTGCTGTGCTGCGAGTGCTTGTCCGGGCGTTGCAGAGAGGACGGAGTGTTATCCCTCAGAATACCGATTGGCGAGTGCGAGATAACGAGCGAATTCTCGTTGTGCGAACTACTCGTCGCAATTGGCTTTGCAACGTACTTATCGTCTTTGCAATTCGAGTCACCGGAGCGTAACCAATCGGAGAATCCATTCTCCTTAACGCTTAACTCCGATTTTTTCCCTAAACAGTTTTGCATGAAAAACTGTTCGCCAAAATAATAATGTCAAGACACTCTCTTCTCTTACCTCCTATCCATGTGCTTAATTCTATACGTGAATTGTCTGACATGTTGTTGAAAACACAACTTGATGACGCTCCGTCAGTGACACCGTTTGAATTACTTGACTCAATTGTACGACCCCCTGGTAGTGGAGAGTCAAATTTATTCGATGACAAATCTACTCTGTCTGTCGTAAGGCCGGCCAATCTCTCAGTGTTCGGTTGGCGAATAATCGGACTCAATTCGAATTCTAAGGGTAAGCACGCTAATCTGGACGTCAACGGTGGCACCATAGGAGTACTCTGCATGTTGTTAATTAGATGCGGTCCGTGTTGAATATCGGTAAATAAATACCTCTGAAAGTATTAATTTCAATAATACCATCCCAGCTTAAGTAAATATCGAATCGGTTAAAACTAATTTTTGTTCCATTCTTAATGTACCTTTAATAGTTTTAATCTTTGCAACTGTGATTCTATCGTTGCTCTATGACGTTGTAATCTTTCAGCTCTGGTCCCCTGAATATCACGTAATTCAATCTGCAATTGTCTGTTCTCCTCTTCTAAGTGAGTAATGATACTTTGCAATTCTTTCTGGGGATCGCTAAGAATTCTTCGTTTTATTGTACTTTTTGCTGATGCGCAGTCTGCAGGTTTAATCTCGTTACTGTAATAAATACAATCCACGGTCATTATTATACATAAATGTACTCATTCTAATTTGTTTTAACACATTTAAAACATACCACGTCGTTTCTATAGGTAAATCCTCGCTATTTGTCATAACTGTCCTACTTGGACAGAGTCGTAACTTATTTCTGATTAACTCTATAATCAACTTTGTGACTTCCCGACTGGATGTCTGAAAGTGAATAATTGCGATATTCATGTTGCACAAAGTGAATGATTTCTTAATTACCTTCACGCAATATTCGCGAACGGGATGTTTCAGCTTATGTTTATTTGTTGTTCTTCCTAGTAAGAAACATTCTTGACACTGATTGTAGCCTGTGCATTTCAAGCATGAATATCTTGGTCCGTGCATAGGCATAACTTTACAGGAAGAGCATCTTATGTTGTGTACAACATTTTCAGCTGACTTTATTCTATTAAAAGCTGTTATCCAAACTAACAGCGGTGGTTCCTTCATTATCCAAGTTGCAAACTCGGACTCAGTAACACCAAGGCACCCTTGTGACTAGTATTATAAAATCTTTTAGGCAGATACAAAACAAAAAAATTCTGAAATGAAAAACTGTTTAATCGCAATGGACATACCTTAACAAAGCAACTGTCTATATGTGACTGTATGTAGTGTGGTCCATATACTGCACCTTCACCAAGCGTTTCAGTAACTTTACACATATTTGTTAATAACGACTGAAGGCCAGCTCTGGACAGGCAAGCATTGTGATCAGCTAATTGTTGGTACAAATAGCCATACTTCTCTTGTAATCTACCACAGCTCATTAATACTAAAGCTACTTTTACAGAGAATACCAAAACATTACCAGTTCTTTCTCTGAAATATCAGACAGTTAGTTAAATACTACTCTTATGTAAGACAGAGGTAATATTAGAGTTACATGTATAAAATTTACTTGTCAAAAACATGAAGAATATAGCTCATAGTAAGCTTAGTAGCAAGATCCACATCAAAGTCAAAACCTGCTTCTTTGTTTGCTGCAAAATATATATCAGACAAGACATCCTCGATCTCGCTTGAATCTAAGTTAATCCCATTCTCTGTACTGGAAAGTTTGTGTCGTTCAAACACACCAGCTATTAACTCCAACTGAACATGTTGCACTAAAATAATTTATCAATCAAACTTATATTAATCAAAGTGCATATTACGTTATTTCAATTGTTTTAGCAATCATTGATTTCCTCTGCTTACTATTTAATTCTTTATGCAAAATCTGCATCTTCATAGCAGTTCTGTAAGAGGCATAACGAATGGCATTGCATCCATCTAGAGACTGTATTATATCCTCCATTCTCTGATGATCTTGTGGCAATAAAACCGGTGAGTATCCACTGTAAACAAAATATGTATCACTTAAACCGCACTGATGCATTAATAATAATTACGAATTAAATTCAATATGAATAAAATATTATAGTACTTCATGTAAGAAGGCATGTTTGCTGTTGCCCTCATGGATATCCCACCGTTTATATGGCCTGCAATCACATTATAAAACCATCACACAAATGTAATTGACCGAACATTGTAAACAATACTTATAAACCATTCACACGGTACAAATAACAATTAAACGAACATATAAACCTTCAAAATTTCTTAACAAGCTATTAAACACAGAGCAAGTGAACAAATTCTTACTTTCTGTCATCTTAACATAATAATACGGTGATCACGCCGTTTGAACATCAGTGTAAACAAAATGATGCTTTAAAGTTGTCATAGATTATGCAGTTTCAGCAGATTACCCAATTAATTTACCAGAACAACGAGATCGTGTTCGTCATTCGTTAATGACGTTGGTTCAGGGCCTGGTCACTCCCCCTCTAAAACGTGGTACCGTCTGTAGTACCGCTCCGGCGGCGGGTCTTTAAGATGTCGCGGCAGTAGCTCAATTGCTATTGGCTGAATTTTTGCGGGTGCCATGACATATTTGATATATATCTGAATCATCGCCTGTTGTCGCCTGTCGATTGTTTACATTCTTGTTGCAAGTGTGAGGCAGGAGGCAACTGGAAATTTAGTGCGCATTAGTGGAAAATTCTACGTTTTTGTGCATTTTTGAAGTGTGTGGGCGAGCAAGTGCGAGCCATGAGTTTTTGCGAGTGCTGCCTGCTTGGATGCCGTTCAATGAGGGATAAGGTGCCAGTGCACTCTTTTCCGAAGGATCCTGCCAGGTTTGAGTTATGGAAGGCTGCAGTGTATTCGGAAAAAATCGGGTGTCTGAGTAGCAATGATCTAAGGAGAAGGATTGTTTGCTACTGACATTTTTAAGAAGAATACTCTACATCATGGGATAAGCACAAAGGAGGCTAAAATGCAATGTTGTGGCAACATTACATTTACCAGAAGCTGTCAGCATATCTCCAGGGGAAACAAACGTATGTCACTTTCATCCAATGCTACAATACGTCTATAAGAATCTTATATATTATTCCAAAATGTAATATATATTGATTTGCATAATCAGATAATAGAAACCATGCAGCCCTCTTGTTCTTACGAGGTGCAACATGGGGACAGAACCAACTGGGCACATATTTCTGTACGTGCTTCCACAACAGAAGTAAAGGTTTGTAACAATTATTTTAAAACAAAGTGTGTGTTGTACCTTCATGGTGTCATGCAAAATCTAATCGGTTTTCTCTTATACAACCAGATATCAGGAGATGTGCAGCTATCCCGGTCATATAACATGGAAAGTGACCAAAGTTATCTACAATGCATTGGTGCAATAAATAATATAAAACATATATATATATATATACGTTCGTTTGTGCATCTTTTTATGAATATAGATTTGATTTCACAACAATTATATACTGTTATTCTTGGTATGAAAAGTACCCGTTTTACTACATAAGTTTATATTTGCCGATGCACTGTAGATTTGTTCTGGTAAAACGATTCTAAGTATTCAAGTGTACCAAATGTTTAAAGGTTTAAATAATATTTGTTGTTCTCTTTCGGATTTAAGTAATTTCTGCTAGAGAACAATAAATATTATTTAAACTTTTAAACTTTTGGTACACTTGAATACTTAGAATCGTTTTACCAGAACAAATCTACAGTGCATCCACTTTTTGGAGCACTGCAACCTGGGGTTTTTGAGGGCGATCCTAGTCACAAATTTAGTTCATCTAGTGGGTTTTTCGCATTGATGGCGCGGCGGTACGTACCACGTTTTACAAGAGGGGAGTGACCAGGCCCTGCGTTGGTTACAATCTAGAGACAGAGTATCGGTGACCAATCAGCTGAGTAAGCCGACGGTGGCCGACGGCAACATATTACGAATAATCCCTTGACGATGACCACTCCCAAGTTAAAGAGTAAATTCTAACGGTAGAACTCATTCCTCGTGCTGTTTTAACCGACAGCGTCAGCCAATCCGGGTACGAGGATTATGCGTGAAAAATGTCACACAAGTGGTGCGTTCGGGGAGTCACTACGAACGCTATGAACGCAAACACTACCAACGGCGTTCGCAGAGCCCGATAGCGCGATGGTGGTATCAAGCTCCGTGAACGCTCTACAGCGTAGCGTTAGCAGACGATCATCGTTTTGTGGGGGGGTTTTCAAATCGAAAAATTGTTTTTCAGTTTTTCTCACATACAAAATCGTTTGCGGGCTTAAGTTAAATAAGATAAATTGTTGAAAGTCGACTAAACTGAAGGCTACTAAACATATTTTTTTGTTGAACAATAAAAACGAAAGAAACTATTATTATTATTATTTGTCTGGCCCGCGAATGAGGTTTTAAATTTAAAAATGGCCGTTGGCAGAAAATAGGTTCCCCACTCCTGACTTACAGCGTGTGGTGCTATTGGCTGTTCACGGAATACCCAGGAATACCCCACGCAACGCAATCGACACACTACCTCGGAAGAAATAGCGTTCGTAGCGTTTAGTCATGACGTCGCACACCATAAGTAGTGACGTCACGGTAGTGTTTGATTGCGCTACCGCGAGCTCCGCGAACAGTCTGTAGCGCCATGATTGCGCGAATAGTGACTCCCCGAACGCACCCAAGATGGATAATGCCGTGGAAGAATTCACGGTGTAACCAGTGTTTTTCCACCATCTATTGGCGGGAACTAATAGTACACAGTACCGTACGATTATGTTGTAAGTCGGTGTTTCAGGATACTATATTATGACCATATGACTGACTAGATCGAACAGATTAACCTTGGCTTGTCGCGTGCACAGGCTGGTGGTGCACGTTGCTGCCTGACGTTTTTAACTTAATAGTATAATTAAAATTGCATTGAAAGTGCAATATTGTAAAATGTCTGACGAGTACGCGGATGGACAGTTCAGCGATGCTGATGAATCGAATATACCGTATGTATTATTATTGGAGTTATATATGACATTGTTGTTACACCGTCGTGATTGTCACACGTTATGTAAATTTGTTTAACTATATAAATTAAATTGTGATGTGTTTTTTGTCATGCAATGTTTTGAATAAGTATATTAATTAAATCTGATATATTTTCTGCAGTGAGAATGACTTCAGAGGTAAGCCACTGTTTGACAGTTCAATTGCAAAAGATGTTGAAACATTGCACATTGCTGAAAGTGAGGAAGAGGAGTATTACGAAGATGATGATTATGAATGGGACATAAGGCAAACTGGAACTGGAGAGAAAAGTGTATTGAAAAAGAATCAGACACAAAATTCTAATGCACAGGCTGAATCCAATAAAGTGAGCAACTATCAGCCGACAGACAAGTTATTCCGCAGGTATTCAAATAAGATTAATATCGAAAAATACGAAGGACCAACAACCCTGCCTAATCATGCTGCCAATCTTCTTATTGAATCAAACAAAAAAGTGGACAAAGAGAGGATTAGAACAAAAGATAAGCACGATCGTGCAACAGTGGAACAAGTCATGGATCCACGCACGAGGATGATATTGTTCAAATTATTAAATCAGGGCATAATTGCAGAGATCAATGGTTGCATATCCACAGGAAAGGAAGCTAATGTCTACCATGCAACATCGAAAACAGGAATTGAGTTTGCCATAAAAATATATAAAACCTCCATATTGCACTTTAAGGACAGAGATAAATACGTCACTGGAGAATTCCGTTTCCGACATGGATACTGTCGTCATAATCCGCGAAAAATGGTGCGAACGTGGGCTGAGAAAGAATTTCGAAACTTAATACGTCTGCGACAAGGTGAAGTCGCAGCACCAAAACCAATATTACTAAGGAGCCACGTATTGTTGATGGATTTTATTGGGACCAATGGTTGGCCATCGCCTAAGCTCAAAGAAGTCGTACTCACTGCCTCAAAGCCACGGAAGCTTTACAGAGAATGTGTTGAGTTCATGTGGCGATTGTACAATAAATGTAAACTGGTTCACGCTGATCTCAGCGAATACAACTTACTGTATCATGATGGATCCATCGTGGTTATAGACGTCTCACAGTCGGTGGAGCATGATCATCCGATGGCGTTAGAGTTTTTAAGAAAAGATTGCACCAACATAACAGGTTAGCGATGCTCATTATGCTTTCTTTGTTCTTCATTTCGTTGCATGACTCCTTGCATTCTTGATCTACAGAGTTCTTCAGGAAAAACGACGTTGCGGTAATGTCGGTCAAAGCATTGTTCGATTTCATAACCGACCCAACAGTTACTGAAAAGAACATGGACCAATATTTGGATTTAGTGTCTGAACGGATGACCCAAACAGATGGACAGGAGGCTGATCCTGCTCATGAGATTGAAGAACAAGTCTTCAAACAAGCATTTATACCTCAAAGGCTTACACAGGTAATTTTTCATAAAGCTGTGCATATTTGTATGAATGTACTCATATTGTGCAATGCCTCAGGTCATTGATATTGAACGAGATATCAAGTTAGCAAAGACGGGAACCCAAGATCTAATTTACAAAACACTAGTTGGCTTAAAATCGGACTTGTCTAAGCCTGCCGACAAGCCGGAAATAATGGTGGATAAGTTAAAAAAGAACGAATCCTCGGATCTTGAAAACCACGTATCAGAATCAAGCGATCACTCCGAGGCTGACAACAGCGAGGAAGAGAGTGAAGAAGGTAGTGAGGAAGAGGTAGAATCGAAGTTTATAAATTCAGCTCGTCCGCGAAATGAGAGTCCTGAGAGCAGAAAGGTAACTTTGTCAAGACTCGTATGTTAAACCTTACATTTTCTCAACATTGTCATAACGCATAAATTAATTTTCAGGCTCGCAAAAAGGCAGTGAAGCAACAGCAAGCGGAGAACAGGAAAACGAAGATAAAAAAACACGTTAAGAAGAGAAAAGAAAAGGTTCTCAAGAAGAAGTAACACTGCCTCCGCGACCTGTATATTGTATAGACCTGTACAATAAATTCCGAGAATATTTATTTCCTCAGCCTTAATCATTGTTTCCCCTATTATTTACATTTGCAACCGTGCTAATCATTTCCCCGACAGTATTGATTCCCGATAAAATGAAAAGGAAGAGAACATCTCGCAATTGCAGCATTGCGGTACTTGTAGACGTAGAGGGCGCCACAGTCCGGCCTAGTATCGAACTTTGGGACCGGTCCTTTTATCATTTCGGCAAATTTTATCTCAATTGACTGCATTTGGCTGCCGCTAACGATCATCAACTTATCAAAAAATTGCACGACCAGCTGCCATTGATTGGCTTCATCGATTTCACGCAGAAACACGGTCAAAGGTTGGCAACATTCTCGCTACCGCATATCGTGCAATCATTAGAAATACTGAATATCAGTCTTGATCAATCACACCGTTCAGTATTGATTTTGATAAACGGCACTACGGATTTACGTGCACGTTTTTATCGCTTCTGTTACTTATATGCTACCTTCCCAGTACTGCACTTGAGTCATATCATGGCTGATAAACTGCACAGCCTAGATCGGGTGAAAATACGTCGGTATCAACTTCGTGATGGGAATATAGATTTATTGCACGGAATATCATAAGTACATTGAATTCTTATGGTGCGATATTTGCATACTTACATCGGTTCATTATCAATACCTCTTGTGATTCTTGAGTAACACTGCACTAACCTAACAATCAACGAACAAAATATGGAATCCATTGCAAGAATCGTCCGAAACGATGTAACGGCTACATAAAACGACTAAACGTGTTTCAAATACTTGGAATCAATGATGACACGAGTCATTGGCAGTTAATTGCGTTGCACAACTCGTTTCAATAGAGTACTTCGAATTTGCATGATTTTACTTGTCTGATTATATCATCTGTCTTAATTCAGAGAATGGCATTGATTGCAACTGATACATACTTTGTGCCAGCTCTTTATCAGTCGCAACAATAACATAAGCAAGAAAAATGTTACTTCTCAGATAACTGACGCGCGCTCCAAAAATAACACTGCGCACAAAGTTGCGCGTGTCGAAATTCTGAATTTTGTGCGTGCATTGTCATTTTCGCGAGATGAGTATAATAAGATCATGAAAATTGTGTCCTGGTAGGAGGAACATCAACAATTACAAGTTGCTACTTCTTCCTAGGCACATGTCATACTGATCCTCGATCCTATATATATAGTATATCCTCTTCAGTTGCACACTGATCAACTTAGACCTACAGCTAGGTTCAAGTAGACAAAACAAGATTCCCCTCAAAACTTTACTTATTTCCGCGTAACCAGCATCGAAAATCCCATCGATTTTCAAGAAATATATCAGTTTCGCAGCCATGCCACAGAAGGATGTAGGTCAGAACCTCCATACACACATCAGATTCATCGATTCCACTTCAATCCTCAACCTCCTAGATCAGCCCCAGCCTCCTCCGCTCATCCCAACCCCAACCGAAAAAATTGCAAAAAAAATCGACCGTCCCAACACAGCGGCAGGAAAGTGAAATTTTTAACTGCGACGCATTTGGAGCCGCGCGCGCATGCGCGCCCCGAGCCAAATGCGTTGCCTTCTCGCCGACACGAGTTACGAAATGCGACCCGAGCGAAAATCCATAAGAGCCTCACCAAAAATTTCCCCGCTGCCGATCGTGAAGCCGATGACGCTTGACAAGACTTACGTAAACGCCACGCACAGGGTATCCCGTCTTCTTACTCTCGTGGATGTCGCAAGTGGTTCCCCCGGGTACCTGAAAAGACTCTTCCCCGGGCCAGGAGGTATTCGAGGCCGGTGTCCAAGGCGCGTAACAGGGTCTCCTCGTGTGGCCAGGCCGCGGGAGCAGCCGCGCGTAGGGCGAGAAACGGCAACGTCGCGCGTCGCTTGTTTAGATTGCGGCGTTGCAGTTGCCCGAGACGAACGGGGCATGGGAAGTGTGCTATCCCCCGTTTTGCGGCAACATTAATCGTAAACAACAACCGTGCGCCTTTTATCCGGGACCGTGTGCCATCATGTGCGACAACCACAGCTGAAAGCTAGGCCCTGCTGACCTGACGTAAGTTGATGGCGACAAATTGGCCGTAATCGGCTGTTGTTCCGAACTGAATCGGCCGATTGTACCCGCTGGCCCGGGCCGTGGGTTCTCCTGGCCCTCGGTACAGCTCGATCTCGATTTTACTTCCCCGCACGATCGTTATGCGACCAGTGTCGCAATTCGATTCACGGCTGGTAGGGACGGTTATCGCGGAAGGCATCGATGCCGCACGCCGATGCGAGGCGACCTTGTCTTTTTTTCGAAATAGCGTTATAGGTTATGGCAGAGCGGGGAATAGGGGAGGGGTGGGAGGAGGCGGGCGGGCCGAGATTTCAGGTGGCCATGCCAGCTGATCGAAGGTTTTTTATTTTATTGATCCTTCGACGCTGACGATTTTTGATTGGGTGGGGGGGTGATGGGATTGTTTTCGAAAGTTTGCTTCAGGAGAGAGGTGAAGTGGGAGAGGTTGGGAGTTGATTTTTGCTTTTGCTATAGTCGGTGCTCTCGCGGTGTACAATCTGGTGAGGGTACCATTTTAGAAAGAATCTTGGACGCCATTTTGTCGTGCACTCGTACGGACTGTAGTAAACTGTATGGGATCGTTTCGGCTCTTTGCTGGTTCGTGCGAAGGCTGTAAAGAGGAGTTGGTTGAGATTGAAGGATCAATAGCGGGCCTCGATCGTGATTACTGTTCTTATGCGCCTAATCGACCGAATTAGCGATCGCGTTATCCTAATCAATGCGGTCTCCTCTGATGCGGAGGGTCTGTTATGTTGAAGATTTGAACATGGGACGCAATTTGCAACAGTGCAAACGGTCGATATATTAGTGCAAATTGTTCATGCAGTTATGTATGACCGAGTCACGTGATCCTCCCACCATATAAATCGAGTACTGTACTACCAGTGCTGTATACATCGATTCTAATCCAGGAGGGACTGAAGTGGGAGGCGAGGCCACGCATTAAGCGTTCAATAAAGAGAGCGCTACGTACAAATGAATGTAATGCCTTCATTAGAAATTCTAACATCATGTAGTAACATGGACAACCGAAACATCCAAATTTGAGTTTCTCGAAAACCGTTAATACGAGCCAATCCGCCTAATCAGCTGAACAAAAAATCTCGTTCTGGTATCTTCAGCCAGCAAGAGTATCCACAGTCTGTTTAAACAAAAAACCGTGTCTGTTACGTTTATAAATAACGGAGGAAAAGAATTGGAAATTTTTATTTGTCGCCCATGGTTCAGTGTCTTGGTATCTGGGAAACATAAATGTTAGCAGTGTCGTACGACACTAAAAGCTGGCTGTCTAGCTCAGCTGGGAAGATCCAAGCACAGTCCCCTAAGTTTCGAAATTAATGAGGCTCAACGTCGAATCGTCAACCGCAAACGGCCTCCGCCATCTTTGACGACAGATCAGCGCTCACGTCCAGAGCTTTTCGAGACGCATCCAGGAGCCTAAGAAGTAAATTTATCATCAATCTTCTTAACAAGAGTCTTAACAAGAGTCTTAACAAATCTTCCCATATCCCCACATCAGCCAAGCGATCGCTCAGCCAGCCTAACATCTCATCAGCCATTAACATTCCACCTGAAGTCAACACGCACGAGCGCATACCAACATCAGAATCGTTCAATACAGATCAACTGTTACATACACTCATCAGGCCTGAATCTCAATCATTTGTCGCTTTTGGAATTCAGTCCGCCGATCCTGCCCGAAAAGCCCTGAAAAAAGTGGCGGAAGAGTGAAAAAAGCCAAAAGTGGCCAGCTAAGCTGCGTCGACGCGGATCGAAGCTGGGATCACAATGTTCGGAAGCTGACAATGAGAACCCAGTAGCGATCTGCGGGTCAAAATGTGTGTCCCACGTTCTGTCGGGCAAGGGATCTGACCAGCGCGCTGCGAACGTTTTCACCGGTCGGCCATCTTTGTCCGCCTCATTACTTATGGGCCAGGGCCGGCGATACTCGCTAGGCGAACCTGTGGTGGGGGGGCCCCCGATCGTTCGGAAACGTCTGCACAGGTCAGTCCCCGATCCACCGTCGGCGGTGGACGTTTTCTCATCCGAACGGTCCCCCTCTCGTCGACCTTCGGCTCAAAAAGTTTCCCGCCTTCCACCGCACAAGCGGAAGGCCAACGATTCCGGACTTTTTTCACCTGGTGCCGTTCGCGAAATTTTTTCCGCCCGCGAATCGTGCGTGGACCGAGGTCTTATCGGGGAAAGTCACATGTCCCTTTAACGAAGCGGGTGACCTCCTGGGCCAAACATCGATCGAGACCACGGACCTGTGTCAGTGCCGGAAAGCTTCGGCGAACGGTCTAGCCTAACTTGGCGTGTGCGGCGAGTTCGCGGGCAATTTTTTTAAACCCAACGACGTTGTTTACAGTCGGCCGGACACATGTGCTCGGTGCGGGTCGGTTGATCGGAAACGCTTACGTCGGTTCCTTGTGTCTGGGTTCCTGTTACGTGAGAGGATCACTTTTAACTTGCGTTCGAGACGCCCGTGGGCGGCATAGAATGATATCGGGACCGAGGATGCGGATTTCGCGACTGGACGGGGCGTAGCTGTGCTTTTCGAATGGACAGTTTTTTTCGGCCCCATCGCTGGCAGGGTTAATCGTTTTCGAACGCGGGACCTCTAGACGTTCGGTGTCAAGAGGTTGTCTGTCTGTTGGGCAGCGAAACCTTCTGCCTCGGCTTCTACCCTGCACGATTTTTGCACATGATTCGGATGAGAGTGCGAAGGGAGCTGACTGTACGTTTCTCAAGGTTTAAAGCGGAGGTGTTGATAGAGTTCATTGATGCATCCTTCGCGGATCCTTTTGCTAGACTCGTCTGTTTGCGCCTGGATGTATATATGTATATATATACATATATGGTTTTGACTCGCGGAGCATGTTACTGATTTTGTGAATCCTGTATTATTTACCTTTTGCCGGATGTCGGTTGATGTGTGTTGTCGGTTGATTTGGTGCTGTCTCTACTACAGCATCTTTTTTGGGAATGATGACTGAGCAGTAGGAATATTTAAAGTTATGTAAATGTTATGTACAGTTAAGGAAAAAAAAAAGGAAAATTTCATGTTGTAATAAATGTTAAGATATATCTGGAGACGCAGTTGTATTGAAAAACCTTATGATTTCCAATTATTTTTTAATTGTTCTCGTAGTGTGATATGTGGTTTATGATGGAAATGTCACAGTCATTAGGTAATTGACAAGGTATGACATGTAATGACGATTGGAACGTGTTGCTAAACACATTGTATGAATGATAATGATGATTGGAAATTTGACTTTGATTTGGCTTTGCCGGTCTTGATCTGGAATGTTGACATACATCTCTTGCCTTGGAGTAGCACCATAACATTGATCTAATTCGGTATTACAATAATCAGTTTCCGTGCCTCATTCATAGCATAAGATTACTTCCCACTAAAACAACAAAATTCTAATCCTATAAACGTTTATTTACACTCATCAGGGACCTGAATTCTTTTATGTTAACAAAATGCACTTCCATCATTCACAGACTAAGAAACGTTAGATTTGCAAGATAAATGGGATCTCTGTGACATTTCATTCTGCACTGCCTATTTGATAATGGAAACCCTTCGCGCTGATGCAGTACATACTTCCGCGTCAATGCACTCTGCCCTTTCATGTATCGAAGGCCAGGATGTGGACAACCTAAGGAAGGAGAAGGAGGAAGAGTTATTGTATGGAACGGGTGAGGATGATGATGAAGAGGAAACATTGTCTGATGACAGTTTGCGTCTGAGATTATCTGACGATGAAGCTGAGTCAGGGGATGTCACTCTGCAAACTAATTCTGTTACACAACAAGACAAATCAACCGCAAATGACTGTGGTAGGCGGTATTCGAAAAGATACCAATCCCATTGTTCATGGTGACCAAATAACATTTTACGTTGCGTTTTTGCAGAGCCAGTATCCAAGGAGCACAAGCAATCGACAGACCTGCAAAAGCAATCGCCAAAAAGTAGCACACCTGTCACTAAAAGCGCAGAGGGAAAACAGGAAAAAGGTAATGTGTCTGCGAACACGAAGGTAAAGAATGATCAAGAAACACATGACATGAGCGAAGGTGATCCCGTGGGATCAGATTCGAGTAAATCGGGCCCTGCATGGGAAAAGATAGGCGTGAACAGATGGAGGTTCTCAAGCTCACCTCGTACTAGATCATTTAACCACAGCAGTCGTGCCCTGCCCTCGAGAAATTGCTACTCGATGTATAGCGATAATAATCGAAATGAATCCGGTAGTTACGGTAACAGGCTGAGAGGAACATACACTCGCGGTAAGAGAGGTAGACCTTGTCTGTACCCGAAAGGGCAAGTGGACAGGAAGGACAAAAAGCTAAAAGCCAAGCAAAGAAATTCCTCCTCCTCCTCCCAAATTTGCAACGGTATGCAAGAAACGGAATCGGTCGCTGTTAAGAAATCGCCAGAATCGTCCGCGTTAGGTAATACGAAATTGAATAATGTTAAACAAAGTGACTCTAATCAAGACAAAGTGATGGATAAAAAAAAAACTGAGACTTCCGTAGTAACGCAAGTGCATTTAAAGTCGGGCAATGAAGCCGGTAGTGCTAAGAGTGTGAGTAATATTGCTGCGCCAGCGAAGGTGCAGATAAAATCTGACAATGATGCCAGTAATGCTAAGAACATGAGTAATAACCCGGGAGCGATAAAGGTACAAGTAAAATCGAGTAACGAACCGAGTAACACGAAAAGTCTAACCAACACTGCTGCATCCACAAAGATGCAAGTAAAACCCGGTAATGAAACGAGTAACGTTAAAAATTCGGTCGGTCATCCGGATGTTAAGTCCGAAAGTAAACAGTCCGCTGTTGAGGGCCTGAAAGATGGGAAGACAGTAGTTAAAGCTGAGGCAAAGAACAAGAAAAACGAACAAAATACTGCTTCTGATGACAGTGGTACGTGTGAAGTAGACAAGCCAGTGACAGAAGAAACGAAAACTGACAACGTACAGAGCGACACACCGAAAGTGAAGAAGTCAAACAATGTTTTGCAAAACGAACATGACACTAAGCCAGAAACAAACGTTGAACAAAAAGGACACGTAAAAAAGATCGATCCTTCTGACACGAAATCCAACAAAAACCTTCCAACAGAAAGCACCAAAACGATCAAAGAAGAAGAAAGTTCTACTGACAGCAAAGAGGTCAAATTCGCTGAGACGCTAAAGGTCAAAAAGCTAGAAAGGGATCCCTCCGATGGCAAACCGGCCGAGGTGGATGTTATATCGCTTGATGACAGTGCCGTTCAGAAAAATGTGAAACTGAAGTCGGAGAACACCGCAGAGCAGGTTTCCCGGAAAAGAACAGTATCACCCATTGTAGATCAGACTGTCAAGCGGTCAAGCAAAGAAGCTGACAGTGACAGTTCACTTCAGAAGCAGGAAACCGTCAAAAGAGAGAAAGATGACTCTGTCAAGCCTAGTCTCGTTCAGCGGAAGCTGATGGATTCAGAGTCCAAGGAGTCCGAGTTGAACGAGATTAAAGCGTCGAAGGTTGCGGAAAAGGTTGAGGATGGCAAGAGCGATAAGACGAAATCTGGCGGCGACGATAAATCGTCCGCACGCAAATTAGACGCCTTAGAGTCGGAAGTTACCGACGGTAGCGCGTTGGCGGACGCGGAGGGCAAAAATGCCGAGGTGGTAACGACCACGCAGAGAAGAAGGAGGCGAACAAAGAAAGAAATGCTAGCAGCGCAAGAAGCTGCCGCATTCAGCGAAGACAAACAAGGTAGGACTCTTTGCTAGCTGAAGTATTATCGTTGAGGGTACTCTTTTTCGTTTACATGGTTGACTTCCGAGTGACTCGTGTTGGTAGCTTGATCGTGTGACGAAGGCGTATACCGTCCTGCCCAATTACTTTCAGCGTTCTTTGCTCGTTTCGTTTTCGGCTAGCAATGGTTTTCTTAGTTGGTACATCTTCTTACCCCCCACCTGCTTGTAGACTTTACCGACGTTCTTGCCCCTGAAATAGAAAAAAAAAGTATAGAAAAACAGGAAAGAAACAAAACAATGGAATGACTGTGTTGTGGACTTAACAGGAATGAACTAGTGTGGACCAAGAACCTTCGGTCATGTTTTTTTTTTCAAGTTGTAGTTGCACCTTCTCCCCTTCAGCCGATCGGCGATCATAGTGTTCTTATTTCTGTACAGGCAGCGAAAACGGTAGGCAGAAGCGACGGACGGCGAGGAACGCGGAGGAGATCATAAGAAAGAAGTTTCTCAACCACGACAGCGATGCCGAATCCAGTGACAACTCGGACAAGTTCGTCATCGTCAATCACAAGATGAATCAGGACGCCAGGTCGCTGTCCCCACCTTCGCTGAAGAGAGGCTACCCAGACGGCGAGCCGACCACCATAAACGGTGGTGTGAAGAAGATGAAGGCGCATCCTGATGCCCCGAAGGACGAACTGTCCAGCAAACAGAATCACAAGAACATAAAGAACCTGAGTTATGTTCACAAGTTCTTCCAGCGCGACCTGAAAGAGAAGCTGCCGAAGCTGAAACAAGAGGTAAGCCAGCAACATCCGGAAAGACTGAAGGACTTCTTCTAACGCAGAACGACCTTCCAGGAGCTGGAAGAGCTTCTCATCCAGAAGATCGTGGAGACCATCACGATGCGCGGCGAGATCGGCAAGCTTCGGGAACAGGCTCGGATCTCCGAACGGAATCAGGAAGCTACCCGCGCCAGGTGCCAGCAGCTGGCCAAGCAGATCAAGGACTTCGAGATGGTGCTGAGACGAAATGCCGAGGATCAGCGAGCCAACAACGGGAAGCCCACCGCGCCCATCAAGATCAACAGATCCGTCGGGCTCCAGGTCAACTTCATGACGGTAGATACTGACGTTCATTCCTACCCGGTGTTCTTTACTTCTCTCCCTGGAATCCTCACGCGATGCTTGGCCTGGTTCAGGAGCACGGGATGCAAAACTTGCGACAGTTACAGCAGGTCAACAGCGCCAAGGTCATGGTCGCCAACGGAGTAAGTTCGTCGACCAGCGAAACGACCAGCACGTCGACGAGTCCCAGGCGAGGGATCAAGGTCAGGTCGCCGAGGAGAAGCGATCAGGGCGTCAGTCAGAGTCCTGTAATGGCCCAGAGTCAAGTGCAGACTCCGGCTCTCGTTTCAACGGTGACACCAGCCGCCTTGGTTGTTGCCAAACCGTTTGAGTCCCAGCACGCGCTCACCGTACCTTCCGCGGTGAACAACAGTCAGCAATTGTTGGCGAACGTAAGTGCAGATCGCGGATGAAAGAGCTTGGCTTGTTAATGCAATACAGCGATAAGCTGGCGATAAGATTAACGCTTTCACGGCCAATCCCGGCGTGGAAACATTGGCTAGGACTTCTGCTATTATTAGACAAACAGTTTGGCTAGTTGGATGTTTTGAGACAGGATTATTTACATACATTAGTAGTTTAGTACATACATCATTTTTATTTTTTACATACATTAGTAATTATTTACTCTGCATACAGTACAGTACATATAGTACATACAATACATATAATACTATGCATACAGTAAATAATTACTAATTGACACATATTTTTTTTGAGCGATTAAATTTTGGTTTATTTAACGTTTTTTTATTCATCAACAATAGAAAGAGAAATTTTTATGTAAAAAGTACAGATAAAAGATTACTATTTGAAAAGCTTATATGCAATCCTGAGACATTTAACAAAGATAAAAATAATAGTGGTCCATTTAATAATTTACAACATTCAATACCGCATAGTGACTCACGTATAAAAGAGCGTAGCTTGTAAATATTAGAATATCTCAGGATAACAGCAGTGCATACAGATTTCAATATCAGATAATCTGCACCGCGACACGCGCGTTTGCATTCTTCCTACTCACGTGTCATAACCGAGTCCCTCATTCAACGTTTCAATGTTTAAAGCAGCAGCAGTCGCAACAGTCGTCACAGCAGGCAATCGTTATAAACGGCAAGGTTCCCAGCCAGACGACCCGTTCTAACACGACGATAAGCGTCTCGAAAGGAAAGCAGAACGACCTCATCGACCTGACGGACGAGGAAGAGAAGAGTAAAAGCAGCGTGGCTGTGACGACCACGACGGAGCTGAACATCGCCCCGAAGACGGGTCAACCTTGCTTCCAGCGCGTGATTCAGGCATTACCTGGCAATGTCGCTATCACGAATCAGCCCACCAGCATCAGAGTGGTACAACCCGCTAGCCAACCGACGCCAACTGCCCTAGTAGTACGTCATGTGGCAAGAATAACATTTGAACACGCTATGCGCAAACTTTGACGGCCTGCGACGACTATTTTGCCGCAATTCGACGACGAGATCCGCAAAATGTGAAAAGCGAAGCGGTAGGGGAAGCCAGGAACTGATTGATTGCCACGTTAATTGCACGCGATTTCAACCTTGAGACTTTCACGTATTTTTAGCCGCCGCGGCCTGTCAAAGTCTCGCATGCGGACAATGTATTACGCAAATTGGATGGAATTCCTAGTCTGCGATCCGTAAACTACGTCTACTCCTGTTTCAGAATAATATGAATGCTTCCAGAGTAGCGTACGTAATGCAAAGCGGCGTAGGGTCTACTAGACAATTAATTATCACTTCGAATTCCAATCAGGTACGTATACCGAGCGCGACAATGCCGTAACTCGCATACTGATCGGCTGAGGAATCTATTTTGCAGATGCGGCCTGTTACTTCTGGAAGTAGAGCTCCTTTTTCTGCGGTGACGTACAAGACTGGTTTGTCTCTCCAGATATACCGTTTCGGATTTAACCAGTTAACCGTGTTTGACGACTATATCCGTCATGAAGAAATTGCATTCTGTCATGAGTTTTTTGTCTCATGACAATATCCGTCATGTGCAGAATACCCCTGCTATTTAAATTTTATTCCCAGTGGAAACAAAAATATATTCAGAAATTTCAATATGTTTGGAATCTTTAGAGATAAAGAAATAGAACAAACTGCTGCTCTGAGAAGAGGCCGCCACACTTAACTGGTTAAATCATTACCAGGTGACCTGTAATAGACTATATCTTTTCCACTGTCCACCAGGTATATCAACGATCGCGAACGGCACCGTTCGAGTGTTAACGACGCCGGCCGGGCACAACCTGCAGACGCATAAGGTGAGTAAACAGCTGCTGACTTTTTTTTTATCGATGTCAATGTGTGTAACGCAGCGGTTGGCGCTCGCCTTTTTAGCATCCAGCGCCATTGCCGGATGCACCGAATTATGCGATACACCCCGTGTGGAAACTTCCACCTCCCGCTCCGTCACTGAAGATATCGAAAGTGGCGAACGGTAAGCAACACTGGGCAAAAGCTATGCAAAACTATTCGCTGGCTATATATATATGCAGGTAGCCCTCCTACAACACGATTCATAAATTGTGGAAACTCTCCTACAACATGGCATCCTATAACGCGGTTTTCCTCTAATACGATAAGAAAATTGCGAAAACCTTTGTACGACACTGTACTCCAGCAATCTGCGTCGAACCGCGATAAGTTTAAGACCGAATTGCGTCTTTAAGAGTAATTTTTGGAAAGTCGAGTTCTTGTCCCCAGCTTTATTTGATAAAGATAAAAAAAACGTTTAAGTAGTTCTTTGTTCCCTTAGCAGTAAAGATATGTCTTTGATCGTTTTTTAAAGCGAGAAAAAGCATCTCACATTGAACAAAGTTTTAATTCAAATGAAGCAACGGTCAGAGTTAATATCTTTGTTCTCTTCTCGTTTTGAGTTATAAATTGAGATAAAAATTAAGTTGCTTATATGGAAACACGACAAAAAGTCTGCGTTTAACAAGATTTTGGAACGTAACGCACCTTTTTGTACTAACACTGGGTCTCATACAACACGGCGTTTTCTAGGAACCTATCTATCGTGTTATAGGAGGGTTACCTGTATATACGGCTATATATACGAATTCTACTAAAAAACTACTGTCGCATTCCATAGGTATTGTCTTGTCCTGGAACATGGCCCTTTCGGATAAGTACGCAGATATCGCGAGTTATCAGCTATACGCTTACCAAGAAGTATCGGGTGTACCTCCTAACACAGCGCTTTGGAAAAAGGTCGGAGACGTACGTGCGTTACCTCTGCCAATGGCGTGCACTCTCACACAGGTAAACAATTGACGCTTATAACGAGAACTGACACCATGACGCAGAAGAAGGAGATAATAATTTTTTTTTGCCGTTTCGCAGTTTTCGGAAGGTAACAATTATTACTTCGCTGTAAGGGCGGTCGACACACATTCCAGAAAGGGACAGTACAGTATACCTGGGAACATCTCGTTGTAAAGTGATGAGAGTTCCGGAAGTTCGCCTCGCCACGTACCCGAAGGGCGCCACGATGTTCACTCGGATTAAAAAAACGCACATCTGTAAAATAATTCTCATAACGTGTTTTTAGCAATTGCGTTTATACGAATTTAATTTAAATCGCGGCCGTGCGATACGCAGTTATCGTCACGTACGTTAAAGCAGGATGAATGATGTGGAAACGGTAAAAGAAAAGAGGAAAAAAAAAGGGAAACAACACACGGCTGCTGTATAAAATGCCATGCAGTTGTAAACTGCTCAGCGAGATGACATTCAGAATTGTGATTCTCCGTCTTTTCCAATTAAAATGGCGCCCTAATCTATATTCGTCAGACCCAGTTGCCATCAATTTTCTACTTCGCTCGAGCAAATTAGTCTTCAAAATATCTTCCCTGTCAAACCGAATAAGCAACCTGCCCGACTTCGTAATGGTGCAACGTAAATGGTATGTAAAACGTGCGTCTCTGCTCCCGCATGCGCGCGAGCCACTTTTAAAACCGATGTCTCTGCCCATGCTGTATAGGATTAACATGTTGAATAAGGAACGCTAACTTATTTTCAATTTTTTACGAGCTCTGTATATTTAGAGGCGTGAGCTGCGAATGAAATTGAAGAACCGTAAGGGGTAAAAGGTATTGTTGACTGCAGGCAAAAGAAAAAAGATGCTAGTAACGAATAATTATGCCACTGGAGACAAAGCGTACCTTCTAGTCGATAATAAACAACAAACTGTTACACTGACTTTTTATAGAAGATACAGGATATCCGGGTGATTAGGATATACTAGTGTTTAGCGCGGCAAACGATACTGCTCTCGTCGAGATTAAACAGAGTCATTTATGGAATAATGTGCGCATACGCCGTGCTTGATCCATATGAGATCCATAAGAGATGATCCATACGAGATCCACGGATCCGTGAATCGTGCTCGGATTCGTTAATAAGTTGGCGAGCCTAGGGCTCGTAACTCCGTTTCAAAATGACGACGCTATTTTTTTTTTTTTGCTCAATTTCACGATTATTGCCCGCCAATCTGCGCCTCGATGTGTCCCCGGTAAAAAAAAAAAAAGGAAAAACTGACGTAGACGAATTTCTGGTTTAGTTTAAACGATTCTGTAAATATTCAATGTTCATATGTCCCCCCACGACTCGTGTACTAGCTGAATGTATATGATCTCTAGACTGTATTGTAATTACTATGATACTTCATTTATACCTCCACTCATTCTCTTTTTGTGATAAGGTTACGAAATAAAACAAATAACTCGTTTTTTATTTAAATCCGTCCGCTGTCCGATGTCGACGATTTATGCCGCCGCTGGGCAAAGAAAAAAAAAGAAAAAAGGTGTGCGCCGGACCCGGGGCATCGAATTTGCATACCGAAAATTCTCCGCCTCCCGAATTGCCCGAATTCCGAGCCGAGGAGCGCAAAAGTCTCTCATTATACTTTCTAAAATCCGTTTTGGCATCCGAGGCGTCCGCCACGGCTGCATTTCCGGTCGAAAGTTCGATCCTTTCAAAAAACTGACCTTCCCGAAATTTCCACGTTACCCTCCCACGAACGCCGATTAGAATTAGCCGCCTTTCGACCGAAATCGAACTTTGGCGGCTTCGGTCGTCGGGCGGAAGCGGGACGTTTGAAAAAACAGGAACGTCCGTTATCAGATCTGACTCACGATAAAAGGCGGGATCGATTCGATCGTCCGCCTCCTTGTTTTCGGGAAGCAGCGCCGTTCAATTTTAAATTGGCACCGATCAGATTCCTCGAACCGGCTCCGACGCGTCTCACCATCCGAATCTTTAGTTATCGCTCTCGAAAAAGAAGCCGCATGCCACCTCCTCTACCTGCGTCGAACAATCGCGAAATTCGAAATTCGAGTGCGATCGATCGAATGACGAAATTCCGCACAGCGAGGGCGTACGTCAAACAGCGCACCTATACATACTTCCTCACCCGAGAGTGCGCGCGCACGTCGTTCGAACGCGGAAGGCCTATGAATCTGCCTTGAAAAAAAATCGCGCTCCAGTCCTCGCGATCGGCCGAGCGTGGAAAATGTAACGTCCCGGGACACCGACTGGCCGTACCGGTTCCTCTCCACTCTTCTCTTCATTTTTCCCCCATCCTTTTTTCTAATTACAACCATTAAAATCTCGCGCCGAGCACTCTGATCTCCCACTCGTGTAATCCCAATTCTTCTTCCGGCGGCCCGACTTCCAGGCATTCTTGGCGACAGTAAGTGACAGTGAGTCACGGCTGGGCCGTTGCGTTACACCGAAAGAAAAACAATTGTGGAAATTGCGAAGATATCGCGGCAATTACCAGCTGCTCCCGTGGGCCCTGAGTAAAAAGCCGCGCATAAGCACGTATAAGCGGTCCGCGTAGCCCGCCACCAGCGGCGGGACGTCAGGGGGCGGGGAAAGTGGGGGCGGAAGTGTGTGTGGCCTCCAGTGGCCTCTCCGATGGCGGGGCGCCATCGGTGTCATCGGCAAGTGTACGAGTACGTGCATATATGCCTGTGGCTGTGCGTGTACATCTACCCGCTGCTGCTGCTGCTGCTGTTACTGCTGGTACTGCTGCTGCCGCTGAAACTAGTACTGCTACTACTGCTGCTACTATCGCTGCTGATTTTCTGCGCGCACACTCGTAGCAGCCCGCGACAGCGGACGTCCCTCGCTGGGTAAAAAGGCGGACGGGCAATATTTCGGACGCCCCCACTGTCAGGATGCGTCGTCGGGGCCCTTGTTGACTCGGTGCGAACATGGCAGCGAGCGTACGGGCACCAGGGACGGTAGTGTGGCCGATGATTGTCGGGCACTGTCGTCGCGGATCGTAGTGGCAGCGAGCGGGGGCCCGAGGTGCGGACCTCGAGAAAAACTGACAGGCCGAGCCGTTCAGCGTTTTTGGCTCGGCGAGCGCTGGGCCCACTCCGCGAGTTTTTTTCTTGACCGAGTGTCGTTCTAGTGCTGCTGCTACCTAGGATCTTGTTCGGAAGAGGATATCGGGAAGGTGCACGAGTGAGTGCAAAGGTTCGCGAGGTGTCGAGAGGTTTCGTTGGGACCGCAGAAGGGGACTTTCGTTGGCAGGAGGGCCTTTTATTCGCGCGACCCGAACACGAGCGATCCCGATGTTGACATCGAGTGAGCTGGGTGCGGGGAATTTCGAGAGGGGGGGAGAGAGGGATTGCGAGGAGTTTGACGAAAAATGACATTACCACGAGCCGTGTGGTGCCATCCGATAGCAACGGAGGCAGCGCATTTTAACCTTTCCGTCGCTGCCTTCCTGCTCGGTTGATGTAACGACGTCAACACATTATCCGTGTCGTGAATCGATTTTTTTTGCGCCCCTCGCCTATCGTCGGCGGTACGGCGAGAGAACGGCTGGACAAAGGCTCGAGTGACTTGGGACGAGCGAGCCGAGGACGCACAATGCTTGTTTTTCCACTTGAGTCAGTGCTCACAACATAGGTGATCGGTGGCAGTTTTCAGAGGCTGGCCTCAGGCGGTGTGGGATTGTAATGGGTACGATGGGAAAATGACATTGTGTCATTGCGTGCGGTGCCAGAGAACCAGGTCATTGTACGTGTGGGACAGTAGGATCTGTTCGCTGTTCTCGTTGGACTCGAGCCAGTTCCTGGATAGAGTCCTGTACGAGGATTGAACGTAGATCTTACATGTGAGGAGCAGTGAAACTTAATACGCTATTCAGGGGATGCCTAGCCTACACTCGCTCGTCGTACGACGAGCTCCCCTAATGGATATGGGTACTGCCACTAGTTCAGTGACGTCCGTAAATCCTCCTAACAAAATTGCTACAAATCAAAAGAAGGTCGATAATAAGGCAAACAAGCTCAGCGGCATCAGGTTGCCGCTCCTAAGAAAGGAGTCAAGCGTCGTCAATCTGTCTCTAACAGAGAGGACTTTTCCGGTTAGGGGAGTCGATGCACCTTTACTTAGACCAGAGAGCAGTGCGAGTCTGGAGGCCCGTGGAGGCAGTTGGCTGAACCTTGGCCCTGGGGCCCTTAGAAAATGTGAAACTGCCGTGGGACTGAGTACGTCTGCCTTGGAGGGCAGACCCATAAATCGGAGCAGAGTCTGTTCGCGTTGCTCCAGTTTACTGTCATTGGCGTCGAGCTCACGCTACAGTTTAGCAGCTGGCAACTTTGTTCCTGCTAGTTCTCAGCAGACGTTGGGCAGGATCTGTTGTAAACTCTGCTTGGTCGATACTTCTCTGTCCAAAACATTTAAGATTGAAGGCTGTGGTTGTTCCTATTGTAAAGATGTAAGTGACAATTCATGCGATACAGAGCGCGGGCACAATTTTTATTATCTATCACATTGACACGTCATTCAAATTACAGTGTATGAAAGCGTATGTTGAGTTTGAAATAGAGGAAGGGGCATATGAAATTAGTTGCCCCGAGGCACAGTGTGACCAAGGTGCGATACTTACCTTGAAGGAGATATCAACTTTGGTCAGTCCGGAGCTCATGGAGAAACATCATAAATTTCGCCTAAACCGAGGTAAGAGAGAGTACTCTTAAGCCAGCAAAACACGCGCCCGCGACCCGTGACTGTGAAACGTTAATGCCATCCCCGCCGACTGCAAACGCAGCGTGCCAACATTCAACATTGACTCAGCGTGAGCCGCGAATTGGTACACTAATGTCTGAACACTCCGCAGATGTAGCGATGGACAAAGGACGCGCTTGGTGTCCGCGTGCAGGCTGTGAGACCATATGTTCAATAAGTGGCACGGGTACCAGTGGAACACCTCCACCCGGGCCGGTCCATTGTCCGAACTGCTCGACGGACTTCTGCTCTATCTGTCGGGAGTCCTGGCACAATGGACCCTGTCCGGACCTACCCCTAGGCATACCGTTCGACAGCGATCACATCAAATGTTGCCCCATGTGCTCCGTGCCGATCGAGAAGGACGAAGGTTGTGCTCAAATGATGTGCAAACGATGCAAGCATGTTTTTTGTTGGTACTGTTTAGCTTCCTTAGACGTGAGTATTTCGCTTGGCAAATACAGAAAGACGAGCGCGGCCAATGAGTATGAATTTACGAGCCGCAAACGCTTTTTCCTGTTGATGTTACAGGATGACTTTTTGCTGCGACATTATGACAAGGGACCATGTAAAAACAAGTTAGGCCATTCACGTGCATCGGTAATATGGCATCGAACGCAAGTGATCGGCATCTTTGCCGGCTTCGGGCTTCTTCTACTTGTGGCATCGCCCCTGCTATTATTAGCCGCGCCGTGCATTGTCTGTTGTAAATGTCGCGTATGCGGCTCATCTAGACTTGAACAGGAGGAAGGTGATACTGCGACATAGAAATCTAATGAATTTTTAAATGTTTATATGTTAATAATATCTCCTTAGCGTCGTGGCGTCGTTTAAGAATTTATTTTTATTTGTTACGTGGGGCGATAGGATCGGCGACTTATATAGATATACATTGGATATGACTTCGGTGTAACACGCGCGCTTCTCTGCATTGCAAGTCATTCGCGTCTAAGAATATGGATCCGACTTCTCTTCTATCTTCTCTCTTTTTTGCTCTTTTTCTCTCGTACAAGTGCGCCAGCGAAAGTAACGAATTTTTCTTTTGACACTCGTTTTACCTCTGCCCCTCTCTTTGTAGTCCCAATACCGGTTAAGTTTCGTTCTCAATCGAAATGAAGAGGCGGACGATATCGCGTTGACTAAATACTCACCGGTCCACGCGTTTACTTCGAACCAGAACATTCCAGAGGATCATGCTTCTTTGTGTCATACGGGCTACACGTATACTGCCATTTGTAGGTCAAGGTCACGCAAGCTTCCTCTCAACACTGCGACCAGAAGTCTTCGGTTTACGTTTTTACCTTTCTAAACTCTGCGGCCTCTACGCAGAAGTAACGTTTTTCCCCCCAACAACGAAAGTGAGTTAGTAGTCGGGCTTGAAAACATTTCCCCCCTGTTCGTTCCAGAAGCCCCGAATGAATAACGCGATAAGTCTCTCTCTCTCTCCCTCCCTCGCTCTCTTCTCCGTCTCATTCTACGTCTTCTCACTTTTTCCTCGCTCAGCATTAACTTCTTCTCCGAGCGTCGCCTTTTATCGACGACTCACATCGAATTGGACGCACGGCAATATAAGCGATCGATTCGCGACACAGTGTATATCTATATCTTGTTACCCGGAGCGAAAAGTTGACCGCGTGTGTATATGTGGGGGGGAGGGGGAGGGGACTTGCACTTATGCTTCAATTCCGAAGAGCAAATTTCTTATTTTACGGACGTTTTAATTGCGCGATCTATCGTTCTTGTTGGTAGCATACTTATGGGTTTTTTTTGTCCCCCGGTTTTTCTTCGGCTGAATTAATGATACACCTCGCATCCTCCTGCCGCCGAGCGTTTACTTTAGATTGTACAAATTGCGAGTGGCAGGTCGGCGGCGACTGGGTCGGTATTTAATATATATATTTTGACGGCGGACGATTTGATCGGAAAGATTGATCCAGTTGACTATTTACGGTTTTTACGCGATCGACACCCCCTGGAGGAGAGTGTTTTACATTGACAAGGACTTCTTGTCAGAAAAAGATAAATTTTTCGTTCCGTTACACGGCCGCTGCGCAGAGTCAACGGCCAAAGAAATCGTAAAGCATGGACAATAGTTAACATTACCGTTTTATCGAAGATGGAAAATAGCTCTTTATCAGTAATCGTAATTGAAAAAAATTGACTAAAGATTATAATAATAAAAAAAAAGCGCGTGCGCTAGCTGCACGACGCGAATAAAAGCAGAGAGAGCGTAACTTTTGCCGCTTTGTACAGAATATAACGAAGAGAGTAAGCGCGAGAGCATTCTTAACGGTCCCGCATAAAATTCGGACACCCCGAGAACTATAGTGAACTATAAAAGAGAGAGAACAGTGAAAAAAAAAACATTAAACGATAATATTCCTTTCGAAGCAAAAAAGAGATCACTTAGCGGAGAGAAATTGAGTTGAATCAGTTTTCGAGAGCATTACGAAGCCCAACAGTGTCCCAAAACTGTTGTAATTGTTAAAAGAACTTCTCAGTTGTTGTATTACTGATGTTATTGTATGTAAATAAAAGCACAAAGTAAAAATAATATATATATAAAAAAAAAATATATATATATACATGCATATACATATATGTATAGATGTACATGTATATATACACGGTCGAGAATAATAAAATAAAAAAAAATGTAACGTACTAAGTACCAGCATAGAGACGTTAAGAGATAGCGTAACACTTAAGAGTCGTACGACGATGTTTAGCGAGAGAGCCAGCGTAGCATTTTTTTGAAAGTAACGAGAGCGGAGAACGATCCGACGAGTCCGTTTGAAAAAAAAAAGAACGTTTTGCGAATTGTGCGACATTTTCTCGACTCGCGCCTGCATCGCGAGATAATGCTTCGGCTGCGTACGACATTTCGGACCGATTAGAAAACGGCCACTCCGCAAAACGATAAGCTTGACGCCGCTCAGCCGCTCTCATGCCAGTGAGAGGGAGGGGGAGGGAGAGAGAGAAAAAATAGGGGAAGGAATTCGAGTACTCGTATTTTGCGAACAACGGCCGGAGGACGTCGACGCGGGTGTATTTTGTTTGTTCAGTGATGATATTTAACTGCTGCGCAGATGTGACGCGTCCCCACCTTCCACCTCCCCCCTCCTCCACCCCCACCTGCTCCGCCGTCGCCGCGTCGAGACGTTTTCTAACGCGCGACTCTATAAATGTTAATGAAGAACGATGCGCGTGCATCTCGGAAAAAGCGGCGGATGCAAATTTCTCGATTCCGGTGTTCCAGTATGGACGCTTCGAGGTTCGGACGCGTGACGTCATAGTCTGTTAAATGACAGTGTCATGCAGATTGGAGCTAGTATCGATCGAGGATCTTTTTCCTTTTCTGTTTATGAACGGCCGCGCGCGCTTTCGGTCCGAGTTCTAAGTCTAAGCCTCCGGCCGGTCAGGTGTAATCCGGGCTTTGGCAGACTGTTTGTTGGCAGGTCCAGGAGTCGGAGCACACGTCTGCGATGCAGGTGCGCGTTGTCACTTTTCCGCTTCTTTGATCCGAGACCTTTTTTCTGCGCCTTCGTCGTCGGCCGGCGCGAGAATGCGCGCCGCGGAGAGAGATAATCTGCGTACTGGAGGTTTTTTGATACTTGGCATGGGTCAGTACGCGGACTCTGTTGTAGAGGTGTCGGTGGAGCTGTTGACAGGCGCGGACGTCGTTCAGGTGGCGTTAGATACTGGGCGTCGGGGATGGAAAATTGTGAAGTATTACCGTTCGAAATTTGCTGAGTTTGAATTTTTCTGGATTTTCTTTGCTATGTTTCGTGGGAAGTACTATGGGATGAACTTAGGAGCGTTTTATTGTCAAATTTTCTAATTTTAGCTCTCTTTCGTTTAAAGTTATTGGAAAAGTATTGTTTGAAGGATAGACAAATCTAGCCGATTTTCAGCTATTTTTGTTTCAAACTTTTCTTGAAGCTATTCTATAAAGATATATGGAATTTGTTGCTTTCATAATAGATGTTTCAAACGTAGCAAACTGTTTTCCTATAAAAGCACCGTGAAAGCTTTGACAATTTTCGTTCACAAATACATTTGGATGAACTGTCAGATTCATCCAAATTTCCAACTCAGAGAATTTCAAAAATCTGTTTTAAAATTAACACCGCAGACATAATATTCCTACGAAACAGCAGCAAAGCATTTAATTTTCTCAAAATTTTTAAATTCCACGTTTCGCGTAACATTTTTTGATTTCGTCCCACCGACTCCGATGTTGGCAGACTCTGGCACGTTATCTCCCGACACCAGACGCATTTCCTGTATTGACACGCAGGCCCGATCACCACGTCGTTCGCGCCGCGTCAAAATCGACACGTTCCGAGTTGAACAAAAAAAAAAAAGGAATTACCGAGTCGAAAGCGAACGATTCCTCTCCGACTTTCGGATCTTTGGCAATCGGATTGCGAAATATCGAGAGAGAAGCTCTTCGTTCGACTTCGAGGAAGATACTCGTCCCGTTCCGCTCGCCGGCCTCAGACGAGTCTCCTTCAAGGAGAAATTGCATTCTAGTCTAACGTCTATGTCCCCGGCGGCTGTTATTCAATATTCATTTACTTAACGAATCAGCGACCGATCGAGAAGGGTTAACGATGAGTGTCAACGAGTCGATATGTGCGGATCACACTCGTTTAAAAGCCGCGAGCAGGACGCGAAATCTTCGTGGAAGCTTTAATTGTTTCGCGCCTGCGTGACAAAAAATTGTCGGGCAAAACTCTTCGTTTGCCGATTGGCTCGCTTCGACGCGAAAGCGATCGAATATTATACGTATGTATGTACCGTTTATTTTGAAAGTGGTGTAAATCCATTTAAAAGAAATTTAAATGTATAAATAAACCGTTTGCACTACGTTAATTGTAAATTATATCTCATTCTTTTCTAAATATAGACTTACACCACTTTCAAAATGAAAGGTTCATATATTTGACCGTTTAGTTTGAAAGTGCTGTAAGTTCATTTAAAAAAATGAATTAAATATAAATAAATCGTTTGCACCGTGTTAATCATAAATTATCTCATTTTTTTTTAAATATTGACTTACGCCACTTTCAAAAAGAAAGGTTTATATATTTGACCGTTTATTTTGAAGGTGTAAGTTTATTTAAAAAATAATCAAATAAATAAATCGTTTGCACCGTGTTAACTATAAATTATATCTAATTTTTTAAATATGGACTTACGCCACTTTCAAAATGAACGGTTCGTATACGTATGCAGAGTGTGTCTCTCGAGTTCGCGATATTCTTATCTGGAAAATTACGAATTTATACCTACTTCAAAGCTTTACTTCGCCGCAACCGTAACGTTAAGTTCGTTTCTTCCTCTTCTTCCCCTTCGTCTTCTCTCTGGTGGAATGGGATATATTTCTGGAGGCGGTCCGTATCCTGGTTATACGGGCCGGGGCATAAATAATTATGGCAAAAATAATCGAAGACCTTTTATGTTGGTGTCGACTTTTTTTTTTTTCGTAATAACCCATTTTTATTCCTCATTTTTCGTCTAACTATAATATTTTCTGTAAGAAAATATGATAAATCGATTGGGTTAAGAAATATTTCGGAATGAAAAGATTGGCGGCGAGCGGAGGGTCGCCAGACTTTGGATGGTGTCGAGAAGGTCGTGGCTCGATATTTTCATCGCGAAATGTCGAACTTCGAGCGACAATGATGTTGAATCCCTTCAGTCTGGCGACCCTCGTTTCACTGCCAATCTTGACGGACCAGTAAATTAGGAGATGGCATACAATTGCACGGATTACAGAGACGACGAAGTCTGGTAGTCCCACGAAAGCTGTGATAGACTCTACATTTACACAATTAAAAACAATGGCTAATTATATATACGTATACATAATATAAAAAAAAAAGAAAACTCGCGGGAGAGAAAAGAAAAGTGGAAAAAAATAAACAAAATAAAAAGAAAGATGGATAAAGACGTAAACAATCAATAGGTCTAAGGATACAACACGTCGTTACAATTAGATTAGTTGGCAAGTTGTAAAATAGTTAAAAATTGTCATCAGGAAAATTATATTCTAGAGGTGTAGATTTAATAAACGTGAAACTACAAACTATTGACAGAGCGTCGACGGAGGGGGATTTCTGGATGTTGTTGGAGACGGTGGTGGGGGAGGGTTGAGGGATGGTCTTATTTGATAAGGCCCTTCGCCTTGAACAGATCCCGCATGAGGCCCTTCAGGTACCCAATCTCGCGCTGGAGGTCCTTGACCTGACTGGTCAGCTTCTCGTTGTGATCGGTCAGCTCGCGTTCCTCGCCGATGATCTCCTTGATCTCCTGCTTCTTCTTCTGTCGGTACCTGGTGGCAGCGTTCTTGTTCTGCTCCTTCTTGCGAACCTTCTTGTCCTCGACGGAGGGCCTGCTGTAGGGCTTGTGCCTACTGCTCTTCGAAGAGTACCCACCGGCCTCCTTCCTGCTCACCGGAGATGATCTGTCCAGGATCCAGTCGGGGTCGTCGGCCGAGTCCTCTGACGAGACACAGCTTCCGGAACTGGTGCACGGACTGGCAGGAGCCACGTCTTCAGCATGGGACCTGACGTACTCGTCGACGACGGCCAACTCGTTGGCCACGTCGCCTGCCAGCGGGTCCAATGATATGTTTCCAGCATTCCATTGTTCTGGGCCTTCCGCGGCTGGGAACTGGGTCTTCTGCTCGGGCACAACCATGCTGTAGACAGGCTGAGGGCCGGCGAAGAGCTGCTGGACCGGTTGGAGGGTGACCAGCAGTTGGGTGTCGATGTTGACGGTTTTCTGCGGCGGCGGCGATTGGGGCGGTGTCAAGGTCGAACTGGAGGGTGGTACGATTTGGTAGCATGCTTCGACGTCGCCCAGGACAGTCTCGAACTCCTGCAGGAGGGTCTGAGTGTTGTCCTGGCCGTGAGGATGGTGCTGATGGTGGTGATGGTGGTGCTGGTGGGTCTTCAGCGGACTGGAATAGGTGACAGGCTTGTTCTGGCCATTCTCGGGCGCCGGGAGTTCTTCGAATATCGGCAGGTCTATCTTCTCCTCCAGCCAGTCCGAGAACGGCTCTGCAAAGTTGATCGTTCGTCAGCGGTTTGTTTGTCGAGTCGCAGATTTGGGTAGGAACGGAAGGTGGGTAGCTATGCTTCATGGTTATTAGAAACTGCATACGTAACGTCTGCAGTTTTCATTGGAGTTCGTTGGTAGACTGTCAAGGATTTATTTGTGAACTGGGATTTTTTTTAAATATAATTTTTTAACAGTTTTCGAATTAATATAATATAATATATTAAATTATATAATAATAATTTATCTTGAAAGCATTCAATTTTTTGAAAGTTCTAACGTTGGCACATATGCTGGTTGTATGTTAGAATATGTGCATATAAAAATAAGTTCCTTATTGTAGTTTTCTGACTGATCATTTTTCAGAAATGAATTCGTACACTCTGATATGTCTGGGCTAAATGATAGGTTTATTAGAATGTACTTAAAAAGTAGATAGCTTTACCTTAGCTTCTTGATAGAACTTTTTTCAGTGATTAATTTCGAAACGCAGATTTTTTATGACGCAAATGACAACGCGAGGCACGCAAATGCATCGTACGCTGAGAAATCCGAGCCAGCGAGTACATTTCATATTCTTTTGAATATTAATCGCGATATTCATAGCTCTCCATATTACAAACGATCAAAGACTAATCGATAAATAAGGATTTTTATGCGGTCCGAACAATCCGCAACAAGCACGGCCTTCCGAACAAAAAATCCTGACCAGAAAACCTTACTTCGCAGGCCATTAAAAATCTTACTACGTCACAATCAGCGAATTCGTAAACTCGGATTTTTGCACGCCATTATCGGCAACGTGGTATATCTGCAGTCTGTCGCTTAGAACATTCGCGGAGGTTTTCTCGCTCGACCGACGCCAGCAATCCCACTCTCAAATATTCCGATTAATCGGCATTAAATTGGTGAACTCGTATCGTTTTGCGCATCGTCTAAGATAATGACTAGGCGCGTTCCAATTAGCATGCGGAAGCGCGGGAATGAATTCAAACGACAGCCGCGTCCCTGATTTTCCTTCGGCATCCTTGCACCGGAAACCTCCAACCTCACGCGGAACCCCCATAACAGATTTTTCAACCCGGCAAACACTCATTAATTCCGCCCGTAGTCGAGAAAACCTACTCCTGGCTTAACTTAACAGTACTTTTACTGATTTCTTGCATGAACAATGAGTAGGGGAGTGGTGCCGCATTGATGTATATATAATTTCATGGACATTACTGGTTTAACTAGAAAAACAAGTTACACGCTCCGGAGCAGTTTCCTTTGCCCGCCAATGAATCGACTGGCCTCAGGATCGTTACAGTTTTCGTTACGCGCTCGGGAATCGAGAATCGAAGCCTGTCTATTGATTTTCAAATACAGGTAACCCTCCTATAACATGGTAGATAGTTCTCTAAAAAATGGCGTGTTGCATGAGACCCAGAATTAGTACAAAAAGGGGTTCCGAAATCTGGTAAAGAAACAGACTTTGTCGTGTTTCCAAATAACTTAATTTTTATTAAAAATATAAATATATGTATAACTCAAACGAGAAGAGAATACAAATATTACCCCTGACTGTTGCTTCCTTTGAATTAAGACTTTTTCCAACGTGACATGCTTTTTCCCGGCTTAAAAAACGATTCAGGACATATCTTTCCTGCTAAAGAAACAAAGAACTACTTAAACGTTTTCTTTATCTTTATCAAATATAGCTTGGAGACAGAAACTTGACTTTCCAAAAATTACTCTTAAAAGACGAAATTGAGTCTTAAACATATCGCTCGACGCAGATTGCCGGAGTACAGGGTCGTACAAAGGTTCTCGCAATTTTCATATCGTATTACAGGAAAAACCGTTTTAGAGGATATCGTGTTGTAGGAGGGTTTCCGCAAGTTATGAATCGTGTTGTAGGATTAGAGGACGTGTTGGAGAAAAAACCGTGTTGTAGGATTAGAGGGCGTGTTAGAGAAAAAACCGTGTTATAGGATATCGTGTTGTAGGAGGGCTACCTGTACGCTCCCGCGCGATACGCAAGCTTCTCTTGCTTCGTTCGCCATTTCGCAAGTTGGCGCGTAAATCATCTAAGTAAGATATGCGTCTGCCTTCTAAGTCCCCCATCTAAGTGGAAAACGACGAACGCCGCTCAGACCCAGTTTCCCACCCGAAGAGACCAGACCGGAATTTTTGCATCCGAAGAACAGCCCTGACCCATTTACCCGCGAAACTTTGATCGCGCGCCGACTCCGACACCGTTCCGACCTTATCTCCGTTCAAATGCAGGGGCCACGGAGGTTAGATAAGAACTATTCCCGTGCCCACAAAGACATATGTTAAGCCGGGCTCGTCCTGGCCCAGTGTTCACTGAAAGGCCCCCGGAAAGATAAGCGGCATCTAATTTGCTCCGAATCGAGTCACGTTCGACTCTACTTTCCTAAACAGCGTTCGAACCTTCACGTTCGATCACGAGGCTTCTCAATGAAGCAGGAAAACATTTCCAACCAATCATCGTTACATGGAAACAGCCTCAGCCTACCAATAAACTATCTCCACTTCCGAGTATGCGTCTGCATATGTATGCGCCGTAGCGACTAATAGGGAAAACACAGAGACGCCATTTTCTTAATCGATTAAAAAATCCTTAATTGAGAGCGAGTCGAGGTTCGGAAAATACGTCGATATCGTCCTCAATAGTCGTCCAGCTCCCGCCATGTACTTTTGATACATTATCAGTATACCCCCCTCTATTCATTCTCTCCCCCCCCCCCCTCTCTCTCTTTCTTGCCTCCCAAGTTGTCGCCTCGGCAAAGTGAAGCGCATACACAAAACATCTCGCATAATCTGCTCTTCTTAAGCGCATGTATGTTTACGCCAACACCAGCGACCAATCGCTGACAATTGCAGCGGCGTCGAAGGGTAAACAGAAGTGGCAACGAACAAAGTCGTTAGCCGGCTCGCTTTTCGCGAAAAGAGAGAAAAATGTTCGGCGATACATGCGGGATTTTATCGTGCTAGAAGGCTGTCTGCGGTCCGGTATAGAAACGTGTATTCAGAATGGCATTAAATGCCGCTCTCGAGACTGACCGACCCCCTAAGACTGACTTTCGCACACCTGTGCGCAAATTGGAAATTGGCCAGTGCCCCCCCCCCCCCCCTCCGGACGACATACCGATTTGGGTTCTCGGCCGAATCGGGAGCCGCGGTATTCGTAACGGCGGAATTTTTGACGGGCGATCCGTCGGGTGGACCTTGCCTCGACATTTGACCCGTAAGTGCTCGTGGCCGGGGTCGCAGTGACCCGCTGCGTCGATCAGGTCGGAGGAATCGGGAACAATCGAAGAGCGAAGCCTCAAGTTTTATGTAAGATCGATTTTCGGATAGTAATTCCTTATGGGTCGTTGGTGATTATTGAAACTTATTAACCCATTATCCGCCGATGTCCCATTTTTGGGGACACAGTTTCAAATTGTTTTCTTTCAATGGCTGCTACCTCTAAATGTACAGTTAACTTCATTTTGTATTTTTGTATCAGGGCGGGTAATGGGTTAAATTCGCTTGAGAGTACGTTTAGTAGACAACTAAAGACTTATATAGGAATTGTACCTTTTTAGAATGTAATTGTCAGTTGTCGGTTATTAAGTTTCTCTAAGCATTGAATAACTCGACTAGGGCAAGTAAGGAAAAGTTGAAAAAAATCGTATTTGTTTTATACTAATTTAGTAAGAGTCCACCGTAATCCGTCGATAGCGGTCGAAACCTGTCTGTCAGCGGCAGTTACGGGTCAAATCGAGCAGCAAGACGCGAGTTCTTGCTTTCTAGATGCCGGCTGCTGGTATCGGGCCACTCGATGAATCCGATTCGAGTGCCTATCGAACGATTAATCTGATACTCGGGCCAGATAACGAGTTGGGGAACTTTGACGACGTTTCGTCAATGTCGAGCTACCGATTCGGTGGCTGAAGCTCTCTCCGAAGATTCCTGTGTGGCAGACAGCCTCGACGAAGAGAGAAAGAGCGAGAGAGAGAGAAAGATAGAAGATACAAGCTTCTGCGAAACGGAGGACTTCTCTCTTTTTCTCCTCTTTGTACCTAAAAGCGATTACGGTCTCGCGAGCGGCAATGTACCAACAATGTGGCAACGCAGCCCGCGATATGCATAACAGATTCCTTTTTTTCCTTCGCTCTCCCGATCCGTGGGCTAGAAGTCACTCGGGGGTAGGGGAGGAGTTATAGGCGAAAGGAAACCTACCGCTGAAACACATAGCAGCCATTATGGATCACGCCTTTAGAGTCCCGCGCTCTCTCTGTTTTGCTCTATTCCTTCCCTTCCTCAACTCGTGGAACCCCAAGTCTTCTCCCCCCACCCCTTTCGAGTCCGCGACTGTCCCGCTCTCAACTTAACGCGTACGCGAAACCTGTGTGCACAGTCTGTGGCGGGCGCGGATTTAAATTGTCTCTGGGGACCAAAATGTTTTTGGCCGGCAAAATAGGAGAATTTCGCGATCGTTTCCACGTGTCGACAGAGTCCACCCAAAAACGATTTTGTTGCCGGGGCCGCGGACTCGAAATTCAGCGTCTCTTCACGAGCTTCTGGGAGTTGACAATGATCTCTCGGTTCCACGTGTAGCGATATGCGAACTGCATGCTATTATATAACATTAGCACGCTCCACCATCGAGACGCCGGGGTGTTCACTTGTGTCACTTTTAACGATGCCAGTATTACAAGATCGCCTCGGGTGGTCCAAAAGCGAAAGAGACGTCCTCTAGACGATCCTCATGGCCGGCCTGGGGCCCGACACTCGCGAAATCTTCCCGTCCTCTCCTGATCCTCCTTCTCCTGAGTCCCCCTTCCACCCTCTAGCCACCACCAGTGCCAACCGAACCCGGTGCTCCCACAGTAAACACCGATTCACTCGTTACGCCGATAACGATCGCTGGAACGGGCCAGCTGTCTGTCCGTCCTGGCTTTCAGGCACTGCGCGCAAAAAAAGGCGGCGGGAGTGTGCTTAGAGTCTCCCGGGAGGGAGGGGGGCCAGTTTAGAAAGACGGAGAACGAAGGCGGAGAAATCGGCGACCACGTTCCGAGAGTCCTTCGACGCACACGTGAGACTCGCGCAAAAATATATTGCCACCTTTTCACTTCGCGGAACTTTTGTCAGCGGGTAGGAGGCCCCGATCGGACACGGCCGAACACTGGCGATTGGCAGCACCTTCGCGGCTTCCGATTCCGAGAGAGTACTTGTTGCTGATGGAGCGCGCGCGCGCGTACACAGAGAGACGTTCGTCGGACTACTGAGGAGTGTAAAGTGGCGGAATCGCGGATGCGACGGGGTAACGATGCTCGTTCGCTGGCTGGCCTGACTCGGCTGGCTGCATAGGCAGCGGCGTTAGAGAGCCACTCCTGCTTATCTTTGGACTTTCCCCCCTATCCCCCTCCCCCTTCCATATTCCGTGCCACGGCTCGCCGAAGCCGACCGCGAGAGCCGAACCACGTCATCCCCCTATCGGCATACGAGCAAAGCCGCCTCGGCCCAGAGGTTAACCAGTTTGTCCCACTCTCCTTTTTCAAAAGACGAGGAGAGAGAGAGAGAGAGAGAGAGAGAGAGAGAGAGGAGGGAAAAAATGAGGCGCGCGCGCGTGCAAGGAGGTGGGGGAGTGAGCGGGAAGAATGAAGTCGACATAACGGAGGTCGACAGACTGTGTTGGAGGGGTGGGAGGAGGGGGGCAGGGTAGATAACGAGAGAGTTTCTGCGCTTTTTCGGTCGAACTCGCGCGAAATCGAGCGCGATACTGCGTTATTGACACGGCATTGGCGAACGGGACGTGTCGCGGCTGTTTTATGAGAGGCGATGGATCATTTGGGATATGGATTGAGAGGGTGAGGGGAGGTGGGTGTAGGTGGATTTTTGGGGTAAATGTGTGGGATCGGGAGAGAATCGAAGTCTGTATGCGATTTTAATAAGTCGGATGAATTATTGAAATTGACGAACGGGCGGTGATGTTAGTTTTATTTGAAGGACTAATACTTGAATTGAATGTTGATATGCTTTATATAGAGTTAACAGCGGAGTAGATTAGCAATTAAATTAAGGTGGTTCCAAATATAGATTTGACTGAAAAACTTAAGTTATGCTTCATAAAGAACGGCGGGAAGAAATATACGGGATTTGAAATTATACGGGACTTTGAAATTACGCGGGTTTTATGAGTAACAGCTTCAAACAGTTCCACAATTAAATTGTACTGTTTATCGCAAAATAATATTTAGAATTCACACTAAAATAAAGAATTACGAATTAATTAGATGCTTCAAAATATATATTCGGCTGATAAATTGTTGAAAATCGAACTTAATAGATTTGACTAACCTGACGCGAAACTGACAAAATTTGAAATTACGCGGGTTGGAGTCAACGGCTTCGAGTTTTCCAACGAAAGTGCACACGTGTAAAAGTTTCGAAAGAAATCGCCAAATTACTGTAATTATATAGTTTGTTTCGCAAGCAACGACGTGAACCATTTGCCCATTCACCGAGCAACATTCGTGAGTGTGGGCATTGATTTTCTTTGTCTCTATAAGCAAATATATGATATTCATACACCGACCACTTGTCTAACCGTCATTCCGATGAAATATCAAATGTCGACGAACAAGAATTTCCACATTTTACCCCCAAAATATTGCTCCCACTGTTGGGAAGCATGCAAAAAACTTGTAACAGCCCAATACTGACAATTCTGCCTAGTTTTTTCAGTTCACAGTTTGCTATGATATGGAGTCTTTGCAAAGCAGTGTCTTGAAGTGACCTTGAAAAATTGGTCATCCTAATGAACCTGTTCAGTGTACAACATGCAGCAGTTCATCATATATCATCTACTTTATTGTCTAAAAAAACTTGTTGATATCCCAATACTGACAATCCTGCTTAGTTTTTTTGTTCACAGATAATTACTCTGCATTTTCTGTAACTGCATCATTCACACAAGACTTGTAGAAATGGTAATCACATAGAAACTGATTATCATGCGACACATGAAGCCGAATGTTGCGCATTATGTTACTGGTGATTGAAAGAAACTTACTAATAACCCAATATTAACAACCTTGCTGTTGTTTTGTCCACAGATAATTGTGCCAGATTGTACAAATGGCAGAATGTCGGTAGGATTTCAAGAATTTTGTTTATTGCAGCCAAGCAGAACATCAAACATTACGTACATCAATAAGAATTTGTAAACAACCCAATACTAACAATCCTGCTAACTTCTCCGTTCCCAGTTAATTATATCAAAGGCTGATACAATGAACTACCACGATAACCTTCAGAATTGGTCACAGTTGCAACCCTGACGCTATAAAATAAACTGGCAGCACTATCATCATTGGGGTACAAGAGTTGCATGCAGTATTCTACATGATGAAAATACTAATCTTATTTACCTTCTTTGATCCATTCGTCAAGCTCTTCCAATAGTTTTGTAGCCACTTGTGCTCTGGTTGGTTGGTCATCGTACATAATAGGTTCCGCAGCATTGTTCGTGGATTCTACAGACTTCTCCTCAAACAGAAGCCAGTCGTCATCTGTCTCTAGCGGCGGCGTCCCACTAGGGGATACCGGCTCGTACTTCCACAACCACATCTCCTGGTCCGGATTGGATGACATTGTTGATGTAAGTCCAATCGAATGGTATTAAAAAATGATGAAAAGAAATTTGTGTCGGCTGAGCGACGTAGCTCTTGAAGAGCGCCATATTGGCACTGAAAACATAAAAGATTAATATTTAACAGCGTGATAATAACCACATTTTCTAGGAATCCATTAAAATTTAGGAAGAGAAACAGCGGGGGCACTGATAACCGCAGAAGACTAAGCAGCGAATATTATTGCCTGGCTTCAACTATGATAACTCCCAGCACAAGTACTATCCAACAAATAAGAAAAACGAAACAAAACTAAGGTAATTGAAGATTCTTACAAACGGTTTACACGTGGCAGAAACGAACAAGTGCGTCTTCCAGGAAGGTGAGCGCACATAATTCACCCGTTAGTCATAGACGATTATACTCGGCGGATTAAGAAAAACAACGTCTCAACGTTAATTGGAGGAACGTTATGTAAAGAAACATTGAATGTTCATCGTTGGGACCGTTCGTCAGAATTATCTTGTTCATAACTGGCGCAGCTGGTCACGGGGGGAAATTGCGCAAAATTAAGAAAGACATCTTTCGCATATCATCCGCTATCCCGTTAGACATCCGCGGACGGCTCGTTGGCGGAAGTGTATACACAAACATGAATTGATATCGTGTTATGACGCAACACCAGATGTTATCGCGCGCCGCAATGTTTCGGGATGAGGGCGCGTTTTTCGCTCGCGCTGAAGCAATCGCGGACGGTTTTTCCACGTTTTCGGCGAACGAAAGGTGCTCCATGTATGTCGGTCGAGTGAAAGCGGGAAAAAAAATTCCAACAGGTTCGCAGCGTTCCCGTTCTATGCGACGCGGTGACTCACAAAATGGCAGTTAGAGTAACAATGTGTCGATCAAGAAATTATCTGCGTATCGCGAGGAAGATTCTAAGCTCGATGAATTTTGGTGTACTCACTCCATGATTAGTTAGTAGCTTCGGCACACTTGCGTGTGCAAGTCAGTATTTCGCTAGTGACTCATCTTGCTCGGTTGGGCGGTGCGGTAAAGTGTTCTGATGTCTTCCTCGAGAGATTCATGGATGAAGAGTGAGCGTCCCTGGCGTTGAGAGTTTCGATCGGGCGAGTCACGTGATACAGGTCATCCCCTACTCTTTCAGTGGAAATCCCCACTTTCGAATGGCAGGGACGACTTGTTGAAGAGTTTACCCCCCCGAATTTTAGGGTCGTGAATGCAAGGTGCATGTCATTGATCAGAGCTTGTAAGCTTAAGATTTACAAAGGTATAGCTTGTAATCTCAGGTGTTATAGTGACGACAATAGTGAGGTCAATATTAGTCAGAAACGTTTTATTGTGATCAATGACTTGGCTGATCCTGTAAGGAGAGGAAAGAAGTTGGTGGAAAATTTGATGTACGCGGCTGGGAAATAATCGGCGCAGGTCATGGGACGTGTGACGCGTGGTGAAATTGACGTCATGGGTTTGGAGAATGTAGGAGCGAGATTTGAATGTCAATTCCAAAATCGAAATTGTACAATGTCGATGCAGGGAATTGCAAGAAAACACTTCCGATTCAAACGTAGTATCGAATGAAGATTTTGTATTTTAAGAACAATTATAGAATAATACACTCGTTTGTGTGTCTCTGTGTGAAAAACGCGGCGTTCATCGTTTGAACATGCATCGTATTCTTAAGTACTATCATTGAATGGATTTATATTAAATTATTAGCTTGATATGTTTCCTTAGCACGTTCCTCATGGGTGATGACCCGTGATAAACTTTTTACTCCGGCCATCGCCAATTTTCACTTTTATCGCAAATTGTCCTATCAATTACTCACTAAAAATCATACCTCCTTATATCCCTAACACTACGATCTGCTCTCGCTAGTATCACACGGCGTAGAACATGTGTAATATATTATTCTTTATATGACATGATGGATAGTGAGACCTGAATGAAGAGTCACGTGTCTTGACATGGAACGTAATAAATTCGGTATTACGAGAGTCGGACTCTCAGTTCAGAACTTTTTGTGACAGAATTGTCCCGCTTAGTGCCTATGCGTCTTGAAGTAGTCTTCTCTGAACGACTCGTTCATCATCAGGCCGATCTTTGTCCTCAGCCATACGGGTGGAATCATGGTGACGAACTTTTGAATCCCGTGAGCCCAATATCCGGTGCTCGTGTTCACTTTTCCGAGGGTAGCGATTGCATTCCTCGCGTAGGTCGTTGCGTCAGGCACGAATATACTTGATACCTAATCACATTAAACGGATTGCACGCTGTTTAACCATTTCCAGGTTTCTGCCACTTTTAGCCCATCGCGATCGAAGTTACTTACGTCGTCTTGTAGAAGCATATTAGATTGCGGTCAAGTAGTCTACCAACGCTATTGTGCTTTTGTAGGTTGCTACAGTGATAGATTTAATTGACGTTAATTCAGATTTTATATTCATTCTGAAATACTATGATTATAAAAGTGGTTTAGCTGTATGGTTAGAATATTAAACTTGTTAAGTTTTTGAGAACTTAGACCTCTTTCATAATTTTCATATTTCTGATTTTATATGAAACTGAAATGATATTACAATAATCTAAAAGATTGGTACGTGTGACAACTATTATAGAAATATGAATAGTTACAAATGTGCATAAATTAAGTTGATTGTTTATTTCCCATCATGAAATAAACAAACAACACAATTTGCTCCAAATTCAGGAACACGAATCTATCACACTGCAGTAACGTAGAATCTCACACTATCTTACTAACTGCATTTCTTTTCTGTTTCAATCTGTATGAAAAATCCAAGGCAGTTGCATCAAGACGACGAAAGTGACGTCAACCGAATGGAAACCTTCAACTCCAACTCACTTGCAGTCTTTGACTGAAGGCGTTCATTTTCGTGTTAACGAAAAGCGGCGCCAAATGCTGAACCGTGATGCCGAATCTCGAATATTCCGCTCTGAGCGCGTCGGAGAAGCTCTTGACATAGACCTTCGTCGCCGCGTAGACGGTCATCAGCGGCAGGGGTTGGAATTCTGACCCCGAGGAGATATTGACGATCGCTCCCTTCCTTCGCTTCTGCATCTGGCGAATGATCAAACGTGTCATCAGCGTAGTTGCGCCCACGTTCACGTTGATAATGTCCCAGAGCTCCTCCTCAGGAACCTCGCCGACGTACATCGGGTACGAGTATTGTTTCCCTACGTTGTTCACTGAAACGTGCCAATGTTTACTTAAATTCGGTTTCGGATGCGTAGGACGTGAATTGATTTGTGTGCAAGTTGACAGTGGCTTAAGTTATTTGGCCGAGGTCTGGAGTGTAACAGAAACGGTGAACATTGTTGCATGAAGGATTTTGTGTGTTTGGTATTGTTGATAGCAAGACATGAAAAAGAATGGATATCGTGTATCATCTGGTATAGGTAGGAATGCAGGGGGTTACGTCATGTATTATGTTATGTTTGGTACGAGTGTTTGATACGAAAACAATGTGAGAAGGCACAAAGTTGCAAGTGATATTTATGGTGAGATTAATAAGGTAACATTATCTGACGAGATCTATTATATCAAATGTTCAGTGACGTTCTATGTAGAGCTTCATGTTAATTATATTCTCATAGAAGACTTTCATGAAATATTTATAAATAATTTTTAGTATTCAACCACTGTTGCTCGAAATAAACTTGATTTGGAATATTTATGAAGTTAAAAGAAAATCTACTTTGATAACAAGGTCTGCAAATTACACCGGCTTGCGTATTATACGTTTTAATTAAAAGAAACAGTTATGATTTGTGTTTAACTGGGGTTAAGTTGCCTTTGCCGGAGTTGGATTACTCTTTTTGGACTTTGAGTGCCGGGCACGTTCTTGGTTTCGCAAGTGTTCTTACTTCACAACAGCCTGTTGGTCTGCGACCGATACGAAGTTGCAGTAACGTTGCTTTACCTAATATCCCAACCGGTATATCCTCGAGCTGGGCTTCAATTTTCTGGAACACCTCTTTGCCTTTGCTGAAATCCGCGGAGATCAGCTTGATTTCGATTTTTGGGTCGATCTCTGCAATTTGGCTCTTTGTTTGTTCCAAACGCTCCATATTTCGACTGATTAGGACCAAATTGATATGTCTGGAAGCCAGTTCCTTGGCATACGCCTTGCCAATTCCGTCCGTGGAACCTGTGACCACTGAAAATTCGATATTTATTCATTATTTGTTGTAGCATTGTAAGAGCGTCCAAATTCAATTACTGCTGTGCACATATTTTCCGTGTTATCTCTCTGGTAACAATATATTTGTGTAGAAACGCGCGTAAAATGTAGCACATACTTACAAAGATAAGAAAAAGTGCACAAAAAAAAGTAGAGCACAGCAGTAAATCAAAAGAAATAAGAAACGAATACGTGATTGCATCATAGAAAATGACTGCAAAAATAATGAAAGTTCTTACATATATTACATTTAGAATTAATTTTCAGTTTTTTAGTTCTAGAATTTTCATTAGCTTCATTAATACGGTTTTTGTGTTGACGAAGCTTAAGAATAATGCAGTTTCTCCGCTTAAACGTCAATTGATTATAAGTATCGAAATTATCACGGTTTTTTGTTGCAGCATTGAGTGCAGTTTCATCGAATTGCGCTAGCACGGATTGACTTAAGTTGGCCGGAAGAAAAATGCTGGTAGAAAGCGATCGGGGCAATAGGACACTGATGCACGACACGACATGTGGATGTGACGGTTGCGCAACCGAAAACCAGCGTAATGGCGCACATTAGAATCATGAAGGAGCTTTATCACTTTCTCCGAGAAATCGGATTTCTGACGGCCATCCGACTCCGTTCGGACTTGTGCAACGAGACAAATGTCGGAGTCTGTATTCCCGGCATTCCAAAACGTATTTGCTCACGCGGTATAATGAGCGTGCTCGGCTATTATGCCATTGCGCATTATTTCGTGTTATTGATTTAGCACTGTATATGTTTTTTTACTCGTGATACAAGTTTTTGTTCTTTTTACGTGCGGTCAGAGTTATTAATATTTGACCTGAGGAGAGAGCTTGGCTCATACATATCTGGAAAGTAAATTCTTTCCTCAGAGACAGATATCACGTGGTCGAGGGTAGCAACTTGCCGGAGGCTACGATGAAATCGGTTTCCTTGCAAGGAAATCGTTTAATTTGTTCTGACCAATTTCATAATTCGATTATGAGCTAGAGTCCGTTTCAAAGATGAGAGAGTCATAGATTACTTTTTGCGCATCGGTCAGAATGTAAAACTTTTGAGTACATTCTAATCAAGTGATATTCATAATTCATAAGGCAATCGTTTAATTTGTCCTGACCAATTTCATAATTCGATTATGAGCTACAGACCGTTTCAAACGCAAGAGTCATAGATTACTTTTTGCGCATCGGTCAGGATGGAAATGTTTTGAGTACATTCTAATCAAGTGATATTCATAATTCATAAGGCAATCGTTTAATTTGTCCTGACCAATTTCATAATTCGATTATGAGCTACAGACCGTTTCAAACGCAAGAGTCATAGATTACTTTTTGCGCATCGGTCAGAATGGAAAAGTTTTGAGTACATTCTAATCAAGTGATATTCAAAGCAGATAAGAGTTGTTACAAGATGCCCAGGGCACATAGCTAGTTCTTGTTGACACATCGTTAACGTTCAGCTGGACATGCAATATTTCAGAGCGATTATTTCATAAAATAGACGTCACATAGGCTAGTAAACGTCAATGGTACGGAAAACGGTAGAATTTATCATTCGAAACTGTCCTATAATTATATAGTTACTATCACTCCGCCGACGTTACAGAAATTTATGTGACAGTTTCTATAGTATATTGTACAACCTTCGCGGTTTTCCTTGTGCAAAAATTTCCACAGCGCCGTTCGCCGCCCGGATATTAAGAAACCAAAGGTGAAAGCAATTAATCGAAAAATTAACGAGTTCCACACTGTTTACCTTGTAACGAGAGTCGTGCGTAATGGCGCAGCAAATGTAAATTGGCCAATCAAGAGTCGGTGGCTACCGGTTGAGAAACGTCGGCGACGAGGTAAAGAAAATTGACCTACCTGCCCAGTCGCCGAACTTTGACCGCAGGTCGATCGGCTTCGTGTCCAAAATCGGCCGGCAAACTTCCCACACCGAACGAATCACTCTGGCAATTGGCTCCACCAACAGCCACATTGCGATCAGTCCGGCCAAAAGCCATAGCGCTATGGTCAGTAGCATGGTTCTGTACAGAAATAACAAAAGACACACGTCAAATCAGAAAAGTATCAGAACCAACGAAAGTTGGTTAACGAATATAAATATAATAAAAACAAATTATAAACGTTATAAGAGTACAGTTAAAAAGACGAGTCAATATTTTCAAACATTGCTGATGGTTATAAAAGTGATTTAAGTCAAAGAAAGAAATGTATTCTGGCTTCTTATTTTTCTTTGTAACGACTTAGGCAGATATTAATAATTTGTTATAGTTTCCTTTTTTGACTTAGACTACTTTCATGCTGGTCAGCAGAGGTAACTTTTGACTTGATAATTTCAATAGCACAGATTAAAATATGGCCAAAGTAATGCACGAGATAGAAACAGTTTAGAAAGTAGTAATCTTTGTAAAGTGAAGTTGGACAGTGCATCTTTTGCAAAAAATGAAGAAATGAGTACCGGCCGCGTTAGACGTCAGGTTCTGTCAAGAAGTCGACTGAAGGAGTGCGCATCCGAATGCGAGAGCGTTCGTTCACGGTGCACGATTCTTTTCTCACTGGCGGGAGTCATTTTGAAACGATTAGCCGGCCGTGTATAATTGTCGCCGTAATCGCGCAAGATTGTCCCGCCTGATTGCGCGGCACGATTGCGTTCTGCGACAATGATTTTGCACAGTCGGGAAGACATCGGTAACCGGGATAAGATCGGGTAGACTTCGATGTTTGTTAACGGAAAGAAAGCGTGCTCGATGCCTATCGATCGCCGATCGATACTAAGATAGTTTGCTCGAGTTACGTTTATCCTACTGATCTCCGGTATTGCACGTCCTACTATCAGCAGAGGGGTTAGTAAAAGCGGGGAGGGGGGTTGATAGACGCAATCTTGACAATTGGTCGCAGTGATCTAGATGTGTTTGCTAAAAGTGCAAAGGACAGTACGAAGCTTAATGCTATCGCATCTGTGTCAGAGTAAATATCTCTGGGTGTCGAATGTGTATGTTAGAAGATTAGAAGTTAGCAAATTGATACATTTAGTATATTTATAATTACTGGAATTCAAATTTTTTTGTGATTTAAATGGTAACTTTTTAATTGATGGAGATATTACTGAATGCAAGAGAGTGATACATATTTACATTGTTTGCAATGCAATACTGTCTATGTGAAGCAAATATGTTTATTCATCGTGAGTGAATATTATACGTTTATAAGATAATACTTGATATGAATTAACGGTAAATAAGCTGATACGTTTTCTAAGTTCAGTACTTCCGTTGGAATTTGCAAGAGTATTTCAACGTCGACAAAATTGTTATCACTGACAAATAGTTAAAACTTCGATGTCAATTCATAAGCCGCGATAATTAAAAACGTTAAGAAACTTAACGTTTCCTTCCGATAGGATTCCGAAACTTTTCGACATCAGCGAGAAATCAGCTGAATCTAAACAACTCCGCCAAACCGTCACAACTCCAGCTGACTTCCATCAAAACCGCATCACCCCGCGAGCCATAAATTACACCAAAATCTTAATCACTATCACGTGACATCCAAATCCCTCAGCTCATAAAACACACTCAAAATTCACTTTGCCACTCTGCATCAATATCACAAATATTCCTCTGCAGAACCAGTATCTTGCGCAAACTCAGCATTCCTCGATCTTTACCAATATCACCTACACCCTCGAAGGGAAGCACGTGTCCGCAGAAAGAGAAAGCAGTTACCCGAGAGATCTCACGGTGTCAGACGAAAGTGGCCCGGCCGTTGGTCCTCGCTCTCTTCAGGGCCTCCTCATGTCGCGAAATTTAGCTTCGCGATCGCATTCGGCCCCCTCCACCGATTTTTGCCCCCCCTCTCCGCAATCTGACGATTCGGCAGACTCAGTTCCTTTCCGTTTCTTTTGCAGACGCGCACTCGATGCCCTCAGGAACGAACGAGCCAGGAACCCCTCCACCAACTTTTTCGACCGGATGATGGGATACTCGTTTTTTGAGAGATGATCGGCGAACGAAGGCCAATGCGAGACTAAAGGCGACTGGAAGCAGGTGACTGCACGAAACTGTTCGTTGGAGGAACTTTCTCCGCGACGCCAGGGAAAACGAGTCGCGATGATTTCGAAGCGGAATTTGACCGTTTGGCCACGTTTGACATTTCGGTTCGGAGAGTTCGGATGCCATCGGCGAATATATACCGATTTTTGTAACGTTCGACTTCTGTAAGAAGTTTGGCTACTTTTTTGGTGTAGTGGGGTTTTTTATCCTGGACGTTTTGAACTCGTTTTCTGAGTGCAATCATTTTTTAGTTGAAGTTCTAAATGGGTTTTGATGAGGATAATTTATTTAATTGGTGACTTTTTTATTTAATAGGGTTTTTTTCATTTAAATGCTCGGATGATTTATATTATTTTGGAGAAATAAGAAATTGTGTACTTCCAGTATTAATATACTGAGTCATTAGGCATTAACATACAACTTTATTTACTTGTAGAAAATCAGGACAGTTATATTTTGCGTTGAGGTAGCAAGTTTATGTCACGAGCGCATATATCTTATTTTAGCAGTTCTACATTCAATTTTTTGCGATCAAACCAGTCGTTAAGCGCTGACGTGCGATGGACCGTCAATTAAATTGAATTAACTCGCCTAAAAGCCAAGCACGCTTTTTTCCAATTATGCAAAGTGACTACTTGTTGGCAGTGTGTATACTTGTAGCCGACCGCCGAAAACAGTTGATCCAGGCAGAATAGAATGTTCGTCCGCCATTATCGATTTCTACGAAATGCGAAGGCTGTATCGAAAAACATTTGCAGTTTGAACTTTGACGTTCCGCACCTTTAGCATTCTGCTAATTCGAAAGTCTCGTGATTCGAAGTCGTGAGACTGACTGATAACGTGAGGCATTTGCAAAGTGGCAACCGGTTCCCGCGACAATTACGAAATGTTCGACTGCCGTTTGTAATCGTCGGGCGTAACTCTGCACCTGACAATGCGATCGTGTGCGATAATCGAACAACTACTTTGTTCTTCGCACTTCCACCTTGCATGATTATGATTAATCTTCAGCGAATCGTATCAATTTTGTAGAATCTAATCTGTTGGACAGTGGTTTCTCAATCTTTTCATTTGTACGAGAAGAATTTGAGAGGCTGAAGCTAGGGTAAAATTAAGCATCGTGCTAGCAATTTGTTTTTTGCGCCAGGTGCTGAGGTTCAGATAATTGGAGAAAAGTGGCTGTGTTGCTCATAGCTTTGGCAATACTGTGATTAGGGTCGATAGTCGAATAGGCGTGAATTCATTGGTCATTTTTGTTAGCAGCAGGATCGGTAGAGGTCCGATAGCTATGTGTTAGTTCGTGTTCTTGAAAAATAAGTTTTATAGCTTCAGGAATGACGTCATTTTACTGTGCCATAATTGTGAAGTTTAAGTTTCTTACTATCTACAAACGGTACTTTTATCACAACAATGTGTCAGACTAGTGATTACATTCCATATTTCTACAATGATACACCGATAGCTATTCTATTTCAGAATAGATCAAATTTTTGCAAAATACTCCAAATCGGCAGTAAACAACGTAACCAACCTCCTGACGATCAGGACCCCTCTCTCTTCGCCTAAACCACAAAATCGCCAACGAATATCCATTAACATCCCTCTAAACACGTGCGAGGCCTTTCCTGCCACGCTCGCCGACTGAACTCTGACAATGTCAGCCGATCGATATCAGCATTGACACCGACTCCCACTCGCCAACCGAAGTGTAAAGTACAGTAGTCACACTGTATATACAACATAGTTATCGATCAAAGTTGAGCAAGAACTCTCGTCTCAGCTCCGATCCCGTTGCAAGAACGGTAGCCTCAGGCCATGGAAAAAAAAGTCGTCCGCCAGCGGAGGAGGAGGAAGGGGGAGGGCGGAGGAGGGAGGAGGATGGAAGGAATTTGGAGCTGGGCCGATTAGCGAATTAGCCGGCCGGCAGTCTGGCCGAGAAGTAATGTCATGGGAATATTCTTTTGAAGGCGAGGACTCGCGGCTCGGCTTCATTACGCAATCGGATGAACGCGGCTCGCCTGATGGCCGCGGCTAAATTCTATGATTGTAAGGGTATCAACTGTCCCGGGTCGTTCGTTTACGTAACCGGGTTCCGACGGTGGCCCTATCGGGGACAAATAGATTCGGCGGAGCGGCAACGTCAGCGGAGTCGTGTCGTAATTGACCGTCTCTCGCGGCAACTGGAGCGGGATAATTTCAAATTGGACGGTCTGTACAATTTTTGGCGTCCCTCAGACAATGCTCTGATTCGTTATTTAATGTTGCAGGTGTTTTATTTTGTAGGGGGGTAGTATGTTTGGATCGCTTATTTTGAAAGCGGCGTAAGTCCAGTTTTGTTTTAATCTGTTTTAATTTAAATTAGAATTTATAATTTGAAATTCGTTTAGTGTAAAGGTAAGGAGAGGTGAGGTTTAGTGATCGGAGAGGGATATTTTAAAATTTATTAATTTGTACGATTTTCTATAGTGTTATGTACTGTCATTGCCGGAAATCGTACATCACAACAATTAAGGTGGGATAGTTTGGAATAAGCAAGACGGTGGAACTTTCTGTAAGGCTACTAATTAAACGTCCGGTGCCGTTAATTTTATTCAGCAAAAGTTGCCTTTGCTATTGCGCATCTTCCGTTCAGAAAAAGCTGTGTCTCATAAATTAAATAAGCGTAACGCAGTGTCATTGTCCGAAATCGTACATCACAAGAATTGGAGCGGGATAATTTCAAAACGACGACTATGTGCAATGGTCTCTGGGTCAGCGAACTCGATGTTGCTTCCAACTAATTTATCTGTCCAACCTTTTCATTGTTACAGCTAATTCTTGCACTGAATAGCTAGTACTTATAAATAAAACAAGCGTGACATTTTCTTATCGTGCAATTGTTGTTTGGGTATGCCAATAAACACTTGTAGTAGAAATTCTAATTCATTGAATTATGTATGTTGACGTCTCTTGTGTCGACAATTTTTTATCATACATACATTTTTTTTAACGAATTTCTCTGTTTCTATTGAACATCAGATTATTATCCTGGTATGCTATAGACGAAAATGGACAAAAATTTACATTTTCTCGGCATATTCTACTGTAACAAAATAATGAAAATCGTAAATATTGTCAGGTCTATTAAGACTCGGCACAATCATTTATATTTTATAATAATCTTGATATTGGCCAAGTTATTGTGCAATAATATGCTTGACAACGATATCAGTCTACAAACACTAGCGTTAATTATATGACAACAAGTATACTGAAATTGTTTCAAATTGGCGAGTTTGCCCAATTTTGACCGGTCAACAAACTCAGCGACCTCGGGAGGTAGAGACCTAATTTTCTGGCAAACGTTCAGCTCGCTATCGCGAATCTTCACGCTATGATACTTACCACTCGTAAGTGCATTAAGTGTAATGTATTGTCATTGTCCGAAGTTATATATCGTAACAATCGGTGCGGAATAATCTGAAATTGGCGAAGTTTGCGAAACTTTCGGCGGGTCGACGAACGAAAGACCTTCCAACAAAGGCCATAAACTTCCACTTTTCCGGCAATCGCTTTGCAATCCTGAATTTGTATGGGACGAAACTTTCCTAATTGGACAATCCTTCTTCTCTCTAATTAAGTACAATACATTGTTGCTAATTGAAATAACATGTCAAAACAACTGAGATGGAGTCTCACAGATGTAAGATTTTTCCAATTTATTTTCGGTTTTTCGGCAAGCGTTCTGAACGATTTTAGGAGAGTATAGAAAATGTAATAATTATAACACAATTCTAATATAGTGGGCCCTATTCGAATTTATATAGTACAATCGAAAAATTTAACAATAGCATAATTATATTATACAATTTCTTACACACACTTCGAAACTTACCCCTTCTACAGAACCGCTCGCATGCAAAATTCGACACCTACGACCCGTGTTGAAAAAAACCGCAACAGCCCAGCAGCAAGCACTACAACCGGCCTCTCAACCGAAAAGATCCTTAATGCCCAGAACTTTGCCTGGCATCCTCGGGACTCATCGCCGAGGACTGTCATCGAATTACAAATAATGTCAGCTATTTCCGTCTGCAAATTATCAATGCGCGCCGCGTGGCCTAGCCATAAATGTCGCTAATATGGCGCGCCATAAGCGGCAATCAATGTCGCACAGCAATGAGATTGAAAACCCTGCTCGAAACAGAGGTCACTGTGCAAAACTACTAGTATGACATCCGACAAATTCTCGACTGGATCGTCTGTCAGCTCTCTCTAACTGACAGCCGACGCACTGGCCGAAACGGCCATTAAATGGACCGTTTATTTTGAAAGTGGTGTAAGTCTACATTCAAAACAAAATTAAATATCATTTAAATAAAAAGTTTACACTACATTAATCATAAATTATGTGATATCTCAATTTTCTTCAAATGTCACGTAGATAAAAAGTTTACACTACATTAATCATAAATTACTTATATGATATTTCAATTTTCTTTAAACATGGATTTACATCACTTTCAAAACAAACGGTCCAAATATCGACGCCGAAAGTCAATTTGAAACTCCTAACCGGGCACGTGTACAGATCTGCAGATGTGTGCGTGTGTGTGTAGTAGGGCTTGAGATAGTTTTGAGCAATTAAACGGTCACGGTCTATATCGCTGGCCCTTTTTTTTTTGCAGATTCCGGCTAGCATGGCCTTTAAATTTTCCCACCGACGACGCTGGCCGGATGATGGAGGCAAGAGCTGGACGTGGAGAGGGGAGTCTGTGTGTGTGAGAAGTGCGTGAGGGAATGTGGCCGACAGAGAGACTGGTAGGAGAGTGCTGAAGAGAGGAGGAATGAGACTTGAATGGGTGGGATGAAGTATGTATACGAAACGGAGTACAGGTGTTTAGGAAGAGAAGGATGGAGATAATTTGCTAAATTTTTGGAAGAGCTGGGATGATTTTTGACGATGAATTTTGTTTAGGAAGACAGCGATGCTACAATAGTGACGAAGAAAATAGTGAGCAGAATGTTTAAGAGGAGATAGAAGAGAGTGTGGAGACGGAGGTAGTAGGTTGAAGGTATTTGAAAGAGAAACTGGGATAAAGAGACGGTAGGAGTCGGTTCATGGATCATTAAATGGATGAGGATAGCGACATTAGCGGAATAAGAGTGATAGAGGCAGAGTGTGCGATAAGTGGGACAGCACGTGACGTAGTGTAAGGTCTGCTATTAGAATTCTAATGAAGGATAAAGGAGTTACAAAAATCGGTAAGGAAAACTGGTTTGCCTGTGTGAATAACAGAGGCGGATTCATATTAGTTTGTGCCAGGGTCCTTGTTCCTACGGTAAAAGTCGAGTGTACGACACATGTTCAGTGGCAAAAAGAATTGTACGAGGATTGGAGCCTAACTATATAGGACGATGGGTTGGAAGATGAATCATTGGTTTGATGAAGATACCAGACTAGTATCGTGGCTTACGCACAAAGAGAGAAAATATTTCGGGTGCCGAGCTGACTATAAAAAAAATAAACAAAATTTTCTTGAAAGGGCGATCAGGACAGTATAGGATTAGCATAGGAAGATAAATTATAGTTTATAACAAAGATGAGTATAGTGGTAGCACGAGAAAGGGAGCATTAGTAGGATGACATATGAGCTTGAAAAGCAGACACTCCGTTTCGAAAGACATTATACAGCTGTGCTTTAGCAACGAGGACAACTCGCCAGCAAAAAAAGGTGACAGGCGAAAAAAGAAACTCTCTTTCATACGCAAGGAGAACTACCATATAATTTTAGCGCTACGACAAGGACAACTCAGCAATAAAGATCACAGTTTGATAAAGGTATCCTGCCTAAACGGCAAGAAAGACACAAAATTATACAATGTTAATCAATGAACAAGGTTAATCATTTGCAGCTTCACACCATTACATCCACCTACGATAAAATGAAAGCAATCAAGCCTTGCTCACCAAGCAGCAAACATGCAAATGCATACGACTTCAAGCACGCAGTAATAAATAATACAAAATTATACAATGTTAATTATTTGCAGCCTCACACAACTACATACACCTACGACAAGCCCTGCTCACCAAACAGCAAGCGTACAAATGCACACGACTTCAAGACCTGCAAGAACACTCACAAAGCCCCCTTAACAAGCCACGAAAAATGCAAGACCATCCATCCCCAACGATCCAACCTTACCCTACCCCCTAACTACAGCCTCCAAGCGTCTCACCTTCATCCCACCTGAAGTACCCAGTCCCTCAACAAGGACAGAATGGGACAGACCCATGCATCTCGCTGCCATTGGTCCGAGCGAGAGGCTACGGTAAACTGCGGGAAACGGAGGAATGAGGAGGAAAGAGAAGGGAAGAGTAGGAAAGAGTAGGAAAGAGTAGGAATGAGGAGGAATGAGGAGGAAAGAGTAGGAAAGAGAATGAAAGAGTAGGAAAGAGGAGAGTCTAACCGGTCGACCGACAACTGAGAAAGAGGGAAGCGAGGCGCGCGCAGCCTCTCCCGAGGCCTCGTACTTGGCCAGATCTGCCAAGCCTCGACTTCGGGCAGCTCCGGCTGGCAAAGAGTGCGTCAGCGAAGGAGAGCAGTCGCGAACTGGTCGGCGAGCGCACGCACGCTTTTCTGCCCTGAAAAACGGACGCGAAGCGCTTCCGGCCTTTTGCCGAGCGCCGATCGTCTTTTCTCGCCGGTCGAGCCGCAGGTTTTTTCGGGACTTTTCGGGACTTTCCGGCCTGCCCCCTCTCTCACGACGTCCGCCGGCACGGGCAGGTGGGAGAGGTCGGCGTGACTTTTTCGACTGGAGTCAGTTAAACGGACGCGCTGCTTGGAGAGGTATTTTTCTTGTTTTTAGTGCGCACTGATTGTTGGGTGGTGGACCGTGAGTGTGAGGGGTTGGAGGGTGGGATAGGGAGGAGAGAGGTTCGGTGCTTGAAGATTCGGTGATCCGGAGATTTTTATCTTTCGAGTGGCCTGTGGTGGTGGTTTAGCGCTGTTTTTGAGGTTGAAAAGTATTTGAGTGGTTTGAGTGTTCGAATTACAATAGGGTGTATTGTAGGTGTTACTTGTTTTCATTCAACCTTTTCAGTGACTTTTCAGACGTACGTCGTGGGACCTTGTATTTTTCATTGCAATCGCGTTATAAAATATATGGGGATAAAGCTTGTTCCTGGCAGAGGTGACCTTTTTGAGTTCCAGGATCTTTCTTCGGATCTGTAATTTTATCAGTAATACCGGTTGGAGTCGCTCGGATTCAGGTGTTAGCCCACTCGCATTCCTTCCGTCATTCTCTCGAACTGGCAGAGACTTACAGTCAACGATTTCTTCTCCTCGCTCGCCGTTCACTATCTTGCATGAGGTCAGAGCCTGTGCCTAGCCTCGATTAATCGAGCAGAGCTTCGCCGTTTACTTGCCGGAATTCTCCTTTACGCTCACGTTCAGAAAAAACAGTCACGTCTCACCTACTCTTTCGCCATTCCTTACTTTCCGCCTCTCTTCGGCATCAGCCCGTTGTCCACTTCAGAACCTGATATTTTTCAAGTTAGCTTCAACTGATCATCTATATAAACTTTTAAGTCTCTCAGTTGTCAACTTCAGAACCTGATATTTTTCAAGTCAGCTTCAACTTATCATCTATATGAACTTCTAAGTTTCTCGGTTAACTTCCTGTTTCTTTCATCTATCCTTTTGTGTTTCTCTTCAGCATCAATTCTCGTTTATGCTCGCGCCCGAAAAAAACAGTCACGTCTCACCTACTCTTTCGCCATTCCTTACTTTCCGCCTCTCTTCGGCATCAAGCCGTTGTCAACTTCAGAACCTGATATTTTTCAAGTCAGCTTCAACACATCATCTATGTAAACTTCTAAGTTTCTCATTTAACTTCCTGTCTCTTCCCTCTATCCTTCGTGTCTCTCTTCAGCATCAATCACTCTCACGTTATCAGCAGTACAATTTGACATTTTTTGACTCAAGTTCCTTTCTGTCCGTTATCGTTACCCGACTCCAGCATCTAACCTACTCTGTCCTATGTCACCGCCTCGATCTAATTTCCTCACCGTCAATATCTCTCAATTACTCACCTCGAATTTTAAGTAAATTCCTGATTAAATCCTCTTGTCCCCTTTCCAGTCCTGCAGATGCACTTTCCTCGAGGTCCACCGATGTTCTGAGCGGGAGTTCGATTAAAAATCCGTAATCGCGTAGTCTTTCGCGGAATATGGCGAAGTGATGGCTTTAGTCGGAGAAATTGAATCCTGTGACTTGGCCGACTCTCGGATCGTCAATTTAAACGCACCGACGGTTCGATCGCGACTGGACCCCGATGAATGAACGCTAACTTGGGTAGGGTATTTTCGATGCAAATGGAGCGATAGGTCAATGTCTGCTACTATCTCGCCACCGTCTAGCTGTCAGTTTTTGCCGGTCGCGATAAAGGCTGACGCGTCGCGTCTGAGTTCGAATTTGCGCGCGATTCGTTTGTTACATAAGCGCGCGTTCGAAATTATGGAAGTAGGAGTGAAAACTTAAAAGAAGAGTTATCCGTGTTAAACCATTACCCACCACAATTCAAAAAATAAAAAGAAATAAGTCAAATTAGATGTATAGTTAGAAGGAGCAGTTATTATAAGAAAACAATTTGAAAATGTGCTCCAAAAATGGGACATTGGCGGATAATGGGTTAAGACGTTTCACTGCAATGAGATAAACAAGTGGTATTTTTTTTAAATTTTTATGTTAGCTGACTAATGTGAGACATGCTATGTGAGATTTTTGAAATTCAGCAGTGGACTTTGAATGATGTGCTTTGAACGTTTGTGTGGCTTGATGAGATTGGATGAAAACTGTTGTTGTGTACTATTTTTCTTTCTTTTTTATTTGTTATCAACAAAAGTGACGATGATTACGTGACTCTCATCTATCAACGTTTTAACTCTCATTATGCTACTTTGTGGCGACCGAATCGTTATTTAACCGCAAATTGAGACGCATGAAGTTAACACAACTTATAATTATCCCGTTTAAATTCATTACTTTCCTCCCGTTATTAAAATTTAACGTTTCGTCATCCTCGACATTTTAAGTTTTCGATTTTCCGAGCGCAAACTGCGAACGTTCCTTCATGACGACAGTGATTTGCATAAAGGCCAGCAAGTATGTATTTACGATGTTAGCGGTCCTCCTTTTTTCGCAGTTCAATAGGAACCTGTTTCGTGTTTCAACCGCGAGAATTCGCGTCGAGTTCGTCGCCAGATAAGCAGCCTCCTTATCTGTTCGACTCGTCCGTTCTCTAATGAGTAATATTAATCGTGAGACTCATTGGACCCATGTTTACTGGCCCAAACTAATGTTGACACCCTTTCATCTTTCATAATTTCAATATCAATAGTAACAAGTACAATCTTTATTCATCTCAGGTATGCTTAACCCATTACCTGCCATAATTAAAAAAATGAAAAAAATAAATAAAATTAGCTGTATATTTAAGAGTTGCAGTTATTAAAAGAAAACAATTTAAAAATGTGTCCTAAAAATAAGACATTGGCGAAATTCGTAATTTGTATAATTACACCGTTACACAAACTTTTGTGCATATCAACTTATCCGGTCAAGACTTAAAAGATAAATTTTGCAGTTAATGGGTTCAAGTTATAGACGTTCAAATTGGCCGTCATTAAGAGCAATGCATAATTTGGAAACTTCTAATACAGATCATGAAACAGATTAGATGTGTTGTAAATTGAACAGGAACTTTTAATTGTACGTCTCATGGCATTGGGTATGCGTAGCTTTATAGACCACACATTGTTTTGCACGGTTCCTCGCACGTTGAAATCTAACGGCATAAAATTAGAACCAGGGAGATAATTTAAGATCCACTTACGATGCTGGAAAGAACAATCGTCTTCATCGTTTCGTGTAAACTAACGCCAGCTGTTTGTTAGCCTGTGACACAATTAAAAATAATTACGTGCCTACTTCTCACTTGCATTCAACGCTAACATTCCTCACGCACAAACTCTAATAATTTTCAAAATACGTCAAATCATGAGAAATATTTTTTTCTGGATTTAACCCCGACCAATTTTCTCATTTGAATTAAAATTGTTAAAAAACCTCTCAGATCCTCGCGAATTGAACCATCTTACACATTACCCGCCACAATAAAAAAATTAATAAAACAAATAATATTAGCTGTATATTTACAAGTCGCAGTTATTAAAAGAAAACAATTTGAAAATCTGTCAAAAATGGGACATTGGCGGATAATGGGTTAAGGTGGCGATTCGGTTATTGACATAAGGGTCAAGAAAAAATTCAAACTACCGAGAACGTTATAGTTGCGTCTTCCAGGTGTTCGAAGAGTAGAAATATTTTATCAGGCACTGCGTGTCGATATCGGACCTGTCCCGATATTGCAGTATCGACTGGCCCGGAATTTCGGTCGATAGATGTAACCTTCGATACGGCGATTAACGGCAGGAGGCCGGCATTTTATGCTTAACGCAAGAGTCCGTGACGATCTGACGAGGATTCCGGCATGTTTCGCTTCTAAACGCCTGATCGCCCGTGATTACGTTCCACTTTCTTTACCAGGATCTTCCGAGCCCGCTCGTTCGTATCCTGCAGACGTTCGGAACGAGTCGCTTCTCTTTCAGACGCTGAATCGAGTTTAAAGGTGGACGGGATAAGTGGCAGTTGCTAACTTGACGACGCTAAGTTCAGTTTCGAGTTAATGTAGTAAACTGTTTGGCTTACGAGGATGTTCGTTTAGATCCTGGTGAATGCTTTATTCTAATCGATTTTCGTGGAAATGTTCGGTTGTAAGACTCATGAATATTGAGTGGTACTGGTTAAAGTGAAGGTTATTATAGTACGTGGAATTTAGAATCAACGTAGTGAGTTGTTAATTGTTCGGTTCGTATATCTTGATTTTGGATGTTGGGTATTTTATTACAGTGGAAAGCGAGTGAATGTTAAGCAGGTTGAAGCTTGAGATTATTCCGATCTTGAGTTTGGACTTATATGGCCGAAAAAGCTGTATGCTAAGTAGTTTTGGTGACGTCATAACTGAAGATTGAGTTTCATGTATATACGGTGTTCTTATGTTGCGAGGATGATTACTGCTTGCATCACAGCTGTTCTTTCGATCAAGCGTGCCTTTCTTTGATGAAATTGATTGAATCACGCATTAGGTATACGGAGAAGAGATATGAACATAGAATTGATTATTACGTAACAGCCGATGACGTTGAATTTATCCCAAGAACGCGTGTCCTACAGAAAGTTATTTCATGCGACGTTACGCATCAACAGGATTACACTTCGCTGTACTCCATTGATTCGGTCTCGGCAAATTATCTTTCAATCGGCTTGCAACTGCTTTTCTTTGATGCGGTGATTGCATAAGCTGATCAGAACGTGACAGGATATTGACTTTATTGCCAACACACTATTTCCGTTAGACAATAATTGCATAGAACGTGTCACGTTATCCGAACATACGTTGATGTTTTAATATTGTAAAATAGTATCTCAATCTAATTATTTCGCGGTCATAGTCATAAATAAATCCCGAAAAAACATTGAAATTGCACACTTACGTCAATGACTCACACTCTGCTATGCTATCCACTTTTAAAATTGCTGGCACATGTAAGCCCACATTTTCGAATCCACCAGTATTGCCTATGAAAATCCTTGTACAAAAATCAATTTAGGCAAATCTGCGCACAATCGATTTTATCGAGGCGTCAGCTGCTCAATTCACCAATTCACCAATCAACTCGAACACTTTCCTCGCAGCGTCCCATCGCAAATTGCTTAATAACACTTTAACACGGCCGACGTCACGGCGGCAAAAAGTCAAAGGATCACTGAGTCACTCTGCTTTCAGTCGGCAGGCCGAGTTTGCCGTCGAAACTGGAATTCGGAAAATCGTCCCGAACACGCACTTTCTTTACTCAAGAATTCGACATGCGGTTTCGAAGTCGGGAAATTGAATTGCGAGACTGATTTTCTTCGACGCCATCCCGCAAATTGCTGGAGAGTCGCTTCGATGCGTCGGATTCCGCGATCGGGCAAAAAAAGGGGGAATAACGATCGGTCGACAAACTTGTTGAGTTAATAGTCGGCGAAGATCTTATCGTGGATGCAGGCGTCTGCGTTCTTCGACAATTGTCGCACGCACGTTCCACTTTCTTTTGACGGCCTGGTGTAATTGTGTCGTTTATCTCATTTTGTAAATTGATCCAGAGGCGGATTCGTGGAATTGAATAGATTTTTTTTTAATGATAGTGGCATAGTGATACGTTACGGTTATGACGAGGATGGGAAGATAGTGATGGTTTGATTAATGTGTGACTTGTACAGTTATTTGATTCTATAAGATTAATACAGTTATAGGTAAATTTCAGATTTCATATTTTTAGAGCAATATATTTGTATTAATGAAATGTATTAAGAATGGAAATAAAAATACAAATTTAGTTTCATCAAATATAAACAAGTTATTTTTAAAGATAAACTTTGGATCCAGTAATAAACTATAATATTAAAATGTTTGTTAAAATTGGGTGAAACAATATATAATGTTCTTCTGAGTTTAATCAAAGTGCTATCGAAAAGAAAAATGAAAGATATTACTTATACTCTGCTCGCTGGGCGTATAATCTGTCTCTCAATCGCATTCATTGATCGTAAAATTATTTGATCTATGGATCAACTGATCGAGACAAAGACCTCGTTTATGCGACAGCGATTCTGCGAATGAAAGAGGAGCATTGGAATAATACAAAGGCGGAGAAACGTTCTTAGAATATGAAACTCGATAGAAATCACAAATGAGTCGTGCATAATTAAATTCTGGATCATTAACGTTCTCAAATAGCGCAGGATTCATGAATATGCAGTGCTTTTCTAGACTAATTAAACATCAGCGAGCAAACTGATTATGACAACACCATATGATTATCAGAAACATGCAAAAAAAATTAAATCAAGATCGGCAATACTCATTGAAGTTATGAAATATTTATTATAAATCCACATCTTGAGGAGGTCGCAAAAATGTTTGAACACATAATTACTGGTATGTTAATCATTTCCGATACGTAGTCGAGTCATCTTCAGTGCTAATTACATATTTCCAACGACGTTTCTCTAACACACTTACCGTCTGCGTCCCACATATATTTCCGCTAAAAATTGTCTCATTCCCACCAATGTTTCCTACTATTATTCACACATATGCAAGTTACAAGCTTTGCATCGAGAGCATTCGAAATCTACCCTAAAAATTGTTTAATTTCAACAAATATTTTCTACTATTATTCACAACCATGTAAGTTACAAGTCTGCATCGACAGCATTCAAAATCTACCCTAAAAATTGTTTAATTTCCACAAATATTTTCTACTGTTACACATACGTAACATACAAGTTTTGCATCGGCAGCATTCAAAATATACCCTATACGTACTTTATTACGTACCAACGAGTAAAATAAATCGATCCTCGAACCCGGCCTCCTGATCTTTCGGGTTCACACGATTAGGCTGGTCCTTTTTCGCTAAACTGTCGTCGGGCAGCCTTCAGGATCGAATTCGTGTCACGGATAGAGTTCGCGAACAGGTTTCTCCGGTCGGTTTAATAGTCGTCGCCGATGTAAATACGGTCGCGTCCGGCGTATTCGTTTTGTTCGCGAATGATAATGGCGAACAGCATCGCGCTCGCTTTGAAAGGCGCCGTACTCGGGTGGGTCTCTTTATGTTTGACGCCAGCCAGGAAGAGCTGGACTCGGTCTACTTGCTCAGAAGACTTGCTCGACCTCGAAGCGGCCAGAGCACGGTCAAAATTTACTTACCGTGAAAATTTGGCTAACAAGTGTCTCCTTTCCTGCGTTCGGAAAGATTCAAAATTTTTGCGAAAGTGCGTAGAAGATTTATGAATGACTGTCACTGAAGGTGTGAACTTTTCTTAAATTTTTTCTGTGCACTTTGTCGAACGACGATAGTTTGCGGTGGCTGGAGAGTTTAATGTCGTTAGAAAGATTAGTTGGCCTTGGGTAGGAAGGTGTGCTGATGGGAGTGGACAGCAAAGGTAGCGGGCCTTGAAGCGGTTAGAGACCGTTAAATTTGTCTGTGATGAAAATTACAGTGGATACGAAGTGTCACGACTCGTTTTCAACGCTTGGCAAAATGGGAGTCTCCATTGTGAATGGTGCATAAGAAATGTAGGTTGAGCTAGTAGGTGGGTTCTTTTTGTGAATTTTGTGCTTGTCCCCGGCGTAAGTGTTCACTAGGATTAATAATGGTTTGAACAATTCAAGCCACAAAAGTTACAAGTGTAAAAAGTAGTAGCGGTTTATAGTCTGCTTCAGTTGCTTTTATCGTGTTTAAAGTAAAAACAATATTTTTATGAAGGTTTTATAAAATGAGATCACCGTTGATTATGTAGAAATTCTGACGCGAGTTTTGGTAAAAAAGTGCAGGATTTTTGTTATGCTTGTTTTTGCGTTGCGTTAATGGTAGATGAATATATGATAACAAGATTTGGAACAACAGGAATACCGTTAATGTCAATGAAGGAATTAGAATGCGCGGAAAGTGTCACAAATTGTTTTCTAGGCCCGAAGAAACGAGAGTTTCTAATATCGATACATACAGAATGTAGGTAGGTAGTTTAGAGGTTGCTTCAGAAGGTGGACCTACTCTCATACATTTTGCATCCTTAAGCCTCAAATCTGAAAATGAGTACAAGGAATTTATGCCACAGGCAAATTATGTCCTGATTGTTCCCAAATAATGACTATAGTTGCACTAGAGACTACGTTAACCTACGGTTTCTAAACATGGGGAATGTTTAGATTCACAATAAGTCAAACAAACACCTTGCTTCCTAATCTCGTATGTAAATAGAGGAGCAGTGAAAAATACCCAAGAATCGTAAACGTGGAATAACATCATGATCCAATATTACAACCCAAAATATTTGGAAAATGATTGTTCTGAATGCAATAATTTCAGACATTGCCTAAAAAGCATAAAACTGATTACTAACACTTCGCATCACGATCAACGTACATAATCATTTACTAACATCATTACCAACGCCAGTGTAATCGTCTCATTCAATAACCGTCAATAGCACGTTACTCACACAGCAATTCAACCCATTAATCCCCTGCAATTTCATTCAATTTCGCACGCTAGCATCTTCTCGTCACTTATGCCGCTCGCGGCAGACGTCCTAATCTCATAGATGATATAATTGTTGGGCTTGTCCTAATCTCATCTCTCTTTCCAGAAACTTAGGCTTCTAAACCGAAGCACTGGTTCAATGCGGCGAGAGGACAAAAAAGTACGATGACAGTATGCCGAATCCGGAGGGCAGCTTTCTTCACACTCGCCGCAGGCGCGTTCATCCTGAACTGCATGAACGTCGTGGGTGCGGCGAGCGACGACAGTTCAAGGTCATTCGAGTCGGAGAAGTTCATGTACTCCTGGACAGGACCTAACGCGCTGGCCAGGTCCGCTCTTGTTGAACGGCAGGAAAGACTTCAGTACAATTGTGAAGAGTTGGTCGGTCGCGAAAGTCAGTCGAAAAAGTCGCTGAAGTTGGAATCGCTTAGGAACATCATTGTCGATGATCAGCATGAGCTGCTTTACTGTTACGTGCCGAAGGTGGGGACGATTACTGTTTTATAAGAACGTTTGCTAATTGTAAGGCATTATTTTCTCCTCAGTAGCTTTAGAATTCTGTTAATAAACTACTTCGAATAATATATATCGAAGAATGTTTTCGTAAAATATCCTGTACAAAGTTCTATAGAGATAATATAATTTTATGAACATCAAGTACTGAATGTATCCATGTGTATTCATGATATTGATAGGTGGCTTGCACGAATTGGAAGCGAGTCCTGATGGTGGCCACTGGAAAATGGCCAGGATACGATCCTCTTGAAATTCCTGCCGATCAGGCACACTCGCAGGAGACTTTCCTGCGTCTGATAAATTACACACTGCCGGAGATCGAGAAGAAGCTGGCCACGTACGATAAGCTGATCGTCGTCAGGCATCCCTTGGAAAGGTTGCTGTCGGCTTACAGGAACAAGTTGGAGGCGAAGCACGCCAAGAGCTCCAAGTACTTTCAGTCTCGATTTGGGAAGAAGATTATAAAGGTAAGAAGGATCAGGTAGGCAGGATTTACTGCAGGCAGAAAATGGCGGGATTTGTACGCGATACGTTCAGTCTTGGATTCGAACAAAGTTTCGTGAAGGGGAATTGTAGGGGTCAAGATTTACAGCAGTTATTAATTCATATGATACTTACACACTCGAGTTTTATTGTGTTGTGTTAAGCTGACTGTCATAAGTTGTGCTGTTTGTTAGTGTGCGTCTTGCATTAATCTGAATTGATTATTGTACGCTTTTAACTTTCAGATCCTTGTCTGTACATATTTGTTCTGATGTTCTGATACAGTAACTATATGTGTCTCAAATTCAATTTATGGCCAGCAGCTAATATTATTTTCTATTTAATGTCCTGAATAAATATTCATAAAATATGTTATTAAAATGTCTTCGATTTATGCGCTCTAGAGCGATGAATTTAAAATTCTGTGTTCGTAATAGTTACAGATTAATTATAGTACGTATAAAAATTGATATTACAGAAGTACAGACCAAATGCCACGCAAGAATCTCTAACAAATGGCGACGACGTAACATTCAAAGAATTCGTCGAATTCGTCATCGACGACACTGAGAACGCAACGCGGAACGAGCATTGGCGTCCAATCTACGAACTGTGTCAACCTTGTTTAGTCAACTACAACCTCGTTAGCAAGTACGAGAGTCTTGTAGAAGACGCTACCGAAGTTCTGGAAAGAATGGGAGCCGGTTCGGTAAAGTAAGTGAATGTCTGAAAATCATCTATACTAACAATAAGAATTTCATACCTTGGAAACTTTGAACGTTATTATAAACAAACGAACGCTACAGTTTTCCAGCCAAGCCGCGCAGCAGCGAGCCAACCTCGAAGAAATTGGACAGATACTACTCAACCCTGACCTACAAGCAACTTCGCAAACTGGCCGACCTGTACAAACTAGACTTAAGGTTGTTCGACTACTCGTTAGAGGATGTCTTGGGCTTCTCGCTTGCCTAGGTTCCAGACCTCGAGTCCTACTCTCCGAGTCTCACCAGCCAATCCGAAGGCGACCTTCGACAAGCTGGACCCTGAAGATCAGATAAATACTGATCATCCGCGTGCTCAAGTTGGATACTTATTTATCTGTACCCCCAGCGCATAATTCGGTGATAAGCTAGACTATACTCTTTAGCCTACACGCAGATCCCAGTCGGGGAGGTTTTCCCTAGTCAGCGTCGGTGAGGTCCAAGGTACTGGGTCCGTATCGAAATCCGAAGAAAGTCAGCCATGGCCCGATTTCGTTCCCTCCCGCATCCGGCTGAAAAGTGATACACGAAAATGATTTATTGGTCGTATCAGTGTCGCATTCCGCGACAAGGGGGGGGGGGGGGGATAGTTACTGAAACTTCACCCTCGATCTTTATTTTTAAAAAAGTTACCGTGCGTTACCACCACCCGAGCACCCGTGCCAAGAATCGAAGGATATAAAACGGGTAAATGACTCGTTTCGTGCCAGCGGAAAAATTTTCTTCGGCAGGTCCACCCCCGAGTCTCCGATCAAGAATCCGGGTCGTTATAGACCCCATTCCACATTCCATCCCGACGACCCACTCGTTCACGCAACTTCCTTCAGGGACGCGATTACGGTAGTCAGATTAGTCGATAAGACTCTGCCAGCCGAAATCTTTTCCACAATTTCTTCATCTTCTCTTCCTTCGTACGATAGACGAATACAGTGCCAGCTAATTGTCAATTGTGCGAGTCTCAAATGTCGCACTGTCGTTACATTATCGTTAGACTATAGAGTATTAAGTTACCAGTCGACTTACCTGCCTAGGATAATGATGTACAGCCGGGACCGTTTTCGAAAATAAATACATCTTTGTACATAATTTGTTTGCCGTATAGCTTTGTTGTTTAGGTAGCTGAGAGTGAGAGGTGCGAGGAGAAGATTCGGAAAGTCCGATGCGCCGAAGGTGTCAGGTAAGGCTTGATGCGCGGCGTGGAAATAAAGATCGGGATTTTATACGAGTTCTATAAAATTCGCCGACGAGAACGCTCGGCTCAGTTACGTAAATATTCGATTCGCCGCTACTGCGCTTATTTCTACTCCTCATGTTACACGCCTGACGGTGGCTGTGCACGAGTCTTGCGGTGCTGGATGCAATTACACACGGATTGGCCAATGATGTCGTGCAACGAATCCTTTGGAACGAACAAAAATCGCAAGCTCGTTCCGAGGAATTGTTCTTAATGAAAATTGGCGCGTAATAGGAAGAATTTGAATTTGCTTGGGAAAAAGTACCGGGAAGAGAGTTCTGTGATCTTTTTTACACGGTTTACAGAAAGATAAACAAAATCCTGATGAAAAAAGAGTGTACATACCGTGTATTTTCCTTTCCACCTCTACTTTCTTTATAAACATTTATTCAAACGAAATCACGTTATTGAATGCAGTTCTATATCTGACTACAGCAATCTATCTCTTCCGAGTCAACAATCACACTTCTTTTCAAACAACTAACACGATACAAAGTATGTTGTATGCTTTCGTTCTACGTACAGAAGAAAGTATTGAGTGTCAAAGACTGGAAAGTGAAAAATGGTGGACTCTAAGCGAAGCCGGATGGGAAGTGACTTCTCGACTTTGGTTGCATAACGTTAGCAGCTGGAGTTCAGGTCGAAGTTGCCCGCTCATTGTCCATCGCCGATTGATGTTTGGTTTAGGCGTTATATTTAGCCGAAGGCCCGCGGATGATGGACGAGGCTTCGCGGTCTTACGTTGGCCAAAGTTAAGAGGAGGCAGTCTAATCAAATCGTGAAAGCCCTCCGCGAACTAGGCGTCCCGCCTAGAATAGCTTCTGTCCATCCATCAACTTTGAAGGACTCGAACGTTTGAAACAATATTGTCGTCTCATTTCGAAACCGCCCCAATTTGCCGCCAACCGCGAGTACGAACGATTATCGTCATTAGGCACACGATTAATGCCATATGTTTATCAAGCGGAAAGTGAATACTGTTTTCTTAATTTTAAGATGGTTGAAGTGTTTTATTGAACGTTTTTGACAGTGGACTGTTGTAAACTCATACTGAAAATATTATGTTCTTCCGGTGTTATTGTGGTTACATAATAATGTTTTTAAAATGATTTTAATTAAGTAACTATTGAATTTTTACTAGAAATTTGGGTTGCAAGTGTTATTTGATTTAGTTTCTGATTAGTATAGTCATAGTATAATTGATTGAGAGTGTGGACTTGGCAATTTTACGCTTTCCTGTTATTAAAATTCAATAATGCGAATTTTACACATTTAAAGTATTATTAATACAATTACTATTGAAGTGCTACAAAATAACATGAAGATCATCGCCAAGTTCACAATCCATAAAAATCAATTATATTCTATGGTTTAATTGATAACAAAATTAAAACCGGATTAGAATTGCAATTAGGCAGTCAGCGAAGCACAGCCAATTTTTTGGAGCTCACCGCCCCGACTACATACGTTTCACACATATCTTCGCGTCACGTGGCACAGATCCGCGGCGCCACACGTGATTTGCGCGGAATCCCGCGGAAAAGACGTACCAAAATTCTGGCCTCCGACGCACTTTGTCGGATGAGAGGGGCGTGGGGGGGCCAACGGCGTAAAAATAAAAACGACCATCTTCCGCCAACCGGCGCCGACCAGCGACAACGACCCTCGCCCACGCCTTGTAATGAAATCAAAGACCAGAAGCCGGCAACCTCTGCCCAAACCATCCAAACCTCTACCTCATGATGTGTGCTTCACTAGTTTGTAGTATGGTGGTTGAATAGTGGGCTTTATAGCTTTATGGAGAAATTTTTTCTAAAGTAGATTGGATAAAGCCCACTATTTTCTAATTTTAAAGCCCAGAGCTTTGAATGTTAGTCGAATCTTTCGGGAGTTCTGAAATTGAATCGGAAGATTGGGGTGCGTCGTTGATTGAAGAGGTAGAAGTCCACTCTACTTTAGAAAAGATTTCTCTATAAATCGATAGCCCACTATTCAACCACCAGACTTCGGTCTGCAACGACGCACCCCAATCTTCAGATTCAGCCTAAGAGCTCCCGAAAGATTCGACTAACATTCAAAAGCTGGAAATCGATGATCCCATCTTTTTTGCCCGTCGAAGTCCGTAACGGCGATGCCTTAATATAACTTCGAGGCTGGCTGTAAAGTGGCGAAAGTTGGGTAGGAAGGCATCGAAAGAAGGAAGAGGAGGAAGAGGAGGGAAGAGGAGGGAAGAGGAGGGAGGAAGAGGCAAGATGAAGAAGAGTCCGGTGGTGGGACCCGGGCCAATCCTGGATGGGGGAGGACAGGGGAGGTTCAGCCAGCTAGCCGACGATGTCCGAGATCAGTGAGGCTGGATTGGTGGGAGTTCCTGGAGGAATTTTCGGGATCGTCGGCGAGATGCCACCCTCTTCATCGGATCCGTTAGGCCGATCGAGTAGTCAGCTGTGAGCCTCTCGTTGAGTCAGTCCGGACCCCGGCGGGGAGCTGAACTGATCGGCTCGGTCTAGCGTCGAGGAAGGAAGGTACGATCAGGAGGATTCTTATTCAGAACGGTTTTTTGTGAAGTGAAGCTCGGCTCGAAGCTGGAAAGATGCCGCCGCCGGCCCACGAGACCACCAGCATTCTGACCACCTACCTGATCCTGATCCTGCTGCTGATATCGCTATGGCTACTTTACTCGGGACTCTTTTAACGCGTCGATCATTCCTTGTCATGGTGAGTCTCGGCAAGCTGTTGATGGGATAAGTTCAGGCTGGGGTCAATCAGTTCTTATCGTACTCGGAATACGCTGAATAGAAAATGAGTAAACATATTTGAAAAGTCGTGAAATGCTGATGCTTGAAACGCGTTGAAATTTGAGAATTTTATTTTCGGCGGGATAGTAAAATTCGTATTTATGTAGTGGTACCACGGTTAGAGGAAGGTAAGTGCGTAGATATTTTTAACATTTTATGAAAGCACTTGGGAAGAGTCGTGTCCGTACAGACTTGTTATGACAATAAAAAATGGATTTGTTTCTATCTTTAAAACTTAGAACGGATCAAACAAATTTCTGTGAAAATAAATGGACTGGAACAGAAATAAGTGATGTATTTGAGAAACAAATGTTTTATAACGGTATAATAAAAAATCCTTAATGTTTAAAATTGATTTAATTCGAATCAGTTCATCACCTGAATTTCTATTAATTAATACACTGTGAGGGAAAAGAAACAGAAAGTGTCAGACGAAATCGGAGTGTAGAAAAATCGCGTACAACGATTCAAGTATCGACTTCTTGCAGGGTTGAAGCACGAAGCGCGAAGAGGATCTCGTCCGCCGATCTGATTGGCCGACGAATCGCCGTTGATCGTCGAACAAACCGCAACCATCGTGACCAGCAGCCACAGAACAAAACCAAAAAAAGCGAAAAAATCCAACTCCCTTGTTCCACGATCAAACCCTTCATCACCGATCATCCGCCGATTTCAACCTACTCTTGCCGAAGGTCATTCGATCTTTTCTACGATCAGCCAACACGTACAAGAAGCATACAACGAACAACGAAACAACCCTCGGTTGCATAACGCGACCGGCAAAAGATTCGAATCCCATGCAAGAGGGCGGGTCGATCGCCGACTCTTTCGGAACAAGGATCAAGAAGGACCAAAAGACACTGAACCAAACCCTGAAGATCCTTCATCTTCGAGCGGACGAACAATCGACGATTTAAAATCGGCCACAGGAAGTAACCAAGACGTGCCTCACGTGTACATACGTGTTCACATGACTCTTATTTTGTATGAAAGGGAGGCGGGGGTGGGATATGTACTGTGAGGGTGTTCTTTTTTTTTTTGAATAAATATCGATGTTAATTGTTCCCGGTGTCCAAATTCGGATGATCACGTTCACATGACTTATTTTTTATGACAGGAAGGGGGTGGGATATGTACTGTTAGGGTGTTCTTTTTGAATAAATAGCGATGTTAATTGTTCCCGGTGTCCAAATTCGGATGATGACGTTCACACGACTTATTTTGTATGAAAGGGAGGGGGGGTGGGATATGTATTGTTAGGGTGTCTTTTTTTTTAATAAATAGCGATGTTAATTGTTCCCGGTGTCGAAGTTCGGATGATTCGAGTCGTTCGAGGGAAAAAAGTATGGAGTCCGCTCGGTCGTGTATATATAGACGACGTTTGGGATACACTGTGCGATATGTATGGAATACGTGGGCGTACGGACGAAAATAACCGATGCCTCCAGCTCTCCTCAACCCGTTCAATCCGTAACGTCCTGCTTCCTCGGAGTCGAATCGGCACTTTCGATGAGCGCTCACCAAAATAGACGATCGAGAGAAGAGTTTTTCGCCTCTGCCCGTTGCGTCGTCATGTTTACAAGCTGCAAACTTTAATAACTTGTATCGACGCTTCTATTATTTGTAAGGTATATATAGGTCAGAGCGAGCTGTTAGATCGGGCAAATTGTGTGTATAGGATATTGGGTTCTAAGTTTTACGGAGGTTCTGTATGCTGTATAGAATGTAAAATCAATTGATTATTGACCGTCAGTGTAATGTAATAAGTTCACGGTGATTTCGGTCACTGTTGTACTATTTTACGTAACTTAATTAATCTACAATGGATTTTAACAGAAAACCATTGTCATTAATCACTTCTTCAGAAACAATTTGAATTGCCGAGAATTTATGATTACGATGTATAGAATGTAATGGAAGGAATATGTATGTCTGTTACTTAACTGCTACTTTATCTGTATGACATGTGGAAGTAGGTCAATTTTTTGTCATCACGGATCTATATATACGAACATCGATAGTGCAAATGATAAAAGTTTGTAGTTTGTCGAACGATCTAGAAGTGACATGACAACGGCATAAAATTAAATACTCGTATACTGGTTTACGAGTAGGTGAATATCTACGGATTAAATGTGTCCATAGATTTAATACATGCGCACAGTAAAAGCTGGTAACTACTGAACAATTCAGTAGCTTGCCATATGATAAAGTAAGCAATACTGCAATATAAGCTTAACATTAGCTACACATGCAATATATATAAATAGGCACTGCAAGGTGCACACGCAAAGGCTGCATATAAACTAACAACCTTATGACATGAGGTACAAACAAATGAGAAAACTAGCAACAGAGACCTAGCATTACCATACAACACATACAAAAGAAAAACCTACAGGTTGAATACATCCGTCTGTATCTGCAGACAGAAAATTAATCGACAGTGTCAACGCTAATAACGTAAACTGCAAAAGTTTTCAGTTCACCTCGTAAGGTAAGGGATAAAAAAAAACTGTCGCTTTTAACGGCGATCATGCAAATTGCCCGAAGGATCTTAGAAGTGAGCGAGTAAATTAAGTCGATCGTAACCGTTAATTATCGCTGAAGCGCAATTTCCGCCTTCGATGACGCGTCCCACGAGAATAATTAATCCCACTAACCGCCCACACGTTCCCACTCGTCCCACGACGCATTGTTCGCGTGACAGTTTTATCAGCTTATCGGCGCTCGCGACTTCGAGGCGGAAATTCGACGCAGAAAGTACTCGGAACACTCTCGAGTGCTAGATCCTCAGGTATCTGGCGATCAAAATAGACGAAATCGTCCTAATTCCAATTCCGACTCGTTCAGTTGCCGAGTTTGATGAGTGCGAAAGGAGACCGAGTAAAATTCGAAAAAAAAATGGCTGGAAATACTGATGGATCGAGATGGATTTTGTTAGACTTCGTTTCGATTCAGTCGCAGCTGGCGATGGCTGCGATTATATAGGAGAGGAAGTACATTATTTCGACAGCACTCACGAAGCTGCAGCCGAGAAACAAGCTTTCAATTGCCGTGCACGATAAGTACGAAAGGTGACCGAGAAAAAAATGGCTGAAAATATTGAGGGATCGAGATGGATTTTGTTGGACTTCGTTTCGATTCAGTCGCAGCTGGCGATGGCTGCGATTATATAGGAGAGGAAGTACATTATTTCGACAGCGCTGACGAAGCTGCAGCCGAGGAACAAGCTGAAGATGCCACCCAGGTTGGCTGAAAGAGAGAACGATGAGTGAGGTGTTGGAGACGATCTGTGGAAGAGTTTAGTTCTACAATAGTTACAGAGGAGGCCTAGTTCTGTGGTGGCAGGTGTTGTTTCCCAGTGTTTGTAGACTTGGGAGGCAAAGAATACTCGGAAAACCGCCTGGTCCTTCGATACGTTGCGGCTGAAACAGAAAATTTTAGTTTTAGAATCGGTTCTGATCTCGTATTTTTATTGAGAATAAAATAGATGTGACATCAAAGTCAATTCATTTTTCAGTTATTTCTGAGAGATAATTCTGAGTTTTTGGCTCTGACTGATTAACATTATTTGAATTTGTTCGGTAATGTGTTCAGATTAGAAAATATGTTCTACGGGAAATACGTCTTACTTTTTTTTTAATTTTATCAATATTTTTCAGATACACAGACCGTAAAGAAGTATTATTTCGAAATCATTACTTTTTATGGATAATCGTAAATGGAGTCCGATTATTATTTATTAGTGTGGCATGCTATGACTTACGTTTCAGCCAGCCATTCAACTTACTATACACCCGTATATGGTAAGGGTGAATCCTCGATGTGCACCAAAGTTGGCCTCGCCTTGTAAGTCGCGCTCTTGCATTTACTTCTACATGAGCAGGAAAAGTTCTTCATATTGACGTCCTTCACGATTCTAATACTTTTCCCGAATGTCCACCAACATGGAAAATCTTCAAGCACGCATGGCTAAAAATGATCGCAACAATTAAATCTAGGACTGTTTTTTCAATTATCGTAATGTGTCTTGTAATTCATCGTAGCAGTTAGGAAAGTAATGTAAATTCGAGATAGAAGATAGAAGAGTGCGAGAGCGAATGATTAAGAAGGTTACCGTGAGTTTCTTCGTTTCGATAATAGGCTGGTAAAAGTTGGACAGCACGCAGCCGCAAAGATGGAGGCCAGCCTTAATTCTGCACTCGGCAAAGCAGTTCGAATAACGATAATCAGGGAAAAAGGTGAGCTCCGCCTCGTCCTCGGCCGTGCACTCTTTAGAATTGTCCGGGCGTCGAAAGTTGATCGGCTTCAGGTTGTAAGTGGGCTCGACGCTCAGCTAAAGCAAATGAAGAGTGAAGCCATCTGAGCGACACGACGTAATTACATTGAGAAGATGGTATTATTATAATGAATTTAAATCTATCTATAAAAATTAATACTGGGGGGTCAGTACTACCTGAACGGTAACATATGATATATGCACGGTTTGAAAGTGGTGTAAGTCCATTAAAAAAAAAATTAAATATCACATAAATAGACCGTTTACACCGCGTTAATTATAAATTATACATCTAATTTTTGTTTAAATGTGGACTCACAGCACTTTCAAAATAAACGGTCCATATGACACATATAATAGACGTTTGAAAAGAAATTGGACAATCTTGTCAATCGATGATTTATATAAAAATATGATTTTTAATTTGTCTGCAAGATACATATTAAAATCTGAACAAAAAGAAGTAGTGTTTCATACGAGTTTATTTCGAATTTGTTGCTTACTTGCAATTCGTGACCTTCCTGCAAGATGTACGTAGGAGTGTTGATACCGGGATATTCCATGCTGTGATGGATGTAAATCTGGAAATATGAAAATTTGAATTACGGGACCAGCGTATTATTGCTTTTCTTTATACCGCGACGCCGATGCTCTCCGTCGTAATTCTCTCGATATTATTGAAATCCTCATCCGGGAATAGATCCTCTTGAAGAGCGACGAACAATCCTGATCTTTCGCCAAACCGATCCGTTCGAAGCAATGTCGGCTTCGGGGAACCTCTGAAAATGTGAAAAAACTCCCGAGGTCGGCAAAGTCAAAGATCAATTTCACTGTCATCTATTTACAGATCCTTTGTTTACGACGCTAACCAGACTTTCGAGAAAGTGTAAAGTAATGTTATTGCCAACAAACCGTCTCAACTTTGTTTAAAGCAATATCGCAAATCAATGCACTTTCGGATAAGAATAGATTAAAGAAATTATGTATCTTATATATCATGAAATTACATCTCATCATTATAATATCACTTGATCGCTAATACAAAACTAGTCAATGTCAATTAGTAAAAATAAGACGTGCCACACTTTAGGGTCCAGTTATTTTTGAAATACTTGCCTTCCCTTTCTCATGTAACCTTCCAAAAGATAATTGTACGAACAGCAAACACCGTCTTTACCGAAAGACACCTTAAACTTCTTCTTACTCAGCACACGATTGTTCCACGTCGCAAATTCGATCATGTCATCACATCTTCGCGTCATCTTCACGAAGTCGATCAGCTTCAAGCCGTTGAACTTCAGCAATCTGCTGAACGGCTTCTGATACTTGTGACTATCGGATTTTATAGGATTCGTGAGATGATTGGCGTATCTGCAAATGTTTGTCCGTAACATCTATTTTTGTCTCGTCCAGCTGGACAGATTTCTTGACTAACAAGATACTCTTGTTTTTGAAAAATGTTACGCACGATATGAAGAATAGTACGTCGTCCTTAGTCATGTTCGGCGGAATTTTGAGAGTTTCGAATACTTTGTACGTTGTATTTGCCGGCGTTGGCGTGAAAGGGCAGATCGTTACGGCCGGAAACGGTGACATGAAGATCGGGGCATGGAACGAGGTGACGTATGTGCTTGTCGGATTGGTCACGTATCGATTCCAAAATTGTTTTATCAACAGGCTCAGACCTGCGAAATAACGAAGTGCCGTGTCGCGATTCGGAAATAGAAACTTGTAAGTCGCAGTGTCGAAATTAAACATTAAATTGATAGACTGAAGTGAAAGTGTGGGCAACTGAAAAATATGTAATTAAAGCTTTTGAATCTTTTAATAAAGTTTGGCAAGTAAACAGTCTTCAAATATAATAATATTATCAAAATATTTTAGAATAATAATAGCGTGATATTAATGTTAGGACTGAAATTTTAAGACAGAGTGCAAGAATTTGTAAATGTTTAAAAAAATGGAGAAATAGAATAGTATTGTGATTGAATAAAATAATAACATCTTGTAACGTGAAAGAATGAACTTGTAAACTAACAAACGATGGCTGAGATCATCACGCAGGCCCAAACGAACAATTCGAATGCAGTTTTTCTCACTGGATGATGTCCTAAATATGGAACTCCGTGCACTGAACTGTTTTCAGTGTACTCTTGCAAAATGTTTAGAGTTTTTCCTGTAGGTCTTTTTTCCGGACTTGCGTCTGGTTTCGGCTCCGGTGCGGGTGGAGGTGGACTCTTTTTCATGAACTTTGCATCGTAGCTTTGAGAAAAGTTATGTTTGTAGTTGGGGATGAAATTGTTACTGTAAAAGTCGCTGTATTCCAGAACATGCTTTAATTTCTTGATGCTGCTCTTCTCCTCGGGCTGCACCTATTTTTGTTTGATATTTCCGATCAAAATTCTTTTCGTTAAATGCGAATTATATGTATTAAGTCTACCGAAACGTCTAATTATTATTTCGTTTTCAACAATTTTGTTAAATGCAGTAAATAAAAAACTTATTTATTGATGCGCTATATAGCAGGCAGATATTTCGTATAATCTGTCATATTTCTTTGTCTGTAAATTCGGTAAAAAGGTTTTTAACTTCTTTGACAAATGCTTGAATTGTACATCGTAAAACAAAACGTTTCCGGCAGACGAACAATGCAATTTCCAAAGCAAAAATTCCTGTACGGAATGCAGTTACCGTAACGAAAGCTTTCGGCATGTCGAGCTCTTCTCAACTTTCTTCCTACTTGACACTCTCGATGCATCAAAATGCAACTCCGGCACTTTGCGCCGCCGACGTCAGGCAGCATACTGATTTTTATCCGACGACAGAAGGTGAAATTTGTTTAACTACCGGGACATCGCGTGTCCTCGGCAGCGGACTAAATTATGCACCGATCGTCGTTAAAAATTGACGAGACGCCTTTGCCACGTCCGCTCATTCGATCGCGATGCATTTTTATTAATGCCGAACGATCGCAGATAGCGGTCGGGTAGACTCTACATTGTACGCAACATTTTCTGCCCGGTACGAGCCCTTATGACCACGTGTCAACTTCGATGCATCTTCGGCGTCAGTTCAGTTCAGCAGAACATGCGAATCGTTGGTCGTCGCATGTTTCATTGGTAATCGGGAATAAAATGGGGGAGAGAGTAACGGTTGCTTGCATTTCTTCATAGAACGGTACACAAAATTCTTCAATTCCTTGATCGGGAGTAAAATAAGGGGGAAAATAGCGGTTGCTTGCCATTTCTTTATAGGACAAAGTTCTTCCCTTCCTTCATCGGGAGTAAAATAAGGGAGAGAGTAACGGTTGCTTGCATTTCTTCATAGAACAGTACACAAAATTCTTCAATTCCTTGATCGGGAGTAAAATAAGGGAGAAAGTAACGGTTGCTTGCCATTTCTTTATAGGACAAAGTTCTTCCCTTCCTTGATCGGGAGTAAAATAAGGGAGAGAGTAACGGTTGCTTGCATTTCTTCATAGAACAGTACACAAAATTCTTCAATTCCTTGATCGGGAGTAAAATAAGGGAGAAAGTAACGGTTGCTTGCCATTTCTTTGTAGGACAAAGTTCTTCCGTTCCTTGATCGGGAGTAAAATAAGGAAGAGAGTAACGGTTACTTGCCATTTCTTTATAGGACAAAGTTCTTCCCTTCCTTGATCGGGAGTAAAATAAGGGAGAGAGTAACGGTTGCTTGCATTTCTTTATAGAACGGTACACAAAGTTCCCTTTCTTCCTTCTACGTCTCTTCCGTGCCCTGGCCAATTCTCCACCTTTTGTTCTCTTATAATTAGTATGTACATGTCGGACGAGAGGGGCACCGTTTGGGTTCAGTAAGAAATACGCTTTTTATTTACAATATGTAGAACGAAGATGCTGAAAACGCTTGATTTACGTTGCTTCTCGAAACTTTGACAGTGACAGATATTTCGATGAAAAAAAATACTTAATTCGACTGTGCTTTGAGTGCGGTATAAATTATAATCGAAATGTTTTGAATCAAACGTTTTGAGCATCGGACTCCTTACATTCCTCTTGTAATCGTGCGAGTGCCTAACTTAACCTAACAGCGTGTGAATAAATAAGTGGCGGAAAGGAAACGATTAGAAAAGAAGCGGCTATTTACAAAGTAACGGGCCGTCGAGGCCTAGACTCAACACTTCGCAAACAATTTTTTCCTATGTCCCGTTAACATTTGAATCTGTTAACCGAACTTTCGATCGATCGCCGGAAAATCGTTATCATCCTCTTCCGTTGAAGTTCGTTCTGAAGTGAGCTAATGACTCGAAGGTCGACGATGGGATTTTCGGTCAGAAATCTTGAAACAGAGCTAGCTGCTCCGCGGAAACTGCCGGTTGCGATCGCCAATCAGTTTCTGGATAATCGTCGAAGCAGCTTGGGTCTCCTGGTGCTTTCACTCTGGGCCTTATTGGTGGCTGCAGGGCTCTTTGTGGGACCTAGACAAAAATAAACATATATTAGAATAGAATTTCAAGAGTGGACAATGTGAATTTTCGACCGAAACATTATTTCTTTGTTCCGTATAGTAATATCTCAAAAAAGTAAATAAAAATTCATATTCTACATTCCATTATCAATTCATATTTTACTAAAGTCAATTCGTACTTTGCAAATATTTTAATATTGCATTACTAGTGTCTTCACTGGGATGAAAAATATATTTGTAACGAAGAAATCGATAAATTCCAAAATACTGATTCGTACCAATGGCCATTCCACCAGTTTGAACCAACGATGCCTTTTAATATCGTCGGCACCCTGCCTCATGTTTCCCAATCGTTTCGTTCGATCGGCGACTAGAAGTTTCTTAATGAGATCCTTGGCGATCGGATCCATGTGCTTCGGCCACTCTATCCTGCCGCTCAGTATCTTCTCGTAGATCCCGAAGGGATTGTCGTCGAAGAAGGGCGGATATCCGGCGAGCATCTCGTAAATTAAAACGCCGAGAGCCCACCAATCGACGGCCTTGTTGTGACCTTTACTCTGAATTATTTCCGGCGCTAAATATTCAGGCGTTCCACATAACGTCCATGTCCTGCAATTAAAATTTCATCAATTTTCGGTGCCTAATGAAAGTAGTTGCCTCACATGTCGTAATAAGTAGCACAATTAATTTTCATGAGTCTGTCCCCTTATTTTACTACTTAGCGCGATAATATTCGTATTATGCAATTCCAGTAATATTTCTGCTCGGAGAATATATAAAAAAGGTGACGGTTAAAATGAATACATTTTTTTAATGGAAACTTTACTATTTTACATGACAATACTTCTGTTCTCGTATCATTATAGTTAAACAAACTAAAGATAAATATACTAAATAATAGTAAAGATACTACAAACAAAGAATTGCATATTTAAATTCGTGCATTATTTATGATAAAACTATAATTTTCATACAAGCGTAATAAGGAAATTAGAAGGACTTAGAAAAGTCTCACAAAAAATGTTCCTTAACAGAAAAGTGCTGAGAATCGAATTTCCGCAGTTTCAACCGAACAATGCCTAAAGCGTAGAGGAAAATTTCTCCGCGCGGCGTTCGGTGCCGGATTCTAGGCCGCTTAAATTATTAATACCGAGCGGCGCTCGGCGTAGAGCGGCCTGCAACCGGAAACTGTGTCAACCTGACCGCATCGGCGAAAACACGAATTACCACCTCGAACCGCGTAAGACCTTACAAACACACCTACGAGTACCCAACACCTATCCCGAAAATCACCTGTCCGTTAATTTCTTCGAGAATCCGAAGTCCGTGATCTTGAGGTGACCTTGACTGTCCAAGAGCAGGTTCTCCGGCTTCAGGTCCCTGTAGACGATGTGCTTGCTGTGAAGGTACTCGAGGGCGCAGACTATCTCGGCGGCGTAGAAGCAGCTCGTAGGTCCGGAAAATCGACCTGCAGCCCGAAGGTACGAGAAAAGTTCGCCGCCAGCGACGAATTCCAACAGCATGTAGACCCTGGCCTCGTCCCTGCCGCTCCACAGCCTGCAAATCGTTCAGTGTTTGCCATCCGAATTTGTTTGTCGGGCAGAAAAAGTTTCCACGTCGGACGCGAACGCGCGAGATGATTCTGACATTTTTTTTTTTGTCGATGCTTCGAATGCTAATGGGCTAAACGGTGCGAATTATTCAAATGCGATTAGCGTGAGGTGTCGCTCTCGTTCCTTCGACGCGCTTTCCTTCGGTGAGCGTGGTTTTCAGAAGTAGGGTGATCGCGTTCGTTTTCTCGCATTTTTGTCTTGTGAGGGTTTACTTGTGATTTTAGGGAATTTTTAGGGGTGGATCTGTGGTTTTGCTTGAGGTCGGTTGTATCTTTGGAGATTAACCTTTGTGTTGCGGTGTCATTGGTTGAATGGAATAATTGTAATATTATTAGGAGTTCTGAATATGTTTTATACAATAATACTTGCAGTAACAGTATTTGCAGAAATGCAAATGAGGGTGAACATGATAACGCTATGATTGTTACTGTTGCTAGTATTTATAAATTTCAATGCTATTAAACTCAGTAATTTTCGTTTGTACCATCTTCAGCATTAATTACTTTTATAAGGCCATTATTTCCAACACCATTAATATATCAACGCAATAACATTGATAATATCAATTTTCAAAGTGACAGCTTAATACATCTGACAACTTATGCTTGGAATTTTTTATCGTGTCAGGGTGTTAATCAAGATTTTAATGGGAATTTACTTAAGGGTCGATATCGATCGGGATGACAGGTTGATAAATATGTCTTACATGTTGACGATGAAGGGATGATTGACTTCTTTGAGTACAGTAATTTCGTTCCGTACATGATCCACTTGCTTTAATCTGATGACGTCGACCATGGACAAAATCTTCAGGGCTAGGGGGGTGCCTTGGTGCATGCAGAGTACCACTCTGCCAAATGTTCCTGTGCCTGAACAGATAGCATTGTTTGAATTTCGACGATTCCGCCGTATCATTCGTACTTGAAGATATTGCAAACAACAACAGTGCAGATATCGAGATGTTTAATCTGTTAGATATCTGTGCCTGACCTAGTTTCAAGTTATTTCCACTGGCATTAGATGGTACCGGCAATTTCTCGGCTCACTTATACGTAGACAAATGTTTTGTTCAATTTTCATAGATTTAGGAATTCGTTGGTTAATTAACGCTTATCGTTAATGGGAAAAAAGATATATTAGAAAAGTTGTTTATTCGACTAACTTATAATTAACGTTAACAGGTAGCTTATTTGAAATGTTTCATTTAACTTTCCGACCCATTAAACTCGTAACTATCGAAACATTAATTCATCCTTTGGAGCCAAGTACCAAGTACAATTTTGCAGAACAATTGCATAACATTATCTTCTCTTCCAGATACTTAAGAATCTATTCAGAAATGAACACCTAAAATTGCGGGCGAACATTAAGATATTTCCGGTCGAATTTTTATCCTCTGAAACTATTCCATCCCTTTACCCATTTAATGTTCAACTTTCGAAATTATCGAACGACGTGGCCAATCGTCGATCTGTGCACTACCAAACACAATTCCAGCCGACAATTGCATAACGTCACGTGAACAATCCGTCGGCTGCACGCGAGCCAGGCAGAATCTATTCCGCGATCGGATCTGATATTCAGTTCATCTCGTCTTTTTTTTTTGTCGCCCATTGTCGACTCCCGGCGCGACTAATTGTCGAATCCATCACCGCTTCCTGCTATCCGCCGTCGTTTGCGTAACAATGCGGCACCGATTGCAAATTTTTGCCTTGCCGGACGTGATTCGTGAAAAAGAAGGCGGTGCCGATGTTTACGTCCTCAGTTACTGAACTGTCATTTTACCTACGACACTCTCCATACATTTCCATGTTTTTCTATTCTACTTTACAGTGTTTTACGTCAATGTGGCTTGTTGTATATTGTTAGTTTGCATGATTTTGGTCGGTTTGGTGGGTCTGGTTGGGAAAGGTGGATTTTGTATGGGCCTATGAAAGTTGTTGGGTTGAATTAGCCTTCTAGTGTGTATATGGTCTGGAATTGTGAGATTTATAGTGTGGAGAGTAAAGAATTTATTTTCTATGGGGGTTTTTGGAATATTTCGTGTATGTATTTTTATTTGACGAGGTTTGTACAATTGTTTTATGTTTCAGAGATGGTGGTTCTGTATTTTTCTGCATATTTATGGTATTTACATGACTTTTAGGGCGTTTCATCGACGATGGTGCAGTTTAGACTGAATATGAAAGCAGTCTGACTGGCTTATCGCTTTTGTGTCTCAATGAGGAGTTAAAATACGGTATCAGGGCAATTCTTGGTACTATTCTACGTTACTGTAATGCATTAGTAATCTATTATAGCCCCGAATTAGCGTCTGTAGGCGCCTCAGGCGGAGTTTGACCACCAATTAGACCATGTTTGACTGGCTTATCGCTTTAGTATCGCAATGTGAGATCAAAATACGATACTACGGCATTACTTTATGTTATTTTACATTACTCTACTGCATTATTTCGGCGATTTTCTTCAATTAGGCGGCTAGAGCGGCGTTTACACGCGTTTTTGAGGCATTTTGATGACCGTGACGCTTTGCTATGGCAATGAGCGACCAATGGAGAGTACTTTGGGACTATTTGGACCTATTGAAAGACGATAGGGCCGTCAAAAACGCCAAAAAACGCAAAAAAAAATTTGGTCTTGCAATGGATTTAAAACCACCCTATCCCATAGATTTTAACTCGCCCTGAAAGTTGATCGCAAGCAAAGTTCCGAATTCTCAATAGTTTCGAAGATACAGCCATTTTTCGAGGTCGAAAAAATTTTTTTTTAAAGATCGACTTTCGCCGATAGTCCTATCTTAAAGTACGCGTCAAAAGCTTCAAGAAACACTATAATTATCATAGGTTTTGATCGCGCGTTCAAAAGTTACAGTCGATTGAAGAAATCGCGAATTTTCTAAGGGGTACCCCTTCTCATTTTTGCGAAAAACCGAAGGTCGGCGGATCGGATCGCCCTTTTGCTACCTAGTAGGGGGTCAAAAATAACTCAGAAAGCCGTTTCCCGTTGGTCGAAATTCGATTTAGTTTCGGAGTTACAGCCAAAAAACCATCGAAAAAATGGGGTCCCGGAAATGGCCAAAAAATAAAAGTCTTTCGATCGATTTGTGGATATGCATACTGAAAGAGAATAAAACGAGGATCACAAAAATCGCAACCGGAGCCTTCTAAGTGCAATAGTTTCGAAGATATAGCAAAAAATGTGTCAAAAAATGACAAAAATGACACTTTTCTGCATGGTGCCGGGCCGTTATTGTATCTAGCGACTTCGCTCTCATGTAGTATGAAGAAGGATCGAAAACATGTAAGAAAATCGCAATCCGAGCTTCCTAAGTCCAATAGTTTCGAAGAACGGGCCAAAAATGTGTCGGAAAATGACAAAAATTGGGCTTTTCCGTACGGTGAGTGAACGTTATTCTACTCACGAGTTCTGCCATCATACAGCGTGAAGAGCCGGACTAGATCTAATTGTAAGTGCAATAGTTCCGGAGATATGACCAAAGATGTCGTGAAAAATTGTGAAAAACAGTGAAAATTAGACATACTCAGGTCTACTCGAAGCGCAAATCCCTTTTGAAGATTTATTCCAATAAGAGGTAATAGAAGGGTGAGGAACATTACTAAAAATCACAACCTTACTATTTTGGGTACAATAGTTTCGGATATATACTAGAAAATTCTGGTATAATATGACTTTCTGGAATACGAACTCATACTTTTTCGTCGTAGCGAGCGACGCGAGTTAAAATAAGCATTAATTTAAAGTTCCCGAAATTTTTGGCGCTGACCACTTTAGCAATTAGCAGGACAATTAGGAACGCTTTCCTCCCGATGATCCATGCTCTGCTTAGTGCTTACAACTGCACTTTCTCACGAGCGGCTTTTGTCCAAGGTGAGCTCGGCCGTTAATGTGCCGTGACCAATTAGCGAGAGAGGCTTGTAACGACAGCCGAAATTATCCGCCGAGTTTGCTGAATTCGTCGCGACGAGGTCGTGCACTCGGGATACAGGACGGTTCAAAGTTAACCTTCGATACACTAAACTTTCATGTCCGTATATAATGCAATCCGCATAAGATTGTGAAGGATTAGGTTATTGGTTAACTTTTACGTCAGATATTATGTGTTAATGGCAGAGAAGATGAATTCGAATGAAGCAATTAAAAATGAGGTATGTCAGTATATATGTGGTATTCATTAGAATATAGAATGTGCTAAAAAATTGGTAAGCGAACGTTATCTTTGAAAGTGTACTTTAGGTTGCATGTTGAAGGTGGAGGTCGTGGACTCGGAATAGAGGACGGTTCAAAATTAGGATCATTAGTAGTGACAAATACGCTGTGTTCAAGCAAAACGTAAATAATGCCCCGAAATTTGGCCTGCAAATGTTTTGATGGAATTGCAAAGAGAGGATTTAACGTCTCGTATAGTTCAAGCTTTATACATTCAAAACTTGAGTTGCCAACTAGCGGTGAGATAGTTCGAGATCGTCAACAAACATTTTGTCATTGATGCCGAATGCAAGATACTGCACCGAGAAAACATGGAAATTCGGCTTACATTTCCTTGAAGGTTGAAGGGAGTGATCTTAATTTGTGTCGTACACCCAGTGTTATAATTTTAGATAAGCCTAAGCCATAAATACGTAAAGGTAAATATAACTCTGTTTCGTATATTTTAAGTTTTGCATATTAAAGGCCGAGGTCGTGAATTTAAAATACAGGACGTCTCAAAATCAGTATTTCTGTCGACAGTAATCCATTCTGGCGACCATCAAACACTGAATGCATCACTAGAGTTTAATCTTAAAATATACGGAAATTAATGTAATCTTATTTTATTCGAATTTCCTATCCTTTCCTCAATCAATTAAACTTTATATACGTAATTAAATTAATATCAATATATCCCCATTGAATATCCCGATATTCAACAGACAAAAAATGAATATTTCCCATTTCATTCCTATTAAGAAAGAGATATTGACTTAATGCAATCTGTCAATCAATCTTGACAGAACTGATCCTATATTACATTAAGCCAACATACCTAATTCAAAGAACCCATATATCTGTCAAATCCCAATGTCATCCTATTAACGTTAGAGCACCCGAACAAAAAACAGTAAAGTGTCAAAATCGACAGGATTAAAATGGACGAATGTCTAGACCGGAGTCAAGGTGTCGGCTGAAAGGCAGTGTTCGCGGAAAAATAATGTTCGTTTTGCGGATTGCGAGCGTACGGTGGGCACGTTGTGCGTCAGTGGACGCGCGATATTACGCGAATCGTCAAATTCGTCTCGGATCGTGTGAGGGAAGCAGACGCACTATTAGCATGTCGAGAATTGGCAGTGGCCCGAGAGGAGGCAGACATCGGCGGGCACTTGCCAGCGACAGCTGACAACAGGTGTCAATGCCGAAAACGACGGCGAACTTCCGGCGATGGCGTAGCTGCTTTAAATACCGGCGAGCGATACAAAATTTATGTAATTATAGACGCCTCGCGCCTCGCCGTTCATGCGCGAGAATATCGTATTTTTGGCTTTGTTTGCCGAGCGTGCCCGCTTTCCGCCACGTTTGATGTCTCGGTCACGGTTGGATTCGTTAGGATTTTGTTGTTCTAATGTGACGTTTGCGTCTTACCGATAATAGTGGCGAAGTGGTAGTTTAGATGAGAATTGTATTTTAAATTTAATACATTTTGGAAGGGCTATAGACTTAACTGTATTTTGATAGATTCGATTTTTATGTGTGATGTAGCTGGATTTATTGGAATTTTTTATTGCAACGTTTTGTCGAATAGTAAAGAGTAGGGAGATAAGAGTTCAGATGGAAAGTATATTGGGAAATGATTATGTTTTGCAATGGGCGTGGAAAGTTTTCGTTTGGTAAATAGTATTTGTACAGTTTTCAGTTTCATGTATAAAACGCAATAGAATTTACTGGGATTGATGTTTTGTACCTAGGATTTGTGCCGTACTCAAACGCGCTCAGTATTACGTGGAAAATTTTCCTTGTCTGATTGTTTGTTTTTTTATAAGACATTATAAGTTTTAGTTTGATGTATGTATTGCAATTTTGTCAATTGGCGCCTTCGTTTGCATAGGTGCAATGTTTACGATAATAGTCTGTTGGTATATTGCGACTTAAACTTTGTTTCAGATCGAAGAGAGGATCGAGATACGAACACATGCATAAATGTATATGCTTCGAGTTTACGAGCGTCGTTTCGAAATAGACATGGCACTTTTTCGTTTCGCTACTCGTATATTCTCGATTCGAATGAAAATTCGAGCTACCGGCGTGGCCGCAAGTTTACTGTATCCTTCGTTACTCTCCTCCATCGTTTCCCTGTCAAGAGTCACGACTTTTTTTAAAGCCCGCCGCTTTGTTTCCAGCCGTAGTTGTCATTGAAGTATCAATTTTCGTGTAAATATTTATATTGTGTCTCACGGCCGTTTTCTCACAACGGACGCTACAGATTTTCGTTTCACTGCTCGTATACCTTCGTTCGACTTCGTCTCAATCAATTTTGCTGTCTTTTTTTTTCCTTCGTCACCTTTCATCGGTCCTTTCTGTCTGCGAGTACACTAATTCTCAAAACTCAGATCTTTCTTTCACATCGAAGTAGATCAAATGTTCACAGCATGTCTCTTGCCTACTTTTAATGGATAAGAAAATATGGTATATGTTCGTTTGAATCGGTTCCAAATGCATTCATAATTTTGACCTTCCTGTTCTCTCTCTGTGTTGTCCATTCCACGAAGAACGTTTCCTCAATTAGAGTCCTCTCAACTTGACATTGGTAATAAGATATGACCACAGATCCGAATCTGTGTCTAATCAATAGAATGCCAGACTTTGCCATTCATTCTTACCTTAAGTCAAAACCCTCTCGTTTCCCTCGTCTTACTCAAACTTATTACTGAATGTAAACTGAAAGCAAACGTTTAACGTACGAAATCCGTACACGGGGCAAATTCGCACTAAGCCCTTATTTATCCGAATATACGTTGCATTGTATTAACTGTAAGGTAGAAATCTTTCTTTGGCTTTGTATTCAATGGTTTGGATAGTATTCAACATAGGTGGCCGCCATGTATTCTGTGATTCTCCCGTTTAACTCGTTCGACAAAGTTCGTATTACTATTAATAATTCCGGTTTTGCCCCATACAATAAGCATATAAGATTCAATCATTTTTAACAGGTTGGACAACTTTGCACCACTTCCGGGCAAGTCCGCCCTAGCAGCACTGATTTTAATTTACTAAGAAAATCATAAGTTTCAGAAGATATTTTTAATCCAAATTAATGCAACTTAAAGCATAAACCATGCGCCAAATAAAAACACTAAGATTATTAAGTTTTAGTGGAATAGATAGAAAATACATCAATTTAAAGTAAAGTTTACAATTTCTGGGTCGGTTTTACCCCACTCCACCTTACATCAATCGATCGCATTACATCCCATGCCCATTGTTTTTGATTTATTAAGAAAATCATAAGATTCAGAAGATATTTTTAATCCAAATTGATGCAACTTAAAGCATAAACCATGCGCCAAATAAAAACATTAAGATTATTAAGTTTTAGTGGAATAGATAGAAAATACATCAATTTAAAGTAAAGTTTACAATTTCTGGGTCGGTTTTACCCCACTCCAGCTTACATCGATCGATCGCATTACGTCCCATGGCCATTCCCCGAAGCAAACAAGACACTCTCGTGTAATCATCGACGTAAATTCATGCCGAAACGACGATCCCGCGCGTCTGCCATTCTCTTCCACGCCGAAGTCTCTTGGTGTCGATCCAAAAGGCTCGTTTTACGTTCGCGAAGTTTGAAACGCTGCGCATCTGTTCCGATCGATCCAGTTTCGCGCGCGTCAGAGCTCATTCTTTACGAGCGACTTCAATTTCCTTCCCTCGTCCGTCCGCGATGTCGCAACAAAAAAACGCTGCCTTGTTATGACTTCGCCTTAGCTCGGATGCGGAATTTTATCTTCCGGCCCGATTAATCCGAGAATTTCGCGGCCGATAGGGAACGGATGCGTGCCGTTAGAAATTAATCGTTCGTTACTCGAGCGTTGGCCGCGCTTAATTGGCATTAGCGGGAGTGAAAGAGTCATTTACGTGAAGCTCCTTATGAAACGAACTTTCCGGGGAGGGGGTTTAAGCGGTAATTTTTGACGGATTTGATCTGGCTTGGCTTTAGACAGCTGCTGATGAGCATGCAAATTTAATATGATAGGAAAATGTTGATGAGATATTAAATTGACAGCATAGAGTGGAATGTAAAAATTAATTTGTGTTAGGGGTCTTGTGTAAAGATTTTGTAGTTTATTACGATTCTAGTTGAATATAGATTTAAATCGAATACGGTAGGAAGATATTAACGAGTGTTTGAAAATATGCTGATAAGATTTTAAATTGACAGCATAGAGTGGAATGCGAAAATTAATTTGTGTTAGAGGTCTCATGTGAAGATTTTGTAGTTTATTACGATTCTAGTTGAATACAGATTTAAATCGAATACGGTAGAAAGATATTAACGATTGTGCGTGAATTTTTTTATTGTCAATGACTGCTCGTGGATGTTGAGCTAACGTGTTAAGATAATAACATGTTTTGGCTGAATACATAAATCAGATTGACAAAACAAAGCAATTTGGTATTGTTGACTTGCGTAAAAATGATTATTAACTGAGCTTTCCTGGAAGCAGATAAGGTATGTGTTCAACCTCCGCTGGCTTTATTGTGCCTCGATTCAAGGCAATTCCGGCGGAATACAGGTTTAAACCGAAAATAAGGAAGGAAAAAGTGAAATTTGCCATTCAATTTGTAGGTGCTCATAATTTTACGATATCAATTAACTATGCTAAAAACATATATTACTTTAGCATACAGATAAAGTAAAATAATAGTGAAGTTAAATATCAATACGAAAAATGCATTACTTAAACAAATCTAAGACACAATAATTCAAGGCATACAAAATTTGATGCCTAATTCGAATACATTAGCACAACATGATTATCATTAACCATATTACTCCTATCGTCACATTATGCCAGCACACTTTACAGTCCAACGGAGTATACTTCAAACGCACAAATCATTCTACAGAACGATTTGCCAAAGTGAATTAGTGAAAATTATGAGGAAGGATGGCATCGGCGAGCATAATTCTTCATCGCGAAAGTAACTGGTTTTCCTCGTTGTCGAAAGGTTAAGCATAATTGAGAATCCGATCCCGACGGCTCGTCGGCTCGTGACGAAACGAGTTTTTGGAAATGGCGCGAAGTGCACTTTCCTCGTCGGGCTTCCCGCGTAATTCCGGATTAACGAACAGTTAAATATACACTCCGTTGGGCCTCTCACTCTCCAGTGGCCCACTTCCTTACTTCTGTTTCTTGCTTCGTCCCTCGCCTCTTCCTAGCGCGCGAGCGCGTATATCAGTCGTGGCAGGTGAAAAAAAGACGAGGCGGCGATCCATCGATCTCGATCACGAGCCCGTCCGCGAGGAAGAGAGAAGGAAAACGTGGACGCAAAAGTCCGATAGGATTGTAAGAAAGAGAGAGAGAGAGAGAGAGAGAGAGAGAGAGAGAGAGAGAGAGAGAGAGAGAGAGAGAGAGAGAGATCAAAAAACGCGGGAATCCCGTTACAGGACAGTTTATTGCTCCGACGCATGATGTAAAGTCGTTCGTGCATTAGTCGTTTAAAAAAAAAAAGAGAGAGATTATCTAACGATCTGACCTTTTTTGCGGGCCAGCGAATGTGTGTGAGTAATGAATGTGGGAGGAATGTGTGTTCTGTGTCGGTCGGGCGACCGTTCATCGGCCGATCGAAAAAAGTGGATCCATCGATCCCGATTGAGAGATCGATGGAGATCGAGGGAGTTGAAAGTTGTGGAGTTGGGAATGAGAACGCGAGGAATGCGGCGATTGAGTTATGGATAGTTCGGTAAGTCGGGATGTAAATCGGTTGGGTGTCAGCATTCGTTTGAATAGGCTTGATCGGGCGATTGGCGGGAAGGGAAGATTAATTTTTAATTGCGAATTAAGTAAATTATCCTACGAAACAGTTATGAGTAGTTTGATCACACGGTATATGATGAAAACTCAGTTTTAGTACGTAGTGTTGTATGATAAAAACAGCAGTAGGCGCCTAATGGAGAATTTGAGAATAAAATTGATGTGTCTAGTTGTATTATCGCCTTTGTATGACAATAGAAAACTAAAATAGGTAACTGGGATAGTTGTTACTCCTGCCTACTCGACACTAAAATCCCATTTAGCGGCTTATTCCATTAAGGGGTGATAGAAGGGTAAGGAACAATTATAAAAACTGCAACTGGAGGATTCTATTCTATGTACAATTGTTTTGGCATACGTTGATCTTGGTGTCTAACATTCGGAAAGTCAATTCCATCTCTTGAAAATATATGTAAGTCTTTGCTAACTAAGAATTTCCACGGAATGATTCCGTGCTTAAACGAGAGAAATAACTGAACCGAACCTTGTACATAAAACATGGGAGCGTAAAGAACTCAACGATTGCGTTACGGATAGTTTAATGGTCCGAGGTACGATGCAGAAATCGTAATTTCAAAAACACTGCCTGTTTTCGATCTTATCCTCAGTCGAGGGATGTATCTTTAATCTTAAAAACACATAAAAATCGCTTCTACAAACAGTATCCACCCACCAATCTCACGCACAATCAGGAGAGAATACCACATATGTCTGGAAATAATGCGGACTGACCAATAAGGCAATCGAAGGTTTTGTCGAGCTAAGATTTTTCAATATCTCCCCTAACTTCTGAAAATTATCTGAAAAGTTCTTTCTGCATATCAATAAGATAGTCGCCAGAGAAGAATAGCCAGAGAAAAAAAGTACGATTATAATGAAGGCAGCAGTTGTATCCAGTTAACATTTTTCAGAAAAATCATCAATACCTCCCCTAACTTCGAAAACATCCCTTTCTCGAGACGCGTTCAAATTGATTGAAAAGGAATTTTCGCTCGCCAATCAAACAGTCGGCAGAGAAAAATAGCTCTGCCAAAACTGGTGCATAAAAAATGAGAGCGCGAGGAAGGCAGCGATCGTGTTACGGATAGTTTAATCTCCCCCTCGGGGGTGGGGGGCATGATGCAAAGTCGCTGACCTTAATTGCCGTGCCCCGGTGTCCAGTTCGAGAGGTAAATTGCTGGAACGAAGACGACGACAGCCAACGACAACGTTTCTCTTTCCATTTCCACGCCGTTTCGTAATTGTCACTCGTTTGGCATAAAACTGGGAACGCGAACGTAACGAACCCCTCCCCCCTTTTTTTGGTCCAATTCCCGGCTAGAATTCAGTGAAAATGCATTCCGCGGGGAAAAAGGTAACGGCGGCTAGCAGGTCCGACCTACATAATTGCCGTCAATTTCACGGCAGGTTGTTAACGGAGGTAGACGAGAGGCCAGTTTCCGGATCGAAAGTCGCTCCTTACGTCCAACTTCTTTTCCTTTTTTTTTTCCCCCATCTCAACCTCTATACAGTACTCTCCCGCCTCTAGCTCTTTTTGGTAATGTTTTCGCTTTCGCGATAAGTTTCGAATTTCGCGCGCTGCTGGCCTTCAAGCTTTCTTCGCGCGCTGATCGCGGATGCCTGCCAATTTTCGAGTTTCTAACGATGCCTATTGACGATGTTGAGAGACTCTTTTTCAATTGGTCGGTTGTCGAAAGTAGTCGGAAGATTGGCCGTGCTTAAAGCGAATATGTTTGCAGAATGAGGAATGATTGAAAATTTTATTGCACTGCGTGTTTTTTGAGTTGCTGTGATCGTACTTTGTATTTGTACTGTTTCTATTTTAACTCTGATACTTTCTTTTAATTCCTATCACTGACTCCCTATCTTTTACTGCGATATGCATCTGATTAACCTCAGATTACACAGCTGATCCTTAGCACGTGTAAGTTTTGACATATATAATATTTTCAGTTTCAGTGCCGCTGCTCTTAATTTTTGTTGTCAACTTGTCACATCATTATTGACCATCTATCTAATCCTTATCTTCATCTATATTTTCATGCTCCCGTTCTCACTTGTACTCTAATTTCAAATAGATACCTAGAGCTATATTAACATTACATTCGATCTCCATCGCAAAACCGAGTCGACCGATCGTCCTGACAGCCATGCTGTCAATTTGACATTCTTCCCTACTCAACAAATCAATTTCAACCCTGCGCTTAATTCTCGTACTTCGTGATTCCAAGCTTTTCGACTGGCACGCAAAATTTGACCACTTTCACCCTGGACCCAGTGACACTTACCGATCGTCTTGACAGCCATGCTGTCAATGTCACACTCTTTCCTACTCATCGCAGAAAATCAAATTCAAGGCTGCAATTCTCCTTGTGCGTAAAACTTTCGTAAATCGTAATTCCAAGCTTTTCAACTGGCACGGAAAATTTGACCACTTTCACCCTGGACCCAGTGACACTTACCGATCGTCTTGACGATCTCCATGTCGTCAACATCGTATCGCGGGGGGTCCTCCTGGGATCCCTCCTCGTCGGACGTGGTGTCTCCCGACATCGTTCGAAGCAAGGCGTGCAGGTCTGCCAACGGAGAGAGAAGAGACGAGCTCTCGAGACGTCAGAGAAAGTTTCGGATTTATATCCGCGGGCAGGCTCCGCACGTGGAAAGAGAGGAGCGAACCTCTCGCGGTTCAACGATCCAGCACGATATTCTTAGACCGCGACAAGTTTGCACCGGCAACGAGATCTCATATCTTCTTATGAAGCTTTCACAATCAGCGGCCCTCTCGGATCCCGCCGATTAATTCTAAAAGACGGACCGCAGACGCGGATTTATCTGATAGTCGCAGATTCGTACGACTGAAGTCTGAATCCGATGCAGAGTTCAGATTGCGGGCTTGATGTAGATTTCGTAGAACGGACTAGAGCAGATTCCAAGATAACGTCGAGAGTTCCGATTGGCGAGCTGTACTGTCGAGGTTCAGAATATTTTCAGGTGGGCTGTTGTAGATTAGCGACGAAAATCGGAGTGTAGACGTTTCGAAATGTCGAGGTATAGATACGGTAGGGAGTAGTCCAGAAACGCACTGGGGACGATTCTCAATCGAAGTTATCAGATAAAGACCTGCGTTTCAATCGATATTCTCCTTCGACGTAGAATAAAATAAAAACTGTAGACTGTCTCAATTCAAGATTCCAGATCCCAGTTCCTGATTCTCTAAACAGGCAAATTCACTGCACTGCACCTGTCCAGTTCGCTCCAGTTCTGCCCAGCAAGTCTTCCGAAGATTTCTTCGACGTTAAAAAAAAACGTTCGGTCCAGTCTCTCAGAGTCTCAGAATCCCTACGAACCACTTCACCAGTTTAAAATCCGAAAATCTGGATAAGCACAATATCCAACTCCGTCTCACTAAGTCACTGTCAGCCTCCTTCGCCGAAGATTCTTCGGTCCACCTGCGATCCACTTTCAGACGTGGACAGAAACGTTCACTCGCGACCGTAGGTCGAGACTGGGCGCGAAAATGCGCTCGAGTGTCAATTTAACAGGTGCAACGTGCGCTTTAAACGGTACAGTCCGGTACAAGAAGCTTTCCTGTCCCCGCTTTCTTCTTCTCTCACCGGGATTCGGCGCTTCACATCGTCGCCATCCTCTTCCACTCGCCGACGGCCAACATCTCATCCGACCTGCGCATCCCTCTCAATCCATCCTCACGTGTCGCCCAGTCCCGCTCGCCACCCCCTCCTCCTCGACCTCTTCCGCGGCCACCTCCTACTCTCCCTCTTCCCCCTCCTGCCCCTCCTCTGGCGATTTACGGACGCAACAGGTGCCCGTGGGAATTTAATTGGGCGCACAATCGTGATCTACGGGTCGGCGAAAAAGGTGAAGGCGCGAAATTTGAATGGGCCTCGGTTTTTCGGAGGGTTAAGGATTGAATTGAGCCAGCGAAGTTTGAGGATTGTGACTAAAGTGAAGATAATGTTTGAAGAGGTTTACCGAGTGATTATGGTGTAATAGCGGAGATAACTTTCTCGGGAGGTTGATCTAATTCTGAGCCATGGTAGGAATAAACATTGTCGAGGATTGCTTGGGAGGAAATTGTGAAATAGAACGTTCTGAGAAAATTTCTGAAAGGATTTAATAATCGGCTTACAGCTGATAACGAGAGTGTCTCTCCGATAATTGAATTGCAGCCGATATTCTCCAAATTAATTTCTTGTTATGTACGCAGTTGGAGAGGTTTTATCGGCGGTATCAATGATACAGTGAGTGTCGGGCGGAGAGATTTTTGACGTGGCCGAGGATCGATGATCGAGATCGCGGGTGTCACTGTCGAGCGGCGCGAATGGGAAGCAGAACTAAACTGGTCACCGAGGGATCTCAAAAGGCACTCTATCCTTCTCTTCCCCCCTCTCCTTCCCTTGACCCCTCCATCCCTTTCTCTCCTTCCCTCTCCGTCGTTCTCTCTCTCCCTCTCTCCCTCTTTCTCTATTCTGCGCGCGCTATCTTTCCATCTTGTTCTGTCTGGCTCTCTCTCTCTCTCTCTCTCTCTCACTCTCAGGCACACATGTTCCTCTCATGCCCTCTCTCTCACTCCACGATCGTCGCTTCGAAACCCCCCGGCTAGATCTCTCTCGACCGGCGTGATTTATAGCGGCCGGAATGGATCGCGGAAGATCGCGGGAGTTGGCCTGTTCGGCTTTTAGTCTCGATAAAGGGATGGCGAACGAAAATATCCGACGACGGGCCAAAAAGATCCTCCCTTCCACCTACAGCTCGACACCTCGAAATTCCTCGAACCTCTATGATTCTCTCGGTCGAATTTATTTTTTACGCCATCCTACCCCTCGGCCGGCCGATCTTCGGCAAAATAGAATTTCGTGACCGGCGCAGACGTTTGTCACGCTTTAAATGCGCATCGTGATTCACGCGGACGTGAATCACGGAGCATTTTTATCGATAAACATTGTATTACGCGTCTGTCAGCTGGGCTCGGGGGTGGTCGGCTGAGTTATCGGCGAAGCTCGTGGCTTTCGATTTCGACTGCAGTTTTCGAGCTTGCAGAGCTTTCAGAGCTTTTCGAGCTTTCCGCGCTTGTCCCGAGGCCGACCGAGTTGTGCAACGCTTCATGAACGGCCGATTGAAGTGTCATATTACCACGTGCCAGGGGGAGTTAGTGTGGTCCAGTTTACAATATTAGAGCACAGGCGGCGTATTGCGCGTATTTAAAGAGCTGCCGGCGATACAGAAATCGGGACTGTATACGTTATTAATAAGTATCGGTACGCGGGGTGATAAGTGGGACGATCTATGATGATTACGGGGGAATTTGGGAATTTGTCAGTTAGGAGATAGTGATCGTTGTTTCGTTATCTAGGGTCGATGAACGAGTTTGGGTTGGCTGATTTAATAATTGGTTGGGAGTCTTTAATTTTAGTATAGAATGTAGGTGGCAATAAGTTTTATATTATGGTAACATGTGGCTTCATTAAGAAATATTTGTATTATATAATTATATATATAAAGCAAATAAAAATATAACAATTTCACCGGTGACAAAGATTTATTATCAATTTTAATATTAAATAATATGCTTTCAATTCTGTGTTCTTTAATGTTACGCATGCATAAGTGTTGCGATATTATATTCAACCTGTACATAATATCTGTATCTATTATCATAATCAGTACAACGTTCTGCGTACTTACGAACGTATAAATCTAATACAATGTATTGCACAATTACGCATGCATAGCGCTAAGCAATATTCAGTGATCTCCAACGAACAGGAACGTTACATATCTGTTACACATAAGTTCGAGTTTCTCACGGCTTTCAGTAAACGATCTTACTTTCATCGATCGAGTCCCTGACATTTCCGGCGATCGACTCTCGATCGCGAGCAGATCTGCTCCTTCCCGCCTCGATCATTTCTGTACATCGACATCTCACCTTGACATCGAGACCTTTCGACGTTTATCGCGCATCTGGCCGCACGCTTATCCGAACCTCTAAACAATTCCAACCACCAGAACCCGCTTCCTACACCGAAATACACAATCAGGGATTATCACGAATCGAGTTACAAAGCCAGTGCACGAATACCAAAATTTCCCACTGGAAGCGTCATATGGCATACAGAAATAGTGATGATTTGACTATAATGACCGGAAACGTTGAGAATATCTTTGACAAGTTGAAATACTGTTCGGTTTTGATAAGAGGGTTTCCTTGATTGTAATGAGAAAGGCTTTTGACGTTCACGTACTGTTAAGAATAGTCATCTACGTAGAGCTACTAATCATCGAAGCAGGTGCTAAAAATTCGCACTCGATATTCGACAGATCGATACAGAAATAGTGATGATTTGAATGACCGGAAACGTTGAGAATATCTTTGATAAAAGGTGCTTAGACAAGCTTCCCTTTAAGCTTGCGAACTCAATCTTTGGCAGAGGATGGCAGATGATGGCAGAGGTGCGGGGTAGAGGAGGGAATGGAGGTGAAGGTGGCTCGAGGAGAAAGCGAGAGAGGAGAGAGGGGAGGCGAAGGTCCGATCGAGTGGTTTCCCTCGAAGTTCGGCTTATTTTTGATTCTGGCGACGGTCCAGATGCATTTTACCGTTCGACGCTCGTGACGACTGACGGGCTATCGTCTTCTCCCACTGAATCCACCTCTGTTCTAGGCCCTCTCCCTCTCCCCCCTCCATCTTGTTCCCTCTTACTCTCTCTTCTTTCCTCTCACTCCCTCACCGCGTCCTCTTTCACCGCTTTCCACTTCTCTAGCACGTCCTGGCATTTATATTTATCGCGAAGACTCGCATTGACCGTCCGGACTTATCGAGATTTATACTTCAATGTCTCGCGGCCGGCCGGCTCGTTACGAAATTGAGAGCATCAGTTGTGGGGATGCTGTCAAATTGGACGCATTAGAGCTGTTTTTTCGACAACATGACGCGTAGGATTGACGCAAGGCGGTAATATTGATTCTAGGTGAAAAAGTTGGAGTTCGATCTTAATTATATTTACGCGTGTAATTGCTGAGCTCTCTAGTATGATTTACACTTTTTTCTATTAATTTAACAGAAATATATAGATTATCGTGAAGTAGCTAAATTTGGTTCTATCAAAGTTTATTATTTAGGGCTTGTATTGGTTCGTTGCGAAATTAATGAATTGTCATCAATTGCAGAGCAGTTGGAATATTGTTCGGTTCTAACAAGACGGTTTCTTTGATTATAATGAGAAAAACTATTTAATTTTGACGTTGTCGTACTGTTAAGAATAGTCAGGTACTTGACATAGAGCTACTAATCATCGAAGCAGGTGCTAAAAATTCGCACTCGACATTTGATATTCGACAGATTGCAGAGGAATTAAGTACTCAAGTGTTAAAAAAGGTTGCTATCAGCTCTCCACTATCACATTTCTTTTGATTGTCCCAAAGATTACCGACAGTCGTCTCTCTCTTATCACTCCCTACCTACCGAACATAAATCCGAATACTGTCAAGATAGTAAAACATTGAACTTTTACGGACTGATCAAGAGTTAATTTGGTCGAGATAAGTCACTGACCGTAATGGATGAATTGAAAAATGAGTGAGATTTCAACATTAGCGAATGGCCAGCTAGTAACAAAATGAAAAACGTCAAGAATGCCTTCGGGACGATACGAGCATTAATTGGCGAGGAAATCATTTTTCTCCATCACGAAACAACCCGCGAAACGTCGAGATCCATTTTTTATTCGATTCGTCTGGCGTTAATTAATTGCCGCCTCCGATAACGAACTACCCATTATGTATTATGCGAACGCGAGCAGCTCTCGTTAATTAATACGGTCAACGCGATCATTTTAATCGCTTACGTTCGTCTCGAAAAATGAATTACGCTTAAACTATTAATTTATTTTACCGTCGACGCCCCAATTAATATTAATTTATGTTAACTGAACGTGAGTAGGCCTATCGTCTCTTAGCGGTAACACGAGTTTGTTGACAGTTTCCTATACATAACGTGTGACAGTATGCGTATTCTCTGATTGAATTGCGCGTTAATTGCAGTAGAGATTGTTTAGATTTTATCAGATTAGTGTTACAGTGTGAGATTATATTATAATTCCTCTTATCAATTCGCATTAAGACAGGATCTGAATTTCTCTCAAAGAACATTTACAGTCCCGTACATAAACCGTAATCTGTAGACTAAATCGTATAAAGTATATAATTATACAATCGTATATATATGCAGACCGCAAAAACCAGCGTCGTGTCTGATAAACAATTTTCTCAACTATTTGTCCCGTATTAGATACACATTTATCTTATTCGGATATCAACATTAAAATTAAATATTCTACTATAACACGGTAGCATAAAATATAGTACGTATAACATTGTCCGTTATAATCTAAGCGGCGACACGCTTAACGCTTCTTTCTGGGTTAGATACACGTTCGCCCGGACTTTTTTTTCTCGTCCGCCCCGTGAAAATGTCCGAGGCTCGTCGCTCAACGGGGCAATCAATAAACAGAGGGAGGAAGACGATGACTCGAACGGTTTTTTGCGCGAGCGAACGAAACGCGGACTCATTAGTCGGCGCGAGCCGCGAAATAATAGTTTCCCGGAATCGACTTTTGCAGACTCACTCCGCTTGCCAAGGCGACGTCTCTAATTATGTTTCCCTCCCGACATCCGCGTCTCAATCCGAAACGACTCCTCCACCCGTTCCTCGTCCTTTGTAACACGATACCACCAGCGGCCGGATGAAAATCCCGGCCGGGGCCGCCTTATTAAAAAGTTGTCGTTACACGTGACGTAATTTGCGCCCACTTCTTCGGAGGATCGAGTCCGCGTGTCGAGAATGAAAATTGGCTGTCGGTAGACAGGGCGATAGTGGGCAATATAGTAAATATAGATCTTCGAACGATTTTAAGTTACAGTCTTACATTTCGATTTTAAGGCATTGGATTTGATTAGAATTGCCCGAAGTTTGAGTTTGATGGATGCTTGAATAGTCATATGAAGAACATATTTTTTTGGAGCTTGAATCAGTCGGCATAACGGTGCAATAGTTGACTGTACATATTAAATAAACTTTCTATCATCCGATACCATTGCTTTACATTTTTTGGTTACTTCAAAATCATTTACCTACTATTACTACATACAATACAACAATACTATTACTACAATACTACAATAGTTTGAGATTGCTGGTTCGATTCGAAATTGCAGTCTGAAATGTGTCTGTGACCTAATACAATTTTCTACTTTAAATAGATCTTAATATTTTCTGCAGATTATGACGTCATTGCAATAGTATATTTATTCCCGTTTGACACGAAACCTCTTTGATAGTCTTATTCGATTCCCACCCAAGATTTGACCCTGACTTCTCGGAAGATACGCTCGCGTCAGTGTCTTCGGTAACTTTTTTTTTCTCTCTCTCTCTCTCTCTTCTTCAAATCGTTGACGTTTACACGCTCGATCGTCTCATGTTCAACACAGTTTTTCGTTCTCGTCGACAATAGTACCCACCCACGTTCATATTCATATACTCTTTAATCCTGACCGCTAACGTTTCCTCCTCTTGTTTTTCATCGGCGCTCGTTGTTGCAAAGCAAAGGTAAGAAAGTGGAAAAACAAATCTGCTCAGTTGACCCGATTATTATCATATACTTATTTGTTCCACTTTTATGAGTTTGGTCAGTGAATTGACGTAAATTACCGTTCTAATAATAATAATAACAATAATTGTGATCAATAAAATAAACATGTAATTTTAGCTTGATTCTTAGTAAATGAATATATATTATGTTTCATGTCTTTCCTCTCTTCTAGTCTGTCAAATTAGCACACAAATGCAAATTATATTCTCGAACAATAACAATAAGTATCACGTCTAGTTAATTTGAACACTTCAATGCAATGCTAAAATACTATTCTTATTAAATTATATTTTCAATATTTTTCCTCCATCGAACGAAAGACAGAATGAATTCTAAAGTTCTGCGCCGATACTTTTTCTCCCAGACTCGCAGTATCAACGTTTTTCGCCTGCTAGCGAATGCATCGCTGATATATTTGTTGTCTATTTTCGATCTTAGCCGTAGGTCAATATTTATACTCCGCCGCGTCGCGCGACTTTTCGCGGAAGATTAATGCTCGCAGAAACCGAAACGGCGGAGGCAGAGTCTGCTCGCAGAACGAAAGTAGAAAGATTAACGAACGACGTCGTTCCATTTTAATGTCCCCGTTTTCCAGAGACAAACCGTCGGCGAGGCGAAATCTCAGCCGTGTATTTCGATCGGCGAAGAACGAAGAGTCATCCGACGCTTCAAAATTCGCTCGGGCGCGAAAACGGTCAAGTTCGACATTTTTTAAGACTCGACTACTCTCGTTATGGGGTTGTTAAGTAATTTTCAGCGAAATTAAATACGCAACAAGTTGCAAGATTAATTTGAGGAAGTAACAATTGTTCTATTTTTAAGATTAAATTAATGTCAGCAAGATTATGTATAAAGATACTGAAGTAATATCAAGGAATAAATTGTTACGTCCGATGTTAGAGACTGACTAGAAATTTTAAATTCGGTCTATGTGAAAATAGCATTTTCCAAAGAATACGACTAAACTTAACCGCCAGAATTTGACATTTTCCGAGGAGAATATAAACCGTGATTAATTCCTAAATATGACTCACTATCCTACTGAAACATCAACATTGTATACCGAACGTCTACAACATCAGAATTAGCTGATCTATCTGCTTAACAGTGACAAAGATAGCTCTTAACTATAATACAGAACTTAATTGATAGCTTTCGAGACAATCTTAAGGATTGTCAACAGTCATTAATCTCTTAATGTACCAACTTCATCGAAACAAGCCTCAAAAATATTCATCCACCGATAGATACTAGCTAGAGAGTCACTAGCTAATAAAAACAGGGACTAGTCGAGAAAAATAAACGTTTTGATAGGACTCCCGATATTTGTCTAGGGAGCATAACTGACAGCAAAGATTGAATCCTTTCGATCTCGGCACGTGTGCCAGCCGCGTGTGTCTCGGCTACGATTATTTATTCTCGGATCGTGCGCGCAGTACGCTAATTGCGCGACCGACTCCGCAGTCCGTCGCTTTTATGCCAAAATAATCGATGTCTTCCGTAAATATATTTACCTAGCTCGCGAACGGTTTCACAATAGTCGAAAAGTCTGGGATCTCGCACGAAAACCACATAAAATCGGAAATTGCCTTGCCTTAGACGTATTAAGAGTACGAACTAGTCGAATAATTGGAATCATTTCTTTAATTACTGCTTCAAGTCTGCACAGGTTCTTAAATTCCTAGTTAGTCTAGATTTCAACTAGACACTGTTTAAAAAGTCAATAAAAACGTACGAATTACAAAAGAGTTCTGAATCCAAGTAATAGTAAAAGATTTAATCCTTCAACCTCCAATAAGATATACCAATATTTTTGTCGAACTTTTGTGCCATGAAAGTGATATGAGCAGATTTTGTGAAAAAATTCCTTACAGTGGAAATTCTGGACAAACAATTAATTCAAGGCTCTCGAGAGTTTGGTTCGAATCTCTTTCGTCATCGTCAACTCATTAATAGCTGGATGAAGTCGCTTATTCTACGGTTGATTGAGGTTGTAAAATCTGCGATGACAGTGTCCACTCGATGTTGCAACTTCGGTTGTTCGCGTCAGGTTCTTCCTTATGTCGGTTTATTAGCGGATCTTGGAAGGCGTGCACGCCCTCGCCCGACGACCGTCCAACTATCGTCTCCACTTCTTCAAGGACAGTTGGCCAAGGAAGTTACGGGCATCCGTGACGTCCGCGGCGCCCACGACTTCTGGATGTGGATCAAATCGGCGCTTTAACGTGCCTAGAAGTCGATACGGAGAATGAGACTTCTCGCCTTCGCTGATACTTGACAAATGTTAAAATAGGCCTACTTCAATTTGTGTTTCATGAAATTGGTAATGTGTCTCTCGGAAAGTTGTGAATTGATTAATTAATTGCGTTCGTTATAATGGGTATGTCATTCGTTGAGCTTAAAATAGATTTATCTGAAATTGTATTTGTTACAATGGATTTGGTTGGAGAATAATTGTCTGAAATATTTGAAATAACTGTTTTGGATGATACTGTATTGTACGCTAGGAATTGACAGATTTTAGAATGAATTTATATAGGCGGTCGGACATTTTATGAATGAAATACTTAAATAATTAGTATGTTATGTGTGAAATCAACTGGTACGCTGATGATGGACTAAATATGTTATAACTGCTTTATGTGAAAGTGTACTTGATAATGAAAAATTGCACCCAGCTAAAAATGATCTTATGCAATTCATTGAATCAGTAAAATAAACATCAAATAATTCGACTTCAATAATCTAACAATACCAAGACAAATGATAACTTGAGTCAGACAACCAATTAATTACCATGAACTCAACAACAAAACAACTCCCGTCGCTTACAATAATCAAATTACACGTTGACTATACCACACTTGAAATGTCTTTCATCGCCAGTACACAGCTCTCTAACCCAACCAAACTCCAATTTCCAAAACCTCCACTCTCATCGCGCCAGATAACATCGGCCCGGCCCAATTTCAAAATCCGAATTCCACCGAGTCATCCTAATCCCCAACTGACCAACTCCCGGCCAATCTTCCACGAAACAACGATCGTCCGTCCCCAATTAGCGACGCTGAAAAAAATTGGTCCGACTAAATCCCGAAGTCGAATCTTCTTCGCACTTAACGATTACTCGGCAACTTTTTTCCCGACTTTTCCCGACAATCGACTTAATTGACTGTGCGCTGGCGATAATTGACGGGCCGCGACGTTTTCAAGTGCCATCGAACGATTACCATTACGACGCGTGGGTCATTACCCCGTCACTCAATTGTGCGTAAAATGAAATTGGACCTGGCCACCGAATGTTGGCGCCTGTCTCGTAAAAATCTCCCGCGAGCGACTCGTTTTCCGGAGCCCCGGAGCCCCGGAGCCGACTGCCGACTGTTTTATGCCGCGAATGTGCACGGCTTCTGTTTGTGTACACGGGGTGGGATGTAATCGGCGCCGTTGCCGAGAGAGTGTACGGGAATGCGATAAAGAGCGTGAAATAACACTTTTTCGACGCCGGGCCGGGCATCGTTCCCGATGGAAGGTGAGGTTGATTGGTCGGCGTTAGAGTGTATTATCTGTAAAACGGTTGCTTAGCTTGTGGCATGCGTTAGTGTATAGACTATCTTTGCCAGTGATTACCTTGGAAATTACTAAATGCCCGGTAAAACTGTTAGAATATGCAGTAATTTCAGAAAGTCGAACGCTAGAATTATTTGCTGTTTTTATTGAAATTATCCTATACAAGACTCTGAACGACAGGTCTGAATAAATCTCTATTTTAGCTACTGAAAAAAAATATGCAACCCTGGTTTCTGTTACTTAGACTTGCCGTCCTGAAAGCTATCAAAATTTTGTGCGGAAAAGTCCATAAAATTCCACTGATTGAGAAGCTCAAATCTACTACATTCTTCCAAGCTTTGTACCTTAGCCGAATTCCCACGAAAATCAGAGTTCGAAAATCATACAGTGTACTCGACTCATTACCCCGCACGAAGTGGCTCCCTTCCCAATCGAGCCACCGGGTATATAAGCAGCGCTGCATATACGTACAGGTGTCCGGGCACTGTCGTCGGTTAATCGGCGGTTCCCATGGCATGCCTTCTCTCAGAAAGGCGTGCAACTGCGCGCATGTAGCATTTTCAGCTTTCCGTGCGGGTCCCACGGCGACTTCCGGTTCCGCGCCGAGTTATCCGCTTCCTGTCCTATGACAATTTTCCGTCCCCCGTGAATGCCGTGGCCTGCCATGGCTCCGGGGGTCGCTAGGGAAGAAAGAAAGAGGGAGAGAGAGAGAGAGAGAGAGAGAGAGAGAGAGAGAGAGAGGGAGAGAGAGAGAGAGAGAAATGACGACCAAGCCTAATTATGCGTCATTATGCAGGCGAATGATGCTGGCATACGTGTAACGTCGGACGAATGCGACCGTTGGGCTTGTAATTTAAATTCCGCGCGCTCGCGACGCTTTCGGGACTGCCTGACGCTACTTAATTAACGATCTCGAACGTGGGGAACCTTATGCTCGTTTTTTCTACTTTTCCCTTAGTGCCTCTCATGCTGGGTGAATGAGAATCGACTGCTTGCCGAGGTGATGCGATTCTGCATCGGATTTTTGGATCTTGACAGAGTTAGATGTTAAGAATTTCTTTGGAGATGCTGGTTATTGTGAAAAGTTAGGATAGTAAATGTTAGGGTATTCATGTTGAGCTACAGAACTTTATTTTGAGTAATTATTAATATATATTTATGTGTATATTATTAATATATTAATATTTAATTAATGTAGGTATTTATTAGAGAAGAGAATTTATGATAGACTGTTTGATCTTGTAAGCAAAGCGTTATAATTCAAGATATTCATGAACAACCCATACTTTTCATAGATTCTAGAACAATTACTACATTAACAGAACGGAAACGAAACTCTTTACCTAACAAAAGTCCAGTCGCCGCCTCCACGTTTCTCCACATTTCTCCACATCCTAATATCTCTTCATCTAAAATAGTCGATAGCCAATCGCAGTCCTTGAATTTTGCATCGATTCCGATCCGACTGACCCAGTTCGATCGACCGTCCGCACGCTCGATGGATCGAACTTATGACACGGCATTACGTAAGCTGAATTATCGATCTCTCACCGTTAGGCGATCGATGGATCGCACTTGCCGAGTTCTGGATCCGACCAGTGAAGAGTCGTTCGCTTCAGGCACCTTGCCTCGGATAGTCAGGATGCAGCCAGGCCTGTCCGTCCGTCCGTTCGTTCGTTCGTTCGTTCGTTGTCGAGGCATGCAACCCAACCTGAAACCGGAAGCGTCGCTTTCTGCCCTGCTGGCCACGAACAATGAGATCGAGATTCCCGCGAGGACGAGCCCGGCACGATCGAACTGGCGAGGTGTTTTATCGACAGCGAGGATCGGGAAGAGTCTCGCCTGGCGCGTCGAAAAATTGAGCGCAAAAAGGGGCGGACCGGAATGGACGGGGAGCCCTAGGAGAGATAGTCAATTGAATAGAAAGTTGGGGGTGGGGAGGGGGATTACGAAATTGGGGGAAGGATGAGACTGTTGCTTGAACTTGCGAGGTGAATTAATTAGGGACAGGTTCGCTGTTCTTTTATTTGTCTGATTTTCTGCATAACGGCGTGTTTAAAATATTAATGCGTGCTGTTTCATTGGTACGGGTCATTTTTTATTTCATTATGGAAGAGTATCAGAAGAAAATTGTGGGTTATTTAAATCTAGAAAGAGAGTGTCGAACATTGTACAAAGTAGGCTGTTGTGTCTTACGAGAAATGAAGGAGATCGACTATTGTTTTACTGTGTAAAATCTGAGGAGAAAATGGTCGTTGAGACTGTCGCACTGAAAGAAAGTGGATCAGATTCAGTAATCACTGAAAAGACACAGAAAAAATGGTTAAGTGCTACAGAAAATCGTGTAGAAAGTTGAAAGTCGCTCTACACTTCGCAAATTGACAATATAAAATATACTACCTGTTACATTACAAAAATGACGTTAATACAGAAAATACAGTAGAAAGTTGACGATGTACAACAGATTACGTACCACACCGAACAAAATAAAATAGACCATTGTCCCGATGACGAAACGATCTCATCGCACACCTTATTAATTACGCCAAATGAGAAACCACACCTGATGCGCAAGAAAAAAAAAACTGTATCTCCCACACGACGTTAAAGCGCGGCATAAAATTTTCACAACAAAGTCTGAGATCAGATTGCCACCAGCCTGAACAATGGCACTCGACATAACCTCAAAGCGGCAAAATTATCCGCGAAGAATGGGCCGTGCTACAAAAGCTTCGAATAGCGCGAAATAATTACGAAATAGTTATGGGACCGAGATACGGTAACGGGTGGCGCGATAAAAGCGACGGAAAAAAGGGTGAGTCTCGGATAGGAATTACGCCGTATTTACATTTTGGCCGCCATTTAGAACCGGTCCCACGAAATGCACCGTGGTAACGCGAGTCCCGGGAGAGAAGGTAAAAAAAAAAGAGAGGCGTTATCGCGGCTTCCCTCATTGTTTCGGAGAACAGATTTAGCTCCGAGCGACGAGATTCGTCGTGAGAGCAAAAGGATGCGCGTGATATCGTTCGTCTGAGTTTCTTCTTATTCACGCTGAGTTGGATTAATGTATGGGAGTTGCGATGCGCGAAAGATTATGGCGCATGTATAATGTTTAATAACAGTATCGAGTCCATCGTGTCTGATTGTTGAAGAGTTGCTTAACATGATGTAACATTTGCGCAGCTCGATATTTTTTTCTTGTAATGTGTAACGATGAGTGAGATGTGGTTTCACAGATTATTTTATATACTTTATAAATACATGTATGTTCGTGAGGATGTGTGTAAGAAACGTTTCAGATGGAAAAATATAATACATATTTGTTATTATAATGTACTGTAATTATTCATTAGAGTGCACTGAGCGTATCTCAAATAAAACTGATTAAGAATGGAATTTACTATGTCTACTGTGTATTTATAATTACGTATGACTTTCAAATTACATAATTCTGACTTCAATAAAGTGATACCTTTGTTAAACAAAATTACAAAAGTTCTCAGTGTTCCATTGAGTCGTACAGTAAAACGGTCACTATATTATATGTGTACAGAAATAAAAAATACATAAACTGTTGAAATCTGTGGAAAAAGCGTAGATTCGAAATTTTAATCCGACCCAGCGTGCACGTTCGCGACAGGATCGGACTCTCTACTGTTGGCGGCGCGAGTCGAGGTCAGAAAATCTGGGGAACGAACCGGAAGCCGTTCTCACGGCTAACGGAAGTGGACCCGATCGTAATCCGACCGCGAAGACATGAAAATTCGACAAAAAGGAGCGCGATTGCGTCAGGCGACGTCGTAATTTCGTGACCGGGCAAACGAGGCGAAGA